>JAWUZG010000028.1:24711666-26019583 GCA_036785705.1 Acanthornis magna
TTGACAGTAGCGCTCACCATATGTGCAGCAGAGATCAAGTATGGATAGTTTTTCAAACGTGTTTTTAGTTTGTTCTGAAATGTTTCCGCGTTCTGACTCCAAAGCAGCAACCTTCAGAACTGCGTGCAGCTCATTTGAAGCTCAGGTGTTTCTGTGGAGGTTGTGTGGGAGTGTTTTTTACAGGTCGTGACGTGAATACGAACTGATTCTTTTATGTAGTCCTGCACCAAGAGAACTGATGTTGCTTACGAAGCTTCAAAGGGTTTAGGCTTTATTCAGATCCCCAAAGTGCAGCAAGATCTCCCTGCAATGTGACTTTAGCTGTTTAATTCCATGTTTGAGAACGTAACAGAGTTGTGCCTTTAGCTGATAATGAACGCTTAAACTGTTACACGTGTTGCCTTACTGTCAGAGAGAGAGATGGGGCATGTATGTAAGAGTGCTTCAAATGAACAAAATTCTGCTACAGTAACTTTTATTTTGTTTACAACTTTCTCACCTAATGAACCCCGGGAGATATCTTGAAGTATTCAGCTTGCAGTATTTGATAGCTTGCTTGGCTTTTAAAAGCAAGCGATGTTCATTTTTTATATATTTTCCAAATTTAAAAAAAAAAAAAAAAGAAAAAAAAAGAAAAAAGATATATATTAAAGCCATAAGTGAAGACTGTCATGCTTTTTATTCTGAAATCTGAAAGGAACCTTAATTAAAACAAGATTTTGGGGAAGGCCATGATATGAAAGATATGGAACAATATGGTTTCAGTTATAGGCAGACTCAAACCTGTAAATCAAAGATGAAAGATTTCACTCAAATAGAATTATATAATTCTCTTTTGTTATGCAGTCAGACTATATCTTTCATGCATTTGGGTTTGTTTACGATTAGCATTTTAATTTTAAAGACTTTTATTACTTATACCAAAGCTCTCCACTACAAGTTAGAAATCTGAGGCATGCTTTGAAAAGTGGAATCTAAAAAAAGGGATGTCATTTCCTATAATGTGAAGTAAACTTTTATTCTGAAAAGTTTACTCTAAAATGAATGTATGCCCCTTAGAAAGGGAAATAAAATTCTGACCCTCAGAAAGTGAAATAAAATTCTACCCCCCATTTACAAGCCAAAACTATGCTCATTTTAGTAATGCAAAGAGTCCCAACAGGTTAAATTAACTCCTGGTGTAAGCCACCTTGCCTGACTTTGGGCTGTTCTGAAGGGTTGTTCACATGACTAAAGCAATCAGGAGTTCCTCCTGTGTTTTCAGCAGACTCGTGATGGCAATCTTACTTGCCATTTACTGCAATTTTGTTATGCTCATCAAAGAAATTTCCCTTCAAGGAAACCAAGGGCTATAGCTGATGAGTTGGGTAATTTGTAGAGCTTTTCACATTTTGAAATAATGGCTGCAAAATTTTAATTGAGTGCATGGTAACATCATTTTAAAATTAACCCTAAAAACTGTTTGTGTCCTTAGCTTGCATGAAATTGAATATGAATTGCAACTTGAAATGTGAGTTACAAGCTTTTCCAATCAAACTTCATACTCTGGGGTGCAAATCAGCTAAAGCTGTCTTTTGTAGCTGGAAATGCTTTCAAAATGCCAGAATAATTTGAATTAAACCACATTATAAACTCACACTTATACATTTGTACAGATGTAGTCCCAGACAGATATCTAGACATGCTATTGGTTGAAGTTGGGATCGTTTGGATAAACAAGTGTGCTAATAAACTGCACACAGATTGTGTCCAGAACTCTGTTCTCACTGAAGTCAATAGCAAAGTCCTCTTTGATTTCGATGGGAGATGGATGAGGCCCTGCTTTTCTTTTCCCCTTTAAGTCAAGAACACCATTGCTTTTTGATTATGTCATTCCAAGGCATCATAAGGCCCTCTGGGAAATGATTGAGGCTTATGGTGAATATCAACACTTCCTTCAAAGCAGACCTGGGCTTTCTGAGAGGGCAGTTTCACTTGCTGCTGTTTTCTTCTCACAGTATTTTTTATTACCATCAATAGCTCCCCATGGACTAGAGTTAAAATATCTTCCAGCAATTTTAGTCATACTTCCAGGGAAATATTCACATAGACACTCTTAAAAATGCCCAGTTTTAACTGGATTCAAAAACAGATTGCAAGAATTTCAGAAAGATGCATGAATTGCATGTCTCAAATGTAAAAATTCAGAGGCTTAGGAGCTGTTTTTGAGGAGACATCAGAGTCTCATGTCTCCCACAGACCTCTGCCTTAGGCTAGAGAGATTGACACCTCTGAAAATTCAGCCCCAGATATTTTAAGTGGGCTGCCAAAGTATCTATGTCTGATCTTAGACTACATCTAAAAATGAGCTGAAATGCATAAACAAGGTGGGATAAAGGTGGTTTCTGTGTGTGATTCCAGGGGGAAGGTGAAGCCGAGCAGGTGACAGGGAGTTCTTGGAGCCAGGGTGAGCCTCTGCCTGGTGTTGGTGGCACGAGGGCTGCGGGCAGGGGGGAAGGACATCCCACAGTACCCCCACCCCAGGCTGCCATTGCTGCTGGCGGCAAATCTTTGTCTCACAGGGGAGTCCTGCAGTGATTTGCACTCTGCCTCTGTGCCAGAGTCACCAGCTACCAGAATGAGAGATGCCTCAGCAGCAAGTCCCACTAACATTCTTGCTCTGGTTCGTTTTCTTCTCTAGCATTAGGGACTGAGTGTTAAGCTCAGTGGGGCTTTTCTTGTATTACTATTCTTTTCTCGTACTTTTCTTGTGTACTTAGCTGCTTCAGTTCATAGTACAAACTGAAAACTGAAAAGAAACATGACTCAGGATATCAATAAAAGAATGATTTTTACCAGTTACCTGGGGTGGAGTATGAGCAGTGATGAACATCAAATCTCAGAACTGCTGAAATCTAAGAGTGTCTTGCACTTCATTTTTGGACTCTGTGCAGGAATTCTGCATATGCTCATTTGGTTTCAATATAATTTGCAGCTTGATTATATGATCTCTTTTCAGGCAACATTTCTAGTAAGTAATCAAAGTTCATGGGAATTTTGCCAGTGTAAAGATGACAGAATTATTCTCTTTTTTAATCATGTACATTCTTAATTTTACTTTCAGTGCAAATGAAACAACGAATTCCAAGCAAGTGAATCTGAGGAAAGTAAAATCATTAAGCTATCTTAAATAAACATCATAAAAGACATGGAAAATGTTATGCAAATAAAAATGGCTATGCCTTTGCTTTGCAAAAAAGTCACCAACATGCTGCCAGCTGAATATAAGTGACAAAATGAACCCCTCTCTAGAGTATGTGGTATTTTAGTTGGTGTCTTATCTAAGTGCAGCCTCTCTGAAAAGCTGAAAGTCATAACCGGAGATGAAATATTAGAAAGGTTTTGCTGCAGCCAACACCAGAGGTCCTGTAGAGAACAAGAATGTAGAGACTGACTAATTTTTGTAGACAGACAGCAGGACACTTTCGGGGCAATATGTCTGGGACAAAGAATTAGAGGGAACTTTTCCAAAGGCACTGATGGCTGTAAGACAACTAGCTCCTATTAGCTTGCAGGAGCAAGAAGGTGCTCAGCAAACATTTATTCTTTGGGGAATGCCCACCACCATGCCCACACTCATGCAGATGTGATCCTGGCTGGGCTATTTTCTCTCCTAAGCAGCAGCAGCAGCAGCAGCAGCCATGTGTGCTGCCTTGACGTGTGTACTGTGCTTTTGACCAAGAAGTTCTCAGCTCCCAGCAGACACTTCATAACATGACTGATGGGGGAATTTATTTTTTTTTTCTCAATAGTGGCCTTTCCAGAAGCGTAACACTGCATGGTTGTTTTATTTTTAAAGGTCACAACAGAGCTTTGTGAACCATTGTACTTTTTTTTTTTTACAGACTCCATATGGAAGTAAAACAGAATATGTACCTGGGGAGGGGGCATGTGGTGTGTGGAACCTGACAGGAAAGAATCTCTCTTAAATCAAGATTCTGCTACTTGCATTTCATCCTGAATTTGAAGGAGTTTGGGTTCTAAATTATCTTTGTCATGTCACTTGCTTTGCTTTTGTAACTGTAATTGAATTCACCCTTGCAACACATAGAAAATCAGCTAAAAAAATTCCCTCTTTTCTGACAGATTCCCTTGCCCTTGGTGTGGGAATGAGAATAGCTTATCATTGTCACTTCTTGCAGCAATTAAATGCTTCATTTTTGTAAGAGATCCGAACTGCAGCAGTATTTTAAGAGTACTATTTAGCTGGCTGTCTGCTGACTTTTAAAAAAAGAAATTGTGAAACTTACATTCCTCTCTAACCTCAAAAGAGACCCATTTTGATTTTAACAATGTCATTTTTTCACTTGATCCAAAAGGGTTTTGTCCCATGACATCTTGTTACTAGCTCAGTTCTAATCACTAGTAAATCACACACTACAGAGTGAAGACCAAAAAGGATATTCCAGCAGCTCTCGGTTATGTCTCTTCTGCATAATCCTTCATCCTGCTCTAGTGCCATGCTCTGTGGTTCAGCGTATTAGAATAGATTAGAGCAAAATATAAATTGTTCTGCACCATCAAAGATACTGCTCTTTGGATGTCAATTAGCACACTGTGAGTTGGGCTGTCGTTTCTAAGGGCTGTGATTTACAATGAAGACATGCTTCTGTGGGGATGGTCTAGACATAAGTGATGCATGCAAGCAGTGCCCCTGAGAGAGTGCAGTGAGAGTGATTCTGTGCTGAGATCTTCACACATTACCCCTTCCAATGGTACTCCTGCAGAGCCAGAGGCACATCTGCAGTAGCAGAGCCATAGGATGTCCTGATTTGAAGACCACTTAAATCCCTCCTCTAGCAGGCTTTGGGTAATATTTGGGAGGTGGAAACCCGAACTTAAGCCCAGGTAAAAGATCTGAGCTTGCCCACACATACATTTTTCTGATGTAAAGTGCCAGTTCTGCTCCTAGAAAAGTCTATCTGAAAGAACATTGACTGTGGTGGATCTATTTATATTGGCTTCACGAGAGTGTGTATGTCGTGTGTTAGGGGAACAGGTTCACACTCATGTCTCTTGCTGCTTAGTTTACTGCTATTTTAAATTTCATGATTGGCTTAATATTCCAAGTTAGGATGCAGTAGGAAAGCATAAAGCAATACCTGGTGAAGTCATAACTAAGGCTTTCAAAGCAAGCTTACTGCCATGGGTTTTTACAAGACTGACTTTTTGGTCTAGGGATGCACAGCTGAAATGTCTATTTTTTCTCTTGGGAAATTGATGTTGCTATCTGTTTCCATGATAAAAACCAGTCCTTTTGCTCAGAGCTCTGAAAGTTTATCTGTAATTTGTCTTTCCAGGCAGAGCAGATTCTAAGGGATAAAGCATCAGTGGGACTGACCCAAAGGGCAACATTTTTAAAGGTCAATAATAATATTTCCATAAGAGTAAAAGGAACCATTGTTATTATTCCTGATACATTTTTGTATCTGAAAGTATCCAATGAGTAATGTTAAGTAATATTGTGCTCCGGAACTTTGTTGATTATAGATATATGAGCTTTGGATTGGCGTGAAATAGTCTTCAACCAAGTTGTTAAAATCCCTTTTGTTTTGTGTTTTGTATAATTCTTTGGCTATAGTCTTGTCCTAGTGTTAATAAAAGCTATTTGAAGTAAGCCCGTTTAATACTCTGAGGGGTGTTTTTTGCCTGTTTTATTTTTTAATCAGTGCTAAAAGGAAATAGAGCTTTGAACATGCCACCCTGGTTGGATCACAGGATTCTGACTGTTAAAATATAAAGGGGGAAGCATGGTGAAGCTGGAGTGCATAAAAAAGGAACCACAAACGTTAATGTAAAAGTAATGTTACATAGCAGGCTAAAACACACACAAAGCAGAGCATTGCAGAGCTCCAGCTCCAACACCAAGTTCATATTCTATAGTTCCTTTGGCTCATTGTCCTGAGGCGTTGCAGAGCACATAATTCTCCTCCCAGTGAAGCAATTTAAATAGTACATGCACTGTTTTGAAAGCTGTAAGGCCCCTGCTTTGTGGGCGGTGGGGAATACCCAGCACTGCAGCAATGCTCTGGACTCTGGTATTTCTCCAGCACTGCTGCTGTAAAACTCAGAGTTGTTACCTTGATAGAACAGACCTGTTTTGGGAAAGGCACCCACAAAAGCAGTGGAGTGGGGAAGGACTGTGCTTGCTGTGAGCACATTTGGATCACTTCCACATTGTCAAAAGTAACTCACAGATTGAAATTGCTTCTGTGTGTGGACCTTCGTGCACCTGAACTTGAAAACTGAACAGGGAGGAGGTAGCTGGGAAGCCCAGGCTCTTTGTTTGCACATGGAAACCCCTACCTCTTGGCACGTATCCAGACCTGCTCCAGAAGGGGATTAAAACCAAAATGAAGCAAAACAGCACCCTATAATTTCAGCTTTTTTTCATTCTTCAGAATAACACATCTTTTTCTTTTCTGGGGAAAAGGACCCCAAACCTAAAATAAAATCAATAAAATATTGTTTGAAAAGCTGAACGTGTAATGTGCAATTTCCTTGGCGTATTTCAAAGAAGTTCCATGCACAGAGAATCTCAGTCTATCCAGTCTATCTATCTACTTCTCTGCTTTGCTTGTTTCCTGTGATTCCATCGTGATAAATTGCAGAGCCCTGTGATAAATTGCATTCATGATGTCTTTCTGGCTGCCTCACCTGCATTTTGAACATTAAACCCTCTCTCCTGGGTCTACTTCTAACATTCCAACCTTGTGAGAGATTCCAGCTAGACACCATTGTTGCTTTAGAATCAACCTGCCAGAATTGACCTTGCCTTTGAAAAGTGGAGTGGGTTTTTGGAAACCTTCAGACTAACAATGCTTCTAGGAATCTCCTGTAGATGGGTGGGAGTGAATTCTTCCAGATTCCTCCTCATGTTTTTTCACTACTTCCCCTGGAGATCCTCCTCCCCAGGAAAAATCTTTTTCTTTCCATTGGCAGCTTTGAAAGGAGTAGCAAGGGTTGGATGGCTCTTTGTCAGAAAGGGTAAATAGGGAGATAAAGCTGAGTGAATCTGTGCTGAGCCACTGCTTTTCTTCCTCATTTCTTTCTCTTTTCCTTGACAAATAAGAGGAGAAGGATATTAACATTTTCCTGTTCCATTTCAGTATGCTAGAAATACTTTTTGTTTATTTGTTTGTTTCATTGTTTTTAAAGAGAAAAGTTTAGTTTTTACCTTTGCTGTCACAGTGCCAAGATACCATACTTCCTTCATACAGGTCTCCTGGAGACTTGTAAAATAGTGTTTCACAATTCTTGTTACATCCTTTGCTGGGGTTGCCTGTAGAAGGGAACAGGTTGAACAAAAACCCAAAATGAAATACTTTACTAGAAGATGAGTAAGGGCATGGATCCAGGACTTTGTGCAAAATTTATATTCTTATATTGTATGCAGCTTCTGGCTGAACTTCTCAGTCCACATATCAGTGAAAAATACCCAGACTGTTATTGCTGTCACCTGAAAGTCTTCATAGATTGTTAATAACTGAATAGGACATTCCTGGTTAGATCCCAAATTACCTCTTTTTTTTGTATATTTGATGTACAAACACCATAATTTTACACCGTTCAAATGGTTATAGAATTTGAATGCATTGCTCTTTAGCTATCTAGTTTAATTAAAGATTACTCTGTGATAAAGTTATTAACTGTTATCAAAGCAGAATATCAATCAATCAATCAAGGTAAAAGAATGCATTACAAACATTTATGTTCCCCCAAGTCAGTACAGGTTCATTTTCCATATTCACAATATCCAGATCAGCTGGGCCTGTGGCCCAGCCTGCAATTCTGCCAGACTCTACACATGAACAAAGAGTAGGAACATAACTGGAATAATTTGCAATATTTTCTTCTCAGCTTTCTGTTGACTGTCTGAGTTCTGCTCTCCAACTTTGTCTGTGTTAGGCAACAGAACCAGTGAAAGTCGAAAATTTTTCTCTATATTTTAGGTAATGTAGTCTTGAAAACCTTATTGGAACACCTGTAGAAAATCTAGTATCAAGTCTATAATTAATCTAGTCTCGTTACAATTAATTTTACCTACAAGCAGGGATAAGTTAGATGATTCCTTGTTCTACCTACCAAATACAGCAGGAAAAAATAAAAACTGATTCTTAGAAAACAAAATGAAAAATAATCTGGCAATTGATTTCTCTCTTTCTCAGCTGCCTCTGCTTCTCCCTTCAAAATCATGTCATATAAATATGTATTACATCAGCTGAAATGCAAATGTGTAATGTCTGTCACTACATCTGATGTGTAGCAGTTCTGTTTCTGCCACCTGAGCCAGAAGGAGCGAGTCCTGGTTTCTTTTGAGCTACTGCCTGAAGTG
Source organism: Acanthornis magna (assembly GCA_036785705.1). NCBI lineage: Eukaryota > Metazoa > Chordata > Aves > Passeriformes > Acanthizidae > Acanthornis > Acanthornis magna. The sequence continues at coordinate 24,720,041 of JAWUZG010000028.1, forward strand.
GGTGCTTGGGTTCATACCAGAAGTTGAGTACGTTATTTAACAGCTGCAGCAACATCTGTAAAAAGCAAAAAGTGTTGAAAAACTTCAAAGATGAATATGTGTGCTCCAGTTCTCCTTAAAAATGTCCAACAAATTACTTAATGAGAAGCATCATCACCATGTAGTGTTGCCTTGCAATGAAATCTTTGCATTTTTGTTGACCTATGATAACTCATGTTATCTCCTTTAGAACCTGTATCTGAACTGGAAAAGTAAATCTAGAGTGGGGTCAGACAGCTCCACCTGACTCCTCTTTATAATATCAAATTTTTCCCATAGCCATGGTTGCTGTCCTTTTCTCCACTGTAGGTGTGAGTAACTCTTTCTTTGGTTGCTTCTTGAAGGCACATCATGGAAGAGTGGTCCTGGTCACAGGCTCTTAGTAGAACTCTCTGCTTCTTGCTGCTGCTGAACATGTCTTCTCTGTCTTCTATGGGAATGTAAGTGGTTTATTGATTGAGCTGATAAGGTCTGGTGAGAACTGGTTGTGGCTAGCAAGCCACTGCTGTACAGAAACTATTTTTTTTGTAAGTTAGGAGAAAAATATGCCAGAAAAAGAAAAATTATTGATACTGAAGAGCTGACAAACGGTCAGTACTAGTATACACTGTGTTTCTCTGTCTTCCATTTCAGTAGGAAATAGCCTGAGTCTGAATAGCAAAATGGCTCAAAATGAATTACTTTTTGGGCACTGTTTACAGCTGAGTGGTTTGAAGAAATAATTTTATTTCAGTGGCACTCAACACGAAAATCCAAGATCCTTGTAAACACCCAGGGTTTCATACTCACAACAGCCACAGAAGCAGGCCAGTTGTTGCCTCTTTGCACAGATAGGATTAAAAGAGTTGTTTGAGGATCCACAAAGAGCCTGTAGCTGATGGAAAAATCTCCAGAGCTACAGCCCTTATGCCAGCACCCAGACTGTCCATGTGACTATATTTCTTCCAGATGCCTTCCCATTATAAAGTAAGTGTGTGTATTTGTGACTTCAGATGCTGAATCTGCCTCTTCTAATTTTAGCTCATTGTTTTGAGCTTGCTTGTTCTCTGGCATGTGTGTTACTTACTGGAACTTTGCTAAACAACAAAACCTTTTATTTGTTTTTTCAAAGAAGACTGTATGAGCATATAGAGGAGATGTGGGATTTTTATGAATCATATCCTGTCTTTTCCTTGTGTTTTTACTTCTCTTATTTGCTCCTTGTTTTTAAATGACTTTCACAAATCAGAGAACTCTTTGGGTTGTATAACCATCCGTGCACAGGAACTAGACCTTTTCTTTACCCTGCTAGATGTCCTGGCTGCTATGACTTTGAATGTAGATTGCAAAAAACAAGGTCAATAAATAGTGCACTTGTGTAAGAGGTAACAACTGAACCATTTTAGATGAGGCTTCAGGGGATTTGGAAGGAAGTTATCTCAAGACTTGCCATGTTTATAAGCGTAACATGTTGTGGTTCTTCTTACCAAGTGAAGAAATATCAGCCCTGTCCGTACACCTCCTGTTAACCTTAGGGATTCAGTGAATGGACAGGCGAGAACAGGCATAGGCTATGTGCACCAAGCCCTCACAAATAAATATAAAGCAAAGCCTTATACCACATTTCAAGCTGAGTTGGAAAAACCTGCTCCAACAGGTGATTTCTCAAATCTGCATCTATTTTCTACCTACTTAGAATTTTTTGGAACAATGTTAATGACTTCTCAAGGTACATTTTATTAGATCCTCTTGTATACAATTGTTTAAGCATCCTGGTGAATACATGAAGGAAGTAGGTGATACTTGTCACAAAGTAACTGTTCCTCAGCTGTAAATTTGGATTTCATCTTCCTTTAAAACTCTCTTAGGAAGCCTAAGGTGTTATACTCAAAATACATGCTGCTCTTAACTACAGGCAACCAAGATTAAGTCAAGTATGGTCACATTTCAAGCATAATGAGATTTGCATGGGCGCTATGCACCACAGCCCTACAGGATCCATGGTAATGGGACCATCACAGCCTGGAGCAGCAGGACATGATTCAAAACAGTCTGGGACATCCTTCATTCCCTTGCAGAATCAGAATAAGCTGCTGGAGAGAACCCTGTGTGAATTCAGAAAAAAATCTAATCCCAGCCTCATACACTGTGAATCTCAGAGGTGAATGGGAAAGGACCAGAAAACTCCACAGCTGCACCTCCTAACGGGTCATGAACTCTGATATGAACACCAGCTAGTATCTGAGAAGCTCAGATTAAAGTTTAAGATCAGATCACAGCACAATGTGTCTGCTGAGCTCCAACCTCATATGTCCATCTTTGGTTCAAACAGAATGCAGAAGCAAGGCATGACAGAGGAGGAATTATCCCAACTATGTAATACCTATCACCTCCTCATGTTCTGCACATGTCTTCATGAAAGGAATTTTAAGGACATTGTGAGCCACATCTAGAAATTGAAAGGAAAATATGCTCCAGGGAGAGACTACCCTGCATGCTCTGTAATTCCATGTCCGACTTCGCAAGTGACACAACCTTTAATGAAGGGGATGTTCTAGATCATACAAACATGGCATAGGGGAAAGGCACATTGTTCACATTGGATCTCCCATTTCTTCTCCATGCAGTAATAACTATATAAACTCTGCATAGCAGTGTGCTAATGCTGAACTTCCTGGCAGCAGTTTGAGAGTATTATATGGGAAGTCAGGCAATCCTGACATGACTGGGATTCTGTCAGGAATGCTGGCAGCAGCACATCACTTAGCTTTGCAGACTTTTAGACCAAATTAGTGTGTATGTGAGGGACAGTAGACTGACTTCATAAGAAAGATAAGATTTGAAACACATGCAGTATGTTTTCTGATGCTGGGATATATTTCCTCTATCTTCTGTTTTCAGTTGTGTCCATGCCTATAGTATCTATATCTAACATCTATATCTCTGGTTCACAGCAAGAGCAAAGCAGTGCCTATATACTATCCAAGATAGTTTTTTACTGTGGATATCATGGTATTAAGCTGACTGAAGTCACGAATCTAAAAATGTAACTAATGATGATTATTGAGGGATACTACCTGTAGAAACAGAGTCAGGTTATTGTTAAAATAAGGGTTTAGTATGTCCCTTTGTTGGTGATGAACACCAAGTTTGTGATGAATATTTTTCTGCTCCTAGTTCACCAATCACAAAATATACTAATAATTACCCTGTATCTGGAGACTCTGTGAACCACAGAATAACTCTGTGAAGTTCCCTGAAGATAACAGATAAAATGCACTGAATTCTGTGGAAAATATAGATTTTTATAATTACAATACTATCTTCTTTAAAATCCTGTATTAATTGTGCAGTAGGCATTTATGACATTTTCTTTAAGACCATGCTTTTAGATGATGTTTTAATTGGTTGCAGAACATCAGTTCTGGGCTTTCAAAGACCTCATTCCTTGAATCCAGCACCAACATTGCCCGAGACCCTGCTGGCTGCCACCTCCTGGGCTCCTCTGCTGCCTGAGCTCTGCTATGAACCTCGGGGGAGGTATTTTCAGAGGATGTCACCTTGTGCACCACCAAGGCAAGGTTTTTGTGCTGAGTCAGTATCCCTCCCCTCTGTACCCATGGTTTGAGCATTTCACCATTTTCCTGGGAAAGCATGCCAGTGGCAATTCTAGGTGCATTTACCTTCAGTCTGCTTGGTTTGGTAGATGTGTCCCTTCTTCTCCTGCCCAGTCACTCCCAGTCCTGCAGGGAACCTTAGTCTGCAAGACATTAAGCAGAACTGGGCAGACTTTTTCAAATGTTGTTTTCATCCTTCTTCAGAACAAATTGCTTTATCTTTTCTTTTTTCAAATCCAAGAGTTTAAAACCTTGTGGAAGGGGGACAAAGGGAAATATTTGGTCTTTTTTTTTTTTTTTTGTTCTTACTGTTTTTTCTCTTGGTTTTTTTGGGAAACATGACCATGTGGTTATTCCCAGGATGAAATATATTCCCCATGACCCTGTCAGCTGCTGATTGTGTCCGATAGTCCTGTCAGCTTCACAGCTGCTGTTAATAGCCATACCCAGCTTGCTGTGGGACTGCACCCCTACCTCCTGGGGCAGCGTGTAACCGCTGAGCCACAGAGCCATGCCTGATTCCTCTCTCTCTCTCCCAATGGATAATTAACCAGTGTGCATTTAAGCAACACATATATTGAAGTTGCTCCTAGTGCCCCCAAATTTCAGTTTTCTCACGTCTGCTTGGACTAGTCATTCCCTGCCAGGCAAGGACCATAGCTGTGTCTTTCTCAAACCCTTGCTGATCTAAGCATAGGAGATAAGACAGAAGCATGTTGCTCCAGTGGGTTTTGTGCATGGCCTGATTCTGGAGATATGCTTGGAGAAAATTGGGCATAATGGGCCCCGTGGATTGCTATAGGTTTCAGTCAGTTACCTGGGGATATAGGTCCGAAACCAAGATGTCCCAGACTAGAACAGTAAAAGCCTAAGGCAGTTTTGAGGACATGGACTCAAGTTTTCCTCCTAAATTTCAGCAAAAAAGTCTATCGCTAAAATGACCCAACACAAATACTTATGTAAACTAGATTTTGACCTGATTGGAATTTGGATCTATATTCAAAGCCACATTAAGACTGTGATACATCCCTAGCATTGCTGTATGCCAGGGGAGTAAACTGCTCCCAAGGATCAAACAAGCAATACTTTTCCAGTGTTCTCTTTCCTTTCTTTTCTAACATATTTTCAAATATATTTTACAAATCAGCAGCCAGAGAGGAGCAGGAGAGTTATTTGTGATGATGTGAGCAACTGCCTTCTGGGCAGACAACTCACAAAGTGTGAGCAACAGCAAGCTGGACAAAAGAGCTCTGGCTTCGGGGCTAAAAACAATTACAGCTGGTATTGCCCAGGGACTGGAGACCCAGGAGAGCCAGGGTCAAATATATTCCACGCTATGGATTAAAATAACAACAGGTGTGACTTTTGATGGTGTTTTGGTTAGCTCTTATAGAGTAAAGATATTCTTTCTTATCCCTGGGCCAAATAATAAAGTGTGAGGAAGTCCTCACTGCCTGTTGTAGAGTAGGCTTTTTTTGGCTGCAGAATTATTCTCTTTCTTAGCCCCTGCTACAGCATCTATTTCCTTATCTCACTTGTTTTCTGTTATGTTATAGCCCACTTGAATAAAGATGCTAAAAATAAAGTTTCATTAGCAGTGTATGCTCTGAAAGGGCCAGTATGAAAAGAGAAGTTCATAAAGCAAACAGAACAAGACAATAATTTAAGTGCCACGTTTCTCTTAACAACTGATTGATGTTAAGAATGAGAATAAAGCTCATTGAAACTTTTCCTTCTAGATGTAGCTTTTATTCCCATTTGATTACATTTATTTTTCTACTATAACCTTTGGCTCATTTGAGTTATTGTTTCCCACAATCAAATACATTAGTGTAATAGTAAAGATTTCCAGAAGGACTTTTTCCCCCTCTGCTACTTTGGGAAAGGCTCTGCATGTAAACTGCTATGTGACTTCATGCTAAGTACACACACTAAACATGATACGTTTATTTTATCATTTGTAGCTAAAGAGACGTAATTATTTAAGTGGGTGTAATTTAGTGCTATGGCATCCCTCAAATTGCAGTACTGAAATTACTTTAATCTATACTTTGGCTGGGGAAATATATGAAAAATTGGAAAGTTAAACAAAAATGCTGAAGCCCAGAAAGGAGTTGTTTCTGGGGGCTGTATAGACATCCTTGTGATGTCTTTACAGAAAACATTCCTACTTTTGCAAGATCTTTACTATCTATTGAACTATTTATGGACTATTTATCAGTCATCACTGAGGGTGGTTTACCACCAGCAAGCTTATGTTTCAAACTAAAAATGGGTGCTTTAGGCAAGATACATCTCATACTGTGCCTTTTACTGCCTGTGGAAAGAGCGAGGTACTAAGCTGTCCATCCTTTCAGGGACACAGAATGCTGAACTTTTGCTGCTTTTAATCTTAACAAAAGTCAATTAATTAAAAGTTGTAAATCTTTCCCCATTGTTTACATGCAACTTTCAAAGTCAGCAGCAACAGGAACACATTGAGTTGTGTGAAAACAGCAACAACAAACTATTGTCTTCCGATTTTAAATATAAATTTGCAAGGAAAACCTCTTGAGATTCACGGTTGTGCTTTCTAGCAACTAGTAGTCTCTGTGAAAATCAGTCTGAGTTCTTTAAAGAGTGGCTTCATTAAGAATCTGTGCTTTATAAACTGGGTGTGGTATCCTGTCTTTTTAATGACTTAAGCATATTTTGAGCTAAGTAGAGTAGCTGCCTAATACTTTTGCTAGAATGGAAATATCAAAGTCAGCTCTTATTATTACCGGAATCTCTTCTATGAAAAGCCATCACAAACAGAAGTTTGTAATATCTGCATTTAAAAAAATTTAGCTTCTTAGTAATTCTCTAAAGAATGTGGGTTACCTCCTGTTCCCATTGAAGTCAGTGGGAATGCTGCCATTGACTTCACTGAGCTTGGGATTTGGTTCCCTTTCATCAAAGATTGTTCTAAATGTAGATCCCTGCAGCCTCAGTTAGGTATATATCTCCATCCCAGTTTAGCATGAAATTAAAAGGACTCTTGCAATAAACTAGAGCATTTTACTTCCTTTTAGAGCCACCTCCTGCTACCACCCGTTGAGACTAGGAGAGCTGCCCTGGATTTTGGGTTTATGAGTATGTTTCTTTTTCCACTGTGAATGACTGTGTTAACTGCTCCAAAGTTATTCCTCCAAAAACCCAGAACCTCTGTGGCAGCAGAGGTAGAGTGGTTTGTTCCTAGTTTGCTATCCTTCCTCTAAAACAATCATGAGGGGAAAGTTCCATTTTCTCTCTAGACACCTGGCACCAATAGTAACTAATGTAAATTGTGGCTTAAAGCAATAAGCAGACCCTGTGAATGTAAGTTAAGAGCTCAGCTGTGTGAATTTTACCTACAAAAACAAGCTTCTCACACATAAATCTTCTGTCAATTTTTATAGTCTTGGAATTGAAATTATTTTTTCTTACTTTTATTCCGTTTTGATATCTACCAGAAGAGACAATGAAACTTTTGCTCAGACAGTGAAATAGCAGTTAAAAGAACCTGAGTAAAAAATCTTTGTTTCCATCAGGGCAGCTTTGCCCAATGCTACTATTTCTGGTGTTGCAGAAGGTACTAATTATCTGCTTCCCAAATCATATTTTGTTACAAGTTTGGATAGAGAGATAGAACCTTAAAGAAGTCTGTTTATTCAATTAATGCCAAGGTGGAAAGAAAGTTGACTCAAACGTAGTGAAAAATATTGTGAACAATAATAGGGAACAAGAAGAAAGCAACTATATAAACTGATCTTCAAAATGGGGTCATACAGACAAGGTAGACAATCAGGCAGAGAAGAATGAAAGCATCCGGAAAATGGCCTTAATTTAACTGCTGCTTTCTGCAGTACCTCTAGAGCACAGCATCCCATCCTCTCTATATACATGTTCCTGAGGGCTTTTACTATGATCAACAGAAATCCTGTAGCTTTTGTAGGATACCCCTACCCAAACAGCTCCATTACATTCCATGGGCTAGTTGACTGAAAATAGGTTTTAAAGGAGCAAAATTTTAGTTAGAATAAGTGTTCATGAGTTTTAGTTAGAATTACTGTTCATGTATGCAGTATGCCAGAAGCATGACCAAAACCTACTGAAATAGAAATAGTTCTCTCTTCATTACACTCAGCTGGGAATAAGACATCCAGAGGACTCGGGCTTTAAATGTCCAAACTCTGAGGATGCCTACCTCTCCCACAGGGACTTATTATTGAAACAAAACATGCTACTGAAAGCAGCTATCCCTGGCAAATTAATATGCTTGACTTATTACCAAAGGTGCTGGATTTAGTGTTTGTATGTGTGTCTGTAATAAGTGAGTGTTTTTAACATGTGCAGGAGAGGAGTGAGTAGTGACTCTTAACAGGGGAAACACAGGTCTCCATGGGAACGTAACAAACATGATTGCACAACAGTGATACTTGCATTTCTAGGAATGTATCTGTTTCTTGGTCCATTTCTGTCATGCTATCACCTGGATTATACATTGAGTTGTACTGTTAGCATCATTACTGGCCCACTTTTCTGTCTGCTTTCTTCATTTTGTCTAATTAGAATCTACCCTTAGTGATATAATCTAGATTTGTGCTTTTATTGTTTATATTTCTGTATTTATATATGTGTATCATTTTGACCCAAAATGTATTTAGGTTGTCTTCAGTGATTTATTGCAGCAAATGTGAAGAGCAAACTTCATCCACTTTACATTCGGTCAAATGTTATTGCTCAGTTGAAATTGCTTTGAAATTGTTTTGACAATGTAAAAAAGATGGGAACACAATGCATGCAATGAGGTCAGGGAACAGTTCAGGGATGGTAACTCACAGAGATTCTCTGGAAAGTGTTCTGTGCTTTAACATAAGAAATGTTGTTTTCTTTGTCCTTTCTGGTTATGGAACCAATGTATGTTTTTCTACAGGTGTGAGGTGATCGCTCCTTGTGTTTGAAGCTCAGTTTTACTCAGAATTGCTCACCACTGTCACTCATGGCAAGCACACCTATGAGTTATGGAACAGCATTCTCCACTCCTTTGTTTAAAATGTGGTTCATGGTGCTCACAACAGAGCACAAAGCAGTCCTGTAGGTGTTTTAGCCAGAAGATAGGCTGTGATCACTTCATTCCTGCCGAGGAGTAGTTTCCCAAATGAAAATGTCTTTGAAGAGAGCAAGAGTGCGAGTTGTTTACTTGTGTGAATAATTTATTACAACATTTTTTGTTCTTATTTGGCTTTTTTATTACATATGATCCATGTACAAGAAATAACAGTTTTACTTTTTGCTTTAAGAAGCTGAACCTGCAGGGATAATGAGGTGTGTGGAGGGGTTTCCCATCACTCGTGAACTTACCTCAAAATTACTCAGCTACAGAGATCTTCCCAAAAGGGTACTTCTACAGAACTATTTCCTCTTCAGAGTGAAGGAAGAGCTGTCAATAACATGACTGATAAAAATGAACTCCAGTCATTAAAGTGAATATCTAAGCCACCAAGCACCCACAGAAAATGAGTTCATTGAGTCAGAAGATGCCACTTTAATGAAGTAGTTTTAAAACCAAAATTGTATTTTGGGACAGATTAGATGACTATCTGCCAAACTACCATGGCTGTATTTAGGTTGGCTATCCATCCAAATGCCAAATTCTATGAGCATAAAGAGCTATAATGCACCATATAAGTCTATCTCTAGTGTTGTACATACCACAGCTATGAATATATGTACCATGATGGAATTGAAACAATAGGGGAGCTAATTCTTAGCTGTATATAGCATTTTAGCTCCACTGAATGTAAAGTCTGATGATAATTTTCCTCCAGGGAACATCTTGGCCTCCCTGAATTTAGGCTTTAGTAATTGTATGCACCAGTCCTGGGAAGGTCCAACCACACTCTTGGGGTGTGCACTAGGTCCTGGAAGATTCAACTGTTGCTGGACCATGAAGAGATCTCTTTGCTCAAGCACTCTTGGTACTTAGCATGTCACCAAGTACACAGGAGGCCAGGCAGGGAAAGGCAGGTGTGAAGAATGGCACTCTCACGGTCCCCATGGACTTTTCAGCAAAGAGGCATCAGCACAGAGGCCGTGACTTCACACTTCAGTGTTGCATTTTTTAATCCAGTCTCTAATCCATTTATTTTATGAAGTGAAACATTCCAAAATTACAAAAGGATTTATATTTTGTGAACATGTGTGAGCCAGCTGGAAAGATTTGTGAATTCTTCATAAAATCATAAAGGGCTAACCCTTGGGTCCATCTTCACAGCTGATTACCCTGCATTTAACACACCTCTTTAAAACTTCCATTTCTTTCTTCCATTTACTTTCTGAGATAGGTGATACCCAGTGTGAATGGGTTTTCTTAGAAGGATTTTGTAATAGAAATGTTGAAACATGAGGATAAAGACAGGGAAAAAACACTCTTAAATATGTGCCAAATAGTAACTCACAGAAGCTGAGCAAGTTTTCAGAAAGGCTATTGACCCTGGCAGCTGGGTGGTGATTTTTCTCACTGCTAGCGTTACTGAAAAGTCCATAAAGTAGCAAGAGCAATTAAATAAATATGGAGGCAAGGGTGCTAACCAGGGTAGGTAGTGATAGTCATTGTGACTATTCTTATTGTGTTACATTGGCTTAGCCAAGAAAAACCTTATCTGATTAAAACAATAGTCCCAAAATGCACTCCTTTTAGAGAAATTAATTTTATTCAACGTGGACTTCCAAAATACCTATAACACAATATTTTAAATTTACTTATGCGCATCTATCAGGATGCTCCAGCCAAGCAATAACTCAAATCAAGGTAACTTTTGCTCGTCTGTTACCCTTTAGCTATGAATCTGTTGTGAGTTCCATTTCTGATATAGCTCCATGTATGCATGGAGCCATACTTAAGTGTGGCTTAAGTCTCTCTCTTTGAGTTGTCTTATTTTACAATAGAGCTGGAAAGAATGTTTTTCACCAAAAGGAGTACATTCCACAAGGGATGATTTTCTGTTACGAAGTTATGATTTTGAAAAGGATCACTACCTCCCGTTGAACAGGCCTCAGAATTTATGTACTTTCTTTGGCCAACATTTGAATCTGGCTTTGAAGCCAAATATGAGAAGCAAAGCTCGCAGGAAGATTTTCTTTCTTTTCATGGTTTCTTAACATATGCACTTACTGCATAGAGGATAACACATGCAATTTATTCATTTGACAGCTTTCATCCCTTTAGATGCCTTTCCTGACCTTTCCTCACTATCTGTACTCCCTTCACACACCTTCTAAGTAGCTTGAGATGTGTGCAACATAGTAAAAGAAATACATTTCATATTATACAGAGAAATAGTTCATGTTCTTTTTTCATCTGAATAATGTGAAAACCTAGGATCCAAACCCACTTCTTTCCTCATCAACCCCAGCCTCTCTGAAAATACCAAAATATTCTTATTGTGAGATTAAACATTTACACAGACATTTACATAGACATCAAATTTTCAGACTACCTTTGGTACAAGAAAAAGTGTTGATTAATTGTTTAATTTCTTCTCTAATCAAAGTTCAGTTCCAAATGCAAGTTGAAGAGCTTTGGAGAAACTTTATCCTGTATCTCACCAGAAGAATCCTTACTTATTTCAAAAGTTGGAACTGTCTTTCCTACTTCATTGTAGCAGAAGTTTCGTTAATTTAGTAATTTTGTTACTCTCTATACTTTTATAGGAATCCATGGAGGTCCATCGACCCCTTTAAAAGAAAGAAAGAAAGAAAGAATAAATTGAAAGTAGTCTTTAATCTTTAAAAATATTAAAGTTAAATTAAAAAATGCAAAATTGTTTCAAATTAAGCCACAGTGTCTTAAGTATATTTCTTGAATTATATTTCATATAAGACACTTAGTAACACAATGCAAAATTCGTGAAGTTTGTCGTTTCAATACTGTATTTATTCCATGTTTTATGTATTTCTTCAGTGTTTTCTTGAATGCAAAGTACTTTCTTGAATGAAAAGTACTAGGACACTGAAAATGGGTCAGAAGTTTCATGATTACTTGTAGCAGTAGTTAAGGCATCTCTGAGATGGTTTCAGCACCTACAAAGCCAACCCAGCAGAAGAGTTTCAAAACTGCTATTTAAAGTTTTTCTAGATTAGACATTATTGCCCAACGGGTAATAGGATGGTCTGCTCTTCCTCCAGGATACCTCATCTATTGAAAATACTCCATGGGTTACTGAGCAGGGATACAACTGCTGCTTTGGGACCTAAAAATGTGATTGTGTTAAAAGTCAAAGTGCAGAAGGAAGTAAAATATGCTAGGTTATTAGAGCTAGAGCTGGGATGGTTCTGGTTCACATCAGACAAAACCCTCTGGGAAGGAACTATGCCCAGTAAACCATCAGGCAGGTCCAAGAAAATTTCATTTATACAAAGAGTTCAACATCTTCAAATTCTTTCCCATGCAAGCAGTAGATCAAAGCCTTTGCTGCTCTACTGCACAACACAGTGGCCAGCCTCATGACAGAGGCCAAATCAAAGCAATTTTGGGTGGGATCTAATGTGAGGTCATACCCCTCGTCTAGTTAGAAAAGCACTGGCTTCTTTAGCAGAACTGTGGAAAGAAATCTTGTGAGAAGTCTGCAACTCTCTTAAACTCACACATGCCTAGCTGACATTTAGGTGTTGGATCCTGGTGGGTTCTTCATCACGCTATTCCCTATGATAGGACACAGCTCTTCTACTTGTGCCAACTTTTTGTGCTTCAGGCTGTACTCACTCACATCAGCTGTGTGATGCAGAGGTGCAGGGGGATCAGCAGTAGTAATGCTGGTCCTATCCAACTTCCCCATCCAGGCTCATCTTGGCTTTCCCTGTGTTCCCAGTCAGTCCTGGGCTCCTCCTGTGCTGGGGTCAGAGACGGGGTTGCTCAGAAGCCACTTGTCCTTCAGTACTGGGACACCCTCACGGAGTGAGACCACGGCCTTTCCTTAGCTGGTCTGCCATACAGCTACTGAGCTTCTTTGGCTAAAAAGCTGGAGTGCAACTTGAAAGTCAAAGGAAATTGCAACCTTCTACTCTTTGTATTTACAGTAGTGAGAGGAAATGAAAGCACTGGCAGCAGCTCTGAGCGGGCCAAGGAGATGGGCTCTTGAGAATAATCAGAGATGGAATGAAAAGATGGGAAATTTAAAGAAAGGAACAGAGTTTTAATTGAAATTTCTGCTGTCTAAAATGGACAGAAAGGTTTTTTCACAGCATCCTCTTTTAATAGGGAAACATTAAGATTTATTAACTAATAATCCTCTAAGACAGAGTTCAATTAAATAATATAATAAAAAGAATGTAAAATTTTATTAGTTTTCAGTTGGATACAGCTTTTCCAGTCAAGGCTACAGGGATATAAACTGTCAAGTAAAACGATTTATCTTCAACACCTGTTTCATTTGAGGGATTCTTTTGCTTAAAGTGAGTCTCTAGAATGATTCTAGCATCTCTAATATCAAGGAGGAAAGGAAGGTTATTGTAACCTCCAAATTCAGCCAGATGCACGAGTGAGGTTGCTGCAGCAATCCCCAGCAAAAGTGGACCCCAGAGTCAGACATGTACTTTTCTTACCTGACAAAGTGCTGGGGAAAGTGTAAAACTGCAGTGCTGTATAAGCTTGCATTTCCCTCTCTTTCTATTTATTGTATTCACAATGTTTTATGTTACCACTTTAGCTGAAAATAATGAAAAGGCTTTTCTCAGTTTTGTCTGCAGTAGACTTATGTATAATATCACAGCTGACCACCAGTGATACCCTGGATTTTGAAGATAAATATTTCGAGTGAACTCTTCAGTACATGCTTGGCGCTCTGCTCTGCAAGACATTTTCCATACTACGAAGAAGACAATGAAGAAAATTAAGTAGGGGTATTACAGCAATGCCCCAGAGTTAGGAAATTATTTCTGTTTTTCTCACAGCTTTAACATCTATCTCTGATCACTGTGAAATGAAGTGTAAACTCAAGGAGTTGTGAGATAGGGTCTGCAGACATTTAAAGAAAAGAATCCTTTAAAGAAAAGAAAAGGGAACTCTTACATCAAATCACCTCTCAATTTCCTCTCAGGCTAAGGTGAGTGCAAGAGCCACACTGACTACCCTGAAAAAACTCGAGGTCACCCACTACTAATGTACCTTGGTCCTACAGCTTCATTGGGAAAAGAAATAGAAAATGGTGTTCCAGAAACACTGGGTCTTGCAATGGATTGAGTTTTGAGTCTTACCCTGCATCTGTATAAACGGAGTGAGCATCAAGCTGTTGTCTGCTTGCATTCACACAGTGCTTACAGCTGCTTCCTGCTCACCTTCTGTTTGAGTGTTTGAATGTTGGGACAAAGAAGGCATTGGTTACAACAGCTAAATAATCTAAATCCAGCAAAAACTCAGAGGACGGATGAAAATAAGTGATGCCCATGGCTGCTCTTGAGCACGTTGAAAAGAGGAGGTCTTGCAGCAGAGTGAGCAGGATAAACTGGACTTGAAGTGGACTTGTGGCAACTTGGGGTGCAGGAGGTTAGGGCTGAAGGGTGTATGAAAGAAAACTTGGAGGATACCAAGGTTCAATAGTTAAGGAAGGGGGGATTTATGACAGCTGATAGTTGTCAGCCCTGCATCCTTTCCTTGCTTGGGGGAGATTTTAATCTTTCACTTTTTGCTCCATCAGGTTATGCAAAGTATGAAAGGTCCATGCTCCACTTCTTACAGAGGCACACATCAATATTCCTGTCCTTTATATGTGGGAAAGGAAGGGAAGGGAAGGGAAGGGAAGGGAAGGGAAGGGAAGGGAAGGGAAGGGAAGGGAAGGGAAGGGAAGGGAAGGGAAGGGAAGGGCAAGGAGACCTACTATTCCAGGATCTATTTAGGATGCACCGTGTACTCCATCTCGTATGAGTTCTGGTGCCCTGCTCATCAAGGGCTCTGTTTGTTTCTGCCATCTCATGTGGCCTCTTATATCTGACGGTGGTTTTAGTCATTCTTTCTATGCCTCCATCAGCCTCTGATGCCAGAACTGAGACTGCAAAGAGAAAGGTGATGCAGGGAAAAGCTATCATGACCCTTAACCACTCACCAGAGGTAGGTTTAACATATTCCTTCTATTTGAGGAATTGAGGAAGAACATCTTCAGTAAATGGTAGATACTCTAAAGTATTGGTGCTAGTGCCAAGGAACTCAAACACCCACTAGGATGGATTCTCTCTTTCATGTATGCGTAAACTGGTTTCTTTTTTTATTGAAAGGGTTATTTTTGTATATGTTCTAAATTAAGTATTTTTGGGCAGGTTTCCTTGATATCCATCAAGCTTACAGAGGTTCAGAATGGGGTTAATATTCAAAATGTGGTAAATATTCAAAATGTGGTAGTGTATAAGCCACAGCAATGCAAAACAACTCTTCAAGAAAACATTCCTAAAACTAAATGAAGCAAAACCAGGAAAAAGCAAAGAAAGTCAATAAAGCTCATTTGTTTCTTGAAGTTTCTTGTGTATAGATCCAGGCTACTAAATTCTGTCTCTGCAGGGAATGTGAGGCTTTACCCTAGCTAGTGCTACCCATTGGGGAAACAGCATTAAACCTGGGATACTCAAAAAATTAAGTTCTGAGAATGATGGAAGTCCAATGCTTCACATCTGGGACGTTGAACCCTTTCCCAGGCAGGCTGGAGAAAGAGAGGTAGCAGATCTTTCTAGTATTTTTATCAGCTCACTCCATCACTTTAAAATACACCTCAGCACTGGTTGTGTCTTACCCAGAGATTTTCTCCCCTTCAACAGGAGTGTCACAGGCTGGCCACCATCACAAAGGATGCCTGGTGTGTGCCTAAAGAGTATCTACATGAGAGAAGTTGCATCCAAAACACCTTTTGCAGTGGGATCAAAGTTGCACCAACTTATGTCCAGACAGAGAATGTCTCCAACACTGCATTCAGCTGTGTTCGTCTTCTTTCTCTGTCACAGATATCCAAGGCTAGGTCACTGTTATTACCTGCAGTTGACAGATTCTGAATGTTCTAGATATGCAATCAGGTATTTTATAGATCTTCCTTTGATGCCTAATAACTTTTCTGATTCTGTTTCCTCACAAGGAAAAACAGACAGCAATACCACAAAGGATTTGGGATGCTTACCAGTAAGATGACCAGAATAGATAGACTACTCAAAGCTGATCTGCTTTAGCTGACATTCAGTTCAGAGGAAAGAAATTAAATTTTTCATCACAACAAAAGGAGAGATAGGGTTCAAATTTTTTTTTTTTTTTAAAGTGCAATTAAAAAGAAAGCCTTTTGGCTCCTGGAAAGAAGGAACAAAATGTTTAACTAAAAATTGGTAAAAAGTTTTTACACTTTACCAAAGTGGATAAAATGTCAAATGCGTTCAATCTCAAAACCAAATGTGAGGGTGAAGGGTGGGAGCCAAGCACACATCAGGGTGGCAACACTTAATATTGCCAACAAGTAAGATAATAGAACAATCAAGACCTTTTTCTCTTTCTGCAGCACCCAACCGCAAGTACAACTACATCTCATTTTCCTTAGGCTGCATATATGTACTTGTATCCACACACATAAGCACTTCAGTTCTGATGTGAAACATGAGTCTGTTCATTCACAAGTTCTCAGCACTGAGTTTTGAAATGTCAGATAAAGTCACATTTACATTTGTTTCCAAGAAAGCATCTGGTTTGCCCTGACTTTTAACAGGGTTTAATGTGAAGTCAGCATCATTCACTGATCAGCTCCTCCTCCCTCTAATGTCAATGGGAATACATCCAGTGCCAGTGACAGGTGTGATGTGCCTTCTATAACCCATTGAACCAGCAACTAGAAATGAAGCTGTACTCAAGTCTGCTACTACAGCTGTTCCTGAGTCTATGCCTAGCTTCGCTTCCTGCCATTTCCCAGAGGTTACTGCTCCCTAAAATCTACTCTAACAACTGTGGATATAGTCTTTTTATGTGGCTATTAAAAAAAAAAAATCACTTGGACACTTTTGATCCATTAATTTTTTTAACTCCAGTTATTCTTTGCCTCCTGCAAGCACAAAGAGAGAGCAAAGAAGTAAAAGATGGTAGCCTAAGAACTGAGGGAAATAGACAAAGATGAACAGGAAGAGGTAGCCTGTGACTGAGCTCAGCTGGGAGCAGAAATGCCTGTCTGATTGGAGCCTGAATACAGTCCCCTTCATTCCTTTCCTGACCAAAAAATGCCCATATCAAACATAAAAAAATAAAGCCAAGGAGAACCTCAATCTGAGCTAGAGATTTAAACTACTAGAAAACTGTAAAATCTTCCACATCATACTTCTCATTCTTAAATGGTAAAGGAATGTATAGTCATCCTAAAAAAATGTTATATACTTGTTCCACAAAAGCAGAGCCACTGCTATCCCCACAATCAGAGCTAATTATACATTGCTAGGAGAGAGTCCTGGAACCACTTTCAAGAAATTATCTCCTTTATGCACAGACTCAGTGTTGCCAATCTCATTTAGGGATGGACAATAACAGCCAGGTTACCAGGGAGTGTTCACTCCAATTTCTTCTCCCCACAAGAGGGGGAAGTGGCTTGTGCTTGTAGGAAAATTCGACTGTAAGGAGTTTTAAACAGAACAAGTACACCAACAAGCAAAGAACTAGTGAGGAGAGCAATGATGGGTGTGTCTCTTTGAGGTAACTCACTAAATCATAGCAACTGGTTGTTCCAGCAGATTTCAGCAAGTGATGCACAGGCTTGTTAGATGGGTAGTTTCCTTTACAAACTTATTTCACTCTCCACTAGAAAGAATGAATGGTATCCCTCATCCATGTTCATTTCCATGTAGGATTCAGGATGGTAGAAACTGCCTTTCTATCCCTTGAAGGATGGAGCTCAAACATGTGTTTCCAAACTTCCCTGAACACTGTCCAAGAGTGAGGAAAAATGAGAGAATAGGGCCCAGCAACTTTCTTGCACTATTCATCAATTAATCAATGCTTCATGCTGTCAAAACCCTATCAGCAGTGAGAGTTGATGGCAGTCCAACTAGTGACGCTCTTTAGCTCAGGATCTCATTCATAGCCTGCTGGAGAGGATGAGTAAAGAGCAGGTGAAATAGAAGTGCGTAGTCTCAAAGCATTTACTTTGAACATCAGACACAGCTCTTATTTCTAAATATACTTTAACAAACACAGCATTATGTGGCCAATTTCCAGCAACCCTACTTGAAAAAGGCAAGTGGGAGATTGGGTTTGGATGAAGGAGAGAATTGCTTTCCAAGAGAGTTCAAAAAAAACACTTGAAGAAGGGACTTCGTGGAAGAGTATACAAAGCTCTTTGCAAATGAGCGGCACTAGCAGTGGTTGAGGCTATAACTACAGGCTGCTCCTGTGTCTGTGTGAATTCAGGATGAATGTTGTCTCTGAGAAAGATTTATTTGCCAATATGCACTTTTTTTTTTTAACCAAGGGATATTTTCAGATAGTATCCGTTCTCACCTCCTTGTCACATTTCTGTTCCACTTGTAATTTAAATAGGGGTAGAGATAGTTCTATGCCAGTACCATGTGTTCCTTCAGAGATTCCACCTCCACATCTGTTGTTCTGCATAAATCTAGCTGCTAAATTATTGGCTGAAGTTCAACAGCGTCTATACATTTCCCCAATTAAACCATCAGTTAACAATTCCCAATTGGTGACCTTAATGTGCCTTGTGGATAAAAAGCTCCAAAATGTTTTCTGATCTGAGAAAAATGGGGGGAGCAGGAGTGTGTGTGTACCCACATGAAACGATATTAATAATCTTCCAGCTGCAAGTAACCATACAGTTGCAGACCACGGTGAACATGCGAGCCTGTTAAAATTATATACAGCTTTTACATGTAACTAGTGCATGTTTCTGTATGCTAATGCACCAACCAATTAGTTGACATCCACAATTAATTCTCCTTTCTCTGTCACCTAGTGAGCATTGAATGAGGTCAGTGCGTACTTGAATTCTCATGTGATTCTTGATTGCGTTGTAGAACATGATCAAAAGGCTCTGTTTGAATGTGAATGATTGTGTTGCTTGCTGTACTTGATGGCAATTTACTTAAATATGATACTCTGCAGGAGAACTTGTTCAAAGTAAAGTCACAACCAGAAGTTTATCGTTTCCATGCATGGTATTTCGGAATATTGCCTCTTGAAAGCCGTAAAAAAACCAGCAAGAAGACAATGTCGAGAGGAAAAATTAAAGACCGGTATGACCATATTCTTCATTATCAGTGTGGGGCAAAATGTATAAGCCTTAAATTAATAATGGGAATACCTAAAGCCTAATAATGAGCAGGCCCCTTGTCTGAGAGAGCACAGAGGTAATGTCTTTGAGAGAAAATGTTTTTGATGGCATAAATTCTTCCAGCCTGGATACATTCCATGCACCAATCTCAACTGATCTCAGCAACTAAATCCTCTCACACCTGGCGACTTCCACGAAGACTTGCGGTCTGCATACACAAGCCTGGGAATTATTGTCAAACACCTGGTAAATTTACACTATTATGGTAATGAAGCTTCATGCAGCTTTATTGTCACAGAGAAGTGGCTGAAACATAAGGACAAATATACTACAGAAGATAAATGTTGTAAAACACTGGAGTTTTGTTTACAAATTGTCAGCTCTATTGTTTGTCCCACACTTTTCACTTCATTAACAGAATCTTCTATCACTGCAAATAAAGTCATGAGTAGAATATTAGATATAATATTCCACTGGTCTAGACTGTGTTCACAGCAAAACATTTGCATCTGACTTCACTGTTATAGGCCTGCATAGATATATATGCCATTTAACAGCTTTCTCTGATCCTAGTAAAGAAGATAGAGGGTCTCACTTCACAGTGACATTTCCTTTGTTATATCCATATTTCTTAAAAGAAGCTTTCTACCTAGCTGAGACTTTAAGATAGCAGTACAGTAAAGATGGTTACAGTTCTGTACGTCTTCAAGACTTCCAAAATCATCTTTCCATCTTTAGATGAACCTACCCAGTTCATCAGAACTACCCAGTGAACTGGTGGTTTTAGTCTTGAAAAGGGAATATAAACAGCACTCTTATTATCAGGTCCAGACAAGCTGTTTCTCTGAAACAGCTGTCTCAAGTACTCCATGGTGGTTCCCAAATTGGTTGTTTTCCTCTGACAGACTGGCAAAGAAAGAAGATACAAAGCACCATTTTGTTGCTGCCTCTCCCCTCTCCTTGCTGGTAGAGAAGAAAAGCTGGTGTACGAAGCAGGACAGGACTGTGCTGTACCCTGCTCTAAACATAAAGCAGATTGAGCAAGGTAGTGTTTCTTCAGGAGAAGAAGAGGAACACAGACCATTTATTCTTTTGCTTGTGGCACAGCTCCTGAAACAGAGTAATGCTGCGACAGCTCTTGCTCAATAGTTTTGACTGAGGTTTGAACTATCAAAAAGAAAAAGTGTTTCACAAGGGAAATTAGAAGAATAAATAAGAATTAGGGATGAAACTGTCTTTTGTTACCATTTTGGATGGTTAAACAATAACACTAGTAAAGCCCTTTTGGGTCAGCACTCTTTTGATGTCAGAGACAGCAGAGCTGTGAGTCTGGCTTATTTATGCCTTGTGCATCTCTAGCATCCACAGCTGTTATTAGAGACCTTAGAGGTAGATTGTTTACAAGGTTTCTGTTTACCAGCACATTGTCCATGAGTTTGTTTAATTCTTTTGAAACTACTGATGCTGTCTGCTTCCACAGCTTCCTGTGTCAGCAAACTCCACAATGCAAGTTGGGCTGTAGAGACAAAAATCCTTTGTGAAGCTGACAATTTCTCAAGTAAGAAGGGACCTTGAGCTTTTTCCCTCCTTTTTAACAAAAACCTTCTATCCTGTTAGAAATCTACCAAAAGATATCACCTGGTCAGGTACTTCTTGTTGATGATAGTGATGTTCAGCTGCTGAGCAAAGACAAGGGAATAATATGAGCACCCAGGCAACCACGATTTGTCTCCCACTGCCCTCACTGGAGACACCTATACCCTATGAGGTAAATTAAGGTTGGAGTATCAGATCAGAGTTTCAGCTTAAAGTCTCAATTTCCTGGCTTTTTGTGGGTTTTAGGCAGACCCTTAATGTTACTTTAATGTAGGGGGTTTCTTGTGGTTTAATATTTCTAAAGTCAGTAAATTATTTCCAGCATATGTAAAAAAGACAAATTTCTCCTGTGGTTAGTGACCACAAAGCAAAACAAGAAACAGAAATACTCAAGAGTAGCGTTCTTGAGAAGAGGTTATAGAGGTTTAAACCTCCCTTTCGATGTTATGTGCAGAGAAAGAAAGTTCAGTACAAGACTGATGATTAATACCTTCACAAAGCATAGTAGCAAATAAACACAACCTGTGCCCACCATCTCTGCAGATCAGTGCAAAATGCTTTTTTTCTGCTGTGTTAGCAAACACTTTGAAACAAAGTGTTTATATTCATCCCGTAAAAATGAACTTTTAAAGAATAGATGTATCCCTGCTTGTGAGGAAAGGTCCCAAACTGCCAAACAATGAAGAAAATATTGCATCAAATAATGGTTTCTTTCCCTAGTGAATGATTATTCTTACTTAATGTTTCCCATGGAGGGGAAAGAGAGGTGAGCTGATACCTGAAATTGAAGGAGAATTGTTGCTACAGTTGAATGGAGAGAAACTGTAAAGATCTGACTGATATTGTGAGATAAAATCCACAAATTACAATCTGTGTGGCTGGAAAATAGCCATTATCCCAGGCCAGTCTCCTCCAGTAACTGTTTTGACTAAAAGGCTTGAAAGCACTAGTTACAGATCTTGTGGGACAGATGACCACACAGGCATTAGGACTTCTGGGCCTATGGAGTCCCTTTTCCAGCAGTGGTGAGCCCCTGATTCCTACTGTGCACCCCACACAAAGTCATTTCTCTGCAGGTCCCCCAGGCGTGGCTGGCTGACTTGGGGCAGGTGGCCTTGGCAAGCCTCCTGCCCTTGTCTCAAAGCCAGGCTTGTGCAATGAAGAGAAACTGTCATTGATTCACCATTGCCTCAGGGAAGAGCTGGGAACAGCAAAGTTTCTGTTTACTTACTTGCAAACATTTGGGTAAAAAGATTAAGTGTTGAGAAAACAGGATTTTTTCAAGAAGTAAGATCTTTTGCGAGCACTGACAGTCAGATATACTGGGTATTGTTCATATTAGCTTTGTTCTCAGCACCATTTAAAAACTCTGGTTGCATCACTGACAGGATTCATCCATCAGTGCTGAGAATGCTGGTGGACACATAGCAAGGCCACTCACAATCATCTTTGAAAAGTCATGGAGATCAGGAGAGGTGTCTGAGGATTGGAAGAAAGCAAATATCACTCCAGTCATCAGAAAGGGCGAGAAGGAGAACCAAGGGAGCTATCATCCAGACAGCCTCACCTCCATCCCTGGAAAGGTGATGGAGCACCTCCTTCTGGAGGCCACCTCCAGCCACATGAATGTGATCAGAATAGTCAGCATGGACTCCGTAAAGGTAAATCATGCTTGTCGGATCTGACTGCCCTCTCCGAGGAAACAATTGCCTGGATGGATTAGGGGGAGAGCCGTGGACATTGTCTACCTCGATTTCAGCAAGACTTTTGATGCTGCCTCTCACAACATCCTCACAGGGAGTGTGGCCTGGATAAGTGGACAGTGACGTGGCTTGAGAACTGGCTGAATGGCACATCCCAGAGGGTTGGAATCAGAGGCACAGGACCTGGCTGGAGGCCTCTCACTGGCGCTGTCCCCCAAGGTTCAATACTGGGCCCAGTATTGCTGAACTTCCTCATCAATAACTTGGATGAAGGGGTGGGTGTGCCTCCTCAGCAAGGCCACTGATGACACAAAGTGCAGGGGTGGAAATGAATTTGCTTGTCTTTCTCATAATATTTTCAATTTGGTTTCTGGGATAGTATGGGAAGGAATGCTATTAGTTCACTGACATCTTCAGGAGCAGCTTTGTAGGCTACTCACTCCAGAAATGTTACCGTAAGTTAAAGGAGATCTAGGAATGGAGGAAAACGTTGTTTTCAATGTTCTCACATGCATTCAGTTGGAGCTGAATGAAAGAAAGATGTGCTTTATGTGTATTAGAAGTTGAAGAAAGCTGCAACTTGCCTTGAGATTGTGATTCTTCTCAATACAGCTATGTTTGGCCCTAACAGTGGTGGTGTCACGAAGAGGTTTAAAACAGAAAAAAAAGGGGGCTGAAGTCTCAAATAAACACCATATCATATCTCTCAGCTACAGCATTTGAGAGGGATGTTCTTCTGCTAATACAGCTGGGAAATCTACAGTCTGCATTGGAAAAGGCAAGCACTTTTATTTGATGATGCAAAATCTTGAGGCTAGAAAGTTACTTAGATGTAATTTTAATTAATTATTCAAGATTTCCCAAGGGAAATTGTTGAATTGATTAAAATCAACAGTTAATTTAAAATTAATTTCATGGACAACTAGCTCCAGTGTTGCTAACTAACTGGTCATGTTCTTCTTTTGCTGGAAAAAAAGTTAAAAATGTCACAGTTTCTCTTGCTACATCAAGATTTGCAAAAATTATTCACATCATGCTATGACTGCAATACATATTACTGCCATTGAGTGGTACAAAATTGATTCAGTGAATCACATTCTGCTTTGTGAATCCCTTTTCTTTTCTGTGACATTGGAATTCTGTTCTTCTTTGTCAGAAGCTTACCATCCCTTGCAGATATTAATACCCCTCTTTCTCAAAGGAAAACTACTACTGTCAGTTCTGGGATCCCAGCTCACAATAACTCCTTACTTCAATAACAACTCCATTTGCTTTGGTGGGACTATTTATAGAGTGAAATGGGAGTAAAAGGGTCAAGTACAGCGTTCAGCTTGAGTGTTCCCATAAAAATCTAGGCACGAAAGTCCATACTTTCTTGGAAGCATTAGGTTATATTTAATTTACAAGAAATACAAATAAAGGTAACCTTAAGAGGGACTTAAAAGACTCAAATAGTTTTATTTGAGATAAAATATATAATTAAATATTGCAGATATTAAGGCAAGATGTTTACCATTGTTAATGTAATATTAATATAGAGGTATCCAGTTTACATAATATCTATAATGATTGGAAATGAAAGGCAAATATTCAGAATGGCAGTCACACTCTTCTTCATGGTCTTTGAGCATCTATTAAGACTTCTTGGTTAAATCATCTTCCTACATTGTGCCAGTGGGATTATAACCAATAGTGTAAGTGTATATGTATTCCGTAGAGATGTAATTATGTGAAGTTAAATAATATGGTAGGTATAATGCTATATATTGAGTTAAGGAATAAAATACATTGTACTTAGCTAGCATTTTCCATTTGATATACCCAGATATTTAAATGTTAATGAAGTAAGCCCTCCTGTGAAGTGGGCAAGTATTATTAATCTCTAAGAACTTTTTTGTATTCTGCCAGAAGTACAGGACACAACTTTGAAAAAACCTTTTTCCTGACTGATGTTACTGCTTTCTCTGCCATTACAGGGCACAAAACATACATAACTTTATATAAATAGCATTATATATACTGGCATTCATCTGGCATGCCTGCATTACTCAGCAATGTGCATGAATAAGGTAAAAGGTAAAAAATTATTACAAATAAATCCTTTATTCTGCCGTTAATATAGGGTGGAGAAAAGGAAGGGATTGACTATGCATGGGGAAAAAAACAACTACAGAAGAAAAGAAGTTAATTTTTTAACCTAAGATACTAACAAAACTCCTATAAAGCCAAAATCTTCCATTTGCCCTGCCTCCAGCTGCATAAGTATTTGTGGAACAGAAAACTGATAACCAATTAGTAACCAGGCAGTAGCCAATGTCCTTTCCAGATAGATATCACTGTTCAAACACCTGCTATTCAGGCCCCGTGAATACTAGAGGCAGGTGGTATTTTTGGACAAAAAAAATAAAACTGTATTTCTTACCCTCATTTGACCTAAATCTAGCTCTGCTTCAAAATTGGGGTTTTTTTAGAACTTTGCTTCGTCAGCTGGTCTGCATTGAGTTTAAAGAAAAAGAGAAAGCAGAAGGAGAAGAGATTTGCTTCACATACAAAGGCAGGAATAAATCATTCTAAAGAAAACTGACTGGTGACCAAAGAGTTGATGAGACCAACAAAGGAAATGAAAAAAATTGAGCGTTTGAATACAGGAATATGTTTGGGTTAGATAGACAAACATGGTGTAAATTAAATGTATATTTGTTTAGGCCCCCTATATTGGTGTAGATACCTAACATAGTTTTCTCCTCAATTAAAATAATGAAAGTGGTGGTATGGATGTGTGGTTTTATTTCAGTAGAATCTGAGATCAATCATTTGAAACAGTGATATCATGTTTAAAACTGTCACTGCTTAGATCAGGGTTGAAGTCAAGTCTTGCTAGGAGTCATGTGTGACAGTAATAGAAAGGCCTTTTCAAGGTGCTCCATTTCGGTCCCCTACCTCTGTCAGACTGAATTTCCCTTTATCTAAAAGCTAGTTTGGGATATGCCAACATAACACAGTGGTAGCCTGGGGATTGCCCCAAGGGCTGAATTGAAGGACTCCCACAGAGTTGATCCTGCTAGATAAGGCCATATAAGGAGTGTTCCTCTGCCTGGCATTGCTAATGATTGATATATTGAAGCTATCTTTATCTTTAAAATTGGGGATTTCCCTTCTGCTTCTTCAGAAAAATATTTGGGATTTTTTTCTCTTTTCCCATAGCTGCATATTCAAGCAGAGATAGCTCATTTCAGACAACAAGAAACTTATCAGCAGGAGTATTCTCTTTCGTGTTTGCCATTAAAAAAAAAAAAAACCAGCAAAAAACAACAAAACAACCCCCTAAAAAACCCACCAAACCACAAAACATGGTATTCCTTGCATATGGATATTTAACACCACTATCGTTACGTGGTGTGCAGGTAATAACTTCCTTGATCACTGACCTATTTTATGCTAGTTTTTGAAACTATGTCAGAATTAATTGCAGTTTCAGGGGATTTTGGTGGGGACGTTGTTTTGACCAGGAAATATGAATGTATGTTGTTGAGTTTTTTCCCAATGCCAACGTTCAGTAGCATGTTATTGGTGTTGTAAGGGCTCCCACTTGCTGCAGAAATAATTAAATTTTTATTGACTCTTTGGCCTGGCTCCTAAAGATGAATATCCTTCAGATGCTAAACATTTGATATGTTTGAAGTTTGGGGAAGCTTCTTTTCATTCCACGGAAAATGTGGATGCAGCAGGACTAAGGCAATCCTAGTCTTTTGGTACGGTGGGCCAACAAAGGACAGGAGAGAAGCAAGGTTACCTTTCATTAAAAGAGCTGTCAGTCTTACATATATTAACTTTTCTCTAGAGATTCTGATTAGGATTCAAAGAAACAGGACCAGTTCTCTGCAAAAAAAGTAAAAAAATTGATTGACCCATTTACCATCCAGAGGAAGAAGATACACTTGTAAACTGAAATAAGGTGGGTACAAGCAGAGGGATCTATTTTCCCCTCCTCATTAACCTCATTAACATAGGGAACAAGTATTATCTGAGAATTTTCAGATAAATGCTGACAACTGTGCACCAGACACTGTTAATTCTGTATCCAGGAAAAATTCTTAAAAGTTTGTTTTCTTTCTTTTTCTTTTCTTTCTTTCTTTCTTTCTTTCTTTCTTTCTTTCTTTCTTTCTTTCTTTCTTTCTTTCTTTCTTTCTTTCTTTCTTTCTTTCTTTCTCTCTTTCTCTCTTTCTCTCTTTCTCTCTTTCTCTCTTTCTCTCTTTCTCTCTCTCTTTCTTTCTTTCTTTCTTTCCTTCTTTCTTTTTCCTTCCTTCCTTCCTTCCTTCCTTCCTTCCTTCCTTCCTTCCTTCCTTCCTTCCTTCCTTCCTTCCTTCCTTCCTTCCTTCCTTCCTTCCTTCCTTCCTTCCTTCCTTCCTTCCTTCCTTCTTCCCTCCCTCCCTCCCTCCCTCCTTCCCTCCTTCCTCTCTCTCACCTTCTCTCTTTCTCTCTCTCTCTCTTGTTTATTTTCATTCCATATGGTATAATTTGTTCACAGCAATGAAGAATCTTAAAAAATCAGCCTTATTAGATCATATTGAAATTCCATGGAGGAAGTGATCAGACAGCAGCTGCTGTTGCAATGTTAACTCTAACATGATGGTAGTTCTCTCCCCACCTAGTCCTAGCAAAGATCAAATTTTTTTTTTTTTTTTTGCTGATGCATTTAGTTTGGGAGAAGTGGCCATTTCAATTTCAGATGGAAAACTGTCTCTTAGTGAGATCAAACATTTCAGTCCACCTGCCAAGGAATGGAGGGAAGAAGTCAACACACAGTGAATTTTGATCTATTTTTGTTTTTATTTCCTGCTGTTCATGAGAACCAGGAATGCAGATCAGGCTCCACCATCCATCGAGAGGCATGTGTTTGCAAGGCTTCCGCTATTTTTTGGAGAACACCCATCCCCTTGCAGCTTTTGGCCAAACCTTTTGTTCTCTGCAGGCCTTGGGTAATTTATCTGTGACTCATCTCTGGCAAGGGAATCCCAAGACTGTTGGAGTAGCCTGGGAGAGTTCATGGTGATTTATGGACTCTGAAAATGAATGCCCCCTGTTTTCCTGTCTCAAATTCTCACTCCATATTTGCCCTCTGTTCAGAGAAATCTCTGAAAAGCCTTGTATTAAAGGAGCTTCAGAGTCTCCTGATGATTCAGCTGGTCAAATGACAAACAGGGCAGAGAAAGGTTTGCAAGCTGGCTGAAATGCAAATTAAGACAATCTGAAGGAACGATGTGGTGAGAGAAAAGGTGGTGGTGGTGTATTCCTCTGGAGGAATAGGACAGGTTCAGCGTTGCATGCCAGTGGATAGCCTGGATGATGGAAGGAGACTGTAGAAACCATTCAAACCACTGGCAAATCTCATAAAAATGTTCCTTACTGGGCTTGCTTGCCACCTTATTACCCCAGAGCAGCTGTTTTAAAGAACAGGCATAAACTCACCCCCAGCTATTGCAAGCACATTTTCTGCAAGGTGAAAGGTTTGGCATCTGGAAGTGTCAGAAAGGAGCCTCTTGCCATAAATCACACCAGAAAGCTCTCAAATTTGACAAGTGCCTTGAGAGCACTTATATGTTCTCCTCTAAATTCCCATATCAAAGAGCAGCCCTTCACGCTGTAAACTCCTACAGTACCCCACATCTGCCAAAGGAAGATGCACTAGCGGGGAATTGAATGTCAGAAGTGTCCTTGGCTCCTGAGGACTTCTCACAGACAAGGGCTGGCACACACGGGGCTGCATGAATTCCCTGGCCCAGGTGCTCTGCTCCAAGAATGAAGAGGCTTTGCCTTCACTCAGATGCAAAATGCTTCTCCCTTCTCCCTTTCCCCTCCACCTCTCCCTTTCACTGCCCAGGTCCTAGCAGTGGAACCAGCTGAGAGCAAAGCCAGGAGCTCCTAGGTGTGAGTTCTCTGTTCTGCACCCAGGACTGTCCAGAGCTGAGCCCAGCACAATCAGACAACTCGTGCTTCATTCTTAAGGATAAGGGAAATGGTTTTTGTCACAATTTCCTCAGCATCTAGCATCTTTTCTCTAATCAGAAAAGAAAACACTGTGGCACCTCTGCTCCTGGGATAGTCACCAATGGTCATGAACTCCTTCCACATATTTTTTTCTTACTGAAATGCTTCCGTAAATAAAACAAGCCTCCATAAAACAGCAGGAAAAATCCACTCCCAGTGAGATGACTTGGAGGCAGTGTGAGAGTATGACTGTGTCCGAAAGGTGGGGATAAGAAGCTGCCCCCCGCTTGCTCACACAGACAGCTGTCTCTGCCCAGTTCACTTCTCCTGGTGATTTATGAAGCCCTTTGATCAGAATCGAGTTTTAATTGCCTGAACTGCAGAATCTGACACATGCTTCATCAAGTCAAAAGCAGAGCCTCTTCCTGATACCCTGCTCTTCTCTTCTCTTCTCTTCTCTTCTCTTCTCTTCTCTTCTCTTCTCTTCTCTTCTCTTCTCTTCTCTTCTCTTCTCTTCTCTTCTCTCCTCTCCTCTCTGTGGATCCAAGTCCTGTAGGATTTTAGGAATCCATCCAATCCCTAACCCCATCTTTCAAATAGCCATCGGCTCAGTAGTTCAGAGGAAGAAAAAGGAAAGGAAAGGAAAGGAAAGGAAAGGAAAGGAAAGGAAAGGAAAGGAAAGGAAAGGAAAGGAAAGGAAAGGAAAGGAAAGGAAAGGAAAGGAAAGGAAAGGAAAGGAAAGGAAAGGAAAGGAAAGGAAAGGAAAGGAAAGGAAAGGAAAGGAAAGGAAAGGAAAGGAAAGGAAAGGAAAGGAAAGGAAAGGAAAGAAAAAAAAGAAAAGAAAAGAAAAGAGAAAAAAGAAAAGACTTCTCTGTCTGAAGTACCCCAGTCTGTCAAGTTCCCCAGCCCACAGTCCCATACAAGGTCTCAAGAAGAGGCCTTGGAATGAAGAAGGGGGGAAAAGTCTCCTGGTGGGTGCTTGGGTGAGCCCTCCCAGCAGGCACAGACCTCGGGAAAGCCCACCGAGTGGGGACAGATGCTGGGGGATCCCTTCCAGTGGGATCAGACCCCGGGGAAACCCTCCCTCCATGGGAGTGCCCCGTCCAACAGAGCTGGGTCCCCTGCGGGGAGCAGGCTGCCCACCCCGGGCCCGGCCATCCCTGGGGGAGCAGGTATCATGTTACTGCTGGGCAGGCAGAAGAAAGGCGAGTGTCAGGCACTGTCATGTATTATTAGTACTGTTTCTCCCCATTAAAGCCATGCCTTTGAGCAAAGGGGTTTCTTTCATGTTCTCCCCCACCAATACTCTGACAGAACTCCTAAAACTCAGGAATTTTCCAAATCAAAGACTTAATCATTATCCTTCTGTCCGTTTCCCCCCTCTCTGCCACACACAATATACCCCAAACTGCTTTAACTGTCATTATCCCCAGCACAGATGCCTGTTTAAATTCTTGATTCAGGCTGGAGGACATTTAATAGCTGACTGGATTAAATATTGCAGACTCCAGCCCAGAATCTCTTTGAAAATACAGGTCGAGGAACTATGTCTAAATTCACTGGATGAAAACTGATCTATGATATATGTTTTTCAAGTTCAGATCTGAGGACTGGGAGAAAGGGGGAAGGGAGTCTGCTCTGGATCTGGTTTATATTGGTGTAAAAACCTTGAAGTTGAAAGGTGTTCCAGGATGCTTAGACTGGGAGGAGGGAAGGAAGGAAGGAAGGAAGGAAGGAAGGAAGGAAGGAAGGAAGGAAGGAAGGAAGGAAGGAAGGAAGGAAGGAAGGAAGGAAGGAAGGAAGGAAGGAAGGAAGGAAGGAGAAAAAGAAAGGAAGAAAGGAAGAAAGAAAGAAAGAAACAGAGAGAAAGAACTCATCAGTTAGCTAATCTTTCTCCATGGGAAATGGATACATTTTCCATCACAAATCATTAAATATGAAGCATGGCAAAGCACTTTGAAAGTGCTGAGGTTCTGTGGAGGAATTAGCCGCCTGTTTGAAATTAACACTAATTTGGCTCATACATCAACAGCCTCTTCATGGACAGCATCTCACTCAGTCACTAAACATGTTTGATAGCTCTATGGTTCAGAAACGAGTGTGTGTGTATTTGTGTATACATCCAGAACTTGTACATTTTCACATGTAAAAAAAAGCCTTACTCCTTTTCAAAATGTGACACAAATGTGAAAACTATTTTCCCTTTGTTTTCTAAATTGCATTAAAGAATACAATACAAATTGACATTTAGTGAAAATTGTGATATCAGCTGAGTACCCCAAGTCTGTCGTTTATAGCATTAATGGATAAGAAAGGAAAAAGAAAAAAAAGACTCCACTCCTTTAAATAAAAGGGCTCCTTTATTTGAAAAAACCTTAAACGTTTTTACAAGATCATGTGATTGGGACTCAAAGGCAATAAATCTAGATTAAGAATCCCTAGCGATTTTTAGGCTGATGCTATCTATTATGGGTAACACCTCAGTCTATTTATCTGCATTACATATTCCTGCATTGTCGTTCTAAAAACTAGCGTGCTTGTTGTCCGCCTTTTTGCCTCTGAAAGCATTTGCATAAAAATAAAAATAACGACTGAATTAATTTCTGTCCAGCAAAATTCAGTGAAAACTTGACTATTATTTAATAGAGTTACCTATTATAAAAGCTTCCACCGCAGTTCAAAATTAATATATCAAATCCACTTGTTGGAATAGATGTGGAGTAATAATCAAGGCATAGCTGCAGCTCATCGAAATGGTTTGTGAAGGAAACATAGGCAGGTGTTTGCAAGAGTCCGAGTGCCCTCGGCCTGCCGCTGACTCCAGCGGGGGTCTTTCCCGTGGGCATTCCTGACCCCTGGCCCGTGGCTGGCAGAGGGACCACCTTTGGCCCCACCACCTGCCGGGGTACTGCCACACTGATAAACGCGGGCATCGAAGGTCTAACAGAGATTTTACATCAAAATACCAGAGGATCTTCTGGAAAACAGCAATAACCGTACCAAAGGAATAAAAACCATCCCGGAACGCAGGGCTGGCATATACGGAGGGATCGGCTGCGCCTTGCTGCAAACGTCAGACGGAGGACAGCTTTTAATTTCCTGGAGAGCCGTGGCTCTGCCGCCCTCCCGCGCCGGGGCCGGGCTGGGCAGGGCAGGGCAGGGCAGGGCAGGGGGTCCCTCGCCCGCGGACCCCTCTCCCCGGGGCCGGGAGCGGCGGCAGAGCCGGCCAGAGCGCCTCCGCCACGCCCGAAGAGCTGGGGGCTGCCAGCCCAGGCTCTCCTCTGTGCTCTTAGCAGCTCCTACCCACCTTCAAATAGTAGGCAATTGATTAGTTTCAGTTTCTTCTCCCAGGAGAGATCCGATACTTTCCTTGGGATCAAAAGGACCCGAGACTAAAGGAGGAGGGCAAGTGGCAGGAAAGAAAGATTGAGAAAAGAGAGTGAGAGAGAGAGAGAAGAAAGAGAAAAAGAAAGAAAGAAAGAAAGAAAGAAAGAAAGAAAGAAAGAAAGAAAGAAAGAAAGAAAGAAAGAAAGAAAGAAAGAAAGAAAGAAAGAAAGAAAGAAAGAAAGAAAGAAAGAAAGAAAGAAAGAAAGAAAGAAAGAAAGAAAGAAAGAAAGAAAGAAAGAAAGAAAAAGAGACAAGAGATGGAGGAGGAGAGGAAGGAGAAAGAAGGATAAAGAAAGAAAAACAGGAAAACAGAAAAAGGAGGGAAGGAAGGAAGGAAGGAAGGAAGGAAGGAAGGAAGGAAGGAAGGAAGGAAGGAAGGAAGGAAGGAAGGAAGGAAGGAAGGAAGGAAGGAAGGAAGGAAGGAAGGAAGGAAGGAAGGAAGGAAGGAAGGAAGGAAGGAAGGAAGGAAGGAAGGAAGGAAGGAAGGAAGGAAGGAAGGAAGGAAACTAACTGGCTAGGTGCTAGGTGCACTGGAAGTGGATAGGAAACTTGGACAGAGTGGCCACTTTTTCACAAGCAAACAAATAAAAAGCAGTTTAAGTAGAACTTACAGACAGCACATCTATGTGTAAATACACACATATAGAAAAAGGCAGGAGTGATTTACTCTTGAATTTCTGTGAGCCTTTCTCTTCCCAGTGTTTACAAGGCGGAGCTCCATTTGCAAGTTATACATCTGTTCGCTTCACGTGACATTTTCATAAAAGCTCTAACATCTGGTCAAAATAAACCTCCTTCAGGTACCTGCTTAACTTTTCACATGTCAAAATCCCTTCCCCTCTGAAGTTCTCCTTTCCTCAACGGCTGCAGCCGTGTGTATTGCTCCTTTCTTGACTGCTTGTTTAATGACTCTGCCTTGTCCCTAACAGAACAAAGCAACCCTAAACATGAGGGGGCGACCCCGACCCTTCCCAAGAGCATCCTTCCCCCTCTCGCCCCCTCCCACCTCCAGATTTCCCCGCATTAGGAGGGCAGAGAGGGTCTTCTCCCACCGCAATATTACGTGGTGGGATTTCTGCAGCCCAGCAAACAAGATTTGCCGCCCCCCCCCCTTCAAGTGTACCCACAGTCCTGCCCGGGCTAATATTTTGCACGAACACTGATAATACTCCCAAAGTCAAATGATCAGGATTTAATTGTCCCAAACTTATTCCGTTATTATTTCTGCTGTTAACAATTGCTGTTGTTATCTTTGTAGCCGTCTTTATCCCAGCGTGGTTTGTCTGAATTATTTTGGAGTAAAACACTTCTTTTCTTGCCCTTGTCCATACAGTGAACAAGGGAATTTTTGTAAATTTTCTGCAAATTTCATGTCACCTCTTTATGAAAAGAGTGGGGAAGTGTCGGCTAACCAAGACAAGACGACTAAGTAAATAAGACGAGTGTAAGTGTTCCTGAACGGGCGGAGAAGACACGGAAATACTAAGAGAACGGTCAGCTTTTTCGCCGATCTGAATATTTAGTTTTGTTTTGCGTTTTATTTCGAATTTTTAAACGGGTCTTGTCATCATCATTAAGTTTCCGCAACTTTATTGTTCTTGATCTGTAAGACCGTTCTAAGCCTCCCGCAATGGCTATCACTCGGTCCTTATAAATGGCCGGCTTGTTTGCTTTTAGAAAAGAAAAGGGGGACTTTTCTACAAGTGATTTTAACCTGCTCCACCTTCAAGTGACCTGCCAAATGCTCCTTCTTACTTTATAGACATCTGGGAATTCCATACATGCCTTAAACTCCAATTACACACCTTCTTCAAAGGACACGTGCTTTGATTTGCCAAAAACATTAAGCGGACTGAAGTCGAAAGAAGCTGGTGCAGAAGCTAATGTAAAATACATCCTGTGCCATGTTTACTGCGGGCAGGTTATGTGTGCAGCAAATAAAATAAGTCCTGATGGGATGTGGATGTGTGCGCCTCTTTTTTTCCCTTTTGCTTTAGCCTCCCGGGTCCCTTTACGGGGTGGATTGGATTTGCCGTCACCACCACCACCACCCGCTTCCCAAAGATGCTAATTTATGGCGGGAGCGCTCCCGCTCTCCCGGCGGGTCTGCTGCCTGCCGGAGCGGGGCAGGTGAAGGGAAAGCCGTGTGAATCGGGGGGACACAGCCACCGAGAGCGGCGGGGGGAGCACCGGCGCCGGGAGCTGAGCCCATTCCCGGGAGTCCCTTCCGAAGACGCCGAGCCCCGCGGCGGCTCGCCCCGGGCGGCAGGTGCCCGAGCTGTCGGCCCCGCAGGTGAGCCCGTCTTCCCCTGCTCTTTTCCGTGACTTTTGTGCCCCCGCCCTCTCCCTCCGTTTCCCCCCACATCCCCACGGCGCGTTTGTTTGTTTTTCTTAAAATTACAGATGCAGGGAAAACCGCCTGACATCATGGGAGAGGGACAAGAGCGCACTTTGAAGGGCTCCTGGGCAGGACTTCAAGTGAAATCATACGCCGGGGAGGAATCCGATACCGGCTCGGAGAAAGCAGCGGGGCGGCCCCTGCCAAACCCAGGAATGCGCGAGGGCCCGCGGCCGGCGCCCCCCGCCCTTCGCCCCGCAGGAGGCGCAGCGCCGGCACCGCCGCTCCGCGCTCCGCCAGCTCCCCGGGGCCGCGGCGATGCGGCGGGGCGCGGAGCGGGCCCCGCACCTCTCAGTCTGCGAATAAACGGGACAGATTGATGCCTCGGAGAAAAAACGAAATCAATCAGGATTTCCAAAGGCAGAGTTAATTTTCCGATAGCAAGAGTGTTTAAAATTCCCAGAAGGCAAATTAATATACATATTATTTCTTTTTTCCTTCAGTAAGCCTGACGCTGACTTAATCGCTTTTGGCTCTAGCCCTAGGAGCACTAGGCATCTGCAGTCCTCAATTTCAACCCAGGAAAGGATACGCTTGTATTTTGAAAACAGGTTTATCTCTTTCTTATGATTTTTGTTTTTTTAAAAATTATGGTGGTTTGTTTTTTGTTTTTTGGGGTTTTTTTATGAGGCAGAGATAGCGACTGGCAGCCGGGAAAGCGCACCGGCTGATTGCCTGGTGCCCGGGAGTGCTGCGGCGCCGGCGGGGACCCGTTCGGAGGGACACAGAAGTGAGACGGAAAGAGCTGCTACTGGAATGAGTCCCACGGATAGGAATTGGGGATTTTTCTCAGTCGGGCGTTCAGCTTGCTGCACCGGCTGGGCCAGAGGCCTCTTGCTGGTTGCAACAGAGCCAGTCAGGTTTAAGTCCATCAAGCGGAGCCGCTCCCGATTTCTAAGGCCGAGCACAGCTTGATTCGTGGCTTTTAAAATGCACTTGATTCCTCATTCACATTTCGTAGGAATCCCCTTCCACGAAACTCGCCTTCTCCTCAGCACCAAGCAGCTCGTCTGGTTGGTTGTTGTTTTTTTTTATTCCCGGGACCTGTTTTCTTCCTAAACGTGAGTTTTCCCCACCTTTCCCCGGTGTGATTTCTCCCCCAAAATGAACAACCGAAACCTTGCATAACCTCCCAAATTCCCTTAGCCCCACTGCCAAAGCTGCGCCGGCTCCCCAAGCCCCTCGCTTTGGCTGCAGCCGAGGTAACGCGGGCAGACATTACCTGCTCCTCGGCAGCCCGGCGCATCGGAGCCGGGGGGTCGGAGTCGTCTTGAGAGGGGAGCTGCGGCTGCCAGGGTGCCGGGAGAAGGCAGAGACCCTTCGGGAGCTCGCAAAGGCTTCTCCTCCTTTCCTTCACTGAGAGTTGCGACCACCAGGGCCCTCACCTAATTTTCGAGTCCTCGCTAATCCGGCAGTGCAAACAAGCGCGGCGGGCTCTCTACTGTAAACATTGCGCACTGGCCTAAAATATGCCCGACATTAAATTCATAATACTGTTATGTGGGTAATAGGCGGCAATATGTGGATATGGAAACAAAAACAGTCAGGCAATAAAGTCAACTCAACATAGGCTATGCAAACCGGCTGTCTTGAAAAACACCCCGTCTTATTTACCCTAGACACTGGCCGAACTCTGGCAGCAAAGTCCTTGTCTGCACGGAGGGAACTGCTCATCTCCCAGGGCGGCAGTGGTCCCCGCACACCCGCGCATCCTTCGCGGCCGCGGAGGGGCAGGAGGCGCAGCTCCCCGAGCACTGCCCGGCTCCCAAGAGCTGGGAGATAGATAAGCAAGTGGCAGTAGACACTCCAGCAGCTGTCCGGTTATAAGGGTTGAGGTTTGGTTTGGGTCGTTTTGTTTTCTGGGGTTTTTTTTACAACTTCCCTTTCACCTTCCTTCTGAGCCCTCAGATCTGGAGATTCCCTCCCTTTTGCAACTGAGTTCTGGCCGCATACTGGGGACCCCGCGGAAGGTATGGTGAGAAGAAAGAGGGGCAACCTGCGCCCTACATGCAGAAACGGAGAAGAGGGCGGTTTGGAGTACCCCTCCGTGCTTTTCACAACGAAAATGTGACCGCTAGTATATATATTATATAAAACCCTAGAGAGCAGAGCAGTCAAACATCACTTCCCCCGGAAAACCCCACTCGCTAGACACTTCCCTATTTCAATCTCACTTTCTCTTGCTCTGCCTTTGGATGGACGAATCCCTCTTTAAAACCGATGCCTCTTCCTCACGAATATCAGCAAAATACTTGCACTGGGGGTTGGGGAACAGGCCCCGGTCCTGCCTCACATCTGGGGCCAAAACCCAAAGGCAGAGGCAGAGCTCTGCTGCAAAAACTCTGCTCCCCGCGCAACTCTGCTGCGCCTGGCGTGAAGATTTAAGGGGGGGAGAGAGAGAAAGAAAGAAGAGACAATACCTTCCTCTGCAGATGCAGTGAGCTTCAGCATAGAATAATAAAGCTGTCTCAATAAATAACGTGCCTGTGTCTGTCAGTAGCTAGTTTATTTGCGTTATTCGCCTGGTTTGTTTATACTGGTGCCCCCTCTCTCCTGGGTGTCTTTACAGCTCAACAAGCAGGTATTTACCTACAGTTTTAACTCTGAGTTCTCAGAGAGACGAAACTTTAGGGTTATTAAAATTTCAATCATATTTATTTATTGCAGAAAAATAATATACAATGATATTTACAAAACAATCATAAAAATAGGAATGCATTTAGACACCGGATCTATTTGCATTTTAACATGGGTCATCAATAAATAAATAAAATGTTTAATTTTTTTCTCAGAGGAAAAATAATAATAATAAAAAAGTTAGGAACCGGGTATATAACAGTTTGACCCCAGCTTATTCCCCCCCTTAAAAAAAAAAAAAAAAAAAAAAGGTTTTCATCTCTACAGGGATATTTTTGGTTGGCTGCTTGGTTTCATTCAAGAATGAAGAAAGTCCACGATAACGTATTTCCTTTCATCAGTGGCTCATAGGCACGACCTCTTGGGAATGCATGCAAAAAAAAAGGGCAAATAAAAAAAAAAAAAGTTCAATTCCAACATTCTTCGTCAAAATTAAAAATAAAAAAACCAAAACAAAAACCAAAAAAACGAACGATTCAGACTTCTATCAGAATGCAGAGATGTGTGGATTGTACCGACGCCCAAAGGGTAGTCACTGTCCAAAGCCCTTGTCTCTTTCTCTTTCCTTAAGTGCTCCCCACGCCCTGCTTTGAATTTGGATATTACTCTTCTAATTTCCAAGAAATCCTTGGTACATTTTTTTGTTAGACAAGATCAAAAAAAATCGTATCCAACTTCAGAGTCTCTAGATTGTCCATTTTCTCCTTCTGTGGGAACAATGTCATCTGCAAAAACCCAGAAAGGGCGGAAAACTCGTTACTGAAATGAAAGATACACAAACATCTACCTACACCTCTCTGTCTCTGCAAATACACGTATCGGGCAGGAATGGAGAAGGGAGAACTCGCCGTGCGGGCGGTGCGGTGACCGTGTGACACCCCAGCCCGGCGGTCCGCGGTGTCAGAGCAGAGGAAAGGGACTGCTGGGGCGGTAGGAAACGCTCATCGGGAGGACACGGATTCACTTCAAAATATGAGCAGCAGCAACAGCGGCAGCGGCCGCAGCAGGAGCCATCCCAGCAGCCCTGCTGGCTCGGCAGCGTTTGGTGAAAAAGTGACCTCAGGCCGGCCCCATCTGGCTGGGCACACCCGCACGGCCGCCGCCTCCCGCCCGCAGCCCACCCCGCCGGCAGCGCCCGGCCACGCGTGGGCCCCGCGGGGCGGGGGGCGCACCTCGGGCCGCGCAGGAGGAGGGACGCGCCGGGGTGGGGGAGGCACCTCCAGCCGCCCTGCTCTCCGCTGCTCCTGGAAGCCAGGCCTCTCCAGGCGGGCTGGGGGCCCTGTCGCCCCACGGCCACGCGTGCCCGGCTCACGGCACAACCGGCGGCCTCTCGCCTCCCTCCCCCCTTTCGTCCCGCCGGTTTCGGGGTCCCTGCCTTACCTAGGGCTCCTGCCGGGGGGATGCGGGTGGGGGACGCCGCCTGCTAGTGGGATGCGGACATGGACCAGGCGCCTTCCATTCTCCACACCGAGAAGGCGTAGCTGAGCCGCTCGTGGGCCACATAGCTGCAGCTTGCCATCTTGGAGTCCAGCTCGTCGCTCTGTAAGACCTGGTAGAGGAAGTCGATGTACCTGGCCGCCAGCTTGAGGGTCTGGATCTTGCTCAGCTTGTCCGAGGGCAGCGTGGGGATGATCTTCCGCAGGGCGGCGAAGGCTTCGTTCAGCGACTGCGTGCGCTGCCGCTCCCGCACGTTGGCCATGACCCGCTGGGTCTGCAGCTCCTCGTAGGACTGGGGGCTGCCGCCGCCGCTGCTGCTTCCGCCGCCCCCGCCGCCCCCGCCCGCCCCGCACTTCTTGCCCCGCTTGCCTTGGGCCGGGCTGCAGGGCTCGTCCGCGGCCCCGACGGCGCCGCCGGCGCTGCGGCGGCTGGAGCGGCGCTTGCGCCCCCCTCTCTTGTTGTTGGGCAGCTGTTGCCGGTCCGGCTCCTCTTCGCTGTTGCTCAAGCTGTCGTCGGCGGGGGAGACTGGCGAGTTTGACTCGTCCTGCTGCATCATCTCTGGGGGGAGACGCGAGAAGCGGGCCGGGAGGGGGGGGAGGGCAGGGAGAAGAGGGGGGCACCTAACCCGCCAGCTCCCCCTTGATCGGCTGCTTCGCTGGCCTGCGAGGAGAAGGAGGAGGGAAGGAAGGAGGGAGGACCTCACTTTGGGGGGAGGGGGGATGGCATCAGGATCCAAGAGGAAAAAAAATAAAAAGGCCAACCAAAAAAAAATCCCTCCCGATCCCTCCTTGGAGCCCCTTCGAGGTGTCTGGGATTGGGAGAAAGTTGAAGACTTGGAGGTTCTTATAGCTCCTGCTGGCGGAAAGTTTGGGGGCAGCAGTGTCATTGGCCTGACGTGGAGAGGAGGGACTTTTGCTGAGTTTTATAGGAAAGTTTCCGCTTCCCCCCCTCCACGCCCTCCCCCAATTATTTTTTTCAAGCCATTCACAAGTGATCTGGCCTCCCCACACACACACACATACATCCTTACCCCAAGCTCTTTCTCGGTTTCCCTCTCCGTGGTTTCTCTCTCAAGCTCCTTCGGCTCGCGCTCGACTTTGGAGTGGTGCTGAGGGGCCGGGCCGGGAGGTTATGGGGGTGCCCAGCACCCCGTGCGCTGCTGCGGAGGGGACAGCGGGAGGCTTAGTGCCTGTGCTGGGGGGCAACGGCCCCGAGGGGCCGGGGAAAGCCCTCACCTCTCGGGCTTTCTTCGGCGCGGACACGGCTTGTAGCGAAAAGGAGGAAGGGGAAATTACCCGCGGGGCAGCATCCAGGCACATCCTAATTTTGTCCCGTTTTAGCGCACGCCGTTCTCCCATCACTGAGCGCCCACGGGGTCTGACTTGCCGAGGGAGTCTCACATTTCTGGGCTGGGGAGGGGTGGCAGTACAGGCACGTCCTGTCAGGCTGGCGGACTGCGCTAGGAGAAAGCCATCTTCAGAGGTGGAAGCAGTGAGGAAACCAAGCATTGGCTTCGTACATGCATAAGCACCAGTCCTTGAGCCCATCTTAAGAGAAACCCGGGAGGATCCGCGTCTCCAGCCTGGCACACCGAGACACGAAGGGTGTACAGACTCTCTTTGCCCTCACTCAGTGTACTGACCACTCACTTCAGTTCGTCTTCCCTCAAGGCGCTCGAGTCCGGCACTTCCTGGGAAAAGAGACCATTTGTTTTAATTTCTCTTCTATGTTTGCAGCTAATGCTATTTCTTCCCACCCCCGCCTTTGTGCCTCCTTCCCCGCTCGCTGGCAGCACAGAGCAGGTGGTGTGTCTTTTTAACAACAGCTCAGATTCAAACGGGGAACGCCTGGGAGGGAAAGCTAGAAATTGCCATCCATCAGTAAAAGGGGAGAAGCTCTTTCTCTGCTCCCTGCGCGGGGACCGCTCTCCTCCGCTGCCGACCTGGCAGCCACCGCCTGGACGGGCAGAGCCGGGTGCGGGGCGGAGCGGCAGCGCCGGCCACGCCGTGGCTCCCCGGCTTGTCTGAGGTGTGAGGGCAGACAGGGTGAACGGAATAGCAGAGGAGTGATAAATCCCAGGCTTCAAAAAGACAAGGCTTCTGGAAGAGCGCTGTCATCTTCTCCGAGGAAGACAGTTGTCTCTCCCGCCTGCCGGGGGACTGCCTCCCTTTCCTCCGGGCAGCGGCGTCTCGTCCCGGGAGCTGCCCCGGGCCAGGACCGTGCGCTGCCGCCGCCGAGGGGCAGCGGGCCGGCCGCGGCCGCTGGCCCCGGTCCCTCCGCAGCGCCCGTCGGACACTCGCCGCCGCTGCCTCAGTCCCGGCGCTTCTCCGCTCGCTGCCCCCCTGGGAGAGCTCTCCTTCTCGAGTGTTCCGTCCCGCGGTGCGAGCACAGAGCAGTCTGCCCTAAAGATTCTGGTTTGGAAAACAGCTGGAAACAGGACCAGGGAGGAAACAGGGACAGACTTAAGCTGGCAAGGCAAGGCACGCCGGCACGCAGATCCACAGTGAGCCTCCACAGCTTCACCGGCTTTCGGCTTGTCCCTGCTGTGTCTTCTATGACCACAGGCCTCTCCACTCAACACCATAGCTTGTCTGGAGAGCTTCAGGGGTTCCCTTATGTTGGCAGCAGCTGCTGATCCCAAGGTAAGAAGAGCTGTCTCTCCTTCCACCTCCCTCTCACCAATAATTTTGTGTGTACCCAGAGCCTCAGTGCTCTGCTGGGGTGTTGAGCAGTGTCATTTCAGAAGAAAGGTTGGAAACAGGATGAGCATCTGTAGGTGGCTCTATGGGCCTTCCTTCCTTCCTTCCTTCCTTCCTTCCTTCCTTCCTTCCTTCCTTCCTTCCTTCCTTCCTTCCTTCCTTCCTTCCTTCCTTCCTTCCTTCCTTCCTTCCTTCCTTCCTTCCTTCCTTCCTTCCTTCCTTCCTTCCTTCCTTCCTTCCTTCCTTCCGTCTCCCATTCTTCTTATGGAAAAAAACATCAAAGTGCAAACCCAAACCTGGATAGCAATTACCTTGCTGGGAAGAGGATGCTGCCAGTAAGGAGGGAGGGGCAGCATCTCCTGAGCTGACTTGGCAGGAGGCACGACTACTCTGGCTCAACCGGACTTTGAGTGGGATGCAGGACATTGCCTTCTTGTCGTGGGGCAGGAGGAGGGTGTGTAGAGCAACATGTGTGGAAGAGGCAAGGACAGGTGGAGAAGCAATATTACATGGCTTGTAAAAATACAAACATTGAGAAATGGAGGGTGGGAGTTGAGGAGAGAGGAGTGGAGTTGACCATAGTAGATGGCTGGGTTTAGCATCAGCTACTTTTCATGTAAACTGCAGCAAAAGCAAACAGCAGTGGTTAGCAGGACTCATGTGGTGCTACCTGGGACCTGTACACTGCTGTATGAATCATGACTGCACAAAACCCCCCATCATCTTCATTTGGGCTTTTGTTTTGTCTCTGGCTCACAAATTATGGGCTCAGGAGCAAAGGAAACTGAGCCCATGATGTTACTGCCAAGACCCACACAGGAGTGCTGGGGCCAGACGAGCTGTGGTGCCAACTATCTGTCCTGGGGGACTTGTGCTGGGCTGGCTGTGGGAGCCTGCCTGGATCCCCCAGGCCTGCTGGCAGGCAGCAACCCTGCCTAGTGCTGGGGTGTGTGGAGCTGTGTCTGGAGAAGGATGGATGTGTCAGCGAGTCATGTCTGGGGGTCTGTGTGAAAGAGAAAGACATACTGGTGTGTTTATATGTGAGGGTGTGTTTGTGTGTGCATGCATATGCTGTTGATCTTTTGCAGTGTGAATACATATATATGTGTCAGGAGGGAAGGGGAGTGAAGTCTGTGCAGAGATTAAAGAAAATAAATTAAATTCTGGTTTATTTCAAAATCTGCAGTTCTGATGGGGATGGAGGTGCTGCCTTTGTGTTTCATACTAAAATAATAATTGTATTTTAGTTATGCAGTGTTAAACCATCTGTTTTGAACCTCCACTAAGCCACTAAGGTAGTCCTGCAGACCACTCTGAAGCATGGGATAAAGGATGCCATGTCCTGTTTTCCTCTATGCATAGGCATGGCTTGGGTAAGAAATCTCCTGGCTCCTTGGGCAGAATTTCAACCCTGTTTCACTCTTTGGTGGTAGCAAACAAAACTGCAAACAGATCCTGGGCCTTTCTAGAGATACTTCCAGGTCCATTCCTGCAAGCTTCCCTGGGCTTCAACTTAGGAAAATGTGTATTGTGGAATGAAATCTTACATGGAGCACTGGCAGGAACCAGAGCACTCCGGCACTTTGTCACCTGTGCAGTAAGGTATAACTCTAGTAAAGCAACCATGTAAATTACAGGTGTGGGTGTGAACATAGAGCTAAATAAATTACAAACTCCTGGCAGGAAGAAATGAGGAGTAAGTTGTTCTGTGATGATCATTGTGGTCTTGGTTGATCACAGGGAAATAGCTGTAAGGGATTCCCCCAAATTTATGCCAGCCCTTCTGTAGGCACCCATTAACTGTAGAGACACTCACAGGATGGGACAAGCAGTATCTGTCTTAGCCAGGCAGAAACATCACAGCTTTTGAGTAGGCCAAAAGGTTCATTCTTTCCATGATTTCTGAGAATGAATGAAAGGCCCGATTTTGTCTGCCTAAATCAGTGAAAATGAGAAAAAGATGTTTATAAATCAGCACAGAAGTTTAAAAACTAATGTGCTCAAGATCTGGTGGTTACAACTACTATGGTGCCCCTCATCAACGTGTTATACACATTGTGCATACACACAAATTACAGTTGGATTGCAGTAAGGCTGTACTGTATTCCCTGTATGCAAGCACATACACACATTGTAATTTAGCTCACAGAGGCCGTTTACTGTGGTAAAACTCTCATTGCTGGTGATTCCTCGGGATGTTGAGCAATGTATTACACACATGCATGCTTAGAGACATCCTGCCTGTGTGTTTTTGATGCTGAAGCCTTCAGTCGGGTGTTTCCTCAGAAGTTGTACCTTAATGTTGCAAAGACCACTGAAATCAATTGAAGGTTCCCTACTAGTTTCCGAGGCCAGGTATTTTAATCTCTGTGGATTCTGGGTGAAAGCCTGGTTAGGAGCATATGCCTTCAAATGAGATGAGAGAGTACCTAGCAACTTTCTTTACTGGCGTTTATGCTGTAATTTGCTCCGTGTTGAAACTAGGAACTCTCACTGTGCCCTGGTACAAATTTCTGCTCAGCAACAGCAAACGGGCAGAAGGAGTATATAAGGGTATGAGAGCGGGACACGTTTCTCCTGTTATTTCACCTCTTTTTTCCTTCCTGTCACCGAGGCAGCTCATAC
The DNA here is from genome assembly GCA_036785705.1 of Acanthornis magna. Classification (NCBI taxonomy): domain Eukaryota; kingdom Metazoa; phylum Chordata; class Aves; order Passeriformes; family Acanthizidae; genus Acanthornis; species Acanthornis magna. The sequence continues at coordinate 24,763,433 of JAWUZG010000028.1, forward strand.
AGCCGAGGACGCAGAAAAGCTGCAGGCGTCTCCCTCCATCCATCCTCCCTACCTGGGCCCGGCGTGGGTGGGCGCGGTGCGTCTCGGCTCCGCGGCGGGGCTGGGGCTGCGGGGCGGCTCTGCGGGGCCGGGCCGGGCCGGGCTGTGCGGCCGGCGGCCACCGGAGGGCACGATTCCCCGCCGGCCCCGCCGCGGCTCCAGGTGAGTCGCTCCCGCCTTGAGCCGAGCCAGGCGGGGGCCGCGGTACTCCTGCGGCAGCCCGAGCCCCGGCAGGCTGGCTCACCCGAGTTTCGCGGCAGTGAGGTGCTGCCCGCCCGCTCCCGGCTCTGTTCGCACGCGTTTCAGCGAGCCCCGAGTGTTTTTTCTCCCACGCGGCCGCTGCGCACCCGGGGGCGGCCGTGCTGGGTCCTGGGGGAAGATCCGGCACAAGGATCCTCCGCGGACATACGGACACTTCCCACGGGTGTGCTTCTAGCTCCCGGCTCTTTGACACTCGCTTCGGAGCTCTGGAAAACAGATGGGTAACACGGAATTCCTTTAACGAGGCAGTTTCGTTGTCAAAATTACTATAGTAATTTTTATTTTATTTTCTAAAGTCCTTATGTGGCCGTTTACGTAGAAGTCGTAGCAGCTTGCTGCTACGAAAGGATGTGACAGCGCTGTTCCCAGGGTTCCCGGTGTCCCCAGTGCGCGGCCGGTCCCTTCTCCCATCCTTCCCGCCTCTGGCCGGCGGCAGGGAGCGCTGCGCCCACCGCGCACCGGCTCCCCGCATCTGCTGCATCCATCCTCCTTTCTTCCCAGCTCCCGATCCCTGGAGGCTGAGAAATACCTATATCCTATTTGTAAACTAGCAATCCCACATAGGAGACTGGTGTCCCAATAAATTAAGATCTGAAATTATTTGCAACACGTGTTTTTATATTAAATCTTTAATTCAGCTCCAGAAGTAATTCGTGGCAGTGGATGGGGATGTTTAAGCAGATCCTAAATACCTTGGTGGAAGCCTGAGTGGTATCCCCTCATGTATCCTAGACAAGACCAGTCCTTCCCATCACAAGAGATCAACATATCTAATGCTGTGGTGGAGCTCTGCCCCTAATTATGCCTCTGCCTTGTTTATGCAGTTTCACATCTAAACCTGAAAAGACCACTTAGTAAAACAAGCTTCTCTACACTCCAGGGGATAATAGTAACTTTTATTAATAATGGAGCTTATTTGCTATTTCAGCTCCTTTGATATTTTTTCTTTTCCATCTTTTCCATCTTTCCTGAACTATGTAAACTTTTTTTTCTTGTATTCTTCCTGCTCCCACACATTACTCAACTCTATATATTCAGTCTGTCAATACACTTGGCCCATGAAAACTCCACAAAACTTCAGGCCCTTTTAGCTACAAATTCTACCTTTTTCTTCCAAGGTGGGGGAGGGTGCACCTCCAGCATGGGTGATGGATAAAGCATTCCACAAAGCCTTCTTCTTACAGGTGCACACAAATTCTCTGCAGCTCAAGCAATTTGAGTCAGAGCCACAGAGCCAGAATTTCAGCATGGAAGTGGGGTTAGCCATACCCTGTTAGCCATACCTGCAACCCTGGGAAAGATCCCCCCTGTCTTCCTCCTATATGTGGTCTCCTTTAGGCTTTCAGGTGCTCTTGCAGTCTCACAGATGAAGACGAATAAAAAGGTCATGTGAGAAGCAACCATAACTCATAGTGAACATAGAAGTTCAATAGACAGGCTGTCTTTTACCTTTGAGGTGCGCAGCAAAGTCTGGTGTGAGGGAAAGGGCACGGAAGGTCATCCTAACACACATATGCTTTCCTGGGCAAAGAAAATGTGAGGTGTTTTTTTTGATTGGTAGGCTGATTGAATGCCAGGCCTGCAAGCTGGAACCCATCCACCTTCTCCTCCCAGCCCTAGACCACACAGGGGCTGACTGTAGCCATGCAGACAAGGTGAGCCTGAGGGGAAAGTTTCAGAGGAATGAACACCCATCTCATGCTTTCCACAATTATCTTACTTTTAAGGACACCTACCTAAAGCTAGAACTTTTGAGGGAGCAGGGATTTAATTCCATCTCTGCCAGGCTGTATTTCCTTTCAGAAAAGGCAGTCAGTGAGGATCAAAGTTTACATATTCCTTTCTAAATAAGGAGCTTATAATTGTTTTGAGCTATGGACTATCAGCTATGATGCCTAAAGATCTGCTATCCACCATTAGCCCTCATTATCATTTACAGCCCCAATCTCATTTTCCTTCCTCCAGAATATAGGATGATGCTTAGCTTACTTTGTTCACAAAGGATTGATCTGTCCATAGGTCCATATCCTGGTTTTATTTTCTAACCAAAGATCAAATAGTAGGTAAACAATGAAGCTGATCTAGAGAACAAATCTTAGTTACCAAATTCCAAAGGCAATTTTCCAGGAAGGCAGTCGTTTATTGATATATTAAAGTAAATTAGCCCACATTCACTGTTCACATATCTGTGTACTTATTTGACTATTTATGAACTCTGATCTCCAAACAAACATCTGTATTTGCATTTATGCAAAATATTGTTCTGCGTCTTCCTTGAAAAGTATCTATATCAAACATTCTCATGCCAAAATCTACGATCTGACCTTGCAGCACTAAAAATAGTCCATGTCAGAAGCAGAGAAATATTTGTTTCTCCTTTTAGAACATTTGTGCTTACATTTATTAAGGACTTGGTCCAAAATCCTTTGATGTCAAGGGGAGTGTTTCAGCGGGCTCTGGAACAAGTCTTAAAAAGGGTCAAATTAAACTTTAAATGAAATAAAAATTACAATGAGACCAGCCTAATAGTATAAGAGATGTGTAAAAAAGGCTGCCTTTGGAGTAAGGCATCAGTCACTGTTCTTTTATATTTAGCCGAACTTGTGGAATTTTTCATTATTAAAAAAAGAATCCTTTTCAAGAGGGTTGTAATTAATTTTCAGTCTTCAAAACATCCACATTTTGCTGCATGGTAGAAATGTTATTGCTGACCTAGTAAGTGCAAGGATGCTCTGATCTCAGTAAGACATATATGGACTGGACCCTGAGCAGTAAGATATGACCCAGATTTCCAAAAACAGAGTGGAGACCTAACTCCAAAATACTCCTCTGACTCTAGAATATGTTCAGGTTTATGTCTCATTTCATATTTGAGCAATTCATGACATTTTCTAATGTCTGATCTACTGTTAGTCTTTGTTTTTCACGCTTTGCAAAGGGGCTAGTGCAGTTCTTAGCAGCAGCAGATGCTGTAATTAATTTAGAGGATGTGCAATGGAATATAGCAAGGGCTTTAATACAAAACAGTGAACTTTACGCCTTCGGTTAGTAATCCTTTTCTCTACAACAATGCAGAATGTTTAAAGCATCCATTTTAGTAAAAAAGAAACCAGTATGAAAACAAACTACAGCCTCACAGAGCTTACTGCACTGCTTCCTTGTAATTATTGTATCAGAGGTTTGAGTAATTTGAATGACGTATGTCTGCAGGAATTTTTGCTGAGTCTGGGTTATTTGACAGTAAAATGGTCATCATTCCTCCCAAAGAGATAGAAGTTTGATCAATTATATTTCAGTGGCTTACAGCCATATGCTATCTACAGTGACATTTATGATCTATTTTTGTTATCCCCAAATGGCCTTCAACCTAGCTGTTATCCACCAACATGTTAAAGTTTTGGTCAGTGAAAATCCTTTAGTGTCTTGGAAAGATTCATGATGTTGTCTTTTGGCCAAAGTCCATTAGGGGTAACTACAACTTTATCTACATCCAACGTATGTAATTGAGTGGCTGTGGTATGGCACACTGTCATTTGGCTTAATTTCAATCAACTAAGATAACTCTCTGTATTTTCTTTCCTATAACACTGTGTCATGTTGCTGTAAAAAGTGAAACAGCTGCCACATTCTCCTTCTTGAGGATGCATCCCAGAATGGGCTGTTTCTTCTGAGAGGACAACATAGCCTCCAGTTTGGCAGGTAGAATTTTGCAACACCAAATACTTCCATCTGTGGTTTCATGTTGTCAGTTCATTGCAGGAACTAATAGTCTGGTCTAGATGTCAAACTATCTGATTTGTTAGTGTAGCTGGCAGGTTAACTGTCTAAGTCTTACCATTTCCTCACAGAATTCACTGTGGGTAGGAAATTTCATCCAAAAAGGAAGAAAAAACCCATCTTTAAAGATTAGATGCACTGTTGGGAAATTAAGTTCTTAATGCTAAATCAGATGTATGATAGGAAGCAGTTCATAATTGCTCACATTTAGGGTAAGGGGCCAACCCAAAGGCACATAGATAGGAGGAAAAAAGGCAATACAGCCACTCAGCTATTACTGCAAGAAATAGCCCTTCATATTCCCACAGACCTAATGTATATCAGAAACAAGTTATATTGCTATACAGAGGTAGAAGATACTTTTTCATTTCTTGTGGTTATGGGAACGGAAGGCCTTGTATTTCTCCACACATATCCCTCCCAAACTATTCATTGAGGGAAAAAGGATTTCTGCTGCTCCTTAAGTCATAGAGGTTAGCAAAATATTACATGACAAAAAGTTGCCATTAAACTTTGCTCAAGAGCATTTGAAAATGGCCTGTGAAATCCATGCTGGAATAGGTGCTACTGTAAGGGCATCAAAATTGAAGGGAATGGATTAGCAGCTCCTCAGTAACAGCTGTGGCACCACAAATGATGCAGATAGGCATCACCCCATTTGCAACAGAGACGCAGGAGAGCCGTGCCATGCAGGCAGTGGTAGCATTATACATGGAGTGGAAAGAAACCACAGCAAATATGGGTTTGTGTTTTCCCTAGGTTTCCACTAAGAAACCTCCATGGTGTCACCTGCATTTCCACAGTGCTACTGCAAGGCAATCATTACCAAACTCTGTAGACGTTCTGTCATTTGAAAACGTGTCACTAGATGTTTTCAGCGAAAGAAAATACTTTGGGTACAAAGTCTTCTCTTTTCATCTCTGAGGTCACACTGCATCTTTGGGGCAATATTTGGTGTTTATGTGCTATGGAAGTGATTCAGAAACCCTCACAATAAATATTTCTAATGATCCATATCTTCACAAGAACTGCATTTTGTAAGGGGAAGCAGGATTGAAGTAGGTGTCATTAGAACTTTTCCTTTGCTGTCATTCTCAGGTGTCTAGCATGTTTTTCCAGCTTGAGGGCAAAATCCTCTGATCTTATACACCAAAATGCTTTCCAGTCAAATATGTGGCTTATGCCATAAGCCCTCAAATAATTTGGCCAATGGTACACTAAAGATCCATGTTTCTACTACTATCAAAAACAAGATGAGAATTTCTTCTGGTTTTGTTTTGTTTTGTTTGTTTGTTTGGGTTTTTTGGGTGGTTTGGTTTATATGTTTCAGGAGACATGCCTGCATATTTTAAATATTACAATTGCCATGTGTTCCCTCTATAGCTTTGGTAGAACTTATTTCTCTCCAAGGGCAACCCTCATGCAATTAACATCATAGAAGTTCCTCAGCACAATGTGGTTCAGTCCATAGGCATGGCAGCTGTGATCTGAGAGGGGATGCTGTAATCATTCTGTTCCTGGATGTCTGGAACACACAACAGTGAGAACTGACTTATTCTCTTGTCAGCCCCAGTATGGCTGACAGAATAAAGCAACGAGTAGGTGCATGTCTCCAAATTTAATACCTTGGGGCTGGTAAAGGTGTTTGCAGCAATAAGACTTAAAGTCCATCTTACCAAGGATTGGTTTAGTAGTTTGAGCACAGTTATCAGTACTTCAGAGAAAGTTCCATTTGCTCATTATTAAAATTTGGGCCCTGAACGTCAAGGAGGTGGCACTTGATGAGGACCTAAACTGTCAGTTTAATCATATTTGGCAACATTCAAGATATCTGCAAAGAAAATTTAAACTGAGTCAGATGTAATATGAAATGAATTCCACGCGTCTTCATGTAAGGCAGAGAAAGATCTGAGATAGCCCTTCATTTTACAGTCTCTCAATCATCTTTTCCTTTTTTCTTTTTTCGCCATTACTATTATTCATCATCCTACAACTTCTTTTGCATCTGGTAGTTTGCAGAGTTATGAGAGTCCATGATGTTACAGAGTTACTGCAGTGTTGTAGCATAAAATTAAAATACTATTAAGATAGATTAAAACATCTTTCTGCCTACTCACTTAATATTCTTTATATTTTGTATCATGTATGATAATATTGACAACAAAAATGTGAGCTGCTTAAGATTGTTAGTACTCAGAAATTTCCCCAGATGATGCTGCTGAGTCTTAAATATCTGATTCAGCTCAAAGTTATTTAAAAATAATTTAAAAATTACTCATGTACTCAGAACATTTCCTGGCAACTCAATGACTTAGTTATGTACGTTATTTTAAAAGACTTCATAGGAGCTTCGATGGCCAAGATCAGGTCCAGGAGCACCTTGAAACATCTGAAACACTTCAGCATTTGGATAATTACATACTTTTGGGGCCAACCCACATTTCTCTTTGGAAAATGTTTCCCCTGCATGGCTGCAGACAACAGATGGATCATATGATCTCTGCATTTGGAAAGATGGCATAATTCTGGCAGACTGTCAGTTAAGTGAAAGAGGCTGATTTCAGATCCTCATTAAGAAAATATACAACCACACGGAGTGGACTGAATGGCAGAAAGTGATCACTGGCGCCAGCTTTAATAGAAAATATAGCACACTTGCAACATGAAATCTGCTGAGCTGTGGCTGGATCTAGCTCTATCAGGTTTTACATTCTTTTCCCAAATAAATGTGTTCTAAAGGAGACATTCTTTTGTAGTGCAAGGGCCTTCTGTTTGCCAGGAGGGAGGGGAGCAGGGGAGGGTTAAAAGGAAAATCAAAGAGCCACCAGGTCCAGGGTTGGAACAGGGTGCCAAGGCTTTGTGGAATCTTCCTTTACACTTGAAAAAGTTTCTGTTTATTGAAACTTTTCTTTACATTTCTAGTCTCTTGATATATTTATTAGGGTGCAGATGACACTTTACCCAGAAACACCCTGTGGAGAGAGCATGACCCCTTCCTGCTGCAGGGCTCTGGGAGCAAGGCCCAGTGTCTTCTTTACACACATTTCCACATGCAAGCAGCCCTGCCAAGCCCCCTAGAGCTTGAGTAGGAAACCCAGGGCACTATAAAATGTAATATAGTTTCCCAGAAACACTGGATATGAGCAATCATTTCACTGTAATCACTACTCATAGCTGAAGAGAGGGCTAGTGGAGCTGCACACCTCCATTTTCCATCAAACATGAAAATAATGGCTATGGCTTCAGGTCACAACTTTTGTTTTAGCAGTGGCATCAGGATCTTTATATGACATCCCATCTTGGCCACACAAGATAATGGACAATCATAAATCATCGGTTGTTTTGAAAGTCTGTGCTAAACTATCTTTTAGCCAGATCAGATTCATCTATCCCCCATGAACCTGAAATATTTAAGCAGTAAAGGTGGTTGCTGTGGTGTATTTATTCCTGCATCCTTTGTTCTACAGCCACCACTCTTCCCTCTGATAACTGCAAGTTTCAAAAGTTAGAATAATTTACAAGGTTAAAGACTGCATAGTAAGTAAACAATGTTAGAAATAAAAAGAAATATTAACATCTGAACTAACTTCTCCTCTCAGTGCATGTGTTTATGTTGAAGACTCTCCATTCACAAATTTCTTCTTTGTTGTGTAGAAAATCATAAAATGTACTACTTTTCCTTGATCTCCTGTAAGTCTTGGAACAAGAGAAGATGGAACTGGAACTCACGCAGCCAATTATTATCTTTTTTCTGCTTTCAGAGCTAAGGAGAGACAGTTAAACCAACAGGATACTCTTTATCTCTCTTTTTGAAATTATGGCAGAGGTATGACAAAAGCATAGACAGGCCTAGAATCTCAGTGTGACTGATTACTTGTTTGAAATAAACAAGTGTGTGACAATAATGAAGCCTGCCCTTCTGCAGTACAACAGCTCTATGTGGGAACAATTCAAATCCCTCAGCATGGAAAGAGAGATGCACTGAGTCACAGTTGTGGCACTGAAGCATTTCAGAGCAGTAACATTATATTAACTTAACACTAAGTTAATATAACACACACAACAATTTGAGTATGTTACAGTCCTTATAAGTGTATGTTAATGTGGAAAGCTGTACTTCAAAAGATTACAGAATTACTCCCCTATTTTAACTTCTTTGAAGAAATAGGAATTTCAGGTCTGTAAGGACCACTGAACTGGACTGTAGCTGGTGATCAGCAGTGAGTAGTAGCTGTGAAAAATTCAAGGGCTTAAAATTTAATGCCGGCCAGACTAAAGGTAACAACTGAAACCACTGATAGAGAAAGGGAAAAGCAAAATTAAGATGAAATACAGTTTTTAAAGTAATATCTGAGCTGCACTTCTTAAAAAGCTAAAATTCTAGGCAATTACAATTGAATATTTTTTTTCTGTCAATTCTTTTGTTCTGGATTTATTGCTGTGACAAATGTTCAACTCAGTATCTAAAACAAGCATTTTTTTTGAGCAAATTTTAAGAGCAAATAATCTGAACTGATTACATTTAACAAATTTTTATAAAAAGCAACAATTTACTGTACTACAAAAAGAGCGTAATCAGCACACCTACCCATCCTTGTAACTACTCTGTTGTATTACTAGGAAAAGTCATTGTTGCAGACTAGTAGCATTCAAGGCTAGTAAAACAACAAAATCCTATGAAAACAGGGACTCAGCATACACAGCAGTCACATTTTAAGTTTCAGTATTTTAGCTATTTTTAAATTAAAAAAAAAAAAAAAAAAGAAGCCCATCAAAAAACCAGAAGTCCAAATTAATTGAAAGGACCAGTGGTCATAGAGAAATCCTCTTTGAGAAGAATCATTGATCTGAAAAAGAAATCAAAGCCACTTTTCCATTACTTTTGCTTAACACCTCCATGACTTCAAAAACTAATTTATTGTAAAGTTTGTAAAAGAAAAAAAAGAAGTGTTGTTGGACTAAGACTTCACTTATCAAGTTTCATCCTAGAGGGAATTTTTATAGCTGAGTTATAAACCCTCCACACTTGAGTGTTTATAATGGAAATGCTGACAAATGCGATAATAAACACCAATCATGAGGCCATTGTAGCTGATCAGAGAGTGGATGCAGAAGTTTGCAGTGCTATCATAATATTTTGTTCTGTTTCTAGTACTTATTTGCTTAAACCTCCTTTCAGGTTCAGCAGCTGTAAAACAAGATCAATCTAACTAGAGATTGCAAAATCATTTGATTATTTATACTTCTCTTAGAAAGCTTCGAAATGTCTCTCAAATATGATTTCATGTAGTCTTTATTTTTTTGGTTTACATGTCTGAATACTAATTGTAACATGATAGCTTCAAGGGAACTCAAATTTCTACCAAAAGTCAGTCTTCAGTGGCCAAAGAGAACACAAACAAACCAGCCTCAGACCAGGATCTAAAAATGGGCTATGATCAAACAGCTCTAAGGCTTTAAAAAGCCCCTTATTATCTTTCCCCAGAAGTAATTGACACTGTCAGTTTTTGTTCTTAATGCGGTGATAATGGCACTGTGCTTTGGGGAGACAGAGGAGCTGGACTCAGCCTCAGTGGCAGCAGGGATTCTGAGTAAGGGAAAAGCCTTTCACTCCAGTGGGTGAAATCCAAACCTTGCTGAAGTTAGCAGCACTTCTGCGCTCACTTTAGTTAGTTAGGATCGAGGTTTCACTGTCTTCGAAAGCCTGACAGGCTGTTGTACCCTTCTGTGACTCCATAGACCAGAATGCCACTCTCTTGGACTGAGACAAGGACTAGGGGAGAAAGGACCCCACAGTCTTGTTATTTCAGGGAGATGGGATTGCACTCCAGCAAGAAGCTTGTCTGCAAAGTTTCCATAATTGGTTTATATTCTTACCAGACTAAGCTTCCAGGATTTTGACACATCCACAGGGGCCAAGGGATGGGTTTGTATGACATCTTGCTCTTTCACTGAGCTCTTCATGGGTATAAGGACATGCTTTAGTTTTAACATGGGTCCCTTGGAAAAAATTGCATTTAAACTGCTGCTTTGGTAAACCTTCATCAGCTTTGGAAAAACATGAAACAAACAAACAAAAAAATAGAGTCCATTTCATCAGGTTCTCAGGTCCTACAAATCAATATGTGGCCCAGAGGCAGCTCAAAATGCATCTTGGTATTTTATCTGTGCTGTTTACATATTGTGTTCATTGGCTTATAACAAAAGTGCATTTTTAATTTCTAATGTGTTTAGTATCAGTGGTTCACATAAGAATATTACTACTGTTTGGTACTGTTGCAGCAAATTTACAGTGATCCATTAAAAATCAGGATTCATAATGCAAGATCCATTTGTATTTAAAAATAAAATGTAACATATTCTTTCTGCTTTTCTCTAGTCTCTAATACAAGTATGAAAAAACTTTGGATCTTGAACAATTTCCAATGTTTTGTTATTAAACCAAGAAGAGAAAACCAATAATTTTTGAATTATCTGTTACAGACATGTTTACATTATGAATCTCTTAACTTAAGACTCTGTGTGCTATAGAATTCTAATTTTATCCAGTGGCATGAGCAAGAAAAATTATGAAAAGTTATATAATCAACTGTCAGAGATCATAGAGAAATAGTGCTAAGAAGTGGATATTAAACTGCATATTTCATTGTCCATAAAAAAATTGCCTTCATCATTTTGCTAAAGATGATGGTAACTAAAATGAGATTGTGTTATGTGAACAACTGTTGATTTTGGAACACTGTTCATTCGTAGTTCCTTTTCTGGTTTTATTTTTAGGAAAAAAAAAAGAAAAAAGAAAACAAACCCCAAAACAACACAAAACCATCTGAGGAGGTGAAACCCCCAGTTCCTAGAAAGGATCCAGCTGTGCTAACTATCCGACTGCCTCTTGGAAAAAAAAGCATTCTGACAAATGGAGAGCAGATGCAACGTGTGGAGTCAGGGAGGTCAACAAAAACAAGTAGAAAAAGAAACCGAGGAAACAAGTGAAAAGAAAAAGAATATTAGAGTATTAATACAGTATATTAGATGTCTCATGATAATATTAAATGAGAACAGAATGAGAAAAAGAAGAATCACCACAGAGCTGACAAAACATGAGAGAAAAAATATAAGAGACATCGGATCCTAGTTATATTAGCCTGAATGCAGGGTAAATCTTGATTTCACTAATATCACGGTAATTTTATACAGTGGAGATAAAAGCTGTGCTATGAAGCCCCGCAGAAGAGCTGCCCTGAACGGGCAGATCAATGCGCGTGCACCGAGCTCCGAACAGGCTGGCTGCTGCCCGCCTGCTGCGAACGCCAGAGAAATCCAGGTCTTTCCCAGCAGCAGCCAAGAAAGGTGCCAGCAGCAGAGAGAAGTGGGGAGGGGGGCGGGAAGGGAGGGCGAAGACACATCAGGATGGGTCGGAAAGGCTTCTGGGGGAGACCCTGGGCCCCACTCCCAGCCCGGTCACGGCCACCCCTCGCCGCTGCCTCTCTCCCGGCGTCTCTTCCCTTTTAAGAGATGCCCGCGAGGCATCAGTAGGTAACGCTAAAAAGAGATCCCCAGGGTGGACCCTGTCCCCATCCCCAGGGTATGCCCATCTTGGGCTTCACCCTTTCCTCCCGCTCCCGCTTTTCAGAATGTCTTTAATTATTTTTATTCCTTGCAGCGATGAAACGTGGGGGGTGCCTGTGTGCGTGTGTGCATGCGTAGAGGGATGTGCCGTGAGAGAGAAAATGCCTCCGCTTGACGTCCTCACAACCAAAGCCCACAAGCTCTCAAGTTCTCTCACTCAGGAGGATGCAGACCGCTTCCCAGGCCGGCCCCGCCGATGCCGGGAAGCTGCCGGGCATCCCATCCCGGCCAGCCGCACCTCGCCCCGACGCGCCGGGCCGGGCCGGGCCGGGCGCTCCTGCGCCAGCTCCCGCCCGGTGCTGGCGACGGCGCTGGCCGCCCACACGCAAGGACAGAGCTGTTCCCGGGAAGAGATCGGGACAGCAAGCGGTTGTGTCCAGATGTTCGGCTTCCCTGGCCCCGTGACACGCGGCGTGGACTTGGCAGAGTGGTTTTCAAAGAAAAGGGAGCTGTTGTTTATTTTTTAAAAGGCAGAAAGCGCTGGATTAAAATGCACAGGCCGAGATTTCCCTGGCAGGCAGCTGGGCAGGGACCAAACCCCCTGGAAACCCGTTCCGCACGTTGGAAGGGCTCCACTGCCCCGGTCTAGTCTTTTTCCAAAGCAACAAATTGGAAAGATTTTAAAGCAAGCAGGCAACATAATACAAATCAGAGGGCCTCGAACCTTCATTTCAACCTCCCATCCGTTTACAGAAATTGTAAATATTAACAAATCTGCAACACGCTGAGCCTCTCCATCCGTCTTCTCCCCAACTCCTCCCGACCTCAGCGCACGCTTCTGCGAACTCTCCTGGTTTTGCATCCCACACCTACACGGTCCTGGCTGCTGTGTGAGAAGCCGAGGCAGGAGCCGCGGCTCTGCTTCCCCAGGAGGGAGGTGCCGAGGCCACCTGCTCGCTGCCGCGGGTGATGCCCGGCCCCAGCCGCATCCCGCCGGGCCCGGGCGCTCCCTAACTCGTCTCCTGCCTGCTGCATCCGTCCAGGAGTTCAGTCATGAAGGAGATGTACACTATGGCCAGGCGCAAGGTCTCTATCCGAGAGAGCCTCTTCTCGTAGGCGAAGGTGGGCACCTTCTTCCGCAGCTGATCGAACGCCTCGTTGAGGTTGAACATCCTCTTCCTTTCCCGTATGTTGGCAGCCTGGCGCTGGGCGTAGGTGATGACCCGCTTCCTTCTCGGTCTGTCCAGGAGGGAAGCGCTGCGCATCCTTTCATCTTCCTCTTCTTCGTCTTCGGGATCTCCATTTCCGAAGGCAGCCAGGGGCAGCCCCCGCGCCATCCCCTCCCGGAGCGACAGGACGCTGTCCCCGAAGGGAGGCCCGGCAGTGACCTCGCAGAGCCCCAGGCCCGCTCCGGCCCCGGGGGCTCCCTGAGGAGTGCCCAGGGAGAGGTCGGCCACGAAATCCAGCACCGAGGCGCCCAGCAGCCCCTCCGGGCAGGGCACTTGTGGGGCTCTGCCGTGCAGCTCATCCAGCAGCCCCGGGCGCTGGCGGGCTGGGAAAAGGCTGGCTGACATCTTACTTCAGAGAGGGCTTGATTTGGTCCCCCATCCCCAGCCCCAACGACGTTAATATTTATAACCCCCCGGATAACAGGATTAGCAGGACTAGAAAGAGCGGCTGTAAAATTTCTCGCCGTGATGCTGATGAGAGGAGACGGGCAATCCCCTCGGGGACGCGTGGACGCTCCCGAGAGAGGAGTCCCCAGCGAGTCAATCCTGTCACAGCGATCAAGGACAGTTCCTTCTTGGCAAAACCCTCTGCTCTTACCTGCTGAGCACTTTTGTGTCTTCTTACACACCCGCAACCAAACGATTTTCAGCCTCCTTAAAGCCCCCAGCCGCAGAGTCGGGTCTCCCCTGGGCCTGTTTTCCTACTTTCTGTCGGGATCTCTGAACCCTGAGAGCCAGCCTGACAATTGATGTCAGGCAACTGCATGTATGCTTTTAATGATGTCCTGAAGAGGGGACGTGCATGCAGAGGGTCACCGGGGAATGTTTACCCTGTATCCCAGCGCAATGGGAACTGAATGACAGGACCTCCATTAGCCTAAGTAAGCATTGTAGGGGAGCCGATATTGCATTCCCAGTAGTAACTGTTGGAATCGTCTCTCCATTCCCCCTAAATCCCCTTCAATCAGAGTTCAAACATCTTTCCGGTAGAAGGCTGTTTCTTAAAGCTCATTTCGGCTCCGGCAATCTCATAGCACTCGTTTTGAAACTCCTTCCTCCTGCCCGTGAGAGGAGGATAAGCTGGTCCTACTCAGGGCAGCTGTTGCTCTTACACCTTCTGTAGAGCCGTCCCGGCCACCGGCAGAGCACAGAGGAATCAACTTGAGCGCACGCACAGATAATTTTGGATACATACCGCAAAATACCGTGAAATGCACATAAACACACCCACCCGCACACCCGACACCGCTGAATACCTTTCTTTGATCAAGGTTTCCTTGAGGACGGACGCTGGGGATTGTTTTGCTTTTGTCTTGGGAGACTGGAAGAGGGGCTGTGTCTTCACCCTCCCGCACCACAGACTCTCCCTAAATAAACAGCCCGGCCCTGGCAATCCCTGGCAGTGTCAGATACACCGAAGTCGAATCGGATCGATTTTCTTTGGCACACGATTTCTGCACACAGGAGTGACTGCCCATCGCTCCTGAGCTGCCTTCTTAAATCCTAATCTTCCCCTTTGTCATGCATTGTTGTCACTCTCGCTTTGGGGCTAATTAGTCTCCAATTTCTTCGGGTATTTCAAAGCCCATGAGATCAAAGGAGGTGGATGGGGGCGGTCGGAGGATCGCTCTCCGCGAAAATACTTCCTGTTTGCCTACAGGACCGCAAACATTTCTCGCCGCGTACAGGGATTTGCCGTCATTGGCAACTCGGCGAGGGAGCTGCGCATCTCCTTTCCAGGGAAAGATGCAGAGGGAAAGTCACTTTCCGTCGCCTCTCCCCAAGCGGCGGGGGCGGGCGGGGCGCAGGGGCTGCGGAAGGTGCGCGGGAGCGCAGGTACGTCGGACAGCTCCGGACAGGGGCCGCAGGTCCCCGCGGCCGTGGCAGCCCTGCAGGTACCGGAGGGAGACATCCCCACCTCCCCTTCCTCCGGGCCGGCAACCAGCCTCTCCCCGTCCTGTCCGCCGCCACCACCGCCGCTGATGGGCGGCACGGCGGCTGCTTTAGCTGCCTGCCTAAAGCTGGGTAAATAGCGAGGAACAGCGGGACTGCCTTTATTCTTACTAGGGCTAAGAGGTTTCTTAGAGAGCAAGGAGAGAGAGAGCCGCTCAGAGACCCGCTCATTTGTAACAAATATGGTTTAATAAAGCACCTGGTGAATGAATCAATGAGGCGAGGAGGAGCTGTAAAACATCTCTTGAGAGGTGCTGCCTAGAGAGCATCCAAAAGTAAGTTGAAGAGCTGTAAATGTTGAGTGTTGTATAAAAACACCCTGTGGAGGAAAGATCAGATATATATTTATGACTGACCCACAAAGGACCGTGACTTATTTGGGCTCCTTTTAGGTGAGGTGACAAGTATTTAATTTAAAGACATGGAGGTATAAATTGAGGACAAGCGCCAGGAAAGATACGTCACTACAGAATACAGAATTATTGTGGTTATACAATTACTTCAGATAATGAAATGAAACAATGGAGAAATGTGAACTCATCACATCTATGTCGAACTTGTCAAGTAGGAAACTAGCAATTTGTAGCAGACAGACCTGCCCTTCACCAATGTACCTTCAGAAAGAAGCTCTTGCTCACCTCTTTAGTTGAAGGTTTTTGCAGGACACAAACGACAAAGATGGCCAAGAGTTGGAAGAGTTTTATATTGCAAGAATGTAAAGGAAGAAGCTTTTTGAGTTAATAATGCATCACAAAATAATACAACATAAACCATAAAGGATTAATGCTTCTTAAAGGAAGCAATAAAGATGGGACTAAGCCAAGACTGGGATGTCCTAGCAGAAAAAGAAAGACTGGTTACCAAGGTGAATCTTCCTGTCAAACTGATTTTTTTTTTCTGCTTTGTATATTTTTTAATTCCTCCTTATTTTTTGCTAAAATATTGATTTTTATATTAACTACTATAGATTATATATAATAAACTCAATGAACCGTAGTACCACTGATGTGTGGCAGGTTTTTTTCCTTAGTATTTGGGGATTTTTGTCACCTTGGGGAAAGTATGGAGCCGAGGAAATATATAATGGATATCCAATGCGGCAAGACACAGATTTTCAGTGCCTAGACAAAGGAAGAGTGTCAGAGAAGCAGAATGAACTCTCATAAGATGCTGCTTTGTTACTCCAAAATCTTCTCACACCAGATTAGGTGATCCAAACCATGTTCTAGATTTGTTTTAAATATGAATGTTGTTTGGTCTATGATTCCTACCTTCCTTCACCCCTCTCTTATCCTATCTTTTCATTTCACTTGTTTATCAATTAAAAATTTGCTCACAAGATGCTTAGAGATGCTAAGCATTGATGGCTGCAATTTCAAACCACTATGCAGCTATTTCCAAAATTATTCTTCAGAAATATCTGTAACATGATTCTTGATGCTCATGTAGGATTTGGGTTTAAAATCCAAACCACAATTTTTCTGATCTGTCGCCCCTATTAGAAAAGCATACACATAATTGTCTTCCCAATTTCTCTCTAATTATGTTCCAGTTGTCAATAGTTTTGATAATAATTTTCTCTTAACAAGTCTCCCCACATAACAAGTCTATTTGACTTGTGAGTCAAATAGCAGGAACAAAGTTAACATGCATTTCAACTCAGTGCACTTTTACAGAAATAGTTTTACTCCTTTTATCACCTCGTGTGCTGTGTGTCTGTGCTGATAATTGTCCACATTATCACACAGGAAAATACAGCCACTCTGATGACTTAGAATTATTAATTGAGATGCTACGAATTTTAAAAGTGACCTGTACTTTTACTGGAAAACTCACTGGAAGTCAATGGTCACCCTGAGATGCAGAAATATGTAGGTGCTCTCCATCAGACATGACTCATTAAGCAAGGACCTGAGAGGTACTGTCTGCTTTGGAAATCACAAAAAGTTAGATATGCAACTGAAAAAAACCCTAAACTTTTCTTGTAGAATGGGAGAAATCTTCTCTCCTTTAACTGATTCATTAATTGTTGGAGAGTTGCTATCATTGTCAAACTATGTCCTGAATAACAGAAACAGATGGAGTCTGTAGGAGACTTATGCCATCTCCTTCAAATTATTGACATCGCAGCTGTCTGATCCTCTTGTTAAAATTATAGTAGTGTCCATGGATCAGGACCTCGCTACCTCAAAACACTGGGCAGTTCCTGTCCTGTTAGACTCACAATTTCTGTTCCTGACAGGCCAGACTAGATCAGCACAGAATATATGTGTGGAGATGGGGCCAGCTCACAAGGCAATAGAGAGAGTTTGGACAATATCTCATCTTGACGCTTGCTCAGCCAGTGGTGAAGAAGAAGGCACTGGGGACACCATTGATGAATAGAAACAAAAATGAAATATTTAAGCAAAGCTAGTTGAATGCTGGTTATTTTGATGCCAGAAGACTGCCGTAGTATTCAGATGAAAGCATAGTAAAACGTGATTAAATGTGATATCACTGGAAGAATAAAGGGGTCCTCTAATGTCTCAATGCATTATCAGGTTAAATAGGCAGTGAGCATTGGACTGTGATAAGAGTTTATATTCAAAGATTTTATGGCTAAGTCAGTTAAGAAGCTGAAGGAGGCCTAACAAAAGTATAAAATGAATTGGTCAGTACTTTTTTGAGTGCCTTGCAACAAAACCAGAAAGGACGAGGCTGAAGAAATCAAGGGCAAAGCTAATACAGACCAGAGGAAGCAGTACTTTGCTGGCTGAAACAGCTAGGAAAGCCTTTGGTAAACTAGAGACAGGGGAAGTGTATGGAGGTGAGGAAAAGGTTACCTTAGTCTGACTTCCCCAGATCTCATTTGTGGAAAAATTTGGTTGACTCCATCAGTTAAGAAAAATAATATGGATATTAGAAATGGTCTCGTATTATCTAACTGCTGGCTCTTATCCAAGCATCAAGTTAACATGGAGACATTCTGATTCCTGCAGAGATTTGAGCATCTGTAGTGAACATTGAGGTCCACTTGAAGTCTGTCTCCCCTGATGGACTCTCTGAGAAGCTTGGAGATACTGGCTTCAGTTCTGTAGGATAAGCCTTAGCTCTACACAACTGGGTGTATTTGGTGGGGTGACTAGACTTTGAGACTGTAACAATTCTGTGCATTTTTTTTTTTCTAAATAGTTTACCAGCGTAGACACTATAAGAATTAACTTTATTCCTTATATTGATGATATATGTGAGAAATCTCTGCTCACAAAGCAGGTGAAGTCCAGCTTACAAGCTCAGCAGAGGGACTAGTTGTGTTCTGAAAACCAGAATATATCCAGCGAGCCAAAGATTTACAGTCTGATCCTATCAGTAATTTCAGGCACTGATCCTATGAGCATCTGAGTGTATTAACGTATTCCTGTGTCACAGTCTGAGTTTTACAGGATTCCAATTTGAATACAAGCACCTACTTACAAAGATCAGGTTTCACAACTTGGCTCTCTCGGACAAAAATGTGACATTCAGTAACATCATTATTCCCTGACACAGGAAATCATTAGGAAAAATCAATATTTTTGGCAAAACCTAATAAAAGTAGGTATGCTCTGCCAGTAAAGTGCAGTTCATTTTTATTTACAGTGGTACTACACATCATTTGAAGAGTTTAAAGAAGCAACTGTTGATATTTCCCCATACGGGACCAAATGACGAAGAAAAAGTTTGAAACTGTAATCTTGGGTAAATCATAAACAAATGAACAGCTGTGGTTAGGGTGTGATGGGATTCATCATACTTGCAAAGTTTTATGAATGATACTTTTTTCCTTAATCATAACCTTAGGGGTGGGAGGGATTGAGAACAGGACATGCATTAAGGTTGGAATGTCAAACTTAACTTTGAATTTCCTGGCTTTTTATCAGCATGCATGAAAAAATGTGACGTTATTTAAACATAGCTTCTTTAATCTTGATTTTGTTATATAAATATTTTTTGTTGAAATGGAATGCAAAAAATATGTATTTTTTATCTAGAAGTCTAGATTTTTTCCAAGTATTTATTACAATTATTTAATTTTATTGTTATATAATTATGTACTACAGCCATTAATTAATGCTTTTTTTCTCTTTCACTTCTCACAATTTCTAAAATGCAGGGAAATGTCAGTCTGAAAGCTATTTTTATGTGAAGAATTTGCTTATATATCAAAAGAATAAATGTAGGTTTGATGGGGGGTGGGGCAAGATTCACCCTTTTCCTTTATTTCCAGTTTTTAGAATCTGGAATTTACAGACTTTTTTTATAGTTCACAGGTATATCTCCTGCATCTAGCAAGAAGACTGAACTGAAACTCATCTCTAGAAAACAGGTTTTCTTTCACAAACTTCTCAACCATCTGTTGCCTTGTTAGCTTCTGGCTCTCGTATTCTCCTAAGGGTATGGAATTTCTTTTCTTCATAGTCCTTCTTAAAAACTTGTATCTTTGTGTGTATTTGTGACAATAGTCCCCAATTACAGTATCACACAGTATCTTTCCAACTGAATTTCCATTTCATTCTCATTCAACACATTAGAAGCAGATAATATTATGAATAATGTTTGCTTATTGTTGCTTAGTGATTCACCGTTTTTCTTTTTTTCTGTGGTAAATAAGCCCTGATTTAAATGGTAAGATTTAAAATCTCATATGAGCTTTCAAAAAAATTTCTCATGCTTTAGCATCTGCCATATCAGTGTGCTTGGTAGATGTGGATTGAATAAGTATTGTTTCTGTTTGCAGACGGAAAGCAGGAACAGAACACATGTCAAATAGAAATAGAAGAATTATGGCAAATATAACAATAAGGTAAATTGTAATTGAGAACTCCAATTTGAGTTATCTAGAATTAAATTTCTGGGACCTTTTGTGTTACAGAAGCTTTTAACCTTAAATTATCTAGCTGTGAGCACTTGGTCCCTCTGTGGATGGCATTTGATTTTTATATTAATTATATGTAATATATGTTCATCAAGTGATATATTAATATATATCTGGAACACATTTTTATTAACAACATGGTGTAAGCTTTGATTGCTAACTAACATAAAAGGTTTGATTCTGCAAATGTAATTTAAAAAAGTATATACCAGTGTTACTGCTATTTGCCAGGTTTTTTTACAGTGAGCTGTAAAATGAAAGTTTCCATCCTATGTTCCATCACATAATTCCCATTTATGTCAGTGGCAGGGCTGAACTCTTTAGATCCATTGTGCTGCTTACTGCCTTTAAAACCATACAGCCAAATCTTCTCCTCCTTGTGCCATCAGCATCTGGGGGCAGGTGACATACTTTGCCAGAAGATTTCACAGATACTTCCTGGCAACATCATTCATAAACTCCTGCTGGATGGCCCTGACACCCCTTGTTGTCCTGTACGTGCCATGTAATGGCACTCAAGATGATCTGCTCCACGGCCTTTCCCAGAATAAGGTCAGGCTGACAGGCCTGTACTTCCCTATATTCTCCTTCCTACCCTTCTTGTAGAGGGTCCTCACATTTGATGTCCTCCAGTCACCTGGGACTTTCCTGGTTAGCCAAAGCTGCTGGTAAATGATGAAAAGTGGCTCAGTGAGCACTTGGCCAGCTCTCTTAGTAGCCTTGGGTGGATCCCAACCAGTCCCACAGACCTGTGTGTGTTTAAGTGATGTAGCAGGTTGCTGAACATTTCCTCCTGGATTATGGGGTCTTCATTCTGTTCCTTCTCCCCTGTCTTCCACCTCAGAAAACTGGGTACATGGAGACCAACTGGTCTTACTATTAAAGACTGAGAAAAAGAGGCTGGTTACCTTACTTTCCATGTGGTTTAATCTTACCTTCCTGGGCTTCAGTCTTCTCATCTCTTCAGGTTCATCAGTCTTTTCCCCAAATTCCCACTTCTCACAGCTCTATTTTCTTTCTTTCACTCTAATCATAGAGCCCATTTTCACTTGCTGTTGGGACTATCCAGCCCCAGGCCTTGGCTTGGCACAACAGCTCAGAGCTGTATTAATTGACATGCAATGAGCTCAAGCATGAGTAGAATCATTAATTTGGTAACATCAATAGAAAGGTATAAGCAATCTAAATTATTTGAAGTCTTTTAACTTGTACTCTGCTCTAGCAGGGTAGGTCTTAAATGAGGTGTTTAAAAGTACACTCCTATGAAAAATGTGTAATTTTCAGTATTTTGAAGGATGACGAAATCAGTTCATTTCCCAGTAGCTTTGTTTACACACAATAATTTTGATTGGATTACAGAATAAAAAAGGATAATCAACATCAGTGTAATTGATTTATACAATTCACATTGTTATTAGTAATAAAAATATTAACAGAAACATAAAAGTTACTTAAACTGGCATTATTTACAGATATCCTTTTTATAGGTTTAACATTAGAAGGTAAAGAAGCCCAAAGCCATTTTCTTAAATCATATTTTCTTAAACCCATTTGCTTGATTCATGTGTATGTGTGTAAGGAAGGAAATTAACCTAGATGCTTTTATAATACCTTTCATGCTCAACTCACAGTAAAAACTTTGCCAGGGTACTACATCTTTAATAACCTGTGCCATAGAAAACACTAATTTGTCTTATTTTTCCTTTTCATATTTTTGGTAAGTATGAGATTAAATATTTTGGATGTTTCTGAATCTGCATTTTCTTTAGAAAATGTTTCAAAGGTGGTAAAAGTTGTTGCTCACTATCAACTGGCAGGAGAGAATCTACCATTTTGATAGAGAAATCTTGGGCAAAGTAAGCATCTGACTACTCCAAAATCTTCTGTAAGGTTGTCTTTTCCAAATACATGATTCACTACATGCTGGAGAATTTGCATGTAGGTTTTTAAATATTATTTGAGCTGCCTTTGTTTATTCTCATTAGAATTCGAAATAAAATCTCATTTTCAGGAACCTGGTCATGCTATTCAAAAAAAGAAATTTGCATGTAGTTGTGCCACAGACACTAGAACAACATAGCTAATACGACACTGTAATTTTTGGTTTTTTGGGTAAAAGTAAAATAACATACTAATCTCACGGGGTTATTAGAAATAAAAAAATGAGTCAAGATACTAGATTTTTTTAGCAGCTACACTAAAGCTGTCTCTTCTCCTCCCTACAGGTGGGTCATCACATCACTTGTTATCCTTCATTCTATTTTCTATCTATTTTATGTTCTGACAAAAGTGAAATATTGGTATAGTACACGGTTTGGTGCTTACCAGTAGTTATAAGACAATAATCATCATGAATGAGTAAAAGGTTTTTGGAACTAAATAAGGAGCAGTTGAGTGCATTAATATCTGGAAAAGTGGCCCTGAGTATCAAGAAAGACCAGACATGACTTTTGTGGAGGTGAAGTGTTGCTCCCATTCCCTCCCCAACATGAAGAGGAAGGGAAGAATTTCCTCCGTTATTCCTTCTGATTTATGACAAACCTTGCATCACATATTAGATTAGAAGATCTTCCACGCATGGACTGAATCTTCTTCATATTTCTTCTGTGACTGGAGAGGGAAAGCCCAGACATTACTGGGCACTTTAGCATTACCAGAAGATGAGAAAAAGATTAATTTTCATGCATTTCATGACAAAAAGTGTATTTTAAAAGGAGGAAGAGCTAAACAGAGTCATAGCCTAGCTGGAGAAGGGGAAGGAGGAGTTGTGAGTCCGCACGACCTTGATGGCAGTGGTGTGAAGGGAAGGTGGACCCTTCCCTACTGCACCAGTAGGTTGGAGATTTAGTAGGATAGAGCTAGTTTTGACTAGGCTACCACACACAGATGAAGCACAAAGGTCTTGTAATTGAAAATGTTTTTAATATTTCAAATTCCAAATTCTGTCCAGTGAAGGAAAAATATAACATAGGAAGGCTGAACCTAAAAGACATAGCAGCTACTGTAGGGCTACTCATGGACAGAGTGATGTGAGGGCACAATAGCAAATAAATCCATATATAAGTAGTAAATTTTGAAAGCAAATAGTAAATACAAAAATGCACCTGAGTGGGTGTTAAAAACTAGAGAGCAAGCGATGAGAACTCATAGTCCACCTATTTTATAAACTTACTGATGTAAATGCAGTTTCTTCATGTCCTGTCCCAGGTCACCTTTGCTTCAGATTTGCCCAATTTCAGAGAATTACTGAACAACGAAGTCTCACTCCCCATTAGGGATTTTCCCCAGGCTAGCAATGAGGAACAACAGTGTCAATTCATTTGCACGAAGGACATGGTGAGTCATGGACAACTTCATCCTTGCATTTAAAACATTCCCAGACCACAAGTGCAATTACGTAAGCACATAAAGAAGGACCTGCAGATATTTACTGCTACCCACATAAATACAAGATCCTGGCTATGGCATGTTTTGTTAAAACCAGAGTAAGTGAGTTGTAGAAAGTAATATTATTCTGCTACTGTCTTTTCATATTTGCTTCCATTCAAATATTGGTATAAAGGGTCTAAATTGCAAGTATAGGCATGTAAATACTTGCAAAATGTGTAAGTATATCACCTTGTGAAAGAATAAACTGAAGAGAAGCGGGGTCGATTATTTGCATTGGGTTACCAAAACACATTAGTTGCAAAGCTAAGAAAAAAACCCACTGTCTCCAGTCTACTAGCTTAATTCTTTAATTGGTAGGTAATCCTGGCTCACAAACTCAGGGAAAGTCAGATCACTCGCTTTTGCTTTCAAAGCTAAATCTCTCTGGGATTATCTCATTTGTGAGACCAGATCCAGGGAAAATAAGTTAGGAATGGAACAATCCATTTTATCTTTAGTTCCAGAAAGATTAAATAATTGAGCAAATGTATTTTCTTTCCTATTTTTCAGAAGTAAAAGAGGGCATATAATATCATTTAACTTAGCTCAGGTAGAAAATCAGTGCCGTGAATTAAAAACTCGATGTACCTTAGTACACAGTAGTCAGTCAGGGAGTGTCCAAGGATGCTGAAGATTAGCCGTGGTGGTTTTTGGTTTAGTCTTTATTACTATGAGAGATTTTTTTCCAGGATTTCTTGACTCATTCCTCAGCCTGTGTTGAAAGGGAGTTTCTTAATGCATTCTGAAGCAATCACATAATTTGTTCTTTTTTTTTTTTTTTTTTTTTTTTTTTAATTTTTTTTTTTTATTTGCTATATAGTAATACAGTTAATTTCTTCAGAATATTTAAAATCATGTTTTAACTACATTGTTTATTTTTGAAAGTGTTGATATTATTTGATTTATTATTCAAAGACAAACATAGCAACAATGTTTTAAAGAAGCTGGGAGAGCAGGGAGCTCTAGCTAATAGCCTTTTAATATTAAAAATCAGCATCTTACCAATAATTAAACTAAAATTAATCATTGGATTAAACCAACTGTAGATCTAGGTAGTGGCATGAAGTTACTAAGAGACATACTTAACCCAGTGTTCTTTTCAGTGACAATGGATTCAGCAAAATTTCCCACTGGCCTTATGTATGTATGTTAGAAC
The DNA here is from genome assembly GCA_036785705.1 of Acanthornis magna. Lineage (NCBI taxonomy): Eukaryota > Metazoa > Chordata > Aves > Passeriformes > Acanthizidae > Acanthornis > Acanthornis magna. The sequence goes on from JAWUZG010000028.1 coordinate 24,787,740, forward strand.
TCTTACAAAATAATCCTCAGAGGGGGGAAAAAGAAGAAACTTGCAAGACCATTTTGCAGCTACAGTCACAGGCACTGTTTTTAGTCAATGGTAGAACTTATTGTTATGTGGCCAGTCTTGAGGCTGACAGAAAATTCTTGGAAAAATAAGAGCTTAAGAGGGCAAGAAGTCAAAGGTTTAAAAACAAACATTTTTTTTAAATTGTTTTTCCCCAGCAGAGAGAAATTCTCTGTCACTGACTGAGAAAACATGACAAAAGAATTGAGTGGGTCCCATCTGGAACTTGGACTTTTCAGACTTTATCTGCCACTGTTTCCCATTTTATTTTTTATGTTTTCTGAGCAGGTAGGTTACAGAAAATCATCAAGAAGCCACAGAAACAAATTTTGTCCATCAACCTATGGAAATCCTTTCTCATTTCAGCTTCACAAGCTAGAAAGTGATGATTACGACATCAGGAACCAGGGCAGCCTAATGCAGCCACTTGACTGGTCTAAGACCTCTTTTGGCTAGGTTTTTTGACTAGTTTTTCTTTTGGCTAAATGGGAACCTTTCTGATGAATTGAAATGCAATGAAAATACACAAGAAGTGGAAAGAATGAATGATGAAAAAGCACATTTATAGTACATTTCTTTGGTATTCAGATACAATGTGCAGACCAGTATCTAGTCTGAGCTAAAAGTAGTCAGGAACATAAAAGGTGATGAAACAAGACCCTGAAGTTAGTTTCAAAGTAAAGTTAAGGTAAAACATGAGTTTGTTGAGGTAGGAAATTTACTGAGAGATGATACAGAAAAAGTTGATGTAGACTTTGTGGGTTTTGTCTTGGTTTTCACAGGCAATGCCTGATCTCACACCTCTGCGTTGACCAACACAATTTGGTGAAGAGACAGAAACCAAATAATGCAGTAGAAACAGGGTGTTACTGAGAGAAATTTAAAGATAGTGGAGATGGATGACATTCGACCAAGGCCACTGGAAGAGCTGGCTGCAGAGATTGCACTGTTACTGTCTGAAAAAACCCTGTGGTTATCAGGGAAATCCCTTGCAACCAAAAATGGCTGACGCTACATCCATCTTTAAGGAAAGTGAAAGGAGGACTTGGGGGATTTTAGAGCATATTAACCCCTGTAAAGATTGTGAAGCATGCCCCTTTAGAATCCATCTTCAGACACATGAGAGCCTTCAGAATAACTAGCTCCGGCTTGACCAGCTTGATTGCCTGCTACCATGAGATGGCATATTGAGCAGGCGGGAGGAAAACAACGGGTACCTGGTCTTCAGGGTGGCTTTCGGCACTGTCCCCAAAACGATTCTCTGTGAAACCTGAGGAAGTATGGACTGAAAGAACAGTTTGTTTTGCATTGACAATGGTTCTACCACCACAGTAAAAACGTAGTAGAATCAATGCTTTGAGTTCCAGCCAGTAACAATCAAAATATCCATTGGTTTGGTCCTGGGACTCATATTGTTCAACATTTCCATCAACAGCTTGGATGGTGATGCAGAATATGTCCTCAGGTTAATCTGCAGATATTACCAATAAGGAAGAATGATTGACATGAAGATTTGGAAAACTTTAATTCAAAGGATTCTCAAGAACTGAACCATCATAAACATCATGAGGATCCTGAATCTGGGTCAGAAAAACCTCATGTATCCACACAGGCTGGGAAATGACAAGGTTGTGGTGGACTACAGGTGGAATGTAAACCAGTACTGAGAGCTGCAAAGAAGGTAGACTGTGTATTGAACTATATTAGGGGGGTGTGGGAGCAGACCAAGTGAAGTTATTGTTTCCACAAAGAGTTTATTCAAGTTAAAATAAGAGCTCTTGAATGTATTTGTGGTCATGGTATCTGAGAAAATATACATGAAATACAGCAGAGTATCTTGATAAAATAGGTCAGATCTTTTTAGTCCTCAAAAGGCAAACCACTTATTTGTGTTCATAGATATCCATACAGAAGTAGAGCCATAAGAACTTGAAGTTATCAAGTGCTTAAGTGATTTTCTGATTTATGGCTTTGTCTCTTCTTTAGAATGAAGTACTGAATGCAAAAGGCTGGGGGCTGTGTAGAATGCTCAGTACTCACACACAAGCAGCAATAACAATAATAAACAGACAATCAGACCATTAACTATCTAAAAAACTAAACTGGAAGATTAGCCTTTTAATAGTTTATTTACAAAACTATTCATGCAAGCAGAGTATAATTTTAACATTCAGTTTCTTATCTTGGAATTTGTTCTTATTCCGTCATTTGCAGACAACAGAGAATAAACACCTGGAATGCTACATTAAAAGAAAACATCAGCATGGAATTGTCTTAATGATTAGACAACCTGTTACCTAAACACAGAGTAGAAACTCACTAATCTGTACTGTACAAGCAAAGATATTGCATGTCATATATTTTTCTCTCTGCTTCTATTGTACAGGATTCCAGACTGAACTGCAGTTTTTACAACATACAGAGTACTCCACATGTGTGCAGTTTGGATTTCACAGGACTGTAAATAATTTTAACTGTTTGCATTGGTTGTTGGTTTTAATCTTTTTGATGCACGAACTCTTAAATTTTTATCAGGTTTTCAAAAAACTTTGATACAAGATAATGCATCTTAAAAAATTGCATGCCTTTACTGTAAGTCTGAGAAGAATTTATATCCCTAAGGCTTTCCTCTAGGATATCTCCTGACATCAAAAAGGTAAAATTATAAATAGATTCTATTTCTTTCAGATGTCTATTTAATTTTTTTTCTTCCAAACACTGTAATTTAATTTTAAAGTTCACTTTGAAAATAAACAATAAATGAATGTGTTTTCAGAGAAAATGCTTTCTCTTTGCTAAAAATGAAAGCAGACGTCTGGTTTCTAAATTATCATCTTTTAATAGTCTACCTAATCACTAAGTTTGGTGAATTTCAAAATGGCATTTATTTACTGATCAGAAAAATACATTGCTGGCAGAAATCTCTCTTTTTACACATGTATATGCGTGCAACTTGTTCTCTTTTATTTTTCATATGTAACCATTTGCATCCACTTACAATGTTATACATTCGAAATGCTGTAAGTGCAACAAACATTGCCTAGTGCTTACTATTTTATTCCATGGCAAAACCAGTTTATTCCATCAATGGGCTCATGTTTGTAGAAGTAAATATACAATATTCATTAGAACTCTACTCTTTCTGCTCCTTGCTATCACTCACAGTCTATCGATATAAAGCACGTTCTATCTATCCTTCCACCCAGATGGTTGACGTTACATGTGATTGCATGAAAGCCCTGATATGAAATGCCTATGGCTTACTGGATTACCCTCTCCCCACATGTTTCAAATTAATAATAAAAAAGAAAGAAAAAAAGAACCAGTGCAATCTTGCTACAAAAGAACAAGAGTTTATTGTATAACAGGATTGCAGATGTGGAAAGGTGCTCATAATAAGGCTACACTATTTTTGTTTCATTGTGCATCTGGAATACCAAAGGATCTTTAAAGCACTAGGAGCTTATACTAGACAGTCTTGGCTTTTTGATTAACTTAATATTCAGAGAAATGATTCATTTTTGTAAATTCTATGCCATTCATCATCATATTGTCATTTATGTAATCACAAAATGATTTACAAAGTAAAGATTTTTTTCTAATTTCTGAAACAATTTTAAGACATCAAAGACTTTCAGATATAAACATCAAAGAGCAGCCCAAATCAGAGATTTCTGGCTAAGACAGTTTAGTTCATTTAATATCCTCTGGTTTTCTAAGGATTAAATTACAGCACATAAAATTCTTGGAATCTGTCTTAGGAAGCTGTACTGTATATTTATTATTTATTACAGTATGGTCTTTTTTTTTTGTGGGGCAAAGGACTTTGTGGTAAAGAAGATGCCATTTTTTCAATTTATCAAACCAGCAGCAAATTCTTATGAAATATTAGACGTACAGTGATCTAATCCTACTGGGAATGGAGAGATGTGTTAACTGAGGAAATATTTGCACATGAGCTCAGGATGAAATACAGTTCTTCTCTTTTAATCAGCCTGTTACAGAGGGATGCTTATATGAATTTAATAAGAATATTCTGGGGAAAGGTAAGACAAAACAAGAATAAAATTACTTCTTTACGGGGGGAATAATTTCAGTTGCTATAGCCATTGAAAGCAATAGGCCAGGCTTGTAGTATTGGCTACAAGCTACAAGGAAGTAATTCAAAATGCTTTCCATTATTACCACAATTTACAACAAGGTGACACTAGAGAAACTGGTCATATGGATATCAGGCATTGCACCTGACTGGCATAGATACAAGTCCAGGCCAGAGAATTTAGAAAGCACAAACACTGTAAATTCATCTAGTCAAGAAATGAATCATGAGAGACTCATGAGAGTTTTTATTGTGCACAACCAAGAATTTAAGCACATATAGCCACATTCACTATCAACCTAAGAAAGACAGGATGTTAGCAGTTCCCTACAAGTAAGCAAGTTAGGTGGAAATGTGTGTCTGGTTTACCAAATATCAGGGAGGATCTTGCCAGAGAGAGCAGCCACATGAAGTACAAACTCCCCAGAGAACCTGTTGTTATAGACTGAATAATTAAACTTCTAAATGCTTATTCTTGAAAGGCATACTACCACTTTCAAAAGCAGACTACTGACTAGAGGAACTGAGTTTCTGGGAATATGATCTCACACTAGTGTACAACCAGGTTTTGCTCAGCTGGATTTTTATGCTAATGCTCATAACAAGCTGGGTTAGGTTCAAGACAATTCAGACACTCAAGTAACAAAATGCATGGTTTCTAAATAAAAGCTCCATAGCTCTTTCATATTTACATTCTTACTTTCTGTGTTAGGAAGATAATGAGATTACATGTAGAACAGTCACATCAGACCTTGAATGCAAAATTGTGTTCAAGATAAAACTCCAGGCAAAAATACTGTTCTATAAACAGGAAGAAACACTTGATTTTTACTGAGTTTTTATCTTTCAGATATTTCAGTGTAAAATTTTAAAAGGCATTGCTGTGTATAACCAGTGAAGCTTAATTATATTTCCTTTGCTGATATCCATGAAAATTTATTTTATATAAGTACTTTGCAAAAAACCTCTGCTGGTCTTGTGTAAGAATGTGAGAAGAAGACAAGGGGGAACATGTGCCATGTTGATATGGCCCTGCTGCCAGAATGAAAGACATCTTGCACATCCATTCTTATTTCTAGCCAATATTTGATGGTCACATAGACCACTGATGAAGCCTTGTGCTTAACCACTCAAAGCAGAGAGAAAGAAAATTGACACCTGAGAGAGAGACAACTGCCTCCTCTCCTGTACAGTTAATCCATCTGAGACAAATATAGTCAACATATTTATCTGAGAATTTCTCTGGCTCTGGTTCCTTAACATATTTGCAAGGTGCTCATCATGATGCACTGCACAGAGTAGGTAATTTAAATTCAGGTATAAAAGAACTTCTGTCCATGACTTGCACTGGTGTAGCTTAGCTTGAGTCTGGGTTAGAAGGGTCCTTTGGGATAGGATGAGGGGGAGGAAGGGGCCAAAGACTCCTCTCAGCCTCCATAAGGATTGGATTAAACTCAGGAAAGATAACCAAGGCTCTAGAAACTGTCAGGGTTGATCACAAGAACCAGCCAAGGAGGAAGACTAGGAACAAAAGCTCAATTTCACCAAGCTTTTGAAGATGAATTCTAACTTAGGTAGGGGCTGGGATTTTCCTTTCATTACTACCACATAACTTATTAAGAAGCTAGAGATTTTGATATTTAATTTAGTTAAGAAAATTTTGGAGATAAGGTTACAATTTCCTACCATTTGAATAAATTCTTGTCCCAGTGTTAATACAGGGAGTTTTACTGAGTGATTTTTTTCTGTCCCACTATGCTTCTCTGTTTGCATGTACTTGGATGAGTTGTATATCTGCTGAAAGAGCTGTGGTTCTGTGAGGGTTCTTTGAAAAAGTGGCCATAATTGTGGTGGACTGAAATTTTGTAAAAGGTTTGGTTGTATTCAGAAAGGACATACAGACTTTTGGAAAACCAACATTTTGATCACAGTGCTATTTGTCATTCCTCAGAATATTATCCTAGAACAGAAAGCTTAAACAGGCTATATTTTTCCTGAGACAAAGGCCATTTTTTAAGTGTTTTGTTCAGTGCCTCCATGCAGTTAGGCTCAAATTCTGCCTTCAGGCATAGTTAAAAAAAAAATGCTACATTAAAACCCATGTCATACTTGCCTCACTCCAATGAATAAGAGCAGTATTATTTCAGGATTAATAGCCAACTCTTTCCACCACCCAGTAGTGTTCTCAGAAAAAACGTAGTACCTGCAGTCCTCTCTCTCACTCTCCACACATACACACTACTCTTACTATGCAGGTATCCCTCCTTTCTTTAGGTCCCCTACAAGTGACACCTGCTCCCCTATATTCCAATACCTCCTAAGTAGCAGCAGCCTACCTTGCTCAGACACAGTTGGCATCTCTGTCCTTTCCCTTAGCCCTGGATCTGTTCATCAGTGTATTAGCACCCTTGTCCTTGTCCTGTTGGGGCTTTTCCTTACTTTGTAAGTAATTTCATTCATTCCTCCTCATGGTCAAATAGATGCTAATTTCTATATGCTTTTGTCCAAGTGACCATTTATGAATGCTTGCCAATGTATTCTGTAAGATTTCTTTTTATTTTAGATTCTAATTTATTGTCCTGAAAAGATGCAGCGACATTTCTTCTCAGTCTGACCAGCAGTCATTGACAAGAAGCTGCCTTTGCCTAATAATTCTGTTGTAACTAATAAAATGTTGCATTTGGAGAATGTAGATTAAAAAACTTCAGTTTGACATTTCTTGCCTTAAAAGTGGGCAGTGTTGTGTTCATATGTTTCTAATTTTAAATATTAGCACTTCCAGTTCTTTTTCAACAACTTGAGAATTCAGAAACAGCAGATGTTCTCATCTGCTGCATCCTTTCCTATGAAATGCACAGGTAGTGAACCTTCCAAGAGTGTGGTATCATAGTATTGCTGTTTTACTAAGCAGAGCAGCAATGACTTCCTTAGTGCTAAAGATGAATCCAATCCTGCATTTTTATTTAAAGTGGCTTGGGTTCAATGAGAATAAGGACTTGAGAAGAACTTGGTCATATGATTTAGTTCTGGCTTCTTTTTTCCAGCCTCAAATTAAATATTTTAATTTGTCCGATCAGTCAGAAAATGTTGTAAAATTTTGATTTGGAGTTACCTTAAATCCCCCATATGGATTTTTTATGGGTCCCTAGTCAGCAAGCTAAAGAAGAATAACTGTTATTCATAAAAGACTACACAAAATTGTATAATCTCAAATAGGCAGTTTATAATATTTCATTAATAATGTCTGTAATATAGTCCCTGGATGGTGCTGTCAGGAGATTTATTTCAAAAATCTATGAGAAGAGTTTTGACATCTGAATCACTGCTATGGTTGTTTGGACCTTTCATGATATTTTTGTGGAGGATGAGAATGGAAGTTTCTAGGAATAGGTCCTGTGGCAAGACATGATCTCTCATGTTCCCACACATAACCTGACCCCAAGAGAGCCATAGGCTGAACAGAGATATGCAGCATGACATTCCTCTAAGAGAATGGCAGGTCTGAAACCCTAAGGACTGAACGGGTAAGACTGTTCATTTTATGTCAAAAATTCCCCACACATGTTCCTTTTCCTAGTAGTTATTCAGTTTCATTTAAAAATGGAGACTTTGGTGGTTTATTGTGAAGACCATATGAGCTGGGTTCAATTTGTTTAATTGGGGCTTAACTAATTTGTAAGATGATCCTTTAAATTATGAAGTGATTTCTAACCTGTTGAGTAAGTGACCCCAATGAATAAATGACTTATGCAGATGTTCAAAGGGCATTGTTGGGTATATGAACAGCATCAATGGGCTGGTGAGTGACTGAGGTCCTGCATGGTATGTGTGTTCTCTGTTCCTGGTGTCTTCTGTGAGCATTAACTGACACTTGAAAGATTAGAGCAGTCCATGGGCCCAAACCTAAATGTATTGGAAAAACTCTTCAGCTGGTAAAAATTTGCATGTGCCAGCTTCCAGCTGTTAAATGCTTGATCTGATATATTGAGTCCTCACAGCTCAGAACTGTGTTTAAACCTTGGTGTAATAACATCAGTGGTTCTTAAGGGCATAAACAGACTCCACATGTTTTGCTAAATTAGTCACTTAACGATTGAATTATATTTTAAGGGAGTCCATTCTAGTGCATCTTTGCTGGAATGAACTCTTTAAAATATGGTCCTTTTGAAGATGTCTCAGCTACTCTAGTACATGCCAGATGCTTGCCATGGTTCTCCCTCCAAATGCACTCATTCCAGATAGGTTAACAAACAAAAGTGATGGATATGCATGATGATAATGCTAAGTTTCATATTTCAGTAGTCAGGCTGTTCACTCTTCATTCCTTGGAAGTCCTGGGAATTTAAACCTGACTCCCAAAAGATGTATGCTCTTAACTTTTGGACTTCCTTTTAGATCATGTATCATGTAAGTACAAAATTCATTATATCATTGCCTGTAAAGTCTGTGCCAAATTGCAAAACTTTTAACTCACAGAAAGGATTAACCAATCCTTTCTGCTTCTATTATTTTCTTGTCTCGATGGCTCTGCAGGGATTGCTGTGGTCTCATTATTTGTGAGACACGATACAGTAGGGGACATGATAAAGAAAAGGTAAGGAGACCCTTGATAATTGCCCTAGGCAATGTTATCTACATCTCAGACAGTTCATATGGTAATTGTGTTTATGTGAGCTCACCCTGGAACTATAAATCTCATCTCTTATAGTAGAGGGGATTTTAAGGTGTCTTGGGCCAGCTTTTTCTATTGCTTCAGTTATGACATTATACACATATAAATAAGAATGGTGTGCTAGCAAAAGCGATGCCTAAAAACGGATGAAGAAAGACGACAACTAAGATGTAACCTTGAAGCTAGCTGAAGTATAAAATAGATGTTTATAATTCTCAGTCAAGTAAGTAATTTTCAATAGTGTGCCACATAAAATAAATTTATTGTTGTACCTCAGCAGCTTCAGGGTTTCAAAAAATGAGCACAATGTTTCTTATCAAGTGGCATCTATATGCTTTTCTGAGGCTGATAAATATAAGTATGGAAATAGAAATGTATTCTTAACATGGAAATAAGATTCAGTTAGAATCCTATCCATTTTTTTTAATATAAAATATTTGGGAAATTAACATGGGACTTAAAACACTTGGAAACCTGACTAGGCTTTGAATAAGTTCTTCCCTATTTTCTGTAAATAGTGGAAAAAATATTTCTCAGCACATCAGCTGCCTCTAATTACAGACTATGATACAAGGAAATAAGATAATGATGGAGACTGTCAGCCATAACACTTTCTGGTGAGCCACTACTATCATTTTTTCTCCAAAATATGACTGACATCTTTCCTTTAACCCTCCCACCCCTCACTCTTTATGTATATTGGCATGACGGCCCTGCAACTATGTGGAGCACCATGTTTTTGTTGCTAAGCACTAGGACAGAGTGAGCCATGGGAATCTTTAGCTATAATTTGTACTGAATTCTTTGAGGCTTTCCTTCAGCAAAAACAAGCAGTGGAACTTTTAACTCATTCATTGGCATTATTGATGAAGCAGTGCTTGCCTTTTAGCATGTTTGAAGGCCAGAGTCTGCTGAGTGATGGCTAAACAACGGATTCACTAGACAGTTATTTATAAAGGTTTAAACATGGTGAATGATATTCACCACTATGAAAACCAGGGACACTTCCAGTGTCTTCAGGGAATGGCTTGCACTTTATCTCAAATTAATTTTATCCTGAATCTTCAAAGTGCCATTATAAATTGAAACTATTCTAATTGTATTTGAGTGAAAATTTAGCATGGAACTTACATTTATGAATGGTGTGATTTGACCAGAAGTCAATGGGGATTATGGAGGTGCCAAGTTCTTCTAGACAGCATGCTAACTGAAGATAGGATTTCTGTCATCCCACACAAAATTCTTGTACCTCAAATTTTGCTTTAGTACGAAAATGAAGACATCTATTTTACTATCCGTCCTTCATTATGTATATTCTTCCTCACAAATCTCATAAATTCTTTTTCTTTCTTTCTTTCTTTCTTTCTTTCTTTCTTTCTTTCTTTCTTTCTTTCTTTCTTTCTTTCTTTCTTTCTTTCTTTCTTTCTTTTCTTTCTTTCTTTCTCTCTCTCTCTTCTTTCTCTCTCTTTCTTTCTTTCTCTCTCTTTCTTTCTTTCTTTCTTTCTTTCTTTCTTTCTTTCTTTCTCTCTTTCTTTCTTGTCAGCACTTATTCAATATTTAATTCTTTATACTGAAATGAAAACACTAAAATAATTAAAAAAACACTAACAAATTGAAAGTGAAACTCAAGAACTGATGATCCAACTTCTCATTTTGCCATTTCTGTTAGGTCTGCCTCTAGGCCCGGAGGTGCATTTTGGTTTATTTTTTCATTTGCCTCTGTAGACTGGACTCTTCACAGCTAATAACACATGACATTCAAGTTTTCTTCTAGAAGCACAAATGAACAGAATTAAATTCTCACTTTCTCATGTATTGTCAAGCATAAGGTCTTTAAGATTACTATGCATTTTGAATCTCAAGAGGCAATCTCAAAGTTTAGCTGGTTCTACCACGAACTCCAGGTTATGCCTTTATAGAGAAGACAGTCTTAAATAATTTGTATGCTGGATACACTGGAGAAAGTCTGAGCAATGAAAGTGCCTCGTGGTGATCAGCACTGTAGAGGACAAAATAGATAGATCTCCACTGACATATGTACTAGATCATCTCTTTTGACTGGCATACACAGCGCTGGAGTGCATGCTGTGGAAGTCAGACACTCTGCTCCATGGACAATAGCTGTTCTCTCAGCATCCCTGAGGCAGCTGTGTGCTGTCCCGTGGCTGTGTCTCCTGTAACATGTCATGGACTTGCACTGCCCAGGCAGCAAAAAGCACACAGGGAGATCCCATTTGCTCTGAGAGGGGAAGAATACACACATGTATCCCCCATTAAACCATGGGATTCCTGTTTTTTCCAGAACTGACATCTACAGACTATTTCTTTTTCAGTATTTCAAGACTGACCTTTTGTAAAATGAAGTTTTGGCCTAAACCCCAACTGACTCAATAGTGTTTTTTGCTACACTAATGCTGTTCTTCTCTCTTGGCTCTTCTCCTTTGGTGTATTTATGTTAGGTCTTGCTCCCATAACATCTTTCAGGAAAGCCAGCTTTAGTTCAGATTTCATTCAAGTGGATTGCTTAATTTGAGTTAAATATCAGTGTAGACATAGTGTAGCTTATGTCATTTCTCACTCACATGAACTTTCCTGAGTGGCCCTATTTTGTTCTTTCTTTATAAATTGTTTGTTAAGGCCTACCACACCTATGTCACTCTTCAATTCTTACACCTACACATTCAAAATGCTCTACAGTGCATTTGTTTGGGATTTTTTCCCCCTCCTTTTTTATCTTTCTCTCTTTTATTACTTTTTCTAGTAGTTCTGGCACTCTTTGACAACATGCCTTCCAGGAAGGGGTACATTTTCCCCCTTCCTGGCAATTCACATGAAGGTCTCTAGTTCTGGACTTTCCCCAGGACTCTGTGTGTGATTGAATGCCACAGGAAAGGTCTTCCAATTTACATGTACTTAATCAACTTTCTGCTACCCAGTGTTTCCTGCTCATTGCATCAGCTGGATTTTTACTGCCTTCTCTGTAAAAGCTTTTTCTTGGACATTCTGCAGTATGTTAAGTATTGTGTGTTTCTCCATATCAGGTTCTATCTGTTTGACTTTAACAGGACCATATTCTCCACTGATATAAAGCAATTGGTTACACTTGAATTCCTTTGTATCAAAAAAACTTTTAACTCTTTTCTACTTCTGTTGAGGAAGGATGATTTACTGTTTTAAGCCTTACTGCTTTCTCCATTGTTTTAAGCTGTGTTCAAAACATTTTTAGCTTTCTATTTTTGAGCATGAGGCTAAAACTTCTGGACTGTCGGTCATGATTTTTAAAGAACTACAAGCTTATCCTTTAGCTCATAGAGTGAGATAATAAAGTGTGTGCTAGGGACTTTAAAAAATACTTAGGTACTTGATAATGAATTTTTATTCTCTTCGTAGTATAGTAGAATATCCTGAGTTGCAAAAGGACCCACAACAATTATTGAGTCCCTCTTGGCTGCCAGGGCATAGCTGTTGCATGGGTTTGAGATGCTCCTACAAACCTCAGTAAGGCCAAAAGAGTATGTGCCTTTTTGCTTCCCTACAAAATGTGAAACTTTATTACGTCTAATGCTTGATTGTTGGCAGGCAGTTGCTGATTGCACTCACATTAAAGGAGTTTTCCTTGTCCTAAATCAAAACATTTCACCTCATCTTCCCCAAGCTGGTGAGTACAGTAAGTTATGGATGTATTACCTGTACTACTATGTGGTAAATTTGAGAAAACTTCTAATTACAAAATTCAGGAGGGGAACTGAATTTGGGGTGCCCTAAACCTGCTTAGTGGCTGTTACTTTGTGATGTCCCTTGGTCTCATGTGACCATGTGGTAACATGAGGAGTGAGGATCTCCTTTGTGGTTGTTGCAGACATAACAGTAGTGGTCTGACTGTTAAGAATAAACCTGGATCTGATGTTTACCTCCTGTGTCCTCTTTTTGAAATAACTTGCCTGAAATTGTGTTGAAGAGTGTAGGCAGAGGTGAAATTACAACTTGTGTCACCTGCAGGAGCCTTGTTAGACATTCCCAGGGAAAGGCCCAACCAACATGGTCCTGTATTTTCTACAGACTATTATAATTAACCTTAATGGGATAAAAATAATGTAATTTTCACCTTGTTATGTGTTTGATGTAACATTTTTTAATGGTAGCTAGACAAAGGCATGCAACTTGCACTTTTAAACATGTCATGTTTAGTGTCATGTTAACTAAATTCAGTACTCATTGAAATCAGTTACACCTTGGCCATCCATTACAATAGGATTTTCATTTATTCCTTTATTCTTATTATATATCTATTGACATGCATAATGAATAATTTGGGAAGATGAGAAAATTATAAAAAAAATGGACTGCAAGTTATATAGGAAACTGATGTATCTATTAGAGATGAACCTGGAGAAAGTTACTGCCTTTCTACTTCATAAAATGGAATTCTAGAATGGTTTGGGTTGCAAGAGACCTTAAAGACCACCTTATTCCATCTCCCCTGCCATGGGCAGGGCCCCATCCATTCAGGTCTTCTTATTTCGTGAAGCCAACTTGTCTTCCTCTGCCTTTGCCTTCTCTCTTTTTTCCTCTAATCTATCTATTCATTTTATTTATTTTATTGAAGAGAAAGAACAACTGAGCTCCAAATGTTAAAAATATGAAATATTCAGAATGGAGTCTAAGCCAGAAGAGGTCCAGAAATTCAGAGATATGACTTTGTCAATCTTAGTCCCCTTCCTTGATATCCTCTCAACAGTGTTCTTACATCTTTCTTCCCAAACTGCACTTATCTTGGCTCCCTTGTGAAAATGAATTAAGATATGACTTTCTGATAGGAAAATTCATGGATGTCAATTTACCTGTACAATCTGATTACTTACCAAAATCAGCATAGGAAACATGTCTGTGCTCCTGGTCTAATTAACTCATATCTGTAAGACAAATATTACCTATTGCTCTGCTCTAATGGTTATGTAACCAAAGCCTCTATTGGAATTCTGAGACACAAGGGATAAAGATAAGGGTGCAATGTAAAGTAGATCAGAGAGAGAAATAGGGCTAGTCTTTTTACATCCCAGACCAATTCCAACAGTGCATTTTCACGATCTGAACATGTCAGTAAAAATTAAGGGTTTGTACAAGGAAGGTGCTGTACATACATTAGTGAAACTAAAAACATGTGAGAAACCATTTTCAGACTGAGGATCTAATCTGGGAGTTTGGCTAAGAGTAGTTAGTGCTGAGTTTTCCAAATAGCAAGACAGGCATTAAGAAATAGGTGATGCTTTTATTTTGTGTTTGGTGATGAGAAGAATTCTGTCCAGTGCAAGTCTTGAGCAATATGGTGTCTTTACCCACCTCTATATTATTCCAGTGTTTGCCTCTTCCATTTCCTCTGAATTATTTAAATAAATTTTTCCTATATCTGACTTATATTTTACCTAAAATAATTAGACAAAAGAACCACAGAGAGGTGTGATGGGGATGGATGATAGCATGGAATTTTGAAAATCAAGATTAGCTGGTGAATAATAGTATGAGACAAAGCTTCAGACAGCAGATATCTATTTATAGACATGTGCATAAAGTATAAATTAGGTTCTGCTTGAATTGAAATCAGAATAGTTTAGTTTAGTTTAGTTTTTTTTTTTCCTTTCAGCTCCAGTTGAAATAAGATCATATGCTTTATGTCCAAAATAAGAATGTCCAGGACTGTGTAAAAATAAGATATATTATTTCATATAGTGTGATTTCTTTACACCCTCCCCCAGGCTAAAATATGGTACATTACAAAAGAAATGCTCTAACAGTTTTGGCAAGCGAGCCATGGCAAGTGACGTGAGTTACAGAGTAGCTGGCAGCATTGTTGGCTTCAGAGGTAGTTAAGCTCAATGTGAGATGTTTATTACAAACTGCAAACAGTGATCTGATCCAGTTGAATTAGAAGCTGATATCAGTGCTTGCTTCACCTCTTTATTTGTTGACGTGTTTGTAAATATTCAAATCTTTGAACAGTAGGGACAGTAAATTCTCTTCCACTTTGTTGAGTCTACATTTTTACCATTATCTTTAAGCAATGAGACATTTCTTACCATTAAATTATTAGCTTAAAATGATCCTTCCTTGACATTATTCTGATTTGTTTTGCAAACCCAAAGTTACTGTACTGATGTTATGTAGGAGGTCCTGGTTTGGTACTGTAAATATATTTTTTTTGGTTCTTCCTGCCTCTTCTACCTGCCCCAGCCAACTGAATAAAAATATAACACATTAAGTAGGTTGGTGTGCTAAAGCAACTCCTTGCTATTCCTTCTGTCAATGAAAAGTTGAGATCTAGTCAGTTGTCCCATGAAACCAATGTCCTGTGCTGTCTCTAATGATGAATGAAAATGAAAAAGACCAAAAGCATGGTCCCATTGACAACTGGGGCTCAGGGATAAATATTTATTGAAAAGAGCTCTTCTAATATCCACAGAATTATGGGATAGTTTGGGTAGGAAGGAATGTTTAAAGGTCATCTTGTCCAAATCCCCTGCAAGGAGCAGGGACATCTTCAACTACGTCAGGTTTCTCAGAGCCCCATCCAACCTGACCTTGAGGGTTTCCAAGGTGCAGAGTTTTCACAAAAAACCATTATGCATTTCTTCACTGCTCCACAGCTACCGTCACTACAATAAAGAGGAATTTGCATTGTTAGAGTTGCCTTTGATTATAATGA
The DNA here is from genome assembly GCA_036785705.1 of Acanthornis magna. NCBI lineage: Eukaryota > Metazoa > Chordata > Aves > Passeriformes > Acanthizidae > Acanthornis > Acanthornis magna. Next base: position 24,803,268 of record JAWUZG010000028.1, read on the forward strand.
ACCAAAGTCAAAGACAGACTTTGCCTGGAATATATATAAATTAAAAAAAAAACCCAAAACTTCAGCAGGCATGAGGTAGGAGAATAAATTTAGAATTACTTGCTGCCTGCAGCTGTCTATCTTGCTCCATCTAGACAGATGTTGCTGCTTTTGAGACAGGAATGTGAATCAGCTCTTGGCCCCCTGCAATTGCCAGCCCAGTCTGCCTTCAATTGCAGTTTATATACTGGCTTAGAAATTCGCAATTGTTAAAAAGCAGAGTTACAAGAAGAGCAGCTGTTCTTCCTTCATTGACAGCCATATTCATCTGACAGGTAAGGGGAACAGCAGGAGAACTTTAGTTGCAAGACTCTGTTCTGTGCATTGCACAGTGAGGGGCTGACCCTGCTATGACTAAGGTAAGTCATACAGCTCTAAGGCAAATCTCATTTGCAGTGCTTCTTCAATGTGACAGTGACTCTACAGCGCTGAGGACTGTAGGTTGCATGCTCAGGAGAGAAGCATAGGCCCAGTTCTAACTAGGGTGAAATAATGTAATGGATAATACAATTTTCCCCACCTTTTTTCTTCAAGCAACCCTCATAAGAATAGTCTATTATAACAGTTACAGATTATCTAATACAGCAATATATGTAATTTCCCCATATTAAACTCTGAGACTAGGTAAATAATGAGCAGTGTTTTATGTTCCTAGGAAACTAATTTTCCATGGTACTACGCTCTGATATCAACACTCACTACGTGTCCAAGTCTTGTCTTCATAGCTGAGTAATACTTTGTCAGGCTTAAGTTATAGCAATGTTGCCAAAAGGCAAAGAGCAATCAGTAACACTTCTGCATTCAAATGCAAAGTATAAAAATAAACTTTATCCAAGAAATACAGAATATGACATTTTGGTTGCTGTGATTTTCATGTATAGTAACAGAAGCAACAGAAAGATGTCATTGTGCACTACGGAAAGATATCAGTGTTTGTAGTTCCTTCCAGTCATATGGCACTGTAATGGGAAGGATCACAGAAGCCATTTCAAAGCCAAGTCCTATCAACTCTGGGACTACAAGTTTTTTCATCTTTTTCTACCTCATTTCTTGGCGTGGCTCAAAAGATATAGTTCTTGGCTCAGAGAGATGCAGCTTTCACTCAGCTGAAGAATTCTTTAAATAAAAAAAAGCCAAGACTTTCTTAAAAGAACTGTAGATTTTCTATGCCTCAGTGTCTGGGGTCTCAGCTTAACTTGTTGAAATTCAAATGTTCTATAAGTTGTGTGTTGAATTTTCAAATGAAATCTCCCTATAATCACCATCTGCTTTGAAAAGCCAAACCGCTCTTCTCCAGATTAATTACGAAAAATTAATTTTAGCTGTTGTTGATCTGATGCACCCAGATGAATATATATTCTGAGGACTGTAAGATACACCAGGCACTGCAGCTGACTTACTGCCTGATGGAGTATTAAAGTACCCAAAAGTCACCTATACTCCACTCACTAATGTGACTTTAAATTATTAATTATTAATTTATAAAAACATTTATCTGTCTTGGTGGTAGTTGCTACTTCAGCTTCCCTTATTTTTCTAACAGAAAAGGAAACACAACGCTGCATTCCAGGCGTTTCTATGGTGAGGCAAGAGACTGCAGCTGTAGACCTGAAGCAAAAGGGTGAGGTAATTTTAGGCCCCAGAGACTTGGTAAACATTAACTGTAAAAAAGAAAGTTAAAATAAAGTAACCAAAAATATGCTCCATTATATTGATGAGTCAGTATTACAATGGCCAAAAGAATGTTATCTTGAGATTAGCTGTGTCTTGTAAATATTTTTACGGGTTTTCATGTATTTATACAACAGCAGTCATTTCAACCCATTGCCCCCCCCCTCCATCCCTGAATCCCCCCAGGATTTAAATATTTGGTTTCAAGTTCAAATTGGCTTAGTTCTGACCTCTCTACACTGAAGTTTCTGTCCAGAGCCAAAGAGTTAAGGCTAGGAGTAGCAGTGAATGCACAGCGTGCACGAGGGGGAACAGATCTAATCCAGCCTTGGAAGGCTCAGCTCTCTGGCAGCCTCTGGGCATGTTCGGAGGACAGGAATCACCGTCCCTTTGTTGGGGACAACCTCCCCCTGCCACTTCATCCTATATCTGAATGACAGTGGTTAAAAGGGGAGAGAGGAGGCTCTCTTGCCCCTTCTCTGGATCCAGCCTTGCCCTATTGAGGTACAAGTGTGCCCATTCCCTGTGGATATGGCACTATATGTTAACTCCCACAGCAGAGTGCGCGCCAATGCATTCCCACATCAAAACACTTCCTAAACATTCAGGCAATTAATAATTTCCCATCAGGCTGAGATGATTTCAGTGAGGCAGCTAGTGCCTAACTTAGGTTAAGATTCAGTTGAAAGGCTTAGGTATTACACAGTAGAGATTATTTCTGGTAACTTTAGGCAATTTCCATGGTGGAACCAAGAAGCCAGAGCTAAGCACTGCACTTCTCATGCATTGCCTGAGAAAAGACAGGTTTTTTTCTGAGTGGTCATAGGAAAAATGCTCTTGGTTTGAGAAAAAAATCATTGCGCAAAATATTTAATACTGAGAGAATGTTCTAGAGTCTAAGACTCTGCCTACCAGAAAAGAAGCTTAAAAATTAAACTACTCAGTCACAGTCCTTCTAGGTGATGCTGTGAATCCTGGATTCTATAGGGGAATCCTTCCTGTAGGAAGGGTGGCTGATCCATCCTGCTTTCATGAGCCTGGTGGCGAAGTGTGAAACTTTTACTTGAATCTATTTGGGTTTACACCCACATTAGGTGAAATATGAACAGATATCTCAGTTTTAAACATAAATTCTTTGAAGTAACAAACTTCACAGGAGAGGCATGCTTAATCCTAACATTTCTCTCCCTGTGAAAAATTTTTAATGACCAAGCATGATGATACGCTGCTTAGTTACTCTCCCTATTTTCTCCCTACTACTCAGTTCATTCCATTAGGTTGTCCTTGAGGATTAATCAGTGTGCAGCCTTGGAGAAGCGTGTAGACAGACTGCCCTTATCTGAGGTGCTGTCATCTATGCAGAGAACTTCTTTATCTGTGCAGAGAACTTCTTCTTCAGAGAAGAGTAGCAAAATTCTCCGTAGGACATATTTTCTGACCAAAATCTACCGTTTGACTTTGAAACCTTAGCATTATTTGGCCACTTAATGATTTAAGCATATGTGCAATACTCAAAACTTTCTAAAGATTCTCTGAGGGATGATGCTTAGAATCATTAGTCCAAAGAATGAAAAGTTAGTAAGTTTATCTGTAGAAAATAACCAAAGGAAAGATTCTCGGAAATGTGAGGTTGCAGGGCAATAGCTGGGATTTAAAAACAGAGTGTTTAAAAAGTTTTGGCCTAAAATATATGATGACAGAAAATATTGAGGAGCATATGAAGAAGAATGAATTATATATAGAGATTGACATTAATATTTGGAGTGTCCAAGGTGAAGAAAATAAGTAATCTGATGTAAAAAATGGTATATCAGATGATTCTCTCAGAGTATCTTTTTTTATGCACTGATTGCTTAGTTAAAAATTGACCTCCATTAATCTGCAAATTTAATTTAAATATGAAGGGATTTTTTTTGCATCTCTTTCAGGCATGTGCAGAGGTATGTGTAGAGGAATCTGCCAAAAAGTGTTTATAAGGACCCAAAACGTCTCATATATTCACTAACCATGCCTACTTTTATCCCTTCGCTGAAGTATGGCCCAAAAGAAAAGTTAGATTAATCTTGCTTCATTGCATCCCTGAAGAAACTACCAAAGAATCTGCAAACAAGCTTTGCAAAATTTTTAAGCTAAGATACTGGCTCATAGTACAGTATGAATGTCTTACCAGAATAAATGTACTAAAATAGAGCTCATCAAAGTTAGAATTCATATAGAAATACAGGATTTCTCAATAGGAAATACGGATTTTGTGCAAAGTACTATTCAGGAATTCAGTACTATTTTGGAATGTTCTTGCTTGCCTGTTTAGGCATATATATTACTCTCCTCAAACACAGCTGAAGGGGCATTAAGTGGGTAATATAAATCACTTGAAAACCAGGAAATGGGTAAACTCAAGTCTGAATTATGTCTTCTTATATACACTAAGGTTTAGTTTCGTGTCCTCTAATTTCAGCATTGTAGAAGTTAACTGTCTGGTTGAAGGTAGTGATCAAATCCTCCACAGTCATTAGCAGAGAAAGATAGCTATTTCCAGAAGACTTTCCTCTCTGATATTAAATGCCTATTTTATGCCCTTGGATTTCCTCGTCTTTCTTTAGTTTTGGCTGTGGGACACTAGATAATTAATTTTGGTTTAGACTAAAAAACCTAAACAAAGTGTGATGAGATGAGACTGAAGCAATTAAGTGAGCAGAAAATACAGAAATATACTCAGTCATTCAAATAATGGAGGAATCTTGACTCAGTTTTGATAGTTAGGCTCTTAGCTGTCTAAACATAATTTTGAAGATGGGTTATGTGGTCCTATAACACAGCAGCACTTTAGACAATGTTATTGTCATGGGTCAAATGATGTGAATGAGACACCATCATATACCTACACTTTGATTGTGTCTTCTGATTCAGAAAAATAATAAAGTCACAACAGCTAAATTAATCTCATTTTATCTCAGCCTGAAAGCTTAAATTGCTTAATTGGTTAGTAGTGTAGACAATATTACCAAAGAATACTATGAACTTATGCCCAGTAAAGCCACTGTCAAGACTCCTTCACTGATTCCAGTGGAAGCCAAATTGGACTCTGGATACACAACTGTAGCAGTTTGTAACTTGGGGTCTTATGGCAAACTTCAGTCCAACCCCTCTTGCCTCATCTGCTTGTCTGAGACTTTCAGTTTTAGATATCACAGCACTTCTTCCTCCCCCAGTTCCATAGTGACACAGACCCCAATTTGATAAAATGATCAGACCTGAGCACAGGAAGGTGATCCCCAATTTCCTGTGCTCAGCTGTGAGAAAAGAATGATGAAAACTCTCCTACCCCTCTATATGAAGTCAGGAAAGCCAAGTGATGGCAAATAAATACAACAAAGAAATGCAGCCAATGAATTTATCAATAAAATTACCTTGATAAGGGGTGGGGACAGGGAACGAACATACCTTTTGCTGATTAATTGTTCATTTGATCTTTAATATGGCTTGTAGCTTGAAAACTGAATCCTGGCAGAAAGGAAAAAAACCTAACCTCAATTTAGGAAACCTGTTTAGGGTGGCAAAGAGAATTTTTTAGTATCAATTGCTTAAAGGTTCTTGACAAACAGCACACCAACAGAAGGCTCAGTCCAACACCTTTAGCATAAGACAGTACTTGTTGCTGACTTCACTGTTATGATTTCATCCAATATCTTCAAAACAACATGACGTTTCATAAACACCCAATGTCTTTAAAACAACATGACACTTCATAAACTCAAGTTCTTTTCTAGATTAGAGGATTTTAAAAAAATAGAGTCTGTGAAATAATTATCTCAGTGGCCGGAAAGCGATTGCCTATCCTTTCAATATGGGTTGCAAAGATCTCGTCTTGAATAAAGATGATTTTGACACACCTATCTGCAGTTCATTCTACAATCTGTAATGGTCACAGTATTACTTTTCTTAGCATAGAAAAGTTATTTGTTTTATTTGTAAAGGCAGCCAACAGGTCTATTCATATTTAAAATATTCTAATCTTTAGAGAAGAGACTTTTTTCAGTTTTAGGGTAAGCATTCAGGTGGGGTGTAGTTCTTATAATAAAGAGCTTTACAAGGAAGTAGTCTTTTGACTTTGATGAGGGAAGATACACATTTTAGCTTTCTTCCAGTTGACACAAACGTCCCTGAAAGAAGAGCCTTCAGGCTTCCGCACTCTGCTAATTCAAAACCACCATGTCTCTGTATTGATGCAAATTCAACTATTGTATTTTGCAGTCACTCTCCCTCTTTGCTGTCCTTGCCACCAGCAAACGTAAAAGATATTTTTCCTTTCCTCAGGAAGATAACAAAACAGAAACAAACCCATGAGAAGATAGGATCACTTTCAGCAACAGAGCACTATAGATAAGACACTTGAAATATGTCCTGCAAAAAGGCAGTATTTCTGCAGGGCTTTAATTAATGACTGGCCTGAAAATCTCCTGTGTAACAAGGATTTCAACACAGAAATGTATCTCAATGAAATATGAAACATAGATTTGGTGGAAAGTAGAGCATCATGTGGTATATGGGTGAATGAGAGATAAAATCCCAAGAAAATGTATCTGCTAAATTAGTACAGTCATTGCTATATAAAAATGTACATGCTTGAATATTACATTTATTCAGGATAAAAGCTTGTCATAAATCTGCTAATAAAGGCTAGACTGCAGATTTGCAAACATGAACTGAAAAGCAACCCTGAACCTACAGAAAACTGTATTATCAGTCAAATCTGTCAAAGAAAAAGTTATATGAAGAATGAAGCACGTGTATACCTAGAAATCTTCTGGGACGTTATGAGACAGTAAATCAGTTCACTGTAAAATTTTCTTTCCAGCAATAGCAGAATTGCATTGAAACTCTGTGGTTTACTGCTCAGATTAATTATTTGCCTTTGAGGTTGTTGGTTGCATTGGAAAGCAGATGAACGGTGAGCAATCTATGTAAGATTTTTAATTGTCAGTGTACGTGCTAGTCACTTGTAAAATAAAAAGGCAAAACTAAACAAGTATGTATGATTAATATGATTAATAGTCTCTTCCACTGCCTTCTAAGTGTTTAATTTTACTAATTCTACCACCACTTTTCCATCCGAATTACTTGAATGCAATAAAAACCTGATTAATTAAAGAAATGAACAAGATACTTCAGGGCTCAGGGAATTGCTGGTGGAATGATGCAGCGGCTGAATGTGGGAACTTGGTACAGAAATGGGTTGTGATGAACTACAGATATTTAAAATGATGCTTCAGAGGAAAAATTGTAGGGAGCAGTATGGAAGAGTATGGAGCCATGATTGCCATGATTGTAGTCCCATAACCTGTTGCTCTTGAGTGGGAGTAAAATGAACTAGAGAGGATAAAAAACTCACTAATTCAGTGTGAAGAGTGGATGTCTGTGTAGTCAAAACTGCCATGGCTGAAGCCAGTAAGAAAGTACATACTAAAATGAGTATGTGAAGGATGTAACCCTTTATACTCTTTATTTTCTATTATAGCCTCTGCTTTGAAATATTTATTCTCTCCAATGCAATAACTCTTTTATGACGTTAAGTAAACCTAAGGAACTGCCCTTAAATAAAAAAAAAAGTTAGTAAAATAGAACCATTATTACAGAATTTGTCAACTTTTCCACAGATGTTGAGTAGCCCTTGCTAATAGGCTTTTTATATATTTCCCATGTGTTAACCTTTTTCCCCCATTTTCTGTGTATGTAATGAGTCTGTGCGCATGTGCACACAAGTGTGGCACACTGAATGCAGTTACATTTTCCATTTAGATTCCTCTTGCCCTTTTGGTAGTGAAGCCGGGAAATATTATATTACACAGAAAGTTTTACTCCCAATAAAAGTAACTCTTTCTGTGACTGCCTTCTGTGCACATTCTGGACCACCGTGTGTTTTAATGAATTTCCACTCTTTCTTGTAATGGAACACTGTGAAGCAGCGTGTAACGGTACCAAGGCTGAGCAAGTCCCTGTTTCCTCCCCAGACCTACACAGGACTGCATTATGTTATGTCATGCTTCTGATAATGTCCTAGTCAGAAGAATACCACATGTTACAGAAACTGCTCTGCCATCTGCTTCGGCCAGGTGTGTTCATTGAACCTCAGTTACATCACTTTACAACTGCCTCACTGTTTCCTTTTTTCCACATATATTCCTTCCCATTTGTCCCTTAAAATATTCACACACTTTCTCCTGATTAATAAGCGGCGTTCACAGCATATATTTTCTCGCTGGCCTTTATTGTAACTTTCCATGGGACATATTCTATTCCTCTTCTTTCCTTCAATGATCCAACAAGCTTCCAATCTTGCACATTTAATTCTTCTTGCCTTAGGTGACATTCAAGTGATACAGTGAATAAAAAATAATATGAAAGAGAAGACATAAATGGAAGGAGCAGAGTAGCTGGGTGGGTTCCAGTTCAGAGGAGATTCGCATTTAAGTGCTTTAGGATCCACGATCTGTCTTAATTTTTTCACTTCACATCAGCCCATCACACACTTGCCCTGACAGCTTAGCAAAGGAAGGTTTTGAAAAGTTCTTCAGCAGCTTGGTCCTTTTTGAGAATTTTACATGTTACAAAAGGAAGACAGCAGACTTGAAAAAGAGTTTTGAAAAACCTGTTATGTGTCTTCAAGTAACTAGTTTATTGTTATATGGAAATAATAGAAAAAGAAATATATTTTATAAGATACAAAGTGTAAAGATTGTTCGTATGTTCTGAAAGAAATACCTGAAAATCCAAACTTGAGACACGTCTGTTCATGATTTCCAAGGAAACAGTTTTATTCAATTAAATAATTGTTAGGTTGTCAGCCATAATACGGGATCCAAACTTCAAGTGGTCTTCTGTCTTCACATTTTTCCTTTTCCTGCATAGGACATCTGTCTGAGGGCAAGCTTCCTTTCATTCGTGTTGTCTTGCGAGGTTTTTTTATGAGTCTGGTCTGAAGTCCAACTCTGCAGATGAGTTCTGCAAATTACTTATACACCACCTCAGAAATAAGTCCTCAAAAAATTCCACCTCACTCAGAACTGTTACCTGACATCATCTAACATTTTCTTGACTTTTTAAGATACATTTGAAATGCTGATGTTCTTCAGATATTTTATAAGGGATTACCTCTAAAACATGTATTTAAAGGTGAGTGCAGAGTATACAGTCTTTACTTTCTAACCAAGATAAGTACAAATAATTATCTTATTCTTGTCACAGCATTAACCCTGCCAGTTGACAAGGAAAATTTTAAATCTTGTTATTTAGATCCGCTGACATTTTTTCCTGCAGGTAAGCCAGTTTGAGAGCTTTGCATTTTTAACAGTTCCATTTTTAATGGCTGTCTGTTCTCCTATGTCCCAACCCCTTGGATTACTGCCCATTTCACTCTGCTAGTTCATTGGCTTGTGGGCTGCACTGTAAGGTGGATCAGGGAAATTACTCAGCTTTAAAAAAGCAGCAGTGTAAATTCATCCAGTATACCATGTGCATCTAAAAACATTTGCATAGGTGTGCAGGAGTATCTGTCAAAAACAGATGAAAGACCAAGAAAAAAAAAAAGAAGGTTCTTTATTGCCATGGAGAAGAGCTATGTATGTGTTTAGCAGATAATCCCTTATAACAATTTAACGACCTTGGAAAGCTGTGATGACATGAAAGAGTGCCATCAAGACAGTTGATAAAGAGCCATAGAGACCCAACTGTATAATAGTGACAACAACCAAGAATCAGTCACATAGTTGAAATTATAATGGGATTGCATGTTCTTAAAACCACACAGACAGCAACAGAATCTTCACAAAACTCTCCTGAGATAAGTACAGAGCAACAACTGTGTTGCTTTAGCAATTGTAACAATAAACTCAGGTGACGTGGCTGAAACTATATAATGACTGAAACCACTGTATGACTGTATTCTTTTGTTTCAAACAATAAATTAACAAAAGCTTCGATAATGACATAGAAGGGATGTGTCTAGTTCAGGAGGTGCTGCATGAAAACAAGATTATTTTCTATTTTTACTGTATCTGTGATGATGTAAAATGTCATGAACTTTAAATTAGACTATTTTAAAATTAAATACCCTTGGAATACTTTTCTTTTTTTCCCCTTTGTTCTAAGGGTCCATATATTCCCAAATTACATGACCTGAATGACACATTTTCATGCACCAGTGATAGGCTTACTCATCAGTTCATGATAGATACAGTCTCTCAAGTTATTTTTTAAATAATGGTTATTTTAAGGAAGTATTTAATAATTTAATAAGTAAATTTCTGCTTGCGTAACGGTGAAGATACGTTCCAGATCTTTGATATCCAGGTCACTGTTTCTGATGGAATGACTTACAGTAAAGAAAATCCTGGTGGCCAGTATTAAATATTTTCTGATTTGAACAAAATCATGTTCAAAACTATATGGTATTTAAGAGTGTGTTATTTCCTCAACAATAACATTCCTAGCAGCACTACTTATATCAGTTTGAAAGTAGCATGAAATTCCTCAGAAAATAGATCCCAAAGTAAATATATTTTACTAGCAGAAACTTCAGTCAGTCAAATGAATAACCCTCTCTTTCGCAAAGGCTGCCTGCAAGGCCATCTTTAATTAGAGTAACTTGTTAATAGTGACATCTGGAATTTGCCTTGCAAAAGGACAGAAGGTCAAGTGATGGCTTGGCAAGTTGATCTAGCCACATCACAAGTCATGAGCTACAATAAGATCTAAACAGAGACGGATGTTTTAGTTCCTGCTGGAAAAAAAGGATCCCCATTATGAAAAACATAATTACAATTGGCAAACAGTTCCTGATTCCACCCAGGATATGCTTAAATTTGGAATTTCACACTTCTTGGACTGTTGTCCAAAAATCTGATGACTGCTAAGGCTACTTAATTAAAAAATAATAAGAAAACACCATGAATTTTATGTCAGGAAATAAATTTGGAGGCCCACTGTAAAATAAGGAAATAACTTGAAGTGTTACAATCCAGAAGTTCATGAATGAAAGCAGTAAGATTACACCAGGAATAGCTAAAAATAAAACAGATACATTTCTGATTGCTGTAAAAAAGCCAATACTTACTAATTGCTACCACTCCAACTTTTAAATTACCTGGCCTGTATACATGTGTCTATCTTTAAGCATTGCTCTTCCAGATTGCCTTAACACTTTGGCGCTGCAGTTTTTGGTGTTGATATTAAAAGCTAACTAAAAGAAAAAAAAAAGAAAAAAGGAATTGCTAACCCCACAGATTTTCAGATATAAGAAAGGGAGAACAGAGAAAGGGATGTATTTACATAAAGTATGCCTATCTCTATCTCCCAGGCATGGATTTCTTGTACACAGATGTACATCCACATAATAAAAAGAGCAAGAGATAACCAATGAGGAAGGAGTATAACAAATACATATCCTAATACATGGAAGTATGTTAATCTAAGTGATAGAGTTTGGAATGGATGTGTGAGTCTGCAATGGATTCGTGGGTAACGAAATCAGGACTGACTCACTCTTAGCAAGTACAAAAAAATCCTTAAGCCATCACACATTGTCAAATACTCTCTGCATGTCACTTACACTAGAGTAAAAATACTTTGCAAATATATAAACACTTCTAAAAATATTCTTTGGGCTATTTTTCTACTGAAATGTGTCTTAATTCCTTTAAGTCATTATAAAGAATTCATATGATGTCTTAAAAATTTGTATGCCTTCATATGGTTTTAAAATGCATTTTTTTCATTCCAGAACTGAACTATATACTGCGTGTCATGGGGAATGAGAATTTTCCTCTCAAACAGATTTGGAGGTATTCTGTTCCTACAAGGCAAAAAAACCTTTTGCACTTCAAATACATATAGTTCTGCAGACATTGAACTTAATTATTCATTAAGTTCAGCTACTTAATTAGAGAAATAGTGATTTGAGTACCCTGAATAATTCTGAGTGACAGCATTAGTGCTTTAATGTCTTTCATAGATTTATCTCTATTCACAGAATGTCTGAGACTGTCCACTAGACTTCACCCACTAACCTTGCTCCAAGTGAACAATGAAATTAGTTTAAAATCTATTTCTAGTAACTCTGCTAAACAACACTGGCCCACTCATTTTTGAGAAAAGAGAGTTTGTTTGGAAAACAAGGCACTTGCGAAGTGCCTGAGATCAGCTGATATAAAGAAATTCTGGAGCAGGTTGCAGCAATGTTGGAAACACTGTCAAAATAAGTCTGTGACCATAATTATGTGCTTGCCCTATAATGATGGACTGCTCATCTTAAGGAAGGTCATTGCAAGTGGGAACATTATACAGATGGCCAGGTTCAACAGCCATGATCGTGTAAGCATGAGCCCTTCTTGTTTTATTTATGAGCTGAAAATTCATCCTAAGGTTTTCCATTGTCAAGTGCCTACCACAAATGTTACAACATGTTTGCCAACATGGTCTTGAAGGTGAACCTCTGATGCACTATTGTTGCCAGACAGATGCCGCAAAATCTCCATTTCTTAAATAACGATTCCAGTGCTTCTGGCTCAGGTTCATAAACAACAATGACTCAAGCTGAGCTCAGGCTCTGATTGCAGCCTGCCATTACAAAACCATGTGTTAGCAGTCGTATTCTTAGATATTCCCGCAATCATCTGTCAATCAAAAGCCTATTATGGAAGAAGTGATGATGCAAACACAAAAAACATTCTTTTAGAAAAAGCCAGATTCTGGCATGTCCAGCAATGAAAGGCTACATTTGGTTTCCTTTGGTTTCTGAAGAGCTTCTGAATTTGAACTGCCTTTTCTTGCCCTCCTTATAAAAGAACATTCCTGGTGTTGCTTCCACTGTAGACGACTGAGATGTATTTGTCAGGAGGAGAAGTAGGTGCTGTTCCAGTTTTCTCTCTTAAGCTTTGCTAAATTAATGTTGGTATTACATCTTATGGAAAGATAAGATTAAGAGCTCATCTCATCCTGGAGGAAGTTTTGAAATTCTCCAAAGGAAGCAACAGGCACAGTTTCCTTCTCTCTGTGGCTATGTCTCTGAGAAATCTTCTTGCCCTCTCCAAATATTTCCCCAGCAGGCCAAGAAATATTTTACAAGGTCGAATGCCACATCCCCTGATGGGGTCTACCATTTATTCCTTACTCTAGTTTACCCAAAGACAACTCGGATCTTTTCATAACTTTATCTGCGCAGGTAGATTACTAGTGCCAGTTCAGATCTTAATTGGACAAAAATTTAATTGATCAGACTTTCTGGCTAAAACCATAAAATTAGCCCTAACTGCAGATTTTAGTCGTTCCTCAATTCTGACAGATCAAAACTTTCTTCCTTGTTTTTTCCAGTGCTAATCTCAGAACCAATGGCAGCTCTCTATGAAGCAGGACACCTCTCTGATCCTTGTGTAAGTCCAAACTGAGCTTTCACATTAGCTCTGTACATTCCTGTCAGCTTTAGCTGTGAATATAATATATGCAAGGTCAAGTGCAGTGAGCACAACTTAATTTAATTTCAAATCCTAGGCCTAAATTGCCCCCAAAAATTCCTGAGTATAGTGACCGTACTGGCAGGTATTAGTGTGTTTGAGTTAGGGTTGAAGTTGTCAGTATATATTAGTTTAACGCCAGTACTAGGTCTGAACTGGTGGGGTTATGGACTCACTGAAAATGTACACTGAAATTACTTATACCATATGGCATACTGTCTTTCATACAATGTATAACAAGTTTTAGAGAACTGAAAGCATGCATAAATCTTTACAGAAATGTCTGGTGTCAGACTCCCCTCCGTTGCAGTCAATGTCAATGGGAGTTTTGTCTTTGTGGACAGACCTGAGAGCCTTGGGGAAATACTATACTCTTCAAACTCTAAGAGTGATTTAACACAATTTTGACTAGAAATATATCAGAATTTATTTTACCCGTTGCACTTCTTAAAATTTAAAGACCTTTTTCGTAAAACAAGGATGGGTTCTGACAAATTATATATTCCTTTTTGGGAGCAAACCACTGTAAGTTGAGCTGAGAACACAGAGTCCTGCACAGAAAAAATTGCTGTTGATTTTTGCTTTGAAGTTTTGATTACTAATATTTGCAGGAGTGTTTTTAGGTCCTTTATCTCAGGAACTCTGAAACCAGAATCTATCTTCATTAGAGCTAACTTCTTACTTAAAACCAAGAAAAAGGAGCCATAACCATGCATTATCTGTAGTCAATAAGAAGGTGCTTTGAGCCATGTAAAACTGAGTGGCTTGACAGACAAATTCCACTTGTGGGGAAGATACCTATTTCCAAGCATGATTCCTAGGAAGCCCATTTTCTTGTGTTTCCTCCTCCTGTACTTCAGAGCAAACTTGGTGAAGCAATCTTTACCTCTTTCTCTGCTTGAAACATCCTTTGGCTATCAACACTATAAATAAATGTGAGACATAAATAATACATCAAAATAGCTTAAGTTTAGGGCAAAACCTTTTGGAGAACTGGGATTACATAGGCAGATGGAATTTCTTTTCACTTTATAAGGCAACGTCTTTTCTTTAATGATACTGCTTAGTTAGCTTCTCAAAAATCATGTGGTGGCACACCCTGGTGACATTTGTGATATGCGGTGTTATGAAATGCAACAAAAAGTATTTCCCAATATTAGCTAGATCCTGTCAGTAGTTGTCCCTAAACATCCACTTCTGGGACTGTAGCTGGACTGGCACCAAGTCAAGAGTGAAGACTGTGAGATTGTACTATATAGCTAAAAATGAGCCTTGAAACTGAGCATTGAAACTCTGGCTCTTGTGAATACTTGGTTCTCATAATATTTGGCCATAAAAGCTTATTTCTCAGCAAGAAAAAGTAAAACAAAACACCCTACAGTTTGGAATTTTCATGGCATTTTATGAAACTGTAACAGGCTTATTTGCTTCTCATTATATACCTGGTATGTTTTTTCTAACAACATCTATTTTGCATCAATAGTCAACAAAAATAATTTAGTGGCTTAGTGGGAATAAAATGGTAATAAAGGAAAAGAAGATGGAGAAACTGCTTGCTGGTGGAACACCCCAATATTATTAATTGTGAACCATGTGATCTGGCAACCTTCTGATTTACCAGCACTGTCCACTCCCTTGTAAATTCTAGCAGGTTTTCCCATACATTATTATGTGGATTCCTTGCAACCACTTCCCTTTCTGATTTTCCAGAGACAGAGTATAAAGTTTCCCCAAATGCCAATAAAACGTGAAATCCGATTCCCCTCTTTAGGTTTGCTTTGTGTAGTCATCTCCTAAAATAAGAACCAAAAAAGGTTTGAAACATTGTTCTTTTCTATTTTTACCTTTATTCAATAGTTGCTACTCTTCATAAACATCACAGTTTTTGTTTCGACATCTGTATGTTTTGGGGCTTTTAAACTGTTGGATCTGATACTGAGAAAAATTGTAAGTATTTCCTTGCTTCTAAAAAAAAAAAAAAAGAAGCTTACATCAGTGAATATGTCCACTTCATCTTGATTTTGTTTACAGTTATACTGTGCCATGTAACACAGATGTCTATAGGTGAATGAAGCTTGAGGAAAGCATGTTAAGTAAACCACATTTAGCATGTGAATTTATAGGTAAAAATTAGCAATAACAAATATCTGGTCAAGCAGTTCTGCTTGCAATGTCCTCTACTTGTTAAATGCATAGCAATAATGCAGACACTGTTGTTGACTGAAGCAATGAAAACATGGGCTACTTTCTGTTCAATTTTGTTGAAAAATAATTGTGGGGTAAGAGAGAATGGCTAAGTGTGGGTGGTTAGTTTGCAGCAGACTCCATCATCTATAATTTATTCTTTGAGAGGAAACGCTTTTGCAGGACACTGGCATGTAAGAACCTGAGCACACTTGCACAGCATTACATCATTGCCATTAAGTTATTTCAATTTCTTGGAAGGCTACTCAGGTTAGCACTTGGACTCACAGAGATGGAAGAATAAAAACATTCATGAATTTCTAGAAGATGCTGCAGTAACAATGGTCATGTCTCACAAGGGCTGGCAGAGGAATCCAGTGAGATAAGTTTAGTTCTAATTGTTAAGATAAGTTTAATTCTAGTTGTTAAGAACATCCTTTTGGGGCCAGTGGTTCCATACCCACCTAGAGCAAGTTTCCTCCTGCTTTCCTGGGAGGTATTAGGGACTGAATACTTGAGCTTGGGATTGCTCCCTGTGCTGCTGTGTTCCAAAAGCAGCTTGTCCTGAGAGAGGATGGAACCAAACTATCATAGTCTCTTGGAGCAGATAGATATGTAGGTAATCAGTAAAAAAAATTTAGAGAGGGATATTCTCCAGATATTTATGTATCTTTATGCATCGAAATAGATGTATACGTGTATGTGTTTTGCAAAACACAAAATTATTTCTTAAAGATATTCTTATCTGAAAAATGTCAGAGGTCACATTTCAGCCACATTTGAAGATTTACACAGCACAGAAGTAGTCTGCTATTGCTCTCAATACTTCCTGAATCTCTAAAGTCAGTCAAGAAGTAGCTCTTGCAATTGCTGCTATCCTCATGGTAAGCAACGCTAATTCCCACTTCCTTCCATTACTCTTGCTGCCTATTACTCTTGTCTCAGGCACTAAGCCATTGTGCATTATTTCTTTTCCTCTAAAACTGCAACAACTACCAATTGGCAGCTTTTGGGGCCAGAAGTTTTCAGCTGGTGGTTCTGTGTGTCTGGGTACGTGACAGAGCACACAGAGGTTCAGCTGCTTCACTGTTTGCTCCTCAACCCTTGACCAGAGCTGCTTTCTTATCTTCTGATTTTGTTCCTTGATAGTTGGAAAAAACTAAAAAGCTCCTCCTGAGAACAAATCGTCCAATTTTAAGAAAGCGTTTTGAAGAGAGGTGGGATAAATACCCATTGGTATGCATCTACGTCCTCTCTTGAATTATAGGGGAAAGCTGAGAGACCATCTGATTTGAGAGTTTTTTTAGGTGCTAAAATGATGTTCTGATGATCAGTTCCAAGCTGGACCAACAACCAATTAAAAAATGAAACATTGTCACATGCCATGGGGGAAGAGCTTTTAGGAATGTGTCAGCAGAACAGGATTTCACATAACCCAGTACACGGGAAACAACAATAAAACTGAGGGCAGTTTGTTGGTATGCAGCTCTAGTCCTGAATTACACAGGGCAGATCACATCTGTGATCATTGCCCAAGTCTCTGAAAAGTCTAGAATATTAGGATTAAGATAGCCAGAGAAGTAGTCTGATGAGTTCAGAGGGGTTTGGACAGCTTGGAAAGATATTTTTCAGTTAGTGCAGACGCTTCAAATTTGGCTGGCCTGCAAGACATCTATGTTCACTGCTTTCCAGATGGGAGTACCAGAAAAAAAGAGAATTGCTGATGGCTAGACTGGCATTTCCAGTGTGAATTGGGCATGGGGAAATATGGAAGATAGGCTTTCTTTGTTGGCTGCTAACTTCACACTTTGCTCTGGGCTTGGAAATAGAGAAGTTAGTGACAAGAATTTCCCTGTGGCCCTCGGGGACATTACAAACCCTCCGTTCACTGGGAGCTGCTGTTAGGAAGTGCCCAGTGAGTCATAGCTACACCGTGTTAATGGGCAGAACCTGACTCCAGATGAGTGCCTTCTGCTTTTTTTATTCCTTTCAGTTTAGACTAGTTTCTTCTGACCTTTTCCATCACTGTGTTTGCAGAGCTGGATCACTGCCTGCCTGTCTGTGCAAAGATTTTATTAGGTTCTGCAATATATGCCTTGGAGTTTAAATAGTCTCAAAATCAGAGAAAAAAAGCTTAGAGGAAGCTGCTTCACCACAGCAGGTGCAACAAGAAGATGTCTTCACACTTCATTTCAACATATCTTGATCCAACCTCACACTAACAATGATCCTTTTTTGAATAGTGGTCCACAAAATAATGGGATCAGAAATGAGTAATTTCTGACATAAGTGATACTGCTTTGGCTGCATTACTTGCATGGAAACAAAATTTCTGTATAGCTGTTCACAAATTTAATTTTGGTTACAGTTTGCTATGCTAAAAAATTAATCTCATTTAAGGTTTCTGTGTGATATAGTTCAGTGATTGAGGAGTTACAATGGTAATACTGGGTTGACAGCTGTACTTGATTATCTTAAAGATCTCTTTCAATCTTGGTGATTCTATGATTCTGTGAAGATCACATTAAAAAAAACCTTTCTTTTTTATAGTCACAGATGGCTTTCTTTTGATATGCAAAGGCTTTTAATTCCTTAGAGGAAAATTTGTAGTTAGAAATGATATAGATTTTAGGAAAACTGTAAATCCCAAGTTAATATCAGAGGCTGAGCAATTTTCTGTTACCAGGAAAGACCCTCAGTTCCATGTGAGCTGTTGCAGGACATGCAGACAACATGACAATCAAACCCACAGTAAGCCCTTTATTGGGGTTTGTCATAAGCAACCAACCCTACATAGACTGAATAGCTCAGCTGATTTATGTCCAAAAAGTTTCCTCTCTCCTAAAAATGAATCCATGCTGCCTGAAGGTGAAATAAAGAATGTTTAATGTTTGTATTTACACATCAGCCAGGATTTCCTAAATAAGTGGCAATAAAAAGAAATCACATGTAACTTCCACATCATTTATACTTATCTATTTTTGTGAAGTCTTAATAAAATTATTTCATATGCCTTCTTTTTACATACTCCCTTAAACATCTGCAACGGGTTCCTGTCAGAAACAGGGCACTAAACCAGACATACCTTGGGGATAAACTAACACATGAATCCTATGCCCTATTATAAGACAGCAAAACACATCTGAGGTTTTCAAGCAGATGGCATAGAGCATCAGCTTATGCAAAGGAAGAATTGTTCTGTGGCGTTTACTTCCTATAAAGTTTTAAAATCCCAAATATATGTTTTCTTCAGCTGATTATTCCTTGAAAGCATCTTAATGGCAGGAATTTGTTCCTGATACTTATAAACTCATAGTTTAGTCCTAACTAATTAGTGCTTATTGTGTCTATGTGTGTTTCCTCTCTCATTCTTTTCATCTTCAGTAATTTTTAAGATCTTCTTGCAAGTGCAGTTCTGGCAAACTCAATGCATTTAGTGCTTAATATTTTCTTAGATTAAGTTCTCACATATTGAGAAATGATGTAAAAAATGCAGATATTTTACTTTCAAGGTCAGGGAACCAAACTTTCAGACAGAGAGGAGATGAAGGCAAATGAAGCTAAACTAAGCAACAGTCTGAATCCTGTTTCTCTTCACTGCTTCAGCGCTGCAACTTATCTAGAGTTCCCACCTTTTCTTCTGAAAAAAGCAAGACATATACAACTTAAAATTTTCCCCAAAAAAGGTAAATACACTGAGGAACTAGGACATTAAAGGAATATCAATTTATTTTTTCTTACAAATTTCCAGAACTGATTTAAATAAAGCTCTTCCTGAGTAACCCTGCCCAAAAGTCCTATCTCTACTGGATGTGAAGACAGTTAATGAGTACATTTGGGAAAAAAACACTCATAACAACTACCCAAAAAACCACAGGGAAAGTTCAGTTTAACAAAGCATTAACTGCAAAGTTTAACTGCAAATTGAGGTTGCTTATCTAAATATTAGTAAACTGCTAAAAAAGAACAAAGAGCCTTGGAAAGCAGCCTTTAAATTAGGGCCACACAACTTTGTATAGCAATTTCACTGCTAATTGAAAATTAGGCAGTGTTATGGTTAGTTTAAATGACACAGCTAGAAACACTGGGCCTATGGCAAGGAGACCCAAACCCAGAGACAGACAAGCTTTGCTTGATTATAGTGATTACATCATGGTCATTAGAATTTAAACCAACTAAACCAAACACAGACATCATATCTTCATTTGATAGCTGCAGTCTAGTAAATAGTGGGAAAGGATGTTATGTACGGATTAGCCCAGCTGAAATGAAAACAGACATTCTTTTTGAACCTGTCTGGCATTGAAAATGAGAACTTAAAATCAGGCTGTAAATTGGACTTGTAAAGACAGAGGCCTTTGATTTTTTAGGATCTGCATAGTGTTTTAGCCAGTCTTTGTTTTGCAGGAAAACCACCTCAGCACCCGGGTATGAGGCATCCTTACATGCAGTCTGTCACTGTGCAAGATGTTGAGTCTTTCTGTGGGAAAACATGAATATTAGCAATGTCCTCCTTTGTGCTCCACTGCTAGAATTCCCTTTGAGTTTGTGAGTCACTGTCAGCTGTTTGCTAAAAATAACTCTTTAGTGCTGCTTGGTCTCATAGTCATCATGGTGACGTGTTGAGACAGCATAAATATTGCATATTTAAAATGCATTTCATGTCAGTTAACCTTTAATGTTACAATTTGAAAGTGTGTGTCGGGGGGCATTTCACTGTCTAACATGAGGCATCCTTATCACCACCTCAAATGGGCTGTGTTCTTGTTCTCCCCATATACACAAAGGAAAAAAAAAAACCCAAAAACCTCTGAGTCATGTTTGACTTTTAAACAAAGAGGGAACCTTGATATTGAAAGTTTCCGTACTTTTTTCCTTTTTGAAGTTAAAAGTTATATTCATGGAAATGAGCATACGAAATCCTTTTCGCATTTCTGCCTGATAAATCTGTATATAATAAATTGCAAGGATCAAGGTCATTCACATCCATGCTTATAATACCTAATTTCAGAGACTGCATATAAATCATAATAGCTGCATTGATTTTCTGGCTCTAGAACAAAGTAGAGAGGCAGGAAGGTCTTCAGAGCGCTGCATTTACCTACTTTCAGAATAAGAATAATACTTTATTATAGTGCTGTTATTATTAATACTTTGAGAAAATCATTCTTGGAATTGGGCATATCCAAGTTGTTAAAAATGGTTGTCTTGCAATGAATGAATTGTGTTATCATGAAAAGTTTCATACCAGAGACAAGCAACAGAGACAAATTTAACACATATATATTTAACATTTAACAGGAGATGGCATTTCTCAGAAACTCCCAAAGTTGCTTCACAGACAGACTCATTTCATAGTTGTAAACCAAAATCCCTGCGTCAGCTAGCACGGGCCTTACTCATTTCACCAGTGTTATTTCAACTTTGCTTGACTTTTGCCATCTAGCAACTGTGTATGACTTTTTGACAAATTAAAAGTGTGGGAAAGAGAACTCTCAAACGGACATCAGAACTACAAGAAATAGGCCAAGAAACTACAAGAAACTGGTTACACTTCAATCTCAGATCTCAGTGTTTTGCTACTTAACGAGGAATTAGAAATACAGGAGATATCATGCTAAGCATCAGAGGCTTTAGAGGTTCTGATGCTTACTGGACTTTTGTAAATATTAAAAGGATATGAATCTTACAAATCTTTGTAAGTAATTGTATCCTTCCTTCCTTCCTTCCTTCCTTCCTTCCTTCCTTCCTTCCTTCCTTCCTTCCTTCCTTCCTTCCTTCCTTCCTTCCTTCCTTCCTTCCTTCCTTCCGCACTATTCCTTCCTTCCTGTCACTTTATTGTTAAAACTTTAAATACTGTTACATTAGGGAACACCGAGAGGTGAACCAGCAGCAGACACACAACTTGAGCCCCATGGTGACAGTACTTGATTGAAGACAGTGCTTTAGAGAGAAATTAGTCTGGAGTCCATAAGCCCTTCTCTTTCAAGTAATGATGTATTTTACATTAAAGTGTCCTGGGATAAAAGCAAAGCAAAACAGTGACAACAGGTCAGGAGCAGTTAATCCTCTGCTCACTGGGCTACTGGGATTTTCCTTTTAGTATGTTCTTCCTCCAGCCCTACGGCTCTGTCACTCCTTGTTGCACTGGGGCACATGTTTGCCAGGAGGGATGGAGTGCTAGTCCTTCATCCTGCCAGGATGCAGAAATAGTGTTTTCAAGTCTGCAAAACTACCTTTTAGGGCTATCTTCTAGATCTTAGACCCTGTAGATAAATAATCTAACCACTAATGTGTTGTAAACGTAGGTATTATATTCTCATTCTCTTCAGGATAATGAATGTAATGCCTGACTTAAAGTCCTTAGCCAACTCTCAGACCACAGTAGGACAGTGCTGGTGAGCAGGCAGCCTGGATCAGTAACAGAGTTTCAATTACGTGGGTTTAGGCAGTCAGATCCTGGGTCAGACTAATCTAATGTCCCCAAAGTCCTGCCAATGTATTTGTAGACATGATATTTGGCTATTGGAAAACCAGCCAAAATGAGAGAGGGGACCAGTCCATAAATTAGGTTCATCCATCAGTCATTGCTCCATTTGGGAGCTTCATGGTCAAAGAAATCAGAGTCTTTTCTTTGAGGCATCATCTCTTCTGAGATAAGCTCTGATCATCTATCCTAGATGGTAGGTAGAAAATCAGGCTGCTGAAAAAAACACAGATAGAATCAAAGAGGGATAATAAAGAGTATTGAAAAACTCAAGTAGTTATTCTAGTTAAGTAATCCCATTGCTCTTGGGAAGAGCAAAATCCTGACTTCTTATTTTGTGCTTTCCCAACCTTTTAATCTCTATGGTGACACAAGACCCTTAAAACAAAAATGTGCTAAGTCTGAAAACTTGCTATAACCTAGGACATCTGTGTGAGACAGACACCCTCCTAGATGTGCCTGTCCCTCTCTCTTGGCTGTAGATGGAGCCTTGGCAATTTCCTTACAGAAGACATCTTGCTGCAGGGGAACAAAACAACTTGAATCAGATCCAAAGTCCTTGATATGAATTTGAAGAGCTTTTGCACGCAACAGTGTAGAAAAAATATGTCTTTTGCATCGTTAACACAATAATCTATTTAAAGCTATTACAACCATATTTATCAATCTGCTTATTCAGCAAGCTCAGTACACAGAGGATGAGACACAATTAAGACAGAGACTGTGATATCTATTTGTACAGGGAAAGCAGCACATGCAGTTACGAGTCACAATACAGCGGCAAAATCCAGTAATAGGCCCACTTTCATTCCTTCCCACAAATGTTGAACCTGTGCTGTCATATGAAAAGAAAGGACAAACAAAATTCCTGAATAAAATGTGCTACTCCAACAGCAAATCACTTTCATCTAAAGAAAAAAATCAATTTATAAAATGTTTTATGTTACTTCTTGTCTTGTTTTGTGTATGGTATATCAGTTGTCCTATTGATCATTTGGTGTTTCCTCGTGTGCAACTAAAATTTCAAATCACAAACCAGTTAGCTAATATGGGGATACTGGAATTTAAAAAAACCCCCATGAAACAGCTATGGACAAGATTGTCCTGCATGCTCTTGCAACAGAATGAGGGAATAGAGAGTAGTACAAATTATAAACTGTATAATATCTCTGCAACCTATACCCAGTGCAGCACTGCCTAACATGTAATGCGGCAGAATGTACAGAAATATCTGCATTATTTAGCAGTACTGTCATTGTTTAGATTCTTGGTATGTTCATGCATCCAGCTAATATAAAAATTTGTACAAGCAAGTTCATATCCATAACAACATAGGCCAGAAATTTCTAGGAGGTACAAAACTTTGTACCTGGAGACTCTTCATATATATGCTTATTTACTCAAAATAAGTTCCCTTTTATTAATTGTTTTAGCCCATTAGGACTAAAGAGAGACAATGGGGAGTATTGTGGTCTTTAGGGTTATCAGTTCTGCCAGGATTTTTTTCTTCTGTGAAAAGCTTCTTCTGCACATTTCAGGTTATATGGCAGAACCTCCTGGCAATGGAAATACTAGAATATTTAAATATTTAGAAATATATTTTATTTCTCAAAAATAAGTTGAGATTTCTGGGATTCAGTGGTAAAGAAAGTTTCAGTCCAAGAATATTTTGCAATAAGTGTGGCACTGAGACCAATTACAGTAAAGGTTTTCAGGGAAGAAGAAGCTGCAGATTTGTAGGGCAGAATACTAGCTATGAAATCTTTTACATCAATACTGCAAGATGCAGGTTTTTTACCCCACATTCATCACAACTTTAAAATACCAGCACCAGCCCTGTGTGAAACTCAACATTCTTGTGTCACACAGGGTTCATTTTGCTGTGTGAGGGTTTGCACCTTCTCATTTCTCTGCTCAGGTTTCAGACCTGAAAGGTCTCAGGCTCTCCAGTCACAGCATGGAATGGGTCATGCTTCCTGCTGCCCCATCTGAAGAATTGCCCCCTTTAATGAGAGAAAAAGAACAAACAATGAATAACAGTGCATTTCTGGCACACACTCAGAAATCTGGGGTGGTTGGTGGGCACCTTCATGAATACCAGCATGAAATCGAGTATCTGGTGATAAGCAGGATCATGAATCCATGAATAATGTTGAACTGAATTGGAGTCATTTATTTGTGCATGTATTTGCAAATCTGATTTTATGTTATTTGATAAGATGCAGCAAATAAGCATTTATGTATTTGCTAATGGAACAGGTTCTGTAACATAATCTATTAATGAAGCCCAGATGGTATAAAACACAGTGCATTACTATTTTATCATTTGCCTAAGAGATTTTAATGTACTATAATTCCACCTTTCATCAAAAGTCTCATGACTACATTTCTTCTCAACCTGGGGGCTATGGATGTCTTTTCTGTTATATTGACTGCAGCTCCTGCAAAGGAAAGTGTCCTCTCTGGTGTAGGGCTGCAGCCCAGGGGCAGTGAGTTGAGGAACCAAGTGAAATAGATATGAAAAAACAGTGATTATGCACAATTCCCAAGAATAGCATCAGATCAGTTCCCCATTATTCTTGTGATCATAGGTTTTAATACTATTCATCACTATTCTTATATATCCATGGCAGAAGTCTGGGCCAGCCATCTTCCAGGAGGATATTTCTCCTTCCTATTAAATGCCTTGTATAAAGGCAAAGAAAATGTAGAGGCTAAACATAGTATAGCCATTCTCCCACAGAGTATGAACATAATAATTATGCCCTTGCAGTTATGTCTTTGGCTTTCTGTGTTGATGATGAGACGATTTGGTTTTGAATTTTGCAAAACGTGTGTCAGAGCAATTGACAGTAATTGCATTGTGAAAGAATAAGTCAAATCATACCTTATCACCTCTCTCACCTGATGCCACTTCCATACGCCCTTAAAAATGCATAATAAATCTGATTAATACTTTAAATGAGTGTTGGTATGCACATCTTGAGTGACACTTGAAGTGATATACATCCTTGGATGATATACACCCTTGCCAAAGGTGACCACCAGCTGATGTAGCCCAAGAGCTGCATGGAGTAGTGAGTAATTAAAAATAATCTTTCTTGTCTGTGAAACTGACCTTTGTTTGGCTGATTTGGCCTGGATTTCTATTCCAAACTTGCTTTGTCTTTTATCCCTTAAATATCAGTTGGAATGGCGAGTAGAGGGAAAAACAATTTTGCCTCCAACATCTGTACACCCTTTGCCGAGATGTACTTTCCAAAAGCAGAGGGTTACAGCCAGAGTTGATGGCTGACACTTTTCTTTTAAAATCAAACTGTCTGTTATTCACAAAGACCCCACAGTCTATTTGTTAGAGTAGCATGACTGTATTCTGGCATGGATATCTCAGAATAAATGACTTGAAGAACCCTGCCAGGGAAAAAGGAAAATTGTGTTGAAACCAAAATGATAACTTCTTTGTCAATGTGCCTTAAAAGAGAGTTTGTGGCAATAATTTTTGTGAAAGACAGTTCTGGAAATTTGTTCTGGTAAAGACTGAAGTCTTCAATTTTTGCATTCTTCAATGTATTCTTGAGTGTAGAAATAAGAAACATCAGACAAATAAAAATGTTTCAAGGAAGACAGCTTGGGGAGGGGGAAAGAATTTATTTCAAATATAACTGTTATGTGGCTTCTATAGCACCTACAGCTGGGAAAAATGCTTTCAACGGAACTATATTTCATTGTATCTGTATCAGTTAATAAATGGTACATTAATGGTAGAAGCCACTTTTAAAAAATGGTACTGTTTTATGAAAGGTGCTAAATAAACATCTCTGTGTTAAATTCTGACTTTGTACTTCCAGTCTCACTGACTTATTTTGTTTGAGACCCACTGTGTCATTTGGATATATGGGAAAAAATTTTAAAAATCCCCAAACCCTAAGCTTTTGAAAAGACAACCTTTTACACCTTTTGAAAAATATCTCATGGCCGTTTTGAGCAGTGGTGATCTGTAAAGAAAACAGATTAGAAAGTTTGATAATAGAGGAAGGAAATATTATTATCACAGCTTGAAATCTGTTAACAGGGCCTTCCAAATGGGGCAAACATTAAAGTCAAATAGAAACTCAATTACAGGAAGATTTTCAACTTGTCAAAAATAATTGCATTAATGTCAGCAATGCTGAAGGTCTAAAACAAGGAAACTATTGTACAGTGTCTCTAGAAAGAAAGATTAAAGGAATGCATAGCGTAGTTTTAGCAAAAGGTCCAAAATGCTCACATTTATTTTGGTTTTGTTCTGAGGCCAAAGACCACAGTACTGAATAAAACTGAAACATCAGGCTATAACTTTCTGACATATATTACATCACACGAAGACTGTGGAATACTTGGTAAGAAGAATCAGTTATCTGCTGTGCTGTGAACCAAAACTTGTAGTAAATACATCTACAGGACAGAGATTCATCAGTTTGGAGGAGCTGGACCTTTGAGACATGAACTGGTTTGTGCTTGAATGTTTAGCTAGTGTTGCAGCAGGAAGTTGTCTACATTTGCAACTAAAGCTCCTGCAAAGTAAACTTTATTTAAGAAAATCTATTGAACTATTATAGAAAACGTATATCCACTACTGATTTTAATGGGATTTACAACCATTTTTTACAAGAAAGCCTCTATTTCTTTGTTCCCTGATATCCTAGCCAAGGCTGAGATAATATTTATAGTACTGCTGTCTTCATAAGCAGTTCCTGTGCTCATTCTGAGCAGGAACTGCAAAGACACAACAGTGCAAACTAGAAAAACAAAGTAACAGCATCAGAAAGGTTCTTTACTTTATCTCTGTGTTGTATCGTAAAAGTCCATACATGAAGTCTTGCAATGCACAAAATCATTTATCTACTGACTTTTTTTTCTTTTTCTTCTTTTACTTCCTCCAGGTGTAATTCCAATAATCACTTGTGGCTTGGACGTCTACCTATTCAGTGTCTAAATTCTGTTGAAATTAATGGGAGTTAGAACTGTATAAACAGGGACCTGGTGAGCTTTTCAGAAGTACTTGGGCAGGTTAGTCCTTTTTCAAAAATCTCACTACAGTCCTTTTTTTCTTTTTTCTTTTTTTTTTTTTTTTTTAATTTTAAGCCTACTGATCTCTTTCAGGACGTAAAGGGGACTTATAGGAAGAGAGAGCATGACTTTTTACACAAGCAGGTAGTGATAAGACAAGTGGGAATGGTTTTAAACTAAGAGAGGAGAGATTTACATTATATGCTAGGAAGAAATTCTTTACTCAGTGGATAGTGAGACCCTTCCAAAGGTTGCCTGGAGAAATGGTGAATGCCCCATCAGTGGAAGTGTTCAAGGGCATGTTGGATGTGACTCTGAGCAACCTGGTTTAGTGAAAGGTGCCCCTGCCCATGGTGGGGAGGTTGAAACTAATGATCTGTAAGGTCCTGTCCAACCCAAACAATTTTATGATTCTATGTCTGTGATCTTGTCTTAAATATGGAAGTCATTTTAACAGAGCATTACATGTTATGAAATTAATTGCTTTGAGAAACTGATGTTTTCTTTACTTAATTAATCTGCTGAAATATCTCACCTCAGTTTTTTTTCTGGCTTTACAAAACCAGGAGCTGATTATGTCATATGACTGGAATGGCTTGTCATGAAAGCCTGATCCATGGAAGTGCCACAAATGTTAATTTTCCTTTAATCTTCTCGAGCTATTGAACTTGCACAGCATTAGCACTCAATAGCTCATACCAATATTTTAATAGGTAAAGTGACACCCACACTGTAAGAGCCAGTATTCTGCTAACAGGCAGGGTCAGTAACACTTTTACAGGGCCAGACCAAATACTTTCCCAATCAGTACATTTCCTAAAATTATTTCATGGACCAATGATGAGAAAGAAATGCTTGACCTCTGGTATTGTTTGTTGAAGAGTTATAACAGGTCCTCTCCTAGCATCCCTTCACCTTTGGAAATATGTTCTCGTTTCGTTACACCACATCTGCTTCCAAACCCTGTGCTTTGTTACAAGAGCACAGGACTTTTTAATAAACAAAGTAAATGTACACACCAGAAACACTCTGAGTTTGTGCTAGCTATTTATTATGTTCACATCACAAAGAGATTTACAGATCACCTTTTCAAAGCTGCATGCAGCTGTATTTCTACACCAGGGATGTAGAAACCAGGCTGAGTAAGTGCTGAGCTAGGATTCAAGAAACCCTGGCTTAGTTTGTACCATAATTCCTTGGGCTTTATTTCAAGAACAGGGTGCTATGGCAGTTTTGCATCAGAAGCAGCACATGACCCTGATAACACAATCCACTTTGCATTTAAAGTGCGAGGATTGCTTTCCAGGCAGGATAACAGGGCAGAGTGTGTCATGGCTCCCTCCACCTCATGTGTGTGAATTTTTTTTTCCTTAGAAACTAGGGCATGGCAGAAAGGGGAATGGACTGTGCCTCATATTTCTCTGGCATGACAACACAGTGCAGTGAGGAGGTGCACCAAGATGAAGGAGGTTAAGAGCAATCACAGTTCCAGGAACTCGGTGCCTCTGGGACAAATAAACTTATTATTCCACTCATTTCACACTCAAGCACTCCTTTAATGATGTGAATCCACTGAGTATTGGGCTCTGAAGTCTCGGGAAGTTTTTACTTGCAATGGTGTCTAGCCAGTAGGGAGAGGCTAAGGGGTGTTCCTCAGGACACATCCAGGTCACAGTATTCGAAAATAAGCTTAGGAAACATAGACTTCATTCCCTCCTTCCCACCCTGACTAGTTATACTGCTTCACTTGTTTGCATTTTAGGGGAACAATGTGGAGATTTATTTATCCCACCCGATGGAAGACAGCTACCTGAGGCAGCTTCAAGCAGGGAAATTCTTTGCCCCAAGATGTGTTTCCAGGTAATTATCAAGAAAACTAAGACCAAAATCACTTTCTGAGGGTGCCTGTTTCTCATAAATAACTGTGGACACTGAGCAGAACAATCCAGGGAAGTGTCTAACATTGTGTGGGAGGACCCCATCCCACATTTTCTCCCTCATACTCTGGTCTCAATGAGAGAAAAACCTCACTCTCTTGCTATGTTTGCATACATCAGATGAAAGCCTGCATGAGTGTGAAAACCTGAGCGTGTGTGAAACAGGATTTTACCTCTTGGTGGGTAATGACACACTTGAAGATTTTACCTCACACAAATCAGATGGGACTGTTCTGGCCCAAGGAAGCCTACCTTTGTAAGGCAGTATACACTTTTGGTGTATACATGTTTACTCTTTCATTTCTTGTCATCCAACTGTCAGAAATCTCAGATGTGCAAGGGAAGCCTAAGCAAGCATGAAGTTCACAAAGGTCTTCACACTGTATTTGAAACCTCAGATCTTTTAGGGAAGACTTTGGCCACTTGTTTGCTGCTTCAGTCTTGTTACAGATACTTAGGTCTTCTGCTCACTGGGATTTGCCTTGCTGATCATAATTATTATTTGGACAGATCATAGACAATATAATCAGTGAGGTTTTAATCTGTTATCAGGACATGAATGTAACATATTAACATGATTGTGAGATATAATTTTGTCCTATTTCAAAATGCTCAAGTGAGTGAGTTACATATAAAACTGTGTAAGACATTTTTCTCTCTTCCCTTAGCCTAAGAGACACATTCCAGCACATTACCAGAATGCAATTTAGGAAGGACTCATTCAAAATGTTGATAATGGATTAAATAGTTTTGAGCAGAACAGCATAAAGAATCTCCTCCTGCTGACTAAAATTTATAGCTGTGGCTTACATAGTAGCTTAGCAGTTCACATATGGCTTATGTCAATGGCAGAAACCATGTTATTTTCTAAATCATGTTGATTTGTTATGTGGTACTGAAAGATCTAAAACAGAATCATTGGCTATAAATTACAGAATCTAGTCTTCTACATTCTTATCTGTGTTTCAGATCCGTCAAAATGAGCCCAAGAGTCAAGTCTTCTATGTACACAATGCTACTAGTCAAAGAGTAAGAACTAAGACCATTCAATTTCCTCCTTTTTTGGAGGCAAGCCAGATTGACATTTTCTTTTCTGTTAGTTTTGGCAAAGAGGAAAGGAGGGAAAACTTTACTGCTCTGTTACTGATGGTTTTTTTATTTTGTTTTTATTAAAAATGTTGAAACATGGGCTCTCTGTCAAAATTATTTTATTATTGAAAGCTGGGTGGGGTGAATGAACTGGCAACAGTTCAGAAAGCCATTAATGGTACTGATAACGGGGAATCCTATCCAGCCTCCACAGCACTGCAATACTTAATTGCAATAAATTTTACTGAAATCAGGTGACTGATGTGCACAGTTAATGAATCGGTAAAGATTCAAAGGTTAATCTGCTGGGAGGTAACAAGCTCTGCCCATCTGATATTGTAACCAAAATATGATATTTGTTAGTTACATGATGATATTTTTTGGGCATACAACAGAAAAAAATGAGTTTTTATTGGCTGCAGCTTTGTTAGGTCTCCAAGACCAAAATGCAGAAAAAGCAACAACTAATGGTGATTCTTGAACCACAGACAAAACTTAAATATATTAGAGGTGAAATGTGACTCCCTGAATAAAATATATTGTCAAACATCAAAGGAATTGCCCGGGAAGCAGAGTGTTCCCTGAAGCAGAGTTGCATGTGTGCCAAGGAGCACCCCCGCCTCAACCCTCAGCCCTTTTCCAGCCAGTGCACCCCCTCTCCCAAAAGACCTGGGAGACATGACAGCCATGTGGAATTTGGGAGGGGTGGGGGAAAGTGTGCCGTCAAACCTCTTAAGAGCTTCTCTAACAATAAACCAGCTTTCTAGAAACAAAGGAGTGAGGTCCAAGCAGACTCAAAATTTAAGTGAAAACAGGAATGGAAAGGAAGTAAAAGATAATTCAGCTAACAGCAAGAGGGGTGGGTGAGGTTAAGAAAGCCGATGATTAACACTCTTGCTTCACCCTCAGGAGACTCACTTCAGATTGTTCTACCACACCTATTCTGTGGTGCTGGACATGCTGTTTACACTCTCTGGCCCAAAGCCTCCCTCTTCTCCCCCGCCCCTTTATAGAAGGATAGTGGCAGCTACCGCACAGTGAGCATGAAAATGCTGAAGCCTCTGAGAGGTGCAGATCTTGCATATATTTGTGATTGACAGAAGTCTTGCCATGAAAGATAGTTAAAAACATTGCCATGCTCCCGGTGTCTTTAACAATCCCTGGCTTAAAAATTAGAGCTGCATTCTAGATTCTCAATTGCTATCTCACAGCAGGGACACAGTCTAAGGTTGCTAGGGAGTGAAATGTGGTGATTCCTCCAGTATATTCATTTTTCTGTCCAGTTGCCCATGGGACAGCAAAGCCTGGGAACTGCCACTGCTGACAGGAACTTGCGCAGCACAAGCCCTGGGCTTAGTCCCTCATCTCTTCACATCTCTTGACACAGGGTAAGAGTTCATGAATACAGATCTTGCTATATATCCACATCAACTCTGTTTGCGTATTTCTGCCTTTTCCTCCTTTCTTTCTGTGCACAGCCCAAAGGTTCAGGTGTTGTATTAAAAATACATTAGTATTTTATTCCCTGCTTGGATAGACCTCTCTAGAATTGGGGACATAATAAAATAACTATAAATTAAATGTGGTCTAATTTATTTAACAATGAAACAGGGATGATGAATATCACATTGCTTTTCTGCACACTTCTACAAATAAATCCTAAATCACTTTCTGAGCAGGGTTCTGTAGACATCGTTACAAGACTTAGCTGAAAGACAAGAAACTGAAGAGCACAGCAGCAAAGTGCCTTGCCCATGGTGACTCAACAGATCAGAGGCAAGGCTGCTTTGTGTTTCTCTGAGGTCTTCCTAAGGCCAGAAGGCCTCCTCTATAGACTTATGCTATTCTTTGCCATTGATTTGTCAGCAGGCTACACCAGAGCCAAACTGTACACATTCTGGCTCAAGCTAGCAGGATAAAACAGGATGTCTGTGTGCCAGGTTGAAGTCTTCTACTTTGGGACAAATCAACACTTCCTTTCTTTGCAGGATTTGCCAGGAAACAGAACTAGCATATTTCAGTCCAACTCAGAAGCATGTTACCTGAGACCCAACTTGAACATGTCCTAGAGCTCCAGCCTGGAATTTAATATGGGCCTGGGATGATTCCCAACAGATAGAACTAACAGCCTCCAGACCTTTTGTGCTGAAAAACAAGTAATAACCAAAGGATCATGGAGGGACAGTTGATGCATTTGGAGCTTATTTCCATTTTATTCTGAGTTCTGAATTTCCTGTGTCTAGAAACATCCTTCCCTCTGTGACCACCTTGATGACAAAGAACGGTCAGCTACAGTGCTGATGGAGGGTTGAAAGAGGAAGGAAGGAATTCGCTAGTGTGGCAGAAATCTGACTGTGTCCTTCTCCGTGGGCCCTTATTCCTTTGCTAGGCTTCAAAGTGGTTTGTTATAATGTAGTTATTGGTAGTAGTATGGTGCTATTTAGTAATAACCTACCTACAGCTAAATCTGCAGGTAAAATATATCTGTAACAGGGGAATTCTGGTTCCAATAAAGCTTAATATTAATGCAATCAACTGCCTGTTTCAGTATCTATGGATGCCAATGAAAGACCTCTGGGATCTGGACCAGGATCTAATTATATCTAACTACAGCTTCAGATTGTGGGTCACAGCAACATTTTCACTAAAGTTCAGAGTGAAACCTCATGGAAGCCAGTCATTGGCATAGGATGATGCGAAGACTATGATAATCCCACACTAAAGCACTTTCCTTATTTTCAGATAGCTATTTGCATAGATATTTCAGAACAGGCTTTTAAAATTGGTAATGATAGAGATTTGATCACATTTTCAGGTCTCTTTTTGATAATATGAGAAGGCATTAATGGCATTAATAGTATTAAAGAGATTACGTATTATCTTCCAGTTCAAGACATACAGAAAAACTTATAACCATACTAGGTAATGGGACTGCTAGCCAGGATATAAAATTGTGTTGAAAGGAGATGAGATGGGGAAGAACAATTTTTACTGAAAGACAAGCAGGAAGCTGGTATGCTGAATTTTAAAGCTACTTCATTTCTTTAATCTTCTACCTTAATATACATTGGATACATAGGGCCAGAAGGTAGTCAGCAGGAGCTCAGCATACGGGCTTGAAACAGCAAAAATATGTCTTTATAATTAAGCTACTTTCTTAGTGCTGAAGGAGGATTTATAATGTGAGAAAGAGAATTTGAAACTTTAGCATGGTAATTCAGAACATTTTGGGGAGAGGTAAGATAGTATTTTTGTTTATATTTTATTGTATATTATGTGCTTGTACTGAGATGTAATTAATACAAAATTAAAGATTACTAACAGAGTAATGAAATGTCATAGCTATGGCAGTATATTTTAGAAGAAAATATTAATTTATTGAGAATAAAATAGCTTTATATTTTTGTATAAATACATTATGTGCATCAGGCAGATCAGTTATGAAAGGTAAGAAGGGGTCACTGCAGAAATTTAGGCTAAAGGTTATAAAAATATTAAAATTGTAAAATAGAAATTGCCATAGTGACCAAAGCAAGATCCAAAGCATATTAAGGTAGCAGGAGAAGGACTTAGTATACTGGAGGGTAAGAGGTCAAAATTCAGAATTGCAATTCAGCACAATATTCTTGAATAAAAATAAATATTCCTGAAATACCCCCTAAATATATTTTTGTTATAACTACCTAGTGATCAAATTTTGGATACTACCATCTGTTGACTGACTCCCTGAACTAACCTCTTGTGGACTGTCCCTGAACTATCTCTGAGTAATTTAATGTCTGTGGTGTGTCCAGGGAATATCATGGTCGACAGCAGCAATACATGGCAGACAATGTACGGTCAGAGTCTGTATCCTTGACATGGTCACACACAGATCAGCTTTGTTCATCTACAGCAAAGTGGCTGAGAAATGCAATAAACTGATCCTTAGCAGCATTTGGCTTGTGTGATCTTTGAGGAAAAATAGGTCACTCTCTCTCAAGGCAAAACACGAAGTTAGTGGGGTGATGGAGCAAATGTGCACTGCAACTCAGGAACTGTCAAGATGCTGATGGAATGACAAAAGGATAATCGGGGTTATCCTTGACAAGAAAGGACAAGAAAAGAAAAACGTTCAAAGAAATTCTTCATGTATTTCTTTTCTGCCCACCCAAAATCTTCACCAAACATTTAAAAGAGAATCTACTCTGAAAATGTTAATGCACAGAATTTTACAATCAGATGGTTTCTATTGTATATAAAATTGTCACTGATGCATCATACAATTCACAACTCAATCATACACTTTACCATTAGTGAGATATTCTCTGAACACCATTTTTCTAGCTCAATACATTTAATTCTGATTGTCAGAAGTCATTGGTGCCTCTGAGTATCAAATATGAGGGACCAGACTTACAGTAAATCATCACTTTCTAATGTGTCTTATAAAACAAATTGCTATTCACTGGTTGATTTTTAAGGGTTGAGCAGGTTTGGTTTTGAACAAATTCTCCTGCATACTTTTATGGTACCAATGACAGAGCTGGGCTTTGATATCCCACTTTAATTCAGTCTGTTTCTGTGACATTTTATGGTGCCATATGCAGAAAATTCAAACATCACGAGCAAAAAGAGCAGATCAGGTAGTAAAAGTAATATATCTTTTAAATAAGAAGCATGTAAGACATTGTGTTGTTTTAGATATTGTGTGAAAGTCTGTCACTGAGCTACTTTTACTGAAAGACATGTAAGTTTTCAGTAGTTAGGGTTGTTTCCTACAGAAAATACCATACTGTCTAGTCTAATTTTATCTATCATCAACATGTAAAACAAAAACAAAATTGAGGCTTTTTCTGTCACATGAAACAGGTGGAACATTTCTTCTTTGTCTTTGTCCAACATGAAAGATTGTTGCATCTCTGAAGTTTAAGGCATGTGTCCTTTGGAGTAATGCCCCTTCCGTTGGATCTCCTCAAATACTGGCAGCTGGTCAACTTCTCTCCTTGGCTTTGCCAATGACAATATTTTGTGCTTCAGTGTTTCCTTTGCGTGTCTGTGTCTGACATGATTTTCCTTGCATACAGAAAGAAGCGTACAATATTTTGGTTTGAATACTGTAAGTAAAGCAAGTTGCCTGCAGACTTTACACAAACAAATTTTGCAATGGGCAATAGTGAAAGAAGTCCACAAATGAGTTTAAATATACAATTTGCTCTGAAATAGGCAGATAAAAATATGGGCTTTTCCTTATGCTGGAACTTCTAGTTCTGTGGGAAGAAGGGAGGAAGGAGACTGAGATGCTCCCTTCTGTCAAAATCACATGTGCGTCATTAACCACAATTCATTGAAACTGAATGCCCTTCTTTTCTTCTTACTCTTGTGTCTCATGAACAGTTTACTTACAACTAGTAGTAGAATCTCACTGGAAAGAAAAAAACAAACGTACCTTTAGGCCTTTAAAAGGAAAATGTCCACAGTGGCATATTTTTATCATGAACAATGCCTTATTAGCAGAGCTAAGCTTTGCAAAAATTATGTGGGTTTGGGTCCCCTGTTGTCTCTAGTTGTGACAATGTTCTAGTTGCCATCCTGCTTGGATCACAGATTAAGATAAGGGGTCCAGGATACTTTCATGTTTGCAGGACTCTTTATTTTTTTTTTTCTTTTTCAGTAAACCTGATGTTAAAATATACTTCAGACTTTTCTTCTCTTTCTTTTTCTTTTTTCTTAATTTTTAATATATAACAGTGGTCTAGACTGGAACAGATGGAAAAAGATGTTTAAAGTGCACCCAGGAACACGCTTTCATTTTCACCTGCAGAAGGAGTGGTGACAGTGGGTACCTCTGTATTTAATTGCAGATTTATTTTTCATTACATTTAAAACGTTTATAGTGTTGGCTCCAAGATTAGAAAAATTTTGCACAGGAAATCAAAGTGTTAAATACATACCTCTCAATTTAACATCAAATGTACATCCAAAGCTTTCTGATCTCAGTTTACCATAAATTCAGATGATAATATCAAAACAGGACAAGAAAGGGGAAATAAAGAAAATATAGTATTATCAAATTGCAGCTCTGGACCAGGATTCGCCTGTCCAGCACAATAAAGTTCTTACTGTCTATGGGACTTCAGAGAAATCAGTCTCTTTACTTGGCCTTTGAAGTCACCAAGACACCAATGCCTGTGATAAAAGAGTTTATTTATAACTTGGTCAGCTTATGTCTTTTCCCACTCAACCAGCAGGCTTTCCAAGGTTTGGGGATATAATTTCAAGGGCTGTTAAACCTCTGTCAAAATTTTTCTGGCCCCCTAAGGAGCCTGACTATCCAGAGTTCTGTTTGCTATGACAGGGCTTCATGTGGAAGCATTCACAAAACTGACAACTTCAACTGCTGTAGTTTTTGTAACAGAAAGTGGCATTTAATCTGAAAAATAACATTAGCAAATCAGCATATAATTGGGTTTTTATTTCCTGCCTTTTCCCCCTTTCTTTTTGCTGCCCTAAGAGATAAGACAAAGCACAGTACTGTAAGTTCCTGATCTCTATGGAAAGATGTTATTTATACATAACCTGGCAAACTGCAAGAGTCAGGAATCAGGGGTTTCTGTGTGATGAAAGATGTTAGAGCAAATCCTTAAAAGAGATTATAGCATAGAATGTAGCAGCCGTTTAAGATAATATTGTAATCCGTCTGCCAATTGTTGTCAACAGCAAATATAAAGACAGGCTTAAATATCTAAATTGGTAATTCTCAAAGTACCCAGTTTGTCATGTCTCACTGTACACATGTACTGTCAAGAATTTCATTGAAAACTCTTCATGAAGTGTTACAAACAGTTAACACTGAATCTGTGGTCTCACAAGCCTCTACATTTTGGGAAGCATTGATCCAGAGGTCCACCCAAAATGAGCAAATACCAACTGTGTGAATGAAAATCTGCCATCTGGAGCTCCAGACAGTGTTTTGGTCTTTCTCTATTTAAAATCAGTCCAAAGAATGAGACTGTCAGAATCATAAGACTGGTTTAAAAACCCAGTATAATTTGAAAGTACTGAGAAATTCAGGTTTTTCTTGTGACTTGACTTCCGTTTTTGATCCCTGGGGATCCCTACTTTCAAAATTTTCTTCATAGTCTTGTGAGCAAGAAGAATTTCTTTTAAATTCAGGCCAAAACTCTCACATAATCTGACTCAAGATATTGGCCTTAATGTAAGCACCACATTTTATGAGACCGAAGACAAAGTCATGGTAGTTGTCCACACTTCCCTGAAAATAGTTGTACATATATTTACCCTCGGATAGTAAATAACAGAGATAGGCACAATAATTTAAGCAGACTGCCATCTCAGAAGTAGAACAATTATTAAAAATGGTTATTTGGGGATAGAACAAATGTCCATCCCCATCCCACTTCTGACAGCTGTCAAGGGCAGAAACATTAGGAAGAATGTAAGGGCAGGACAGCTGTGTTGTGCTGCTTTACTGGCATATTCCTGCAGCTGTCAGCTTTTTTGGGACTTCCTAGGCCTAAGCTAGTTAATTCAATGGGTGTTTCATAAAAGTAAAAGCAAAAATAAAACAAGGACAAGGAAAGACTGACAAAAAGATATTGGGGACAATAAATTGCATGTATTAGACTCAGTAAGAAATACTGATGGAAAGATAAGTGCTGCTTTAGTGCTGCTTTAGTTAAAGTACCACAATTCTTATAGAATTGGTGCTCACACTGTAATTGCAAACACAAAAATATTTTATCAATAAATATATTCAAATACGTTTGCCCTGACAATCACAGCCTTTGCACTTTACATACCCAATTACTTCTGCGAACTTTAAACAAGGTCTTTGTGAATATCATAGTGCAAGAAAGTTTACATAATTGTTTCTTGTTGGTATTCTATACCTAGTCAGCAGGTAGCATCACACTGTTGCAGGAGGCAATGATGTTGTAGAGCTGCTCTAGCATATTTGTCTTTTCCTCCCTTAATATGTAGAAGATCCTAAGACACAGGAAAAAAACATTGTCTTTCAATGTGTATAAGACATTCTGTGTTCCTATATATTGTGTGTGTTAAGTGCCTTGTGTTCAGCAAGAGGTATCAAAAATAGCAAAGTATTTTTATTATTGTTAAGCAAAAAAAATCTACATATGTCTCCAAAAGTTGGGCTGGTGTAAAGAAATTTTCACAGTGTCAAGGCAGCTCAACAAAAGATCCATTAACACTTCCTTGCTTTGATGTCAGAGATCTTGAAAAATATTATGATGGAAAATAAATACTTTGTCCCTATAGCTGTATCTGTTTCCACTGTGAATCTATTAAAATAAGGAGTTTCTCTTACAGATTAGTGGCACCCAGAGTTGAGTTATGCAATGACAACTTTTGAAGTAATTTTTTATTTGAATCAGGAAATGACTCAGTATTTTCTGAAGTGTTACTTCAAAGCTCACTCTTTTATAGTTAGGTAAAAATGATATCACATCTCCAGAATGTTAAATTAAACAATTGCGCAGAGGCCAGGATTTTTTTCTGTTAGTTCTTTAAGTTGTTTTTTCATGGTGTGTATATATCTGTCTATATCTATCTATATTTATCTATATCTGTATATCTCCCAGGATGGCTTTTGTCATATCTGGACAATTACTGAACAGTGCCATATACACACTCACCAGTCCTATGACAGCTTTTGTAATACTACATGTCACTCTGTTTTATGTTGCCTTGCATATAACTTGTCTACAATGTGTTAGAATTAGTGGTCTTATGGTTTATGAATCTCATGAAATTATATTCCATTATTATGTTAGCTGAAATGCGACCTTCATGTGAAGGTGATAGCAAAAAAATATGGTAGTCAATAAGAAGTATTTTTACAAATGGTGAAATGACAGTGGAAAAGGAAATATTTTAACAATGCAATGTTAATACAGCCCAGAATCAACTCAAATGAAATCCCTGAGGAAGACTATCTGAAGAAACATACCATACTTTTGGCATCGTGTACTTTACGGCATGCCCAACACATTTTCCACAAAGCTCTTGTATATTTTCTGTATGAAAATCTAAAACATAAAGTCTTACATTTAGCAGTTGAAAAAATACAGGAGATTTAAACCAGGTTCTGCTGTATGCCTACAGATTTTTGTTGGCAATTAGATCTGAAGGAAATGATCTATCTCAAAAAAAAAAAAAGAGGGGAGGGGGAAGGCTGATGAATGTGGTCATATAATATGATTGAGGTCTTTCTTTCTCTAACAAGTCGAATGTTTGTGTGAACTATAGAAACACAAATAAATAACTACTATTGTTATGATTACTAAATGTATTTTCAATATGATCAGCTTCAGTCTTGGCACCTATTGAATTAAGGAAGTGCTGCTCACTCATGCCATGGACCCTTATGTGAAAGACACTGAAATTTTCTCCAAGCTGGTGCTCCAGTCTACTCTGCAATTATTCTTGAAATATTCATCACAGAGCCTCAGAAACATCACTATAATGGAGATAGGCTAGTGGGCCAAGGTTGAGTTGGACACTTCAGCATTGTAAACAGCCCTGTGAAAAGGACACAAAATGAGGCTGTTTGGAACAGCAATGCAGAGTGTCACTCCAAATATTAGTTTGATCAGCTGCTGTTATTAAGAAACCAAATGTAGTTTACGGAAAAAAATTGGATCCACTATGATTAAGATGAAAAAACAAACTAGCTGAAACTCAAAAATTTTGAAAGATTAAATGTTGACAAGTGTCCACATAGCTTTCCTAAGTTTGCGTCTTGAAAGTCAGATGTCATAGGGGAATGCCAATAGCCAGTTTAGTTATTTCTTCCCACAGCAACTCCCTGTTGAGGTGCCACCATTATGATTTCTTTTTATTTATGTTCTTATGGGATCAGATTCTTTCACAGGAACCCCAGCAATGACCAGTATCCACAGGTGTCATATTTTAGGTAATATTCCTGTGTTGCTGGTCTCAGACATTCTTTTTTTTTTTTCAATCAAAATCATTCCTGAGTTTTGGTACAGATTTAGTTTTATTATTTTCCAATATGATTTAGAAACCCTGCTTATCTGCTGTTTCAGTAGATCTATGGCTTTAGACTGATGTCCAGGCTAGTACTGAATTCAGGCAGTTGTTGTAAGACAGGAAAATAGAGTACAAGACCTTCAAAAGTACCTTTAAACTGTTTTCTGCAGTTGTCTTCACTGGATTTCACCTCAGCAGAATTTCTAAAGGAGAAATGGTCTTAAGATTTCCATTGGAATCCAAAGTGTATTTTACCGCTATACCGCAACCAAGAGCTCAGAGGTCTTGTAACAAGGTTTAGATCACTTGGATACATGAGGGAATTGCAAAACAGCAAACTGAATCTTCTTCAGTAAGTCCGCTTGCCTGAAAACTGTTTGTTGTCTGGAGGAGATTCTCCTCCCTCTGACTGTGTATGGTTGCTGGTAGATACCCACTCGTAGCTTAGTAGAAATAAAGAAATTGCAATTCTACTCTGGTTCAAGAACTTGTGCTTTGCAGAAGCAAAACACATGAAAATTTCCACTTCCACTTGTAAAACCTTTGGGCTGTGTATAGATAAATGGCAGTGAAAGGAATTACCTATAACAATTTATTTCCTATGATCCTTGGTTCATTTGTAGAGTTCTGACTTTCTAAAGAGGTATGTGAGAGGGTGTCCTGGTTCAGGTCAGGACAGGGATCGTTGGTGGTTATACTATACCACCTCACTCCCTTCTGTGCAGAAGGGATTCCTTCTGGTTTGTTGTCCTGGGCTTTCCATGTGAGTGGTTTCTTTTCTCATACCTTTTGTCATTAATGTTGTTACTGTCACTGTGTGTTTCCTTATCACATTGTTGTTTCCAGCATATTGTTCTTATCTCAACTGATGATCTTCACCTTTTGTGCCTCCAGCTGGAGGAGGGTGGAGTGGCAGTGGCTCGTGGTTTTAGCAGAATTGGAGAGCAGCATTCCGACACCATGACTGAGAGAGCAAGTGCAACATGAATGAACGCAACTCAGTTGTTGAGCCTCAAGCAATGAAGGTGTAACTGTGCACAGGGGCAAGAATGGTGCAGCATAACCATTCTGAATGCTGCAGATTAAATAAAAAATTAAAATCTTGCTGCATTGTGGAAAGAACATGCAATTATTCTATCCTTTCTGGAATGAGGATTGGAAACAAAGACTTGCACTGCTCCTTGTGTCTGCTCAGTGGACCTTTGGTTCAGAGATACCTATGCTTGGGTAAGACTGGTCAGATTTTTGACCGTAGTGAAACAGTTTTGCATAAATGGCCTAAAATGCATCTCGACCCACCAGAAGACCCATTTGTGCCCCCCAAAAACCCCTAGCCACAAACAAATAGATCAAAACAAAACCACAGCCTCCACCCCAAAACTGATTGAGAAGTTGGGAAAATGAATGTTAAATCTAGGAGCTCATATCTGCGACTTAGAGCCGTCCTTGGTGTCAGGGGAGCTCCTGAGAGAGTTGAGAGCCAACCACCACAGCTCCAACCAGAGTACTCCAGACTCAGGCTGGTGTGGTCTGCACCACGGAACTGCATGGGTGCCGAGCTCCAGGAGGAGCTCATTACCCCAAGAGCCCTTTCACAACTCTTCTATTTGATGTGAAATAACTGCTCCTGCATAGATGCTCTGGACTTGAGTCTTCACACTTAATTTTAGGCAATTGTTCAGTGTGTGTTTTTTAATAATGAATGACTGTACTAAAAATTAAATGCAGGGGAATTGCCTCTTGGCACTTAGGCTACCAGCAGTTCCAGGAAAGATTATCCACTTCTGCATCAAGAAAGCATTATTCCAAATGAGGAGTCCAGATGTTAAATTTGTACATTATCTTCCTGATTTCTTCCCCTATGCATAGTTCAACTTTTCAAATACTTTATCTCTTATCCAGATACTCAAAACCTTCTGCTTTATGGGGAAGACCATGAGATCACCATGTCTGCAGTCTAAAGAACTGAAGAGAATAGTTGCTCTTTCAGTCAGTTTTAAGTTCTTAACTCATGACATAAGAATATAAGCTATTATCCCTAAACCATTTTGAGCAAAGTACTTCATAAATAGTCTGGCTGACATAAAGATGGTACCATTTAAACAGCAGAATAAATGCATAAGTAGTACTAACTCAAGCTGTAAGCTTTGCCTATGTACATGGAGTACTTTTAAAAGCTGCCAATAAATCATAACAGATAGCTTAACACTCTGAAACACAGTGGAAAAGACAATTAAAAATACCTTGGAGCTGCAAATGGAAATACTGTGAGCCCGTTGGTCAAAACCTCCTTTCAGAAATAATTCTGAGTTTACTAATTTTACCGCTAACAGTCAATCAGAAACACAGCAATTAACTGGAGTATCCTCATTTTATTTTGGACTAATGCTAGAGTCATAAGCAAGGATACTCAAACCAAAGCCATTCCTTCGACATGAATGTGAGACCAGAACTTTAGTCATCAGAGACAAAGAGGGAGCTAAACACGTAATGTTTTCATAAATGCATTCATTTCCTTTTCTTCATAACATCTCTTTTAAACTATGGATTACAAGCTAGCTGGAGCTTGCAACAGGGGGATCTCCCTTTTAAGTGCACATGTATGGAGCAGTGGCATCCCAGCTTACGGCTGGAATTATGCAGTGCTAAAATGATATAAGTGATAATTCACAACATCTGTGTTGTCTTTTGGGAAGTATTTGTTATATTCCAAAATATAACCTTAGCATATTTAGGGTTCTCAAGTGAGAGATTTTGGCTGTCTCATGTTCCTGATGGGTGAGTTGTTAACTGCCACTTTTTTATGTGCTGCTAAGTCAACGAACCATCTTTCAATGCATTTTCCTGAAAGCCATACCTTAAGGAAGACTCCCTGTTCTCTGTCACAATTTCTCATAGTCCAGAAAATCAATTCTGTTCAAGGTGCTGTCTTCAGAGCTGCAGGTGGCAAAATCAGTAAATATCAAGCAGTGCTAGCAGCAGGGTTTGGTGCTAAGCCTGCACAAATGTAATTTTTCTGACCAGTCGGATCTGTGAAAGACCCATCAGTAACAGCCCTTTTTGTGTTAAATTGGAAGATCTCACATCTCCCTCTGTTCACAATATTTCATCAGTGAAGCTTCTTTGACTTCACATGCCCCAGTGCAGTGGACTGTTTCACCTGCTGTGTTTCTCTGCTTTATTCCCCTAAAGGTATGGATGTGATAAACTGGTAGAGAGACATCTGTATTAGAGCTTTCTCAGTCTTTCACCTCAATAGTTAACAGTGTGCTCCCAAAATAGGTCCTGGTCAATCTCTGAGCAAAAGTATTAAATAAGCATGGTAACAACCCTTCCATTTATATCCTCTGCAGAGGCAGAATTTGACATGCATTTTGACATGAATTAATCAATTAGAACTGATGTATTTTGAATTTATTTTTTAATATCTTGGAAAAATATTTATAAAATAGTATGGACACACAATATAGGGATATACAGCAGAGTCAGGGTATTAATTCCTCTAACTTGATAAAAGGCAGTCTTAAATAGGACTTGTGGGAATACTGACACTGTATATTGTGTTCACTTACACTGTCAGCATATTTTCTGAACAAATTAAAAACTGAAACATAATTTTTCATTATCATCTTCTATTAGCATGCAGACTCATCTAAAAAATGCATACTCATGGTGAAATATCAAAGTAGACAGCAGATTAAAAGTGTAGACAAGCACATGGATCTCAGAGAGAACTTCAAACAATTTGAGTGATTTGGTTCAGCTAAAGCTCCCCAAGGAAAACAACACTTCTTACATGAAACTTGACCCTTGAAAAATGTTAAAATATTTTTAACATGATCACCACACTATGTGTTGTTTTATAGCACTTTTAGAGGTCTAACTCATCATTTCTATAAACAAAGTG
The DNA here is from genome assembly GCA_036785705.1 of Acanthornis magna. Classification (NCBI taxonomy): domain Eukaryota; kingdom Metazoa; phylum Chordata; class Aves; order Passeriformes; family Acanthizidae; genus Acanthornis; species Acanthornis magna. The sequence continues at coordinate 24,847,152 of JAWUZG010000028.1, forward strand.
ACTTCCTGTCTTCAGTCAATTCTTAAGAAGACTGAAGCATGCCAGCTGATAGATATGGGTGTATCAGAGTAGCAAAGGAAGAACATTAAGAAATAGGAGAAAATGCCCACCGAGGGACATGCTACAAAACAGTGATGATTTTTTGTGTTTCATTTTTAAGAACTACTCTCAAAATCTAGAAAGAAAAATTTCTATTTTAAGTTCCTTATCCTTAGCATTTGTAGTGCTGTAGATTGCTCCAGGCTGGAAAAAAAAAATTAAAAATTCAATCATAACAACTGAATAAATACTGCTGACCCCCAAATTTTCATATTTTCATTTGAGATAAAACAGCAACTCTTTTCTTTGATAGGATCTACAATCTCAATCTATAATTTCAGTTAGGTTTGGTATGAATGTTCTAATGAGCGCTCTTTCCTCCAAAAGGAAGCTCCCAAATGAGAACTCAACAAGGCACAGGATTTACTAATGGCTTAAAAAAAAACCCTTTCCACCTAACCTCTCAGAGTCCATATTTAGAACCAAAATGAGTATTTTTTTCTCAAGGAAAACTCTGATTCCCCAATTTAGAGCAGTTTCCACTAGACATGAACTGTGCACCACAAATTGCAAGCTAAGTGTTTTGTGCCAAGACTATAAGTATGTAACTAATGTATTTCCCATGTTGTGAGGATATTCAGTGACTACAAGTAAGACTATTACATCTCTATTGATCGTAGTTTAAAACAGAGCTACAGCTATATTTTGGATGAAATCCTAGCTTCAGAGAAGCCAGTGTCTTTTTGCATTAGCTTTTGATGGACAAAATTTTGCTCCTTGTTTTCTCTGACAGAGAAAACATATTTATTTTCTGGAAGCTCATTGCCCTGGGTATGAAATGCAAGTTCTGATCCACCAGCTGCAAATTATTTTGTATTATAAATAGACTTTTTGAACCTCTAGCGGAATAAATGAAGGTAAATGGGGAAAGAACATAATCCACTTTCATTTGGGCTTTGTTTTTTCAGATTAGCAATAAGTGCTGATTTCCATCAGTAAGTAACATGTCTTTGTCAGGCAGCATTTGGTAACGTTTTTCAGAGATGAATGAAATTCAAAGTAGCATAAGCATCATTATAGACCTGAAACTGAAATTTCAGCTAACAATTATACACTGGCCCTATATTCTAATGTCATCATGAAGTTGCACCTCCTCAGGTGTTTTCATTTTGTGAGTACAGCAGGAAGCTAAGACTTCAGTAAAACATTACACATAGCATAAAAGACTAAACTGGAAATTCGCAATATGTCATTAATTTCTTGGCTTGTGTGCTCTGGCACATTTCTAAAGGAATTAGCAGAGCAATATTTACTAGTTTTCTTGGAGAGTTTCAGCTGTGATTGCCCAGATGCCATCTGCTGAAGTGCTCACAGGTTAGAGTCCAGAGTCAGGACGGTATTTCAGTAAAGCAAAATTCTGTGTACCATCAGGGTCTGAGGGCATTTGGCACCTCATGATTTCTCACCATGCTACACAAATTTCCTTTGTTCCCCTGGAAAGGACACTTCCTGTGTGACCGAAAAGAAAAATAGTGAAAAAACCCTCATAAATGTTTAACTATTGCTATCAATGCATTTTGTTGCACTTTATGATCACATCATGACTATGCTATAGGAAGGCAAAGAGGCAATAAATAGGCCATGCCATAGCTGGTGATGTCTCAGGCTTCCTTAGTCCTGCCTGTCTGGACTGACCCTACAGCTCATGGCCATTGGTTTGGGGGTCTCCTGCTGGCCCAGGCAAGGAGCAATGCTAGGCAGGGTCACCTGCAGGGCAGGCAGATGACTGATGAGGAAGGAAAGTAGCGCAGCAAAGAAACCTTGCCACTGTAGAGAGAAAGAGTGGCCCTATTTTGTTCCATTTTTCTGCGGAAGCTGTCACTCATGCTTCAGCGCGTCAAGCCCAGGCGAACACAGTTTGCTGTTCACAGAGTGACAGGCTCACAGCAGGGCTGGGGCTGGCTGGCACCTCTGGAGATGGCCCCATGCAGCCCCCTGCACAGAGCACGGCCAGCCTCGGCAGCTCGCACGGGGCTGTGCCCAGCTGTGTTTTGAATCTTCCCAAGCGCTGAGCTCTACAGCCTCACCGAACAGCCTGTTGTTAACTTGTAAGTTTTACCTGCAAAACTCGAGTCCCTTTGCCTTGCAGAAAAGCCAAAAGGCACCTTTCAGTAGCTTCTGCAGGACAATGCTGCCTTTCAGCTCCTGTGCAACTGTAGATGGTTCCAGGGGACGCAGATCCCTGCAGGACTAAGCTAGGGAACAGGCTCCAGCCTTTAGCCAAAGGCAGGCTGCACTGGCAAGATGACCACAGCCTCACCGCCTACTTTACATTAGCAGGAGTTCAGGCAGCTTGTCCAAGTGCTGCTGGAAGCCTTGGCAGGGTCACATCCCCTCATTTCCCACCTCTTGTCTCTGTCTTTATTCAGTGCCATAACAGAAAATGGTCTGCCTTAAGGGAAGAAAGTCTATCTTTTGAGAACCTTTGGGCTTTGGGTCTATTGTTTTAAAACCCAGAGAGAGAAAAACAATCTCTGCATGACCAAAATGCCAGTTCAATGTATAATCTGTATTTATGATTTACTGCAAAATTAGTTTAGTTTCACCCTCAAGAGAAATATCATATTAAGCCCACTCATTTTGTCAGCATTTAACAGGACAAATTATATTTCTTGAGACAGGAAAAAAATAAAAAGAGTGAATAAAACAACCTTCAAACACCTGCAGAGTTGCCTTGCTACTGATTTTTTCTTCTAGGACCTGATTCTGCAAGCTTCCCACACTTGTGAACCTTCCTGGTAGAGCTTAGAGGATGTGGATCTCTGTTCAACTAGCAATTCAGTTGCAAGCTAAAGTACAAATACAACAATATTTCAACTTTGATTTCCTCTGATATATAGCATAGAGATACACAGCATAAATGGCAGCCAATTCCAATTACTGAGTTATCACAGCACCAAGGAAGTCCAGCGATTTTGAAAGACATTGGAGAAAAGCCCTAACAGGACAACAGATGCAGGGAATTTTGGGCCCGTCCCTCAACATTTCCTAGATTTTTTTTTTTATTCCTACCCAATAAATGAACAAAAAGATGACGCTTGACCACCTCCTTTACTCCTAATCTTTTCTTTCTCTCCTACCCTTCAAACTTCTTTTGAGAAACCTGGGTGGAAATACCTTTATTTTTCCAAATGCTGTGAGAATAACTGGTCCTGTAACACTTCCAGACCAGCTTTACATCAAATGCTGCCACAGCAGCAAACGGGTCTGATGAGGATTAACACCTCCCTGTAATTGGTGGATTTTGATCATTTACAGAAGTGACGTTGCTCCCACTGCTCTCATTGATTTTGTTTCATAAATCCCAAGTGTGATGTTATCCCCCTGTAGTTTAACTGCTTTTTAGGTGGTGGGAAGGATGGCGAAGGGGAAGAAAATGGGGGCAAGTTGCACAGTTCATGCTACGTTTAATACTCTAATCCATATGTTTTATTTCAACATTCTCTGGTTTAGGCTGCCTTATTTTCATCTTTAGCTCTCTTTGTTTCACTTCTCATTACTTCCTTCATCTTCATTTGGTTTGCAATGTGTTACCCTGCTTTCTACTGTCTAAATTTGCTACATATTTAGAGGTGCTTAGATTCAGTCGTAAAGAAGGTCACACAGAGTTCAGAAATGTTTGGAAAGGGAAAAAAAAACCTCTGAGAAAGATCCCCTATTTTTCTTTTGTTGATGGAGGGTGCTGATGGTTTTGTGATTTGCATGGTAAGGGTTGTTGGGGACTAGCTCTGGTACAGCCTGTCCAGGACAGTGCAGGGTTGTGATGCTGTTTCCTCACATGAGATCATATCTGCAAATGAGCAGTGGGAGTTCTGCTGGGGGAGGCTGGGGGGAGAAAGGGAAGAGACAGACTGCAGTCCAATTTGAAATAATTAATCTAATCTCTCTGTTACTGCTCCGACCAATTCATATCATCCTTCTGCTCAAAACAAACTGCTGGATGTCGCATTCTCTTTTTTATAGACTTCCTGTAGCCATTAGCCCTACGTCAGCCTATGTGATATATCACGTATCCTTTAAAATTCTACATTCATTTGAATGAGTTCTTGAGTTATTAGTTCCTCCATCCACCCGCCGATCCCTCCCTTCCCTGCTCTGCTCCAGGTAATCAGCAATTCAGCAGGACACTCAAAGCACCTACTTACAAAATTATCTACCCAGGAGGATGTTAGAGGTTTTATATATATACAGAAGAGGACCAAAAACAATTGGCTGGGTAAAACATTTACACATAACTTCTGGCTTTCTCTCAGGCAGAGCTTTTGCAAGGGATTTATAGGTCAGATTGGCTCAGCAGTTTCAGCCAATTGCCCACCCTACCTTAACAAAGCTTGCGTGTGTTTGTACAGCTGTGCTCATAGCTGTGGGAGTCCCAGGGATCCCACAAGCCTTCAGTTCCTCTACCTCCCCTTCATCATTTACCAGCACACAAATGTGCACAGAATGAAACTGTAGAAAACTGTCTGACTAGCAGGTTAAAGGCCCAGGATTCAAACCCTGTTTATTTTCTTTGCTTGATTTCCTGCTGCTACAGTGAGTAAATGGTATTTTTCTCCTTGCCTTTTTACCTGTTTGTCTATCACTGTTTGGCCAAGAATGAAAGAAACCATCCCTTTCAGGCTCCTTTAGAGGACTTCAAGGGACACAGAATGTTTATGTGCTGCTCTGGATCCTCAGTGTTTTTTTCTGTTTCAGCGGGGGTGTTGGTATAAAATGGAATATAAAGTCACACAGAAGTAAACCCACCTGCATCTCCTGAAACTTCATGCTAAGGAAGGGACGTATTTTAATTAATATTAAGCCAATTCACAATTAAGTGCAGTAAATGCTTGATGCTGAGCAGTTTAGAGGCAGTTAATATACCTTTTTGAACTGGTGCCACAAACTACAAAGCCTGCCATCTGGGGAGGTATTACATTTGAAATTAAATTAAAAAAAAAGTCAAGATGTTTCTGAAAATTAGCTAGCAAATTCCAGCCAATCTCACATTCATTTGGATTTTTTTTTTCACAGCAAAAGAAAACGAGGAAAAAAGGTTCTTTAATTATATCTATTAACCTAATAAAGTACAGAAACTAAGAATTTCAATAAAATGTTAGCTTAGCTAGTGATTTCAAAAGAAACTCTATTTGTATTTGAAGTATTATTGTCATTCTTAAAGTCTGATGCCAGTTTGATAAAAGCTCTAATTCAGAAAAGTATAAACTCTACTAACAAAAGAAATTAAAAACTGTCACATTTTCAAAGGATCCTATTACTGAGTTCTTGCAGACATTTTTAATTAGAGAGCTGTATTCATTAACACTTGATATGTTAGCAATCTGCCAAGATTTCTGCTTTCTCTTTCAGTCATTTGGGCCTCTGCTCTGCAATGAGCTAAGCGAAGACTCACGTCCACATCCAGCCTGACTCTGAGGGTAGAAACTCAGAGGGAGTGAGAGCAGGACGCAGAGAGGCTCCAACAAAGAGCTTGCAGGGGCAAAGGGACATTTTAATTCCTTACTATTCTGACCCCTCCTTTTTTACATTTTACAATTATGTAGACATAAAAAGGCACAAGGAATACCTCAGATAGTGTCTCCATTGACATCTGTTTTTGAAAAACAGTTCAATGAAGTTTTTAAAGAAGTCAGTCACTGAGGATTAAAGATGGCATCCATGTTTGAAAAATCACATTGAAGTTCCTGACTAGAAATAAAAAAAAACAAGTCAGTCTGCAGTTTCTGTTGCAGCACTCAGAATTGTATCTGACATATTTGAAAATGGGAATTTTCAAATCCCAATTCCTTTAATTTTTCCAGGCTGCTCTAAACTAGTTCTGGTTTACTTACTGTTCTAGCTCTTCTTGGATTAACCCCACTCTGCACATCAGGTAAGATGCTTGCTAGATGAAATGAAGTGAAAAGAGAAGGAGGAAGTGTATGGATATGCTAGTTACATTCACTTACCAAATGACCATGTTAAAGCTTTCCATTCTCAATGAGGTGCCCCAGGGAAGTATTGTAAAGAAACACTGAATGAAATAATGTAATTAATTGCAAGAAACCGCCAAACACAGTATTCTTTTGTGCAATTACACATACTATTGCTATATCAAAGTTTTTCAAAAATATTGAGACTGACTTTTTTTCGGGGGCGGCAGGGAGGAAGGAGAGGAATTGCCTTTTGGCTTTTGACACTTTTTCTGGTTCGTATTTCCATGATTTCTGTCCAAGTCTAATGGTTGAATTTTTTTATTTTTATGTTTTTAAATTAGGAGCGGAAATTATTTTCTCATCACACAAAGTCCTCACTTTAGGATAAAGGGGAACTGGAAGGAAGTGCTTCATGCCATACTGAACCAAAAATCCTACTTAACACATGACTGCACACTCTGTTTCTTTCCACAGACGTGCACAAGGGATCTCTGATTGTCCCAGTACTGCCTCTTGACTCAGGGGAGTTTCCTCTGCATCCTGGAAACAATTTCAGAGGCATTGCATGGATAAGACAATAGGACTTCCATAGTCAAATCTCAGGATAAAGTGAGGAGGAGAATAGTATTTAAATACCAGTGCATATTGTCAAATTCTGTGCATTTTCATTTAGGAAGTAAGAAATATTATTCATTGCTGAAAGTATGACTGGCTGAAGAAGCAGCTAATCTTCTTTTTCAGTTTATGAAGAAAGTTAGATTATAAGCAGACAGTACAGGAAGGGGGTGAAGGACTGGAAAACTCAAGCCCTTCCCTTGAGATACATTTGGAAAAAATCTGTGGGAGAGCTGAAGGAGTTTTTGTTTGACTTTCCGTTTGTTTGGTTTATTATACTCTGAAACAGAAAAAGAACGTGGATATAATACAAATCTCTTCAGTGTTACGGAAGATCCACCTCCCATATTAATCAAGACATGCAAAGATAGACATTTAACTGAAGGAATTTGCGCAGTATGGCAAGAAAGAGAGATTATTGCAAAAATCTGGAATGGAACAACTCAGTGAACAGGAATAAAACACAAACTTATCTGGAAGTAAATGAACATGTTTGAACCCCCCATTTGACATCCATGCAAAACTCACGATGTGTTTTGCATTCAAGTGAGACAAGGTATCCTTAAGGCTATTAGCCTAAAATCTACACTTATTTCTTAAGAACTCTAGGAGATTAGTCTGTAACTTAGGCTAGGAGACTTCCTTTTGCTTTTTTTAGTTTTCCAAGTACCAATGATTTTTAGATCTGCTTATTTATCCAAATAAAGAAGATAAAACCACAGTAAAAAAAGGAATTAGAAGAAAATAAATATGCAGCCTGCCTATTCTTTACCTCTTTTGTCATCACTGAGACTAAAATTAGAGGAAAATCCCAATATGCAATATTTTTTCACAACTTTGTGCCACAGGTTCCTTTATACTGTTAGGGAGCACATCTCTTCAAGAAGCAAGTCTTGAGAACACATAATAAGTACAGCTACATACAGCATGCTAATAGCTTTCAGACCACAATGGAAAACCTTAATTACAATCTGCATGTTTTCCTCACACTTCTAAGGTGCTACACATGTAATCCTGACAGCATGTATCATCTGCATTTATAGGCTTCTAGTATGATCAGACATTTACAATTTCCAAAGTGAAAATCTGGTGTGACTTAATGACAATCCTTCAGTCATGTTATCCTGGGAATAAAACTCCTAAACAGAAGATAATATATCGAAGTTTGTCTACTGTGTGTGGGGGATAAACTGAATATTGTTCCCCATGTTTGGATCTTCTGAGAGGCAGTTTTTCATGCCTGCTCTCTGCCTGTGAACATACTAGTGAAATGCTATAAAAAAAAGAGCAAAAGTGTCAGTTTGAGTACAATAATTTTTTTAAAAATGCTGAATTTAAGGCTTAGATGCTTTTGCACAACAATGCAATGTTCTAAATTTCTGGAGATAAGAGAGGCTTGCATAATTTTTCACCACTTTCTGTAGCACGGAACACTACCTCTCACATTGGGCAATATTGTGCAGTAATTTTAATTTCTACTACTGAAAAATTAGTCATAAGAGGCAATGTTTGTATCAGACTCCTGTAAACTTCAATAAGATTTGGATTTTATCCTCAGCTTTTGTTTTAAAAAATGTGAAGTTAAGTTTTGCAAGTATATCATGAGCAATGAGAACATACAATGACATGAAGCAATGCGAAAGTTCTAGAGTTGAACTGGTAAAGCACAGCTATTTTCTATGAAGGCTTATGTAAGGTATATTCACTTGTGAACATGAAACAGAATGCACAACAGTAAATTGTAACTGAACATTTTCAGTTGTATGTATTTATATATGAGACATATATATGTATTTATATAAGGTAATGCAGGATGCTACAATAAAATAGACTTTGAAAGCAGCATTATTATTAGAATTGCAATGTATGGAAAGGTTCAAGAAGCATTTGTATTCAGCTCATTTTGTATGTGCACAGTTGGCTCCCTTCCTCCTCATCATCCTCACCTTTGAAAGCAGTACTGCTGTTATCCTAAGTAGTCTGTTTCCAGTCTAGCCTTCTTTAATCATGGTGAAAAGCCTAAAATCCAGAAGAAGATCCAATGTAATGATATTTTTTTAAACAGAGAAACACTTGGCAGGCATTTATGGTGATTTGCCTAATTATAGCAGTAACAGAGACATTCCAATATGCCCATTACAGTTTTCTTACTCACTGCAGCATCTCACTGGAAAAAGTGAACTTTCAGCTCTAATTAATGGTGGCAGAACAGATTACTTTTCTTATGGCATATAATGTCCAAAGTCTCTGTTTGTTTATTTGGGTCTAGTTCAGACTGGTTCTGAGAATTGAAATTATTCCTGTGTTGTTTTTATTTTGGGGTGGAGAAGATCCTTAGCAGTTATGAAATACACTATGAAATTAACTTCTGCCCACCAGACCCTTTTTTACATTTACTACATGGAGGGGTTAAATCCTGAAATGGCTGTTAAAACCAGTTGTTGAAAAGTAACTGTTCAGGTACTGTAACAATTGTTCTGAGTTGTACCTAAATTGAGAGTGGACTCATTGCATTCTCAGGCAAATTTCACGATGAGTAAGGGTGCACTGAAGAGGAAAAGTGATGTAGTCTTTCTTAACAGAAGGAACCAGGAGGAGCACATCAATGAAAAACTTGAACTGAGAACTCATGATCATGTTGGCTCTCCACACAGAGATTCTTCCCTTTTCTTACAAGATTGCTTTTTTAGGGTAGCAAGTGTTTATCTGATTGTATTTCATTCACACTACTGCACAACAAAGAGCAGGGCTCATCAAAACTGAGGAATGGTGTTTCATCTTCCAAAAGGGCTAAGCATCCTGCAGTAATGAGAAATCTTGAGTGATAAGCAGACTATGATGTCATTCTCAAGGTCCAGCAAGATAGCTGTCTTCCTGAAAGCCAATTAAACCAATAATTTTCAAGCTAGGAACAAACATCTGCTCAGCCAATGTGAATATCTGTTGCTCAATATCAGGGAGCACCTTTACAGTGGCTGCTTATGTGGTCTTAACTCTAGTTTCTTCTTTTGACATTTTCATGCTGAGGAAATAAGCTTGTCGCAATCATGGACACAACAAACGTTTTAAATTTAATTTTCTTTTAGCAAATTTCAGCAGCTTACTCGAATGTATTTATGTGCAACAGAGTTATAAATTCAACTGGATATTTAAAGACCTGTAAGCATATCCACTCTCTAATTCTTAGGTCCCAGGGTAACATCATACTTTTATCTATTAGCAGCATGAGAAATACAATGCTGTCTCCTTTATCTTTCAAAAGCAGAAATAAACAGCAAGACTGAATCTCTTTATGGCCTCAAACTAAGCTCCTTTCATTTTCTTGTATCTAATTCATATTCTGTTCTCTCTAGTCAATTTGTGACAAAAGTGTCTTTATCATCCTCACTTGTCAGTCCGTTTAAGTAATGCAGTAGGGAACAGTAGCTTAGCAGTGAGAGACTGCTCCACATTTCCTGTTTTCCAGGAGCAAAAGGGAGATTTCATGTACCCTTGCCATGCCTTATGGACCTACGATCCTTTTTATAAGCCCAACAAAACCTTTGTAATTATGAAAAATACAGGTTGGATCTTTTAGGCGCTTGAAACTTCCTGGGAACTCTCACATAATTTGGTGCTCTTACCTTTTTTTAAAAAATAACCACTGCTATGATAGACACTTCCATTTGATATAAATCGCCATTTCTAACTAGGGCTCCCAAAGTTTTAGCTTATTATACTGGATGATTTAAAACACAAGAAATGCATTGGTATACTTTCTGTGTCTTTCTTAATAAATTTTTTAAAATTTATTTTAGAAATGCATATATGAAGTTGAGGCAATTATTGTTGTTTGAATTGCTAGATTACCATTAATTGGTTTTCACCTGAAATCACAGAACTTAGTTTATCTAGGATATCGTAATTCTAGCCTATATTATGTGGTTTTCAACCACTTCATAATTTTTATAGGAAATAACTGTGAGGACATAGCAGTCACCACATTTTTTCTCACCAGGCATAGACATGTATTAATTTATATGCACAATATGCAACAGGAAAAGATTAGTTCCAAAGGGAGAATCCTATATCGCTCAAATATGCTATTGCATATTCACTACATGTGAACATTTACATGCCCAGCTAAACTGCATAATCACTAAGATTGTAGGTGCAAATTATCTAATTTTACATGCTGGTAATTGCCATAACTCTTTGCCTGTGAAGTCACCTCATTTGCATGTGTGACAGTGGCATCTGCATTTTCAAAATAGGGAATTTGCTGTGGGGCAAAATGTTTAAGAAAATAGAGCCCTAAAGACAAAATCCCACTTCCTTACAAAGGATTCCAACCCCGAAAAGGTTGGGAGAGGTATATGGAAAAGAAACAAAATTGTGTCTTGCAAGAATGTTACTGGAAGATTTTCACATGGTATCACAACATTTTTAAACAGCAATTGCCAAATGTCAGTGCTGCAGGAATCAGGATGAAAGAGCCCTCGCAGGAAAGTCTGTTAAAACAGCATGGATATGAAAGAGTAGTCATGCAAATGTCAGTTCCAGTTTGCAGCTATTAATCTAATGCTTCAATCTAACAAGAATTTATATCACCTGGCCTTCTTCAAGTCAAACTGCTCCACAAAAAGACTTGAGAATGGGCCTGTTTAACTGACTGACCGTGCTATCAAAATCTCTGGCACAAGTTCCTTTTTCCTCTTACTCTCCCACAAAGCAATATTAAACTTTTATGCCATGGGAGAAGGTCACTTGTTTCCTTAATAATTAGCAACCTACTACTGACTGCTGGAATTTTAGAGAGAACAAATCCTTCATAAAACACATTGTTTCGTGATCTGGATTGGTGCATATCCAAAATTATGATCTAATTTATAACCTCTCGCTTGGAGGTGGTGCATGATATTAACCTAGCCTTGGAAGAAGAGCATTAAGAACAAGTCTATTCCATCTGGGGCAGTCTGAGGGAGAGTTTCCCAAGGCAGGGCCACACAAACGAGTTAAGCTATAGACACACTGCAGTATAGACCCAAACAAGGAACACAGCGCTGCTGCTCCCCAGCTAATTGAGGGATTCATCCCCCGAGATGTTTTTATGACATGCAACTCCTCAGCAGGGTGGATTTCCAGAGTACAACACTAATAATCTTCCTTGAACTTATCAAATGAGCTATTGATCACTTTTACTTGGATCCTTAACTTCTGTAATCCTCTGTCTTTGTGAAGCACTTTGATCATAAGTGCTACTTCAATAGTTTAGTGAATTGGTTCTTCTCGTTACTGCAACATTAATCTTACACATTTCAATAGGGGTGATAAAACCACTGCCAGTCATGCCCACTTGTTAGCCTGCAAGGGGGATCTTCTCTCTACATAAAACCTGGCCAGGAAGACAGAACAATCCTATCTCTTATCTTGTTTTTTATTTCAAGTCTGTGATGGAAACTATGACAACTTTGTCTGTATCCAGTGGCTATGCAAACAGCCCTCTTTGTCCATTTCTTTCCAAAGCAAGCTATCTTCTGTTCTCAGACTCTACCTCTATACATCTTCTTTTTGGCAATCCAAAGGCCTCAGAAACTGATAAACAAAAATCGGCACTTGTATTCTATCAGCACTTCCAGCCATCTGCCTTTGGCAGCTTCCAAGTCAATCTCAAGTACAAAATCAGATCTATAGGTTGTGTCACCTTCTTGGAGAGACAAAACCAGTGGGAGGGTTCAGAGAAGGAAACGTATGGAAATTCTATCACAAAAGATGAGTGTTGCCAGAGGTAGCTTACAAAAGCCCATCTGCTTTGGTGAGCAGATATGTGGGCATGATCCCCTCTTTTTTATTTATGTGGGGCTTATATTTGTAATGTGGAGTGAGAACAATACCCTGTTCAACACCAGCTGTATGATTTTAGATAGCACTCAATAGCCAATTACGCAAGACCAATTCCAATCTGTCAGTGTAGTGTGGTCTGTCCTGTCACAGGAAGTGTTGTTTTTGGAACAGTTTGAGCAGCCATTGCCATTTTACTGTCTACTGACAGAAATTAATAGTGAAGGCCTTGTAGAGCAATTTATCAACAGCTGTTTGAATTCACACTTTTTTCACCCCTCCTATCTCCAGACCAGAAGGACTGCCTGCCTATTTATGTCAAAATGTCAGTGGAAGGTAGAAACTGAGCAGGATCGACTCCTGGGAGTAAGTGATCTCAGCGACACAGGGTTTCGTTAAACTCCACTAGGGCTAGTTTTGGAGGGGCTGAAAGGCTCCAGCCCAGGGCTGTGAGCAGTCACAGGAGAGATGTAAACACAGATGGACCCAGAGAGCCCAGCCCTGCAAACGTAGGTCCCAGACAGTGCAATCAGCACCGTGCGAGACAGAGCGACAGCACAAAACCTCTGAGAGGGGCAGTCATTTTTCCTTCAATTCAACCGTGTAACATAAAGTAAAAAATACAGACATGTTAACTGACATAAGAAGGAAGTTTATTTTGAGTCTTTTCATCCATTTAAAAAAAAACAAAAAACCCACATTCCCACTCTGAGAGAAAATCTGAACTACAGCTATTTTAAAGTCTTTTATAAATTCACTTTCTTCTTCTGAAAATGCCAGGCTGAGGTTATTGTTCTTTTATATCCACAGACTGTACTTGTGTCACAAATTGTTCTGACATCCACCTTAAATGACAGTGTAATTCTGCTAGAATACAACCGTACTCATAGATGTACCTTATTAGTATTGACAGGGTGTATACAAATAGTTCTAGGGTGACAGTGCAATTTCAGTATTCATAAAGAAATAAATTAACATCAAAATAAAATTCAAGGACCATACAAAAGATCAAAAACAAAGAAGTGAATGGAATATTGGCAATCTAGTAAAACAAATTTTTAGAGTTTGTTTTTAAGGAAGTAAAAAAATTATTTGCTAATGAGAAAATGATTCGAAAATATATTTGGGTGTGTATATGCATAAATATGTTTAAATTGCAATCTTCATTGAAAAAACCACCACTCTGAGATACACAATGATTCTAAAAGGATTACCTTTTTAAGCATGAATGACATTTACGTTAAAATATGTTTGTATGCAATAGCTTTGAAAAAGATTAATCTCTAGACAGGTTTGTCCACGCAGTTTTTCTCACAAGCTTGCATCACTGGAGAAATAAACTTTAAAGCCTTTCAGAAACTTTGAAAGGACATTTTCCAGTAGCAAGCTTTATTTTCAACAGTTTATCTTCTGCTGCTTCCTTTCTTTGAATGCTACTTTTGATGCTGTTTTGTGTGAAGGATAACAGCAAACGGTCTGGAAGAACCTCAAAGGGGTGGAGGACAGGGGAAAAAAAGGGCTGCCTTCCTTGATGAATAAAAATATGCTTTACCATTCTCTCATGCAAAAAGCTGATTTTTCCAGCCTAGGGGAGAAAAAAAGGGTGCTCTTAAATTTCTGGCAGCAACTAACATAACCTTCATTATTTGCTATCCTAACCACATCATCAAAGCCTTAAAAATTCAATGAGGAAAAATTGGGGTTTTTTTCTTCAAAGGAACTCATTGTATATTTCACCATGAATGCAGAGAGGAGCGATTTTCTTTCCTCTAAAAGGTGTGATTTTTATTGCAAATCAGAAAGGCTGTGGAGGTCCAGACTATGTTTTACACCAAAAGACTGGCACACAAGGAGCCTTCATGACATATTGCAAGGTCAGGAGCTGTAAAAATTAATGCAGAGAGCATACCCCAGTTAACAAACAGTTTTACAGAATCTGATCAGCCCAGGAATGACTGGAATATACTTTTTTCTTAATATAGTATTTGTTTGTGGTTTGTAACTCCTTGGGAATACTGGCTTGGTTACGTACATTTTCTTTTTTCAGACTTGAGATGAAGTGCAAAGGTAGGAGCATGAAAGAAACATGGATAGGAACCATCAGAACAGGGTGAAGGGTGAAGAAAGATTGTTCTCACTGAAGGACAAACAGGAATTTGAAATAGCTTTATACACCAACTCACCTTAGTAGAAACCAATTTGACTGTGAAGTGTAATTAGATCTTACCTTCATTTCACCAACTAAAATGCTGTAGGATGTGAATATTGAATTGCTGTTCTGCAAGGGACACAGGAGAATCCTCCTGCCAGGACCCCCTTACCAGAGCTAGCGAGTTCCAGTTGTGGGTAAGTACAGCCATACAAGCGGTTGAATATTTTGAGATAATATGTCTATATGACATATGTCTATATGATAGACATAATATGTCTATATGATAGATATGCCATCTATCTATGGCATTGATCTAGCAGAGTCTGGGACATACTCCTCACACAGAAGAAATTTTCTACTCTTTCTTCCAAACTGTAGGTGTTCCTATAAAATCTACAGGCAGCACCTACTAAGTTCAGAGAAGAAATGTAAGTAAAACCTGGATATAAGTGTATGGACGTAGTTAGAAATATGAAACTGAAAATGCGATTGTAAATTGACTGGCTGTAGTGTCCACGTTATGGATTGAAGACTAGAACAAAATACCTGGGACTCTCAGTAACAATGTGAGATCACAGTTAAACCTGGGTGCTCAGACTGTCCTGAAAACTGTCAGATCATCCCAGTGCTTGTATTTATCTGTTTATTAACTTTGTTTCACCTCTGTATACTTACAGAAGTGTTTTTCTTCAATAGACCTCCTCTTTCAATACTTCTTGTTTATCATTGCAAAGAAATTTTTTCAGGTAACACTGAGCCCAGGAGAGAACAATCACGTCTCCCAGCTTCTCAAAATTTGCCATCTCTGTGTGATGAATGTTACTATTCTGTCCAAGATATTTCTTCTTTCATCCACCTATGTATCTTGCCCTTTTATGAGAGATCGTTCTTCTGTGGTAGTACAGGACAGCTGCTGGGTGGATGCAGTTAGATTTCTGCTGCTCCACTTTGGTGCAGTGTCTGAGAGTAACTGCACCTTCACTGGCATTTAAGATTGAGAAGCTATGAACAGCCCAGGCACAGTTATATGTGTGTGCTTTTAGAGATATTGATTGCTAATGTGTTGGACGGTGGGAAAAAGTGGCATCTTAAACTGGGACAATTAAACCAGAGCCCTAAATCGGAGAAAACCCTAATGTAATTTTCCTTTTTCTAAAATCTCCTTTTTCAGCCAATAAGACAACAGAAAAAATGGAACAAGTAAGGTTACTCTTATATTATTCCTTCTCAGCATGACAACAAAATGAGATAATAAAAGTAAATAATGATAAATTTAGGTAACCAGAATGTGTTTGTGGGGAAAATTACGGCTCCCTTCCTGACCTGAGCATGCAATGAGGATGCTGAGCCAGAGTTGTTACTGAAGAAGGCCAGATCAAAAGTGGTTATCATAAAATGAACAAGATTTCAGGGAAAGAGACAAATGTGAAAACAGGTAAAAATATGGTTGTTTACATTTTTCAATAGTGTTTTTTTTTTCCCAAAATGTTTTCTTAATCCATGAAAAATCATCATAATTTCACACTATTAATCGGTTTTGATGGTTTAATTTTTCTACTTAGTGTTGAACAAGTGTTCTGTGATTGTGAGACCTGATGAGATCATTGCGAAAGAGTTTGTACTTACACCTGTTTTACTTTCAAGACAGTGCACTCAACAGACATGGAAATAAGAGGGTCAAATAAATCTTGATCAGAGCTTTGCCCACAACAGATCACAGTGGTTTAGCCATAAGGCAGTGAGAGATAATGTTTCAAAGGTAAGACTGTGCAAAAATTGCTTTTGTCTTGCCAAGAGACTAATCTGATTAGCAGACAATTCTTTCATGTTTTGGGTGTAACATCTTAGAAATGAGGCTTTTGGTCTTTTTTTTTCACTGAATTTCTACCGGTGGGAAGAGATGAACAGGTTGGTTTGTGTGTTTTCCACTGGGATATATAAGTACAAGTAAAGCTGGTTCGTAGGTTATTTCAGCTGGTAGAGCCTCTCTGTGCTTTTTGTATAGAAAATAGGTGTTTATTACTTGGAAACCCAGTAGAGAGTTGTCCTTTAATCATCTAACTGTGGGATCTGACATGTTATAAAATGCACCTGTTAGAGGCTGCGCTGGAATTCAATTAGTTCTCATGTGACTTTTGCAGCTGAACTAATGGGCTGAAAGGTTATACTGGGTAAATACAAGATCCCAGATTGATTCACAGGGAAGTCTGGAGAAATGTCATGATTTCACTTTGTAAATTTTGGCCATACCACAATAATCACATTGTTATTTTGCTTTAAAAAGGCCCTAACTGGGGTGATAGTGCTTACTTATTTTGAAATTTCAAAACAAAAGTCTTTTAGTTAATACTTCTCTGTTAAAAGTCAAATCCTTCTGAGTAAGAAAGAAAAATTGCTGTGCTACAACAGCTACAGTTTGATAAATGGTGGCCATTCATTTCCACTCATTGTTTATGTTGTCATGTATAGCTACTCATTGAGCAAATTCATTAAGGTTATTATGACTTGTTATAAGAAAACAATGATTTTAATTGATCTGTCTAATACTAACCTGTAATTATATTATGAAAATGCAATAATAAGAGACAGTTTTCTCTTAGGCATATCTGCTATAGAAAAGATTTTTTGGTGTGTGTGTCCAAGGATTTGGCAGATTTATTTCCCTTCATTTTATCATTCGAGGTTCTGTAGCATGGTCTAGTATCAACTGCACTACTTTTGCATTGAACAAACAGAACTTTTACTGGTTTACTAATATGAATGATCAAAAAAGCTGTATCTCGGATCAGTTTAATGTAATCTTTTAGTGTCTTTCACATTTTGTACGTTTTAGATTTTGCATCTTGTAAGCACCAAATTAGAAATACTTGGTGCTTACATAGATCTGCATAGCAAATATGTAAAACCAGAACATGAACAAGATAATACAAAAAGAAATCTATGTTAATATCTACATAATTTTTGTTATCCTTTCAGGTTTTTTTCAATCCTTCATCTGTCACGATTGAAGCTAACAGACTTTGGTCTCTTTGTCTAACCCTGCTGTCTTCACAGTCCCTATAAGTGTGCATTTTCATGAGCTACTGCTTTCCTAATGCTGAAACCTGAGATATATTATGCTTTCCATAAAGCCCATGAACAGACGTTATTCTAAAATGACCACAGCAGTTGATTGTGTTTTCAAGTATGTTTTGTTATAAACTAATATCTGGATGCATAGATATGTACTTTGTGATGTATTATCTTGGTGGTAACCTTGCTTTTCCCCTTTTGAGAGAAAAAGCGGAGCATCCTGGGTATGCTTCCCCCCCATCCTGGGGAAGCTGCAGGGCTCTTGAGCTGTGGCCAAAGCCCTTCCACCAGCTCGTGCTCCCCGTTCATCAGCCTCTGAGAGCAAGGATAGGAAGGAGTTGGATCATTACTCTGAATCCTGACTAAGTTATAGTTTTAAATAAACTTGCTCAAACTAACCACCAACCCATTTTGGCTGAAACTTTCAAAATAACCTCAACCTGAGACAGAGTCCTGGCAGAGAGAATTTAAGCCTAATGCACTGTTTTAAGTGGCATCTGAGAGAAACATTAGGTGGCCTTCTAAATGGGACCTTAAACCTAGAGGAATATGAGAAAATCATCAAGCAGTCTATTTTGTTACTGTGAACGTCCAATATTGGCTGAATACATAGTTCTTCTTGTCCTCCTTATGCTCTCTTGGTTTTAGGCTTGAATTTATTTTGACTTTGTTTTTTTAACATTTATTTATTAGCAAAGTACAAAGCTAAGCTGAAGAAATAACCTTAGCAATCCTTTGAACAGATACTGCCCACCATTTCTTTCTCAGACTTTTGCTCATGTTTTTTTATTTACTCAAGTGGAAGATGCAGCAGATTTTGACAGCTAAATGACTGTAAACTGTGGTTTAGTAGAATGAATGCATCCTTTATGAAGTTTTTTAGTTTTTGAGCAAAGAAAACTAGCATTGCTTCTGTGTACTTAAGGTGCCTCCAGTCAGTGCTTGGAGAACTGCCATTCCCTACTGGTTTCTGCTGTCGTTAGAAGCCTAAGTGAGAGTAAAGTCATCAGGCAGCTGGATGTAATGTTAATTAATATATCTTGAAAATGTCTTAACCCACAGCCTTAGAAGAACCAAACCTACTTTTCTATTTTCAGTTTTCATAGAAAAATGTGCATTTATAAGTTTAAGAACTTTTATTTTGGAAAAATTAAATTCAGTGTTAAAATTAATTGATGATATTTTTCTAATAGAAAATTAATTTTATTATTTAATACATGATGTTCTCTGGGGTTTCCTGTCTAGAACTTGTTATGATACAAATATCTTTTATGTCTTGAGACTGTTACTGCACCATCTCAGGCCATGGATTGCTTCAAACAATTCAGATTATCAAGAGTAAGACTGTCTGACCCCATAATGGCTAATCAAAATGCTTTTGCTGAACTTGAATCAAATATCTTCCTAGGCACTATGTTAATTATTAGTTAAATACAGAAGTTAAAAAGAAAATGGAGAATTAAAAAAGATTAGACAAGCAGGCATGGAATCACTGTGATCACTCTTACTATGATGGAAAAATTTGTAGTGCAAGAATTCATAATAGAAGAAAGTTCAGGATGTTCACATTCATAATAAAATGAGCATAATATTGACACTGCAAACCAGATATGCCCCCTTGAAAATATGAAACAATTATTATATTTTTTAATAACAGATGTTATTGAATATTGACTGCTGGACTACAAAAATAAAATAACCATCTTTCAATATCTAGGAAATATATTGATTAAAACTGAAAAATGCATGTCTTGTATTTCTGTTGGGAAAATGTTGTCACATCAGTTTCAACATTCGAAATAATCTCTCCTCCATGGTCAGTGAAGACCTGGAAGATTTCCTTCTCCTCATTTATTCTTTTTCTTTCTTTGTGGTTGTGTTTAATTTGCACTAAGCTCCTATGAAGAGAAAGAAGGAGAAGCAACCTCTCCTATTTGCTCCAGTTTTAGCCAAAAGCAATAAGAAGTTGCCACCCAAAGCACAGGGCCCAAGGCCAGGCGGACCAGAAGCTGAGGCACAGCCCAGCCCTGTGCCTCGCTGTAAACTGCACCTGATATGTGCATGGCTGCGAGGTGCAGAGAGGCAGACACCAGCAAGGGAAGTGGCAGTGAGCACTCCATTGGAAAAAAAGTCAAGAGAAATTTCTTCTTTTGGGCACTGCATTTGTTGTCAAGTCAGAGGTGGATTTCTGGGCGAGAAAGCTGGTTGCTCCTGTTAGTTTCTGTGGAGTGCAAAGAAGTAAAGGATTGCCCATTTTCCATGGAAGGAAGGAAAGGCACCAAATAAACCCTTGGCTCACCTCATTGCTTTTTTTCTCTAAACAAGCACAGCAAGACCCTGAATGGTCTGAAGTCACCTGAGCCAAAAAGGCAGCAGCCCCTCCCTGAGTTGCAGGAGGGCTGAAAAACTGGGGAGATGACACTGAACCTTGTCCCCAACTTTGCAGAGCAGCCTGTGCCCAGTGTGAGCCAGACTGTTGTGTTGGCAGCTGGAGGGTGTCCCTCATCTCTCAGAAGCTCAGTTCCCCAGCTTCCTTCCTCTCTTCCCAGGCACAGGGGTCTTCCTCCCCCAGCCCTCCCTGCGTGCTCGTGGGCTCGAGATTTCCTTATCTGCTTTCAGGCGGTAGCGTAGGAAGGCAGCAAGGGCACTGTCAGCCAGCAAGGGCAGACCCAGCAGCTGAGCTTTTTCAGAATATGTTCTTGGCCCAGCCTTTGGAAGCTCCAGGGCAATGCTCATCTGGTGTGCATTGCCAGCCTTGCCCCAGTGAGTAGAGAGCTGTCAGACTGGCACTGCCTGAGAAGCTGTTTCTCCAGCAACAGCCCTGCATGGCTGGGCCTGCTTTGTGTTTGGAGGTGACTGGCTCAGCCCCAGAGAGACCTCTGAGCACAGCTCTCTTTAGTTTTGGGAAAATTTCCTTGAGGTTCATTCTAATGCTACAACCAGAATAAACTCTGACTTCAGAATAGGACCACATGTTCACCTTTTAAGTCCTCATCAGGGTTTCTAAGACAGCAGAAAGTGACAGGATCTTTTAATATTCAGCAGAGAGGATGGCTTAGCAGCTGCCAAGTAGAAGCAGTTGACATTGCTTGGGAACAGGAGCAAGCATTGCTCTTGCTCACTCCTCCTACTTCCCTCAGCAGCCTGAACATAATAAATATAGTGGTAAGAAACAAATGGTCTCCCCCCCTGCTTTACTAGAAACTGGAGTGTCAAGTCTTCCTCTGCAGGATAAAAAATAGAGTGGGCAGGATGTGACAGGATTTCTAAAATAAGCTTTGCAGAAGGTAGACAACACGACCAGGACATGAGCAAGAGGGTGGATGTGATCTGAGGGGGCACGACTGTGTGATGGAAAGCCCTGAGGAGGAGTGGGAAGAGAAAAACCATGAGTGCTTGGTACGTAATAAAGCATTTACAGTACCACATCACGGGACGTTTGTGGTTTATGAGGTATGCTGAGGCAGCTGCTGGATGTGTATTAATGTATTATCACAGTAATGGATTATGTTTTAATTCCCTGTAACGTGCCCAATCCCGAGTAATGCAAAGAAGCAAATTTGGCTTCTGTTCCAAGCAGCAAGTTGTGTCACAGATTTAAGACATGCTCAGAAGGCTGTGATGACGCCTCACCACACATTGTGCTGGACACGAGTCCTGCACGCAGCCCTGTGCAGCCCCTGTCCCAGGTCTTTCTACAAGAGGGATGATGTCTGCCAGGGAGGAGAAACATTCTGTCTCCTGTCCCTAGCAAATCTTTATAATTGACAAAAAAAAGTTTCCTGGTTTTAACCTATTAGTCTAGGAACAGTTAGGGAAAGGGGCTGGACCAGCCTCACAAGCAAGGTCAGGCGCTCAGCTGGTGCAAGTAGACAAACTCTCACTGATTCCAGAGAGGCTGAAGTAATTTACTCAACAATGGTAAAAATAGAGTCATAACACACAACCCCAAGAGAAGAATCTCACTCTAATTTTCCACATCTATACCTCAAAGAGAGCCACTAATCTTTGGCAGCAATTATTTTACAGGAGAGCCACCCTGTCCTCAGTTTTGGCATGCAGGAATCAGGAATGACGGCTCAGGTGATGATGGTTACCCCAGAGCAGGCTTAAAGGGAAGCAAGCAAGGAAACCATGCATTTGCTGTGCCAACAGTGCTGTGACAATTTTTGGGTTGAGACTGCGATGAGCAAGCTCAGGGTGGATAGCCTGCTGCTAACACTGCAGCCCTGACTGGGACTTTATTTGCTGTAAATGTATTGAAAGTCAATCTCTGAGGAAAAAGAGACTGATCCAGAATGCTTAATCTGTGATGTAGTATGCACCCCTACCAAGTGTTTTCAGTAAAATGGGAGCTACTAAATGACAGTACAGTTTTGACTGAGTAGCTGGACTTCAGTGTGTTACCAATAGCACCAAAATCAATGGGCAGAGAGTTTCTATGGTTGCAATATCAAAGGGATCTAGGAAAATACTGTCAAATCTCATAGAAGAAACAGGCTGTTAGGGACCTGATGCCAACATCTGAATGAATTCAAATGTCTAAAACCAATTAAGAGAGGCAGTGCTAAACAGCAATCCTAATTCAAGCATGGCTCTAGCAAAAAAAACCCAGGTTTTCCCTCTGGGTGTGGTCCTAGAAATGATCCCTAGAGCTGTCAGACATACCCCAGGCATGAGTCAAGAAGCAGTTATACAACTGGCTCTGCACTCTGTGCTCTTCAGTCAAGGACAGGAAACATTTCGTTCAGGTAGCAAAGGGCACCTGCCTAGCTGGGTGAAAAATTATGTACTTTCCTCAGCAGAGCAAAGTACCTGAATTTCCTCTGGTGGAAATATTCCTCAAAAATTCTATATTGGCATCCAATGGGCATTTAGGGTTATCAACGAGAAACACTCTCTACATGTATTTTAAGGTTTTCTGTACTGGATCAGTAAAAGGGAAGGTGTCAGATGATGTGATAGTGTACAGCTAAAATGTTTTCTTTTAACAGCCTCATTGTCTGTTGCTGGGGTGAGTGAGTTGTGTAAGATGATCCTCTGGACACATATTTTGGAAACTTTTTCGTCAACTGCCATGCAGCCAGCAGATTTAGGGCCAGTGATTAAGTTACTGAGGCTTTTGTTTTTTAAGTATGTGCTCCTCAATATATCTTTCAGGGCTAGCCATGTGCCAAGGGGCTTGTAACCAAGCTGTGATTCTCTTTCATGCTTTCAGAGGTCTCATTACAGGCTGCTGGCACCCACAGCCTGCTTCCTGCTTATTTCGAATGACCACAGCACACAGCAGAGGCTGAACAGAGCAGACAAGTCAGTCAATGAGTGGGGCACAAGGAAACAAAATGTGCATTTCTTCCTGGAAGGCAGAGGGTTTTGTTTGTTTCAAAATGGTGGTTGTTCTGATCCCAGAGACCAATTGGAGCTCAAGCAATGCTTTGCATAGATACTTTTTCACAGCAGCCAAAGCCAGGCTTTGGAAAGCAGCAGGGCATTATGCAGAGTTTTTTGAGGTTTTTCTGAGATACAGGCTGCAGGAAGAGTCATGGTTTCAGATTCTTGGTCAGGGTAATTTGTTTAGCTGTCTTGGCTTCCTTACAGTTTAGCCAGTAGATTTTAGGGCTAGGGATTTAATTGTGGAGAACTTTTCCTTTGCATCCATATTGTGGTTTATTCATGTAATTTGGTTGCCATCCTGCTTTGACTATGCTAAGAAAACCATTGTGGATTCTTTTTTCTTTTTCTTTTTTCCCCCTTTTTTCTGCAATAATTTTTCCTTCTGAAAACATTAATATGTACTTACTAAACATGATATTCAGTTCCTCAAGTCAAAGGACAAGCTGAGATCAGTGGAGTTTGCACCAAATGAGGATCTGGCCCATGACTTAAAAACAGACAAAAGGAAATACCGTCCAAAGCTGACTTCTCTATTACAGTGTTTAAGCCTAAATGAAATGCTTTGAGGACATGATATTGGGATTTTTTTTCAAGAGGATCAAATGCAAGAAATAAATAGGCATGCAAAGTCTGCTTCCCAGGTTATTCGAGTTTCGGAGCTCTGTTGTGTCCTGCTGCAGAGTCTTTCCTTTTGCTTTGGTAAAACATCAGAGTGTAGAGGGTGACCCTGTGCACTTGTTTCAGATGAGTGTAAACAGAAGATGATATTACTTGTCTGAATGAAGTGGACTATCCCATGGAGGAGAATAATAGCTGTCTCCTAGGGCTGTTTTTCTCAAAAAGACTAGTGAGAACTTAAAAGTCAAAAGACCCAAGAAAAGGATGAAAGTTGATTACTTTAAGGATTAAACTGTTACCCTGGTGAAGTCAGCAAATACTGTTTCTAAGCAATGATTTCAGTGTCTCTTGAGCTCTGTGAATCTGAACTGTGCAATTGGAATGTATTTCTTAAAGATGTAAATATAATTATTTTTATTTAATTTTTTTACAATGTTATTTGGTGTTTTGACTTCAATAAAATACATTCTGGAGTACTGTATAAAAATCAACTTGTGCAGAGAATTTCATTTGGATGTGTGTTTTTAAGACGTAAAAAATTAGAAGTATGCAATTAAAGAATTATACAACTCTTTAATTTGCATTGAATTGTGTTCTGTTAAAAATGTGCTAGCAATTGGTGTAGATTTTTAGCCACTTTTTCTTCCTTGGAATTCCTTGGAAGAGGCAAACGAGAGTACTGTTGTTTTGGTAGCATTCTGTTAGGTAGGGAGTGATTTTTCACAAAGTCTTGATTATTATTTCATCAAGAAAGTAGGTAGATATTAAAGATTACCCAGATGGTTTATATATTACTATAATAATCTTGTTCATAGAAACTCTCACAAAGAAAATAATTAATCATAAACACACTGTGATCCCCCTAAAGCAGTGACTGTTTTAAGTTGAAATCCCATAATGGCTATGACCTCTAACCCTGATGTAACTGTTTCTATCCTGGCTACTAAAGTGGCTGCTCATGAAAGGCCATCAAATACAGAAGTAAATGCAAAGGTTAACAAAGTTAGTGGACCAAACAAACTTGATACTGAGAATGAACTTTCACATGTAGCAAGAAAATAAACACCACTCTTCCAGACTGATCTACACAGGAGGTTTGAGATGCCAAAATATTAAATGTTATTAAGCACATAATCTCTATTTTACAGATAAGTGTTTACTCTGGGGGTTACCATCCTTTTATATTGATAAAGAGTCTTTGCTCAAATTAAAAAAGAAAAAAAGTTCATGCACTAGTGTGTTTTCAGTGAGATGGAGTTTGCTCTAGACTCCAAGAGAGCATTGGTAATTGGTTTGGGAAAGAGAAGAGATTGCACTGAGATATGTAAATCTTAAGCACTTTTTTGTGTGTGGCCTAGATATTAACACGACATTTGATTTTTCAACCCCTCCCCAAGTGTAATCTTTGCATGATATTTTGGTCCAGGTTGTTATTTTCAAAATTTTTTGTACTGCATTCTTTCCCGTCTCTCCAGCAACCTTCATAGATGGGGAGAATGGAATTTGCCTCTCTAATGCAGTGTCTGTTGTGAGGGGTTTTTTTGCTTCAGAAGTAGAAACTCCCAGTTGATGCTTTGCTGGTTGAGTTCAGCAGGACAGATCTTTGGAGCTGTTAAGCTCCAAGAAAGCTTGCAAAGGAGTAGAGTGTGGGCAGGTTTGCATGTGGGATGTACAGCTATGCACTGGTAGCTAGAAAAGGCAAACTTCATATACAGATATAGTGATTTCAGCAGTCCTTGAAGAGCAGAGTGGGATTCAGCAGTCTGAAATTTATAGCTGTCCCCCATGCTGATGGAGGAGACACCACCACCACCAGGGTGTCAGTGACTCCTGCTCCAACTTCCAGCTGCCTCTGGTGTCCTTTGGTGGGATCCAGCTGCCTCTGCTCACCTCGGCTGCACCTCATGCCTTGAAAAGCACAAATTCTGCCTTCTTACTCAGAAGTGGGCAACAGCATTAGGAAGAAAGTTTCTTTTTCACCATCATGATCCTGTGAACATATATAGGACTTCCAGGAAGCTAGTCCCAAATGGGGGAATAAAAAAGACGAGGCATTTTTATGAGTTTTGAAAAGAAAAACAAAAGCTTTCCTATTAATTTAATCAACTTGGTATCCTAAGCCCCAGTCAGAAATTTTTGGGCTGCTATGGAATAAGCAATTCAATGATGAAAAGAGAAAGAAGTGTTGGTTACATATAAAACTTGTCAGTTGGGGAAACTTTTTCCCTGGCCTACAAAGTAGTTTTTCAGGTAGATCAAAAAGAGTTGTTTAGCTCTACACAATTTCCAGTTTTAACAACATTAAATACCTTTTCTCCAGTTAGATATCAGTCTTTGAAGATTTTGAAATTGTTATTCCTGTGGGGAGGAGGATATTGAATAATTCCTACCAGTTATGAAACTCAATATTCTCCAGATGGTTGTTGAGACAAGCTTTTATACACCATTGTAAAATGGGTTTAAAATATCCTGTGCTGTGATTGACTAAACAAGTCACATGGCTACTGCATACAAGTTTGAACTCCTTTTTCAACTAAATGACCTTATTAAAACCATAAACAAAATGGTACTTAAAGGCTGGCTTTAAAGCAGCAGCTATAAATCCTAGATTTATTGTAGTACTGTTCTGCTATTTGTGTTAAAAAAAGACAAAAAACTAGGAAGGCCATTCTGCACATGAAATTATGCCTTTAGTGATCAATTGGTTTAAAAATATATAGTTCCACGTGCTTTATCAGTCCTCTAACGTTTTCTTCAAATAACTTAACAAAATGAGATGTATTCACAACTAAAGCAATGTCAAAAGGCTAAGAACTTGAGCTGGCAAATTTGAAGGCGAAAAAGCCGATGGTAAGGAGTGTTCCTTGAGCAACACTCTGCCTTCTTTTTCAGGAGTAAATTTGTGCGTAAAGAGACCCTAAGCATTGCTCTCCATAAAACCTTCACTCTCACTTGTGGTCTAATGCCGAGTTCTGCTGCAGTGGCAAACAGCTCCAGCAAAGGCTCTGCAAATCATGCAATATAAAAAAATAACCCCAGGAAGACCCCAGGCTGGCTGGGGTAACTGGACACAGGGGCAGCAGTCTGGCTGCTGTGGGGGGCAGTGGTTGCTCAGCAGGGCTGGATTGGTGTAAGTTTGGAAGAAGGATTTCTCATCTCTGCCTGTTCCTGCTGCCATGGTGCAGTCACGTGAAACCCTCCTGGCCTGGCACCCCTTCTCCTCCAACCACACAGACAGAGCCTGCAGCACAAGCCAGAGCAGAGACAAGGGAATTCCATGGCAGAAGAAAAATTTTACTTAAAACCTCTTCTCCCTGAGCAGTGCTTGCCCTGCAGAGTTTGCTGCACCTCGGTGGAATGACAGCAAGCACCATTCACTGCTGATTTTCTCCACCATGAAACCATGCCTACCAATGTGCATATTTCTTCTTAATTTTTCATTAGGATGCTAGTCCTTTAAGCTTTCTACCAGAAATGGTTATATTTCCAAATTACTAAACTATCACCTTAGAGTTTAAGGGTTGTTTAGGAGTCTCAGTTTACAAAATTAGTTATCACTATTCAAATAAACCCATGATGCAGTTCAGGGATTCTTTGTTGCTGTTTATGGAATGCCTTTTTTTCAGGGAGAGAGTTTACAAAGGTAAATTGCAAGGGGAAAAGCTATGTAAGTGGAATGGTTTTAACTTTGAGAATAATTCCATGGCATATTCCTAAAGAGAAAAAACCCTCACATTTCTTTTCCAGGAACCAGCATTTTTCCTGCTTATTTTTGCATTGAATATGGCTTGTGACAATGAAAATATTAGATATTATCATTAGTGGAAAGAGATTCAATAATAAAACACAGCAACGAGAAAAATGCTTAGGGATTTATGTTTCTTTAGGAAATGAGTTTACATGAAAGGGAAACAGGAAAATACATAAAGTGGTTGAATCTGGTATTACACTTAAAATCACGCTGCTGAGATTTTTTAAAGTAATTTTATTTTTTCCTCTTCTGTAAATATTCCAGTTGTAACATAACTCATCTCACTTATCGACACTTTTTTTTTTTAGTTTATTTAGTGTGTCTTGGTTTCAGGGTTTCAGTTTAATATTGCTAACAGTCTTAGTAAAAACCCCAGGATTAGCAGTGTATTTGAACACCTGCAAAGTTCATTTAAGAACTGGAATGGCAAATATTGCAAAATTCAAAATATATTTAACATATTTGTAGTTTGAATGTTAACCACAGCTGTTTAGTGCTGTTCAAGAGGCTTGGAATGTACATATTTTATACATCTCAAGGAATAGCTCTGATTGATGGCCTTTCATGTCAACTGTTTGATTTGCTGAAAGACAGAACCAAAAACAGTGGAAGGAGGAAAGTCTGGGAAGAGCTGCCAGACCAGCAAAGTTGTTTATTAAACCAAAAAAAATCTATCCAAGTTTGGCATGCTTCTGAATCTTAGCTGAATTCAATAGAAAAAGGGGGAAGAGAGAAATGAAACAAAACAAACAAAAAAAAAAAAAAAAAAGGAAGATAAAAAGCAAAAAGTAATAAAACCAGACAAAACAGAGGAAAAATGGTTTATTGTTTTACTGATTGCATTCACACTGATGAATTGTTCTATCATTCAGCCAGATGGAAGTCCAACAAATGCCTCATACAGAGCTATGAATATCTGATGTACAGTTATTTTACTATCCTTACAGAGCCAGATTTTTCAATGGATCATTCACAAATCTTTCAGAGAAACACACTTTTCTATGATCCTTGGCACTGATAGTATCATTTTCCATACCAGACTCAATGATTAAGCCAGATGCACTGCATTCGCTTTTCTTTTTCATTCTGAGGAACTGGTTCTTCTCATATTTATACTAGCTGTGACTACTGCAGCTCAAAAGATTTTACTTGAGCAACTCTTGATTTTTTGAGGGCAAGAAATAAAGCCCTTTAACCATTTCTTTTCAGTATTGATAGATGCGATGTATTTTTGTCCAGATTTCAGCCAGTAACCAAAACCATCACTATGCCCAAATTTAACATTTAATTTTCTAGGAACTTATGGCCTTCACCTCTTAACACACTGGAGTAACAGGCAGAGACGGAAAGCCTGAAAAGTAAATACATGCTGCACCCTCTTCTCTAGTTTTACAGAAGCTATTTCCTAAATCCTTTGATTATTAACAAATGCCATGGATATTCAACTGACTTTGCTGGCAACCAGGGTATATATCTTGCAATCCTAGATTTCAAGTGTCCATCTAGAGCAACAAATGTATTGAAGAGCTTAAAAAAAAAATCTACAGTAGGTATTAGTTCACAGCTTTTAGGCCATACCTATTTAGGGCAAACTGTTGAACACGCATAAGCTGAAGAGAGAGTAGTGTTCACATACCTTAGTCTAGACTTCTTTTGTGCTCTGTCTGAATCATCAACTCATCACTTTGAAGAAGCATGAATGAGCAAAGATGAATGTGGGCAGCAGAAAGATTGAAACCCTTTGTGGTGTGATCTTCATCACCCAACATATTTCTGCTGTGAGGGACATTTTGATTGGAACTGTAACTCTGGTGTCTCTTCAGCCTCAGCAACACTTGGGATAAAAATCTTCATTTCTTTCTATGGTGAATTAGAATACTCTGTCCCTTTTTAATGAACACAGGGCTGATCTGAGCACCTTCATACGCTCTTCAGTACTTTTTTTTTTTTTTAACTACAGCTGCTCAGTCTATTGAGAAATTCAGTCACACTGAAAAAGCTTTAAACATTCCAAAATTCAGTACCTTGAGAGCTTAGTAACATGGGTGGCTTACCTCCATGTTCCATTCACTTGTTTCCCTGTGGAATACAATGTCCAGATCAATGTTATTATCCTGATACTCAAAGTCCAGTATGATTTTGGCTACAGTTAGATGAGGACTAAACATTTCCCTTGAGAACAGGGCTTCCTACCAACAGCTATGTTTTTTCTGGGAGAATTAAATTGTGCACATTCCAGTGAGGTGTTTGAATGCAAATGCTAGGGGAAAAAGCCAGTGACAATTCAAAAAAAATTCCAGAAAATAACTGTGTGTTGTAGTTTTGCTCAGTAAAACCTGGATCAAACAAATTGTTGAATAATTTGGCTCAAACTATTGAAAAATGTAGCCAAAACTGTTTAAAAGTAAGTCTCCAGGTTTACTTCAAGCATTTCACTCAAATACGCGCTTAATTACTTTTTCCAGGATATTTTTCTTGCCAGGATCTTGAATAATCAAGCTTTATGTTCTTATTTTATGTACCTAAATACAGAGTTGCCAAACATGTAAAACACTAAACAGTCAAGTCTTTTGGGGAGGACAAAAGATTTACCTTATGTCTTTTATTTTTCATTTCTGTTATAATATACTTTGGAGGTGGTTAGATAATGACAGATACATTTTATTTACTCTATTTCATTAAAAGGTTTATAGAATTTTTCTGCTGTGAAATAAGGTAATTTAATAATATGTTGTCTATACTCCTAATTTTTCACAACAGGAAATCATTGAGAATTGGTGCTTGCCATATGTTGATACAAGGTCCTGTACAGATACAATTGAGAATTTCAACTATATTAATTAATAAAGCACATCCTTAGCTAAAAATTGAAGCTTAAATAAACCTTCAAATAAAGCTTAAATTGTACATTAATAATTATTGAATAAAACTTGTTAAAATTATTTTCTAAACCAACATATTTTCACTATTTCTCCTTCCTCTGTCTGAGCTAGAGCATGCTGCCTAAGCAGAGGGTTTGTTGCCTTTGCTCATATCAATGACACTTATGGAATCTGTCTCTTTTGGCCCTAAATATGATACATGTGTCTTAAAAGACTCAGGGCATAATTTCTAGCTGCAAGTTACTCTTTGCAATTCAGGTCAAAATCAGGTATATGGCTATTAAATTATGTTAACTGTAATCAGGTTATTCCCTCTCTTTTGAGGACTTGAGTGCATTAGTGAACATTTTTGCATGTAATTGTCTTATTTTGTTTTGAAGCTCAGTCTTTGAAGCTCTTTTGGACTGAAACACCCCACTGACCCTCTTCCAGATACAAATGTGCGAGTTCCACAATCTGGAACTAATTGCCCAGACACCATCTGGAGGTCTTGTTCCTTGGTACAGGCTGCTGTAATCGTGAGGCTTTCACAGCAGAAGAAGTATTTTACAGCATCCCTAAGATCTCAAAATATTTCAAAAATGTTTCAAAATATTTCCAAATACATCTGCCAGCTGGGGACACTGGGAAGGTTGCCATGCCCATGAACACTTACGTGCCTGTGTGTAATACAGTCTATTTCAGGTAGGTACTGTCCAAAATGAGAAGCTGGGTGGGGCATTGGGCAGACACACTGAGATGGGAACAGTGTAGAAATGAAATCTCCTGAGCCTGGTTGCATAGTTACTCCAGCCAGTTGCTTCTTTCAGCCCATTTTTAGCACATCTTTTTCTCAGGAAAAATGTGGGGGTTCTGTGTGTGGCTGATTCTCCTGCAAGAATGCAGCAGAGCTCCCCAAAATTGTGCTCCTCTCTTAATCTTGAGCTTCCCTTTCATTCAGCAGGCCATTACGTTTTCTGCAAGAAAGACCTTTTTGGGAATGGGTTTGGCCATTAACAAATACCTTATGTTAACAATTTTCCAACTTCAACCATTTCAACTGTTTAAGCACTATGATGAGAAAGCAGCCAAGGACAGTAAGTGGAAAAAATCTGTAGAAAAATGAGGACCTCAGGATTTCTTACGTTATGTTTTTGACTCAGGAATTCATAGCTTTGAAGAGAGAAATATTGGAACCAGGAAAGGATTTTTTTTCTCCCCAGTACCTCAGTGGCATATGACAAGTTGGAGTTTTTGTAAGGCTTACCTTGGTCTTTGTTTAACTCACAGATGGCTTATTATTTCTGAGTGAAACATTTAAGCCTCAAGCCTCTGTCCACCAAAAACAGCTAAAGGCTTTGCCTTTTCTCTAATTGGTTTTCAACTTGCCACTTAACAGTCAGGGGGAAATGTCTTTTCTTTCATACCATCTATTCAAATTTCAAATATTTGAATACTTAAAACTTGCTAAACCCAAAATCCTCTTTATCTGGACCAAAGCTGTACAGTGAAAATCAGCAAGAAGTAATTCCAGTCCAAAACTGAATCTACACACATTCAATGGCTGGTTAGTCTGGAGGGGGAAAACACTACACAAGTCCTTTTCTAGTACAGCTTTCTCATTTACAGAAATGTCCAAATAATTTGCATCCAGACTTTCAGAAGAGCCAGAGTGGTGGAACACTACAATAAAAAAAAAAAAAAAAAAAATTCTAGCAAATTGGCATGGGAAAATTGGGGTTTATAATGGAAAAAATTTTGTAAGTAATAATAGCGGCAGCTGTTACTTATGTTGCTCCCCTAATAATAAAATCCTGTAGGAGTAGTTGACCACATTCAAACATGAAAATGTTTCAGCCAAGAAAAAATGTCTTGTTTTACTGAGATTCCTTTTACCCCCAGCTGGTTTTGTATAATTAAATCTATCCACAAGGAAATGTCTTAGAAGTGTTTTTGATTGTTTATTTAAATTTTTTACTTTTTCATGTGTTCCCTATACATGCTATCAGGCCAAGTGCTGCTCTCAGTCACGAAGGTTTGGATCCAGAATTACTGTGCTAATGTCAGCTGCATCAGTCAGTTCCAGAGGCTAGAGATATCTCTCCAAGAGTCCTAGGTGAACACTGTTTTGGAATTTAACAGCATTCTTCAAGAAGAAATATCTTTCTTGTTATTTCTTAGTCATTTATGAACAGGTTTACTATCAGAATTACACTGATGATAGCCTCTGTTCCTTTAACCACAATGCAGTGTTTTCATACTGATTAAATTTCTGCTTGCTACCTGAAGATCTTTTTAGTTCTTGCGGCAGACAACTTTAGTATGCTACTTTGTTACAGAAATTCATGTCTTTCAACAAAAGCCACAGCCCTACCTGTATGTTCATCTGAACTGAAGAGATACCTAAGAGCTCCACAGAGAAAAGTAAATTTAGTTCACCAAGGAAATGGATATGATTCTTGAGATAAATGACATTCAAAATAAACTCCAAAAGTTAATTTACTAAAAATTTTTTCCTAAATGAATTTAGAAGAAATTTGTAGCTGCTACCAGACTGGCATCATTTGATCAATTTCTATTTTGTTCAGTAGTTCTCTAATGCTCCTACATTTTCAGCTTCTCTGTCCAGCTAATACCACAATGTTATAACCACAAATATTACTATTTCTAACATTAATATTATTGAATACTCTGGAAAATTCACTCTATGTCATATGAATGAAATTACCAAGATTTGCCTTTTTTATGATCTAAGTGAATATGAATACATGAGAAAGAAAGGGTAATCTGTCACTCATCAGACTTCCCAGAAGTAAAAGTATATATCCAACTTTCATTTGTACTTTGTTATAATGTAGAAAGCATCTTAATTAACACAGGGCTAAGTGGAGAAATACAGGCAATTAATTTCCTTCCTTCCTTCCTTCCTTCCTTCCTTCCTTCCTTCCTTCCTTCCTTCCTTCCTTCCTTCCTTCCTTCCTTCCTTCCTTCCTTCCTTCCCTCCCTCCCTCCCTCCCTCCCTCCCTCCCTCCCTCCTTCCCTCCTTCCCTCCCTCCTTCCTTTCCTCCTTCCTTCCTTCCTTCCCTCCTTCCCTCCTTCCTTCCTCTTTAATCCTCTCTGTTTCTCTTTTCCTTCGTTTCTCCCTTCTTTCTTTCTTTCTTCTTTCCTTCCTTTCTCCCCCTTCCCCTTCTAAGGGGAATGGCTAAGATTTTTTTTCTAGTTGTATATTCAAGGGGAAAGGCAGGTTAAAATTTTACCACTTTTCCTGAGAGCAATAAAAAGTTTACTCATATATATGGCCTGAAGGTCTGGAACGGTTTGTATTTACTCATGATTTCATTTCTACCACCAGCCTTATTTTTTTCATTAAATATTTTCAGCTTATTTTTCCTTGTATGCTGTCTCATTACTCCTGTGCTCTTCTTTCCTTGGGAATACTAATGGACTTGTGTAATGGCTAACCACTACAAGATTTCTCATTTTTTCCATGGTGGGCTGGGATGTATTGGAACCTCTTGATAAGACTATCAGAATGCAAACTCTCTTATGATTTTCAGTCTAACTATTATTCTTAAGGTGCTCTTCCACATTACTGAGCAAGGTACTTAGCTTCATGGACCATGTAGGCAATATTCTTTGGGGCTTCACAACTGTGTGCTGGGCTCCCAGATCTCAGCTCTGTTGCCCAGGGGTACTCTGCAGCACAGGCAATATTTTTTTTTTGAGCTTACAGTCATTATCTGTGCCATTTATTGAGACTCTGTATGGTGATCTTAGGTAGTGGACACCAAGTTTGCTTTACCAGCATATTTTTTCAGAGACCAGATATGGTTCAGACCGGGGTATGGTAGATGATCAATAGTCTCTAGCAGGATTCATTTCTAAAAAAGATTTACGCAAGTTAATCCTAACTGTCTGACAAACAAGAAAACATTAACACAGTTTCAAGTTCAAATTCCAGAAACATTAATCAAAAGTTGCTGAAATCCTGGAAAAGTAAACCAAATTTAAAATTGCCTCTTCTGCTGTGCTTCGTTACTTACAAAATCACCAATGGCTTTGTTCATTATGCCACAAAAGTTCATTATTTTTGCAGTGCAGTGGGCATGCATTCTCTTACCAAAGAACTTATTTTTTATTCTCAGCCTTTCCATTTTGACATTAGAAAAATATACAACCAAAATCTATAAGACTTTGATTAAATGTTGATACAGCTGATTCCAACACAGCCAAAGCCAGTGACCATACATGGAATCTAAACAACAGCTAGTAATTACAGTGTCAAAGGCATGTATACACTGTGTGTTATGTTTCATTGTCTGGCATGCAAATATAGACTTGGTTTCCTTTGCACTATTTCCAAAGTATAAAGAAAGCTAACCAGAGAGTTCTGTTTCGTTTACACAAAAGAACAAGGTTCAATCATGTTTGATAAGTTGCAAATTACTGGTAATACCACAAGTGTTGTTACAGCTGCTAAGAGTGGTCAGGAGGATGTACAAAATACAGCAACGGCATGAATCAAAAGAAAAAGTCTAAACAATTTGAATGATAGTGTATAATACTTCTAACTTTAACTTGGTGCAAGTGCTTGTCAGCAGCATCTGAGGCAGTGGTGAGATATGCGAAGCGATTTGCCACGTAAGTATTCAATATTCTGTGCTTTGGCAGACTCCCCACTAACTTTACCCCTAAGGGGACCAGAGGGTGCAAAGGGGGATGAAGGAAAGGAAAGGAAAGGAAAGGAAAGGAAAGGAAAGGAAAGGAAAGGAAAGGAAAGGAAAGGAAAGGAAAGGAAAGGAAAGGAAAGGAAAGGAAAGGAAAGGAAAGGAAAGGAAAGGAAAGGAAAGGAAAGGAAAGGAAAGGAAAGGAAAGGAAAGGAAAGGAAAGGAAAGGAAAGGAAAGGAAAGGAAAGGAAAGGAAAGGAAAGGAAAGGAAAGGAAAGGAAAGGAAAGGAAAGGAAAGGAAAGGAAAGGAAAGGAAAGGAAAGGGAAGGGAAGGGAAGGGAAGGGAAGGGAAGGGAAGGGAAGGGAAGGGAAGGGAAGGGAAGGGAAGGGAAGGGAAGGGAAGGGAAGGGAAGGGAAGGGAAGGGAAGGGAAGGGAAGGAAAGGAAAGGAAAGGAAAGGAAAGGAAAGGAAAGGAAAGGAAAGGAGAGGAAAGGAGAGGAAAGGAAAGGAAAGGAAAGGAAAGGAAAGGAAAGGAAAGGAAAGGAAAGGAAAGGAAAGGAAAGGAAAGGAAAGGAAAAGAAAGGAAAGGAAAAGAATTCTGAAAATTAGCACTGTGAAAAGTCTTTTTTTGCATTAAAATGAGCATGGAGTTCCTTTGGGTGCTGCTAATTAGGATCAAGCGAACACAAGAAAATAATTGTTTTTTGTGAGGAAAAGAATCACAAGCTTTCCTTATAACAGAAATAAAATTGGAATACTGAAAAACATAACTAGAGAATGAATAGCTGAAAACCAACCTAAGCCTACTTTTATTAGTAATATCTCATGATTTGTAAAGCTATATGAATTTCAGACAACAGGGAAAGGATGATGCTTGATTCCAAATGTGAAAGGTTGGCAACGCTATGAATGCATCCCAGGAGCGCTAATTATTATTTGTACATCAGATGACTGTGATGCTCCTAAACCTTTAAGTAATTACATTACACAGGACTCTGCATTTTTAAGCAAACTTGTTCTTCTGTAGCCCTGCCTCTTCAGTCAGGATATGCTCCACAACTGGAACAGCTTGCGCCGGGTTAGCCCCCTGGGAAAGTTCTAATTTACAAAACCCTGTTTAGAAAAATCAAATCTATTTAAAGGCATTATATTATAAACATAAACTCCCTAATGAGCTGTAGTGAAATGGCTCTAGGCAATAACTTGCGAGGTTCAAATGATTTAGCCATTTTCTGCCATGTATTATTTTCATTTAATCTGCATCACAAGGACTGTAAAGAGTCCAGCTGTTCAAAGTGAGTCTTAAAGAGTCCTGCCAAATGCAAAGGCTTGTCCAATTGTTTCCTTTTTTTACCATGTTTGGTTAAAGACTTATTAATTGATAGATCAAATGGTTCCTAAGTTTGAAAAAGAATTAAAGAAAGAATGCAAGGGGAGTCAGCATTTCTATATAGCAATACAGATGCTAAGAAATACTGAATTTTTAAAAAGAGGCAATTAGAGGCAACTGAGAAGGAAGGAAGGAAGGAAGGAAGGAAGGAAGGAAGGAAGGAAGGAAGGAAGGAAGGAAGGAAGGAAGGAAGGAAGGAAGGAAGGAAGGAAGGAAGGAAGGAAAAGAAATCCATGGGAAAACCTTGGTGTAGTGAAATAATCTGTGTTTTCATGTTCAGATCTTCACTCCTTTGGGACCAATGGTGCACCCTCAGGATGTGATAAGTCTGATTGACTTTGCCATCTGCTAGCTGCAGTGCAGCTTTTTTTTAGCTACACCTGCAAGAAAGGCCGTATTGCCTTTGTATGGCAATTAACTTCTACTGTGTTGAGATCTTACTAGGAAATTTTTTTCAGAAATCCTATCATTTTTGCTTAGAAGCAGGACTAGAGGAAGTGATGGAGGACACATGGGTTCTTTGAGAAGAAATGCAGTGTCAGATGCAGAATGCACTGGTGACTAATAGGCATTTCTTACCATTCCTTCAGAAACCATTGTACTGTTAAATGCAGGCCATGGTTTGCCTCAGGTTGGATTTAAGTAATGGAAATATACATTTTTTGGAGAGATTTATTACATAATTCTAATAAAAAGTTAGAGTATAACATCAGTAGCTTTTACCACTGAGTACTTGCTCTCTTCAAGACTTATTTTCAACATCCAGAAAATGCAAATCTGTACCTGTTACAGGATTTGGTATTTTGGTCTGGTCAAAATCACTTGACTAATTTAAACATTAAAAAGTAGTATTCTGAAATGTGTAAATGTTAAAACCATAATTTCCATGTAGTAATGGCGAATAAACACAGCAAACCTGGTCTATTTAATAAATGAAATGAAGCAATGTTAAGTGGAAGAGGTGGATTACATCCATTTAACTGTTTCCTATTTTAAGCAATTATTGCAAAAACATTGTATGCTTGTGGGAATGCCCATATCAAAAACAAGTATAAGGAAACAATTTTGACTTTTTATTTTAAAGTCTTATTAACAGAATGATTTGGTTTGTGCAAATATTCCCTCCTTTTGCAATGGGATATTGCACTGAAAGAGATAACACAAATTTAGAAAAACATGGACCAATTAAAGCAGTGATACAGTAAAAATTTTGGTTCAGTTTTTCAGCTCAGTTGAAAATGTTATAAGAGAGTCCCTTGCTGAAGACAAATACAACTGTACTGGCATTTAAATTGCATAAGGATTGTTTTGTCTTCCTAGACTGGTGCAAAGGGATGAGCCATGGATGAGGATCCAGTCCAAGATATACTGCAATATGTATTCTTTACAAAAGAAATTAACTCATTTTTCTGATCTTCACCTATTTTATTTGGTTGTTTGCTCACAGTTTCATCATAAGCGAGCATATGTAAAAGCTGTTTGACTTTGATGACACAAAACCCAGTCCTGAATACACTAAAAATATAACTGAGTTTGGCAGTCCTATCACAATCCTGGAAGGGTTAAAAAAAAGAGGATATTCACCATAAAGCCAATATACAGATCAAGAACAATGCTCAGGTCTGGTTTTGAGACTCTTAGGCATATTGCATATCAGTAGTGATTTGAGGGCCAGATCATTGGCTATAGTTCAGGAGCACATGGTGCCATTGAAGGTCCAGGACACAAAGACAGCTTTAGGCCAAGTCTGAACTCTCCCTTCACTAGTGCTTAGAAGACCGCCCTCCAAATTCCCCTCTTGGCATAATTTAAAATACCCTGAGGGATTGACAGTTCTAGGAAGACAAGCCAGAGCCCTATGACAAGTTGCGCATGAGAAAACTCAAGACACACTCCGTCCTTCAGTTTAAAGAGAGAGCTTTAAACCCACTCCATTACATCATGAAAACAGTAGCACTGCAGCACTTGGAATAACTTCTTCTGTAAAGATTAAAAATGTGAGAATTCCTCTGCCTGCTTCTCTAGTGATTTACCAAGCAGAAATTACCATAGGCCTGAAAGGATGGAGAAGCACAAAGGTACCTCAGTGTATTTGAGATTCAGACTGGAGGAGTGGAGAGGTTGAGTATTGCGTGGTTCCCCTGCCAGTGAGATTGACTTCATGCCTTCAAGAGCCCTATATTCTCATTCATCAAAACAAAACTGGACTGAATACTTCACTGCAGTGTTGTACCAAAACACAGAAGCTCAATTTTAATGACCTTTCTACAGTACACAAACAGAACTTCTTGTCCCTTTTGTTGTCAGACCTGTCTTTTCTTGCAACATATTAACCCATGCAATGTTCCACTGAGACTAGCACCTGAGCCAGCTCTGGTGTAATGGAATATAAACTCTAAATTACAAAAGCTTCCATGACTTGCTTCTAGCTGATGTATATCAATACAGTTCCACTAAAGTAAATTAATAATTGAGACTTTTGGCTCATGAGTTGAGCGACGGTGCTTTGACCGCACAATCAATCTTTACGTCTATTTATTTGGTTAGAATCATGCAGTGCTAATGAGATTATAGCTTGGGGATTAGGAAATGCCTTTCCAGAAAGGTAGGCTGAGCTGTAGAGAGATGACTGACATGCTAACCATACACAATGTCCATGGAACATGCTGACTAATCTCATCAGAGTAATGAACTGCGGCCCACTCAACGTGTGGTCCAGATAGTATCAGAAAAGAGCAGTGGCCATAGAGAACACAGTATACCAAAAATAAGGAGTTGTGTTTTATTTGTGGTAGTGGGCAGTTATGGACATGTTCAGAGTTTACTCAAGTGCACACACACGAACAAATGTTAATCACAATTTTTTTGTTATCTCTTCATGTAAATACATTCTCTGTTGTTTCTTTTTCTGTAACTGGAGAAATTTAGCTACATTCTCCTGGGAAAAAGATGTCTGTTATGCTGTTTTTCATTTCCCATCTGGTCTCTTTTTTGGAATACAACTGCCTGGACTTCGGAAGAGTGTTTTTTGCGTCACTCATCACTGGACACAAGATGCAGTTACAGAATCCATCCACTGGATATTTATACAGTTACACATATTAAAAATGGCTAATAATTATGAGATAAGAGAATTCAAGTTTTCATGTCCTCTTATCTAGTACTAGTGGTTTAGGAACTAATGAGGATGAAGATTTTCATCATTTAATTAAAAACTGGAGGTAGAAAATTGGGATCAAAGTCAAAGGACCTCTTAGTGAGTTACATCAGCTTATAGCAGCTGAGAAGTTTGCTTCTGAGCTCCTGTTGTCCCAGAGTCTTAGGTAGAAATGAGTACGTACTTCCAGTACTTTATGGAAAGGATAGCAAACTCCACAGTTAGCATGACAAAGGTGTGGGAAAAAAGACTCCTAAGAAGAAACACACCATGATAATGAGGATTGCTGCAATGTTTCCCTTGGGGAAAATGTGCAGTTCAAACAAGATGACATTACATGATGAAACCAAGCAAAACTAAAGACAAACTAGTTTTTTCTCACCCTAACATTAGGTCTCACTGAGGTGAAATGTATTTGAATTATTACAATGATCATCATGACTGTCATCCTCTCGATAGCATGATGGGAGAGAATTCACTGCAGCTCCATTTGGCCATGACAGAGGTGCTGTGGCTGGCAGAGTTATTTCTCTGATTATCCTTTAACTGCTGAGGTGACTCAGTTAAATAATCTAGTGGGTCTGTCCTGTTGGCCTCCTCAGTTTAGGCTATCATTGCATGTCCAGCAGTTCCCACACAACCTGTGCTTGCCATCATCTACAGTGACCCCTTCCCGGCTCCAAGGCTCTTCCTGCAGGTACTAATGCATGCCAGGCATTCTGGCAGCTACCCTTGTGATTTGTTCACTCACTTATCATCACCACCAGCACAGCCTAAGGCTTTGGACAAAGTTCATGCAACTGCACTTAGCTGCAACCTAGCGGTAACTCACTTAGTAAACTTAATAAGTATGTGGATACTTATGTATGTAAGACACTGAAGTAGTATCTTAAAAGTCTCTTCAGGGGTTCTAGCCCTGTTTAGGACGGATAAACACTGCCATTTACCCTGCTAAAACACTTGTGTTTTGAATTTCTTGAATCTTGTGACCAGAGTTTCATTCTTACTACAAATATTCCCTGAAACACAAATGATGGGAATAATTTTCTAGTGTGGCAGAGTAAGGACTATAAACTGTAAGAGGAAACACATTAACTGTTAAACAAAACATTTTGGTTTTGAAGGGCTAGGTTTAAGAGGGATTTCTAAATGCGTCCACCAAGCTCATCTATACCCATCCAGTAGATGATGTGCATCAGGGTTGTTTGGCAAGGAGGACTAATACCCTTAAATATCCTTAAAGCAGCTCTACAGATCATGCTCACCTGCGGAGTGGAAGGCTTCAAGTCTCCGTCCATTCCAGCTACTCCTGAGGTGCCAAAACTGGGGCAAATACAACTTCAGGCTTCCTTCTGGCCAGAGTTGCTCAGGAGTACAATTTGTGTTTGTCTCTCCACACACAGAGCAGAGGCTGCTAGCTGTGTGTCACTGCCTCAGAGGAAAGCCAGGGTTTTATGGAAAGCATTGTCTGGTACAAGGAGGTGTAGCTTTCTCAATTAAGGTTTCTTTGCAATAACATTGCCAAGACAGAGAAGCCTCCAAGAACTGGCATTGTCTGTATACCAGTTCTGAGGTTCTTTGCATTCTACCAGGCAGTGTAAAGAGGCCATAGCTCAAATTTATGAGAAACCACTTAGTCTTGCATACATCCTGAAAATTTGGTGCTCTCCATGTCTATCCAAAGTGAACTGAGCATTCAAAATGAGCAAAACTGAAGCTGCTGGTATTACATCCTATCCAACCCATATGAGACACCCTTTTGCAGGTCTCGTTCTTGGAAGGCATATGCTGTAGGAAAGGGATGGAAAGAGGCAGGCAACAGAGCACATGAAGGCTAAATCAAGATTTTGGGTGGGCTTACTCCAGGAAAGGGGATTTAGTGCTGAGTGCCAGGATGCTTGTAGCAGGGAACTGATTCCAAAGAAGACTGCCTCTATTCTTCAAAAAGACCTACTCAAAGGAGTTTTGAAAATAAATTAGAAACATGATACTGCAGTATGCAGAACTGGAGTAAAATTCCAGTGTCAGCTGATTTTGTTGAATGCACAGTGAAAGGAAAAAGAAAAAAGGAATTGATAGTTAACATCTACAGAAAAATAAATCTTTGACAAGTAATTTGAGCCAGTGTAACTGTACTCAGCAGGAAAACAGGAAAAGTCATTATTTGCCAAAACAAATCTTTAAAAATCTGATAATATTTAGGAAATAAACAGCTCAATCAACAGACTCAAAAAAGTTCAGGCAATTTCCTTTCCTAAGACGATGTTGGGCAATGTCAAGCAGAACCACACAAGGTGCTGTGGTTGTGAAAAGAGATCCCCTATGACATCGCCATGCACTGCTCACAGAGAAACATATTTCAGAGAGACCATGAACAGGTCTGTGCAGTGCATGTCTCCTCCTCACACAGTTGGCTCTCTGGCATCAGCACCATTGAAGAAAAGGCTTTGACTTCACCTCTGCCTTTTTAAATTAGTTATTTCTCCTGTTGTGAAGTTCATGCTGTAATTCATTATTTTTAGTGAGCTAAATCAATTGTAAATTGCATTATATAAATGATGATTGCAGTTAATTGAAGGCAGTATCCTTTACTACTGTATGAATCAGCAGTGGAGGACTCAGAAGGAATTCTGGTTCTGATTAAACTCTAATTTTGGCCAAAGGCTTTCAGCAATTTTTGTCTTTCTTTCTTCTTTTTTTTTTTTTTTAAATTTTGAAATCTAGCCAGTACCTGTTAGATAACAAAAGAGACTAAAACCACATTCAAAATCTCTTTAATCAGTGGATAAATTAGCAAAAAAAGACATGAAGTCCTAAAATCACTCTCCAATCAGAATATCTGTTACTAGCAAAGCAGAATTATTTAGTCTTGCCTCGGGCTTGAGAGGAAGAAGAAACCTTCTGGTCTTGTCTTTTTCCTGGGCATAGCTGTGATCAAAGAAAGAAGATATTAGTAATTTTTCTGAAGTCCTTCTGAAAGAATAAAGAAGTCTGGTTTTCAAAGTATGGCATGAAGTTCTTATCTTATATATCAGCCAGAGTAGATCATAATTTAGGACTGCAAATTTTCAGGAAAGGAAATGTCATGAAGCAGAACAAGGAGAGCATGGTAAAGGACCACTGTTCTCTTCTGCTGTACCATTTAGTGTTTTGAATTTTTTCACATCCTCATTTTGTCTGGATTGTTTTTTGTCTGGAGGGAAAAAGCATTCAAAATGCTGAATTTAATGATGTTTTTGTTTCTAGGTTTTATTTGACAAATCTTGGCGCCATCATTACAGAAATTAAAAGGTTACTGGAAGTTAAAATTCTAAGTCCTATTTGTCCTGTTAGATAAAGGTGAAGAGCTGGCTATGAGGAAAACAACCTCTCTGTTATGTTGTAGCAAATAACTCCTTAAACAAATTATAACTTTTGTGCACAGGAATAATAAAAGACAGCTTTGAGGTTGCATTTCTTTAGATAGAAATATGTTTATGACTTTGAAATCCTTATATACAAATTCTGAGGCTTATCAGATGACAAAGAATAATATAATCTCCATTACTTTACTACTCTATGAGTAAAGGAGATATTTCAAAGCCAGAATCATATGAGATTATATATGGCAAGCTATTAAACAAGGTCTTTTGACATACCATTTTGGATGAACTAATTGCACCCAACAGCCAGAGGAGAAGGAAAATAGATACCAAAGGATTCATGCCAGTAAAGCATGCTACAGAGACGTTTGTTACTCCACTGGGTCTAGTGAAAGCCTGCAGTATATCACTGCACAATTGTTCTCAGGACCTTTAGCTATTTTGTTTTATAAATCCTGGGTGCTGTTCAGATGCAGAGGATTTGGAGAAGAGAGACTGCAAGCAGATAGATAATCACAAGACAAATTCAGCTTTTTTTCACGTATATTGTGCTCCATGGTATTTACAATAGCAGCAATCTGTTTTCATGACAGCATGTTTTTGTAAATCCAAAGAGATAAACTTTCTCAGCTATTTATAAATCACATGCTTACATTATGATCTCCTGCCAGTAACTCTGGTCGCTCTTGAACTTTGCTGTGTTCAGTTTAACAAATCTGTTTGTTACTGTCGTGCCAAAGGTGAGAAAAATATACTGGAATCCTGTGGAGAAGATGCAATAGCTCTTTGTGGCTGGAACAGTGATGTCCTGCCACTGTTAGGGTAAAGGGAAGTCACACACCTTAATCCCAACACAGCTAGGAGCCAACAATCACAGGTTCTGTCTCAGATCTGCCATTAACTTGTTGTGTGGTCTTGGAAGAGGGTTTTGCCTTGATAAAATGAAATCGATCTTATCTCTCCATTCTTCAGTATTCTGGTGATCTATTAGATAATATATGCAATGAAGCTAATTATAACTACTATTTTTCCACTGTCCTTAATTTATTTTTGCTATTCATTGTGCAATTATTAGAACTGTTAACAAGCAAGATGGATTTCATAGCCTCCAGGAAACATACAATAAAAGAGAAACAACTTTGTTCTTTACTGTGTCCTTTGTTTTGAAGGAGCTCAGCAATTTGCTGTACTCCTCTCAAGGCAGAAAATGCGTACTTAGCATAAGTGAATAATTTACAATGAATCACTTCTACATTGAATAACATTTTATTTTAATTTCCATGACTTGTCTGTGTGAATAGATCACAGATATTCTAATGGAGCTGTTGGGATCTTTTTGTTGAGCAATTTATGAAATTCTTGGACTTTTTCAAACCATTTAAACAGCAACTTCAAGCTCCTATGTAAATTTAGGACGAACCATATTTGATCAGGCCATAGGTCCGTGTAGTTTAGTTTAGTTACGTTTCACTGCAGCCAAAAGTAATTAGTAAAGCGTGTAAGAGGAGAGAAAGCATATGCACCAGGATCTGCTCACAGTTTCTAACAGCTTGGGGCTCAGGTATATATCTTTATGGATAACAGCTACATGAGGAATCATAAAAAGCATACTTAGCATTTTTATCCAGCCGATCCAGCAGTTA
Organism: Acanthornis magna; assembly: GCA_036785705.1. Classification (NCBI taxonomy): domain Eukaryota; kingdom Metazoa; phylum Chordata; class Aves; order Passeriformes; family Acanthizidae; genus Acanthornis; species Acanthornis magna. The sequence continues at coordinate 24,891,668 of JAWUZG010000028.1, forward strand.
TCACATATGGAAGTGTAAAGCATGAGAAGGATATATGCAGTATTAAGTCATAAGTGCAATGCATAGCCACAACTTAGTACAAAATTGTTGCACTAACCCTTTTAGTGGTTAACTAACAGCAAATTTAACTCATCCTCCCTGCCCGAATATACTCTCCTACACACGAATAGCAAACTTTTAGATCTCTCTCCCTCAAAATAATAGAAAAAGATGTTGAAGTTTTAAAGCTTAAGAGAAATAAATGTCAAAAAACCCTACAGAAATACATGCTATTGCCATCACAATGGAAGTATGGCAGCCACGCTGTTGCTTTCATTGGTGGGGGCCGGGGTGTCCCGGTGTGCTGCAGCCTCCTTGGAGGAAGCATCCTCTCAAGAACAGCTTCTCCAGAGGCTTCAGCAACTCTCCCAAGCAAGAGGGTGATTTCAGCAAATGTAGCAGCTTTCTCTGCTACAAGTGATTTCAGCAGCTCTTGTGAAAACACCCAAAGGGCAACTTGGGGACCAAGAGAGGAGGAGCAGGCGCCGTATAGCAGTTCCACAAGATAACCTTTATTGTCAGCAGCTCTCGTGAATGGAAAGGCCAGGGACAGCAGCTGCACTCTACCCAAAAGCAGAGACAGGGGCTCTTTTATGGGGAAGGCAGGGGGTGGGACAGGAGTTGGTTGACAAATTGGGTACAAGACATTACCATAGAGAAGCAGGGCACACTGGGTAGTACACTGGGAAGTCACCATGACCAAGAGATGGGTTCCTTATCTCTGAGTCCTTTTGCCCTCCGGCCAAGGCAGTGCAGAGGGCTGAGTCAAAGGCTCACAGCTCTCCACATCACGCCAAAGAAAGCAGTTCTGCCTTTTGTGTAGCATAGGCAGGGATAGTGGAAACACATGAACTAACTACTATTCATAAGTCAGTACTTCAGACTTCATACTAACATTGCTTTAAAAGTAGAAGAGTCGTAGCTGGATCAGTAATAAATGGTCATAGGAAGGATATGGCCCAGTTTAAGTATTCCCATGTTTCAGTAACTTACAGCTGGTCTTTGAAACTTGGTAGCTGAGCCTGGGGCTGGGGCCTGCCTTTTGCAAGGGCTCAAATTACGAGATGCTGGCCTGAGCTGAGTTGTGATCTCTGGGAATCTCCAATGTCCTTGTGCTATGCATAAATAGCTCAACATTACCTGCAAGCACAGCAGTCTTCTCAAAATCTTCTATCGACAATTCACACCTATCATCCCTCCGCTTCAGATGCAGGAAAAAAGGATCCTTTCTTCCCTCCAAAATACCCTTACAGGTTCTAAAAGACACATTGAACAGCTGCAGTTTTGTACTTACCTTCAATCTGCTGCTTCACTTCCCACTTTAACTATATGAAAGTTTATACATATCTGTATATATGCAAATATCTATACTAACCATAAACCCAGGGCTTGTTTCCTGAATGTTGTTCATCTTCTGAAGCTCAAAAAGCACGATGGCAAAGGGAATGATTTCGTCTTAGAAGATCATTTCCTGTCACATATTTAAAGGTACAAAGGAGAGGACAAAGGGTAAAGAGTTAAGGTACTGACATTCTCTCTTTCTGAGGGCCAAGCTCTTTGATATCTGTATCAATAAGGGTAGATTAGCTCTCAATGTAATCAGAGGAGTGTGCAGGAAAAAACTGACTCCCTTAACTCTGGTGCAGGACAGAGCATATGCCCTGTCTTTGGGCACATATGGCCCCACTCCTCACAGCTCAGGGCAAAACAAGGAGCTGGGCTGTATTTGACAAGTGGGAGGGAGGATTTGTTAACAAAATCCTGCTTGTGTTTGGGTCTCCCTTTAGCCATGTGCTGCATAGGAATGCATAAGGGAGGACAGAGTTTTTCTGGTGTTCTGACTTTGATGGGATGAAATGAAGGATGCCTGATGTCCAGTCCTAGTTCTGCCCACAACCTGATTGGTGTCTCTAAAAAAGTAATTTCATTGCTCATTGACTCAGTTTTCCCATTCCTAGCATGAGGAGAGTAACGTATCAGTTCAAAATTTCCTTTTACATACCCATAAGAGAAGAAGATGCTCTAAAAGCTAGCTACTTATATTTTATTTTAATGAGCTAAATAATACAAGAAAGGATGGAATTATGTGTCTTTGAGTAATAAGAGGGTTAATTGATGGACTGCTTAAATGTTTAACAAAAATGCAAATAAACTCTACGTTCAAACAGAAAATCCCATGTAATTTAAGCAATAATTTCTCTAAATTTTAAAGTTTTCTACTTCTGTGTTCCATTGGCATTGACGTAATGAAAGTTACCCAAATGTTCTGATTGGAACATTTAATAAATTATGAACTATGAAGCAGGAAACACATTTTGGGGACAATCCATATGTTAACGTTTCTAATTATGATACCAGAGCATGCCAGAAACAATTGGAAAATTATTGTAATCATATCCTTCAAAATTATGTTAGACTTTTTAATGAACAGTTTAATGTGATACGAAATTGCCTAAAGTCTGAAAAGTGTTGAGAGGCAAATGGAAAGCACAGGATGACTTTAGCTCAATTAAACACTGATGAGACATTTTAAAGACTTTTCCTTTTAACTGAAATACCATGATTATGAACATGTAATTACGAAATCTAAACAATTATTCTGAGTCATAATACTGATATTTTTACTGAAAATAACATTTGATTGTTCATAAATATTTTGTAGAATCATAAGCAATTAGTAAAATTTGTCCTTTGCCCAATATAATTTCTCTACAGTTGCCAAACTCATGCTGCAAGCCTGTCTTAGCCTCACCCAAAGTTTTGTAAATGTTCTTCAAGCTACAAGATTTAGTTTTATCCAGAGTGCCCAGGAAACCAGACCTTACAGCTGTGCTAGTGCCTTATGTGGTATGAGGGATGCCCACCTGAGAAGGACATGTGGCAGAGCCAATGTCCTGGGGTGGTGTAAATTATATTTTGTATTCCCTATCGTTTGTATGTTTGACCAGAAATATGGTTCTGTAGCTTTAACTGTGTCCTGCAGCCAAGAGAAGCTCTGCCAGCGCGGGATGTTTTGAAAACTTTTTCCCTGGACTGTTCTACGGGGGAGTGAGAAGGAAGGGACACTAGTTTTTTTTTTTTTTTCCCTGGGGTCAGCTGCTGCTGCTGGTTGCTGCTGCCACCGGTGTGGCTGCTGCTTGGGGGTTTTTTTTTGTTTTTTTCCTGGGATTGTTTTTCGTTGCTTTCTGGACCTTTTTCCCCGACTTGCTTTCTCATCTGAGAACCTGAGGAGCCCCGGAGGACAGAGGACGAGAATCGTCCAGGGAGCCACTGGAGGGACTCCACCGGGCCCCTTGGGGACCCCGGAAAGGGGGAGCTACGCCTGAGGAAAAGGACACTAAAGTTCATCAGCTGTTTATTCAGGTTTAATGACCCCTTTTTTCCCTTTCCCCTTCCACTGTGTGGTGTGTTAATTAAACAGTTCTTATCCCACTTTCAGCTGAGATATTCTGTTTGCTGTCGGGGGAGGGGTGCTGGAAGTTTTGCTGTGGGGAGGTGTTTTATTCAGAACACTTTCCACCTAGGAAAATTTTCTCTAATCCTAGACACCTTTTAGTTGCTACTTTCTACTCAGGGAACATACAGTATTTCTCATTATCTAGACCAGGAGAACTTCTCTGTGAGGATACATGCATGTACACGAAAACTTCTTCAAACATAAATGGCTGTTGCATTTCTGAGAATTCTAAATATTCATATTTCATATGTATATGCTTGCCTTCCTCTTTAATCTGGTTTAATGAAGCCAACAAACCTTGAACTTCTTTAGCCTTCCAGTATGAAGTGGATAGACATGTGTGTGTATTGCCATGAGACTGTCAAAGATTTAATTTTATTTGACCATGTTTTATTTTCCAAAAGAGAAGAGAGTGTATTGGATTCCATCGATACTGCTCTGGGTGCTGTCTAAGGAAAAATGAAATATTTCAAAACAGAAACATCAAAAGACTTTGAAACAAAAACAGTTTCTCCTAATCTTGCGTCCAGGGTATGTACTGACTTCGCAGAATCACTACAATTAATTGTAAATGATGTATGAAATGAGTAATCCCTGCCTAGAGACTACAACTTGTGCATGCATTCACTGGTTGGTTCTGAAATGTGCTGTAATATTATGCTCAGACTGGTCCAGAAAAAAAGTTCATACCATTCCCAGTATTTCTAAACATTTTTATTCTCTCTTTTTTTTCACTTCTACTGCTTCTTCAACTCCTACTTCACTCCTCTGCCTGTTGTCACACTGCTGGGCTGGTCAATTCTTCCATTTCTCCCTTCCTTCAAGATGCAGCCAAGATGGTCAGCTACCACACACAGGGGGTTCCAATGGGCTGGCTGTGGCAAAGGTTTGTTGTGAAAAGATTATAAAAACACAGACAGGAATAGTATTCCTTCATTCAAAGGCCCTACAGGTATTTTAATGTAAGTGTCTAGGTTGCATTAATCTTTGCTTTGGACCCCAGCTACTTAGGAGTTACATTCCCTGTGCACCCCAAACTGAAGCAATGAGTCTTTAAAGAATTCTGCTCTCTACTAACTTCATACAAATCAACTGATGTTAACCTCAGTGGGATTATTCACACACATAAGCCTTTGAAAAACTAGGATTTGAAGTGTGTACTTCAAGACAGATGAAGGGACATGGGGCCACGTGAATATCTATGTAAAATTAATCTCATATTAAAAATCTTAATAGTTGGCTGACTCTGGGCATGGGTGGAAAGAAATTAATTCTAGGTTACCCATCAATTTTGAGAAAAAATAGGGAGCAAATTTGCATATCATATCAGAAAATAGACATTACTGTAGCTTTGTTCTGTAAACACAGAATTAAACATCAGTATTCACTCATAAAAACCATTTCTGTTAATTATTCTGCTCAAAACCAAGCTGATGTGAAAGTGTTGTGCAGCAAAATATTGAACCATACTTTTCACACACCAGATTAGCAAAATTTGCACTCATTCACTTTATGGAATTCCTGTATATGAAATCAGAGATTCCAAAGAAAGATTTGCCCAGTCCTTACAAGGACCCCCCCATACACTGTCTAATCAGAGAAAGCCTGGAGTAGACCCTGTAAGATGGTCATCACTTCTTTAGAATGGCAAGTAAGAGCAATCAGTCTAGCTGTGATGAAATCTAGCTTTGGCAAAATTCTTTTAGTAGAAATCAACTTTTTTACAAAAAATATTTTGTGTTCAAAGAGAGTCTGTGTCAGAAGTGATAAGACAAAACAAACCAAAATTAAATAAAACAACCCAGCCATCATAATTTATAGAAATTTTTTGTTTGTCCATGCCACCCAAATGCCCTCTTGTAACCCTACCAACCTTCAGTAGTGCTCAAGGATTGCTGGCATAGATTGCATCTACATATATGTATTAGATTTTGAGGTGCTTTGCTGGTAAGATGCATTTTGTAAAGTTTGTAAATGCATGTGTTGATAGACCACATGATTTTGTACTGGACCTCCAGACCCCTAAATGAGTTCTTAAAATAACAACCAGCAGTGTAGCAAGGAAGCATGCTTAATGAAAATATGAATATATCCACAGAGATTTCTCTTTAATTCTGCCTTGAAAATTAATTTTTAAATGATTTTCCAAGTCATTGATGATGTTCTTAAATTTCACTCCAGTGACTCTTTAGTTCCTAAAAAAGGGCTTCAGTTTTAGTCATGAGGAAAATACTGTGATGATTGTAGAAAATATTGACAATAGTTTTATACGTAAAGTAATCCTTAAACAATTCTTGTAAAAAATTGCAAACAATTTTTGCAAACAAATGTTTGTAAAAAATAAGTGGTTACAGAAACATATTCCCTTTCTGTCACGTACAGAAATCATCCCCAAATCTATGCTTCACCTTGCTCAGTGTCAGAGAGCTGAGTGCCTGTAGCAGGGTTGGTCTAAGAACAGCACATGAGACACAGAGAAACACAAGCCAAGAAAAAATAAACAAAATTCAGATTTGCCAAAACCAAATCCACCTTCCACCTAGCAAAGTCACAACTGCTGTTTTGCTTCTTTTCACCCACACCTAATGAACCAAACAATCTTCCAGAAGGTGATGGTTAATTAGGAGGTCACAGAGCAAAAGTACGTGCATGGTGAAGAAAGCAGAGGCTTTCCAGGGCCACGAACAATGAGGAAAGATTGGTTTGTGTGGGACATGCTTGCAGTATGGGCGTTCTAGTGACACTTTCTGAGATTCAAAGGTGGGGAGCAGTAGGCTGCAGTGCACCAACGAAACACCTGCAGGAGCATCTTCCCTATGCCAAAATCAGATGATGGCATGCCTACAAAGTAGTACTGCTCAGACAAGTAGCAAATTAATTATCTCACATCTTCAGTATAACCACAGAACATACAGCTCAGCCTGCCATGTTACTGGAGCTTTGGGAAGGAGAGCCCCCAAAAAAAGACAGAGCAATACATTAAGTACATCAATGTCAAGAGCAAAGACTAAGTGTGTGCTGACATGCCTGGCCATAATCATCTATGTAAGAATGAAGAGGGGTGTCACAGAAAAAAAGAGCACCATGCAATTAGAGTGCCATATAGAGAAAAAGATGTTCTTACAAAGTCCCAGGGAGGTAAATCTGAGAGACCTCAATCTCTTCGTGGATGAGCCCCTCTTCCTTACTGACTACCATGATATTCTTAAGAACTACCAAGGCCTGTGAATCTATGATAAATTGGACAATTTTATTTATTTTTGCATAAAAAGCTAGAAAAAATTACACTCACTTGGAGAAAAATTAAGGATTTTAATATCAAAACATTTCCTTAAAAAAAAAATAAAATCAACTCACCTATCTTTTGCTTTCTGTTCTATTTCTAAGCCTTGTGCCTATTTCTGCTGTTGCAATACATTAAATTTCTCTTTACTCCCCTGTTTTCCCCTTTTTTGGCAGCCGTCCCAGTCTAGGGCTGCTCCTGTGGCATGTGTAGAGAGGTTGCTGTGAGTGTCCATTTGTGCTGGCAGTGAAGTCACACAGAACCCCTGAGACAGCTCTGTTTGTGGGACAGCTGTAGCTTCTTATCAGCAAGCACTTGATAAAGTACTTCACTTAAAAAAAAAAAAAAAAAGCCAAAAAAAAAAAGCCATGGACAATTATTTTTTTGTGCTTGGTAGACATACAGAGCTGAAAGAATTCTCCCAGGGGCATCTAAGGAAACTAAACTGGGAATTGGGAGATGGCATCTTAGCTTAAGCCATGGAAGGATGTCCTGCTGCAGATCAGAAGTGTTCTTTGAGGCCATTACATGCAGAATAAAGCTTTTAACTAAATGTCTGGCCCTATTTAATAAAAGAATTTCTAAAGTTTTGTTGAGATGAGAGCACCCTATGTGATTTAAAGCTGTCAAATAGTAATGGATTAACTTTAGCAATGGTTAGTTAGGTATAGCCTCACTAAAAAAATCTGTATCTCAGCCCACCACCTTCTTTTGGACCTTAGAGTATTTCTCTATGGTAAGGAATAAATCTTGTCCCAGAAATTATATTTCTACCAGGGTGTAAACATTACCTACCTTAGGTAGGTAATGTGTGCCTTTAGCCTGTGGTTTGCAGACAGCCAGTGGTCAGACAGCTACATCTGAGGAGGTGAAGAGAAGTAACATTGAAAAGAAAGACTTTTGTCAGTAAGCTTGAAGTTTCTATACTGGTATCTGCACCTCTACTGGAATATTGCCGAGTGGAGACATGTCAAGAAAGGTTGGGAGCCACAGCCCTCTGTCTTTCTACTTTCATGAGTATTGAATCCTTGAAATCTAAGCACTATATTTTACATTTGACATGTAGATAGTGGCAAGAGTTTAAACCAAATGTAAAGGGGCCACTGGATTCCAATAAAAACATACTTCGCTTTTTCAAAAGCAGACAAGCAAAGACTTCCCATATCTAGCCATTCTGACTGGAAACAGGACCCAGCTTTCACATTTTTGTGATCTTATGTCTGGCATGTACTTCCAAAGTCTGTAACTTTTTTATCCTTGGGATTGAAATGTATCAGTCCCCAGAGGTGATTCAAACCAGCGCTCTCTTGGTAAGGAGCTACAGGCTATTCCAAATTTTGACAGAGACATACTTTAGCCACAATATTCAAAATAATAATTAGTTTTACAAAATACAGTTTTCCCTTTTGAAGGCTGAATTGTCTTGGCCAGACTTATATGCTAAAATGAGGGTCTAAGGTGCCTTTCTTGGCTCTGCCATTGACTCAATCTTTGCCTTTTAGCAAGCCATTTAATTTTTCTGTGCTTTCATCTTCTCCATCTGTGAATTCCACATATTAACTATTTATGGTATTTTCTTGGTAAGTCACAAGCAAAACTGGCCTAAAGATTGTGGTCTAAACTTCCTCGTGTCAAAAAAAAGGGGCTGGCATTTAAACTAGTCACAATGGAACCACAGCAGCAAGAATAGTAATAGCAGCAGCTTGGATGAGATCCTCATATTCCCAAAAATATTTAAGGTCAAAGATGAAATTTCCCACAAAAAGGTAATGTGGTTCCTCTCCTCTCCGTGTCCTGTGAGATGACCACTTGGATGCAGAAACCCAAATACCTGCTGTATTTGAATCAAACTTCGGTGATTCGTATCCCAAATCATTGTTACTATGGGGTAATTTTCTCCATTGAAGTTTGCAGAAAATCTTTTTGTTCTCCTCAATATAGAATGAAATCAAAAGGTGTTTTTGCTTTTTTTTTTTTTAATATGTGTGCTTTTATCACATACTCTGGGTTTTATTTTTTTAGCTTCAAGCTGGCATAACTCCCAACCACAGGTACAGAATGGTATGTATCCATTTCAAAGGGTTTCTAATGCACCAGGTTTTCATCCAAAGAATATGGAGAGAAAAAAAGAAAAGAAAAAAAAACAAATACTATAAAAGAAATCAAAAGTCAAATTCAAAAACATAGAAAGCAAGGCATAAACAAAAACAGAGCCAGATACCACAAAGCCAAAAGGAATCTAAACAACATCCTCCAAAATGTTCGCATGTTTATGAATTTGAAAGGTGTGAAATAGCTGAAACCAAAATCTGAATAACATTAAACAGAACTAGCTCTAAAAGCAAGGTCTTAATTTACCTTTGAGAAGAAATATAAATGCTGAAAGATATGATAAGGTGTATTTTTCTTTGTACAAATATTAGGAGAGCTGCTTTAGAGTGTGCTGGGTGATGAAGGGGCTGTTGCTGTATCCTGAATCCAGCCACGGCCCTGACTACACAGAGCACTGACCAGTTTAAACTGAAGCATTTCCATGCTATCAGCCATAACTTGGGACAGTTTATTTTAGCACAGCTATTAAAGAATAGTTGGACTAGGATAACTGAATTCAAAGGAAATTACACTGAGCTAGGCCTACATATATAGATAAAACAGGTACTCTATATTTGCATAACATATGTGGAGTCTATACGGATTTTTTTTTTTTTGCAAGAAAACTATTTATTTGGCAAACAAAATTGGTTCTAGGTTGATCAAAACAATTCACAATTTTTTTGCCAAATGCTGTGAATAGCTTTGGCCAAAAAAAAGGTGGAGGCGTTTCCTTTTTATGTTACAGTACTTCATTTCAGTTTATTTCAAAACAGAATGTTTTGTTTCAAAACAGTGATTTGAGATCAAAGTTGCCTAAATTGAATGAAAAAATACAATAAAAACAAAATTAAATTAACAGACTCCAAACTGAAGCATTTTTGGAGACTGAATGGAAAGGTTCATTTGACTTCAGATAAAGTTCTGGGAGAGGGATTTGGATTTTCAGATCAAAAAAGAAAAGACACATTCATTAACTATTCACTCAGCCTTAGTTTGGAGTTTTGGTTCAGCTGGTTTTTGACAGAGTAGCCAGCTACAAAGTTCAAATCCATGCTTCGGGGAGTAGGAGGAGATAAAACAGGAGGAAGCAAAGGAAAGAGAGGGGGTTGGGGAAAAAAAAGCTAAAAATGACAAAAAGTAAAAGCCAAAAATAACCAGTCTGATTTAAAGGAGAAATGTGTCAGCACAGAATTTCCTTAGTATTACCTTATATACACAGTAAAAATCACTGATAAAACTTACATTGTCAAACACAGAATTTCAAACACAAAATCACCATGCAATGCCTTAAAAACTGCATAGGAAGCAATGTTTTTTAATTAAAAGTAAAATAAATGAATTCAATATAGCTACAGCACAAAAAAAAGTTTGGAAAAATATGTCTCGAAGAGGTAGATATAATTAATACAATAGTTAAGAACATTTTCATATTTTTATTTTTTCTAAACTAATATACTCAATAAAAAAGTAATCTTCAGGCTTTTCAATGGGATTTTTAATTAGTATAATAATAATTATAGTACTAAAATAATTATTTCCTTTTAAATATATTTCTCTGTTCTATCTTTGGTTTTTAGGACCTCTTTATTTCTGCTCCAGCAGCTGCATTCCCTATCACACTTTGTCACATCATCAGTCATACTGCTACTGAAGTCAACTCCCCCTCTGCAGAAAGGGACACTTGTGAGTTTATATTGCTGCCATAAATTTTTTGGCAGTAAATTTCTTAACAAATAATCCCATATTCTCCTGTATACAGTGCACGAACTGGCTAATAAAATGATTTCTACTTGGGGATTTGTGGAAGGCCTCCATCTTCAGTCAAACGTGTAGACAGAAGTATCTTGTAAAATGTACTGGAAAGTTCACAAGTTTTGGGTTTTCAGGAACACTCCACCTGGTGAGAAAAGCAGATTTAAAAATCCCCCAAACTTTGAGGTTCTCCAAGTTCACCAGTATCCCGAGCCAAGGAAAACCTTAATTAGAGTCAATGGAGAAAGTTGAGCAGTTAAGAGCTGGCCTTTTGGGGCTAGCAGCACTTGAAGAAATCCAATTATTAAATAATAAGTTATTTGTGGTTCTGAGGTTTGCATTGTGAATATGTTAGCCCATGCTTTATGCCAGCCTCCTCTCCTTGAACATTTTATCTGGAGATGCTTGAAATAAACCATAGCACAAAACTGTAGAACTCCTTAATGGTCTTGCCTTAAATTGGGATCAGTTCTCATCTGCACTTCTGACTCTTAATAATCATTTGGCAGTGCAAACAGATTTTGAGTGGGTATAATGAGGTTTCTAAGAATGAAAATAGGCATCACATCTTGCCCATGTGATAAATAACTCTTTATTTTTTATCTCTCTTCATACACAAACTCAGTAGCCCTCAGACATTCTCACCATCCTTGGGTAATCTCACCATTTTTTGGGATAGAATGAATACTGAGAAAAAATAATTTTTGTGACTTCTAAACAATTTATGCATATGTTCGTGTTTCGTTGAGTTTCTCATGAATACATGCAGTAGAAAACTCTGGACCTCACAGTGGAGAGTAATTTAAGTGTTGAAAGAAATGCAGTTTATAATTACATAAGCTACTTCATAGCACAAAAAATTCCAGGTCAGCCAAAGGAGAAGCAAAACCAGTGTATAATTTAGGAGGCAATCTCATCAAATTAGATTAATGAAATTCCTAGAGAAGTAGTAACAGTAATTAGTGATGGAAGGACAAGAAGGGTGGGAATACCCCTCAACAAACTTCATATTTCTAGAAGCTTCCAAATTGGGTATGTGACCCAGTATGCGAGTCTGCTACAAAAGCCTGGTGGTTTTGCCCACAAATCATTAGCAGAAACAATGAAGAACTGAGAGCAAGGTGCTATCAGAAGCACTACAGAGCTGTGAAGACAAGAAAGGTTCAAACTCCAGATAAGGACAAGAAGGAAACAGTTAATGAGACTTAGAAAGCGGGATTATGCAAAGAGCTGAGTTTCAACAAATACGGCAGGAACATTTCAGATCTACTGAAAGGGACATTTATAACGTGAAGAATAAAAGAGGTTCATACATTTAAACATGGAAAGGTTCCTAAGTACCTTACAAAATCAGGGTTAATAAAAGCAAACGTTTCTGCAGAAAAGTAAAAGTTCCTGCATCAGAAATGGAGGAAAAAAACATGGAAACACCTGCCCTTCAGTGCAACAAAATTTATTGCAGAGGCCAAACAAAGGCTGAGGAGTTCATGGTCTCCCCTGCCCAAATCTTCCGAGGCTGAAAATTATGGCATTATTTTTTCGCTCTATCAGCATCACGATGACAAAAAATATTCTGTAAACCAAGTGTATATCAGAAGAAACCTTCCCCAACTCTCAGTAGCCTGAGGAGAAAAGGGAGTTTCCTTATCTGTCCATCAGCAGCTCTGGTGAGAAATTTGCCTCAGGTCTATCCAGTACTTGTCCATGTCCCAGACATTGTCAGCTTGTTGCTGTCTGATGGTGGCCAGTTCCTGAGCATTCCTTGGTGCATCCCTGGAGTTTGTACCTTGGGGAACTCAGTCGTGCCAGAAAATTACAGTTTAAGGATGCCTGCCATTTAATTGAAAAAGAAGTTACTCATACAATATACATATTTCTGCAGTGATTCTTTTTTTCTAAATAATTCTTTTTTTCAACCTTGGTCATTAGGAATTTGTGTTTGTGAGTTGAGTCCTAATCTCTTTAGATTTTGGAATCAGTGGATTTTAGCTGTTTCACATGTCAGCTGATAGAGTTCACACATGTATCAGCTGACACACACCATGTTAACAGCATACAGACTATCCACCATATGAAGAGGTTTCCCAAGATTTAATTTTTCACATCTTCAATTAAGTGATAAAATTTAACCCCCCCCATATCAATAAAATAGGTTTTTTATTTTTCTGATTTTTTTCTCTCTTTCATGAGTGAGAGCAAATGCTAACATAAATCAAAATAGAGGCTCTTTTATCTTTGATTTTTCTTCAAGATGTGCAGATGTCCAGTGTAACTCTTGAGAGAAATTCAAAGGAAGCAAAAATCTACCAAAAGGGTATGGACCATCAATAAATTTTTGTTACTCAGACTGTGATCTGTGAGCCATTTGTGGTCCAAACTATATCAGATGTTTTTCTGCAAAATGACTGCAAACAAATTAGAACAGAATGAAAACAAAAATTAGGTGCATTAAAACAAACAAACAAAAAGTGGTGGGAAAAATGGTACTAAACTAACATTCAAGGGTTTGGCATCGTTTCTATTTCATTGTAAATAAAAAAACATTCCAGCACAGCATGAGTAAATACAATGACCACTTTATTGCAGAGGGAAAGGGGAAAGGCTTAGAAAAATAAGAAAAGCTCTGAAAGTAGAAAAACCACACTACAGCTGCTGCTGCTTTCAGCAAAGAAATGTCGCTCCCACTCTGGAAAGCGAAGAGCAGATATCCTTCAGGAAAGAGACTTTTGGGTCAGCTCAGAACCCTTCCCTGGGTGCCTTCCATAACCTGAGGCATGATTCTGCTGGGAGCAGCAGTCTCATATCCTCCTCCCCACAGGGCTGGTGTGGGGCTCTGGCTGCCCCTGCCCTGGGGAGAGGCGTTTGGGGTGGCAGAGACCCTCTGTGTTCCGCCCGGGGCACGGCAAGTGGCTGTGGAATCGTCCCGGGGCTGCAGCTGCACCAAGCCATGCCACATGGTCTGCAGGAGTTTTCCTCTGCTTGCTTTCCTCTGCACTCCTCAGATGAACAGCATGTAAGGAAGAGAACTCTTTCTTACTAATAATAGCTTAAATTGTCCTTCTGGGAGTAGAGCAGGCCCATTAACTCCAGTGTAACGGGACAAGGGAATGAAGGGTCAAGCTCAAAAACAAAAAGATATTTTAATATCTCATTTAATTTTTTCCTTTAGTGTTGTGCTTGTGCTCTCTGGACTGTGGAAAATGGACTTGATTTGTGTTTCTAATCTGTTTCTATCCAGTTTCACCCAGCTTTCACAAGTGAGCCCAGTGGTCACAAATGCAGAAATGGAATATTTCAATCCCATGTCAACAAGTGTAAGTAACTATAATCCGTTTATCTGTAAGATTTTTCCTTCAGAATAATCTTGTTCTTCTGTGGTCTGTAATCAATCACAGCCACAAATCTTTTACTTAATGTAGCTTTTTCTTCCTGAGAAAAAAAATGCAAGGGTTTTATTGTTTTGAATAATTGCAGGTGATGAGAACACTAAGAGGTGAGAAAGATGGGGAAATTCTTGTTTTCTGAGATACTCTAAATGCCTGTCATAGTTTGGAACAGGAAAAAAGTGAGTATAAAGGAAAAGCAAGTAGAGAAAAAGCAGACTGAGTAAGAGTGCTTTCTAAATTTTTACTGTCAGCAGCCATATGTTTGCAAAAGCATCTGGATCAGGAAAATTACAAAGTGGTGTGTGTTTGTGTATGGCATTTTGTTCTGTGAATAAAGTAGACCATGAGTGTAACAGTTGAAACTTGGGTTAAAAGAAATTAATATCTTTATTTTTAAGTAGTTTCTCCTCTTTGTACAGACATTTTTTGGCAACACACCTTCTGAAAAACTTGGCATGAAATATTTCAATCCCCTCCCAAAATCCTGAGACTAAAAATATTTCAGAGAAGTTTCTGGAGTGTGAAAATGCTCAAAAATCACTTTTTGGAAGGTAAGAAGTTGTAAATATCACTTGGTTCCCAGAGACAGACACTGCTCCATGCACACAGTTATACTTGATTGCTTTCTTATTGTCTGAGAATATATTTCAAGCAAATGTCTAGGCATCTTCAGGCAGCCACACTGTAGAATAAAAGAGAATGGTGCACAGTGAATGAAAATGGCATATTTAGCATTAAGAAAGAAAGATGTGTTTTGCTATTTATCTCAAGAAGGGTTGTGTTATACAAGTAAACATGGGAATAAACTCTGGTAGTGGAGCTAAAGGCTGTTAAAAGATGATGGTAAAACTTGTCCCAGAAACTCAGCGCGTCGGTAACTCAGCTTTTGTAATCCATGAGCTCTAACAGCAGCTATGGGATTTAGGTGCAGAGCATGCAAATAGTGACACATGTGCTTACCCTAAAGCCTTGTAAGCCAGAGGTCTCAAGTGTGTCAGATTTTACAGCCTTGGCCTCTGCTTTGTGATGACCATTTCTGTTCCACTGAATGCTCCAAATTACCATTGCTCTACTTATGAACTAAGCAGAGACTCCTGCCTGTGTGCTTTAGGGTAGGATTCAGGTTATTATTAACTCTGTCTTCAACTCTCCTGTTTATAAATCTGGGAGCTTCAAAGCTTTCAGCAAAAACAGCCTCTTTGCTGAAGCCAGGAGGCACTTCTGCATATCCACAGTTTAAAGACATCTTAATGAAGAGATTCTGCAAGCCCAGTGAAAAACGTACGGTTGTTACTAGGACAGAAGTAAAATAGATGCCTTGCTACTCAGAATATTTGTGTCAAGATTTGGCACAAATCCTACCTTAGCTGCAAGGGCCACTCTAGTGTTACTCTACCCTTCTTTTTAGTAAGCAGAAGGCAAAGATATTGCCACCACCCTGTGTTTCCCTGCTCTGAGATGTGCTTAAGACATCAAGGGAAATACATGTGTCACTTTTCTCTGTCTTACAGCTATGACACTATAAAACACTACAAAAAGCACTGAGTTTTCACTCAGCAACAACTTCAAATCAAGAGAGAAAAGAAAACCAAAGCAAAAAGTTAGCATGGTTAACTGAGCAATTATGTCCTTAAAACACTTGTAAATGTAAAAAAGTCTAAGTAATATGTCCATTGTGGCAAGAATTCCCACAAAATGGGGACTTCTTGCCACAGAAGTCTTCTTTCTTCTTATGATTTACGTTCTTACTTCTTTCTTCTTATGTTTAACATTTCCATTATTTGACTTACACTTTGGTGAAAGACAACTTGAACTAGGGCTTGCAAAAGAATTTACACAATAAACACTATCTGAGCTATAATAAGAAAGACACAGGAATGCAGTCAAGAAAGGGGAATATGAAAAATATTCTAGAGATGTCCTCAAATTCAATTAATTAATTGAGATTGAGAATGGAAGACAGAGGATCTGAAGAGAATTGTGGGGATACAAATACAAATTATGACAGCCAAGTAAAGTTAACAAGTAATAGGACATTTGGCAGTGGCAGTCAGGTGCTTGCATTCTCCTCTTTCACCAGGAGAGAAGAAATAGGAAAATCTGACTAGTGTTATCAGCCGGAACTCAAGAGGATTGGAGAACTGTAGAGCAAAGTTTAAGGGACAAAATAATTAAGCACAAGTAGATGTATTTGGATAAATTAACTGATTGCATCAGGACCATGGCAATTACCAATATGAGAAAGGCAGATGCTGTGTTAGGATTAACTGAGTGTGGTTTTTCCAGAGGCATGCAGCAGCCAAGTCACTGATGAGTCCTCATCCAGAAGACTGTCTACAGCTTTGACCATGAGTACTCAGAACAGCTGATGTCCAACTAGGGCAGATGTAGGTGAAAGCTAGAAGAAAGAAGCAGAAACTCTGTCTAGCAAGAGACTGGAGGGACATAGTTTGGATTACCTCACATGATTATCCAGAGAATGTTTCTGGACCATAAGTGTATGAAGGAAATAAATATTAATTTAAAAACAAGAAGAGAAATTAAAATAAACCTTTATAAAGTAGCCATGAAGAAAGGTAGTTTGGAAAGGAGATTTCCTATGACAGTGAGATCCTGTAACAGCCTTTTGGTAGGAGTATCGGGGGCAAGATCATTGCTTATTTTCAAATGGGGCTTGATCATTTTGTGAGTGAGATTACATGGTTTGAATGCTTGAGTTTGAAGAGCACCAAACGTAGTGATCTTTCCATCAGTGTGTTTCTAGCTGCATTTCTCTCTTCCAGCTTCACGTTGGCGAGCTGGGAGGTTGGGAGGTTTGCCTTAATCATAGAAGTAACTCTACTGAAGGGAGAGAGAGGAAGAAAACTGAACTGTTCTGAACCTTTGCCAAGGCTTTGGAGACATTAAAATAGAAACCCAGGAATTTGTCCAAGATTTTATGTGACCTAGTTCAGCAGTTATGGCTCCCTCCCCCAGCACACACATCTTAAAAAAGACATAGTAGAACTGAAAAAAGTAGAGAGGGGAGTGACAGAACTGATCAAAGGTATGGAACAGCTTCCAGGTGAAGAATAAGTAACTGCACTATGACTCTTTATCCTCTAGAGGCTTGTCTGAGGACAGACACTTTACAGAGATCTACAAAATCATGCACAGGGCAGGATTGTTGCACAGGCCATGTGTGGTCTCTGTGACTGGAACTGGAGGATGTCAAAAGGAAGCATCCAGTGGCAGTTTTGAAAAGCAGAAGGCTGGTGTGGTGGAGCTCCCTTCTGCAGGGTGATGTGGGTATGACAGGATAAATCCTTTCAATTAAAAGATATCACATCTGGCTAAGTTGCTGAAGCATGAACTGCTGCAGGATGTGAAAGTATTTCTGGGAAGAAGTATTATGCTCTCCACTACCAACTTCTATTTGTCTCTGCCAACGGCAAGATGCAAGGGCTAGATGGAGTTTTGGCCTGATCTGACACAACTGAACAGTTCAGAACTGCTCAGTGCCTAAATAGCATGCCATGGGCAGAACAGAGATCACGTTTGGGATCAGCCCTGTGCGCTGGGCAGTGAGCAAACGCAGTCCTGGCATGGTCACACAGCACAGACATCTTGGGCCACACCTGCCTGACTACACTCCACTGCCTCAGGCCAAGCCTGCCCAGGCCAACTGGCAGTGGAGACAGGGCAGGCAGGAGCTGTCAAATTCAGTGCTTTTTAGCAATATAGCCACAGCTGCCGAATGCAAGATACATTCAACAGCTCTTGGCAAATTGTGCTGCTGGAGCACAGCTGAGAACATTTGGAGTGCATCTGCAAGAACATTTGCTGAAACACACCTGGGTCCTACTGTGTTTGAAATGGTGACCCCATAGAAAAGCCGTGGGCCTTAGCTTCTAGTAGCTAGCCCATGTAAGGACAGTTGAGGCTTGTCAGGTATCCATGGCTTCAGAGCTATGCAATTAACATGGAGGAGTATGGTAAGATTTATATTACTTTCTTACCATTCTCAGTGGAGTTAACAGTTCTGGAGTAAGGTAGCATTAAACCAAATGTTAAGGTTATGCTAATTGTCAGCACTGTAATCTCCTCTCCAAATCTTTCATCCCTGCTTTGCTCCCCCTCACCTGATTTGCTCTACTACATTATCTTTCAGGGCACTATCCAACGTGAATAACAGGCAAGAGAAAAATAGGTCTCTAGGACCACACTGCAGTACCAGGAGTGCTTCCAAATTCCTGTGTAAGGTACACAAGCTGGCCACAGCTCAGTTTCATGAGAGTGAGAACGTGCACATGTCAGGCTTCCCTACACCTCAGCTTTTGCCAAGTACCACCCCAACACATTCTCCAAACAAAAGGTCTCCCCACCCAGCCTGTGCCCACCACCCGGGCAGTACCCAGGGGTGTAGATGGAGCCAAAACACCAAAGCTTAAGCAACCTGATGCCTGTAGGCTTTAAAGCTGTTAAACCTTTAACATTTGAATAGCTCAGCTAAAGCTATGAGTTACTCAATGCTTAAACTTAAGCACATGCTTAATTAATTTGCTGGCTTGGGGCCTAAAAGTGCAGTAGCAGTTACCTAAATGCCTCACCTACTGCTGCTCTGTGAACTCCCTGTTCTTTTTTGTGGTCTGGGTCTTCTCTTCCCACATGCACAAAACCAAAACATCTACCCCTGCAGCTAGGGTAACCCAGGCTGCCATAACTCTTCTAACAGCTTCCAAGGAGCTGGCTGCTGGGAGTGCATTTAGCCATGCGTGACCTTACAACTGTCCCTGGACACTGAAAGGCTCTCCTTTTTTTAGCTGGAGAAATGATAAATTTCATTGACACTTCTCCTCATTCCTACGCCCAACAGGGAGCACTTCAGAATTCAAGCTAATGTTTTTGTTTCAAGGATTTTTCCCTTCTTCTTTTTCTTTAATGGACTGCTTTGCTGCAGTAGAAGTTCCTTTACTGTTAGATCCACCATCTCCAACAAGGAAAGAGTTCCCTCTAGCCACCAGCTTTTGTAACAACATCCAGCTGCCTCCATCCACACTTTAAATGTGGGTTTCTGTTTGCCTAGCAGTAAAACTGTAATCTGAACATCAGTGACAAGTCTACTGAAAAGTTATTTAGCTCCTAAATTGTTATACTGGTTTTTCGGAGGGAAGGAAAAACAAATTTATCTCGGGGCAGAAAGAATGTCAAACTGAGACAAAAAATATTGGCCATAACAATAAACTGAATATGTTTGGAATAATTTAGAATAAAATGCTCATTCAAAAGTGTTTTCCACTTTTTGGAGAAAAGCCAGCATAGTCAAATAGGTCTGGGAAAAAAATATCCTGAGATTAGATCAAGAAATAATTAGCTTGCAATAGAATTCAAAGAATCCTCATTTTATTTCTTCCAACAGACTCAGGAACAGAAAATATTTTTATTTCATTTCTATTTATTTTATATGTGTCCCAATGTACTAACTTCGGTGTTAAATCTTCCTTAAAATCAACTTCTCAAACTTATTCGATGATCAGTGAACTCTTTAGTTCACTTTGAGTGTTAGGAACAAGCTGGAAAGAGCAGATCAACATTCCATGTAAAAATGATGCTGAAATATGTACAGGTTCTGCCAAACCAATATGGCTATAAAAAAATCTCTATCAAGTGGTTGAAGCAGACATGGTGTAGACACCTCACAAACAAACCAGTGACCATGTTCAAATAGCACTCAGCTGAAGACTCTATCCATAAGCTATCCAAGAATATTGAGGAAATAAGAGTGGAAGAAGCGAAATCAATATGGGAGTGTGGGAGGTAGAACAGAGAAGAAAAATCAATTTAATATAATATTGAAACAATCATTCCAAAGTGAAGTGAAAACTGGAACAATGTACAGAGCAAATGATCACAAAATTTATCATTTTGAGAGCCTGAGAAAAGACTAGAGAGAGGAAAAGCAGAAATGATTGCTATAATAAAGACAGAAAAGCACAAGACACATCAAATCTGACATTAATTGTAGGATTGCATAGGACTTATTGCAACTATGGAAAGATATACTGTGCTGTGGGTTGCATACTGCTTTCAATATTTACAGGAAGTTTTCAAACGTTAACTACTCTTTTATTATATCATATGAATAAACCAAAGAAGAGAATGTGAGAAAGGAGATTTAGCTCTCAGGACAGTGGAAAATGTGCATCAGCATTTGTCGTCATATTGGTCTAATACTCATTTTCCATAGTAACTAGATTGTCATTAAAGAATAACAAAAATTCCACATGAGATTTTAATCTCTGCTAGAAACTTTATGCTGCTCAAAGGTGCATCAAAGCTCTCTATCAGCTGTCCTGCTGGATTCCAGTGCTCTCCCCAGGCTTTGATGCCCAGATTACGAGGCCCTGGCAACTCTAATAGAGAACATAGAGTTGACATTTTTTAATTAGCTTAATTTTTTTAGACATTTGGGCTATATGTAACAGTGATTTTGTTAGTCAAAGGAGGAGCTGCCACCATCAGTGTTGAGCACACTGTCCTCACTGGTTACTGCACTGCCAGGTCCCTCAGGGAAAATGGGGCAGAAATCCCTTCTCCTGAAGGTGAGATACAGCCAATTTTCAATTTTGGGGTGTGGTACAACTGTGTGTGTTAAACAGTGAAAAACAGGTCCTCACAGCCACCATGCATTACTGTATCCACTGGCAAAGAGACCAAAAGTGATAAGTACAGCAATGACAGCTTGAATTCTCTTTAAAATTTCCTTTGTCAGTGCTCACGAAACCTGTTTCCTTGCTGAAGGAAACCTTAAATGGATAGATGCTGAGTGCTAGGATGATACACCCATTCCATGCTGTATTTGATTTCTTTTAACTTATGGGGCTATCTTACTCTTCAGTCTGACCTAATAAGGCAGTTTTTTTACTCTTAAGCTTTTTGAACATATTCGTTCAACTAGGACAAGTATTTTCCACTGGGTATTAAACAACTTGCCTTAAAATGGATTTTTATGTCTCAGTCACGCATGTCCTTCAGAAACAACCAGATAACAATTCACTGGTAACTGATTTCAATTGAATGTATATTTCCTATGGCCTATGAACAGGTGACAAATTTTTAGCTATTTATAAAAATGAGATTTGAAAAAGCTGAAAAATATTTGCACATTGTGAGGAAGAAAAAATGCTCATGAAGAGAAACCATTCACTTAATGCAAATTATTAACACAATCTACTTATGTATCATGAATTGTTATTGAAACGTGTATCAGGCAGTGGAGTTAATACTACCGCCTTCTCAAAAAAACCCACTCAGTAGATGTAAATGAAATATTCACTAAATCTCCTTGTGACATAGGCTTGCTGTAAATGAGAGACCAGCTCCACTTTATCCATGGATGAGGATTTCTTTTTGGAGGACTTTCGTTCTTTGAAATACATAGCAGATCATTCATTTTGTGAGACTTGGCAAGATCAGGGCAGAAGTCTGAAAGACTGACAGCAAAAATAAATGAGAAGAAAGTAGTTCATGGGAAAAAATACCTGGCTTGTCTGCTTGAACCAGCAATCAATCTAAAAATTACATTTGATTTGAGTATAGACCATTTCTGTGATGCTTATTTTAAATATTTTTATAAAATGTATTTTAAACAGATTGTATAGATTGTAAATGAAGTCAGATTAATGTTACATCACAAGAAAGAGAAAACTGCAAAAACCAATAATGCATGATGTTAAATTGCTAAAAATTTTTTTTAAAGCACCGCTAAATCTGTTCAGAAAACAGAAAACAAAAACCAATCCTGCTATTCCTAGCACAATAATATTTCTCAAGCCTCATAAATGCTGGATAAAGGTTCAGTTGATATCTGTAACATAAAAATCTTAGGTATTAGTCCTTTGATATTCTTATAAGTTAGGTTCTGTCCAGGACAGAAACATGTCCTTTGAAGACTGTCATAGTGTTGGTCTCACTGCAGGAACACCCAACTTTTATGACCTTTACTACCAAAATTGGACAAGGCTGCTGGACTAGCTCACAAGAGACAGCTCCAGTGTTCATTATTTTATGAAGTGAAATACAAACGATACCTTCAGATGAGCAGCAAGGTTTCAGTCATAGCAGATTCCAAAAAATACTTCCCCCTTTCATGTGCAACGTTCAAAGCTTGGCAAGTCTGGAAAGTTCTATAGAGGATGGAGAGTTGGCCAGATTCAATTCATTAGAGCACGTCTTAACTGTCAGCTTGTAAAATAAACCTTCTCCCCCACCTCTTCCACCTCCTTCAAAAAACATAATGCAACCCTGACAGAAAGCTGATAACTTCACCATGCAAAAGGAAACCTGAAATCTGCAGACAAGGATTTTACTATGTGCTGAGCCTGGAAAGTGGAAGGAAAATAATGTAGCACTGTCTCACTCACACAGAATTTCAGGTAGAAATTCTCCGACAGTGTAGGAAATATGTTCATGATGTACAGATTCCCACTAAAGCAGGGATAGATGGTGGCTTATCTGTCATGGATTGGTTTGCAGAGAGCTATACTGTAGAGAAAGGAAGGATTCCTTATTATATATAGCTGTCTACATCTATATCTCCCCAAACACACATAGGAGTGTGAACACACACATACTCCTGAGATATTTTTCTTTTATTCATTTCAGACTATTTAGAAGCAAACCCCTGTTGTTTAGCCTGTGGACCTGCATCTGTTATCTAGAGTTAGTGGTGCTCTTCCAGAGTGAATGGACAGTTAAACCATATGAAACATTGGGTCTTAAATAAATGCTGTCCTAGGCAAACCTACCCCCTTAACATGCAGCAGGGAAATTCTCAGAAGGGATCCCTGCAGGATACTGGTGTTCCTTCAATCATTTTCTTGATCAAATCCAACCCAAAATAAGGTGGAAGCTCTGTGCCAGCACAGTATTTCGTATTAACTGTCACACACTTACATGCATGCAGCATTTGGTGTGCAATGTGTATTTATAACTCTGTGTGAATACACATATATTAGAAACACAAAACATAATTCTCTGTTGGTGAATATCATGCTTCTAGTTTAAGCACAACATTTACAATT
Organism: Acanthornis magna; assembly: GCA_036785705.1. Taxonomy (NCBI): domain Eukaryota; kingdom Metazoa; phylum Chordata; class Aves; order Passeriformes; family Acanthizidae; genus Acanthornis; species Acanthornis magna. The sequence continues at coordinate 24,914,741 of JAWUZG010000028.1, forward strand.
GCAGATCTCCCAGATCTCTCCATGATTAGGACACTTTATTCAATGTACAGTTTACTAGCAAATATTTCAACTATTGATAGTTCCCTTTGTCAGTGATTTCCCTATCATGATTGCTACAGTCACAGGAATAAATATGATTTTTTTCACTACTATGCTACAGGAATAAAGGACAGAAGACAGAAGTAGTTTTACTGTTTCTCTAACTGTACAGAGACTTCCAAACTTCTCAAAGATGTTTCTGCATCTGTCCTGACATTTTGTGGGTTTATGTGAGAATTTGCTTTCATGTCATAAAACCTTTCTGTTGTTTTGTTTTTTCAATGTTCTATAACAACCTTAAAATGATCTCTTTAGAAGTGATTTACGCTTCCAGTAGCTGTATATATCTTTGGAATAATGACTTGGTACTTAAACTTCAGGATTGGATCTGCCTTGATAAAATTGTGCATTATGAGAGATTAACACTTTGTTTCTTCATGATATCAAACCACATTTGCATGCCAGTCCCCTAATCCTGCAGAACTTGAAACATGAGCGATGCGGCGGCAGTGAGCAGGACAGAACTCAAAGACTGAGGATAGGGAGGGAAGAGTGATCTATTCTACCTCACTAAAATAGACCTTCTACATTTAAACAGCAGTATCACCTCAAAAACAGGTACAGGTTGGCCTGAGGGGAAGGGCAAGTGGAGGAGAGTAAGAATTAGATTCTCTGTTTTCTTCTGGATATGTTCACTTTGCAGCTGAAGGAGAGTTGTTCCTTGCTACAAGCTACATCATGAGGAAAAGAGTAGAGAAAAGAGTACAGAAAGAATCAATTCCCCCTAATGATATTGATTCCCTGGCTCTAAAATTCTTGCTTGGGTCAAGACCCTGTTAAAAGAGTTTGCACCTGAATAAGAGTGGAGTAACTTGGCTACTTACAGGAGCTGTTTCACTATGATAGTGTTCCCATTGCACCATTTTCCATGTGTAACAGTCCTGTCTGCCTTTGTCAGAACCTGAAACTAGAGCTGCTAAAAAAAAAGAAAAAGAGAGAAAACGGTGTTTTATTCTATGAAATGCTCCAGAATTACTCTCAAAAGAAATGTTTTTTTGGCTGTTAGGGTGGCTGCCCATCTGGTTATACTTTTCAAGAAAAATTATGATTGAATATTCCTTCTTATGTGAAACAGAATTGCTAATTCAGAAATATCAGAGTGATCTGGTTTTTGTTCTGTCACAGCCTGGTGTTCAGGTTAGTCTATTAAACTACTTCAGCACTTTATTTCACCTACTCCAAATCTGCAATTCTTTAGCCAGACTTTGAACACAGCAGTTTTGACTCACACTCCTTGCCATTCCCTCACATGTCTGTAGCTCAACAATCCACTTAGCATTAAACGTTAAACTTTAGGAATAAGCTTTAATGGTCTTGTCCTGCAGAAAGTGCATTTACTGAATTTGGAAACAGTCAGGACCAAAACTGGCCAAAGCCTCTCCTGTCCATGGATCCAGGGATCACTTCTCCTCTGACTTTTGTGGTGTGGCAGAGGTTCACTGACAGTTCCATCTCTTCCTCTTCTCATTTCTTGCACTAGACAGTTTCCTGAAGTGCTCCTTTTCTTATTTAGTCACACATGTTCCCATTCTTCCTGTTTTATAAGAGGTTTCTCCGTCTTGCTTTCTGTGAGAACTTTTGGCTCTTGTTATCTTACATATATATGTATGAGACCTTACATACCATGTACTAAGACCAAAGGCAGGAAATTGTGCTGCATTTACTAACACCTTGCTTTGTCAGTGATGCTGCTTTGAATAAGATGTCTGGATAAAGTTACTGTTAAAAGCGACTGGGGAGCCAGACTTCACCTGTGTGTTTTGTAACAGTGGCAGCCTTCTGTTTGCCACCCAGACAACGTCTGGGAAGTTCACATTAACTCACCATTTAGCATTATCTATCTGCTTTAGGCTGATCACTGATTTACCTTTGGATTTTATAAGTAATCTTGCACCAAGTACTGATTTAGTGCTGAGTGTGGTTTGGATTAAAGGTGCCTGTTCATCATCATTACGGCCTGTGAACCATCTACTCTGATAGAACTGTTTCTGTGTATTCATTAATTCATGCTTGAGAAATGGTTTACAATTCTAAAGCAGTACATAAATGCTGATTGATTGTTTTTCTGAGATGTACTGGTATTGATCATCCTGTTGAGGTTTGTTGCAGAGCTTTCTGGAGACTGTACTGACTGTACTGTGTTCTTGGCAAATCCACAGGCAGGGACTTCATTGCCCAAAGGAAGCAGAAGAGAGCTGAGTAATGATGGCACAAACCTTTTGCTGCTTGGACAGAGATCTCAGCAATCTCTGTGGCCCTTGTCATTCAGAGGATCAGAGGATGAAGAAAGCAGTGTATTACTGTGGAGGACAGCCTTTCACTCCTCCCACTCTCCTTAGGGAGACCCCAGTACACCTCCAGCCCACCCTCAGTGTACTTGGCAATGCAGGATCTCAGCAAATGCTTTGCCATCACGTTTTCTCTCCTCCTGAGTGCAACAGCAAAGCAGGTTTGGCATCTTCTCCTTATGAGCCTCACTGCTCTCGCTCATACATCACACAGGGACTCAGATCACAACTTAAGTAGGATTTCTTGGCATCAGATACTGCATGACTCAGTCTGGGTGGTCAACGTCCGTTTGCATCTTTAAAGAAAAGACTAAAATCCAAGTATATTTTCAAACAGAACAGAGTTCACCAGATAAAGGAAATGTCTTTTTCTTGTATAACATGGAGTTTTACCAGTCTGTTAAGATGAGTTGCCCAGCCAAACTCCAAAAGAGGTCCTGAATCCTGGCATCTCTAAGAGATGCCAGTCTGTGCCTGTGTGGAGCACCTTTTTTCCTGTTGGAACAGCTTACCCGTAATCTAGCAAAACACCTAAAAACCAGGCTACTAGAACCAGACAAACTTTAGAGACACTGACATCAAATGGTTAAGTAATTTATTGCAGCCCCATAAATAAAAATAGAAGTATAAAATGGAACATCGAACTGTCTAACATTTTAGCTTCATTCCTAGATGCTCACACTGATCCTTACTGAGGCTGTCCCTCTCTACCTCAGAGAGGAACCAAGCTCACACTGTCAGTGTGCCGGTGTGGAGGGCTGCAATGTAGAACATCTGAGCCAGACAAATTTAAGGGACCAATTTAAGAAGCAGTACCAGTGTGGAATAGACATGTTACTCTGGTTTGTCTGCTATTTGTGTGCTAGTTTGCTCATTGCAAGCAAACTTAGAGGAAGGCTGTTTACATTTTATTCTTCTCTGTTCCTAGAATTATAATTTCATGTAAAACAATGACACTTTAAATACACTTAAATCAAGGGGTAAAGAGATACCAATCTCATTGGCAGGAATAAAAGCTGTGCTCAACCCACAAACAGAGGCTCTACCTGTAGCACAAATGGAGAACAGTGCCCGAAAAGGATTCTAACTTTACATGGCTGTTGCTCTTTCTTTTGGAAAATCCAGTTTCATCAATGGTGTGTGACACATAACTTTCTTAGCCTAACTGTGGCACACAGAAAAAGGGTCCTGTTGCCATACAGACTTCAAAATAGGTTACTCAAAGATTTGTTGATAGAAGAATGTAGAATTATTAATGAAAAGCTTGTCCTGCCTAACATAACTATGCTGAGCTCATTCAAACCTAGCCCAGCTATGAATGAGACCCATTCAGTTTAACATAGGAAGGGTTTGCAGGATTCAGATTCCAAGTTTGACACAATTAATAGTGTTTATAAGTTCAAGAATGTTGCTGTTAGGACAGAGTATATTCAAGACAAGTGATCATATTTCATAGCACACTTAGAGGGTGAAGAGGCACTTGACATAAAACACTCTCGTTTCCATAATTCAAATCATTTGGTTGTTTAAGAAGATTTATATTTTCTTCAGCCTCTTTCCCTCCCTTTTTCCACCAGTTTCACATGTAACATAAATTTTATTTTTCTCCTATTCCAGTTCCTTGCCTTTGGGAGGATCTAAACAAACAAAAAACCCTCCCCAAATAGTTGTGACCTGAGTTCCAGAAAAACTGGCAGCAAAACTAAAGTATGCTTTTGCATTTAGTGCTTCTGCAGCTGTATGAAACAAACTGTAGCATTGTCATGAAATTGATATCATGAAATGAATAGCAATGATTCTTCCTGTTACAGGCATAAATAGGAAGAGAACATACTGAGAAAGGTACATAAAACAAGCATATCTTGAAATAAATCAAAAGAAAATAAAGAGGTACTTTAAAAATTGCATATTTGTGGAGCATAAAATTTTGTAAATGCAAATTCTGTGGTCAAAATAACTGTGATATTGACTTGTTTTTGCATTCACAACATCCTTTTTTACCAACCTGGTGATGCAACTATACTAGGACCCCTAGTGAAATATCATACTGACTTCAGTTCCCTTCAGATCCAGAACATATTGGCAAAAAAGAAGGCTTCAGGAAAGAATCTATACTTAGTTGCCCAAGTTCCACTGAAATCCACATGCTTTAACTTTAGCTCATATAGCCTCTCCCTCATGCAGGGGGCAAAAAAAGAGCAAAAAGCTCAATGTGAAGGACATACTTTTCAACAAAGTGTACCTCTAACTCAGGGAAGTAGGCATGTAAATAACAAAATTTTTTTAGGCTGTAAAAAGGACAGAAAAGTTATCTCAGTTACAGAGAGGCATATAAATGTGATTGATGGGCTGGGATAAAAGAAAGAGAAAAGCAGAATCAAGACAGTTTCAGAGTACAGGAAACAGTCTGTCCATCAGACACTATGTTTACATGCCACCCCCGGTGCTGCTGCAAAGCTGCTAGAACAAGAAAATGCTCCATGAAAGACCAATTAGTTAGATATTTAACATGTATGGCAGAAGGAAAACCTGGCCTTGATCGATTAACCTGGAAGGCATGTTTACCCTGCAGCCTTTATTGTACTGCGATTCCTCAGCTCCTCAAAGAGCTGCAAGCACTGGCAACACCTTCTGCCAGAGACCCTCAGGGGCTGTTTATGGGTCTTCTCCAGAAAAAAAGCCTAGACCCAAATTAACATAAATTAAAGATTTGAGTTCCAAGAATCTCTTAGCAGATATAAAAATAATTCTGTGGGATCTGAGGCAGTTGCAGAGCCCTAGACCTGGAGTAGAAAACGAAGCAGCCTGTATAGGGCAACTAACAGGCACTGCACACTTCCAGGTGGTAAGGCGTGGCTTGTGCTTTTGCTCTTTATCAGCGCTTAAAACTGAAGAACAAAAAAAGAAAACCTAAGTAAAAAAAACCCAAAAAACAACCAAACCCTAAACTAACCATCTAACAACAAAAACCCCACCAACTCTTCCTGAACAAGGAGCTCCTTTCAGCTGGATATTAATTAGAGAAGCAAACGCTGAATCTCCTGGCCCTCTGCTGAGCTGCTCGCAGTGAAAAGTACAAAGTGAGGGCCTGCTGTGTGGGTAAACTGATGACTCACTTCTAATATCAGGTTGAGCCAGGATCTTGAAGGCTGCCAAGTGAACTCTACAGGGATCCCCACTTCAGCCCACTCACATTTCCTAATAACAGCACAGCATTTCAGCAGGCTGCGCTTAAGCGAGGCACTTTGATTTGTAAACAGAGGCGGTCTAGGAAATAATGCACCAGTGTGGTTAGCTGGATAATGTTGTAAGACAACAAGGTATAATGGCAGCGCTGGTATTAAATAGCCAGAGGATATTGCTCAAATTTGAACGTGACAGCTATTAATAAGAGATAATTTTTAATGGTATTTTAAAATTCTACCCGTGCTTTCTGTAGTCCCGGGAGAGGTATTACTGCCCCTCTTTGAATCATATAGAGAGGAAAAGACTGCTGGTAAATGTATGCCTACAGAAGTACACGTTTTAAAGAATTTTAATTTATCGTTAGAAGACCAAAAAATATTTTCTGCAAAATAGACTGCTTGTTCCTGTGTTTTGACATAAGGGCTTAAACCATCATGCTTGCTGGAATACTTTTATGGGTTCTTTAGACATTTATTTCAGGTCCCCTAGTCTCAGCCTGGTGAAATTTAGGATGTGCAGAAACACCCCAGAGTACTGACTCACTGCTGGCAGATTTGCATCTCATTCTATCCTGGCATAAGCTGCGACTCGTGCACTGTTGCCACGTAGATCAAAAGACACATGTTTATTGTCTTGGCCACATGACTGAAAATATATCGCTGTGTAAGCTCTGCATTAAGCTTCCTGCTTGAGGACAAATGTCTTTCTGTTCAGACATAAAAAGGTTTCTTAAAAGAGTTGTCTGTTTGGTTATAAGACTCCACTGCCAAACTGATTGCAAATCCAGTAGTGTACTCTGAAACGTTAAACAACTGTGAAAGAGGTTTAACTCCCTACCCACCCTTCTTACCTTCTTCGCCCACTTGGCTAAGGCTTCAACTTTCTTCGTGGCAAACAGTCTTCTGCATGCCTCACACTTGGCACTCTTTCAGGATTACGGTCTTGTGCCTGTCCCGTATGCACAGCACAATGCACAGGAGGTTTAAGTCCTGTGGTAGGAAATGTGTGCTTTTTCCCTCTCACTAAATCACTTTTACTTCCGCTGGCTGGTCACAGAAAGTGAGGAGAAAACCCTAACCAAGGGTTATTTTAAAATATGAACTGAGGCAAATGCAAGGAAAAGTCCTCAGCTGACCAGTGCCATTGCAGCCGCCTCACGTCCCCCAGCCAAGGCCCTGAGGCAGGAAGCACCCACCACACTCTCAGTCCACTTCTGCTTCATCTGCATGCAGCAGGTTGTCAACCCTTTTCTTTCTGCTAGGATTGTCCTCCATAAACCTCAGGATGTAATTTCTCTCCTCATCAAGGACCTGCTAGGTCCTGGATGTACCTTAGGTCATTCATAAACCATGATTTTTCTTCTGATGTCTGTAATGGTATTATATGATATAAAGCTTTTTCAAACTTTATTCATTGTTCAAGCAGAGAACTGATTTTAAATTACCTTAAAAGATGGCAACTGTAAAAAAAATGTAATGATTCCTGACTGTACCAGGTATGGCAGCTCTTAGAGAGATTGATGATGACATACATCTGCACGTATGAGACAGTTATTTTGGCATGCAACCATCGAGTAGAAGCTTGTTTGGAAAGAGGGGAAGAAGCCACCAATTGTTTCAAATGAAATAATATTAAAACAATCTGTAAGTCACAGAATCCCAGAATCCCAGAATCAATTAGGTTGGAAAAGATCTCTGATGTCATCAAGTCTAACCTATGACCTAACACCACCTTGTCAACTAGACTATAGCACTGACTGCCACATCCAGTGTTTGCTTGAACACCTCCAGGGATGGTGACTCCACTACCTCCCTGGGCAGCCCATTCCAACGTCCAATCACTCCTTCTGTGAAGAAATTCTTCCTGATGTCCAACCAAAACCTCCCCTGGTGCAGTTTAAACCGTGTTCTCTAGTCCTGTTGCTGGTTGCCTGGGAGAAGAGGCCAAGCCCCACCTGGCTACAGCCTCCTTTCAGAGAATTGTAGAGAATGAAAAGGTTTCCCCTGAGCCTCCTTTTCTCCAGGCTGAACAAACCCAGCTCCCTCAGCTGCTCCTCATAGGACTTGCGTTCCAAACCCTCCCCCAGCCTTGTTGTCCTTCTCTGGACAAGTCACTGTGGCATTTGCTGCTCCTCAGTGGTTGGCTGCCTATTGATTCTTCGTGTTCTGGGTTATACTTCTGAATGGAGCATCTTCTAAATGTTAAATTTTGTGTGAATAATCTCTACAACTCTTTTCCTCATATACAGCCCAAAACTGCAAGAATTTCAATAAGGTTTTGGTGCAGGAAGTGCAGAATTTGCCCTAAAGCTTATCAATGCAGATGCAAAAAATGTCATTCCCCTATATATGTACAGTTGGCATAATGTCCCCTGCACTGAAGGCTGTGCAGAAATAGCAGTTTAATTATAATAGGCCACCACACCTTTTGGTAGCACTAACTCTAAAGGGCCTTTGTGTTTTCAGTGCATTGAAATGAGTTCCCTGAAATGTGTTCATTTTTCATTGCAGTGATATTTTTCCACTGATATATAAACAGACTGAGACAGCATGGATATATCCTGCTCCATTCTGGTTTGATGAGAAAATGCCAAAGCTAAGCCATCCACAGTCTTCATAACAATTAAACCTGGCACAGGTGTAGTAACATTCTTTTTTTGCTGTTGGGACTAATCCTGATGGTATTGATGTGACTGTTTCTCATTTCAGTATTTTGTACTTGCTAATCTTCTCAGAAGACAGCCTAGGGGCATTGAATTTTTTTTTTTTTAATAATTTATTTTTACAGAAGTTTTATAAACCAGGCACATGTTAAAAAATATCAATGAGCCTTCTATGGACATAGATGTGTCAAGAAATTCAGCATAGTCATGAGTGTCAGAGATGAGCATGAAGGAAATGTGGATGAGAAAAGGGAATGAGATGAACTGTATGATTTGGCATCTGTTTGATGGAAGCCACAGGGATAAAATTACAAACTACTGTAACACCCGTGAGAACACAGGGGTTCCATAGCACATTGTGAGCACATGGGAGCACAAAAATGAAATGAGAAGCTTTCTTGTCCTATTGTATTTGCAGAACAGAAGTTTTTAACAGTTGTGGGGTTTTTTTGGTTCCCACCCCAGGTAAAAAAACAACCCAAAACACCTTTTCCCTCCAGAGTACCCATGAGTCAGAAAGTCAGAGAATTCACCTAGGATACATAAATAAGAAACGCCAATGCCAGAATAGCTTATTATCAAGGCTCTTCTGCAATAGACAGTTTTCTGGAACCAGAATCTCTCTCGAGGAGCTGGGATAATTTATCATATCATCTGGCTTTCTGCAAATTTTGGGTATTTTGGTATCAACAATTTTTCTACCAGTGCTTGGCTGGAGTGAAAAGACACTGGTGCACCAATATCAGGGAATTCATATTGCATGTGCTGAACTCAGCACTAGTTGGGAGGTTTCAGTAAGGTTCTTCACAATTTAGAATTACATTTACTTCTTATCCACAAAAAATTAGCAAGTTTCAAGTTCCAGCTGCTGGATTGGTTTAAATATTTGACTTTATTTGACAGTCTGCTTTATAATTGCAGTAGTGACATGTCAGAGACTTATTTTGGCCTCTGAAAGATTAAACAAGATCAGGCCTGCCAGGCCTCTACACAAACCCATGTGGCAATAAGAAGTGCAGATTCAGCAAAACTGTCCTTTCTGTAGCCCTAATTCTGCAAAATAAATGTATATATGATCACTTCAAAGTAATTGTGGAGACTGAATGACAAAGATTATAGATTTTTTTGAGACTTTAGAAGCATAATTGCTATGAATTTGAGAAAAAAAGTATAAGTGATTTCAAGGAAAAAGTCTAATACCTTGCTATTATATTATTAAAGCAGACAGTTGCAGTATTTTCCAAAAGTACAAGAGAGTTGTAGCTCCACAGGATTACAAACCTCCAACTTCTTACAGGAATTTTTGTGCTTATTTTGTTACTTTTCATCCTAGACTGGTAGAGTGGCAAGGACTCCTTGTCTAGAGCTGTTACTAATTGTTGTAGTTTACATGAAAGATGCTCAGATACTTTGGTAATGAGCAGTATGTAGGTTAAAAGCATAATAGCAACTCAATTTTTTTAATGAACATTTCTGACTTGACACTACTCCATCAATAAAAAATTATTAGCACCTGATAAGAGATGTGATACTGCAATATACCTGTATGAATGACATTCATTCCCTACTTCTTGTGCCTATTCATGGACTGAGCAGCCCATGAATGCAGGTGCCTGCTGCCTCCAAAACCAGATAAAAGAACTCCTTTGCTATTTCAGAGCTCTTCTGATACGGATTCTGGGACTCAGGAGGACCTCACAAATTTCTACACTGTAGGATTTCATCTCTAGTGAATTTTCAGGCCAGGAGAATGAGTTTCAAAGAGCACACCCATTTCTCTCTGCAGGTCTCAACATCAAATTGCTAATCTAATTAACATCCATGACAATTTAAACAACACATTGACTCAACTGCTCCTGGAGCCCCATGACACCTAGTTAAGTTACTTTCCAACACTGCTGTAAATCAAAAGAGAAAGGCTAAGGTCACTGCATTTGCTGTATGTTTCAGTTTGGGACTCTGATTGCTTTACCAACTGCTCATTGATGTTGTTTTCATAACTTGTTAAGGAGTACTACATTTCTTGCTCCAAGATTTTAATTTGCATCCTTACCTGACATTCAAGGTAGCCTTTAGCTTGAATATAATATGCTTAAATTTAGACAACAAAAAACAATTCAGGAAAAGTACTTGCAAAGGACAAAGTGTACAGCAAAGATTTAAAATAAGCAGTAGAAAACAAGGTATTTCTTTGGTGCTTTGCTTTTAAGGTTTCCATTCCATCTGGGCGCAATTCCCATTCTTACAGGGAGCAATATAGACATATTGTTTGGAAGGAAAGTAAAAACTTGGACAAAATCTTCAAGAACAGTTTCTGTGGAGAGAGCAGCCCAGCAAAACAAAGTGATGGATAAATAGTGGAACGAAATGTTACTGGCTTGAACTGATAGATGGTAATGGAAAAATAGGAGAAGAGAGAGCAGACGGGCCCAGGGCAGGATCAGTCCTCAGGACAGACGTCCATCACTGACCCGGCTGGGACAGTTCCTCTGCTCTGGGCTCGGGTGATTCCCTCGGGGAATCAGAGCCAGGGCAGTGTGTGAATCTCTAACATGGAGTTTCAGGCAGGTCTGGGTCGTGATGCACTCTGTATTCAAAGCAATACCTTTTGTGTGCTGAGTAAGTGTCTGGGAAGAATCAGCTCCCAGCTGTGCAAATTTTGTCACAATGCAATTTCTAAATCAATATAAAAAATGTCAGTGAAAAACAATTTTCATCCACAGTAGATATTTCAATTTCCCAACTAGAAGGTTCTTAATGTTTTATACCACCATTTAGATAATTTTTACCTGTCTTACATTTGTTCTGCCTTTCATATAATACTTTGTCTACAATTCTGTTGAATATGAAGAAAAACCAATAGTATAATTAGGGGTCAATGCAAGGTGAAAGTACTGATAAGATTTAGTCAAGACTTCTATTCAAAGAGTGTTTTTTTGCTTGGAAAGTTTTCACTTATAAACAAGACTGTTAGAGCTGATAAAACTTCAGGAGATTATGAAATCAAGGGATTTGATGTGATCCTGTGAGTTTAGACAAACAGATGCTAAATTTTCTTCCGCTAACAAAATACTGCATCAGAGGTAAGTCTGGCAATGAAATTGAATATATTTATATTCGATATTTGGTCATCCCCACAGTTTTTTTCACAATATTTTGCAAATGCCAACATCTATAAAATACTGCCTCTGTATCCAATGTTCTTTATGCAAATACCTTTAAAAATACCTTTCTGAGACACTTTCACTTCAGGCAAGTAATCTTAAACTTTGTCACCCTTCTGTGTTCTTGTTCGCATTTATAAAATTTCCCAAACACTCCTTTAGTCCTCAGTGATTTTTTTACTACTTCTGATTTTATGGTATATATCTGGCAATAACCACGATATTTGTGCTTGCATGCTTGCACATACTGTCCCATCATCCCTACGGGGAGTTGTATACAGATTTTGCAGGGTGAATACATCACTTTATATTAATTATTATTCCTTTCCTTGAATAGATCACATAGTACAGATATTTGTGACCTAAATGGTGGCTGCATCCAATATTTTATACGGTCAGATATTTCAGACATGGGGTAGATTCACAAATTATTCTTGAATTCAGATCAGTAAGGACAACTTATGACTCATAAATAATGTGAATCTGGGTTTGACATGACACTGAGAAGCTTCTGCTGCCATAATGTAAGCAGGAAACATAGAATCATAGAATCATGATGGCTGGAAAAGCCTCAAAGATCACTGAGTCCAAGTATTATGTTCTGAATTAGAAAAGCATCTGGCACCATGTGAATGTGATTCTGGATTGGAGGATATACTGTGACTTTTTTTTTCTTTTTTTTTGTCCTTGGTGTGCAAATGGTTTTCCTAAGGGTAAAATCTAGTTCAGTGATGGAACTAGTCAAGTTCAATTGATGGCCTTGAGAGTTTTCGTTATTTAAATGTACATATTTGCTAATTCTTGGGCATATGTGTTCTATTAGTCTAGTTATTAATTTCTAAGTTTTATAGAGTCTATCAAATTGTAAATAGATAATGTACAATTATTTCACTTATTTATAAGTTGGATAATTGAATTATTTCACTTATTTATAAGTTGGATACAACCAACTTGAGAGAGTTAAAGACAGGATGGAAAAAGGCAGCCAAGCTCTTGGGCTAAGCACATCAAACCTCTATCCTGTCTGCTGGTTCTGGAATAACACCTCACCTGAAATACACATTCCCAAGTTTCTCCTCCAGTTTCTGGAAGTGATGGTTATTTCAGAAGAAATCAATAAATGTCAGTGTGCATAAAATATGGGGCAGATCAAATAAAGGTATTTCAGTATTAAAAGCTATTAATTTTGTGCAACATATATTTGAATTACAATATTATTAAATTTCATTAAGCTAAAATGATATATTTAACTCAGACTTCAGAGTGCTAATTTCATAGTCCCCTGCAAGCTGTTCCTGCAAAGGTGTTAGGGGTAATTAACTGCCATTTTCTCAGTAATTCAGAATCTGCAATCAATCAAAATGCAGGGCCTGTGTGATTGTAGAAAACAGTAACACTTAGTTTATTATGTAGTACATTCTCATTCTGGTTGTTTTATGATGGGATCAGCTACACTTTTTCCTCAGAATTTATTATGCTTAGCCTTCAGCCAATTAGTTTTTCTCACTTTACTTTAACTTAAAACCTGGTGAGTTTGTTATATACATGTGTAAGTTTGCCTGTCAGTTATATTGGTCATAGACCTGCAGGACTGCGTGTGTTTAAACAATTAGGAGCTCAGTATTGTCCAGAAAAATGGCAACTTTGCTTTCTTAAAGCAGTGGTTTTTTTCTTTAAAAAAATATGAAGGGAAAAAGGAGAGCAAAGAGATATTTCCCATAGCTACAAGTGCCTGGCGTGGAGGGACACATGGAGTCTCCCAGGTAGAAGGTGGGGAGCCCAGGTCTCCTGTTGCTTGGCTCTGGTACCTGGATGGGCCATGCTTCCAGACCACGCATGCAGCGCAAAATCAAACACAAAACCAAAATCAATCACAAAACCAAGGCTCCGTGATAATGATGAAGCAGAGATATTTGATCATCATGTTCAAAATCAAGCATAGAAATAGTGTTTCCACTGAAGTTCTCATGTACTTTTGAAACTCAAACCTGGTGCTTTGGCACACGTTGACTTTACAGCTAGTCTCACAGGGAAGGAGATTTTAAAATTATAGTCAGTTAAGTGGGTAGGTTGCTGAATGTTACCAGTGTGGATAACAGTAGCAGGCCCCCAAGATGCCCTGATGGGAGAGTATAATTAATTTAGTCCATTTTTGTTTCCTAGCCACTTAAACCTGCATCTGGAAATCCTTCTCTAATTTCACAGCTGTGGTGTTGAAACACATATGGGGTTGCAGTAGAGTTTAATCAGTATTTTAAAAAAAGTAGAAAATCTGAAGAAAACTGAACTTTGCCAAGAAATTTACCAATGTAAAGCCATAAGAAGGACAATACTGAAAGACTCCTGCTGTTCCTGAGAGTGTTGGTAGAAATTAATGTCCCAGTGTGACAATGCTGACTGGACATTGTGCAGTATTGTGCAAGCCCAGCACTACAGACACTTTGACTAGGACATTATTTAACATAAATATAATTTAAAATTCTTGCTACCCTGTTTTACTAACTCCAGCACTCTGGCTGCCTACAAATCCAACACTTAAAAGTAGCTTTCAGGTGGAGCCTGTGCTCTTGTTCTGTCGCTGCTGTGAGGCATGCCCTGTGCAAATGCACTCAGAAGTCATTATCTAGGCAGGACTGGGCATTGTGTCTGATCTCTAAAGGGCTAGTTAGCACATTTGGCAGATCTACAGAGAAGTTTATGGTTATGATTATGGTTAATCTCTATTATACTAGTGCTGGTACTGCCCTCTGCTGAGGGCAGAGACCACTCACCTAAAGGATGGGGTTTGTCCGACTCCCACCCCTGTTATTTTCCGTTACTGATTTAAAATGGACAAAAAGACATTTTTTGATGGGGGTCACAGTCTCGATCAAGAGTACGACACAGTGTACTGACAGGTAGGAGACCCAATGTGCCTACAAAGAACACGTTTTGCATACAAAGGAATTCTCCCAAAAGCTAATGCCAAAGAACATGGATATAGAGGATGTTCAGTTTGTGGACTGCATCACTAAGTGTGGTCCTGTTGGGATACACAACAAAACATGAGAGGATCAAAACAAACCCTCTGACTTGAAATAACTGTTGTTTTAAAGATATATTATATTATTTTTTGACTCAAGCACCCTATTTGGACCTGAATAATCCTAATGACCTCACAAAGTATCTGAGAGCACAGAATTCGGCAAGATATATTGAATATTTATTTCCCAGGGAGCTTAAAGAGACATGATATTGAAAGAAGTGGCACAAAATTGAGATTTTAGAGTGTTCTAGGTAAATGCTAGATAAACATGAGAAATAGCAGTATTACCCTTTTGACGGTTGCAGTGATATAGTCAAAAAATGACAAATGTTATTTCAGTCTATCTTATGTAGCACCCCACAGCCTTATTGCTTTTTTTTTTTTCACTTGGAAAAACAGTGCCAACATATATTTCTCTTTCTTGGTTCCAAAACTATAAGATTATATAGAAAGAGTTGAATAGAGGTCTTGTATCTCTTTTAGGCTGAAAGAGAAAGACATAGGGAAGTGAAGTAATAAAGAAATTTTGAGACAATGAAGTTAGGAACAGATGTTGCTGTTTATTTTTATTTCTCTCTCCCCCTCCCTATGATTACAATAAATTGTCTCTTTTTGCAATGATTAGGGAAGAAGGGGATTACACCAAGGTTAGACAGAAGGATCAGATAAAACTGAATATAACCCCACTTAAATCCTCTACTCAACATTACTCCAAGGTGGAATTAAAGCCACTATGTAATCTGGTGCTTTAAATTACTGAAGATATCAACGTAGTGAACTGTCTTTAGACGCACTTCAGAAAAAAAGGAAGAGAGTTTTTTTAACAGGTCTTTGAATTCTGGTATGAATGGGCTATATCATCACATAACTGCTGATTTTATGTTGGTTAAAACATGAGTGATAGGAAAGGCAAGTAAGGATTCAGAGATGTCAAAAAAAACAGGGTTATTCCCCATACTGTGCAACTGACAGTATAAAAGACATTTATATTGTTGAAGAGAAGGTTAGTTTGAACTGTTCATAACTCTTTAATACTAATACCAAAGAAACAATTTAGTTAGCTACATTTTTCACTGTTCATCCTGTTTGCCTGCCTTTTTCATATTTAAACTTTGAAAATCAAACCAGACATTTTTACAGCAGACTTTTAGCTCTTTGTTCCGAGTGAGTTTGTACTGTTCCAGAGTTTAGAATAAGATCCAAATCCACTGCTCCTTGTAACAAACCCTTTAAGAATTCTAGGCTAAGTAAAAGTATTGTTAATCACATTCACGTTATTTTCTAATATTAGCATAGAGATCAAATAGATAGCAAAACCAAAAGATACTAGGAACAAAGCTCAGTGTTAACACGAATACGACAAATTGTTTTCAAACTCCAATAACATTAACTTCTATGATAAATACATGGGCTCATTAAGAGTTCCCACTTTGGAAACCCTCCTATATTAGAAACCAAATACACTGTGTTTTCATTTGGGGGAATTTATTTTCTTCTTTTTTTTCCTTTATAGTCAGGTAAGTCATATTATTTGTCTGTCCTGCAAAGGAAAAACAAGACGTTTCAGCAAGGTTTAACTGAGAGGAGACACTCAAATTGTGGAAAGCCAAAAAGGTCTCAAGAAAAATGAACTAAACCCAAAATTATTGGAGCATCTCCACCTAGCCTGAATTACTTGGAAAATCTTAAACAGGGCCAAAATGTGTGGGATTGGTCATGAGCCGTGCAAGTACATCCTTTAAGAGGTACTGCTAACTTTCCTTTTAATTGACAAAGTATTACTTCTCACAAAACTATACGACAAATGGCTTTTTACTTTCTCCTCCCACAAAACCATGGAAAGCTTTTTGCCAGTAAACCATTAGCAAAATGTTAATGTTACTTTTGTTTTGTAGGAATCTATCTCCTGGGATATAGATACAGTAGCATGATTTAAAGCTTCACCATAGTAAGGTTAAGTTCCTGCACATGCTGCAATTTTAATAAAATGTGTACATTCTTTCTGAACTGAAATGGCTTTTTGTATTATATTTTGTTCTATTAAAAAATGACACATATGAAATTGTATTTAGGATTAAGATATGAGTACTTCATTATACAATTCTCATACTTTAAGGAACGATTTCCTTAAAAATGGTTCAACCTGAAACTTGGCATACAAAGTTCTAATTGGGGAAAGTCTGGGATGCAGAATTGTTTTACAAAGTTTCACACAGATCAGTCTTGTCATTCTTTAATTATTTTTACAGAAGGGCACAACACTTGTTTTAGTACCATTTCTTGTTCTCCTAATATTTTCCAAGTATTAAATAGAAATAAGTTCTTTTTCTGAGTTGTTTCCATAGCCTTTTCTTGTTGGTTTAAATTGTTTCACCTTAAGTAGAAAGTTTACCAAGTCTCAAATCCTACTTAGTACTTGCTTTTCTCCTCTCAGAGCATACAAAGTGATGAATGTTTTAAACTAATTTAGTGGTGTGAAAGGTGCCAAACTGTCAGATGTAGAAACTAAAATAGTGGATTTGTGCTGAGAACATTTATTTATTTTATTTTATTTTATTTTATTTTATTTTATTTTATTTTATTTTATTTTATGTTAAAATTCCAGCTGCAGGCTTCTCCAGCTTTGTGCAGCCACAAAGACCTGTAACTTTGGCAGAGCTGGTGACAGGGATGAGGCTGTTATTGGAAGCATGTTGGCTCATCTGTGTGGAACATAAAAGATGACCTGGCACACAGCACTGTATTTTAAATACGTCTAGGATACTCCTCTACTGCTCATCAGACTATCCAAAATTTTGCCGAAGGCAAAGGAAAACACACTGGGATAAAAGAATGTTTGATAGAGACTCATTGCCAATATACTGCAAAAAGATCATCAACTTAATTCCCCATGATTAAGCACAGGGTGAGCTGCTGTTGAGCCCTCTTTGCTAGAAACTGTCCCCAGTTGCTCCTCTGCAAATCTAATTATTCAGTTATTTTCACAAAGGCAAAATAATAAGATATGTATTTTCTCTGGTTACAGTTAGCAACTTCTGTTCATTTCTTACCAGTCCAATAAAGTATATAAACATTACTTCACCTACCTCCTTATGATTTATTTTTTCTTCTTCAGGTTAGGAAGGCATTAATCCATGTGTTCTAAATATTTGCATCCAAAATGACTAGCAATGGACAGATTTCCACAGATACATTTGAGACAAAGGATTGCCCTAATTCTACAATTGGGTTTTTATTCATTTTAGCTGTAGCTTGTTATTATTTTCCATTATAAACAGTACAGCGCAGAAAGAGTAGACTGTTTCATTCCTGGGGCAAGTACCTACATTCTCAGTAGCAACCACTAGAATTATGTGAGTTAGAAAATATGTGCCAATGTACCCTAAGACCGCTGTTTTTGTTTTTCATTAAATTTATATTCTCTTGCCAGAAGCATTTTCTTGGTAAAAATAATTCAAATCCTTTTGGGGGTTCTTTCTTCTTTTTTATTTTTTTTTATTTTTTAGATTTAATATCTGCTACACTCTGTTCAATGTCACTGTGTTAGTACAGGAATATGGCTATAACATTCTTGCATGTGAAACTGTACATCAGGCATATTTTAACAGATTTATGTCATCAACCCCTACACAGTATTAATCATTCTTCAAGGTCGTTTTTAGCTACTAAAGTAAGAGCCTTAGTAAAATTTCCAAGTCAGCTTTCAAGCCAGGCCAGTTGCAAGTTTTCAGGTGCTGGGAAAAAAATAAAAGAAGAAGCCAAGGAATTCACAAAACAAGTTTCTTGGCAGAGTGTCCATAAAGGTCTGTGATGGGAGACTAACCATTCATCAGCATCCATGCAAGCTGTTTCTGTTATGAAAACCAGGGCCCATTTAAAGGAAAAATAAACGGATTTATCAGTCTGGTTGCAATTTTATGAAGTACAATATTGAAAGGCTTCCCCTGTCTGTTTCAGACACTGACAAGATAAACTAGACATGGCTAAGGCTGAATGTGTCACTCTGTCAGGTGCAATGATAAGTATGAAAAGCCAGGTATGCTTCACATATGGACTCCAAATAAATTTCAGACAAGGTTTATGTTCCTTTATTTTGTTTTCCATGTTTCATCACTGCTGAAGCCAAACAATCAATGACATAAGATTTGGGGATGTTTATTACCACACCAAATGGTTGAGGCCTGCAAATATGGAAAACCACATCAAACTCGGGTTTATGTGAGACCATGCTGACATTTAGCAAAAAAATATTTCAGTTATAACCGCTTGAGAGTTCCCCTGTTTGCTTTACATTTTGGAGAACTTGGTAACAGGACAATGCTGGTTTTTTTCAATTCAATTACAAAGGCTGTGCAGGCATGAAAGGCAGCCTGAAGAACAGTTATACACTAGCATTTTACTAGCATATGGGTACTAAATATCTGCTACGGAGTAAATTCAAGAGCTGGTCAAGCTCAGAATGTTGCTACATTAAGTTTGGGATGATTTTTCTCATAAAGAAACCTTGCAGATATTGTTATTTATATGTTCTTTAGGAATGTGGAATGGAAATGTTACATGTGAGGGTGTCTGCAATGAAATCCTTTTTCTCCTACTTCTTCCTCTCCTAAGTTTTGCTCCCAGAGCCCTTTTGTTTGAAAGAGATAAAAAAAATATCATATTAAATAGAACTTCTGATATTGTAGTGGTTTCCTAAATAATACTCATGGGCAAAACAGAGGCTGACACAAGAGAGAGACCACATATGATCCCCTCTTTGCTACAGCAGTTTTCATCCCACAAGGGTTGTTAAGCTTCCTCTATTAACTCATTACTAATGAAAGTCCCTATCACACCTAGCAGCTATGTAAGTAATCATAACTTACATTTTTTACATCTAAAGAAAGACAGAAAATGAGAAATTTAAAAAAAAAATTTAAAAAGTGATACAAACTGAGGAACATACCTCAAAGTATTTATAGGGAAGTGGAATTAAAAGAGAAAGCTCATACAAGGAAGATGTAACTAATCAAACTGTAAGGCAAAAATATTGAAGGTGAAAAAGTTTACTGTGATTTGATTTCTAGCTTCATCTCATTGTAGTCTGTTTTTCTTTACTTGTCCCATGATCCTCTGAGGTAATTAATGCAATTGAGTTCTTGAGTGCTTGCCTCACTTTTAAAAAAAGTCAGAATCGATGCCTTCACTTTGATCTGCCTGCTGTCCTCACTGCAGGACTGGCAGCTGTCCCAGTGAGCTTGTCCTGATGCTCAGACTGCCCTACAGACAAGACATGAGCTGCTCAGGAGCCTGCTATGGGCTCTAGGTTCAGTCACCATCACTGACACCCACTCTATTTGAACTGTGCAGACATCAAATATGGATTATTTCCCTTGTTTAATTCTTCCTTTGTAGCAGCCAGTGTTAAATGAAGATGTAGTGCTTGGTGGGTTTTATCACATGAAGCACAAATAGCTGCCTTGATCCTGGAAGGTCAGAATGACACCCAATGAAATATGAATGAAAAGCTAAGACCAAAACACAGCAGAGCAGGGGAAGCAGGAATGATGTTCTGGTTCAAGACAGATCCCTGGGGATGGGAAAGTTGTATGAGACATGATGTTGAGAAATCAGACAAAAATCAAAACATAGCTTCCTTTGCACTCAGTACATGCGTGTATTTAGAAAGTTACTTTGAGAGAAAGCTGAGCATCAGAAATATCTAAGAGTAGCACTTGGTGGCACAGGTAGAAAAAGTTTGCATCTTTTTTCTAATGTGCACCTGAAGTGTACAATGTTTTGTGGGAAGAAAGCTCCCTTTACAAAGTCCAGCTTGCTTCAAGAGCAAGCACTTCCGCCAAAGACAAGTAATGTACCATCTGCTACTGTGTAGGAATAAAGGATGTCATGTTACACCAGAATAGCCACTGCAGGGATTCCTGTGCTGAGCTTATTAACAGCTTGATACTGCTGATTAAAAATTCATAAACGGGAACAGAGGTAATTTCTAGTACTCAGGAGAAAGAAAAGAATTTATTTAATTATCCTACTCAGCCAGCATCTTCAAATAGGGAACCATAACAGAGTGACCTTCTAATGTCTCCATCTGCCCACAATGAAACAGACATTCCCTGTGACACAGCAGTTGACTTTGTTGGTACTTTATAATGAAGATCATGGCCGTTTCCTTCTATTTGCTGGATCCTCAGGTAAAAAATCTTGGTTTTGACCTCAGGACTTGCTATTTATATTCTTGTGATCTTAGACAGCACCATTGTTATTCATACATGATCAGCTAAATGGATTGGAGAATGTAAAAAAAAGTTTTGTTATGTAAATACTGTTATTGGTTATGAGAAGAAACAGAAAAAGCACGCAGAACAAGAGATTGATAGGTTTAAACTACAAAGAGAAAATTAAAATGGCTTCTCTTATGAAAAAGTTGGTACTTAGGACTAGGGAAAAAAATTGAAATATTTAAGAGACCTTTTCTCAGTTATGTACACTGATTAAAAACTCTTTAAGCCTAAAAGAAGAAATTAAAATCAGATGGATTCCACAAGCTTTATTTCCTCCTTTGGTAACTGACTGAACACCTTATATCTATTTTCTATGATTAAAAGTACTGTTAAGGAGACAGTAAGGAAGAAATCAAAGACAAGAGGGAATTTGACACCCATAGATAAAAATAAACAACAAAAATGTACCTGCTGGGATCCTGGGGTTGATTTCAGTAGCCCCACTATTCTATGGCAAAAATCCTATTGACTTGATCAAGGCTAGACTTTCAACCCTTGGCTTTTAAAAGGGAGAAATTATTTTAAAGAAATAACATAGGCATTGTGCCAAGTGCACATTAAATACAGATGGGGATTCCCATTTAACTTCTGCTTCAGCTGCAGAAACCAGGCATTTGTGATTCAAAAAGTAAAGGAAAATTGTCATTCTTTGAAGACTGGAAGGAACAGGATGAATTTGTTGGGATCATGTTGAGAAAAATAGTGATAGAAAGAGCAGGTAGTGAACGGGACCCAAAATGAGATGTAGGGATGCTTCTAACTCCTGAAGCACGGCAAACCAATAAAAGCTGAGAAACAGCTCTAGGAGAAAGCCATTATACTATACAATGATCAATTAAAATACACAGTGCTCTAAGCAGCAAACTTAAAGCTGAATAATAGACAAACAACAAACCACTGTCAAATCCTTCTTAAGGAAGGTCAGTCGCTGACCCAAACCCGCATGAAACTCACAAAGGTGGCACAAGGGCCAAGGTGCTGTCTCTTTGCGCCCAGGATACTTGTGCATGTGCCTTCCTCTGACTTGCCCTAGGTAAGAGCTGTCCTTAAAATTCTCAAAATTCTAAACAATCATTTTTGCCTTAAGCAACAGTCCATTCCTGTCTCAGGAGAACCTACTAAAGATTGGAAGATGATGAAATTGCATTTATGTTACTGAGGTGTACTTGTTTTGGCTGATATGAAGAAGGACATCAAGGGGCCAGTTCTTCTCCCAGTTCATGACAGTTGCTTTTTTTTCCCTTAAAATTATTCCAGAATTTGAATTAAATGGAAATATACTCAGTTGCTGGGTAGCAGCTTCCTACGGCAACAATCATACTTTGAATTGGGATGGTGCATTTGTGTACACCTCCAGCCCATGGAGAGGAAAGCTGGGGACTTAGGTGGGGGCAACTAACTCTGACAGTCCCTGATCCTCCACAGCAGGATCCAGCTGGTGGAATATGTGGCAGAGCCCATGGCATAGCCATAAATTACTTCCAGTGTGTATGACTATGATTAGCTGTTTGACTTCTTGTTAAGCAACACTTCCAATATCTGTAGGCACACAGTAAGCAGTTTGGAACTGCTGATTGCTCTCTGATTTACGAGGGGTGGTGGAGAAGGATGAAGAGAGACGTAAGTCTCTCTTCATTGCAGTTTGGAAATCGGAAGCAAAACTTAACTGACAAGGAAACTAGACATGAATTTAGTTGTCACCCCACAATACACAGTTTTGGGGCTTGTTTTTTTTTCTTTCTTAAGTAATTAATGCACTATATATCTTACAACTTTCAGCTAAAAATTAGAGTATCAATATAGGAAAAAAGCTCTCCAGGTAGAATTTACACAATATCACATCCAGATTAAGCAACACCAATACTGATAAGTGTAGATTCAAGACACAGTTCAGATTCATGAGATTTCCAGACCAAACAAGGTTAAATGTACTTGGAAGATGTTCAGCTATAGATCTGCATTTTGGACACGTGTCCCTTCATAACTTCCCAACTGTTGGACACTTGCTCATCATTTCTTTCTCAAATGATGTTTCCAGATCAACAAATTTATCCTTCCCTGGGATCAGTCATTTCCTTAGTCTTGCCTTTTAGAATGCAACCCTTTTACTGTCTGTTTTATGACACTAGTAACACTCTGTGCTCCAGCTCTGTATTAATCTTCTGAGAATGTTATTTATTTTACAGTATTGGCACAGCAGGAGACTTTCCTCTGTTTTTGACGAGGGCCCCTGGAGACAGCAGACACACCACTAGCACAGTGCCAAAATAATACTGCAGCACATTCGGCCTAAATTAGCATAAAATACTAATATAACACTATTTCTTTTTCTTCTGATACTGCTCATATTGATACATTATGTTATGAAGAGCAGACTGAGATCATAGTTTTACTCTCCTGTAACCCCCTAATGATACCCTCCTAACTGTCTTAGCTCCAGGCCTTCAGCAGAGTCCTGCTATTCCCCATTTTGGCTTTGTTGCACAGTGCTGTGAATCATACTACATAAACTGCACAGACGCACAAAACTAAGAATTTACCCAATCTGTCACTTACATAATATTTAAGTACCAATCTCCCAAACAGTCTGTTAATTTTATATTGAACTAGTGAGAATACTACTCTCTGAATTTGTGTGAGAATTTTTTCTAATTAGAAGCAGAAAAAAGTGGCTTAGATTAAATTTTGTACCTGAAAACAGAAATACTGCCAATTGAGGACTAAGGACTTTTTATGAGAAGACATTTTGAAAACTTTTTTTTCAAAATATATTGTTGGTGCTTCAAGATTAAGAGTAAATGAAGTAGTGGAGAAAGGCACTTCTTAGTAAGACTAACAGAGTGGAAATCTTTAACCATGGGTGGCATCTATTGAAGAGAAGCTTCTGTTTTCTAGAGCTTTAATAAGCGGAGCTGCACAAACATTGGTCCCACGTAGGCTGTTTTTCTTGAGAAGCACTGATTTTTATATCCCTCTAGAAAGCAGTGTGAATGAACATTTTCCATAGTTTAGGGCATATTTACATTATATCCCATTAGCTGTCTTTCATAGTGAATTTATTCAGTGCTGCCTCTAAAGTTATGAATTAGGATTTTTCTATTTCAGAGAATCTCCTTAATGCTACTCTCTAGTTAAATTTTTAAAAATCATGCAATTCCTAAAATGTCAGAGGATACTCTCATAACTAAGTCTGAAGCAACCTGAGCTAGACTCACATCCCCTCCAGAGCTCAGACATAATGCAAACACAGTTGCATATCCTATCATATTCTATCACCAATATTTACACTACCTGGCAAAGTCTTACTGATGTTTTTTAGTCCCCATGCACACAAACCTGACACCCCACTCAAAGACACATCCCCACAACAATTTCATCAGCAGGGCTCAGTTTTCTTTAAAAACTAAATTCATTACTAGGGGTAAAGAATTTGCTATCCACCTTTTCTGCAAGATTCTAATGGTTACATTACTTACATGTAAAACATATGGATTTATGTTCAGATGGGAACATCACTCAACACACTAAGGAGGATTAAGACACCTTTTAACCTTCCTGGTGAAGCTCTACAGACAAGCACTTAAGAGGACCTTATTAAGAACAAGGCAAAGTGTAATTGAACACATTACTGCATTTCAGTGCAGTCAAGTGGGTTATATTCTCAGCTACCAAGACAGTTTCTGTATTTTACTTTGTGACTGATATAGTGCAGAGGGATAAAAGTGTAATCTGATGTCACCCTTTTTACATTAATGTATTTCAAATGTGTCTACTAGTGGTATTGTCACAGCACAGCAGCCTACTCAGGTTGGTGGTATGCAGAGAAATTCCCCCACCTCCAACTTTCTCTTTAAAAATCCTAATTCCATGTCTTGCATCAGCCATTGATACATGATATGACCGATACTGTGGTTTTGATGGTTAACAGTGGCCTTATGTGATAATGAAAATGTTTTTATGAACTCAAGACTAACATGGACTTTTCAGCCTCTTTTTCCCTTTTTCCCAAGGAAAACAAACTAGTCTACAACAAACCCAGAAAAAACAGGCTTGTGAATAAACACAAAATAATTCTGTGTTATTAAAAAAACCCAACAAAAAAAAAGAACCAAAACCCTCAAGTGCAGTAAAGACAAAACCAAGTCATTTCCTCAGCACTAGAGTCAAGGATGCCTCCTTTCCCTTTTTCTCATGTATAATAAGGTGCAAAGTTCAGCCTGGAGCTTTTCTCACTGCCATGGAGTCTGCAGAGTGGTTTGTGTTCACCACAGCTGAACTTGGGGCACTTTTATTCAAACAGGGGATCTAGTATCATTTCTCTCCTCTGCCCAACAACTAATGTCCATGAAACTTAGAGGAATTCAGTATTTCATTTAAGTAGACAGGAATCTGCAAACTGGCTATTAACTAAAAATTTACTAAAGAAGAACAAACAAATTCACCTATACATCACAGCATTTACGTGAGCTTTTATTCGCAGCATGGCCACATAGGTCTCTTTGCCCATACAAACAAATTACAGAAAGAACATGAAATATGAACAGTGAAAAACTGGATGAATAGCAGTACTAATGGCACTTTGAAATATATGATAATTAGAATATAAACTAAAGCAACATGGTCACAGCAGCTAGGATAGATACCAAGGTTGTGATGCTGACATACAGAGCACGTACAAATTCTATTTCTCTTCTAGTCTTATTTCAGTTAGCTGAACTACTCCTTCTCATCAAATACCTGTTCACAGAAGTTTTGAGTTCTTTAGATGACAGAGGTGGAGAAAAAGCCCAAAAGAAGAAGCAATACTCCACCATGTGGCATTGCATGAGTACAGCAGAACCCTTCCTCAAGTCAGATTTTTCTGAGTCCTACACCAATTTGTAATATAAAGTGCAAAATCATAGTGGAGCAGAGCAGTTTTTGTGGAATCATATTCTGACTCATTTTAAAAAAACCCCACGAAAATAAAAAACCATCTACCAAATTCTGTCAATTTCACCAGAATATGAATTTGGGAGGAAAAAAGCCTTTTTTGTTCACTCCCTAACAATGCAATTTGGATAGCCAGAATTAAATAGTCCTATATTTGAAATTACTACTTGCACATTTAAAATATTGTATGTCATACTCCAAAAAAATTAGAGTAGCATTAATGAACTGAAAATACTTAGTGAAGAGATGAGAAAGGCCTTTAAAGAAAAAACTTCAAATTTCCTTTAATTCTTAGGAAAAAATTTTCCCTCTGTACTCTTTATGAAAAAATCCCCAGCTTTTTCTCTGTTTTTGTTTTAAATCCTTCTCTCCTAGTCAATTTTCCATATATTATACAAATTTTTTTAGACCATTTTCCAAAGTGTGCTCCAGTGAAGAAGCAAAACAAATCTAACGATCAGTAATTGCAGCAATAATTAAAAAAAAAAAAAAATTAGCAAAATGTGGTCTGTACTCAAGTTTTCCTAATCACTAAAGATACTACATACAGAATACTTTTTGCCTAGAGGCAAGGAAAAAAATCACCAAACTAAAAAGTTACAGAAAATGGAAATACATATTTTAATTTTTTTTTTTACTTTCCTCATTATAGAATTAGAAGAATTCAAAAGAAAAATGCTGAGAAAAAGAATCTTTCAGCAAGTTTTCACATATCTTTATGATCTGAAGGAGTGCTGCTGGTATCTACAGTCCCTTGTGGGTGATGCTGAAGTGCCTGCTGCCATCACAACCTGAAAATGTTGAAGACCACAACCTACCTCAGGCTCAGTGAGAACTCTCATAGCAAGATAGGTGCATAGGTATTCAGTCTGTTAATTTTCCACATCCACAGCTACTATTTGGCTAAAAATTGTCATTTTTTAAATTCTTTCTCCATGAAACAGAGCACTCTCTTATTGATCTTCTTGGTACTTGAATTCAGTACAGGCTGTCAACATCTTTCAACTATCTTTTCTTTCAAGTACAATTCAGAAATTTGAATGCCTTTCTCCTAAATACAGTAATTATACTTCTAAGACTTGTTCATAAAATGAGAAAATAGCCTTTGGAAAATGTGTTTTGCCTGAGAAAAGACATTTGCTATACTCAATTAATAGGAAAATATAAAGTTATTTGCAACAGCTTGTCCTCACATTCATCATCATAATATGGCACAACCACAGATTCACAGGATAAATATAAAACAGGAATGAATGTGATGATGCTGGGCTCTATTTTGGGATCATTTATGACAATGGTTTTGCAAACCAGACACTGAAGTGAGACAGAAATAACCACAATACAGATGACTCCAAAACTAATCTGTGAGGACCTGCATATTTTGATAAGCACTTCAGAAATATTACATGGGTTAAAAAAATGAATGCACAAATGCACTTAAATCTGTAAGACATACACATTTTTCTCTACTTCAGAAGCCTTACAACTGCCCATAATATCATTCCTTTGGCCCAAGAAAACTAAGAGTTCAAGTTTAACTAATGTCTAGTCATAGTAGTTAAATGGATTTTCAAATTATATCAATGAAACAGGAATTACCCTCTGAGGGAAAACTAGGAAAATATGGGATTTAGTAATAACTATTCAGTAATAACTAATTTAGACAGAAAACAGGTCACTTACACTAAATTCAGTTTAAGGTCAAGGAAATTATATCAAAAGCAGTTATCAGCACAAACTATACATCATCAGTGCAGACTTCTTTTTGGTCACATTATATGGAATTTCTTTGAAAGGAGAGGTTCTGAACTGCTTCTCTGGTCAGAATGTAGATACACCAGAGGTGAAGGCAAGCCCCTCCTCACAAATCCACAAGATAACATTGAGAGACTCCATGAAGAAACTACAAATACCCACACCATCTGTGCACTTTTTGGTTTATTGTCGGGCTTTTGGGTTTATGGCTTTTTACATGCAGGAAACAAACAGCTGTCCTTCTAAGAATGTGCTTCATAAAAACTGGTCATCTTTGAATCCATGTAGAGATGACCAAATCTCTGGAGAAAAAATGAATCTTCCAGCATATATATATAATAAAATTGCATTATCCTGAAAGAGTGTCATCAGATGTCACTGGTTTGTTATCTACAACAAAAAAGGAGCTGATGTAAAAATTTTATAGCGCTTCAAAACAGTCTAATTTTTTCTGATATTGATATTCATGTTTACTGATGCAGGATAAATTTGCCTTCCCCCTTAGTCCAGCTTTTAAATGTTGATTTGACTGATCCATACAGCATTTTTAATTTATCCATATGCTAACACATTTATTATAAGGAAATAAGAGCACGGGCTGTGAATTATCACTGGCAGCTGTAGCCTACTCCTTGAAAACAAGATGACTCTGGCTTCAGCCAGCTCCCTGAATGAGTGGGAGTTATTCCATACTAGTTTTGACAAAACACTTTCAATGAAATCTGCGACCATACTCACACAGCCTGCACTCCACTGACTGCTGCACTCCAAGTCTCCATCAGAAGTTGTGCGTGCTGGGCACAGATGTAGCACAATGAGGTCATGCCTGCTGATTATGGCTTTGCAGATAGAACTGAAATATTATTTCTGAATGTGACTTTAACTGTCACTCGAGTCAAAGCATTTGATAAAGATCTGCTTCTTCAGTGTCCAAATGTCAGAATTGCTTGGAAGCTACCTAATGTGAGCTCCTAAGCAACACGGTGCTGACAGACTGGCTCTTACTAGAGCCTCTTAAACACACATTTCTCCTCACTCAATCTGTGCAGCACAATGTAATCCTGCTCTTGAATGGGGCGTCATATTTCCAGTGTATTAAGGATATACTTAGAGAAGTTTCCATACACCGAAGGGACCAGTGAAAGAAAATATAAAGGAAAGAGGAGCACAGTTAATAATGAGCAAGACAGCTTTGAAGTGCAACAATTATTTCTATCTTTCTAGCTGTGTTCTTGCTAAGTATCACAAATTCAGAGACCAAAGGTCACAGCTTAACCTTCTAATCATATGAAATACACTAAAATAATCCATAAAAACGAAGGTATTGATAATGAATTTTGTTCCAAAATTCTCTCCTCTGTTTGTAAGGTTTCTTTGCTGTGTACTAAAAATTGCTGCAGTTTCAGCACAGAAACTTTCTGTACAGAAAGTTCATTTCAGCTGTTTTTGTAGATAGATTTCTCAAATAAGTCCTTTTCCAAGTTCAACTGTCTCTGGTTGTAGCAGAAACATCCTAGCAATGATACTTTTTAGGCATATCAGTTTGGGAAATGGGAGGAGATCATCTGGTATGCAATTTGATGAAGCAGGGGTCCTTAAAATGAGAAAATTAAGGATTCCTTCTTTGCCTAGGACAGGTAGCTTCAGGGGAACTTGAAGTCATGGCCAGGCTGCATTTGCTTCTATTTGCTTAAAATCAGGTCAATTGAGTGCCTTGAGACAATATTTACAGCTGAATTTAAGTCAACTTTAACTTAGTTCTGTATAAAGTCATGAAGGGCAAAAAACTCTTGAGTTGTGTTTAGTGACAGTATCGGAGAAGTGCAAAGCTTGATTTTCAGAGTCTTATTTTTGTTCACATGAATCCAGAAGACAAAATATCTTCTGCTTATAAACAAAGCCTACTGAATACTGAAGTCCCTCAGGCTCTATTGAATATGCAGAATTTCTGAAAGTTAAATAGCAGAATAGAGTCAACATTTTGTTAAGAAAAATATACACCTTATTAGAATGAAACTATTTCAGTCCTTCCATAGCCAACAGTAATAATCCTGAGAGCATCAGATCACATAACCTCTTCACAGCAAAGGTCTGTACTGTCTGAGGGCTATCAAAGGTTGGGATGCTTCCAAAGGCAAACTATTTACTCAAAGGCAGATTGGATCAAGGCTCACGTTTTTCCAAAAGGCAGCTAGTTTGCTTAAGCCCTTTAAAAAAAATCCTTTCCCTAGAGCTCATCCACTAGGATGTTTGGGCTGTGTATTTCAAGCAGCAGCAAAGTGCCAAGTCAAAAGCAAAGAATTTGTTTCTAAGAGAAGCAAGGAAAAGACAAAGAGCAAAAGTTAATGCTGCAGATCACTGCAAGCTTCAGAGAATACAAGACAATTGTTTTAGAGACAGCTAAAAATACTTTCTTGTAAGACTGCTTGCTCTTCTGCCAAAGGCATGCAGTACACTGAGAAAGATGTTTGCAGAATCAAAATATTTAGACTATGAAGTAGCAGTTCCTACTTTAGAAACTTATAGCCGATTAAGTTGCAACTACATTTTTCATAATACAGACAAAAGATTATCAACCACAGCCATAAGTAAATATTGGCTTTTTTGGAACAGAATGTTAAAACAGAAAAACACCAAACCAGCAAATGTTTTCGCTAGACCGCAATTAGATTGGTGTAATTATCAGTACAGTTATGAGATACTCTCTAACCAATTTTACTCTCTAACCTTCTCTTTGCTATGTGACATGAATTGTACTAGAATGCACCCTAAAAAAAACCAACCAGATGGGCTGTACAAAAAGAAATGAAGTCACCTGGCTTCACAGGAAGCTTGATACATGATTGTTCTACATACTCAAAAATCTTGTCTCAACTCAAAATTCAATACAACTCTTCATTTGTAGTCCAGGGAAACACAGAAAGTTAAAGGTTTATATAGAGATCAAACTTCAGAGAAACTTTAATGGAAAGTGTCAAGTTCAGCTTCTTTGTTAATTTCAACCATCAGAAAATCTTGCCTTTTTATGGGGAAAAAACAAAGAGAAGTGATTTAAATAATGATCAGAGTGAAAATTCACTTTTGAAAATCCAGGTTTTCTTGCCATATTTAGCAAATGCCAAAACAACATTTACAGCAACATCAACAGTGCAGCTGTGAGGCTGCCAATATTGCCTCCAACTGTGTCAAACACTTTTTTCCTTCTTTTTTGAAGTATTTTCTTCACTTTTCCCCTTCCAAAGACATAAAACCTAGCAAGAATTTAACATGTTATGGTATTTGTATAATTGGAGCAACAACTTATTCAGCAATCATTAGTTGCCAGCTCCTGCATTTATTTTTAATTGCTTTCTTTTGTCATAACTCAAGAAGACCAAAAAATTATAGAAGTGGGTGCCAGCCAAACTCGTGTGCTGAAAATAAACACCCTGCCTCTAAGTAAGGCCCAAAACTGAGATTACTGTAGGCTTTCAGAAAAGACTAACCATCAACAAAACAGTTTGCATGGTTTGTTAAACTACAGTAAGCAATTCCCAGTAAGAGAACAGTAATGCAGCGGAACTGGAAAAAGAGCAGTGCTGAAAGCATTTATACTGCCTGTTACTTGATTCATTATTTGCAACTTCAGTACTTCCCCCTGAATGTGGAACAGAGCAAGACAAACTTTTGGTGCTACAAACTGGTTCTATCAATTGGTGAGGCTTCACTCTGGAGATGTGTTTCCCTACCCGAAAAGGGAAAGTGAGGTACAGTGATTATTAAGGAGTAAGAGATGAAGTCATGTGACTCAATCTTTGGTTCATCTGCAATAGTAACCTCCTCCATCATTCTCTTCATGTCAACATCATCAAAAAATAGCTGCACTCGCCATCCTCCTCTCTGGTAAGTCCTTCATACACACCCATCCAACTTGTCCCTCAAGTTACTACGTAAGTATATATATGTATATATATGTATATATATATATATACACACATAAAGGGGGAACTAGCATGTAATTTCTGACTGTAAATAATGTCCCAACATTCAGCCTGCCTGTGTACTTAAAAAGTACAGTAGGGTGGGACTTCTGTGTTATTCTCTTCAACAGTGAACACACCAGAACACTGCCCCCAGCTGACCTCGCAGTGTGGTGTAATAAATACATTGCAAACACCATCTGACTTCTCAGGTTTTGTCACAGTGCAGGAAGAATGGATAGATGAGCCAGTGTCTGTGAAACTGCATGTAGATCAAGCGTCAGCATCAACACATGTAGAAACACAACAGGGGCAATTCATGTTCATCTAAGGACTGTTCAGAAACTGGCTTCAAGATGAAGACCACTGAAGAGCAAACACAAGAGGACATCCTGGAGTTTCTGCTGCTATTAGCTATTTAAGCTCACTTTCTTATAAGTCTTCATAAAGTCTTAGCTTGGCTCTTTATGATACCATAGCTTTAAAATGCCTACTATGTACTGTTATGCCATCAAGCCTGTAAGCTGGTAACTGATTTGTCTTGGTAAATTTGGAGCTTTAAAGATGCATAAAAAACATTAATATAGCACAAAGTGAGCCCTAAAACAAGCATTGTCACACTTGAAATTCAGAACATGTTCAGTGTGATTGCATGCGCTATCAGATGTAGTACACACACCTATTAATGTGAGCCTATAGCATCAATTACTAGAGCAAAATGTTTTGTCACCTAGGAACAGAGATGAACAGCAAGTTTCCACACTCAGCTTTTTACTTACGAGACTTTTGAAGAGCTGGTTATGCTCTTCTTGTGACAGGTAAATCAATACCAAAGTAATCATGGCCTCCTACCTTGGTTAAAGACCATGTCACACTACAGCTCTCCCCAGAGCTCCTCACAATAGAAGTAGCTGCAACCAAAAGCATTGATACTGAAAAAAATATCTTTTCAACTCCCTGGGAATTCACATGAATTTCCCAGAAGCCCAAAGGTAATCCTAATCTACTCTTGTAAAGTCAAGACACAGACTGGCAAAGATAGTGAGAGCTGCAAGCATCCTAACTACCAACTGGCTACTGCGTGAACTAGAAAGCAGACACAGAGGTGATGCATTGTTGGAGGTTGGGGGGGGGAAGTGGAATTTTTCCCATTCTGTTGCTAGGCAAGTAACGATCGGTACTTAGAGGACATTTTACTCTCACAAAAGAGACAAAGACTTTTTGGCTGGGCGGGCACGGGAACAAGAGATAGCAAGACTTGATAACAACACACGGACTCGCTCACAAGTCTCGGAGGAGACAGCAGTGGAAGGAACGGCTCTCCGTTTTTTTGGCTGCGACTGCAGGAAAAGAAAAGCCCGGCTTTGCACTAGTTTTTCTCTACCTGGTGGGTGAGTTCTCGGGGCACGGGACTCCAATCATCTCTTCCCCTCCGGGAGGGTGCATCTCCCAGCTGCACTGCAGCGGAACGGGACCCCCGCCTGCCACCACCCCGCGCCCTGCCTGCTGCCGCCCCCCCACCCTGCCTGCCCCAACTGCGGAGTTTCCTGCCGCCTCCTCTGCTGGCTGGCCCGGGTGGGCTGACCCGGCCGCTCCATCTCCCGGCTCTGGGCTCTCTGCTGCGCCCCCCGTCCATCTGCGCTCCACCCTGCTCCAGCCCGTCGGCCATTACGCGCGACACAGATCCAACCTCGCGGCACAGCGCCATCTGCAGCTTCCCGGGAGTCATCGCACCTGTCCGGCTGGTCTAGGAGCCCAACAGCGCCCCTGCTGGCCGTGACCGTGACTGCACCAACCGAGAACGTGCCTGACAGTCCAGGGACATTTGCCACCGAGTTTTTTTGGTTTTGTTTACTGTTTTTCTTTACCTTGTTTACTGTTTTTTGTTACTGATTGTTTACCTCAGTATAGATACTAGTAAAAAAAACTCTTATTCCTTTTCCCATACCTTTGCCTGAGAGCCCTTGATTCTAAAGTTATAATAATTCGGAGGGAAGGGGATTCACATTCTCTGTTCTAAGGAAGGTTCCCACCTTCCTAAACAGACACCTGTCTATCAAACGAAGACATGCATGTACTCCTGTAATTACATTCCATGGTTCTTCTGCACCCTGTTTTCCAGTAAATAAAACAGGCAGATATTGCTTCTATCCCATTTCTTCTATTACTACTTTAAAAGGTTCTGCCTTTCAAGCTGATGCTGCACATGTGCACACAAACATCATCTGACCTAGCAGAGCAGACTGCGGAGTAAAGAAAAACAAATACACATTTTGAAAACAGGATTTTATTGGAACTTATCAAAAACATCTGAAACTTAATTCAGGAAAGGCACTTCAGACTTTAGTCCCTTTTCTTTTTTGCTTTGGGTTTTTCTGACATCTGAGATAATTCACTTTCTTCAACTTCACAATGCTTTCTTTTCTTTTTCTTTGACTTTTTATGGTCACTTTGGTAACCACTGGAGTCACTGGTAGGCAATACAAGTTCCTGTTCCTCTTGCAATACAAATTCCTGTTCTTCTTGCTTGTCCTTTTTCTTTTTCTTTTTCTTCTTCTTGTTTTTATCATCACATAACCCATTCACAGCATCAACACTTTGCTCTTCTTCATTTCCCCCCGCAAGATTAACAGTCTCATTTAAAGACTCTTCTGTGACATTATCTTCCCCACAGTTATTTAAGCCATTTTCCTGCTGGTGAAGCTCTTGAATTTCATCCCCATTTGTACTTTCAGTGACTGTGTCAGATTTTTTGGGCCGCATGCTGTAAAGAAATATACAAAATAAACCAAATTAGAAACATGTTAGGGGACCTCATATAGCGAAATGCCAAAAATTGCTAAGATATGTATTTACACCAAATAGATAGAAGATAAACATTTGCTAAAAACAACAACAAATGGAGAACATGATACTCTGTGTTGCAGAGAATCATAAAATTTAATACTCTCACAGGAATTTCTATTACCTTACTAGCTTCCTTCTTACCACATAATAAATATTCTCTTTCGAATCTTAGCCTGAATTTCTTCTCTAAAGTGCCATACAGACCATTTGGTATTTCCTCGTTTCTTGTGCTCCTTCATCCCCTAATTCATAATTACACATTGTGTAGCAAAATTTTTGGTATTTTTTAAGTCATTCACAAAAACACACAGCTAGAGGCCATAGCTAGTCATACATGAAGCTCACTTCTGATTTTATCAAGCAATTGCCCTATTCTAATTAAAAGAACAGTGATGCCAGAAAAGTGTAAAAAAATTAAATAAAACCTCTACAAAAAACCTCTACAAAAAATCCTCCAAAAAAACCTCCCCAGCAGGTACCTTGCAACTGAGACCACTAGAGAAAATGTCTAGGAAGACAAATACGGAAAGAATGCAGTGAAAAACCATGGAGGTTTTTATGTCCCCAGATGCACTGAAGAAAATATTGCTAAGTTTCTCTGTAAATTCACCGAAACGATCCAGAGTATCCTTCCAGATTAAAAAAAGAAAAAACACACAAAAAAATGCTATGAATTTGCCAGTCGGAGTCATACTGTACATTTAATTAAAAACAAAACCATGGTGGAAAATAAACATTGCTCAGTAAATAACTGTTAAAAAAAAAAAAAAGTGAATGAACTCTTCTGAAGACAAGATTTCTTGCAAGATGCCCTAGAAATTTACAGAGGCCTAAGGAAGAAGTTGACACATTTTCTAATATCATCTTTGAAATTCTCATGTTTCAGGAAGTATTTAAGTCATCCACGCCTAACTATTTGTGATTATACAAAACTACTCTTAGACACCTGGATGTGCTATATTGAGCATGTATTATATATGCAATCAACAATTCATAGGTCAACACCCTCAGGTTTTTAAAGCTCAAGAGATACCTAGTTCTACTTTTTCCAGAGAAAACTTCCATGTGAGTCCTAAACAGTGGAAAGATTAGTTTAAGACAACTAACACAGGTTGTATGTAAATAAAGATTTGTGAAAAAATAAGAAAACTTAAAGATTAACATGGAATTAAAATCCTTTAGTTTGTAATGAACCTATTACACCAGTTAAAAATATTCCCTATAAGGGCACCATACCTGCTTTTAGTGAGTCCTCCTCGAATGAAGAACACTCCAGCTGTATCAGAATCCAAGTGCAACACTTGAAATTTCAGTTCATCCCCTATTTTTAACCCCAGCTCTTGCCACTGTACAATGGACATTTGTTCAGGCTTAGGGATAGACGCATTGAAGCATCCATGTATCAGGCAGCCAATATGACTAGGGGCCACTTTATTAATTACACCCTAAAAAAGAAAGAGAATATCATGCAAGTCTAGAGCAAAGATCAACCCCTCAAATGCACACAATATGCATTTAGTTTCCTATCTGGAAAATTTTCATTAAGAGTTTATGTACAAGTTATTAAGTCAGTTTATCTAGCAAAGTTGATTCACCTCACTAAAATCAAAGCTATTCCTGTATACTCCTCATTCAATTCTTCTGAAAACAGAACTGAACTGCAACAGAAGAAGCCAAAACACGGGATTTAGCTATGGTGAGTACCTGAACAGAGCAAGTAACTCTTTACTTACACTACAGTGATCACCTTTGCTTTAAAGCCATTTTAAGTCTGATTTACTTTCCTAAAATGGCCTTCAAGCTGGCACAGCACTACTTAGCAGCTGCAGATAGGCAAGACACATAAAAATCTTCTAAATTAAGTGGCTTTCTGACACATCTGCATGTGTCATATCCACCTTTGTTTTGCTTAAGAATACATCACAGACACTGAAAATTTTTCTATTCTCTTCCTAGGAAGAGGGCACATTAAACACAATTATAAAGACACCAGATATGCTGCAAAAGGCATGACACAACAACGAATGTAAGCCAACTCTCAACATACTTTACTCACAAGTGCTGAGCAAGGGCATTGACAAGCTTAAAGCTGTTCTGTGAGCCATACACCTCCTTTGCAGAAAGGAAGGCTTCAACCTGAGGTACTGCTGCTGTGCTTGAAGGAACTGAACTCATGAGAGCATCCTGAACATTCCTAACACTACAATAAACGCGCCTATTTGTGAATTACCTGCTCTTCAGAAAGAAGCACCAATATGATATACATAACTATGATACAGTACTTCGTATGTAATGCTTATGATACAATGTTTTAGTAATATGCAGTTATATGTAAATTTAACAAATCTAAGGACAGACAAGGCAGAAGAGATAGATTACAGTAAAAACTACTAGTACAAACTGCTCATAAATTGCTATGAACTATTCATAGATGAATAAACTAATATAAATTAAAATATATCTCCACCTAAGTCCCAGACCACTTGATGTCGGAGATAACCCAAGCTTTGACCACTCAATATAAAACCCGGCCCCGTGAGACGCCAAAGCCTTCACATACCACCACCTTCTTCCCTTTCTTGGGGCTGAAGATGATGAAGTCCGCCTCGATGTTCAGGTGGATGAACCCTTGGTCGTCGTAGATGTCGCCGAGCTCCCCCAGCACTCTGATGTTGTCGTAAGCCACCGGCACACCCTGCAAGCTGGAAGGACAGAGGAGGGGGGCAGCGTTAGCGGCCGGGCCGGGCCGGGCCGGGCCGGGCCGGGGCAGCCCCTGGGGCCGAGCCATCCCCCGAGGCCGAGCCATGCCCCGCGGCCGAGCATCCCCCGCGGCCGCACCTCTCGGAGTAGCGCAGCAGCTCGGCGTCCAGCTGCGCGCGGATGCCCGAGCGCTTGCGGCCCAGGAAGCGCGGGGGCAGCGCCACGTGCCGCCGGTGCGGCGCCGCCACCAGGCACGAGTAGCGGCGCCCCACGAGCGCGCGCACCGCCGCGAAGGACGGCGCGGCGGCGGCGGCGGCGGGAGGCGGCAGCGCCGGGGCGGGCGGAGGCTCCCGCGGCACGGCCATGCTCGGCAGGGCCCGCGGCGAAGGGAGATGGCGTCAGACGCCTTCCCTCCGCCGGGGCGGGCCCGGCGCTGGCAGTGACGAACTTCCGCGGGGGTGTGTGGGGTGTGTGAGTGTTCTGACATGCCACTTCGTGGCCTGTCGGGTCACGCCGCGTCATTTATTTGCTCTTTTCAACCGGTTTTACATCTCGGAGCGGAGTCACAGAATAGTGTGAGTTGGAAGGGACCCACAGGGATCGTCGAGTCCCGCTCTCAAGCAAGTGGCGCAGGCGGGGATCGAACCCGTGACGTTGCAGTGAGCAGCGCGCCCTGGCCAGCGGAGCGTGCCCCTCAGCGCGCGCCCGTTCGCCCCTGGACCGAAACCAAGCTCGTGGTGCTTCGGACAGGAGATGAGATACGATGCCCTTGTAGATTTAAATTGAACAT
Organism: Acanthornis magna; assembly: GCA_036785705.1. NCBI lineage: Eukaryota > Metazoa > Chordata > Aves > Passeriformes > Acanthizidae > Acanthornis > Acanthornis magna. The sequence goes on from JAWUZG010000028.1 coordinate 24,952,426, forward strand.
TCGGTGATTCGGACAAAAGACGCGATGATCAATTATCTTAAGTGGCAATCTTCATATATAGCAATTTTTAGAATATAGAATTTGTCCTCTGTTGCTAGACCCCAGATCCATTTTGTGCATAGGGTGTGAAATGTTCAAATGCATTTATTAGCCACAGGCTGAAAAGAAGAAAAGTAAATATAAGTCCCCAAAAGGGTTGCTCGTGCACTGTACACTGCAATGACTTACTAAGTGAGTTGCAGCACTACAAATAGAAACCTTGTCCTGGTTAGTGAAGACTGTCCAGAAAAGTCATTCAGACTTTAAATCCACACAAAGTGGCACAGTATTGCCTTATGATTTTACTTTAAATTGATTTAACTGAACTCATGCAAAACCTTAAAAAGGTGTTCTCTCATTGATTTAAATCCAATTTACATCAACTTAACTTTTTACAGTAAATGTACACTTTCAAACTGATTGAATCCACATGGGGAGTTACCAAAAATAAATCACGTGATAGATCGGTTTCATTAAAGGTGTTAAAATTCCTTTTATGGTGTGGAGGGCTTAGAAACACTATTGTTTTGTGAAAACAAGCCTTATGCCAGATACCAGAAATCCTAGAACTCCCTATCAAACATTAAGTGATGCAAAAGCCTTTGAAACTCCTCAAATACTACATCACCAGAAAGTTTTCTTTGACTGAACATACTGTGAAGACAGGACATTGTTAGTTTTCACAAGTAAAACAAATGGTATAATTTGCAGTACTTTACTGTAAGTAAAGTTGGATTAGTGTGAAAGGACTGACATAAAAATGGCTTTCAGATGTCAACCAAACTTCCAAAAGTGAAAAAGAAAATGTCTTGAACTACTGTAATCTGTATTCCTATGTGGCTTTAGTCCTTCAAGGTATTTAATGTCAGTTGAAATTAATTTTATGTTATATGGGCTCAGCTTTCTGGAAGAAATACTGTATTTTTTATTTCATCTATTTGGGTCATATTTAAACCTTGCAATGTGCTTTCAATCTTGGTTAAAGACCTTATACAATAACTGCATGCATGTCTATTTCTAAAAGAAACGTATCTTTTATAACTCTTATTTATGAGTGGATTTAGTTTGCAGTGAGAACATATAATACACTAAGGGCTCTACTCAATTTTATCCAGGATAATAAAAACCTACCTCTGCTCTTAAAATAAAAACTTAAGAATAAGATGGAAAGGCAACATGAACAAAAAGGTGGGCTTTTGTCTTTCACCCTCTAGTCAGATTGGACAAGATAGTGTCAGAAAGGCTCTGTCTCTCAGGGCCTGCAGCTGTCCGAGGTTATCCCCATGGTCTTCTGTCCCCAAAAAATTCCCTACAGAGATCGAGTCTGTACTTTCTAATTGAATCTCCATTTATCCCTGCTACTCTGCTTAGTTTTCATTGCACAGTGCTTTTGATACTTACGGATTTCCTTTCAGGCTAAAGTAATCAGGACAATGAACTTTAAATCCTAGTGGTCATTAAGCCTATGTGGTAGGCCAGAGGTAATTCAAAATAGCCTGTTTGAAACCCTTGAACTGCAGATACCTGCCGTCAGCACCAGCTGTTTTTCTCTGCAAATGCACCCGTCAGTTCATACATAGCCTGTACGTGTACCTGCACCAACCAGCAGTGTTGTCTTGCAGTCTTGTAGAGACTTCAGACCCATGGTATGACTTGGGCTTTCATTACCTGACTGTAAAAGATACTCTGATGAAAAAAAGGAATTTCAATCCAACTGCCACCTCCTCCAGCCATAGATCATCACCATGGTCCACCATCTGGACCATAAGACTCAAATCCTGATATCCCCACATTCATTTCTTGGCTTCTTTTTCTTCCCTAGTTGTAAATCTTTTCATTTCTTCATGTTAGCTTTCAGCTTAAAGAGTCTGCCTCGACTGACCTTTCAGCAGCACTGCAGTGAACCTGCAGTGAGTCCAAAAAGGCAGCTAAAATCAGTGTCTAAAACAGCACAATTGTAGGTATGTTTGCCAAGTCCCACAGTAGCTGATAAGACTGTGCTGAGCCTGTTTTTCACTAGAGGTCAGGCTACCAGTAACAGTGGGGTCCAAACCCAAAAGCTGCATTTGCAATCACTGCTGTTCTTTTCCTTCCTGTTTTATCTGCATTTGTTTTGTTTTCTCTGTGAAAGGAATGCCAGATTCCATTAAGGAGATTCCTTGACAACCACAAATTCAGCACCTCTCAGCCAGTCTTCCCATACAGTCATTGCCATCTTCTATCCAGGTTTCTGAATTGACAATGTATGTTGGGTAGAAAGCTCATCCAATTGCCCGTTGATGCTCTGTTGTGGGAGGTGCAAGTCATTCATTCAGAAGGCAGCCTGCATCCAGCCTTGAAATCCTGGAATCCTTAGCTGTGACAGAATATAGTGCATCTCATGCAGAGTGGAAGAATGCCTGTGGCAGTGTGCTGGAGATACACTCCCCCTTAGGACTGTGTGCTCAAAGGACTCAGTGCATTTTGAAACTTATTCCATCACAGGTTCCTTATCCCACAGCTTGCACTCTATAAAAAAGATAAATTAAAAAATGCCTCAGTTGTGTAGAAAGGGTGGATATGGTACAAAACTTGTGCTCTGAATTTTTTTTGAAAAATGTTTTAGCTGGCTTCTCATTTTTCATTTTTAACCCTACAGTATTTCTAATGAAATTTTTTGCTGTTGTACTTAGAAACAAGGATCAGTACTCAAACTCTCAGTTTTGTTTGAAGTTGTGTGGTAATAGGTTTATTTCAGTATCTTTGATCCTGATCTCAAATAGACACTAATCCTAGCATGTGTGATCATTCAGAGCTAAGTGTCTAAATGCCATTGAGGATCTCAGCTTGTGGTCCTATATATGGAATTCTGCTAGGCTACTTTTGTGGAAATTATTTTTGAGAGGGCCACCATTCAATTGCGTATATAATCTATCAGTGCAAAGGGTTAGCTAAAGTTAACAACAGTTACAGTAGTAATGGCTCATTTGACTGCAAATGGGAAAGGAATAATTTATTACTGTAAGGCAAACGTCTAATTTGAGCAAATACAGGATGATAAGACAAATACTGCCATTGGCCAAAGAAAGTAGATACTCCTGACAGTGTATCAGGACTTTTTTATTGCAGGGTCTGTATTAAATAAAATAATGCCAAATGCTGAAAGTCCACCAGGTGGCACACGAAAGCCTTAATACGGAAAAGTGCTGTCATCCAAGAGTGAGAGTAACTGCGTGCCTGGCTGAAAATTCAATCTGTGTTACACTATGCAGACTCCACTTTGTTTTGTCGGCAATTAGTAGGTCAATCTTTAATAGCTAGGAAATGACTTAGAAAAACATTAAGGGAAAGAAATGCGATAAGACAGCAATTATGTTAATTTCTTGCAGTTAATAATTTGTCTTGATTTGTAGTGACGTTCACGATGTAAGGACAGGGAGCTGTTGGAGTAGGTCCAGAGGAGGGTCACAAAGATGATCAGAGGGCTGGAGCACCTCTCTAGGAAGACAGACTCAGAGAGCTGTGGTTGTTCAGGGTGGAGAAGAGCAGTAAGCTTAGTTTATATGGATGAGAAAGAAATTCTTCCCTGTTAGGATGAAGAGGCACTGAAACATGGTGCCCACACAAGTTGTGAATGTCCCTTCCCTGGAGGTGTTCAAGGCCAGATTGGATGGGACTTCGAGCCAATGGAAGGTATTCCTGCCCACAGCAGGATGGGTTGGAACTCAGCAATGTTTAAGGTCTCTTCCATCCAAACTATAGTGTGATTCCGTGCTTGGGATGGACATCTTGGAATGGCTGGGGACTGACTAGATTTGCCTTTGGCTCTTGATTCTCTAAGCAGGTTATTGCCTGCTGGGAAATGGCTGATATGGCTGGCGATATCTTGTCTGATATTTTCCTGATACACTGAAAGAACTGTGTTCAAGTAGCTCCCTGGCCTTGTATCTGTAGAAATGAAGGAACCTGATGTGGGGTGCCTGGTGCTGACTGTGGTACTGGTGCATGATGCCATAGTTCCAATAACAGAGCCATCGTGACCTGTGGAGATCTGGCTGTTGGTCTGATGCTGAGACTCTCCTGTGTGTTTCCAGCCAGTGAGGGAAGTTTGTTCAGATAGTGGTTTAAATAATGTGATAATGTGACTTTTTTCATATGTACAAGAGGTGATGTTGCCACAGGAACGAGGGAGGAAAGCAGCCTGTGCCACTGTAAGAAAAGTAAGGCTTTTCTACAGCACTGTGAAAGGTTCTGATGAATGATGCTAACAAATGAGATGGATGCACAGGTTGTAAATGAGGTACATGAGGTGTCTCTTGACAATCTGTCTGTGCTGTTTTGCCATTTGTACTCTGAGAAACTTCTAGCAACCTTTTACTCCAGTGTTTTTAAAATTGTCAGGAAAGATGGGAATTAAGGATCCACAGGGGATTGCCTCCAGAAAAGTCAGCTGCTATTCATTTTAGGCGTAGAAAATGTCTTTTTGTCATCCTGTTTATGACTCCTATACTTCTTCCAGATACTGCAAAAGACAAAATAATGTTCTGGTTCTACTAGTAGTAGCCTACTTTGTCTTTGCAGTGCTCATATCCTGAGCACTGTGACAGAAAGAATTGTGAAGGCATTTATAAATGAAATTAAGAACATTGAGACATTTATACCTAAATCCTTGCTCACAGAGAATTTTTTACTTACAGTGCTATTCCTAATTTTATGGTTTGTTTGGTTTGTTTGGTTTTGGGTTTTTTTTGTGGTTGTTGTTGTTGTTGTTGTTGGTTGTTTTGTTGTTTTTTTTTTTTTAATGAAAAACTGTTAATCCTTCTGGCCTGGAAAACAGGTCCCAAATTTGAGGAGTTTGCTATTCAAGAGAGGTTAAAGTAACCATCCATTTGAAAGGATGACAGCTGGTTATATCTCCTAGACTACTTTCAAACCCCTCTACTGCAATCTGATTTTTACAAATGAGTTTCATGGGAGTTGGCACTTGAGAAATATTAAAAACAAGGATGAAGAATTCAGTTACGTGTATTTTTTTTTTCCATTTTATCTACAGACTTTAACAGGTAGATTATTATCAACTGTCTTTATGGTAATAAGTTAATCTGGGGATTTTTTGTCTGTCTTTTCTTCTGTAGTTAAAAATGCTTTTGTATTGATAGAGTGGAAAAGTTGAAACCTTTGCCCCAAGTGTAATGAAAATGAGAGACAATTCTTTTCGAAGTTAAAAAATGTGATTAGTTTTAATCTCCTAAATGTATGGTTTTGTTTTGGATCAAATATGGACTTTCTTGGATAATATCAAAACAATTCTTGTATTTCTGTCCTATGAGAATGAAAAAAAAATCTCAGATCTGATGGGGATTCTGTTTGCATATTGCAAGCCAAAGAGGCTGAGTAATCATTATAGCATTTTCCTGTTTATCCTGTTTATTTTCCAGAACCACTGGGATTCCTTTTCCAGGAATACCTTTTGATAACTCAAAGGTAAGATTTTAATTATTTTCTGTCAGTATATTGTATAAGAAAATATGCCTAAATGATGAATAAATTATTCCTAAATCTCTGCTTGAAGATGAGCATAAAAATAATAACATCAGTGTAAAGCAATTCTAGATTTATTATTTTTCTGCTGCCCTTCTCAGGTAGTGTATGCTACTTCAGAAAGTCTGTAGTATAATTGATTTTCTTAGAGGAGCTGAGCCTCTAACTATCAATAGCAGCTTTATCTACCTTCAGGAAAATACCACTCGATGCCTGAATGGTAACTGAATGTCAAGGTTAAAGATAAGATAGCGTAATGTTTAGGGAACTGCCAAGTTGTCCTAATTTAAAGAGAAGATTTTCTGTTATTGCTTAACTTCCTGGTGAGTTCATGGTTTAGTTTGGTACACCCCATCCTCATTGACCTGGTTCAACTTCTTACCATCACATCCCCCCCTCATATAAAAATCCCAAGATTTCAGAAGTCATGGTTATAGTAAAAAAAGGAAACCAACCAGCCAACCAAAAAACACCAACACCCACCCCTCCCCCCAAAAAAACCCAAACCAAAACTAATCAATAATGAAACAAAACCCCAAAACAGCCAATCACTTAATGATCAAAGCAAAACAAAACATGAGTTTCAGGGACTCATCTGTGAGAAACAATTTTAATGTTCCCTACACTGGTGAAAGTAGAAAAAAAAACAAATGAGGTATGGAAAAAATCTTGCTCTCATATCATATTCTCTTTTCACTTACCCAAATCACTTAAGAGCATGAGACATTTTTCTGCTTTAGCAGTGGTGGAGGAAGGAAGCCCCAACACCCAAACCTGAGGGAAACTGCAACAAGCCAGCAGCAAAATGCACGGCCTGCAGCTGACTGTCCTAGTCAGTAGTTCCCAGAGCAATGCTGCTTTTCATGCTCCTCTGTGCAGTAAATCATTCTTCCTTCATTCCGGCAGAAGAGGGCCTCCCAGTGTAACCTTTAGTGAGATGGTGGATGCTCCGGAGGAGTCAGAAATTGGATGCTTTCAGGCTGAGCAAAATCGGCTCCTGCTGTCCAGGTGTGGTTCAGGAGACAGGACCCTGAAGTCCTCTTGAGGCAGCCTGGTTTTACATGCCCAGTTCTTTAACAAGTTACTGACTTATGGTAAAAATTTTGAGCTCCGGTATAGGAGAAATATTTCCTCTGGAAAGCCAAAGCTCACTCCTTTCTCCACAGCTATCCAAATAACGAAATAGACTTTGGACATTCCACTCTGACAGGCACATAAGATACCAGGCTTACAAAGCCTTATTTTCAGCTCCCTAGAGCATTATCAGAATCTAATGCCTTTTAATGCTGGGCTCATCAGTGAGATTTAACCTTGCACGGTCCTAAATTGTGCTTACTCTCTGTTTGAGTCCATGTTCACCATCTCCATTGGAGGATTTCTATGAAAAGCCAAACCTATTGGAATTCCCTAGCACAGCCAGGCTCAAGCTGAACTCCAGAGAGGTGGTGTGAGGACACTGAGTGCTCCCAGCTTCTCCAGGGCTGGATGAGCCAGGTGTGGGGCAGCCAGACTGGCTCGCAGGAGCCCAGGGCCCACAGTGGTGCCAGCCAGGCTGAGCAGCTGGAGTACCTACAAACCTTGAAGGCCACAGCACACTTAAACCCACACTTAAGCCTGTTCTGATCTCTTGCTGATGAGCTATCCAGAAAGTTAAGTTATCCTGCTAAACCAGTACTGAGCTCTTTCTCGGTGATTAGTGTCACTTCTGCAGTGAGCCCCAGTGCAGCCAGTGGGGCAATGGATGTGGCACATGAGGTTGTCATTTGAAAAAATACACTAGGTTTTGTTATTTTGTCTTCATTTTCTTTATTCTGTTTTCATTTTCTTTATTCTGTTTTCATTCTCTGTCTCAGAGCAAAAGGCAAGATGCCCAGGTTAGCGTTGCAAATCTGGGCCATCTCCACAGATGCTTGCTGACTTGAACTGAACAGATCTCTCTGGCAGCCTGGTGGGTTTTGCTGTGTGCATCCCAGCAAAAAGGACAACTTGGGGTGTCTTTGTCTTCTTCACTTCTTGGTAATTTTCAAGTCAGCAGAGAATGATAAAAAGGTCTCCTGTAATTTTCCACCACGACTGCATTCCAATGAACCTATGGGTCATTCTAACATACAGTATAATTTTCCTGGCAAGTCACTGCTATTTCATACTTTTTATTTATTTATTTATTTACCTTTACTGGACATGTATATTTTTAATTATGGCTGTGCAAACTCATTATGTTGGATGAGGTGTCTCATGCAGGTTTGCGGATTGAGAATAATTAAACTAATTGGCCGTCACACAGTTTTGGTAGGAAATATTACATATGTTTGTATAGAAAAGGATTTATGGTTCTTAGATTTATAAAGAGAACACGAGTCTGCCAAGTTATGAAACTTTATTTGCAAATAAATGTTCGACTTAAGTGTTCTTAAGACATCAGTATAAACATTGGAGAAGTAAATGCCAAAGATATGAGTGCCATCAAAGAAGGAGACTTTAAATTAAATTCTTAGTTCCCAAAAAAATGTGCTGTTTTGACAGAACCTCCTCTCTTTGCCAGAAAGCTGGGGGGCATCTGTAATGTTTTCATTCCTTGATAGAACCAGTATATATCCTGGAAGTCCCCAGCATGTACATTTACTTGAAATCAAAAGTAAATACTTCCAAGCAAACCTGCAGAGTTCAAGCATGAACATTTTCTTGGGGTTAAGAGCAGTGTATTTGAGGAAACCATTAAGAAGAGTCATCTTAAAGGCTTGCAAGTATTTCAGACTTGTGTTGCTTTTACTTGGCCTGCTTTTTCGTAGCAAGGGGGGCCACAGAGGTGGCTTCTGTGAGAAGCTTCTAGAAGCTTCCACCATGTCCAGTAGAGCCAATCCCCTGACTGTAAATGCAGGTGTCATGAGGGGTGATGGATGGTGCAGTCTGTCTTGGAGAAGTGTGCAGGCAAGGCAGCTGTGATTGCACTGACTGATGGAAATGGGCATTTTTCACTATTGGGTGCTAATAGAAAGGTGGGGAGAAAGCAGCAAAAATCCCTTTATTTGTCCCTTTCCTATTTTTATCCTTCAGTAAGTCTGTACTTATGAAATTCATTGATTCTGATTGATCACTTCTGTGCCTGCACATCCACTTACTATTTTTTGCAGTGTTCAGGGCAATGGAGGTTAAGGCCCTGATTCTCACACTGACACCACTACAAAAATAGTTACTAAGCATTGGACTTGTCTGAGTGTTAGGCTGCTGTTACAAAAGAGTCCTTGTTTGAGACAGTTGTTCAGGTTTAACTTTAAACATAAGTCTTAGTCCAGTTACTCTCAGTGGAAGCTTTTTCTTAAGCACATCTTTAAATCTGGTCCTCAAAAGAGGCATTAATATGGCATTTGAGAAGCTGGGCCCCAAAGTAAATGAACATACTACCTTTTGTTCATAAAGCAGAAATGATTAATTTTAAATATTTTTCAATATTTTTTCTGTTTGTGGGATTTTCAAACCAAATATTGAATATAATACTATGCAGCACTGGAGGGTCACAAGTATATGACATAAAAGAATAAATTGAACAGACACAGAAACTGTTACAATTAAAGTGAAGAACTTAAAGATCTATTGAACAAACCTACATTGGTGGGATTTGTTTGTTTTGGTTTGGTTTTGCTTTTGGATTTGAATTTGTTTTGGTTTTTATTTTGGGTATTGTGGTTTGTTGGTTTTGTTTTTTTTTTTTTTTTTTTTTTGTCTGCTATTAAGAGTATGACATGCCAGTGCATCAGTAAACCCTTAAACCCTTTTTCTCAGAATTTTTCCAGATTTTCCAGTCTTGCAGCAGAGATGCAACTGGCTCCTTTGTGCCTGCACAATCTCATCATTGTGGCCATAGAATTACCACAGCTAAGACTCTTGCAGCATTTTCTTGAAAGACAAATTGCAAGAAATTCATATTTATATATCATTGAAGCTGTTTTGTTGGATGCTCATTCTGGCTCCATTACTTGCCAAGAGATTGTTGTGACTCAAGTCCATAGCACAGACTCTGAAAAAGCTAATGTGTATCATAAGAGGGGGAAGAAAGGTCATTCCCTCTTGAGCAAACCATTTAACATAAGGCAAACATCTTTCTTTTGGCAGATGGGAATGTAATCCCTGCATAGTCTTTCAGCTTTGTTTGACAGCTGGCTTCGGAAGCTAGCGAGAGCAGAGCTCTGTCAGCGCTGAGCTAGGCATGGCTTTGAAGCAGTCTAGGTGTGCCTGGGCCATGCAGTGCCTCCCTGAGCGTGACCTGCAGTGTGCAGGAGCAGTGCATTCTGTGTGGTTCTGTGCTCAGGTTTGTCAGCCCCACCTCCCAGCATGGCTGAGAAGCTCAGCTCAGGGCTGCCTTGATAATACATCTTCACTGTGACTTGCTCTGCAGCTGGGTTCTGCAGAATTCCTGATGGCACAGTGTAAACATTTTAAGATCCTAGGTGTATAGGCATCAGTGTTAAACTTACCAGCCTGCAACAAGTTCACACAAACGATCTGTCTATCCATTGACGGAAATCAGGGAAGGAGACAGATCCTAAATTTCCTTATTTTCCTCATTCCTCCTACAGGTAAAATAGTCTGTTTGTCTGACAAGAAACTGGGGATAGAAAGCTTAGACAGTATGAAATTTTATTCAATTTTAATATCATTGCTGGATAAAGATTAGTTCAAAGCAATTGAGAGATGAGATGAGAACTCAGCCTGCAAGCTCTTGGTTCAATGTAACTTTCATAAGGCAGGGGTGAATGGGATAAGAAGTTTAAGATACTGACATAGTTCTTAAGCACGGGAAATAAGTTTAAATGGGAAAATTTTAAAGGGTTTAGGAAAGAAGTTACATACAAATACATGTGTGTGTGTGTACACATACATATATATATCTATCTATATCTATCTATCTACATATATCTGTGTGTGTGTGTGTGTATACATACATATATATATATAGTCTGGTAATCTGCCCCAGAGTGAGGGAATTTAAGAAGCTAACCCAAGAGAAGGTTAAGAAATTACTTGATCCCAGTTTGTCCCAGGCTCCTTAATTTAGTAGACAATAGCATAGTGAGAGCCAGTGCCTGGGAAATCTGCATGCAAACAAATCCCTTTAAGGTGGGAAAGTTTGTACTCATTGGAGTACGAGAGGTGATAGATTGCATCTTTTGATGGAATAATATATGTTGCTTCCAAAGGTGATAGATTACATCTTTTGATGGAATAATATATGTTGCTTCCAAAGATTTTATATGATTGATAAAAAAGATTGTCAGATGAAGTGTCCTGTCTTGTGCTATACAGAACGAAAAGTTAATCATAAAATCCATTCAGGTATTTCTTCATGTTTGAATATCTTAATTTACAAACTCAACGATTTTCTTCATAGTTTTCTACATTATTTTTAGCAGGCATAGAATAGAAGCAAAATAATCTGTTGCATAAATATGATCATGCAGAATCCCATGCCTTTTAGATCCCGAACTGTTGGACCATTTCAAGATCTCTGCTGCTGCCACCAGAGTGGGTATAAATATTAACCTGCTGATCTTCATGTGTAATAAAGAAAGGAGCTCTGACATATACTTTTCCAAGGTGCTACAGTGTTAATAAATATTACTCAGAAAAAATACTATCTGTCAGCATTCTTGGAGTTTATTCCAGGATTTGGGGGGGAAGATAGTCATGATATCAGTAATGTAGCAAACCACAGGAATTTAATCCTGTCAGTCTGCGTGTTTGGACTTCATGGTTTAGATTTAGATTTGCCTTGTTTGCAATCTCACTGTAAAATGAAGGCAATGATCAGTGGTTCCTTTCTTTGGGCAAGGAAGGTAAGAATTGATTCAATGCTAAACACTTTAGAGGATACAGCTGCATTTTAACAGAAGAGATGAGGGTAGATATAAGACATGATCTAGCTTGAACCATGAAGTGGGAGGGAGAGAAAGAAGGGTTCACCTAATGATGTGGGAGAGGAGCTGAACGAGTTTGTGGTCCTGGTAACATGATTTGATTTGTCTCACACTACCTACTGGCCATGGGATGCAGGAAAGAGGGCGGGAAATCCTAATGGTTCTTAGATCTTTTTAAATGCATGTATTAAAATGATTTCTTAAGGGTGCAGAGGGAAGTTGTGTTGACTCCTATACCTGGTTTACATCAGCAGAATTATATGCAGCTTTTCAGTTGTGCTTATAGTGCCTCTTCCTCCCTGCCTTCCTAGCATGTTCCCATTACACATTATGCCAGTTCATTCAAACAGCTATTTTCAACATGCAGATGAAGTTATTTTTAATTCATGTACCCGGTCAACCTATTCAAAATGCCATATGCGTATATTTTTAGAAAGACACATTTTTCAGTTTATGGCAGGATTGTAAATGAATTTCAGAGTGATCTCTGGGGAAAAAAAAACCAAACTCAAACCTTGTACTGGTTCTGAAGCAAAATTACACTGATGTGGAAGTCACTGAAGCAGCCTGCTATGACTCTTGGTTAAAGGACGTGAGAGATACTTTACAGCAAATCAAATGTAATGTAAGGGGAAAACACCAAAAGACTCTGCCACTTCTGTATATGTTCAGAGCTCATCTGAGAGAAGCACCAAGCAACTGTGAGGGTACTCTGCATAGCTCATTGTTAGGTCTCTGGCAGAAGCAGAGTGCTGTGCTGTGCCCAGTGTTTCTTTGACTGCTTTGATGAGATGTGGCAAGAGAGACCCTGGTGCAGCCCTCTGGACTTTTTGCTCCCAAGTCAAAGCTTCTTCTTTCTGTAGCAGAACAACACTTTCATAGCCAGGCAAGTCTCTCCAGGCACACACCTTCTGCTGAAATTCCAGCTACTGATTAATCTCATCCAATTCCTTTTTTTCCTTCAGAAAAAAATTCTCATTCTCATAATTTTATAATTAGGAGAAAAAAGGCCTTTTTGAGCAAGCTTCCCAAGGTCATGTAGAGCTCCTCAGGCTGATGACACTAAACTAGGATGGGTTTAGCATCTTTGCTCCAATCAAATTTTGTTTTACCAAAAATATTCTGCTATTTTCTTATTTCTTTTTTCCCTGCCCCTGTGAGGAGCAACTGTGAGTCCATCTAGTTGTACAAGTTCTGAAATATTCTGCAAAATCTGTCTCCAGATGCATTTACAGCTCCTTTGGTTCTACGTGTTGATTGTTTATGTTGGAGGTTTATAGTGGAGTTAAAGATGTCACTTTAATAGAGAAAAGTAAAGCTAGATAGAATCCTTTTAAGCAGGAAGATTATGCAGTAATATCTACAATGATATGGTTGTCTTATTAAACAGTCTGCTTTTAGATATTTTTAAGTACTTAATTATAAAAGTCTCCTTTAAACTCCTTAACCTGCTGGGGACTGGGATCTGAAAGGATTAAAAGTGGCTTAAACCATTAGATTCTCTTTTCACTGTATCTTTAAAATCACCATGTCAGGGAAAATTTTTATATAAGCATGACTATTTGTGATAATAGCTTAATGAATACCAATTTCCTATTGAATGTAGCCTGCTCCATTGTTCTTCGTACCTCTCCAGACCATCTGAAGGTAAATTCATACTTCCTAATTCAACAAATATATATTGAAGATTGTGCAAGACAGAGATTTAAAACATAATATATGCACTTTTCTGCACAGTTTGCAATAAGCACTGCTGATTGTTGTAAATTCGAAACGTGTGTGTTTCTCATCAGCTGGGGTTCTATGAAATGCAAAGTATAGCCTAAAATATAGCCTCAGATGTTGTAATATACATCAAGGACTTATCAGTTAAGTCCTCTGCACAAAGTTCAATAAGTAAGTTCCTTCAGGAAGAGTGTTGCTTGACCAAGTAAGTAACAGCTGAATATCTCAGAGAGAATCTGAGCCAGCATCTGATTTTACAGCAGCATGAATCAGACAACTGTCAGCAGCAATACATGTTTCATCCTATTTAGATGGACTTTGGTGAGCAGCCTTCAAGCTATTGGTCTAGATACATTGGCTGGTCACATTCTGAAAACTGAAAGTTTCGTTTTTCACGCTGTTGGATAAGTGGAATGAATGTCCTTTCATCTGTACCAGTAATGAAAACATACAGAAAATGTTTCCATTACAGTTGAATTCTGTATGCAGTTATGGAACAAAACCATTAAACAAATTGAAACTTTTCCCAGAATTCTCCTACTACATACACATATGGTGGTAATTTACTTTGAATTTAAGAATTCTGATCCTGTTTGTGTATCTCAAGTTAGGAGCACTCTTTGTCGCATTTGTTCCCAAGTCTTTTAAATTCCAGATTTGCATTTTCAAGGCTTTTATTAATGTAGGGACAAGCCAGTTTTTCTACATTCTACAGGCTTGGCACTAAAAGAAGGAAAAACTTCTAGCAATTGTATTTGGGTCCCAGATCTCTTCTCTCTCCTTCCAGCACCTCTGTAAATGCAGAAGAAATTGTGTGGTGGTATCTCATAATTTACAGTTTTAAGGGCTTCAAACATTGTGAGCGCTTAGAGAATGTATCCTCCTTTCCAAAGTATGAGGAAGTAGCTGTTGTACTGCACTACCGTGTTGGAGATAGAAGAATCAACTCTTTCCCTGCACTATCCCATACTCTCACTAACATGCCAGGAAATAAAGTGTCTGTGATAAATAACTCGGTGGTGTTATGGTCTGTGCTTTCATGTCATTCCTGAGCAGATTCTGAAATGCAACTTCAAACTACTCCAGGATCTGAAGGTACCATTCCTAGTCCTGAGGTGCCACAAGAGACTCTGGTGAACCATGATTTTAGTTGTGCTATGGTGCTAGTGATGAACCTCAGCCAGGTAATTCCAAGGTGGATTTTTGAGTAATTTTTTATTTACTCTTGATTTTATTTGATAAGGCCCTTTTACATGTTTTTTTGCAGAGGCAATGAGGAAAGGAATCTTACAGAACCATCTCCTCAGGTTGGATGTTCAATGTGCATTTTTCAACATACATGCATCTCTGCACCCATTTATACTGTGATCCTGCCTTGGCAGGTTGTGTTCAGAGCTGCAGCAAAAATGCTCCCATAAGGAGCACATACTGAGGACAGATACATCTCATGCTTCCTGCTGCAAAGGAAGAGGAATATCAAACTGAAGGGACAATGGCACCTATAAAGAGCAGAAACAATCCGTAATGTAGTGAAGGAGACAGTTTAAAATCTGGTAGTACCTGGAAAAGGGAGCACCTCCTTGACCAGAGATGCCTTAACATCTAGTTATTTTGCTATGACAGTATCTGTATTCTTTATGAACCTGAACCTAATTTCTAAAGTTTAGAAATTGGCAATTTCTAAGGTATGTAATAAATACTAGTATATCTGGGCCTCTGAGAAAATTCAAAAGCTCTTTGGGACCGTAAGTGAAGAGAAGCCTTATAAGCTTAGCCATCCAACTAATTAGCATGGAGTTTAAGTGAGAGACTTAAATTGCTGTGAAGATGTTCCCTGTGTTGTAATTAGATAGAAACTCCCTTACTAACTTCAAAAATTCTGAGACAGTTGATTTAAAGATTTTATACCGTAAGATTCACAAAGCAGTTTAACGTAATTTATAGAGGTTTTTATGGCATGGTTTGAACAGAAATAAGGTTCTATTCATACCTGTTTGGGAACATGGGTATGAATGACCAAATGTTGCCAGTCATGAATGATGCCCACATCTCAAACTCACGTTGATTGCTGGGCAATACAGCAAAGGCGTAGATTCACTATGTAATATATGAATGATTTTATATGAATATTTTATATTAGTATTATGCTGTAAATGTTCTGTTACAGATCACATCTTCCATTTCGCATGGCTATATGAACCAGTAGGTCCTACAATAAAGTTTGGGGTCAGTTAAAGCTGCTGCCTTTAGCATACCTGCTGCTTTAACATAACCCAAACTCTATTGTGGGTGTGGAGAACTGCCAGTAAATTCTGATCTTGACCATTACTCTGTTCAGCCTTCATTTTTCTCCTTTCTGAGCCTGCTTCACTGTTTTAGAAACTTTACAATATATTGTGCTAAACTGCAAGCATGACAGTTCAGCTTTGCAAGATCTTTCTAACAAGAAAAAACCCCAAAAGATCTCTCTAAAGCCTCTGGTTTAGATTTCATTTTATTTGTCATCTTTTATGAACAAATTACGAAATATACTTCATTCACAAATTGGAAATATTTACAATATCTTTACAACAAGGCATTATTGAGGTTTTGATTTATGGCATTCTTAGAGCATTCTGTCTTTCAAAACAAAGACATTGGTGTTGTTTTCAGCACACTGTTCATTTACACTCTGGATGTGAAATGGGAGCTTTTTGGAAGAGAAGTTTGCACTCTCTTTTGATATGATCTACTGGGAAAACTGAGGCAGGACGCATTCAAAATGTGAGGAGAGGGACTGCAGATGTGTTGCTGTACCATGCCATGATTGGAAGCCATCATATTACACCAGATGCTGCTAAGTGGAGAGGAGAAAAAGATTCCCCTGAGCCATTCTTCCTCTGCCTTCTCCTTTGAGCAGGCTAAATGCAGTTCAGTTTATTTTTTTTCTGATTTTCGAGTCTTCATGAGAATAAGAGTCTTGAGAAGTCTATTTCAAATACTATCACAATTCAGAAAGATTATTCAGACAAAAAAACTGAAAGAGAGTAGCCAGGAAGTGAATAAATATTGTATATCCGCAAAATGTCTAGGAGACAAATTTTGAACATGGTTCTAAAAGGGAATTGCAACTGTGCTGGTCTGCAGTTGTGACATTTGAGCCATAAAAGCTAAGATAGTTTCATTTTCTTAATTTCTTGGAGTCTATTTTTTTTTCCTGAAGAAAATTCTAAAACCACTTCCTTCCATGGAACTTTTAAAAATTTCTTAATATACACTTCCATTATAAATCAGATGTGGGCCACCATTGCTTAGGTTGTCTGTCATTTCCTAGAACAAGAATAGAAAACATTAATTAAAATTAGAATTATTGTAAGGTGTTCAAAATTCAGTTATCTAAGGTTGTGATGAAATTTGAACAATCTCTGAATTTCAAACATTCAGAAACACTTTACATTTTTATTTAGCTTGATAAATCTCGTTATTAAAAAAAAATCAGATTTCTTCCTACATAAATTAAGTACATTTGAAAGCTGATAGACTCATAGATAGTGATTGAGTTGGACATTACACTCAGACCACATATACAGCATTGATGGCATCTGTACAAGTTTGTGATGTTGTCCTTTGAAATTGCATCAACTCAAGCTTGGGTGCTGATCTACAAAAGAACGAAACAGTAGTTAAGTCTCTCCATTCAAACCTCTATCTGTGCTGACATGCTACAAACAGATGCCATTCAATGTTTGCTGAAATAGACATTTGGGAAGTAGGTCTAGATCCAAACAGGATCTAAAGCATTTAGCTGCTTGTTTTCCCTTGGGATGGGACTGATTTTAGTTTTCCCTTAATACACCAGTCTACAATTTTTAGCGGTTCGGGGATTGCTTCTCCGGTGGCAGCTGAGTCATCCCAGAGTAAGCTGACCTGCTCATGAGTCAGAATCCTAAAGCACCTGAACCAAGATCTGTTTGGAGATAGATTTTCTAATTCTTAAATTGAAATCCAAACAATATCCCCTTAGCAGCTGTCTAAGCATAGAGATGGCTACATTAATTAAATGGTTCCCTCATCTTCAAGGCTGCAAAGCCACATGGAGTTAATGGTTGGAACTGCTTTATGCTGAGCACTCCCAGGACTATTTCATACCAAATTGCATCTGGATGCAGAAATAAGTGATCTGCTGCCTATGTCCAATGACAGAGAACATTCAACTGTGCAAGAGGAATGGGTTCACGTAAAAATGCAGCTTAGGCTATTCTAAAAATTCAGGTAGATGAGGTGGGGGTGCCACTGTTGGACTAGTTCTAAAATGGTTGCATGATGACCAGAGGCTCTTCTTTACGTGGAAATATTAAATTCACCTCTTCTTCCTCCTAGGTACTCTTGGAGAAAATGTGGAATAAAAGGGATTTGTTTGTCCCCCTTCCTGTGGAAGCTTCTATAAAAAAACTGAAGCGAGATTCATTGGGCTAGACAGAGAGAGAGAGAGAGAGAGAGAGAGAGAAAGGCAGGAAGAAAGAGCCCAAGTTTATAGCATAGTAGCTGAGATTCGTGGTAAAGAGAAGAAAATTATACAACCTAGTCTTTATTACTAGTCTTACTCTCTCTCTTCTTTTAATCCACAATATTTGGGAAGCAGAGACGAGAACTCAGAGTTTAACATAAAGTTAAAAAGCACTGATGCCTCCTTTCTCAGTTGTTACCAGCTACATTTTAAAGCAAATCACAAAACTTAATTGTTGCCTCCACAGTTTTTGAAAGAAGGGATGTTCTATTCTCTACAAAGTAAGCTTAGGGTCATCAAACCACGTAGCCTTGCCAGTTTATACTCCTGAATCAAGCATAAGCTTCAGAGAAAACCAAGTGTGAAACCAATTTGAGTATTTTCTACCACCCAGGTCTCCATTTGCAGATGATGGTGTTGGATGTTTTTATATTGTGCCTTATTCTCCTCATATATTGAAGAGGAACATGCATGCCTAACACTGGACTATGGATCCCAGTTTGGGGGTTGTCTGCTCTGAAACAAGGCACTGTATTTTGCTTATTTGTGGGTGCCTAAAATCTTTTTTGAATCTATGCTGAAGATATCTGTCAGCTGGGAAAGGGACCAACAATACCAAAGCCATTTAATAGTAACTATCAGTCAGACACATTTCAGAAGTAGTGGTCTGTCAGAACGCTACTCATGAGTGACTGTCAGTTTCCTTTTGTCAGCTTCATCACTTGAATTTTCTGCAGACGTCAGTTATTTGAATATCACCATAATTTCAGAAAATATCAAAACCCATTTATTTTTCCCAATATTTCTATTTAAAAAAATTAATTAAAAAAAAATAGTTGCTGAATTCAGGGAATGAAGGAGCACACAGATTAGAAGCAGAGTGAATCAATGGTGGCTACATCCAAATAAGGGTATTTGGATGCCTATAACTAGGGTGAATATTTTAAATACTTAACTTACTTCCAGATTGCAGCATTCACCACGTAGAGTTATGTCACTACCTGGAAGCACCATTCCTGCCTCAGAGTGACATCACAGCATCAGCCAACTTTGATTAGCTGAAACTATGACTTCCTCATAGAGGTGGCCCTTCCTGAAGTGACATAACAACATGGTAGCTCCCTAGTGTTCAGCGTACCTTGGAGGTAACTCTGGTGTCGGGGGAATCACCGGACAGCTGGGCAGGTCGGTTATTTCAATACCCCTCAATCTCTAATATAAATATAACAATTATACAATAAATATAGCACAAACAAATGCACATGCAGTACATGTCTACATTACTGTATATCAGTATAAATATACAATATAGTCTTATATATAAAACACTTCAAAGCTATTTTGTAAATTAGGGTCTAATTTAATGTAAGTTTTTAAGAAGACTTCATTATTTTTAGGGGCATGCTGTGAGCTAGTGTACTCAACCCTGCCAGCACCAGGCAGTCTGTGGGTCTAAGAAGTCCCGAGTCAGGCCATCTGTACATGCATGCTTGACCCTACAGCAGGAGGTCTGCCATCAGTGGGGTGCATCCCACATCTGCTGAGCGTGTGCAATAGGGCTGCTCTGCACGTGCATCGTGGCCCTGCACCCAAGATAAGTGGACACGTGTCAGTCCTTGCTGCTAAGTGTCAAAAAGCTCAGTAGGTCAACAGGCCAGGAAAGTAGGCCATGAACTACTGCTATACATAGTCATCTTCACCCCAGATTGATAGGGTTAGAAGGTGGTTTTATTTTGAAAGGTTTTTCTTTCTTTTTCCTTTCCCTCTCTTCTCTCATCTTTGTCCTTGTTGAGGCAGAGTCTATCTGAAAGTCAAGATCTAGCCTTCCGTCTGCAAGACCATGATCATATTTGCCTAATAGCTCATGAGGATTCTTCATTTTACAATGAGGTGGAGAAATGTATCTCTTCTCTTGATTTTATCACCCTGCTTTATGTTACTGTTGTAATCTCTGATAATTAACTTTTTTAAACATGTTTAAAATATCACCTTTTTAAAATGTTTCAGATATCCTATTTTTAAAACACATTTCAAACATCATCTAAGGTGCATTCAGTCTATATTTCTATTTGGAGTCTCATCTCAGTTAGGAAACCAGAGAACAATGACGAGTCATTTTTAACTGCTATATCATGTTTTGTGACGGAATCTGTAAACAATTCTACAGTTTTGAGCAAACTAATCCTTGCTCTGCTGTTCAGAGGTCTCTGTAGAGAACAACCTTTTGAACTTAACAGTAATGCAAACTTGCATGTGGAGGTTTAGGTGGGCAGTCCTCTTAACTTTTGTTCTTTTTCTGCTCATTTCTCAAATGAAAGGCATTGGATACTAAGGCCAAATGTAAAGCACAGGGCTACAGTGAACACTTAACACCTCAAATATTATTTAGATCTGTAAAGTCAAGGAGGTGATTTCAAGAATTCCAATCTATTAACTATTTTTATATCCTATGTGCTCAGCTTTGGGAGATTCAGTTTCAGCACCTAAATATGTTCCTGTACACTGTGGTAGGCTTCCTTTTAATAGAGAAAGGAAGTAAATGCTCAGTGCTGCTGAAAATGAGACCAGTTTCATTTAGGTGTCTAAATATGCCTTTAGATGCTTAGGTTTAGTCATCTAGGTTTATGAACTGTGGCTTTTGTGTTTAAATAACCTAATTTATAAACTGAGTACTTGAGAGAGGAAGAAATTGATTAAATCCTGGAAGCATGCAATGATGTGGTTACAGAAAGCATTCTGTGCTTTTCTCACAGTACAATACATGATAACCCATATTAATAAGCCTTCCAATTATTTATGAACTGCTATATTTAGCAGCTAAGCCCCTGAATAACTACACAATGGAATTATGTTGAAAATGGATGTACTTCATTGAAATGGATGTACTGGAAATATACAGTACCTAAAAATAGCTCCATATAATGCAACATAATAAAGCTTACACAGAATGGCAGCATTTCATTTTCCAGAAGCTTTTTCTTATATAAAACTGAAAACTTAATATATGTCTTGGTAATTGTAAACGTTAACACATACAGTAACATTTCAAGAGAAGCAGAACAAATAAGGGAGGACACACAACTCACTTTTTCTGCCATTTCATGGGAGTGATGCAATGAATGTTCCCTTTCTGAGAACATTCGCCTTTGTTCATAGCTGGCTAGCCGACAAGTAAGCCATGAAGAAAGGGTGCAACCACCAATTCCAATGCATGCAAGAGACATGGAGGCAAGGTGCAAAGAATAGAGAGCAGATGACTTCTTTGTCAGAGCACGAAGAAATTGAAAATTTAAGATTCCTCCAATTAGTCCACAGATGCAACAGGCAGAAAAAAGTATCATCTGTCAGGAGAGACAAGAGAGATTATGTCACAGTAATATTTTTCAGAGATTCATGCATATAAAATATGAGACTAACAATTGATAGTGTCATTGACTGCAAAACACTGCACAGACACTTGTTCTTAACTCCCTTAGCTCCCACATTGCTCCAAGGGAATACATTACCTTCTGGTATACAAGAGTTAAGATTGATGTTGCATGTAAGAAAAGGTTGGGAACAATGAGTAGGTAAAGTTAAAACCTGGTCAATGGAAGGACTGCTAGGACACAAATCTGATTTCCAGCTGTTCATGCAAAACAGTAACATGACAGAATGTGTTGTAATTTTCTATTGTGCAGTTTATCACCATGCCTCAGGAGTGAATGCCTCATGTATTTGTAGTGAATCTCTCTTGCTTTATGTGCCATCTGACTCTGCCTCCTGCTCAATTATAATTTATTCAGCCAGGCAGCAGATTGAAGGCTTTCTGCTTTTTTGTGGGGTCTTTGAAAATGTTCAAGATGAATGTGCTGGTCAAAGAAGCAAAAGAAACAACAAAGAAGTCTGTGATACTGCTCTACAGAAGTTCAGCTCTGTATGTTTGGTTGGTTGGTTTGTTGGTTTGATTGATTTAAACTAGATTAAAATGTTTCTGTGAATTTTACAAGGCTGTGAAGCAGACTGCAATCAATGAGACATATTTAAAGATGTCCTATTGCTTTTAATCACAAAGATGTTATGCTGGTTCAGGATGTCCTTTAACCACAAATGATTCAGGAGCAAAAGACCTTATTATGGACACAGTGCTAAATGATTGTCTTATTCACTTCCCTTGATACTGCTGACCTGTCAGATGATGATCTAGATGGGCTTTTGATGTTTCCCAATATGGCTTTGTATATGTACTTATCCACTGTGGTAGCACAAACTTATGGAGTCTTACAGACTACTTCTGTACACAACTGGGATGAAAATTTCACCAGGAATGTGGTATTGAGGGTGTATATTGCAGTCCACTGCCAAGTGACTATTCATGAAATGTCCAGAACAGACGGCTTTTAGAAACTGGTTATAGTACACATGTTGTAAGAAATGGGACTGTCATTTGAACAGGGTTTAGGATAACTCATTAATATTAAAAAATAATTGGAGAGAACTCTTGATTCCCGTCACACTCATGCTGGTTTTATGTGACTTCTGTCTGTATGTGACAATCAAGCTGACAGAAAATTAGGACTGGCATTATAACTTTCAACAGGATCATGTCTTTAACATAAAGTTCTGCTGTGACTTGATGAATAATAACACCATTTTGCTGCAGTCAGAAAATGAATGTACTCTGAAGAGATATCTTCCATCATTTTAAAACTTACACGTGTTTCAGATTGCTAAACAAACTTATTAAAACACTTAACAGCTATGATCCACAGCCTTACTGAGATGGCAACAGAGTGTTGTTTTTTGGAGAGAAGATAGTCCAGTGACATTACTGAGAAGCATTTATTGACTTGACATAAATCTATGTCAAGTGGTTTCCCATCAAAGTTTATCCAGATAGGGATAAATAGGGATGTATGGCTTAAATAGCATGACCCACATAGGCCATTTCAGAACTGCCTTTTTTTTTCTGATTATTCCAAAGTGCTGATTGCTTTTTTTGGGATTGCTGACTTGCAATTTTTCAAACTGTTTATCAAAAACACTTGGATACAGAAAGCCCCCAGTAAAGACTTCAAATTAGATAAGTAAGCCTTTCAAATACTTTTGTGTTATAGATGCAGTGGAAAAACTTACAACAAGTCCAGATTTTTTTTTGGCACACAATATTCCACATATGCCGCAAAGCAGGAACTGCAAAAAAAAAAAAAAACAAACCACAAATAAACAATTATTTCATCATTTAAAGTATGAATTTCAAATCCCGCTGTGTTGCTGTGGTGGTGACCACAGTTTAGGCAATGGTTACAGTTGTCAGCATTTTTGTCACAAACCTTATGTTTCAGGAGGTTATAAATCAACCATAAACACTCATCTGATAAGAAACTGGAATGAGAAATCAGAGTGACCATGATAACTCATGAGAAAAATCTGATAAGAAACTGGAATGAGAAGTCAGAGTGACCATGATAACTCATGAGAAAAGAAAGAAAACCTGAATTTTAAGCTGCTTAGGTAAACAAATTGGAAAAAACCCCCCAGTGTTGCAAGCATAAAAATGCCTTTTTACTGTTTTCATTTTCTCTCAGAAAAGTTTAGCAAGGTACTAGTCAGTGATCCAAATCATGTACTTCTAAGCATAGCACAGGGACTTCCCCACATCCATGGGAGCAGGTTTAAAGATGAGTACATCTCTTGGTTTGGCTGCTCTGGGCATGCAGAAAGATCTGTTTCAGACTCTTGATAGCCCAATTTGCAAGGGACAGCATGAAGGTATCTGTACTTTTTCTTATGTTGTTCCCTCACACAAACTGATCTGCTAATTGTAGCAACAAGCATTAGGCAAAAATTAACAAAACCAGAAAAATGCCTACCAGCTGATAAAAATAGATGGTAATGCCTTATAGTGACCTCTGTCAAAGACCAGTGATGTCCTCTGATATCCTTTTTCTCCTACAGAAAAGTTTATCGAGGAAAACGGTGAATAGTTCCCAAAGGAGCAGTCATGGTAGGACCTACAGGAGTTGTGTGAAAGCAATACGGCCTTCTTCAGGTGTTAGCAATACAGTCAAAAGATTTCCTTGATACCTCATAAACTCCTTTATTAAGAAATCCATGCTAGTTATTTTCAGTAAAGCTAACCCTACACCCCTATTGGGAAGTAATTTTATAGTTTTAAAACTGGATTTTTCCACATCCATTTTGTACTGAGATGGTATTTCTAGCAAAAGGCTCTGCTTGACCCTTATTTAGAATTAAATCACAAAAAAGACATGGCTGTTACATAAGAAAGTTAAAAAAAAAAAAAAAAAAAAAAGACCAAACCAAAACCCTAAGAGTTTCTATACAGCATTCAGGGTCTGGGTAATATATTGCAGGTACATCTAATTTACACTAAACTTCTGCCATTTCACTATTTCAGTTGAGGAGTTGCTTTAATACATAGTTTATCTCCCTCTAACTAAAGTAGTTCGTGCACATAGCTAAGCATAAGCCTTGAGATGTATTTTTACTCTGAGTTCGACCCATCAAATCAGTTCCCCACAATGAATGTGGATAAATTTTGTATATTATTTACCTTTATACTAAGCATGGGATGTGAATTTAATACCGATCTGATTATGGAGAGGGCTGGGTCATGTAGAGCATGGTGCCAAATGGCTCAGGACATACCAGAACACACAACTGGTAATTGCTGCTAGAACCCACTGACTGGAATAACAATAAAACAAAACAAAACAAATCACCAGTGACAATGTTCCCTCTGCACCTGCAGAGAAGATTTCAGCTCATCATATCTGCTTTTTAAGTGTTCACTCAGGCTTTCTGTGAAGTTTTGGGATTTCAGTCTCAGTCCTGCCATTGCAGATTGCCTTCAAATGAAGGCATGCTTCAGATTTTCACATGGTGTTTTGTGTTTCTCAAAATGCAGAAACTTCAAATGAAATTTGTTGAAGATATCTTTGTAATTAAGTTCTAAGTCAGACTTGATAAAGTTGGATTAATATAATTTCTCTCTGTAGTGACTGAATAGGATTGAAAGGAAATTTTTGTATATAGAAATGAGTGTTGGAAGATACAATCATAGACAGTTTTAACTTGCTAACTCTAAAAAACTGTGGGTTTGATAGTTTCCCTTCAAAGCTAAAAGAGTATGAAAGAGCAGGTCACCAGTTTTTTTCAAGAATGCCCCAATTCTGCTCCAGTTTGAGCCAGTGGAGCTAATCTACAAGCCCTAAGGTACCAGCTTCTCAGAACAAGGGGTGAGTATTCCATTTAAAGTATCTGACTACCTGTAGTAAAGATCTGGATGCAGTAGTTAAATGTACATTAAGTTTGCTAATGATACTAAACTAGGAGATACCATGGAGCCTGTTAAGTGTAAAGAGGCCTTACAGAGAGATGTGAATAGACCTGAGAGCTGGACAATCACCAACCATGTGAGAACAAGTACCAGGTTCTGCAGCTGGGACAGCATCATCCTGGTTATGCACAAGTATTGGGGGACAAGAGATTGGAAGGCAGCCACAAGGAAAGTGATCTTGGGGTCTGGCTTGATGACAAGTTGAATGTGAGTCAGCAGTGCCCCGACAGCAAAAAAAGGCCAACCATTTTCTGGGGTACGTCAAGAACAGCATCACCAACTGGTCAAGGGAAGTGATTGTCCTGTTCTGTTCTGTTCTGTTCTGTTCTGTTCTGGTGCAGCCCCACGATGAGCACTGTGTGCTGGGCTGGGTGCCTCAGTATAAGAAAGGCATTAAACGATTAGAGTATATCCACAGGAGGAGACCAAAATGGTGAAAGGCCTCAAGGGAAAGATTTACAAGGAGCAGCTGAGGTCACTTGGTTTGTTCAGCTGGGAGAAGGGTGAGGGTTGACCTCCACAGAGGCTACACCTTCCTCAAGGGGGGCAGTGGAGGGGGAGTTGCTGATCTCTTCTCTTTCATGATCAGTGAAAGGGCACAAGGAAATGGAGTGAATTTTCATCAGAGGAAGGTTCTTCACTGAGAGGGGTAGTCAGTAACTGGAACGGGCTCCCCAGGAAGGGATCATGGCACCAAGTCTGTTAGAGGTCAAGGAGCACTCTGGATGCTGCTCTCAGTCATGTGGTTCAGTGTTAGGAAGTCCTGCAAGAAGCATGGATTTGGACTTGGTGATCTTTATGAGTCACTTCCAACTTGAGAAATTCTACAACTTTCTGATAATATTGTACCGTGTCATGTATACTCTGTATGTATTCTCTCTCTCTACATCTACAATATTTATACCTATAGGCAAGGAATAACATGTTCCATAAAGAACTAAAAGAGAACCAATTGAAATGATTTTATTCTATCTCAGAGGAATTGGATAGTTGTGCTTCCTCCACATTCTTCTGTTTAATCTTGAGGTCGTGCCAAAGTTTTATGATCCGTATGGCTATGAGATAAACAAGTTGTGAAACCAAATGCACTCAAGTGCCTGAATATGTTAAAAACCTTGGAAGAAAAGCACTTGGGCAGTAGCAAAGGATTAATGTTATTTAGGTTGGGGTTTTTTTAGATGACAGTGTATTGCATTCATAGAGAAAAGGCTTGCCCAAAACCCAGTATGGTTATTTATTTATGTCAGCAGGCATTTTGCAATTAAAACCAGTGGATGAATTTGAGCCACAGTGTCAGGCAATTATACCTCATGCAAAGCTTTGAAAATGATGAGCCAAGTTTACCACTCTCTTCTAAGATTGATTCACTGGAAACAGTAGAAACCCACTCTAGGAGAGAGTATTAGTAATACCCACAGCAAAGGAACACTGCTCATGTAGAGTTTCTTTAGCCAAGCTTCTCAGTGTGGAGACTTCTAGAAAGGTTGGGATTTCAGTGGGACATTATGTGATTGACTTTGTTCTCTGCTTTTTGATAGCACAGAGACTTAGGATTTTTTACTTTTTTTTGGTCATGCTGTAGGAATTTCTTGTAAAATTTTTGATGTCTCATTGTTGCGATCAGCAGTAGTGAAAAGTGGATGGAAAAAACTACACTCACTCTTTGTACCAGAAAAAGGATGCAAGTAAAAATCAGATTGAAAATGCCTTTACTTAGAATCTTCTATTTCATAATACTGCCAACTGGAATACAGCCATCAGGAACTCTGTTGTCTTGACCCTCTCTCTCTCTATTCTTGGCTATCCTGAAAGACTTCATGTCAATATGTCATAACAGTAAAACTTGGTTTGTTACTGTTGAGCTACTCTGGACTACAGTCTACCCTTGCCTAACTAATAATGTCATGGTGAGGACTTGCTCCTTTCTACTTGATCATTGATTATCCTTAATCAATTTTTACCGATCAATCTCATGGACTCTTTAAATGTAGTTATATTTTCTAGCCATGTCACTCCTTAGGTAAGTTAGGCAAACAGACTTATACTGAAATTGCACTAAATCAGGAGTGGAAAGGGAATATATCACTGAAGGTAAGCTCCTTGTAAAGAATGCTCAGTTCTTGAAGTGTTCCCAAATCATGCAGAGAACAAGGCTAAAACATTTCATTAAGGATAAGCCAAACTAATAAGGTCTACAAAATGCCCTGGAAGCCAGAGAGGGACCTTCAGCTGAAACTTTTCTAAACAGATGTCTCACCATTGGACTTGCATTTTAATTATTATTCATAAGAAAAATCATAAAATGCTAAAAGATCCAAAAGGTCACTTAAAAACCTACATAGATCATCAATTACAACCAGTCCCTACTGATCATAGGTTTACTTTTGGTTGCAGACTTATTCATACCTCTTATAAATACACGATGTTTTGTCTCGACTAGCAGAGACGTCATGTATTGAAACTGCTGGTGCAAGTCCAGAGCAGGGTCAGAAAGTTGGTAAGAGGGCTGGAGCACCTCCCCTAAGAAGGCAGGCTGAGAAAGGTTGGGCTGTTTGGCCTGGAGAAGAGAAGGTTCAGAGATTTACAGATTGACAGAATATTCTGAGTCAGAAGGGACCCACAAAGATCATTGGGTTTGTGTGGAGACTTCATAGCAACCTTCCAATATCTGGGAAGCTGGAGAGGGACTCTTCATCAGGAACAGGACAAGGAGTAATGAGGTAACTGGAAGAGGGGAAATTTAGACTAGATATTAGGAAGTAATTCATTACTGTGAGGGCGATGAGGCACTGGAACAGGTTGCCCAGAGAGGCTGTGGGTGACTCAATCCTGGCAATGTTCAAGGCCAGGCTGTACAAGGTCTTAAGCAACCTGGTCTAGTAGGAGGTGTCCCTGCCCATGGCAGGACAGCTGGGAGTGGATGATCTTTACGGTCCCTTCCAACCCTTATTGTATGATTCTATGATTCTGTGATTTTATGAGAATGTATCATCCAGTAATAGACAGGGGCATAACCACTCTTACGTGAATGGTAAAATAATCCAAAGAAAGACACTACAAAGCACAAAAGCCACTCAGAGACTGAGTGCCTCAATCCCCCATTCAGTAATGATTCATCATGGACCTACCAGAGTCAGAGTTGCTCTGACAGCACCAGGGTGACTGCAAGGTGATGCAGTAGTGTCTGCTTGTCTGTGGAGTTTTTGTCATTCAGCTGCAGCTGTACCTATACAGCTAATGTTCCATATGCATATTGGAAAATCTCTCTTTTTGTCTGTTGAACTTTGGGAAAAAAACCCAAAGACCTCCCAGAAAAGGGGAATGTTTATTTGAGACTGCTTTAATTTACTTTATATTCAATATTGCCTTGAAACAAAACCTCAGATCCAAAACCCCATAAATTTTGGTAAGAAGGCTAAAATCTCAATTTATATTCAAGTTCTGTGGTTTGGATCCATCCCTATTTCATATTTTATGGAACAAAAGACTTGGCTTCTTTCACTTTCTTCTGGAAAATGGGTACTTTCTCCCTGGTAGTCTGAAAAAAAGATTCAGTTTTAGTTACATCTGCAGGAAGCCAAAGATTTGTTGCTTTCCACCATGCAGAAGAAGAGGAACTATTTTTATTTTATATATTGAAGCTAAGAAACCTTTCTGTCTTCTGTTTTGAAGAGGCAAAATCAATGGTGAGTGTAATTCCCTTGAAAAAATGAAAACGGCACATGAAAAAATTTCCTGGACACAGACTGAACAAAATAGTAGAGAAAACCTGTTGAATGTAAGGACAGCTTGATCCCTAGTCATTGCTCATGACAAAAAAAAGACAACTAAACTGTATACAGTCCATGGAAAGTCCTCCATCATTCTAGGTCACCCATATGTATCTGATGAAACAGAGGAAAAGAAATTATTTCAAAATGGAATATGACACAGTGGAAATGCAAGTATATCATACCTATTCAAATGATGCTCTACTTGGAAGACTAAACCATCAAGACAGAATTAACAGCTTCACTTTTATCTACGCTTGTCAGGTAGTAAACTAGAAAAAATTGTGTTTTACAACTAAAGCTGCATAAACATATGACTTCCAGGAGAATGATCAGGAATTTGAAATTAATAATATAAAGAAAGATAGATTCTATTTAATAATGTTGTTTCATCTCTATCCAAATGAGAAGAAAGCTGAAATCCCTAATAGATGAACTAAGAAGTGGTATCTCTAATTGTAATTCTTCTTCAAAGCAGTATTTCAGAACAAGGATTAAATTTTCTTAGTGCAAGCATAAAGGGCACAGAATCTACTCATGAAAACAAAGACATCAAACTAAATAAAAATTACAACAGGCAAGGAGATCAAGCCTAGGTACTAGGTTTGCATATTGCTTCCACAGAGAAACACAATAATCTTTGCAAAAGGGGGATGGAAACTTCTAACGATGTTGTTGTCCCATGCAAGAAACTGTGGGGACAGGAATGTCTAGCTGGCTGAAAGTCCTCCTGACACAGAACCAGAAGCAACAGCACTGCCACAACCCAACCTTGTCACAACCCAATCTTGTCCCACCAAATCCATCGTGCTGAGAGGGGAGGCTCTGTTATAACTGAGGGATAGTATTAAAATGTGTCTAATCTGAGGCAATACCTTGCCTGGCAGTGTGCTATTGGGTGTTATCAGTTCAGGTGCTTCTACAATTCCCACTGATTCAAGCCATATGCAAGCAGTTTAAATTCCATCCCCGCCCCTGTGATCAGTGTTTCCACTCATCTGGTTATAGACCTGCAGAGATGCTGTAGAAATGGGAAATGTTTTTTTAGAAACAAATAAGGAAATACAGAAGTGCGTCTCTGAATCTGCAAGTCTGCCTCAAGTCGGTGATTCAAAAAACCTCCATCTATCTCTAAAGACACTTAAATTCTCAGCACAAAATAATAATGGTTAGTTTTTGTTTGTCTAGAGTCTATCAGAATAACAAATAAAAATAATGCTTTTTGTTTGTTTTGTATCAAGTATTTGGTTTAGAGTATGACTGCTTACATCTGAAAACAGTAAGAAATGAAAGATTATTCCCTGCAGGTGAACTAAAGTCTTATCTTAATAAAACATTTAAGCATATGCTTAAGTCAGTCTATATTCAACAGATCTTCTAAATACAACCCAAGAACTAGATGGACAATCTTCCATATTGGTTTGTGCCTCTGGAATCTGAATGACAAAGAAAACCTAATGAAAGACCTCAGTGAATTGTCCTGGCTCTATGCAAGGCAAGAAGCTTCCACCCTTGGTATGTCCTTCCTCATCTATAGGTACAGACTCTTTCCAGCTTCCACGGAGCTCACTGAAAGTCCTGTGATTCATTTCATCACGAGCAGAAGCCAGACAGAAATATGGTCAGTTTAATGAAAATGCAATGCATATGTTAAAATAAAGTAGGATCACATCTGCATTTTGTCTGCATGCTAAACAATATTGTGATTTTTTTAGTGCTATTTTGGAAAAAAAAATCGTTTGACTGTTCTTTCCAAAGGAAACTTGGCAATGGTAAAAACTAGACGTAAAATGTAGTGGTTTAAAGTTTTAGGCCACCAACATTGATTTAACAGACTAAAAAGATTTTCTTGCTCTGGAAGAGTCCATACGTACTGACACTTTGTCTTTTCCTTCAAATCTTGGGGAAAAAAAATAAAGTAATTTCAATCAAATATTTCAAGTGCCAACTTGGAACTAATTTCTGTAGCCAAACACAGATTTTTAATAGGCAGGCAGAATTCCACTGTGATAAAATCACAATACATGGAAACAATAGTTCTGCCTCTATCTACAGACAGGCAAACAGACCAACGTACAGAAAGTGCACATCTCTCAAATACATTCAGATATTTGCCTTTACAAGGGAAGAAACGATTACTCTTGAGGGGCAGAGCCATAAATGAATCATCAGGTATCTCTCTTGCAAATGAAGATAGATGGCATATTTGACTAAAGATGTGGCTTTTGTCTCTCATTCTCTCTCTCTCTCTGTGAGGGAGTCCCATTTACAGCAGGGATTTATTCACCACTGCAGAATAAATGAGGATTAGAGCCATACACATGTATGTGTGTGTGAATGTCTAGTCACTACTCATAGTGATAGTGATGCAACCACTATGTTCTAAATATAGATGGGGAAGTATGAGATAATTTTAAAAAAATCTGTGAATACTTTTCAGTTGATTATCTTCTGATTTTTGTTTTTTGTGCAAAAGCCTTCGCTATGGATGCTGTCATTCTATGTTATTGTTAGTGGTTCAGGGTTCTCATTGGTTGAATTATTTCTATAGTACGTCATATAACTGAATAGGAATGGTGGATTTCAGAAATATCCCTCAGTTTCTGGAAAACAAAGAAATCTGGGAGACACTGATTACAGCCTGTAGAATAGTTTATCCCAATACAAACATAACAAACAGAAAGCAAATTCAGAAATCAACAACGTGTGCACTTTAGGGTATTTGGGACTGTTTTTATTGTGGGTTTGTTGGTTTTGTTTTGGGTTTTTTTTGCAATTTAACAGCCACGGCCTATTTTAAAAAGAACAGATTGGTGATGATGTAAACTGGATAGTTGTCTCCACATGCTCCAGATAATTTGAGAAGACAGTCACACCTTCAGTTGTTTTCTCTTGGCTCCTTTTTAAACAACTTGTACTATCTTAATGCAATTCAACTCCAATGAGAACAACAAATTTGAAACTTTTTTCTCCATTTTTATGCATTTTTTGATACAGACACTGCCTAGGCTTTCAATTTCTTCATTCTGGTGTACTCTACTTTCCCTCGCTTACTTATACATAACACAGGGCATGCAATGATCAGGGTACTTCAGCCCATGCTTAACTTCACTTGTACCCATAATCCTATGGATGGAATTCATGTGGTTAAAATTAGGTATGTTAGTAAATCATCTGTCTGAATGGAGGAAATGAACAAGAAGAACAACTCTTTTAACAGAAAAGCTAATGTTCATCAAGTGCAAAGCATCCTAGGGAGGCAAGTATAGAAGATAGAATGTGCATGATTTTTAAGATGCCCAAATTTTAGGAATTCAGGTTAAGGTTTCCATGGTGATGCTATCTTCATCTACTTCCTTATGAACTTGGGTCTCTGCTGAGTTCCACCCACATAAAAGGATAGAACAGGGTCAAAGGTTTACTGTGTATTTCCAAGTAAATTGCAACAGGAGGAATGACGCTGTTCAACTCAAGTGTTTTGTATCTTAATATGTCAAAGAATTAGTGTTTCCTTTAATGTCCCCTTCTTTTCCTCAGTGTTCATTTCTCAAAGGAAGACCCTGATTTAAGAGTGTAAATTGGAAAAAAATCCATATTTTATGCAAGCCATATTCTTTAATACAGGCAACACAAGCTCAGTGTAAGACCCAGTGAGTAGAAAGAAGGCTTATGCCACTACTGCAACAGGACAGTCCTGAGGATTGTCCAAACAAACCTCTGTTTAAATTTGAAACTGGTTACCCATGGCTCTAAGCATCCCTGGAAAAGGGTAAATCTCTGGCCCCTTTCTTGGCTTGCCCCACCTGCTAGTCCCCTAGTCAGAAGAATGCAGCCTAACAGTTTGAACTGCTGGAGGAGTACAAAGAGAGTGGTATAATGGTGACAATATAGACCACAGATCTTTAGTTCAAGGAAAAGTAAGTCAGCCTTTAGAAACATGTCACCCCTCTCTGCACATAATTTTGATTTCTGATTTCCTCTGCTCCATGAAGCATAAGCTTATTGCTTCCACTTTGCATTTTCTTTGAGGCCTCTCTCTGCCTATTCAACCTGCAGTTTTTCTCAGTTCTTGGCACTTGATGCCAGCCTCTGCTGGCTCTGGTTGTGGGCATCCTTTGCCCACTTGTTACGTTTGCAAACAAGTCCCTTTGGGTTACCTTCCATCCCTCTGCACTCACATATGAGAAAAAATTCCTACAAATATCTGCAAAATCCCTTCATTGACCTCTGCCTTATTCCTCTCTAAAACTCTACCTATGAAAAGCTCAAAATCAGCCAGACTGCTGGTGTGTTAATGCAACCACCTGTTATACCACTCAATTTTGCTTTGTTATTTCTTCATACTTGCTTACACCCTTCTATACTGTATCTGTCTCTTACTACAATTATAAGGTCCTTGGAAGCCAACATCTAATATAATAGAATCTTAATTTATGCCTAGTACAAACTCTGGGGTAACAGAGAGCATAAAAATGAATGAGGCAGTTATGCAGGAAATGTGCATCGTCATGAAATGATATCAGCTGTGACAGCATTGTCACAAAATGCAATCACTGCATAAAATACTCATCTCACTGACTGATCAAAGCTCTTTGACTTCAGTGAAACCAAGAAAATTGCCCTTTGCTATTAAATCTTCAGATAGACATATGGTTTTAAGCAATTTTTTCTTCATCAACAGTGATCAGAAACCTTTCTTTCTGAAGTGATTTTGATAATATCATTATACCTGTTGGCCACTGTCTGATCTGATTTTCATTTTCATTTCTCGTCTACCTGTTCTGCAGTGCAGAATTATATGTGTGTTTATATACTGCCAAAATATTTATCACTGTTGTCAATAATTAATAATTATTGACAGTGAAACTATTACGTGAAGCACTTTGAATGAATCTATAAATTAGAGGAAGTTATGCTGGTAAATAACCAAGAGTGTTTTGCATTTATCATGTTATCTGAAGCAAAGCAAACAATCCTTTTAGAAATACTGCTGTACAATACAAGCTGGCCAAAACCAGCTTTAGACTTCAAAAATGCCCAATCATGTTTAGACTGAATATTCAATATTTCCTATTCTTTGTTTCATAAATCTAAATAACCATCTGGAGGAAAATTCTTCCTAGAAACGTGCATATCTCAAACGGGAAAAATAAGAAACATTTCTGAGAAGTGACAAACTGTGACATGAACGTGCTACTTCAATTAACCCATTATTGGGTTTTCGGGGTTTTTTTGTTCATTTTTACAAGAAACTCAGGGTGCCCAGATCATGAGAACATCTTTCCCCTTTTCCTTCCCACTGCATCTTTCTATTTTTCCTCCAAAAGCTCAGGACTCAGCTGGCATACCCCTGACATTAATTTAAAGCACCTTTTGACAGTCTCTTCATCATGGACAGGGCTGTTCTTTTTAAATAGCAAAACTCACAGTCAATTTAAAGACCGTAAGCTATGGCCCGGGTTCCACGGGAAGCATCGGGCTTTCCCAGGTGTGAGAGGGGGTTCAGAGAAAGTTCAATTGTTCACGGCAAGACTGAAAAACGGAAAGGAGCGAGAAAGAAGGGGTCTCCCCCCGCCCAGCATACACACACATCTGTCCCCGCCGTGCCTCCCCCTCGCCCCACGACTCTGCAGACCGTACCCCAAGCACATCGGAAATGGACCCGGCGAGGTCGGCGCAACATGCACTCGCGGGAGGGAAGGGAAGAGGGGATGCCTTCGCACGGTCTGATTATCACCATAAAGAGTTAAAGAGAGAGTGAAATGGCTAACGTACACACACCCCGCTCCATACCGGAGAAGAGTCTCCCAGCTGAGGTTTTTGCTCTGTGAGGACCAGGCTGAAACTGACCGCCCCCACGGCCACGCTGGACACCCCTAACCCTATCTCCAGCACGGAGAGCACCAGGAGGCTCCCGATGATCTGGCTGCTGGTGCACATCCTCCCTCGGTCATCCTTCCTTCCCGATCAGCCGGGGAAACCGCACATCCTCCTCCTGCTCCTCCGGCGCTCCCGCGGCCCTAAGTCGCCCCCAAACTTTTCTTCCTTCGCCGGCAGCCGGGGCGGAGCGGCGCATCCGCGGCCGGCGGGCGCTGCCGAGGGACGGCGGGGCGGCCCCGGCGCCGCCGGGCCCCGCGCAGGCAGCGCCGCGCCGGCCCCGAGCGCGGCCCCGAGCGCGGCCCCGAGCGCGGCCCCGGCGCGGCCCCGGCGCGGCCCCGAGCGCGGCGGAGCTCTCCAAGGTGCCGGGCCGGCGGTGGGTGCGCGGCACCGCGCTCCTAAGGGCTGCGCCTCCGCCGGGAAAGTCGACCTTGTCCGCTCGCCTCCTGCGCTCTCATTGGAATGACCTCACCGGGATTTTTTTCCCCCCTTCTTGTTTCTCTCCCCCTTCTCTTCCTGGGCTGGGGGGCGGGGGGTAGTGTGGCGAGCCCAGCCCGGCTATATTTATGTATGAATCCGGACCCAATGCACGGGCAAGGCGTGCGGCAGCCCCGCCCCAGGGCCACAAGGCACGGCACCTTGCCGGTCCTCCCCCGGCACGTCGCTCGCACACCTCCGCCGTCCCGCACCGGCCGGGCTGCCGGCGGGGCGCGGGAGCCCTTGCCAGCCGCAGGCGGACGCCTGAGAGGTGACCCATCTCGTGGGGGAGGTCCGCAGGCCTCCCTCCTCCCGGGTGCTGCTGTCAAAATTCAGGAGGAAGCCCATCTTCCGTATTAGTAAAAGGGCTGGAGCGTGCTGTGTCTCACCACGGCAAAACTCCGGTCTTCTGCAAAACCCTATTGCCAAAATAGGCAATTTCTGTAGCCATTCCTGTCACTGATAATGAGCAGAACTGTACCAGTCCCAAAGCAAATGAGCAATAAAGCAAAATAGAACAAGATAATCAGGGCTGCTACTTGAGCCACGCTGGATTGCTTGGTACCAGTCTTTATTATTGTGCCAAGATACAGAGAATGCTTTGCCACTCAGACTACAGTTTTACAATCCAGATGTGTTGCACAACACAGACACTCAATCTATCACCTTGGCGTTCCTAAATAAAGATCCCCAATATTTGGATATTTATCTTAACAAGAGGGGAAAAAAGCTACATAGACAATTATATCCCCCAAATCTAGATCAGAATTCAAAAATATTGGCATCCTGCATGATCTAATTATTTTTCTCTATACACATTCTATTTTTTTATGCTAAGAAAACTTATATGGAATGTTTCCTTTTATCAAAAAATCTGCAATTCTTAACCTGTATATAAATCCTACACTCAGATGTCAGAATGCAGAATGGCAGTCTAGACTTGTCCAGTAATTTCATGGAGCAATTTGGAAGCAAGAGTTTAAGGTTAGCAAGGTCCTGACTGAATATTTTTTCTTGGACTTCACAACCTGTCTTGTGTTTTGAGAATAGATATTATATACACTTTAGAAGATTGGATCCGCCATTCCAGGTCAGAGTTTAGTTTTCATTTGTATAAATCTTCAATAAGTAATTGTGATGAGTGGAGTTAAACTGGCATCAAAGTCTGTCACCTTATGGTGTTTATGATTTTTAGGCATCCAAGAATAAGAAGAGGTCCTAAGATAGGATCTAATGCTTTCTAGTTTAAAACTTTATCTGTTTCATGTTTTCTCACACCTTTCTCACTTCACAGAAGAACAGTTGACTACATCTAAAGGAAAGCTGTGTTATAGTTAAAGCTGAATTGCCCCCTTTTCATCTCTTGTGTTTTAAATGGTACCTGACATCTCTTATCATTAAAAATCAAGGCACAGCATAAAAGTTCCTAAGCTACTATATTTATGTAGGAGGATGGAGAAAGCACAGATTTTCAAGTACCCACATGGGTGTAGGAAGGTGTTTCTGCAATGACAGTATCCTTATTATGTCAGATTGTTATAAACGTTAAAGTGTGCTAAGGTGCAATGATTTTACTGCTCAGAGTACATTTTACCAGGTCTATAAAATCCAGTGGTGATAAGAGGGGAATTGCATAAGAGCAGATATAATTAATATATTTAATGCTTGCAGCCAGATAGAGTGCCTGTCACATCAGAATAGAGCTCATGTGACAGAAATAAGATTTCCATAAACAGCTTGTTTTATGTAACATTTCCACTTCAGTCATAATAAACTGTCAAAAAGATAGGGGGAAAGGGACCTTGTGAAAAGTGTGCCCTAGATGGAGATCACTTCATGCAACAGTTAATAAAACAGAGATATAAAATTGGAGTCCAACAGCATGAGAGGAAGTGCTCTGGGTGCCTGCTTTCTAATCTGCAAGCTACAGAGAGGTGAAGAGCTAAGCAAGACCTCAGCCAGAGTTAATAAGGCTGCTTAGGAGGAGCTGTGTGAGTTATCTCTGTTTTGCACCCTTTCAAATAAAGACAGGAAGGAAATGCAATGTTCTAATCACTACCTTTTTAAAATGAAAAGATACAGTCTTTGTCCATGTAATCACTTGTGTTTATTTGTGCTATGGTGCTGCATCATCATTATGTGCTGATCTAGGCAATTAACTTTACACATGGGAGTATTCATGCATACATTTCAAAACATGCTTAGATCTTTTCAACATTAAGTTATTTAACTGCTTGCTGTCTTAATTGGCTGGTTTTGAAATGTTTCCTGTATTTGTGATTTCAATAACAAAATTATTATGATGAACTCCGAAGGAAAAATAAAAGGAAAAAATCATTCAATGTGCAGGCAAGTTTTCATTATAACTGCAGAAAGTTAAATATTGAAATCCCATCTCCAAAGCAAAACTAATTAGAGTCATGAGGACTTTGGATCTTTTAATTTAAACTGTTGGGTTCATGAACAAAAGACATCAATCTTATTTGTCTTGACTTCTTTGAAGGAAAACTTTTTTCTCTCTTTTTTTTGTCATTGGAGACTTTAAAAATGGTTCATGACAAAAAAAATTCTAGTCACACAGAAGGATGAAGGGTAATTGGATGACATAGTACTGGCAATGAAGAAGAAGAAGCAATCAGAGCACAAAGATTCATTTATACTGAGTCCCTTTTACATGTCTCTGATGACCAGGAGATCCTAAGAAGGTTATAGCCTCTCCATTGGAAATTACCAGCTTTATGTAACACTTTTGAGCATGTATTCATAGCTGAATACACTCTGTTCAAGTGGTTCAGTTTATTGATTTCCTAATTCCATGTGTCTCTAAAACAATACTGTAAAGATTTTTATTATGAATAAGAACTGGGCCTATAGCATTAAATCAGAACTCAGACCATTGAATCCAATTCAGTCTAGAAAATTGTGAATAAAATTGAAACTGTACACCATCCTGTGGCTGCTTAGAAGATGAGAAATAAGTTGGTGCAGTTTAAGAGGGGAGATTCTCCCTAAATATTGGTGTTACTAATATGCAGGTATAAGGTAGCAGTTTTGGACAAATAAACATAAATTTGAGTGATCTTGGTAGCTGGATTACTATTTTACCTTATGGGTGTATTTTCTAGTCAGTACCAAGGCATATCAGTTGTGCTATCTTGGAATATTTGACATAGACTAAATGACGTTTACCAGAACATTCTCTGGGAAATGGAAAAATTCAGCCTCAAGGGCAGCTTGCAAATCCTCTTTTTTTCACAAATGCCTTATGCTTTCAGCTTACTTTTCAGAGTCTGTTTCTTTACACTCTTCTGTCACCTGGATCCCTTCAATTAAGTTTGACTGAAGAAAAGCCAAGGAAAACCAGTACTCTAACAAACAGCTTTTAAGTGTTTGGGGTGACACGCTGCCTTGGATTCTACAGAGTTGCCTATTGATTTCATTCTAAAACCAGCTGTATCAATTGCATCCTATCTATAGAAATGTGTGCAAAACAGCCTTTAGAGCATTCGTTCTTTTTTTTTTTTTTTGGGGGGGGGGGTTTGTTTGTTTGTTTTTGTGGGGGGTTTTTGTTTGGGATTTTTTTGTTTGGAGTTTTTTGGGGTTTTTTGTTTGGCTGGGTTTTTTGTTTTGGGGGGTTTTTGTTATTGTTGTTGGTTGGTTGGGGTTTTTGTTTGTTTGGTTGGTTGGTTTGGTTGGGTTGGTTTGGTTTTTTAATTTTGTGCAGAATCAACTCTTAGTAAATTTTACTCCTTAGTTTGTTCATAATCTAAATTAGTATATGCTGGTATTCTAAAATGGGAAGAAAATCCCATCTAAATCTCGTACAGGAGAAGATAAGGGACTGTCATTGATTTTGTCTATTCGAAGTTCAATACTCGGGCAAACTTTCTGCTGAATGAGTAGTTCAGGCCCAGTAAAGGAGGATCTGTGTCACTGAAGTGACTGTTAAGCTTGTTAGGTCACAATTGTTTTTCTTCGATCAAGTCATTAAGGTATTGGCTTATAACACACTCAAAAGAATCTGATGACATAAACTAAAAGTTCTTGGCACATATTTTCATTCTCACTTTTACTTTGTACAGCTGCAGAAGCTATTCTGCAGCTTAGCTCCACTCCTGAAGTTGTGAAGCCGTGGAGAGGTGTTAGACAGGATGAGCATGATCAGTTATAGAAGATCAGCATATAGCAGCTCTGCAAAGAAAAAAAGGCATTGCCATGGGCTGCCTTCTTGTACTCTACTCGATCATTATTAAATCTACCAAGACAGTGAGCATTTTGTTCAGACCATTTCTCAAACCTGCCTACAACCATGAAGCAATTGCACTTTTCAGCAATGCACTACCGTACTGGGTGTGAGCATACAAAAGTTACTAGATACAGTTCCTAGCTACGCCACGAATATCTCTCTGACATCTTCTGAACACATCTCTTTTCATCTTGTCCTCTGCAATGAACTGAGTAGTCTCTAAATGACATTCACGTCATCACTGCTTGCAAGAGACTCCATCAATTTAGCCTGCTGTTTTGGAATTCTGATCTGAAATAAAACAGGAACATAAATCTTTATTCCAAATAATTAATTTGATGCAATGACCAGGAAAGGTCATGACTTAGCTACCTTTTCTCTGTTTTATTGTCTCATTTGGTTACAGCATGGTGCTAATTACACCAAGGTTGTAGGTTAGATCCCTGTATGGGCCATTCACCTAAGAGTTGGACTTGATGATCCTTGTGGGTCCCTTCCAACTCAGACTATTCTGAGATTCTGTGATTAACCTTGGACATTCAAAACAAAGCAAAAGTGAGATAACATCATTACTGTCTTGCTATATAAACAGAATGTGTAAACAGACTCTTCAGGATGGTAAAATAATGTGTGCTTTGAATTGCATGACTTACATAACCTGTCTGACATTCTTTCGCTCTGCCATCTTTCACTCTCTGGCCTTCCCTTTTAGGGTAAGTTTCATATTCCCCAGAAGTCCATTAAATTAAGATTTAATTAAACCCTTCTGATCTGAATGCAGTCAAAATATTTTCTTACAATGAAGACCGTAATAAAACATTCTCAAACCTAAAATGCTGTGAAACGAGTGTCTAACACCTCAGTGTACTGTAGATCTGCCATTGTATTTTAGAATCCTGCAGCTCATTCAAGTAGTCAGGTTAGAAGGTGTCTTAGAAACATCAGCCCTCATACAGTACAGCACTCAAGTGAATTCAGAATTCACCTTATGAATAACACTTTTCTGAATGAGGGTGGATCTAACACACCTACAGCTAAATATGCACTGATGGGCTTTGTTGAATCAGAGTCATTATAGCTTCCATCATGTAGATTCCCAAAGATCATGTTTGCCTAAACAGGAGCACAGCCTGAAGGAGGGCCTGAAGAGACCTGCACATATTAAGTGGCCTGACAGACCACATAACTCACGCATGATAGGAATTTGTGGTGCTGCAGTAACCAGGAATAATGCCAGCCCAGAAACTAGCACTCAAGAACCTCAGGACCAGTATCTGCTCCCATTTTTGGCATCCAATACACTGTAGAAAAGGGCAGAGTCCAAGCTCCAGCTGTTGCCTGATCATACGTTTCGGATGAGTCATGAAAGAGATAACAGCTGGCGTGAAACCTGTTAAGACCCCTAACCTGAAGCCTCTCAGGATAATTTTGCTGTTGAATAAGGAGTGTGGTTTTTTTCCTTCATCAGCTCTTTTAATTAGATCAGAATTTATCTCCCACTGAGTAATTTTTTTCCAGTGATGAGATATGTTGTGTTGAAAAAAGTCCTTGAGCATGGAGTATGTGAGCTATTACTTGATAAGATTTGAAATGAGGTTTTCTTTTGTTGCATCGCTCTTTGCAAAACAATTGTTAAATTTTTGTGTCGAAGGTAAAGTAGAGAAAAATAATTAACAGTCTGAAATAAAAACGAAAGTATTACGGA
This sequence comes from Acanthornis magna, assembly GCA_036785705.1. Taxonomy (NCBI): domain Eukaryota; kingdom Metazoa; phylum Chordata; class Aves; order Passeriformes; family Acanthizidae; genus Acanthornis; species Acanthornis magna. The sequence continues at coordinate 24,993,525 of JAWUZG010000028.1, forward strand.
CCAAAGTTTAATTAGTCACATTCTTTCAATGTTCCGCAGAAATACAAATGATAGTTAACAAAATGATTTTCTTTGAACTGTGCATGCCTCCATCATCCTCTTTTCTCTGCCAAACTGTAATAATAATCTTTATTAGAAACACACTTTATGAAGAAAGTGAAGAAAGAGTCCAAAATAGTAAACTCAGAGGGCACAGAGTTGAAAGAGTGATTTCTCAACACGCCTAGAAATCATAGTTTTTCTTGGACTATACCCAGCAAATTGTTAGTTACTGTAACACATGATTTTATGGAAGATCTGTAGTCCGACCCAATTCCTTATCTAGTTGGTAAAAATCTTACAACTGAATGAAAGGGCTCTGCAGAGAGACCTGGAATGGTTGGATGGAGGGGCAGAGTCCAATAAGTTGAAGTTCAGTAAGTCCAAGTGCCGAGTCCTGAATTTTGGCCACAATAACCCTCTGCAACGCTATAGGCTGGGGACAGAGTGGCTGGACAGTGCCCAGGCAGAAAGGGACCTGGGAGTGCTGGTCAACAGTCGACCCAACATGAGCCAGCAGTGTGCCCAGGTGGCCAAAAAGGCCAATGGCATCCTGGCCTGTATCAGAAATAGTGTGGCCAGCAGGTCCAGGGAAGTCATTCTTCCCCTATACTCGGCACTGGTGAGGCCGCACCTTGAGTACTGTGTCCAGTTCTGGGCCCCTCAGTTTAGGAAGAATGTGGAGACACTTGAACGTGTCCAAAGGAGGGCGACAAGGCTGGTGAGGGGCTTGGAACACAAGCCCTATGAGGACCGTCTGAGGGAACTGGGGTTGTTTAGCTTGGAGAAAAGGAGAGTCAGAGGCGACCTTATCACTCTCTACAACTTCTTGAAAGGTGGTTGTAGTGAGGTGGGAGTTGGTCTCTTTATCCAGGCAACAACTGACAGAACAAGAGGACGCAGTCTAAAGTTGCGCCAAGGAAAATATAAGTTGGATATTAGAAAAAAGTTTTTTACAGAAAGAGTGATAAAATATTGGAATGGTCTACCCGGGGAGGTGGTGGAATCACCATCCCTGGACGTGTTTAAAAGGAGATTGGATGTGGCACTCGGTGCCATGGTTTAGTTTAGTTGAGGGTTGGGACATGGGTTGGACTCGATGATCTTGAAGGTTTCTTCCAACCTGGTGATTCTGTGATTCTGTGATTCTGTGATTCTGTGAAATGTAAATTGAATTGGGTATCACTGTATTATGGCTATTCATCGGTCAACATTTACAAGTAGTTTTTACAGCTGAAAAAACACAGAGTATATTGCTAGACTAAAGTCCTGTTTCATCCATTTATAAAGCTCAGATTATTTTTGGTCAATAATATCTGTAGATTGCTGACAGTTTAGCAGAGGCAGACCTGCTGTCTGGCTGGGAAAGTTGTCTAGTCACATCAGTGTCAGGGAATTAGGGGCTTATGCAAAAATGGCCAATGTTAAGAGTGAGAAGAAGCCATAGTTACCCTGCCTCTTTATTTCACTTTATAAAATCACATCTGAACCTTATAAGAATATATGCTATGGATATAATATTATAAATTAGAACCCTGGCTTTACAGCTCTGAAAAGCAGGCATATTTGGAACAACCACCCCTTGGTGCGCTTGGTTCCCTCTTGTTTTGGTCAGATCAGTTCACACATATCTGACAAAGAAACCAGGTCCCATAGGCAAAATCTGCCTTCACCTAAACACTGACAAACTTCATGCCAGGAGAGTTCTGCTTACTCAGGTAAGAACACTGCACATGGTGAGGCAAGATATTGTGCTTTGGTTTGCATCTGACCCTTAGTGAACTGTGCTGTCATACTGTACTGTTAATCAGCTCTCTGACTCCTTCTAATGAAATCTTAAAAACAACAGCACATCAACAAAGCTATATTGCTTAGCTAAATTGTACAATGATTAATTTAGTAATGTTTTATCCTGGATGAACAAGAAAAGAATGTACCTCAGCAAAAAACTGCTGAGGAACATATTAATTGCAATTGTTTCAAGATAAAGTACTGAGGGCACAGGAAGAATTACAAATAATGATCTTAAAATTACATCCATCTGGCAGCAATTACTGTAGCTGAGCAATCACGAAGATTTCATATCTTCCAAACCAGGAGAACAGTGAGTTCTAGCTAATAGTAAAGACTGATTTTGTAATAATTTGTAACAGTTATATTGCAGTAGTATTTTCACTTCTGCTTAGTGATTTCTCTCTTGAAAAGGTGAGCAAAGAGCTGTTTTGGTTTCTGATTCAAAGCTCATCCCCCAATATGTGTTCCTGATACATTTTTTGATATTGTCTGTTATATATGATAATTACACTAAACTACTTTAAACACTGCTGAATACTAGCATAATAATCATTCAGGGCTGGTTTGTGTGTGTGTAGGGAAAATTAAAGCATCTTAAAATAAGACAATGGCAAACTAAGAAATGTGTAATTAAAAGAAAGATTGTCTCATGACTCTGCTGGAAGGGAGCAGGTTATTTTCATGGCACTGATGTTTCCTGTCAGAGCTGGGACTGTGCTGCTCTGAGAGAGAGACTCCACCAGACTTTCAGTAGGGGAGGAATAACACTGCCTTATGTCATCTCAGCCATCTCTAGGAGACTTCATTCCCATTTGATTTTTACATATCTTGTTCCATTGGGACTGAACAGACTGTCTCTTGTAAAAGTGTGATTTCCCTCAACATCGTTCCAAATTTTCTCAGTTTAAGCCATACTCATAGAAGTCACTATAATCATGCTTTATATATTTTGACTGTTTTAAATACCATGGAAAAAAAAAAGTGCAAACTACTTTTATGATCAACCAACCATTTGAGGATGTTTTCCCTTTAGTACATTCAATTTGAGACTTTTCTCCCGTGTATCAACAATAATTTTTAACATGTTTAAACTGTATATTTTTCTCAAAAATTAACTCTTGATCTAAATGAAATGTTCCCAAAACAATATTTTCCTTCTGAAAATGAAACGTTAAATGCACATATAATTAATAAAAATATCTTAGCTATTTTTAAGATTAAAGTAAAAAAATAATGTAAATTGTATCTGCAAGATGCCTACGTGAAAAATGGTGACAGTTCAGAAATAGATGCTTTTACAAAAAAATTTTTTGAAGAAAGAAAGAGAGGCCACTTCAATATAATAAACAGAAAATGTTTTCCCACTCACCATGCTATCTCATCTCCCTCTAATAGCACTCTAGAAATATTGGCATATATTTCTGCTTACTACATGATATTTGAGGAAGGAAAAGATAAAATATTATAGATATAAGTGTATTTAATCAGTACTTAGCTATTGTGGTCAAATGCAACCCAACATAGATAAAACAAAAAAATTCTGTCATTTGCAGTCTTAAATAGGCTTCTTATTAATCATTGAGTACATTAATCTATTTTAAGTCTGGTGGAGCTGAACCAATGAATTATTACCCAAAAATCTACCCTGCAGGAATAGATATGAATAAAAACATCCTCACCCATATTTAACACCGGAGTAATTAAGGTTTCTAAATTTACCAACTCCTACCACACCACATACAACTTTTTATTTGTCAGCTATTTCTCAGAGCTGTAGTGCCTGGGGGGAAATCGTCACCCCTGGAAGATTGTCCTGTCATTCATAATTCATTTATGGTTCCATGCACTGTAGATACAGATTACAAACCAAGATAGGGAATTTGAAGGCTATAGGGAAAAAATCAGGTTTTTTACAGTAGAAGTTTTTTTATTATATTTGTTTTATCATTGCTTCAAATTATTTAATGTTCTTCTTTCTGGTTACTGATTTAGAAGGAAAATTTTTACAGAGAAGAATATGATTTCCCTGGTTAAGCATTCAAATAATTTAAATCTGCCAATCAAAGGATGTTACTTTTATACAATCTAAACAAACACTTTACTGAAATCTTCCTAGCATGCAAACACAGGTAAATTATTTCTATGTGGCCCTATCTATTTAATATTCATAAAGAAAAAAAGCCAAACAGGGCATCACAACTTGGAAAAAAACCCAACCCAAACCTGAAAACATTCACTAGATTAAAATCTACAAGGCTACTGATATACCAAGCGAAATTCAGGGTCATATTTAAAGAAAAAAGCCTCATCCAGGTATACTTCCTATTCCCTTATGTCACTATAAATCAGTAATATGGAGCTGAAACTAGTGGGCCATCAGCAGATGTAAAAATGAGGGGAAGTGCTTCTGTGACAAGGTAAGTAATTTCTACATGACATGTTCATGTATAACACCTACATTTCCAGAGAAGCATAAAGAGATTTAACTATATATTAGAATCAGAATATTTGCTTCCCATTAAGTTTGGAGTCTATTAAATAAGAATCTGTTGTTCCCTGAAAATAACATTTCCCATTTGTGAGACAGGAATAATCCTTGTGCTTTTGTTTTTGTCTGGTTTGATTTAGAGCTTGCCCTTTCTCAGAGGCTGGTTCTCGTTACATGTCAGCACTGTGCCTCACGCCAGCGCCGTTTGTTCTCATGGAAGAAAGCAGTAAGAGTTGTCACTCCAGGTCTGAATCAGTAGGATTTTGCTGTCATGCCAGCCTGAGGCACTGTATTCTGTGGGTTTGGACAGACATGGTGATGCTTCAGCTCAGAGCCTGTCAGTAGGAGAGGATCCTCATTAAAAGAAAGGTCCCCAACTATTTAAGCTTTAAAGTTTCCTTGTGAGATGCTTCACGATGACCACTTGAGCTTTTGAGGACAGGCTATGTCCCTGACTTCCACTCTTGTTTCAAGAGGATAAAGTTCTTCAATTAAGTGGGGAACCACTAAATCAGGTTTTCCTTATACAGAAAGAAATTAATGCCTTTGGGTTTAAATTTCTTTGCTCTCCATTTACAAAAGTGTGCGAAAAGAAACATTAATTACATATTATTTTATTTTAATCTTTGCTGCTGGGCAGAGAAAATGCTGCATAGTTCTGAGAATTCATAACATGTCCATAGGCATACAGTTTTCTTAATTTAAATAAACAAACCAATTAGTAGCTTAACAAAAAGGACTGAAGTTGTTTCTTATTTTTCAGTTTCCAAAACAAATGACTATTATTCATTGTCCTTTAACTCCAGAACAACATTTTTCAAATTAAATTAATTCAAAGAGATCACAGGAAAATGCCTCTGGATGAGGGAAATACAGCATAATCTATGACACAGGCTATTTTAGTAGATGTCACTGGCTTCAACCCTTTGTGTTGCCATATAAGCATAAATCACAATTTGAAATTATTTGAACAGTAATGCAAAAGGAAACAAGAGGAGAACAAACAATTTCTATAAATAGTTATGGTCAAATAGTTTTAAGAGAACTGTTCTTTTGAGAAAATATAAACTACATAGGAATTACTTTATTTCAATAACATTCTTAATTAAAAAATATCACGTGTTCGCTTTATTTCCTATTAGTCATTTTGTTTTCCAAATTTTAGTGGATTAATGTGAAATTACTCTCTGTATAATAATAACTATTAACTTGATGTTGATGTTCTGTGGCAAAAGAAAGTATTTTATCTTGACTTTGTTTCAACAGGACAGAAATCAAGTTAGAAGTATTTCTCCCAACAAGAAATGTCTTTCAAAATAGAAGGGGTTTCATACATCCTTCACAAGTTATCATACTGGTTTTGTTCCACAACTACAGAGATTAAGGTGTAGGCCAACTAGTTTGACTACTCTGCATACAACCTGAAAACTACTTTTCCACGCACGAAGAAATTGCCTTACCTAAAATCCTAAGTCAGGTACAAGACATTTCCTGCTCCACTGGTCAATCTGCAAAAGAGAATATTTCTTCTTCATACTCAGAACACCTTGTTCCTACCTTGTTCCCTATTCATTCCTACTCATCCTCTCTCATCTTCCATTTCTCACTCCTCAGTAGGTAAAAGTCTTTCAACATATCACTGTGGTATTGTGGAAATGCCAATACTGTGGTATTGACTATTGCTCTTTCATTTGCGTTCATTAAAGTCCCATTTGTTTGAAAAAATACTTTAAATTATCAGCTTCTTCCTGTGTGTTTCTGCAGAAAATGGTGTCAACTATCAAAGACTTGATCCTGCTGTCCCTGAAGTAATTAAAAAATGTCTGCCAAGATGTGGTACACTGGAATAGCTGCTGTGGTAAACCCAGATGGAAGACTGTAGAAATTCAGTGACAGCAACATTGTGGAGCATATTAATTTTTGGTGGGAGTCCATCCAACCTATTTCATTGGGCTTCTTACCTGGCTATGTAGATGAAAGTAAATATTTGCTTACTATTTCACCACCATCACCACCACCACAAGCTATTATATCTGTAACAGCGAGCAAAAACAGATTTGGAAGAGCAATCTGGATTTTTATCTGCCTTGTGTATCAGCAGCAAAATTGCCAGCTAAACCCTAATTGTGGATTCTTTATGACAGGTAATAATAGGAGATGGAGAGAAGAGCACAGCTTGTATTTCATCTACCATGCTGAGCTGAAAGAGCTAACAGCTTAAAAAAATGTTTTGATTTGTAAGCAAAGCACATTTTATTTGGGTGTCACCAAGCAAGAATATACAAGGGGCTGTACTGTAGAGTGAAGCTGACCCTGGGGAAGTCAATAGGAAATTTCCCAATGTCTTTAGTGGAACCAGGATTTCATTCAATATCTCTTTTCTCAACATCCCACAGCTTTGTAGGCTTATTAGAAAAAAACAAACAAAAAACAAAGCAAAACAAAGCAAAACCCACAGTACCAAACAATACTTGTAAATAACAGAATAAAGATTCCTTTGCAGAAATATGTCTTTGTCAAACTGTGCATTGCAGTGTAGACACGCTGCTCCCGCCAACTTTGGCAGGAGCAGGGCAAACTCACCGTGGGAAGAATTTGGCCCCTGAACTTGGTGCCCATTTAGTGATTTGGCACACAACCACCAGACCCTTTGGATCTTGTGGTCTTGTTCTGTCTGCCTATGTGTTGTCTGTAATTTAATTTTACATCCTGAGCTAATCCAGCTCTTGACTGATTTCTGAGCAAATCACAACTTCAAATCATAAATTACACTAATTCTTTTCAATGTGCAAGTCCAGCTAGAAGTTTTGTGACTGCAGATGGTTTCTAAATCATCTTTCCCTTAATGTGACATAGGATACTGTGTTTTCATCAGTACAACGTAACTTTCCATATAGCCAGTTTTGTGCAGTAACTAGCTCAGTAAATCTCGCATTTCAAGTTGTTCCACAGCCGATGGCTGAACTTGGAAACACACAGCAGGGTTTTTAAGATGAATCTCAGACACATTCCCTAGACTATGAATCCTTCTCAGGTTAGCAGTTTTAAATATAGTCTGGTTGGGAATGACTTTTGCCCTCACTTCATTGTAGTTGTCAATTATTTAGACAGGCATCTGACGTTCTTAAGTCTGGTGTCTCTTGTAAAGTCTCATGCCTGGCAGCAGAGAATAGGTCTTTGAGCTCATTCTTTTCTGCTTTTCACCTGCCAAGCTCATGCTCATAAAAAGTACGAAGTGATTCTAAAATGTCCCAAAATTGGAATAAAGTCATCTCACCTCAAGAATATGTGTCATGGACAAAAAAAAGCTAACAGACAGTGGAGCTGTGGACCAAATTCTGCTTTCTGAGCCACAGTATTGATATTCTTATTTTGTGTTTATTCTTTTCAATGTTAAAGGTGTATTTAATCCTCTAAATCTTAAGCTAGGTTTTCCGTCCCTGTAATAAATTATTTAGACCAATGCTGTTAATTTTTATTCCATGATCTTCCTGGTTAATCTTTGTCTAAACATTTTTATTCTGTGAAAAAATGCTTATTAAGAAAAACTTCAATTAAGTGTGTAAATCACATGAATTTATCAACATTTGAATCACATGCATTTATCAACATGTCACTTCCTTTTAAAAACCATTTTCTATTGATTCTGCAAAGTACAGGAGACTTTATTTTGAGGACAACGTTTTAGATGGAGAATACCTTGAGCTAAAGCTTCACAGAAGGTTAATAAAATTCCTATACATAGTTTCAGTATCAACTACTTAAAATATGTATTTTCATGGGATGCAGTTTTTAAATTCTTAGTTTTAATAAGCCTTTGTAAGGAAGAATCTTTAACAAAGATGTTTGCTTCTCATCACTTCCGTGAAACCAATTACCCTAAAATTGATTTTCTGAGGTGATGAGGTGATTTTCTAAGGAGTTTTTTCTTAGGCTTTTCTCTGCTAACCCATGGGACAAGACAACAAACGTGTCTGTCAATGGCGCACACTGATCTGAACCCATACAAAAAGACTGCACACCATTGCTCCTCCTGATCCTTTTTGGAGCCTAGGAGTAAGAAACAGATGACTGACCCAACTGCCCATGCAGTGCTCACTGCACTGTTGGTTCTGCCCTGGCTACACTGACTCAGTGCATCCTCAAGGCTTGACTGAACATTTGATTGTGGTCTTAAAGAGCTAACACTGCTAATTGTTGCAGCTGCTAATCATTTTTGGTCTCTCAGCTTCTTGGAAAAATGGGTCTTGCACTCCACTTTTGCACTGCAACTCATTTTAGCCAATAGGATGTGCTTTGTGTCCGCATAGCATTAATGGGTACATGCTCATGGGTTGGCATAGAGCAATTCTGATGGCATAGCTGTTAGAAAAACACCATAAATATGCATCTACTCAGCCTAATGACACTGGCTATACCAGTTTTTCCTGTCAGTAACAGTCTTCAAGCTCCACGAACAACTTTGCATTGAACTTCACAGCCTTCAGATCAATGGCAGATTGAACATTGCTGTAGGTTGTCTTAATCCTAGAGGAGAACAAAAACCACCTGACCGCTGGAGCCAGACAGGCTAACCAGGGCTTCCTGGCAGTCAGGCCAGCTCTTGAGCTCTGCAGAGTACATTGTGTCTCCAGTTCCATTAGCACTCAACTCCTCTGCATGCGTTCACAGACTACAGGTCCACTGCTGAGGAGCATGAGGCTTTGTTCAACACCAAATGAGCCTAAGCTCATGTTCTGGCAAGCTGTACCCTGTGCCTCAACTTTATTCTTGAGGAGAGCATCAGTCTGGCAACAGCTGCCATGCCCTTTCATGAGCAAAAAGCATGACTTCACAGAACCTGATGCTCTGCGATCATGACACTAAATTGCATGTTTGAGGGAGGATCCTAATGATTGACCTCTGAGGGAGGAAGTTAGGGACTGCCCTGGTCCAGACACAGCCACGTCCAGCCGCCTCAATGGGCCCACGGGAGGACACAGCTCAGTCCAACAGTGGAGTTGGTGTTGCCTCTGAAGCAATCATAGAAGTTTGCAGTGACTCAGTGAAATCATATTTCAGAAATTACAGAAAGTAACAAGGCCAGAGGAGCAGGAGGTGCTTTGTGCTGGAGCAGGGACACCCCCAAGGCAACTGAAGCTCATGGACAAACCCACACCAGAACAGATGTGCCCACGGCTGCCCTTGGTATTTAAATATTTGTCATCTTTGTTTCCCAATACCTGAAACAGAAATTAAATATTGTAAATCAAGTTAAATTCCCCAAACCAAGTCTGCTTTGCCCATGATAGTAACTGCTGAGTGATTTATTTTGACCCATGAGCTTTCTCTTGTTCTTCCTTTTTCTCTCTTGTTGTGCTGGAAGGTGGAGAGTGAGTGAGTGAGTGAGTGAGTGAGTGAGTGAGTGAGTGAGTGAGTGGCTCTGTGTGCTTGGTGTGTTCTTGGCTGCTGGTTAGGGCCAACCCACTATGTAATGCTCATTTTTTCTAAGGACTGTTTTTTTTCTTGGCTATTTTTTGTACTTTGTGTACATTTTAACTCCCTTCAAAGTGCAAGAAAGTAGATTTGACAGTAATTCATGATGGAAACAAGGAGACACTAAATAGTTTGTTAGTTCTACACACCACCAGGTGTATGGGTGAACTTAATGACAAGGCATCATGCAAGGTATGAACACACGTTTGGGGTCCTTAAACCCTGAGACAAAATTTAACTACTTGAAGATGCATCCATATGGATGAGATTTGCTGACAGAAGGACAAGTATTATTTCCCTAATAGCAATGTTCAAATGTTTCTTCTGTTTTCATTACATATAATTTTCATTTCAGTTCAAAGTTACCTATGGGGGTTATTTTCTTCTCAGTATACAGATATTAATTCTTGGAAGAAGGTGACATACAAACATGCAAGAAGAAAACTATCAATGTCAGGGTAAGATATTAATATTTCAATCCATGTCAAACTTTGCCCAGCCCTTTCTCTTCTCTATAATGCAATAAAAGTTGAATTCCTCTGACCACAAGTTGTGAGAACTCGCTCATTTTTTATTTGAACACTGCACATGCCCAGGATTATGCAGTATAGTAGCCTCTTTCTTTTTGAGCTCAGAAAAAATTCAGTATAAGGAAAAATGCTGCAGCAAATGTGTTCAATGATCCAGAATAAGTCTGTCTATTTCTCTCTTTTTTCCTTTTAATATATGGTTAGATAAGTTTTTCCTTTCTCTCTGGTGTGCTCTCTGCCTGTTTATCCTTGCCTTTTAATTCTTTCACTCTGTAATTGCACTTTGTTTATTCTGAAGAGTCCGTTCTCATGGCATCTTTATTATTTAAGGAGAGGTGCTCTGGAAGTAATAATGGCAACTTTGTGAAAGTCATGTGTTGCACAATTTGTTTAATACTCAATTATTTTTAAATTTTTTTTTTAAGACTGAGCTCTAGAATAGTAGTCTTCCCATCAGTGATTGTCCAACTGGAAACCTTGTTGGAGACAAGCTGTGCAGTTACTTTGAAGTACAAAGAAATATCTTTAAAAAATTAGCTCCTGCATTTCAGAGAACATTCCACATCACCAAGATGCCATACAGCTGAACTGGTGGCTTGCAAATCTAAAGAGGGAAGAGGCATCTACTATAAAAATCTCTCCTGAGAAGAGTGGTAAAGTTACAAAGGAAAGTTACAAAAAGAAGGTTTGGAGACAGTAAGGATTTTGCCTTACCTTTGTTAAAAAGGGAGTATTGGAAGTATTGGAAGTACTTTTTAAAGTAAGTTTTTTTTTGTTTTTTTTTTTTAAGTTTCTGTTAATAAGTAGCTCTTCCTTTCCATAATTAAATCTGTTTCAATACACATGGGCTTCAGGCACCTGATGATGGTGATGATGGTAATGATAATGTTGTTTGCTATGTGTGTAATGAAACATCCTACACCGGCATTTCGCAATGTTCTTTCTAGAAAGCCTTAAATAAACTCCAAGCAAATTAGAAGCTATATATACTTCAGAAGGTTAAAAGGAAATTTTAAGCACACCAAGTACTCCAGTAGTTTTTTTCAGTGTTTTCAGGCAAGGTGGTTCAGCTCGAAGCATCCAAAGTGTGCACAGGAAGAGAACGTGTGCTATTTGTAGCTGATCCAGATAGGGTGCAACATGCTCAGTCTTGATCTGGCCAAGCAATAAAAGATTGCTTGGTGCTGTGCTGAGATACGAGAATCTCATGCTCTACTCTTCAGGAAAGATCATCCTCTGCTATTCTTTGGATATTTGCTTGGCCTTGCAAAGCACTTGACTACCTGCCCACTGTTTATTTTGGTGAAATCGCTAAGCATCAAGGACTTGTTGCCTTCTTTTTTTCCTATCTTAGCAAACCATATCAATGGTGCAATTCATTTTTCTACCAGGTGAGAGAACTGAAAGAACAGAAAGAAACTGTGTTTCCTCATGGTCAATTTTTAATTTAAATACAAGTCCACTTAACTAATCATATTTATTTTTATCCTCCTTGGACAGTAGGTTTCTAGTTTGATATAGTTAATGGAGTATTTTCTACAAAATGCACATTAAAAATTAATGAAATCAGCATGAACAAACATAATAAATAATTTCTTTGTTTGCCTGGGCACATAATTCTGTAGACTTTTCTTCTGTTTACTTAAATGCAAGAAGTAAAACATTCACAGCTTTAGTCCTATGTGGTTGTGGGGTAAATGGTTTCTGTACATTACAATGATGATGGAGGTCTATTGCCAGACTTCCAGTTCTTCAGGCATTACAATGCACAAACAATAGAGCTTTGTCATTGTTGTCAGAATATAAAATAATTATTTAAATTAAAAAAAATTAGCCAAGTGAAATTCTTAATACAATATGTCAACCCAAGATAAGCTATTTATATGTATTGAGCACAGGCAAATCTTCTACTTTTGTAGCGTAAGTAAATACTTTGAGTCAAGGACTCAGTGGGAGATTCTGATGGTACTAAGGCAATGCCAAAATGGGAAAGAAGTCCTTCAGGCCTGACATTATGGGGGTGTGGACACAGTAGGACATGTTTTGGATGCTATGAGAATGAAAATCATAAACGTTGATAGCTGCCTACGGTACCTGCTGTTATAGCTGAGAGCACTCACATGGCTAACAGGATATGTGATTTTTCAGGACCTCTTCTTTTAAAGGCTCACTGTGGTTCTGCTGGCCTTGGTGGGAGGACTGTTTGATCAATGCTGAGTGTTTTGGTAATCCATCTGGAGAAGCAATAAAAATTTTTAGAGAGAGTCTAACAGTACCTCCAAAAAAAGTTGCCTCTGCAAAAAAGAAGTTAGACTGAATAAAGGAGACAGGCTTTTCTCTGTATTACTCAGGAGATCAAAGATCTGTCTGGATAGACAGATTGGGCTGTAAATTACATTGGGAAGTCTTCTTGCCTGAAGAAGTCCTTCTAAATAGTACTGGAGGTAAGCCAGAGAGATCAGTATTTGTGGGCTGGCCTGAGAAACAATCAGTTCTCTCTGACGGCTCACAGCAAACTAACAAAATGTTTTCTGTAAGCCTTTGCTTATTCTGAAGCAGGTAACTCTCTTAAATGCTGGAGAAATAGAGTTACTTTTTTAGAACTTTCCTACTAGCTCCTTCTTCCTTTGTGGGTCATCAGCATATTTATTGTTTTCTGAATGTGACTTTGTAAAGCAGAGGTACAGCTTAAGCAAAACATGATGAGAATCGACTGTGAGATCTGAACACTGCAAATTAATAATTGTCTCTACAGAAGAAATAGCTCTAATTGTCACACTAGCTCCTAAAAATTAGTTTTAGATTTCTGCTAAAATCCAATCCTTAAGAAAATCTTTGAACTTTCTTTCTTCATATTCTACAATACCAATTCAGCTGGGCAATTTCAACCATCACGACAGACTTGCAAAAGAATGGATTTTGAATGATTAAAGCCAACACATTTTGTTGTTGATGAAGAGAGAATAAATGCTGGTTGGCGGCACTTGCCTCAGTTCCTCTCCCTCAAATGCATCCTGGCTAGGAAGATTCTGCACATGGTGTGTACAAGGGCATACTGACCATGTTATGGAACACATCAGCCTCAGTTTTTAAACTTCCCATCTTGAAAAGTCCCAATCAAGTTCAAAAATTTGGAAAAAAGTATTTGTTAGTAATACAATCTCCCAAAAATTAGGAGGAATATATAAAAGAAGAAAAAAAATCAAGAATTTTCTCCATTCAAAGATGAATAAAAAAAAATCTTTAGCCTAGAGCAGTCAACATTCCCCTTCATTTTATTTTGTTTGGTACCAGAAAAGAATCAATAGAAACCCTGAGAGAAGGATACTGGGTGTACTGTATTAGCTGTGCTATACTTTCCAAAACTACAAAATAATTGTTAACGTGAAAAACTTGCTGCATTACTTCAATCACAAAGGACATCCTCCAGCTCAGTAAATCTGTCAACAAAGCTACTAATCATAGGATTTTACATTTTGGGGAAGAAAAATAAAACAATAGAAGACTTCTAGTTTTAAGCAGGTGGGAGAAAAGAAGGAGGTTGTAGTCTCTAGCAGGTGTATTCCAGGTAGCATAATTTACAGAGGAATGCAAAATTCTGAACAGGAAATTAAGTATCCAAATAAAATACTATCTAAAAAAAAGACATATTTAAATGCGTCAATCCTGAACAAGAGCAGAACACACTTCAGAAACCATTTCTGGTATCATCTCTCCAAAGGTCAAAACGCAATACCATGACATCCATTTTTATGCAGTCTTGTATATATAATAGTTTCATCTGAGACAATGCAGAACTCCAGATGGAGTTGTATAATATAGCTTGACTCTTGACAGGTGTTCCTCCTATATATGTGTACATACATATGTTTGTGCATAGTAAGTCTTTTCTATGTAGCACACATAAAAATATTGACAAGGAATTATATCTAACAGTAAAATGAAGTGAGGGAAAAACATGCTTCAAATTCAAAGTTAATACAATTACATCATTATCTACAAAGTCATATCACCTTGTGATATTTACCTGAATTCAATTACAGCAGAGATTAATATAACACAAGATCTAATTCACAGAGTTTAAGAAACAAATGTGCAGTTATGTTAAACCTGCATGTATCTAATTAAAACAGATTAATAGAGAAAGAGATGAAGATGCAGCCAATATCCCATGAATGTCTATAGCTAACAATGGCATGCTAAATGTTTTGAACTCATGCTTAGCTGCCACAAGTATCAATTTACACCATACCAGGACCTGCATTTTTATTTATCGCAATGCCCAACATTTTAAGTGATTTATTTCTAATTTAAGTGTATAAGCGTCCTTCTGCTCAGGTCTTTATTAAGGCATGTCATAGACTGAAGTAAAATGTACAGCTTTGAGCAGATTTGTACAGCTTTGAGCAGATCCACTGGATTTGTGGCTGAAGGAAGAGCAGTGGCTGGGGACTTCCAGGCTGCAGAGCAATTCTGGAGATATTAGTAGTCTGTGAGCATTAGACAGGAGTACTCCCTTGGCAGCAAAGAAGGTCAGCAGTTATCTGGGAGTGTATAGACAGGAGTAGAGTCAGTGGATGAAGTAAATATTCCCCTTTACTCAACACTCATTAGACCACAAATCATTAGATCTAGATATTGCATCAAGTGCTGGGATCCTCACAGCAAGAAGGATGCTGATAAACTGGAATGAGGTTAGTGGAGAGCCACCAAGATATTTGCAGGCTGCAGCATTTTGCTTTGTGAGCAGATGTTGACAGAACTGGCCCTGTCCAGCTTGAAGGAAAGCCTGGAAGGCATTCCTGGGGCCTGGGGGGAAGTTACTGAGAAGATAAGTTGGGCTCTTTACAGTTGTGTGTAGAGCTGTGCATGGTGGGAGGCTGGGAGGCAATGGGCACAAGATGAGAGGCTTCAGAGAGACCTTCAGACTGGATATAACACAGACAAAAAAAGACTGATCGTGAAAACAGTTGAGCAGTGGAACAGAGTGTGTAGATAGTTTGTGCTGTCTATACCCCTGGATAGTTTTCATATTATATATGAAACATATATGTAGATACACACACACACACACAAACACACATATATGTATATATATGTATATATATGTACATATATATATGTATATATGTGTATATATGTGTATATATGTATATATATGTGTGTATGTGTGTGTGTGTGTGTGTGTGTGTGTGTGTGTGTGTCTATATATATATATATATATATATATATATATATACGAAATATATATATATAGTTTTCATTCTATACCCCTGGAAGTTTTCATTATCAGGCTGGACAGAGACCTGGAACAACATGGACTGATTTCTGAGCTGGTCCAGCTCTGAGCAGGAGTTTGGATAAGACACTTCCTGAAGTTTCTTCCTGACTTGTATTGCCCTGTGAATTTAGGATGGCTTTCAATATGCATTCATGAAAATATGAGTAAGGAAATATTTCCTATTGCCAATTCTGTCTTCTGTCTGTCTTGTTTTTCAGGTTTTTTTTCCCCTCAGGAAAGTTCTGCCCTTCAGGAAGCAAACCTTAGTAAAAAAACTAACTCAAGCATGAGTTCCTCAAACTGCATTAGAAATGACTCACTCATTAGTTTAAACAGACCCAAGTCAGTATATGATACAATTATACAAATATTTACCATAAAAGAGTCGAATCTGAGATGATTCAGTACATAGATGACCGAGTATGATTCTGCTCCATTCCTGGATGAGTACATTAATCTTAGGCAAGAATATTTACAGTCACAAAGGACAAACTTTTGTTTTTAAAATATTTTGCAATTCTCTCTTAGAAGTCTCAGTTCTGGTAAATTTTTCTGAAATTCGATTCATTTATCATGACATTTGCAATGAAGCAACACAAATGCAAACACTGAGAAATGAAAGAGTGGAAGAACTTCTTAAAGTCCCACAGAATATTCACATTTAAGAAGCCAGATTTTCTGATTTCAGAATTTTTATCTGGTGTTCAATGACTGTTAACTTGTGCACATGGCAGGAAGATTGAGGCTCATTGCTGTTCCAGTTCAGAAATTCATGAAACAGGTGAGGAAGGAACTATACAAACATTTTAGCAGTCTGCCTTTACTGGCCTTATTAACACTTTTATGAATAAATAAATAAATAAATAAAATATATCACTGGAAGAACAAGTAAAAAAAATCAGATGATGAATGGCTTCATCTTTTAAATATGTCAACTGTTAAACAAATCTCTGGATAAGATTAAATTATAATTTATACAGAAAAGCCTTTTCTATATCAGCTATTCTTTCTATTTTTCTTATACGACCTTCTATTTCATTCTACCAATCCCAATTATTTTAAGTCATCAAGGGTATAAGTTTATGTAATTTTCCTATAATCATTTAATCTTAAGGTTATTGAATATCTAGAAACTGTTACCATGGGGAGATAAAAGTATTTCTAATTTCAAAGTAGAATAATTCAAGCACAACTTGAAAACATGAAGGGCTACTCTAGGGAATTTCACATGTAGCAGAGTAATCCATTGCAATTAATATTTCAAAGTGGAAATTAAAGGCTACAGTTGTAAAAAATTCACATAACATTTATAAAGCTTCATTTAGTCTAAACTGCAAGTGTCACTCTTTCCTAAATGCAATGCACAGCCATGTAAGTTTCAGGATTTGGGAGTTTTCCTCTTTCCAGTAACCTGTTTGTCATTAAATTCAAGCCACAAAGGAGAGTCTAAAAAGACAGGAAGCACGAAAACAGATGTTCCAGCTATAAAATATAAAAAAAGGTGTGGAAAAGAGAAAAAGAATGAGTTAAAATATGGAAAAAATTGCATAATAAGTTTATCAAGTATATTAAAAGACAGGGAAGGATCAGAGGAACAACCTGGTCCGGGACATGTCAGCATGGTTACTACCAGTTTTCATCTGCTCATTCTATATCTTATTAACGCTTGACCCAGATGTCAATTCCTCTGCAGATTAATACAGTGTGGTGGGCTATTTAGAAGTTGATTACTGACCAAAAATGAAAAGCAATTGAGTTTTTAATTTTTAAAAGTAACAAAATAAAGGCAAAGCATTGGACAGCAAAATCAGATCTATCAGAGCGAGGGAATCCAACCCACTCACTTTACAGGAATTCAATATGAAAATCAGGCATTAAAGATAGAAAAGGTAAAGGGCTTGAAGTGTCGTGGCTACTGAGCAGAATTCATAGCATGGTTGTCTCTTATAATTTACAGTACACTGAACCTGATTCTCTCCTCAGCTTACAACCACTTGGTGCAAAAGACAGTAATTATGACTGAAAGTGAACTGTATAGTGCAGTTATTTTTGTTTGCTGCTCAAAAGTGGCCTGAACATAATCTAGGGCAGCCTCTGGCCTGCTCAAATTTAGAACAATCTCTTTAGACCCCAATATAGTGAATTAGAGATCCTTTCTGCTTCTCGTCATGATCAGGGATAAATAGAATATAGACAGTTGTGTCCAGCCAAAGGAAAGAAGACAAACAACTTCTCTGGGCTAATCCTCATACTAACAGGGCCAGGCCAAATTCGCTATTTTGTCTGAAAGCAGTCAGATAATCTGACCCAAGGGATAGAAAAGCACCAAATCAAAATATCAGAAGCACAAGCAGAGCCTGAACATAACCTAGGAAGTTTGGTTTGTTTTCTGAAACCATGACCTGAGCAGAACTATCCAGTAAGATGGTCCAATATTTGTAAAAATAAACAAATAAAAGCCATGATGTTCTTGGTTCCAGTAAATTCCATTTTTCTCTTGGAGTGTTATTGAAAGATATTACATCTGCTGTACGTAGGCAGCTGCCTGTTTAGTCAGCATTTGGGAATCCCCAGATGGCATAAGAAAGGACAAAGCTTTTGCACAACATACTGCAATAGCTCTGTGCAGAAGATCATTCCTAAGAGAGCTAGAACAACACTTCAACTTACTTGGAGACTTGTTCATCGCTGTACTAAAATCACTGAAAACATTCAACCAGCCAAGCGAGTGAAAACCAAAGCTGTATAGCTCCATTGTTCAGCCCACAGCATGGCCCAGGAAGTGATAATTGAATCAATATGACATGCAGTTCAAAAGAGCCTGATTGTTTTGGCTTCTTCTAAGGAAAGCCGTGAATCATTTTAAGACAAATGTTGAGTCCTTATTTCTTGTTCACTCTTAAAGCAGAATGAAAACCCAGTCCACAGCCTTTACTAGGGAAACAGAATCCTGAAATAAACAATTGTCATCATGATATCTTGAGTTTTTGGACAGAAATCTTAAGAACAACTGCTCTGAATTTCCAGCAACCGTGTGCTTCCTATGCACAGTAAATATGAAATGTTATTAAATTAACATCTGCTGTCCTATGTCATCAAAACTTTGAAAATCCCTTTTCATCAGAACAAATAGTTATTGAGAGGAGCATTTGTGGAGAAGCAGATGTACTTTTAGGTAGAATAATTAATTACATTTTTTCTTAAATATCTTATATGGCATCATATATTACATCTTTTAGACCTGCAATAGGGTCAGACTTGCAGATTGCAGGAAACTTTATTCCCTCACTCCAGACTCCTCATTGTCTAACTACCATATGCTCTCGTTAGTTATTTTTGACTGATGGAGAGCACTTTTTATCAGGCAACTATTGAAAATATTTTATTTTGCAGCGCTTTGTACCATTAAAGGAAGTAGCCCTCAGCTTTGGCCAGATTTCATTCTCCCTTACACCAAAAATATATCTTTGAAATAAATGTATCTCTCCTCTAATAATGAAAACAATTATCCTACCCAGCTCCTGATTTGTGAAAGGTTTCTGGAAAATTACTGAACTTCTGCATTAAATTATACTCTAGAGCTAATATCCTCTCACTGTCGTGCTTTTCGGAATGGTTGGCATTGTCATTAGACAACTGCCAAAAACTTCTGCTATTCAGTTTACACTGACACATAGACATGCCCATTTTTCCTGCGGTCATCTAATACCTTCATCCTGAGATCTGTCTGGCACCACTTATTTAACACCTATGTGTACAGTTTAAATGTTTGTACCTGAGACTAGCAGAACATTGGAGGCACAGCTTGCTGTCTGCAGCCGATAGATGAGAGCCTCTAGAGCAGGGCCTTCTGCTGGGCAAATTTGTGAGTAACCCAGGCCTTCAGCATTGCACATAAAGAGCAATTTTATATTGTTATATTTTCTTCATAAATGTACACATTGGGGTGGTAGATAGTTGCATATTTGGCTTTCCTATCTAGGATGTTTTAGTCTTCCTCTTCAACGAGAAGCAGGTTTTTCTTCTGTTACATTGCATAAGCATTTATATTAATGAGTCACTAATGAACTCCAGTGCAATTTGGTTCTCTATGTACATAAATGATGGAAAACTTTCTATCAACACCTCTATTATTGCCCCCAAGCCCTTTTGCTTCATGTCCCTGGGACAATATGAAATATGCAGGATTGGTACCAATATTAATCAGACGTTATGATTGTAATACTACCAGTTACTGAGACATATGGTGAGGATTTCAGAGGAGTGGAAAAAAAAAACTATAGGAGAGCAGAAGTTGAAAATGAAAAGAATAAAAGTTGATGTCACAGATCAAAAGTTAATCTGCAGTTCCAGCAGAATCCCTGTTCAGTCATTCAGAAGAAACACTTCTGAAGCATCACAAGCTGGCATTGGACCTTGAAAAATTTGAAAGTCCTTTTTAGTTTTGTCTTTAATTTTTCTCATAAATGCTTCATTCAACCACATTGAAGGGGACTTTGAAAATTGCAAAGTTAAGAAAAGGAGCCAAGTGAGAAGCAGGATAAAAAATAAGTTCTTTCAAGAGAGGCACAGGTAAATGTATCACTGTGCTGAGTGATGGAGAGGCTATGAAAGGAGAAAAGGAGAGAAGACAAAGGAATATATTCTAAATTTTTAACAGTCTATTTTAGGGACCAACAGAGAGATAAATGCTGACCTCCTACATATGTGCCATGACATTTAAATTTTCCTTCCTTATTTTTTTTTAAGAACAGTAACATAGTGCGTTCTTCAATTTGTTAGTTATGTCAGAAGAGTGACCAAAGTTTGTAAAGCTAAGGAAAAAGAAAAGAAATTATAAAATTGTTAAAATGCAAGATACTTGTCTTGCACACGTACACTTTGCTACAGAAGACAGAAAAATTAAGTCAGTGCAAGAGACATATTTTGAATATATATTTGCTTTGAGTTTAGCAAAAAATTTTACACAAGAAGAAAAGATTATTAAAGAGGAATATATAACAAAGAACTCTTTCTATATGTCAAAACAAACCTTTCCTAAAAATTTTTGTTATCATTCTGCAAGGGCAGTAAGAGAGGTTATTTCTTCCTGTACTACAAGAAGTCCATGGACCTGTCTCAGAAAAAGAGGGAAATACACATAAATTGTCTGAAAGCAGTTAATATAAGTTTCTGAGAGCAACTGGAACTGGGTTCTGCTCCAAGAAATGTGTGCACTCACACCAAAATGCTCCATAAAAATTCAGTTATTTATGCCAAAATATCAGCAAAAACTTAATGGCCAATCACTTTGGACCTGCCTGATGATCTGCATGTCACAAGTTTGGGTGCACTTTTTCACTCTCCTCAGTAAATTATATTTCAAATTTTAAACTTGGAATACCGGTAGTATTCCAGTCCCTGTACATGCAATTTCAAAAATAAAGCAACCTGGCATGAGTCATGATTTCTACACAGGGTAAGTTCAGAAATAAAAGATTAGAGAGCAGGTCTCCTAGGACCAATAGGCCTACAGAACCTCACAGGTTACTTTTTCTAGATCTGAGTTCAAAGGCAGTGTTTCAAGTGTTTCAAAGAATGTCTTTGACTTCTGTAAACATAAAATTCACTTTCTTTTAAGGAGAATCATCAAATTGCCATGCATGTAAATGCTCTTTACAAACATTTGAAGAGATACCAATTGAGTACAATTTTTGTCTTGCTAACACCTATTTGTCTGTCATTTTGCTCTTTTTTATATATGGGCATGAATAGATGAACTAGAGAAGAGCACACAGTCAGTAGCTCATAATTTTCTTCCTAATCTTCATTTAATACGTGAGCTAACAATAGAAGAAAAATTGACATGAAAGGATATGCTTATTAAGAGAAATACAGCAAGCAAGCATTTTTGCTGTTTACTGTTGGATAGAATTAAATGCAGCTGGTTTTAAAAGCTTTGGTTTAGTTACACAATCTTTTGAATAAATGCTGTCTTAAATTTGCCTTCCATTTCCATTTGCATGGTAGGTGACTGCAGTGCCTACGTCATGGTTTGATGCAATTTAGGGCAATTAATCTTTCAAGGTTTATTTAGTTGGGATTGATGATGATTTCTTTTCAGGCTAGCATGCTCTCCCCAGATCGTTCCAAGTATTGCCTCAGAGTTGGCCTCTCTATAGATTTGGGAACAGAGCTGTTGAGAAGATGAGGGTCACAGCAGCCACTGCCCACAGAGACAGCACCTGCTTCACCTTCATTTTGAACTGTGCCCTTCCTACCTCTCATCTCACTGACATCCAGTGCAGGAGGTATCTGTGGCAGTGACCCAGGACCAAAACATGATGTTGTACATGGTTGTCACATTAACCTTCTTGTAATCTGTGTTTCAATCATAATTCCATAGCCAGCTTTTCAAGTTGGAGCATGTTGGTGCTTTGTCGTGAGGACATAAATTTCTAGTTTGCAAGAAAGCTCATCCAAGTAGCCTAACTATGCAGGTGGAAGGACTGAGCTATGGAAAGGTGTCTCAGTATTGACTGCATATTTAAATATAGAGCTGCATGCCTAAAAGTTCAGCTGGGCCCTAGCTGTGACACTGAAAGCAGGGTCAAAGCACAGGGACATCTTCCCAAACAAAGCTCGGGGAAGGGTGTGCTGCTTCACACTGACAAATGTTGAACTGATAATGCTTTCATGATTGCAATCCTTTCAATATGAGGGCAAGTTAATGTTATTCCACTTCTATCAAGTTCGAAATTATGCAACAGGCTCTTCATTAGGTATTAAGGTTAATACCTTGTCAGAAACATCACTCTCTGATTATGTATTACTGTATTTATGATGATGTTGTTATGTCTTTAACAGTTTGCAAACATCCCTTTCTGTAGGCATAATTAAGAGGGTTAGTTGAACACAGAAGATTTTAGGACTGAACTTTTCAGTGATACAGTGAGGTTGTCTGTAAATGCTACCTTTTGTTTTGTTAATGTGTTCAAATGTTTGTAATTACAAGGTTGACAATTTTGTAAATTTTATGGAAAAGTGAGTTCTGAGCTGCAATCTAATTAACACAATTGCAATTTCATAAAATTCAGCGTGAGATTATAATGTAGTCCAGACATCTATTCCTGAGAAATTAAAAAGCCTGTCCAGAAGTATTAATTCTTTAACAAGTAATAATGTTAAATGTGAAGATTGAGTCATTAATGTATGAGTAACTCATTCTATGAAGTTTGTTACAAAAACATTTTCAGGTTGTTATGATTTCCCCTTATGCAGAAGTGTGAAACCAGTCATATATCTTTGGCAGAAAGCATAGTTTGTCTGGAATAATAAGACAAAGTAGATGCTATTAAAATTCTTCATCTTTGTCAAATGGTCTAAGTGGGGTGAAAAAGGAGGAAAAGAGAGAGGCTTATTGATAAAGCACTAATGCTAAAACTGAAAAGAATAAAACATCATTACTATTATTACTACTACTACTATTATTATTACTAATATAATAGTTGGTTGCTATGCATTCGGGGAAAGCTGAACAGTAGTCAGACTGTGGTTTGAAAAATATTTGTAACCTAATTCTAGTACTATTTGCATTAGTTGCCTGATAAACACACTGAATTTTATCTTAACATTGAGTCATAGAATTGTAATAACTTCTTTGACTGTTCGCTATGAGTTAAGTCTCAGATGAATCATTTATTAACTAGATATCTGTTGACTACAAAAGTATTTTGGGCATCTTGCTCACAAAGCAGTTACATATACTTAAATGCATAAATCAGGCATTTTAATTTCATACTGAGCCCTATCTGAAATAATTTATATGGACTATCCACTTACTTCCTCAAAAGCAGTGATTCCAAAATGACAGCAGGTAACTTTTTTTAATATCCAATCCTACCTCATGCCACAGACTGAAGGGTAGCTCAGAAAACCAAAACCAATCAAAACTGAACCAAAATAAAACAAAACCCCACAAAACTAGAAACAAATCCAAAATCTCACAAGTCCAAATAATACTGTCCTAAATTTATCCCTGATATGTTTTTTAACTACAATAAGAAAAATAATCTCTTTGTATCCTTTATCCCAAACTCCAGATTTAATTCAGGTGCAATATAATGGAAGTGATGGAAAGTCACTTACCATATTACTTCCTTTCATGTGCAAGCCCTAAAGGTTATGTTAGTGAACATTTCGAAACCCAGAATTTACTGCAGCTTAGGATTTCAGAATTTTAACTCTACATTTAAATCTACATTTCAGAATCTTAACCAAATTCTAACCCTTGCATTGACACCACCATTAGAAACCAAATCTTTTATATCTGTAAGAATCCAGGGAAAATACGTGGAAATATCCAGAAATAATATTACTCTGGATCCTAAAGGAACCAGCCATAAGCCTAGGCTGATTAATGTGTCTAGATCCTAAAATAACAGGAGCTGCTCAAACCTTCCATATCCAGAATGGTTAATGCTACATATACTTTACTTCCAAAGCGGTACCCTGGAATTTTATACCCAACTCTAGGATTATAATTATAGCATTGGATTTAATTCTAGAGAAATAAATAAAATCCATCAAGTTTTAGAATCTTTAAGACAGGTTAGCAAATCTACCTATGCTATAGCTTAGCCCTCCCTCTATTTCCAAGCATTACTGAAACCCTAATTGAGAGATCTTAGTTTTTCCATAATAAATTATGTCAGGTTTGCCTTTCCCCTTGCAGAACCAGATGTAATAGTCAGGAATAAGGGAACCCAGTAGTAACTACAGTTCATATTCCCTGGCATTCCCAGGCAAACACTATACCTAGACCTAACCCTAATCCTGTTTATGTTGCTTGTTCACTTGCACCAAAGTCAAGAAGAGAGAAGAGGCTTGCTTTAGCAAGTGATGCCTTCCAGCAGGTTAATTAATATAATCTGCCTGCCCCTGTCCAGACCCTCCAGAAAACCCTGCTGCCAGCCCAGAGCAGCTGTCATGTACTGTGCATGTCACTTGTATGTAGAAAAGGTTTGAAGATATAAACCAGCTCCACATACATCAAGAGCTCCCCCTTTTATTCTGCTTGTCCTTTCTTCCTTAGTCATCTGTCTGAATGGGAAGAATACCTTACAGTTCCTCCCTTGCCTGCCAGGGCTCTCTTAGCAAGCTAACAGTTATCAATAGAATAAAAAGTAGCCACAAAAAGAAGAGGAATAAGCTACAAATAAAATAAATAAGCACTGGATTCAAGCAGCAAGGAAGATTTAGTCTAGACACTTAAAAACATTTTCGTGGTTTGAATAGCTAATTACCAAAATGGGTTCTTGAGGTGATGTTGTTGTCTCTCTGAAAAATAGGCAAGTTTCTATGCAGGAAAACAACAGGCTCGTGAAGAGGTCTCACAGCTCCTTTTGACTTGGTTTCCTGTGATTTGTATCGAAATAACTGAGTCAGGTGATGTGAGAGAGAACTACTATGGTCAAACATAATTCTGTCTTTCCCATGAGACTGAGGAGGAGACCATCTCTAGATTCCTGCAGTGAACAGTGCTGTGTCCCAGATAAGCTTCAGGCTTGAATAATCCAGCTCTTTTCTTTCTAAGTATCAAGCATAAAATATTTCTGATACTTCTTCACCAGATTTTTATTTTGAGCCTATGCCTGGCATTACTTAGGTACCAGTCAGATTCAAACTTTGAAATGCTTTAGGGACAAAAGGGACAAAATTTGTATCTTCACTAGCGTAACTGATGCACTTCTTGAGGACGTTCCTATCTATTTGTTCACATTCTTCAAATGA
Organism: Acanthornis magna; assembly: GCA_036785705.1. Taxonomy (NCBI): domain Eukaryota; kingdom Metazoa; phylum Chordata; class Aves; order Passeriformes; family Acanthizidae; genus Acanthornis; species Acanthornis magna. The sequence goes on from JAWUZG010000028.1 coordinate 25,018,903, forward strand.
GACATGTGATTTTCAATTAACAATCAAACAATTCTATTACCCAGTTCTCTCTCTAAAATAGACACTTTGGTCAGATTATACTCTGCATGACTTTACAGTGTCCAGACAAGCCCTATAACTTACACTAAATCAAGTCTGTTTTGTCAAACCAAACATCCAGGCAGGAGTGGCTAACAGCATGAAGCTGTACCACAAAAATATAGGGAAAAAATGTGCTAGAAGAAACTACCAAAAAAAAAAAAAAAGAAAAAAAAAAGAAAGAGAAGAAATAGGAGAACACAGAATTTAACCAAAAGTTTCGAAAGGATTTTAGGAGCTGAAGGAAAAAAACCTAACCTGCAAATGTCTAGATGATTTATAGAAGCCATAAGATATTATGTTCTTTAGTGCTGAACGTTGTGACTATTACATAATGCATTGCATGATTGCAGAATTCCTTGCAATTAATAAAAGTGTTATTTCTTTCTTGTACACTGTACTGGTGTAGGAAAGAACAGTTAGCAGGAGTCATTTTCTGAGGGGTCTGATTAATATAAAATTAGTCTTGTTTAAGTTTCAGTGGTCAAATTTTGCTTATAAGAAAAATTTTCCTAATTAGCTTGAGACATACTTCTCTTCCTGCTGAAATGAAAAAGGAGTTTGGCTGTTGTTTGGTTTTTTTTCCTGTGGATTCTCATCTAACACTAGATGAGATGTCAACCATTGCCCATTATCCTTTCTGAACATCTGTAAATTTCACAGCCACCCTATACTTTGTTCTCCATGGAGTTGGCAGGTCTGCTCCCACTGCCAAAATCACGGCACAGTGAAAGAGGGCTGGAATGAGTGAAATTTTGATTTACAAGAGCTTAAGAGCAGCACGTCATAACAGGACATTCCCCCCTCCTTCTTCATTCCCAAGGGTGATATAAATTCAAGTTCGGCCCAATTTTGAATTTTCTTACTTTTCTCATTCTCTGCCCCTCCCACAGTGGGGCAGCGAGGGTCAGTAATCAGCTCTGTGAGGTTTAGTTGCCAGCTGGGGTTAAACCATGGCATTGTGAAAGCTTGCACTAGATCCAGCTTTGTTGAATTAAGTAAAAAGACAAAAAGCCCCAAACCAGAAATGCCAACAAGTGGTAATGAAAATTTAACTTCCTGAAGGAAATGAAAAAAATATTTCACTGTGGTGCTGTTTATCCTTTGAAACGAATCAGGATTTGATAAAATGGAAGGAATCAAAAAAGTTCCATGGCTCAATAAGCCTTATATGTGTGTGTGTATCTGTACAATTCATTATACTGGTATTTTAAAAAAAGCTTTATAACATTACCATAGTGTTATCTCATCCTTGATGAAGAATACAGTGGCACAATGTAACAAATTCTCTGTCCTCCAGAGACCCATAACACCCGTGACTTGTCACTCGCATAATTCTAGCTCTTTAAGATCCATTTTAAAATTCAGAATATTCTGTGATTTTGTTGCAAGATGTGTCACTGTTGGATGCTACAAAAGGATGTCTCAAGTCTTGCATGACCCTAACTGGTGAAAATTCAGAAAAACCTCAAGTTTAAATGCTGTTTCAGCTTGTCTAAAATACTGATGTAGGGATGCCTCATAACTTTCCATTTTTAAAATTATCCCTTAAAAATGCAATAGAATTTGTAACATTGTTCTGAAACCAACAACTTGGAGGAATAATAAGAACAGTTCAAAATCTCAGTTCTCAAGTGGGACTTCACACTTCCCAGGAAGGACTGTTTAGCACTCTAGAAATACGAGCAAGTAAGTATGTTCTGTTTCATTTAAACAGACTCTGCTCATGTCCTTTAACAGGCAAACTGTTTGCCTTTCAAAGAAAACATTTGGTTAGATGCAACCACAAGATGTGTTTCTTTGATCACTATAAATAGCTGAGTTTTGTTTATACAATGTGATTTAGGCTTTAGCACAGCTAGAAAGATGTCATAGTGCAGCACATTCTTCGGGAATATTTTTATCTGAGGTTTCTCCAACATTCTTGGAAAATCAAATGGGAAGTCTGAAATTTCTAACCCTTTTGAGGACTCCAGGTCTGCATATGCATCTCAGGCCAGCTGCTGCTGCAAAGCATTGGTGGCAGAACATAACTAAAGATGAGGTTTTGCCTGAAGGCACCTCTGCTTCTTTAAGTAGCAAAAAATTGCTTGCCTGGTGGAGGACATTCTTCATACATTCAGGGTTAAACTGAGTGCTAAGCTATGGTCAGGAAGGAGTTTTTTTCTGGTCAGATGGACAGAGAGATTTTCGGGGGGGATAACTGGGAGGAAAGGCTACCTTTCTAGTCTCTTCTCTGCCCTGCTCTGCTTGTGGTACATCACAGCTTTTAAGACCTCATTTAGAGAAGTCCTAATTTTGCTTTCTGTTACAAGAAAAAAAACGTGTCCTCGGATGGTACATATATGTGTTCAGATAATGTGAATAAGCAAGGTGTGTGCATTTGCCTGCTTTCTTTACCCTCAGAAAAAAAAAGCATGTTTGAGCAGGTTGTCAAAGCAAAATATATGTATGAAATAAAAGGAAGTATTGCTAAAAATGCTGGATACATTTCATTTAGTTTGCTTTCCTTAAACCTGCAAACCATGCAGTTTTCTTTACATTTAGTTGCAGTTTACTCACAAATGTTAATGTGTGAGCAAATATTCATGAATAAATTTAAATTAACAGCAGACTTCAGTTAAAGAAAATACAGTTAAAGAACTCTGTGTTCCCAAAACTTATCCCAGTAGGAAACAAGGGCAATATGGAGATAACATATGTGATTAAACCCATGGTGCCAACAGTGAGCCCTGATGAGCAGCATATAGTAAGTACTGGATTGCAAAGTTTTATGTCCTGATAATGCCCATCACACGCTCCGTGAGCACGTACAGCATGCTCCCCTCCTGAGCAGCTTACTACCTAACAAGCAGATTTCATCTGGGTGCTCAGAAAAACTGAACACATATTTCAACACATTCACTGATGATTTGTGAACTAAAAATGGCTACACTTGTCCTCTATGTTATTTTCAGTGAAACATTCACTAAATTCTTGTAAAGTTGCAGACCTCATCTGTCTTCTGCCAATGCAAAGGAAATGTAGATCATGCAACTAAAAATGTCATTTGCAAGGTACACCTTGGATTAGATTTTGTATATTACTAAACAATCTTTATTGAGAGACTGGAAGCTTTTTTTATTGTATTCACAACAGTACCTTGCAGCAAATGCTCATCTTTTCCTAATCACTTTTCTCTACAACATTTCTAGTTGCAGCAGGGACATAATTAGGCAGTATTACTAAACAGCTGAAGATAAGATATCCCCTGCTAGTCATTTGTCTAGAGATATTCATTATGAATAAACACATTTCCATTTCATTTTAAGGAATGTTGTTTTAAGGAAGATGCATATATATTGCTGTTAAGTTGCAGCCTGAATACTCATGATCTCTAGTCACTCAGATTGTTTGGGGTGTATTATTTCCAATTTAGCAAATATTGTGTTGTGAGAGGATGAGGTTTGGAAAAGAGCTGTCTAAAAATAGAACTGCTGATTCCACAATGGTCGTTACTTTACCCTCAGGCTTTATGCCTAACTGAACAGCAGTGCTTGCTGAGGTGCCGATGCAATAACCTCATTAAATACACTCTGCTATTTCGGGCTTATCACTTCAGCATCTATACAGGCTCCAGCTTTGAAATCTGCATCTCCTAAACTGCACATATTACAGCAAAGAACTACATTCTGTGCAAATCTTATGTTTAAATAATTTCAGGACATAATGAAGAGTAAATATATGCAGGAGCACATCTACAATAGACAAAATTATTACGAAGAAGCTGTTTGTAATGGAGGGACCCTTTCCTGAACTACTGTGTTTGGGTTTCTGTGAGTCAGTGTTTTTTCTCTGGATTTTTTCAAAATATACTGAGCTCTATGCTCTGGTACCTTCCACAGACTATATTTAAAGCACCATAATCATAAATCATATGCTACTCGTTACCCACAGGCACAATCAGTATAATTCAATTGGTTAGCCTTGCTAAATGCTGTAAGGGTCTCAACCACCCAGCTGAGGTGAGGCTTAGCCATCTGCTTCAAAAGAGTAGCAGCAGAAAAAAACTAACAGAGCTGACATGCAAATCTCTCAAGGAGAAAAGAAGCCTTGGGCTCTAAATGTCAAAACTGCTTACTTCTCAACCCACCCCAGTGCCGAGTCAGCTGTGGAGTTGGAAGATAAATGACCCACTGAGCCTAAATACAAGTGCTTTGGCAATTGGCTATGCCTGAAAGGAGGGTATTTTAATCTATCATGTGGCTTCTTTTATCAAACGTTGCACCATCTAAAGCATCGTAGCTTGGTTTCCAAATTAACAACACATAAACTCATGAGCAAAACAGAATAGCTGCCAAGTGCTGGTAGTCCCTTAACTGCACTTCATTTTCCAGCAAATATATAACTGAGCAGATGCATGGGTGGCTTTGTGAGAGAGTCAAAATGTCTGCTGTTCTCCCTTCCAACCTCCCTGTGAAAGTGCTATGCAAACACTAAGCATTCTTTCCTTTAATTTCTTTGCTCTTTCCCCTCCTCACTGAATGCAGACTTTCAATACAGAGAGGTTTGCAGGGGAGTTTTAAGCTTAGGATGCTTTCATCAACAGCCCCTAAATAGAAGTTAACCTAGACATGGCATCTTGCTTCCAAAAATCCTGTGCCTAAATTACCGCTACTTGTCGGCTCACAAGAAAGGTGGTGCCTACCCAAAATAACAGAACATATCTTCTTTCAACCCAGGAGCACTTCCCTTAGGAGGATCTGTGTATTTTGCACCACGTCAAGGAGAAAATTAAAATTGGTACCAGTATTCCCTTTAAAAAGCAGAGCAAAAATAGGCTGCACAAGGTAACGAGAGGACAGGAAAACAGTGTAAAGTGTTCAGATGCTGCTCTGTGAGGCCCAAGGCTTGGGCTGCTTTGATATGGCCTCCCTAGATTCGACAGATATGTTGGGGTGCCATCCCACTGGTGTCTAGTGCTTTAAGCATTCAGTGCACCAGTCTCCAGACATCAGCAGAAAAATCCCTAAACTAGTCCACATGACAACAATTTTCCAGAAAGAGATCCTGCATAGATAATTTTAGAGCCTCTCAGTGCTATTGGCAGAGCTGCTACATGGGGTTCCAGAGGCACTTGCTCCTGCCCCTGCCGGGGAGGCAGACAGACATTTGTGTCAGGAGTGGAGCTCTGATGAGCCCTGTTTGTATCTATCAGCTAGGTACACTTCTTGTTTCATGCACAAGGACACCCTACTGACTCAGTTAGACATTCGGAATTTCAGCTTCCCTCATTCTAAAATCTCGTTTTGAAGTGTGGTAGAGATACAGACATGCTATACTTTACAAGAATGTAATTGATGCTATTTATAGCAAGAAAACTTTAAAATAATTTTTCCCATGATCTCAAAAATTCTTGCATTTTTTTGTCAATTGCTAGTAATGGTTTGTTTTTTTTTTAATTTTGTACGTATATTATTTCTAGTAGTAGACGCTGAGGAGAGATGCCAGGTTTCCAACACTGTTTCTATGTTCATTTAGTTATGAACAAAAATGTATTTGTAATCTTACACTCTGCATCCATGGTCTCATACTCTAAATTACTTCTTTTTAAATGAAAATTTTAACAGATATCTGCCCATTCAAGCAAAATAAACAAACAAAAAAAATATTCCATGTACAACATTTCCACCACACTTTTAGAGCACCTTGAACCCAAAAGACTCATCAAGCTTTTTCAAATACTGGTCAAGTATTGCAATGGATCTGTAAGAGTGCATTAAGACTAACACAGCCAGTGTTGGTAGAAGACTGCTGGTGTTCATAGGTGGTTGGTCCTTCAACAGCAATTTTTCCCTCAAGTGTCAACCACATGGTCCCTGTGAATGCTAGTGGAGCTGTGATTACCTTTCACAGCCAAGGAGGGAGATGAAAATGTGAATTTGAAAATTATTTGAATTAAGGAATGAAAGCCAAAACCATGCAAAATTATTAAATTAAAATTCTGAACTCCAGCTGTATTGATTCAAGTTCAATATTCATTTATAAGCAGAGTTCATAAATAATTTAATCTGAAAAATTACTGTGCATTATTGTTACTTGTTTTGTCCCTAGCTCTACACAGTATAAGATCAAAGTTTCCTGGCAAGTCTCAAGTAAAAATGATATTTTAGAGATGATGTGACATTTCTGCTACATTTTTTATGAATAAAAGAGGTTTGAATCCATCATACTTATATTTTGCATAGCCATTACACCCACAGTATTGTTATCTGCTAAACATAAGCAATTCAAATCCATCATCAAAATATTCCAATTCTTTAAACCATTCCCTGTGCTTAGAGAGTGAGTTGGTGTATGGTGGAATGGAATTCTAAATTCTTGCTGAAGTCAGCTTTTAAATTAATTCTGGTTTTCCTGGTATATAAGTCAAAGTACAATTGTGGTGACTGTGTCCTTGTGTCTGAACCCCAGGCAGTAATCATAGGAAATATGTCACCTGTCTTAAGGTTTCCTTTTATGTGAACCCACCCTATTTCCTTTCTAGTAATTTTACCCTCACTTTTTGGAAAATGTGTGGTTTGTGCATTTTCCGTACTTCTGGGTTGCTTATAGTATCTACCTAAGAAATTTTGTCACTATAAAAGCAACAAAAAAGATTTTCACTTCAGGATGTTTCTTAGCTGGCTAAGAAACAGCCCAGAAGGTTCAGGATTCTGAACAGAGGAAATTTTCTTATTCTCAATGACAAAGTAATGAACCTGAAGTTCATTTTCTACATCACAATCCCATGACAATATCTATACTCATTCTAGCTGTCACATTATATTACTAAGTATTTCCTTAGCTCAGATTTCTGAAGTATTCATTCACTCTGATCAAAAACATAAAAAAGATCTTATTCTTTAATTTAATAATAGCCCTTGACTGTTAATTAAATACTCCACACTTTCTATTGGCTATCTGAAACAAAGAATTCAAGGTTAACCTGAGATACCTGCATCAGACCAAATAATTTTCTCCTATAAGGAACACAAGACAGAAGAAAATTTTAGTTCACAAACGAAATACTTCAATCACCATAATTTAATAGTAATGGAGAAATCTGGTATCTTGAAAAAAAAAATTGTCTAAATTAGATTTTTAGTTCTCCTTTTATTAAATCAGAAGAATATAGAAATGGGTTATCTGTGTTTTAAAACCATATTGATCTAGAGACAAATCTTGTATGAAGTTTGTTAACCAGGATACAATTTCACCTGAATTGCAGATTCCATATATAAAAGGTATATCCAAACGAAGGTTTGGATTCCACCTGGAAACTTAGAATGTAACAATGCCAGATCAATAAAATCGCCCAAGTCGTAGTTAAGAGGGCTGGTCATTAGCATAGTCTGTTTACTGTCTGAACAGGAGATGGCTCCAGATAGCCATACCCAAGGGGCATCAGCATTTTCTAAGCTCAATGTAACTTTATCATGAAGCTATAAATGATGAGAAATCTTGCAGAGAAGATGTAATGCAATCTGAAAAAAACCATGAATATAAAAAGAAAGGTTTGTCTCCAGTTCCAAATCACTTGAACTGCGAGCAGTGTCCAGAACTCAGGAAGTTAAAAAGAGGTAGTAATCCCCTGTATTTGTTTCTAAATCTGGTAACTGTGTTAATATCAGGATTACAGAAAATACATATTCAGTTTACATTAATCAGTTGTCTGACTTTGAAACTGAGTGCAGGGAAGTACCAAATTAAATGGCATTCCATCCATTGCAGAGCGATGATCTCAAAACCTGGAGTACTGTGTATCTTACTGTAGACTACCACTTTCTAGTATTTCAGAATATTTATTTTTTTTGCTTTTTTGAAAGGAACAGATTCTAAACAGTTATATCTACTCTATTTTAACAGAGTTAGCAAATTAATTGGTATAGCTCTTATCTCTGAGGCAACTGATTTCAAACTTGCAAAACAGAAGAAAAGTTTAAATCAAGAAATTCCCTCTTTAGAGACGAAAAGCTTATTTTGGGAAAAATAAAGGCACCATAACTACTCTAGCACATGTTTATGACTTCCAGAAGTGGTGTAACTCCTCCATGGAGGCAGCAGGTGTGCTGAAAACACACGTTTTCCTTGGGAGGTCTCACAATTTTAATAAAACAATGGCAGTTGCTTTGATGATTTTTAAGAGTTCAGGTCAGTACATGGAGCTGATGTATCTAATTGAGGGCCTTGGATCCCATCAGGCCAAAATCCTTCTGTGGATGTGGCTATACAGAGATGGCTACTCTTGTGGCAGAGAAAGGAGCTCTATTCTTTAATGTCCTCCGCTATCATCCAAACAATCAGGAATAGCAGAGCAGGACTATCCTAATGAGAGTGTCCTTTGCACATTTTTATAGCACCTGTTTTGACAGCACATACCACAGTGAGACAAGGGAAGGATAAACAAAAGGAGGTTCATTTTCTGACTTGCAGCCAGGCCTTTGGGTATGGAAGAGAGTGGGATGGATGTAGAAATGGGCTGTAGTCATTAAGCTGTGGAATCAGCAATTTGTTTAGCTCTCACAAAGCCCATGACAAAACATTCATTGACTTAATGCAAATGTTTTAGCCCCAAGTAACACACAGCAGTACTCTGCAGGCTCGTTATTATGGGAAAAAAATGTCTTCTCTCTGTGCTGAAAAAGCCAAATACTTAATACCACTTTCAAAAAAAAAACCCATCTTCGTGATGTCTAACACTAGTTAATTTAGAAAATAACTCCAGCTGTGCTGTCTCTGTTCCCCAGTCAGCTGACATCCCTTTTCAGCTTTTTGACATGTTATCTTGTGTCTGAAAACACTGCTTTTTCCCCTGTTCCATTTCCTTGAGCTTTACATTCAAAATGCAAATATATGGAAAACAGCATATATACTGTTTATGGTATGCAGCAAGAGGCCTTCATTGATTTACTTTTCGAACAAGAAAGGAAGGTTGGTCAGTCTACAGTTAGACAAGAAAGTGAGTTCAGAGTTCAGCTCTCACACAATTTTCTGTTTCATTTCCACGGTCCTCTGTAAATCATTCAAAATGCAGCACATTGGCACTGCGTCATATTTCACTACATGAAATGTAAAGAATAATCACAGCTTGGATGAGAAGCCAGAGAAGCAAGGATATAAGTGAAGAATAGCTGAAAAAGGGTTAGTTCAGGTCAAAGAGCTGTTACACACAGCATCTGAGTCAACTGCTGACACAGAGAAATTTGGAAGATAAACAGGGGCCTCATATAGAAACAGGGAAAGAAAATGAGTTTAAAAAAGGCCACCAGGAAACTCTATAAGTATTCTGCCATCATAAAATGATTCTGTAGCATATTGGAAAGGACCATACTAAATGACTTTTTCAGTGAGGCACAGTAGATGAAATTTTTAGCAGTTCTCTGCAAAAATGAAAGAACAACATTAAAATAAAAAGAAAAAAAAAGAAGAGGATGGGGATAGCTAAAAAAATATATCTTCTGCCCAAGTATACTGTAAGGAACTTCATGTCTGTGGAAGCAAGAAGTTTTTCAAACATTGTAAGTTACCAATTTATGAAGATTCTTCACCATAACCACCATACCACGGGGTAAACCATGGGCTTGCGTGGGCATGCATGGGTATACATATATATATATATGTATAGAATACCTATGTATAGTATACTTGTATACCTAGGAGTGTACTATTAAGACATCTATAGAAAAGACAAAAACTTGCGTTATTTCTCCTTTGGGAAACTGGGACAAGGCAAATGTTTTAGCAAAGAAATTATATGAAAAAAAGAATCCAAATGAAAGGCTGAAGAAGCTATCAAAGAAATATATCAAAGAAAATGATGAGTTGCAATAAATTTGTGTGTCGATACTGCATGACTTACAGAAAAAAACTGAAACAGAGAAGTAAAAATGACATTATTTTAAGACAATCTCAGGATTTTTGGAAAGACATTTAATAATTGTGACTTCAATTTTCGTTATTTAAAAATTATTTCTTTGAGGAGCACCCAGGTCATATTTTTAGGCTTCTTGTTGAGTAACCACAAAATAGTAAATGTTTTTTTGGGGAAAAAAGAGAAAGCTGAAAGTTCCAGGGTAATCCTCTGAGGTCAATTAAAAAAAAAATAAAAATGTTGTATTCAGACTATCTGTGACATTTGGTGATATCCCAGGTTTCTTCACCTCCTACAACAAAAAACAAGGGACAACCTGAATGAGAAAGGCTTAAAAGCCTTTGCTTAAAAGCTACCACTCTCCTTTTACTTCATCCTAGGGTTTTAGTGGAAACCTCCATGGTTCCATCTCATTTGATTCCTTCCAGTCAAAGTGAACACGATTGATTCACTCACAGGAATGGTTATGCTGATGCTGTGAATTGGCCAGGGATGAAGCCTACTCTGGAGAAGTACTCCTCCAGCACTGTGAAAGTCCTTGCTTGAAAACATGCATCACTACTCATGACTCCCACGCAATTTTCCTGTTCCTCATATGCCAAGCTTAAAAGCAGAAACTCATAACCAAATTGGCATCAAAACAACGATTCCCCCAGAATTTGCATATTCCATACCTAATGCTCTCATGTCAAAATGAGAATACAACTCGAGAGGAAAATCGCTGAAACACTGCAGGCCTGACTCTAACTGTGCTGATCTGATGGAAACAGTGTCCCGCTAAGACCCTGTGCCTGTGCAGCACATCTCATGCTGAGCATTCCCTGCAGCTTTCCTTGAGCCAAAGGGTTGATCTCGCTTATGTAACGTGCACAGGACAATTTCAAACTGCATGCACAGCCCTGCCTCACAAACATACTCGCTGCAATGCAGGGTGCTTTTGCAGTGCTTAATTCAGCTTACTGAAGAGTCTTCCAACCCATCCAATGGCCAGGGTCTGACGGACGCAAAATGCAATGGACTTCTATACTGGTCTGTGGGTAAATATGCTTCTTATGCTAGACATGTCCTAGGGGAATGACTAAAGGGCTCCCAGGTACTGAAGACATCCCCTTTTTGTTTGTCTCTCAAAGTTACAGTGACACAGCTGGTTCTCCATGCAAGGTTTATGAATTATGAACTCACAAACCTGAATAGGAAAGAAAGCCAGGAGCAGGGAAAAAAAGCTGAATCCACATACTGAACATTTACGTAAAACAGTTAAGGTGCTTGACATAAGAATCATTGATTTTAAGACTTGGGAAGTAAAGGACAGTACTTGAATACACTAATATAGAAACAGATAAAGAACAATGGAATTTATTTTTATTCTTATTTTTGAAGGCAGTTTTGTAGTTCTGAATTCTTTTTTAAAATAGAAAAGCCAAAGCTGGAGCACCAATACCCAAAACCTGGAACAGACTACAGCCTTTTCTCTATTTTCTCTCAGTATAGATAAAGCAGCGATTTTTCCATCACATTTTGCTGCGATGCTGCCACCAAGCCAGCAGCATATATACCTCACTACAAATTAGCAAGGGCTATTATTTTACCATTCGTCATAAAAGCTCTCTCCAAGAAGACAAAGCACATATTTCATTTCACATAAGAAGCAGCTTCACAGCAAGGCCCAAGTTAGTGCACTTCCTGCAGTTAACAACAAAAAGCTTTCAAATAGTTTCTCAGATATCACTGATATTTAATAAGAACACAAAATTTTGCTAATTGCCATCCCATTGAGTGACTTTGCCAGAAGAACGAGAAACAGAAGTACTTGCTCCGATACCAGCATCACCTCCAATTCCTATTGACATCAGTAAGTACCCTGAGACCTTCAATAGTCACGGATTAGTTGAAGTCATTAGTCACAGTAGATCACATTGTTGCAGTTAGTCATTAATTTTCTATTTACACTTAATGGCAAATTTAGCACTTACCAAAGCTACCAAATTAACAGCATTGACTAGAAAACTGAAGCAACTTCAGGAATGAAAAAAAAAGTAACACAGTCCAAATTTTTCCACATGGTCAATATTTGCTCCTTGGGGGATGTCTGAAGAAAAAAGATCTTCTATATTACTACTCATTTCACTCTGGTCTCTATAGAGACAGCCCAGAAAAGCGCTAAAATATGGTAAGGTTTCAAGCCCTGCAAAGATTCCTTAGTCATACTCTTATTTAATTTCCCTGATAAAATTCCATTAGCTGGTTATTTTTCTCCAAGTAGAATTCACATCTTATCAGAAGAACTTCTTTACTCTGAATATACCTGATGCCATTGTCTCTGGCCAAATTACTAGAATATGGAAGAATACAGGAGATACCTTAATATAAAGCTTCTTCATTTGTGAGTGAGACTGTGTTTGTGGCTTTTTATAATCACCAACCATAAAGACGACTCAATCCTTTAGAAAATAAAGCCTATTTCACATTTTAAAAAACTCAGACTTTAGTCTTTTGAATTCTCTTAAATTGCAGACTATCAAGCAAGATTAGTTCAAAAATTAGATCAGAAATTGTACCAGTAATATTTATATTTTTTTCTAAAAAGTTATTTAATACAACCATGGTAAACCTTGACTTTGAACAAAAGTAAAATCACAAACTCTTATCCTCTGGCATGCTATGATTATAAACATGACATAAAAATGTTTATTTTTAAAAAGTAATAAAACCTAAGCTTAGAAGGATATCAAAGAGCAGGAATAAATATGCTGCTTACAAAGACCTCCACCTTTATAAGGGAAGTCTTGTGAAAGAAAGAAAATAATCTTCTCTGCCCCCCACCTTCCCCTCCCAAAGACCTTGTTTTCTTTTGCTAGGAATAAGCAGCCTGATAAATTTTGCATTTCACTTGCAAGGGTTGGAGTGGGACATTTAACCAGGGAAAATTACATAATAAACTCAGAGTCTGGCATTATTAGCAAACAAAAAAATGGCATTCTATTAATGAAGCTTGGAAGATCTGAGGAATATAAAATCTAGCATCTACTAGTGAAAGCAATCCTGCCAGTAAAATGCAATATTTTTCTTAATGAATATTTTATCCAGAAGGCTCTCACCTCCCAAATTCCTGCAGCTGAAAACCTGAACAACTGAGGATGAAGTCAAAATATAGAAAAACAACAAACCTCCCAACCTCTCCCCAAACCTTTTTCAAAATTCCCAAATCTTAAATAAATGAAATGAGGACTTGTCAGAAATAATTAGTCTCTGTTGACTTTAGTAGAGTGTGCTAAATAAATGCAAGTTCTATCAAAATGTGGCAAATAATTTCAACTTTCTTTTTCAAAGTTTAGAGAGAACTGGCAGGGCCTCAGTCACTGTGTTCAGCTCCAAAGCACTACCCAGATGTTCTGGAGCATATTAAGAAATATTATTTCCTTCTAACTACTTCTCAGTAGTGACCTTGGTTTTTTCCTTCCCCCTCACCCACCACCCCTCCTATTTCCTGTGATACATTTTGGTTGCAATTTTTAATCCTTGTTTGTATGGCTCATTAGAAGTTTTTATAAAATGCTTTACAGAGTGGGTCAGTTAGGGCTTGTAGACTATAATGTATAGAAAACCGAAGACTAAATTATCACTAGAGGGATTTGTGTATTTGCAACAACAGGAGTCTGCTCACAGTGATGCAAGCAGCTCCAACAAGTATTATCAGGAGAAAGATAAGGAGGTAAAAAAAATATTCTCCAGATTACCCTGCTAGGAGTCATATGTGGAATAAAATAACTGGGACAGCAACACACAGATCTGTCAAGTGTCTCGTCTCTGACTGACTGTCACGCATGATGTTTTTCTAGCCTTTGCCTGGTCCTCCCATTTTGACTCAGCACCTGATTTTCATACAGCCTATACCTGACCAAAAATCCCTCTTCATACTCACTAAATTTTCTTTTTCCTCTAATTTTCTACTTTTAGTTAAATGCTGTTATTGGTAATCTTGGATGATCTGGGGCTCTCTTTATTCTACTGTGTGCAGTTCCAGTTCTAAGCCCTATAAAATGGGGTGTAAATTCAATTAAATGCCAGTACAAATCACCCAGAGTAGAGGAAATAGAAGCCTGTATTCCAGAGTGTTTCTACTACACTGGTGATAAACCGTTGACTCTGGCTGTAGTCATACTATCACAAATTAGAGGTCATTAAGATAATTTTTTAAATAATTTTTTTATGTAAGTAAATATTACAAACCTTTTTACAGGTGTTTTTAAATGCAAATCACATCCTTGAACACAGCAGAGTTATTCCCATGAATACAAGACTATGTACAAGAAATAATACAAGGACACAAATAATAGTAAGAAATAAAATGCTGATGATAATTGACATTAATGTATTATTCTAGAGCATGACTATTTAAAATCAACAGAGGTACAATTTGAGTACAGTCTTACAAGACAAGAAAAGGACTATAGACATTAAAATATTCTATTTTTCATTCCTGCAGAATTTTCTGAAAATCACACAACACAAAGTTTCCATAGATCTTTTGTTTTCAGATGAAAATAACCTCTTAGAGCAACTTGACTCCATATTTTTCAGTACTACAGTGTGCTAAAGGACACAGAAGTAGATCTGCTTGAAAGCAGGAGATGCACATTAGATGATTTACTGGAAGTTACGGTGCTGTATAAAACATTTCTAATCTAGCCTGAATAATCATCTGACAGTGTTTATGTTCAGGGGGAAGATCTACATCTCTTTGGACCTTCACCCTGACAGACTCTATGTAGCCAAAGACTTTGCAGGAGGGTAATTTACTGTCTCTCAACCCTGAGATTACCATTGCAGAGGGTGATGGTTTGGTAGTAATCAAGGGATCTATCCATACAACGGTATCTTTTGGCAAGGTTACGATAGAAAAGACATGACTATAAAAGAAAGGACAATTAACCAATCTCACTTTGCTGGTGAGCGAGTGAGGCATAGATCAGTGAGATGACTTTACACACAAAGAAAAAGCAAGATATTGAAGCCAGAAGTTCCAAAATGCCCAAGTTTTTTAACTTAACAATTTAACTTTCCCCAATTTTTTTTTTTTTTAACTTACCTTCATGGCTGTTGTTCTCCATGGTGTTATCCCATCACAGCAAATGTGTCTCTCTCAGGCTGCAAGTTACACAAGAAAGCCAAATGTCATAATGTACCTCATTTTCCCAAGCGCTCTAAAGTGTCACCCGATGAACACGATGCTGATTTGTTGGTGGTGGTGTTTTAAAAAAGCTGCATTTTCTTTTTGAAATTAACTTTTAATGCAAACAGGGTAATTTATGAAGTACTGCCAGTTAAATTCTTAACTACATCAGGTTTTATGTATGGCTTTCCATCATGCTGAACTAAGAGTTTAATAATACAGCTGTCAGAGCAGCTAAAGTTAGCAGAACTTTAAAAGCAGCCTTTCGAAAAAAGGTGTCCTAAATCTTATGAAGGATAAAGCATGAAAAACAAATTTGATGGAAAATAATCCATAGATCTTTGGCCCTGGCCATTTACCCATTTTTCCTCTAAATTGCTTCTAATAAATAAAATGGAGGTATGAATGATGGGAGAAAAAAGTTCTGTATCTGCTATGCAGTTCTGAAAGAAAAATTTCCAGTTCAAGTGTTGGCTTATTATTCAAAGCCCCTTAACTGGGATGAACTTTAGTCCCCTTGAAGAATTTAATTTTTCCCTTCTCTTGTCCTTTCCACTTTGAAGGAGAAATTACGAACTCTGACTGGGCCATGTTTAATTTTACTTATATAAGAACTGTAGATGATGTAGCATAAATATTACTGCTTCACTAATAACCATGATCAGACAAATTCAAGAGTCATAGTGAGAGCAATTACATAAAAAATTAAACAGAGAGAGAATCATAGACTAATAGAATCAAAGAATCATTTAGGTTGGAAAAGACCGTTAAGATCATTGACTCTGACCATTAATGTAGCACTGCCAAGTTTACCACTAAACCACTTCTCTAAGCACCACATCTACATGTCTTTTAAGAACCTCCAGGGATGTTGACTCAACCACGTCCCTGGGCAGGTTGTTCCAGTACTTGACAGCCTTTTCAGTGAAGAAATTTTTTCTGGTGTCCAGCCTAAACCTCCCATGACACAACTTGAGGCCATTTCCTCTTGCCCTGGCATTTGTTACCTGGGAGAGGAGTCTGACCCCCACCTCACCACACCCTATTTTCAGGCAGCTACGAAGAGCAATAAGGTCTCCCCTGAGCCTCTTTTGCTCCAGACTAAACCCCCCAAGCTCCCTCAGCCATGCCTCACAGGCGTGCCCCAGACCCTTCCCCAGCTCTGTTGACCTTCTCTGGACATGCTCCAGCACCTCAATGTCTTTCTTGAACTGAGGGGCCCAAAACTGATCACAGGATTCGAGGTGTGGCCTCACCAGTGCTGAGTACAGAGGGACAATCCCTGCCCTGGTCCTGCTGGCCACACTGTTGCTGATCCAGGCCAGGCTGCCATTGGCCTTCTTGGCCACCTGGGCACACTCTGGCTCACATTCAGCTGCTGTCAATGAGCACCCCACAATGCTTTTCTGTCTGACATCTTTCCAGGCACTCAGCCTGTAGCCCTGTAGTGCTTTCCCCCAGCCTGTAGCACTGCCTGGGGTTGCTGTGACCCAAGTGCAAGACCTGGAACTTGGTCTTGTTGAGCCTCACACAGTTGACTTCAGCCCATGGATCCAGCCTGTCCAGATCCCCCTGCAGAGCCTTCCTGCCCTCCTGCTGATCAACACTCCCACCCAACTTGGTGTCCTCTGCAAATTGAGGTTGCTCTCAGTGCCCTCATCGAGATCATAGATAAATATATTAAAGAGGGCTGGCCCCAACACTGGTCCGTGGGGAACACCACTAGTGATCAGCTGCCAGCTGGATGTGACTCCACTCACCACCACTCTCTAGGCTTGGCTATCCAACTAGTTTTTTGCCCAGGGAACAGCTGACCCACCCAAGCCATGAGCAGCCTTTTTTTTCCAGGAGAATTTTGTGGGAAGTTGTGTCAAGGGCTTTACTGAAGTTCAGGTAGACACATCTACAGTCTTTCCCAGCCAACAAAGTAGGAAAAATGGTTTTTTTCAAGCTATTGGTTACTCATAGCTAAGGAGAATTAACCAAAAGATTTTCAACTGCTTTCAAAAATAAAATTGGTTCTGCGCTTTGCCAGAATATACTCTATATGCAGAATATAACTTACCTTAAGCCTGATTTCAGTAAAAACATCAACCTGGTTTCATTTTCTTCTGTGTTGTGTCCAGCAGAACTGACATACAGACAACTCTTGCAGTGCTGAGGTCTGCAAGGAAATACGGTGACCTCTGGTCAGCCTCAGCAGTGCTGTGAATTGGGAGAGCAGTGATTGCTGTTGCTCTCGGTGGGCTGTGTGTGCAGAGGCTGTGGCTGCTGGAGTGTAGAGAGTACAGTGTTTGCTGAGGGCTACGCCATAGCCCATCCAGCCTGTCCAGGGGGACAACATTCACTCTTTCTCTTTGAACACTATTAGAGCTACTCATGAGCTACATCCTCCCAGATGGATTAGCGTGAAGAGGAGTACTGTACACAAAGTCCTGAAACAATTTTTCTGTGTGGCTTTGTGTGTTATTGTCTTGGCTAGCACATGTGGCATCCACATGGGGTTCACTCAGAGTATACAGTCAAGGTTGCATGTTTTCCCTTCCATTGCAGCACATGTGCTGATGTACTTGAGTTCAATTGCCCTGTTCATAATTTAGTACAACTGCACTGATTACAGATGCCTAGAACTACCTAACTAATGAAATAAATTTATAAATAAAATCAGTTGTATCTTAATTTATATTATACTCACAGAATTACCCCTTTTGATGGTAGTTCAACACTTGGACTCTATGATCTTAGAGGACTTTGCCAACCTTAATGATTCTAAGTTTCTATAATTCTATGACTTTTTGAAAGCTAGATGTTTACATAAGGTTAGTATAACATTTAGTTTTGTACAAGATTCAGGCAGACAGGTTTTCTCAGATTGATTAATGTTCTTAATAACTCTTAATTCTTTCATCTCTTTCTAAATTGGGTTTTTGGCAGCTGTAATGTTTCTTAGACACAACTTTATTGCAGAAGTAAATTTTTAGTTACTTTTTAAAAAATAACATTATTTTGATAAGGAGGGAAACATGAAACCAAGTAATATTCTCACTGTGACAAATTTTTGATGCTCATTTTTAGCAGGCAGAATCTTCCCATTAAATTTTTGAAGTCACTTGAGCAGACTTATTAAAAGACATTTCTTAAAAAAGAGGGAGTCTAGCAGGATTTTACCTGCTTCTTACTTTTTCTCAATTCAGAGTTTAATATTTATATCAAAATTTATGCTGGAATGTATAGGACTCCCATAATTTGTGTTTTTTTTCTCTCTGGTATTTTTTGCCTATTTGCTAACTTCTTAATTTTATAAGTTCTAATATAGATTTATTATTATTCTGGGAGTGGAATTATATGCCTCCAAAGAACCCCCTCTGCGTCAGTCTGTGAAGGAAAAATTAATTCTATCTCCATGCACTGTAAATAAATTGTATGCTAAAGAGATCAGCCTTTTTAAATATCTTCATGTCTTTTTTATTTTATGCATCTTCATCTTTACAAGCTCAATAAGAGAACTATTATGAGTCAGACTAGAAAAGAGAAAAAACAAACAAACATGCAGAAGTGCAGCATTACCTCTGCTTTCCAAATCATTAGGCATTTTAAATTAGATTATGACTTTATAATCTCCCAGCTAATATTTAGTTTTCCCTTACCAATTGACCCTGTGAAGTATATTTAATATAGTCCATAACTAGAGGGAATTTGAACAAGATTATTTTAGGTCCATAGTTCTGCAGAACCTATTGTCATCCACATTTAGCAATTTCTAGGTCAGCAGTTAATCTTCCAGCCAAGTTCTAAATGAATCCTGATTCTTAAATCACTCTTAATTCTTGAGTGATCATTTGACAACACTAATACTGAAATCACTG
Source organism: Acanthornis magna (assembly GCA_036785705.1). Classification (NCBI taxonomy): domain Eukaryota; kingdom Metazoa; phylum Chordata; class Aves; order Passeriformes; family Acanthizidae; genus Acanthornis; species Acanthornis magna. The sequence continues at coordinate 25,037,912 of JAWUZG010000028.1, forward strand.
ATCCTTCAAGCATCCTTGTCCTGCATACAGTCTAACAGAACTTCAGCCCCCAACCCAGCCACAGCTCTCAAAATCCCAGTCAACAGTGTCTCACAATCCCTCTCCAACAGCAGCCCTGCTCCTGGGTCCCCACATCCTCTTCTTCCAATCCCCTACTTCAAAGCTTCTTCATGAGTTCCTTCAGCAATTTCAGAATGTTTCAGAAAGTAGCAGAATATCGCAGACAAAAGGCCACAAACAAGCCATGGAAAGGCAAAGAAGAGGAACCTTCATTGCTCAGGGAAGGGAGAAAAGAGAGTGAATCCAATTCCAGCCGTTGAAGGATGTCACACTAAACAGCAGATAGTAGGAGAACCAGATGGATCTTTGCCAGGTCATAAGCCAGTGGGATAGGGATAGACCAGAAGCGCTCTCCCTCAGACAGAAACTTTGTGTATTGTGGGATCCTGCTCTGGAAAAAAACCCATCTCTGAGACCAGAACTGAGGAGTTTCTAACCCAAATGTCCATATAGCACCAAAAGCCTTTGAGAAGAACATGCTTCAAGAAATCCAGAAAACAATACCTAATTATTGCGCTTGCTCCGGGTGAAGTTCATTTGCTGTAGGCCTAAGCCATGGGGGAGAAGGGCTTTGGCTTCTCACCTGCCCATGAAAATAAAAGCCCTGATTAACATGTCTGTTCCTTGGCTGACAGAAATGTGAGAGGTGTGAGAATCTGCCAGAAGCTTCCTCCATATCCAGCAGACCCAATTCAAGAAGGCTCTGAGATGGGGGTGTTCCTGGCCAATGCTGGGCCAATTAGAAGTAGTGGTAATGCCTCTGGGATATTTAACAAGAAGAAAAAAAGTTATTGCACAGATGTAATTGTGGCCAGAGAAGAGCAGGGTGAGAAAACATGAGAGGAACAGCTCTGCAGACACCAAGGTCAGTGGAGAAGGAGGGGCAGGAGATGCTTCAGGCACCTGAGCTGAGATTCCCCTGCAGCCCCTGGTGCAGATGATGGTGAGGCAGCTGTGTCCCTGCAGCCCATGTAGGACCACAGGGATGCAGAGATCCACCTGCAGCCCATGGAGGAGACCCATGCTGGATGCCTTAGAGGAAGCTGTGAACCCATGGGAAGCTCGTGCTGGAACAGGCTCCTGGGCAGGGAACTGCAGACCCATGGAGAGAGGAGCCCATGCAGGAGCAGGTTTCCTGTAGTACTTGTGACCCCATGGGGGACCCACGCTGGAGCAGCATGTCCTTCACACTGTGGAAGAGTGCACCCTGTAGAGGAATGACCCATGCTGCAGCAGTCTGTGGAGGACTGTCAACTGGGATGGACTCATGTCCAGTCAGGTTGGATATCAAGAAAAGGTTCTTCACCCAGAGGGTGGCTGGGCACTGGAAGACACTCCACTAGGAAGTGGTCACAGCACCAACCTGACAGAGTTCAAGAAGAGTTTGAAGAATACTCTCAGGCACATGGTGTGACTCTTGGGGTGCCCTGTCCTGGGTTAAGAGTTGGACTCGGTCCTTGTAGATCCCTTCCAACTCAGCTTATTCTGTGATTCTGTGCAATGCTAAACCACAGCTGCAATATTTTATTTTGTTAGTATTTTTCCAATTATGGTTCTCATTATTTGTTTTGTTACCATTTTTTATTCCTGTTTCCCTCATCCTCTCTGTGCTATCCATCTATCAGTGTTTTGTTTTATCATAATTACTCAGTTTTCGTTTTTCTGATATTTGGCCTGAAAGATGTATTTCATTTTCTCTTCATACAGCTTAATTTCCTTCCTCTCTAAATATCTAAATTGCTACGTAGAAAATACATTACATCAAATACATGCTGCTATAGAAGCTGAGAATAAATGGTTTGACACCTAGTAGATGCTGAGTTGCCAAGTTACCACTCCAGATATCTGCAGTCTCATTGTGGAAATGCTAGTAGCATTCATCCTTTGCTCACATACACTATAGAGTTATAGGAAATAAACAGAAATCATACTGAATAGAAAATATTACAATATAAGAAGATGATATGAGAAAAAAAAATCGATGAAAAACTCCTGGAATAGTTTTGAGAGACCTTTAAACCTCCTGAATAATTTCCTTCAGTGCTAGTGTTCTTAAATCCTCACCAGCTCTGCACTAACTCCAGGGTGAAATTACCATCCTTGATCTTTTCATTGGGATTTCTAACTCTCCCATTCACCAATTTCAATTCTCTTTGTAGAGAAGGAAAGGCTGAGAGGATTAGGTTTGTTCAGCCTGGAAAAGAGAAGGTTTCAGGGCAACCTAATCCCAGCCTTCCAGTACCTGAAGGAGAGGGACTTTTTAGAAACCATGTAGTGACAGGACAAGGGGGAATGGCCTCAAACTGACAGAGTGGAGGTTTGCGTTAGATATTAGGGAAATATTCTTTACTGTGAGGGTGGTGAGGCACTGGAACAGGTTGCCCAGAGAAGCTGTGGATCGAAGTTGTGGATGCCCCATCCCTGGAGGTGTTCAAGGCCAGGCTGGATGGAGCTCTGAGAAACCTGGTCCAATGAAAGGCATCCCTACTACCAGCAGCAAGTTGGAACTAGGTGCTCTCTGAGGTCCCTTCCAAACAAAACCCTTCTATGATTCTGTTCTTTTTCAAATGACCTTTTCTGTATTTCCTGCTTGTAACACTCCATTTCTTCTGTCTTCCCTGTTAGAGACACTGTTATTAGTGTTACTTCTCTGCATTAGTCCTAAAGTCAGGCAGTCAAAAATAATGACATTTATAATACTTTTCTTTGATCAATTTTTCTGGGATGGCCAGAAAAGGCATCAGGCACTGTATGATGATTGAGATGGAAAATGTATATGATGCCAAAAAAAATATATCAACCTGTACTAGACATCTCTTTTTGCCTCAATGAGTTTATGTTTTATGTCACCTTTTCTCATTAAATTATGCTTTTCCTTGTATTTGCTCTTCATAAATAGTCTAACAAATATGTTATAGCCATTTAACCCCCCCCTTTTTTTTTTGCAAATTCCATACATTTTGAGGGGATTTTTTTACTGAAATTGATCTATCTGTGGTTGAAATTATGTATCAAGTTCCTTACCTGAGATAACAAAATATAACATCTCTAACACAATTAATTGAAACTTTTTAACCTCTGTATAGATCTCTCTCCACCTTCTGTTAATTCATTCAGAAATTATTGCTTCAGAATTAATTTGGAGCAACAGCACTCACAAGTTGGAGGTTATTTTATTTCTGAAGTTATTAATATTTATTATTAAATAGCAGTAACATTTTAACATTTGTTTTCCAGTAATTGTAATCAGAATTATGGCAATTGAAATGGGAATGAGGGTACAATAAGGAAATGTATGGAAAGCATGAGAATAGATGTGGCAGAAATATTATTGTCAGTCTTGCAAGAACTATTTGTTTCTGTATTTATATTGTCTTGGGTGGGATTTAAATTTGTATTTGACATTTACTGGTTTTCCCAAGTAGCACTCTAACACCTTGATGTCATTTGTCTTGTTTACTTGAATGAATTATGGAATTAATTGTTTATGTGGGCATTTCTTGGACTGTTTTCTGTATGCATTTGCTTTTCTTTTGTTTGTTTAATTCTTGCTTTTCTTATGTTTAATTAGTTCAGTGTTCCTCTTTCCACCCCAAGTTGCACAATGTTTTTTGAAGTAGCAAAGAAGTAGGTCAGGAGGGAATAATTCTGTTCTTCAGGAAATGGTGACATTTTGGGGTTTTTTTCACATTATGAAATGGAACTAAAATGACTATAAACCATATTTTCAAAAATATCATTAAAAACATTTAAGGGAATCATATTGCTTTGTTACCAAAAAAAGTATAAATATTTTCTTATTAAAGCATTTTGAAAAACACATGATTTGTATTAAAATAGAAGTTATTTCAAAAGTAAGTTTGGAAAGAAATTATTTAAAGCTTTCACAAATGTTAAAATGAGACAAATCTCTACATGAAAAAATGTGCCAAATTATCCAGAATTTCCAAATATATTACTTTCTTTTTCTAATAATTTGGTCAAGGTTCAGTACTCTCCACACCAGGGTAACCTTCAGGCAATACAAATAAGTAATTTCCGAAAACAAACACTACAGCTTCATTCTCTTAGAGAAAGCTTTCCCCTTTTCCTTTGCACCCACTCACCTGCTTCCCTATTTTCCTCTGAACAGCACCAAACAACAGCACTGTCTTCTGCTTGCTCAAGTTTCTGGCAGCCTGGTAACTCCTGTTCACGGCTGACATCAACTAACAGAGCTCTGACTCATTTTAATCAGCTTCACTTCAAGTTGGCTTTCTTGCCTACCTTTGAATTGGCAAAATCTGTTATGACTTTGTCACAGCCAAAATGCAGAACTGTCCCCATCTGGAAGGACTAACAGCCATGCTTTATACTACCCCTCTTCTGGCATGTGACTTCTCTGGCTCCAGCTGGTCTTTTTTCTGCCCTCGATCTCCGTAATTTCCATTTGTTCTCCTTCTGTCAGGGCTTCAATAGGTCCCTAAGTTTTTGACATACGTTATTCCCCCCGTAGACCCATTTCTGTGAATAAAAATTCAACTGCTATCCTGATACTGATGTACCCTACAGAGAATCCTTCTATCCAAATAAAAATGTCAGTCTTTTTTGGTGTTTCTCCCCATTTCTGTCAGTCTAATACATCCAAAACATTTTCTTTTCCAAGCTTTCTCTGCCACTGGGCTTTTTGTTAAGCACTACCCTTTCTGCTATACCAGTTTAGGTGTTGACTTTGATTCACTAAGCATGTGAAGCCCTACAGAATTTTATAACTAAGTCTTCCCAATAGTTTTCAACCAAGATGAGTAAGGACATATCTACTGGACAAAAACATTCATCCAGTAATTCATCTTGCATTTTGATTTCTGCAACATCCTGAAATTGAGACCGAACTAGAACTGTTTGACACTTGGACAGGATAAGCAAGAAGAAATTGGACTGAAACAAAGGGCCCAAGGGGAAAGGGCAGGTAAAGGCATAATTTATCAATACACAGAGAAAGAAGCAAAACATGTGTACCTGCTAGAGTGCATACTCTCTGGAGTTTGACATGGAACCTAGGATTCCTAATTGTCATTATTTTGTCCACCATTAAACAACAATTTGGTCTTTTGGTGGTTAGCTATTGTTACCAGTCACTTTAATTACTCAAGTGGCAGAAATTTACATGAATCTAAATACTGTTGTACTGCTGGTGAATTACAAGGCATTCAGAATCAGTTTGAGAAGATGTTTTTGTTTTTAGAGCATATCTAGGAATCACCAGAAGAAAAGCTGCCTAGAGAAAAAATTTAAGTCAGAAGGCATATATCTCTTCATCAAAATGGGTAATGTAGAAACTGTAACTTTGTGCAGGAAGATGATACCAGGTGACTTAACCCTTTAAACCCCTCTCCAACCACAGCTGAACTCACTTGTACAAGGACTTTGCAAAGCACCCTTCAAGGGAAACAAATTTAAGAAAAACCCATAGTGTGTTCCAGTGGACATGAATACCTGCTCCCGGATTAGATTGGGTTTTTATATTTAAAGTGATTGCCACATGCCATATTCCTACTTCATTTCTTGCAGGTGCTGTGAGAGACTGCAGTACTGTACCAAGTAGAAATGGAAAAATTACACTTTCTGAAAACTTCTTCTGCCTAGAGTCTGAACTACAGAAGTCCTTAGCATGTGGGACTTGTATTCATGACAATGGAAGCTGTGCTTTGTCTTTTAAAAATAAGGCCACTGCCTGCATATTTAAAGGAAAAATTTGGGGGCCAGTTATTTTTCAAGATACTTTTTATGGCTATAGTTTGGATGCCTTCCATTTGCATGCAGAACAGCACACTCTCAGAAAGATCTGGAGAAGGCTCAGTCACTAATACACATCTGATTGAGTGAGGCCCCAGCTGAGAGCTTGTGGAGGAGATCCAGACCTAGCTACTACTGTGGTACTGACTTCAATTACTCTGAGGGTCTTCAGAGTAAGCTCACAGGGCTTGAACACCATGATTCTTAAATAATGTATGTCGAGGTTATGCACAGTCACTTTATAATTATGTCTTCAAAACACATTTTGAAAATTAAGTAAGCTCTAGAAATGATGGGATGAACATTAAAATATTATATAACTAGTCATTAAATGGGCATTACCAATTTTGTGCACAGGAGGAGACAGATATTTTGTGGAAAAAATAGCATGCAAACCTATCTTAAAGTATATGTGAAATAGAATCAATTATGGATGATGAGGCATCCTTTTTTACGACACTTCTTAACAGGCAAGTGTTTGACCCCATAGTTGCAGTAGTGATATTCTAATATAAGTAAGTGTGTGCAATTGAACTAATGAATATTCTGCACATTCTGTTGATTTCAGTTGATTTCTGACTGGTTCTTCTCATTAGTTTCTCACTAGTCTCCAGTTCATGATAATGTGTTTTGCTGCAGCAATGCTGATTGCTCAGCCTTATTTCTAGTGAATAAAACCTGTAATATATTCAGTGCAGAGGAAGTATAGCACATTTCAAGTAGTCAGCACAGTCAGCTCAGATCACTTCTTGTGCATTAGCAACAAAAGTTAACCTAAAAAGCTGTGTTGTAGCTCAGAATCCTTGAAGCATGACAGAACATTCCCTGTGCTTTTTAGTGACACCTTTTGGTAATAAACCCATGGTCTGTGATCTGATTGAATACACAGACTTGCTCCTCTCTTTTCTGTTGACATCTTTTTCCTAGCAATGTGTCCATTTAAAGCTCCTTCTGGCTGAAGAAGAAAGCAGAAGAGAAAAATCAATGTATAATTTAAATAAGATAGTATGCCGTAGCAATGCAAAGTATAAGCATCAGGATAAAATCTGAAAGTAAACCCTGTTTGTAGGCTAGGATTAATGACCTTGTGTCCCAGCTAGGATTACATCTAGAAAAGGTCATTAAAAGTTATCTTTGCATTTAAGACTTCAAATTTCAGAAAAAGGGCAACTCAATACCTTGCAGGAATACCACCTTCTGAGTAGACAAAGGTAAGACCAGAAGTGCTATCAAGCTTACACCTTCATCTGTGATTACATTCATCTTGCTTATAACATTGGACTTTAAAGACAAGATTCTCAAGTTAGACTTTAATCTTATTCCATTTTTCCCTAAATTGCTCCTAAAATATTAAGGTAGTAGACAAAATCAGGGATAAGGTGCTGAAGAATGCTGCATATATCCATAAGAATTATGTCTGCACAAAAAGGAAATTTCTGTGTATTACTATAACCATGCAGCACATCCACGATGCTGCATTTTATGGATGTGTTTAAAAGTGAGATGAGAGAAAGAAAATTGTCTTTTTGCAACCAAAAGAGAAATGCAGTTTACTGTTTACACACTATAAGAGAGTAAATGATTCCAGAAGCTTAACAATTCTGCTAAACTCAGTACACAATTATGGTACATCCAGAATTCCCTGATTTCTATATTTTTTTCAGCATCAAATACCAGAAGATCTTTAAAGAGGGCTGGGGATTGAGAAGCATATTGTCTTGGAGATGTTAATAAGCCTCCAAACCTCTCTAGGTGTGTCAATCCATGATGCTTAAAGTGTTCAGGAACAGATGCTCTCTACCACTGCACCCACTGGCAGGGGTAGGAGTTTAAATTTACAAGTATTTCCAAAGCATAATATGTATATTTCTTTTGTGTAACCAGGATATTTCATTATTTTTCCCTCATACAAGGACACAAGCTTATGTTTTACCTAGGTTGAACTCATTTGGGGGACCAGGAATTTGATACTTGAAAGTTTTTTATTCAGACTAGATGTTTAATTTAACTGTGTTAGACTAGTAGTGCCCTGGTTTCCACTCTGCTCTGCCTTTAAAAGCAAAGACAGCCACTGCATCCTCTTTTGCTGCACCTGTCAGGGAGGTGGAAAGTGTGGTAGCTCTGAATGGAAAGTTACAATCTCTTGCAAAAATGTAAGACTAGAACTTGAATGCTAGTTTTATGGACCTGATCCTGAATATGAAAACACAAACCTAGATTTTGGCCTCTGGATTATTAATCCCATTGCTGTAGGTTTCAATAGATCATATTCAAATCAAGCAACTGAGAAAAAGGCAATGCCTAATAAAAGTCTTAAATGTCACCCCTTTCCAGATCTAAAGGTTAAAGCCAAGTTCAAGTTGACAGGTCTGTGCACTGAGAACCAACGCCCTGTGTGCCACAGAACCACAGCCTTATTCAATTCCCATCTAACTTCCATTTAAAATCTTTCCCTGTGTATTTGCATGGTTACATGTGTATCCTACAGTAAATTTAATGAGAGAACTATGTAGTTTGAGAATGATGCAATTGGCATCCCTGGAGATCTTTATCAGCTATTTTTAAAATTCTGAACTATTCCCTGATGCCTGTTATTTCTCAAGAGCCTGAAATCTTAACGCTGATTTTAATCAAGCAATACTACTTCATAATTATACAGAATTATTACTGTTTTCACTAAGACAGGTTCTTTGTAGAATAGTAATATTCAGACTCCATAGTTTAAATCCCTGCCTTACTAACTGTTAGACAAAAAAATTTCTAAATGTGTTTCTATGGAGACCTGATAGGAAGAAGACACAATTTATAATCCTGGTAAGTGCAAGTCTTTAGCTTTCAGATCTACATAAAAATGCCAGTTTGGATAAGCTCTTTCATTATTAAATGTTATTTTATTTTTATCTGACATCCAGTTTTTCTTATACAGAGGAATTTTATGTTTGAAAAATAGTAGACAACAAGAAGATGACAAAACCAAAAACATGTTAGGTTTTGTTTTTAAAACAAGTCAGGAACTTGGAAGTGTAGAAAGTGTCTAGGCTGCTGTGACTGCAGAAAAGAAAATGCATTTCAATTTAAATTACATCATTCTCTTTTATTGACTGTTTGGCTATGCTGAACATCAATAATTCTTTTTCTTTAACTTTTCCTCCTAAGTCACTCTGAATTTATCTTGAGTTTTTTACAGAGAGCTTTACAAATCCCTCCCATAAAAGACTGATCTGTCAGTAGCATGGCCTCTACCCAGCACCATTGTTCTAAGAGAATATGGGCTAAATGCACGTGATCCACAAGCTATATACGTGTTAATACTCCAGACCTATTTATTCCGAATCTTCCATCAAGATACATCATTCTTTAGAGTACATTTGAGGGGAGAAAATGCAGAGGAAAAAAAAAAAATAAAGCTTTCTTTAAACAAAACAATAAATACCCTAAGGACCTTTGGTTGGACCCTTTAATTTGGTCTATTGACACCCCCCTTGATTTCCTTTGTCTCTTGAGCTGACCCACCCAATCAGTCTTATTTGGAACAGAGCTCAGCAGGCCTATGTGAGGTTTGGTTCAATTCTGCTTGAAGAGTTAACTACAGATTGATTCAGCAACGTTATAAAAAGTATTTTTTTATCAGTTTACCTGTACCCACACATGAAATGTTTTACTGGCTTATAGGTATAACATTTTGTTTTTCTATTTATGGAATACCCTAAGGAATAGATATGAGATTCATAACTCAGTGCTCCTGTCATGGTGCAAAAGGAGAATTCCCACTGCAGGGCTGGCTGGCTGCATGTCCCAGGATCTGACTCCATGCCCTCAGCAGATCTCCAGCTCTGCTCTGAATAAAACTGGCAGATATCATATAAGTGTTGCATTCTCTTATGTGTCATCAAAGTATTTCCCTTACTTGTATTGAGCTTGTATATGTTTGGCTTTTGTAATCATAGCCTGTTTAGTTCTTGCTTTATTTTTTGATGTAAGTAAAGCAATCTTCTTAAAAAATAATAAAAATTATATAATCTTATTTCACAAGGGGCAGAGAAGGGGAAAACAATTCCATAAAAGTACCTTTTTTTGGCCATAAAAATTAGGATTCTATCAAATATATACTGCTACTTATAGCCCAGTCTTTGCATCTAAAATTATGAAATATGCTGGATAAAGAAAAGTACAGAATGAAATTAATAAACTAATTCAAAGAAAATGTTCAGTACACAGAACCTTCATGTCTATAAAAAGATTTACACTTTGACGCTAAAGATGATTCTTTTATTAAAGAGTTGTATCTTGCCATCACTGTTTTTGAAGGATATTTGGTTTTCAAGTTCTTAGATTTATAGAAGCAATCATCATTCCTGCAGCCTGTGTCTTCTGATGAGTGTTAAGCATGTGCTGCTAATGTGTATTCCTCACAGAACTCTTCAGTCCATACTGGAACCCAGCAATTGCTCTCTTTTAAGGAAGGGATTGAAACTGTGCCCTTCAAGTAACACCAAACACTCTGGACTAATTTTAAATGGCAGGGAGGTGAACCTGCTGGCATCCCAGAGCTGTGCCCAGGCAGAGGGCTGGAGATGGACATGTGGCCCTGTGCCGCCACAGGGCAGCGTTGGCAATGAATTACAACCCACAGGATTGCATCAGCTGTACCGCTGCTGGAAACCCCAAAGTGAGCTCCAGAGTCCACCAAGACACAGTGTCCTTTTGTTTTCTTCTATGCTCTTAAAATGACTTGCAGTTGTGTTGGCAGTCACAACTCTTGCTGAAGGTAGCTGGGATTGCAAGTGTTCATCTCAAAGTGATTAAAGATCAGATTTATGTAAAATGTAAATATTTCATAACATAGCTGTCAGCCAATTCTGAAGTGAAAACAAGTGTAAGAGCTGACTAAAAGCTTTGGTTTGGTATTTAGAAGACAAAAACTCCCATAGTTTTATTAGGTTTTTGGGGTTTTTTTTTGTTTTTTTTTTTTTTAGATCTATTATTTTAACTGTGTCTGTTTGATTATCTGTATGACTTAATCAATACAATTCTTGAATTAGTTCTGTGGTGCAGTTCTTCCGCCACATTAGCAAGAGCTCAAAGATGGCTGTCTTTCGGCTGAAGACCGTAGTCAGCGTAATGAGGCAGCTTTTCTGCTAATGTGCTCTCATGAGACTTTCTGTGAAGCCACACAGGAATAGAACAGCTTTCCCTTCTCAAAATAAAAAAGCTGGTCAGCATCTCCAGGGTCCCTTCTGCCCAAAAGCAATTTTTTCACCCTACAGTTATTTAGCCATAGGAAAAGACGGTTGGGTCCCTCCTAGTCAGGTCAGACTACAGCTCTGAATAATGTTTTCCTGGGAAACCTCTCTTCTTCCAGGTATGCTAATGAAGCTTGGGTTTAGGCATGCGTGTTTAGAAACTGGGCTGAGTATGTTGTGTTTCTTTTTAGATATCTGCTTTGCTGGACTTGGAAATTCACTAGTCAGAGCAGTTTATCCTTGCATAGTCTTATTAGGAGTCACTAAACAGTGTGTTACTTTGACATGTGAGTTCTGCTCTTCTGTATTTTTATATATCCCTTTAATTTCTAGATCCTAGATTTTATTTTCCAAAGAACTGGACATTTAAATACAGCATTTACTATCAAGAATACTTTTCATTTACATGAGGTAGACCTCACATATAGTAAGCTTTCTTGAAATATATGTCTGGAAAAACTTGCTGTTTCTTGTAGGATTTAAAATTGCATTCACATTTGAAGGTTTGACCCTGCCTTCATTTAATCAATTTCTGGTATCTATTAGAAATATCTCTTTCTCAATCTTTGTACCACCCATGCTAAAGCAAATTTCTCCTTATCACTTATTTCTTATGTCCCTCTGTAGATTAAGAACTGTTTTCAGAAAGAAATGGTTTTCTGGATAGCACGTAATAAAAGGAAAAAGATAAAATAAGAATTCATAAACTTTCAGAAAGTACATAATTTAATTTCATTTGAACTAATTATCCCTAGAAAAGAATTATACTAATTTTATAGCATTATCCATGGCTTTTGCTTTTGTTGTCACTAAACATGTGACAGTGATATAAATTGTCTCTGTTTTAATTTAAAAGAGCATTACACTGTTCTGCAAAGGAGCTAGATAAAGTTAAGGAGAGGATATATTTTATTGTCTCAAATGAGTATTTTAAAATACTCAAATAAGTACTTTAAAACTTCTTCAGTAAAATATCAGGCAAGCAGGGGGGGGGAAAGCCTTAGACAACATATTAAAAGAAAAACCTCCAAAAGTAATATTTTATAAGGAAGATAGTGTCAAAGAAATCATTGGGTTCCAAGACAACCAAGACTGGGAGTCTTGGATTTGTTTCTTGCTCCAAAGGTGTCTGTTTGTGTAGTTTATTTGCTCAGCTTCTGTTTACAGAAGTATCAGAACCTTAAAATAGGCCAAAATATAATTAACTATGTCTTTTAGGTCACTTTTCTTACTGAACATCATGAGAAGGGACCTATTATAACTGAAAATCAAATCTCTCTGCTTCTATTTTCCCATTTCAAGAATAAATGGAATGGAAAATTAGAAGATATGAGGCCTTGGAGCATTAATTACTTGGATCACCTCAGTAAAAATTTGTTTGATTTTTCACAGAGGAATCCTGTGAAATTCTGAGAATATTACAGGTGTTATGTTTATAGTTGCTTCAGTCAATTTATATTTTACTTTTGGTGGTGTTTTTCCTGCATTTTTTGGGGGGAGAGGGTTTTGTAGAATTATTAAGCCATATACTCAAAGACAATAATTCCTTTAGCATTTCTGAGGTTAGTTTTGGAAAAATATATTTCTTGCTAGTGGAAAAATGTAATAATGGGCATCTACAGAGTTTATCTTTTGATTTATTTGTTTGCAGTTCTATAGTACATCTAAAATATGAATGGCTTATTTTTTTGTTAATCTTTTGTTTTGGGGTTTTTTTTTGGCTCTGGTTTGTGGCTTTTCCCCCGGACCATAAAAATCTGCTATTTTCTAGTGTTCTTCTCTTTCATTTTGCTAATAAAAATCTCTGCCTTTTTTAAAGGGCTACAATTTTCTTTTATCTTACTACAGTTCCCAATTGCCTCCAACTCACCAATCAATTGCACATAAATGCACGGGAGAGTCAACAGAATAAAAGAAACCACATCTTGTTTTTCTTTATGTCCTTTATTCCAAACCCAGTAATATCTAACTTTAGGGGAAGGTAAGGTGCAATCCATTGATAAGGACATCCTGTGTTCAGCTCTGGGCCCCCAGCATAAGAACTTGGAACTGTTGGAGTGAGTCCTGAGGAGAGCCACGAAGATGATCAGAGAGCTGGAGCCTCTCTCCTGCGAAGGCAGGATGAGAGAGTTGGGGCTGCTCCGTTTGGCAAACAGAAGGCTCCAGGGACACCTTACAGTGCCTCCCAGTACCTAAATGTGATCTGGAAAGGGACTTTTTACGAGGGCATAGAGTGATAAGACAATGTTTTAAACTGAAAGAAATTAGGTTTAGATAAAATATTTAGAGGAAATTAATTACTCTGAGGGTGGGGAGGAACTCGAAAAGGTTACCCAGGAAGGTTGTAGATGCCTCATCTCTGGAAGAGTTCAAGGTCAGATTCAACATAGCCCTGTGCAACGTGATTTAGAGGGTAGCATCCTTGCCTGTGAAAGGAGGTGGGGGTTGAGCTGGATGATCTTTAAAGTCCTTTCCAACCCAAACTTTCTATGATTTTAAAAAACATATTGAAAGGAGTAGATAGAAGAGAAACAGATCACAGACAGTTTTGGCCATGGTTTTGCCTGCTTGGGTATTAAAAGGAGAATTGTAGTGGATATTAAAATTCTTATGGACTTACTTTTTCTCAGCATGAGTTATTTAAAAATAATACAACTTTCAATAAAAGTACTACTATTTTATTACAGTCTTAATGCCCACCTTCATTCTGGCTTTTATTGTAACTTTCAAGGAATAAAATGCCAAACACATTCTTCAGTTAGTAGCAACTGATTCCTTGATGAGAAAATTCTTGATGTTTAAAGCATCTGCCAAACACCTTCACCCTACAATGTCTGTTGCTAATACACCATTATTGGGAGTGTGAGTATGTGTAGGCATCTGTCTGTCTATCCAGACATAAATTATAGTGTATACCTTGACATTTAAAATTTTATTAGTCCACGTGCTTCACATGAAATCCAAGAAATTGCACACCTCAGAAAACTTAATAAAGAAGAGGTATTTGACGTAAGACTGTTGTGAATTTTTCAGCATATCCAACAATTGACTACAGCACTTAATTTTTTTCTTAGGCATTAATATTATATTTGATACATTCCACACCATATCCATTCCTCTGACATCAGTAAAAATTATATGTGTAAATTCAGTGAGAGCAAATTTAAGTCTATGGTATTTACACTTAAAGATATAACTTGGCAACAGAATTTGCAACATGAAAGCCAAGAAATAGGTTATATTATTTATCCTATTAGCCTAGTATTTTCCTACACTACTGAGCCAAGTAAATGCATTTTATTAGTTAGAAAATCACTCTCCTTCAGGTTTGTTCTACTTTAAACTCTATGCATATTGCCTTTTTTTTCTTTCCCCACTCTTAACTTAGACCCTAGGCTCCAGTATTCTAATCTAATATATTTGAAGACAATTTAGGATTGCTAGAAACTACAGAGATTATACACTCCATACACCTAACAATATGAGTATGATTTTCAGTTACAATATGGTCTGTAGGCAGCTGAAGCTGGGGTAATTCAGCCTGTTCATTCAAATAGATTCTGGATCAAGACCTTAACTCTTGAGCAAGAAAGAAGATAAGTAAGATTGCTGGCAAAACTCCTTAAGCAATTTTTCATTAATTTATAGCTTCAGGTCATACATAACTCCCTGGCTACATTCACATAGACAAATTGAAAGGTCAGTATTTGAAAGTACAGTTTTACCTGTGGTTGCTTCACTGTGAGGTCTGTAAAAGGAGTTATTTCCTACTTCAAATGTCTGCAAATGTTAAGTTTTCCAGGAAAAAGGCAGTAACTAGCGAATACTGAATGTTTACAGGGGACTACTGTGTCTGGTGTCTCTTATGAAAATCAATTATGCTCAAGCAAAATCTTTCTTGTCCAAGGGAGGCTAATTATAGACACATCTACAAGGATTTTAGCATATGTTTAACTGCTTGCAAAATGGCTCTCTCCAGTTAAAGTGAGAGAATTACACTGTGCTGTTAAAATGAAACATGCATATACATCTCCTGGAAAATTCAGGATAATCTGGACAACAATAGATTATATTTGGTTTTGATTGACCAAGAGCCAAGCGCCTTTGGAGTTTAAGAAATCCTCTCTTTTACAGTTTGATTCTTGAAGGAAAATAAACCAAAGAGCCAAACTAGATTTCCAGTTGACTTGCAGGTTTCCTTCTGCTCATGCCCTCCACTTGCTAATTTTTTTTAAAAATCAGAGGATTAAAATCAGGGGGCATTGGGGTTGTTTTTTTGGTATTTTTGTAATTTGATTGGAGTTCAGGCCGTTGCTTCATATGCCTGCAAATTAAAATATGAGAGTTATCACCATAAGCTAAATGTGACAACAAGATTTTAGGTCATTTTTGTAAGACCCGTTTTGATGACCTGATTATCCAATGTGACCATTACATTATGGTTTTCCTAAAAGCCTAGCAGAAGTGTACACAAGAGCTAAAAGCTTTGAATGCTGTAGTGAGACTCTGGTGAATATCTTGCTACAAGGATAACTACTGAAACACTTGTTCTAGTTTTTACACATGCACCTCACTTCTGCAGTTTGTCCCATAAATGGTCCAGCTCTCCCTATCTCAGTCCCCTGATAACCTGAAAGTTTAAATGATCACAGAACATGCACGTGGAACAGAGACCATGGATTGCACATTCTTACAAAGTCATAAGAAAACGGAGCAGCTGAAAGAGGCATTTTCCTAAGCTCACTTTCTCCTGACGTGCAGCTGGCAGCTCTGAGGTAGCATATGCCTCATACAACAGCGAATATCTTTATTTATAGATGTATGGAACAGGACAACCCAAGCACAGAAAAGACAGTTCACAGAAGAAGTGTCACTATGCCAATAGTCCCTCTAAGAGGAAGGACTACACAACCCACATGAAGCTCAGGAGTCCCTTCAAGTCAGGGAGTAACTAAAGGAAAAGTTAACAAGCCCTAGGGAAATTAATCGTTTCAATTATGACCATGCAAACTGTAGAAGGCCCTGAAAAATAATAATATTTTAATGTAAGGGATACGAATCCTGGGATAAATTTGGGAAGCCCATTTACACGGAAAGTGATGCATATGAGACTTGAAAATTAAATTGAAAGACCATGTGAAAAAAAATTATGGTGACAGAGGAGAACCCTGGACAAAAGGAGCAACAAAGCAACCAGATATCTTTCTGAATGGGAAACAAGTTTTTGAAGGTCATAAAATGAATGTTAATAAACTAATGTAATTTATCAACAGTGTTTTTTTGAGTATTTTTTCCTGCTTTTCTTTTCATGCAGGATTAAGAATTGGGGCAAAAGGAAGCTGTATATGTAAGAAAGACACATAATGAACAAATACTCTTTCTGTGAACTCTGCTGTGAATTGTGAATTGCTGTGAAATGTGAATTGTGACATAAAATCATCACGGAACTAAATAATTTCCTGCTACTTTTGCACAGGCTACATTGTGACTCTTAAAAAAAAAAAGACAACTAAGACAAATAAACAGCAATGTGATGAGGAATGTAGAGATCACATACATCAGCAAGTTCTAGGTGCTGTGAGCATTATCCAGGTCAAATTTTGTACTGTGAGGAAACTTATTCAGGCAAATCTCCATTTACCAATGCGTTGGATTTAAAATTAGGCAAAATTAAACAAAAGGAAAAGAGTGGTTCATCTGAACTGATTATTTCATTAGATTTTTCTTTCCTTTTTACTTCTTCCAAGTACATTTTCACCTTTTTTAAAAGAAATTGGTTCTCTGAGCTAAGCCTAGAATTGTACTCTTTCTTTGATGCTGGAGCACTAAACCACCTACTTCACAGATTTGTATGTAGATACAAGCTATAGAAACAGGAAGGACTTAATCAAAAGAAAAGGAAAGTCAGTTCTATTTTACATCCAGATTTTAGCATATAGGAAATTCAAAAGATCCATCACATCTTTCAGTAGTGAATTTCCTTCTCTAATAGCATTGATGATCAAAGATTTCATTCTGCATAAGAAATGGGGAATTGTTCAATTCTTCCTTGTTTGCTTAGGATTATGCAGAATTTCTTTAAATATAAATATTGAAATATCTAAATTTATAACCAAGGGTCTGTGATTGCCTTTAACTTCCAAGAAGTTATGGGTCATGGGAGACCACCATTCCTTTTTACATGGATGAAGGCCAGCAGCAGTTTTCCCTCTAAAATGTTCTGGAACCCTTCACACTTGTATCAATTGGCATTAATCTTTTGTTTGTACAAGAAGTATCACAAACATGTAGGAAACATTTACTGGTCCAAGCAGCAAAGAATTTGAAAATACCATACCCAGTGTGTCAGTGACTGATGAGGTTTATGTTAGTAGGAGGAAACACAGGAATTAAATCAAGATATATTTATGCAAACTTTGTTTTATTGTATATTTGGCCTTGTTATGAAGTTATTTATAGATACAATTTACTTAACCAGTGCTTCTGTGTCAGGCTTCTGTTTCAAAAATTCATCAAAAATTCATCATCTGATCTGTTCAATAATATATATATACTTTAAAATGGAAAGCAACAAACTATAAATGACACAGGAGGGAAAGAAAACACATGCTGCTATGTATTCATTTTTATGGATATGAATCATGAAAGTGAGCACATGTAAAATAAATGGGAACACTGGTTTGCAAGATGGTAAACAGAAAGAGTTAAAAGACATTTCTCTTTCATAATTTCTGAATTTCTCCATTACTGAAATTTAATGGAGGGAGGTACTTTTACTGCACTCATTAGGAATCTTCAGATCATTCTGCCACCCTGCAAATTGTACTGCATTGCACAAATCCCTGCTTGGTATAAAGGGTCCTGATGTCTCAGGCCATAAAAACTCCTGGGGATGATTGGACATTTGAAAGTCATTGCTTCTAAATTGGTAGCTTTGCTGCAGAGGTCCAGTCCTGCATTTCCAGCCTGGTCCTAGGCGGGGTCACAGAAATGATGAATGGATTTGGATACACTATTTAGTGCTGATCTTTGTATACCCTCACTAGTGGAAAGAAAAATCTTCACTGACACCAGCACAAATACTGCTGTGAGCAGTGAATGTGGTGGGTTCTCAGACTTGTATTTTTATCTAGCAAGTATTGAGTAAGAGGAGACAGCACCAGGCAAACGGGGAAATGAGATTTGGAAAAAGTCTTCTTGCATAACCTTTGATTCATCCTTACAATAAAACTGTGTTCATGTCATTGTTAGTGACAAGAAGATGTGTGTAATCCTTGTGGGATTTA
The DNA here is from genome assembly GCA_036785705.1 of Acanthornis magna. Lineage (NCBI taxonomy): Eukaryota > Metazoa > Chordata > Aves > Passeriformes > Acanthizidae > Acanthornis > Acanthornis magna. Next base: position 25,056,276 of record JAWUZG010000028.1, read on the forward strand.
TCTGTTGGTGAGTCTTAATCACTTCTCCCTGCAGGCTAGTGAGGACTCATGTCAGCAGTCAGAGTGCAGACAGTGACGTTCAAACAAAAACTTCTTAAAGCCTTGCTGGCAAGAGTTCTTATTTTGATTCCAGTTACTGTCAAAAGCACCAGTGAAAACTGCAAAAGTCCCCAGGCATTTCTCAAAGTAATGAAGTGGAAGATTTCTCCCAGAGGAAGATGGACAGAGTTAGAGAGACACATATTACCTTGCATTAGCAGAGTCTCAAGAGGATCCTATGCAGAGCTTTCCAAACAGCCTCTGAAACTGCACCAAGTAATTGCGTGGCAGAGAGCCTTATAGAATGGTGAGATGGACAGAAATGCTCTTTGTGAAGGTAACGAGCATTTTCAGTCTTGGAAGAAATCAGGTTGTTCTACTTTATGGATCCATGATCAAAAGATTTGCAGAGCCTATACATAAACATTTCTCAAAACACTCAAGTTCAGTTGTGATGTGGAATTGAGAGCCTCATCTCCTGTGAAGTATTTCTGTAAGCTATTTCATAGTAAGAAGCTTAAAAGTGAGCTTTTTATTGGTAAAATCCAGGTGTGGTTTTCCTCCTTGCTGCTAAATACCAACATAAAGATGTGAGCCTGGGCCTCCCTCTGCTTTGCTTTCCTTCTTGCTTCCAGATCCCAAGTCAGTATTTCTGCTGTTTCAAAGCCACTTCTTATATTTATTCCAAATGGAAGAACTTATCACCCTTCTCTCTTTTATCTCTTCTCTAAAATTTTATGAGGTGGGCTGAGGGTCTGAGGAGCTGTGAAACTTCCCTTTGGCCAATCAGGCAAATAGGTCTGATAATTTTAGCAGCATTTCTAAGTCATAAAATAAGTGAAGGTATATGCTTTTCCATGGCCAATTTTGAGTTTAGCATGATCTGTTGACACAAAAGGTTGGGAATTACTAAATTACAGAACAGAAACAATCAGAACAGAAATAATCAGAATTGCAGTGAGAAATGTCATCCTGTTGGGGCTCAGCACAAAACTTCGGTATGAATTTTTCTAGTCTCATTTATATGCAGTTGCATAAATGAACTAATTTAACTTGTCCATAGAACTGGAGTACAGAAAATAGGGAGGTAATAGCAGAATCAAATATTTGACGGTTTTAGGTGATGAAGAGGAGAAGTTATATATTTTAGACAGCTAGATACACCTAAGTGACCTACTCTTGATGGAAAGTCAGTCCTTAAGGAGTTGTTTCTCCCCAGAATTATATAGTGAACTATTAGACTAACTTCAGGAAAAGTTATGAATGTAGTGTTAAACATCTTACCAGGAATTTAAGAAACCTTAAATATTGGGCTCAGGAGTGTGTGGGGGTTTGCCATCTGTAGTATTTCTGGGCTGTTTGTTTTGTTTTCATTCTCTTCTTGGATCTTCTCTTGAAGTGCTGCGGAGTATTTGCAGCAGTTTCAAAGTTCAGACAAACAAGGGTTTGCTCCCCAAGGGAAAAGTCATCCTTTATGTTATGAAGACAAAATAGTACATCAGTGTCCCTAACACTTTGATACTTCATTTCTCCTTCCTCATGCCCCTTATTGGGGTGGATTTTGATAAGTAACAACAGTAATGAATAAGAGTCCATCAGATTCTTAATCTGGTTCCTAAATGAATCAGTCATTTTCTCATCTAAAACCGATGAAGGTGTCTTCCCTGGCCACCCGAAAATGACAGTCTTTGTGGTTGTAATCGCTGTTCTATCTTATCCTATTGTTACCTCATTGTTGTTTCTATCTTGCATGCTCTTTTTCATTGACATTTTATTTGTAGTTGTTACCCACAATGCAAGGTTTGCATTTAAGCAATACCAAATTAGTCAGTGCCTTCAGAAGGAAACATAGTTGACAGCACAGCTCTTATTTGTGTGATAAGTGTTTTTATTAGAATTAGATTGCAGATTCCTCCTCTCCCCCATTCTATTTAACCAATCAGAATTATTCTGGGTGAATACAAGACAAAATATTTCTTTATCTTCCCTTGTAAGATAATTGTTCATAACGGTAAAATGAGATGATTTGCATGTTTGCATAATGAAGTGCAAATGAAGGCAGACCGAGCGCAAATGGAGAGCAAAGACAGCAGTGCACAGGGCTCCACATGCACATTAGGGTGGCTGGTGGATTTGCTAGGCTAAGGCAGAAAGCCACACAAATATCAGTGTACCAACGCAAGAGCCAAACTCCAGCTCTGCTGCAGTGATTATGTTTACATTTTAAGAGGCATTTATTAAAGTATAAAAATGAAAATGCCCATAGATTGGCTGTCCACAATTCATAGTAGGGGGCACAAAAATCCCTTTGTTTGGCTTTTTGTATTTAATTAGAATAATTAATGAGCCTGACAATTTAATTCTGTGTAATTATATTCTTGTAAGCAACTCTACAACTCCTCATTTATCAAATTCTGCAGGAGAAGCAGAAATGTTGCAAAAATAGGCACAAAAGAAAATCTGGGCTCCAGTGGGTGCTGAGGCACCTGAAATTTCAAGGAAAAAAAATACATAAGTATGAAAAGTAGACTCTTCCATCTTCAAGTTAAAAATTTTGTTCTGCACATGTGAAAGACTAAGAAGTAGATTGGACCCTTCCCACAGTTCAGATTACTGGTGAATAAAAATCAGGAAGATTAACAGGAGTTAGGGGATGTAATTGGATGGCCCCAAGGAAAGGTATATCTCTTTGAAGTCACCACTGGCCTTCTCAATGACACTTTTCCAGTTGAGAGAGACCAAATATTGACCAGACAAAAAGTCTAGAGAGTCTAGCTATCATCCAGATCCAGTTTTCTAAAGTACCCTCAAAAATTAGTTACTGTTATACTTCTATAAAAGTGACTTAAGCATTTTAAAGGCTAATGGTTAGTGAAAGACAGTGGGATGTAGTGTAAAGAGGATTGATTAATCATCATTTATTATATCAGGTTTTTAAAAAGCTGCTTTATGTTGTACCTGACTATCCATAAGCACACATGTTGCACCACATTTGGTACAAGAGTTGTTCTTACTATCTGGCACCCTGATGCTATGCTATATTTCCTTTGAAGCTACAGTGTTAATATTCAAGCCCAACATTTATGGATTATCCATAGTTAATTTTAGTTCTTACCAAAATGATCTATAGTATTCAGTTATCTTCCAAGGGATCAGGTGTTAGGCATGCAGAGTTCACACAAGAGATCTGGTCTACTGTTTTTTCCAGCTTTATCAGGAGATGGAAAGTCACAGAATCACAGAATATCCTGAGATGGAGGGAGCCCATGAGGATCATCGAGTCCGACTCTTAGCCCTACACAGGACAGCCCAAGAGTCACACCATGTGTCTGAGAGCATCTTCCAAATGCTTCTTGAACTCTGTCAGGCTGGTGCTGTGACCACTGCCCTTGGGAGCTGTTCCAGTGCCCAACCACCCTCTGGGTAAAGAACCTTTTCTAATATCCAACCTAAATGTCCCCTGACACATCTTCAGGCCATTCACAAGTCCACTTATTTCTGCTCAGATCTGGTGTCTCTGCCAGTTGCCAGCAGTGACTCTCAAGTGGCAGATTCTATGGCATTTCAGATTTGAGGAAGACATCACAAATTTCTGGCAGCATTGTTTGTTTGGAGTGACAGCCCTATGAGCAACCTATTGTGACTCACTACTGTTTGCAAGCTTTGGGTTTTTGGGGGGCTTGTTTTGTTTTGTTTTGTTTGGGTTTTTTTCCAATTTGTTTGTTTATTTGTTTGGTTTGATTCTGTTTCCAAGGAAGCATAACACTAGTTCCGTGCTTCTAGGACATTAAATCATAACAAATAATGTCTTTGTCTTTGTCTTTTCTTTTATGTCTTTTTATTCACTTTTGTCCTTACTAACGAGGAGTGCAAATATTTTAACAGCCCAGCAGTTCTTATTGCAGATTTCTTTTAACAAGAAGCAATAAATGCTGCTTTGTAATGAAATCATGCTAAATACAGATCATACTCTGACTCTGCATTCTTTCTATTTAAGATTTCTATTCCTCTGTCATTTTCATTCTCTGACAGAACATTGCCTACGCATTATAGAGGGTGTGCTTATCCAAGCTATGCATATTTTGCACTGACATTCTAGGACCCAGTTTATCCACTTGGTGAACGTTAACACGTACCTGGACTTCACCCAGGGATGAACTAAACACCTCCTTTTCTGAAGATGCCTGACAAAGAAATTACTGCTTCTTGAGATTCCATCCCACTCTAGTCTTTACCAGTATCAGAACTCTCAGGCTTGTATGGACTCCCGTGATTTCATGCTTCTCTCCTGTTTAAAGTAACACTTCCTCTCCACAGATCCTTATTTCACTGCACAAATTATTTATTTTTGTAGGGACAGTGCTCAAACTGATACACTCTTGCACTAGGCCTGTAAGAGTGGCTTTGCTGCAGAAAGATTTACTAATAGAACTTGAGGACACATGATTCACTGGTGACTTTCTAGTTTTTCCTCAGACTTGCCTCATCACTGTGCTCTTGCTGGATGATGACTGGACTATTAAATGATCCTGTTTATCATCCCAGACCTGCTCTCTGTGCCCAGACACTGTGGGCCTGTTCCTCGATCCCTGTTCCCTCTGGTTATGGAGCAGTACCTGCCCTTGCAGCTCCTTGACTATTAGGAAGAAAGACTGTCCATATGCTCCCAGTGGGGACACCAGGGTTTTGAAAGTTCATACATCATGAACTCTGTTGCCCATCATAGTCTCTCTCAATAATCTCCAATGGCTGACAGAGATCTGTAAGATCAGGATTTCCTGGTCATATAACTGAGGGCTTCCTGTAACATGTGGCATATGGGGCTGTACATCATTCATGTACAGCAGCAGAGAGTCTGAAAACCACACAAGTGTTATTAATGAGTAGCATGAAAAGATGGATAGTGGGTAAGATCTGCCTTCTCCGTGAAAAGTCCAATAGCAGATTTGTAACTCCAAACTGGCTCTATTGTGGTAGGGAATTGAGACTAAAATGGTGAGTCTTTCATATGGGGCAATGCTAACATAAATCCATGGTAAATAATTAGATCTATAATATTCTTGCAGAGGTTCTTCCATTTAAGTTAGCTACAGTGGAAGTACACAAGGTCCTGAGTAAATCACCCTGCCCTGGAGGGTGAAACTATGGGGTGTGGCGTCAGCTTATGCTATTGCACAGATACTTCCTCACCAGGACCTCTAATGCAGATTTTTTTTGTCTTGAAACTCATTCTTTCTTGCTAAACACTCCATGTCAGGGAGGTTGGTACTGGTTGATCTTTAAGGTCCCTTCCAACCCACATATTCTATGATTCTATGACCAGCTTCAGTCGCCAGGATCCAAACTGGGAGAGACTCATTCTTTCTGCAGGTTTAACACCTAGGGAGAGGACCATGGTGGAAACATTTGGGATTTTTTAAATCATTTTATTACTGCCTAAATCCTAAAAATGTGTAGCTTCTAATTGTGTTTCATTCCTTATGCATAAGGACAAGTTGTTACTTCCTCAATCCTCACGCACACACAGTCACACACACACTCTCTCACCCTGCCTCAATTCTTCAAGGAAGTCTACAATTAAAGTTGTGCCTCTGAGGAGTCAGATTAGGATGAAAAAGAAGAAATTTATTGTGTAGAGGTATCTGTCACAGATTTCTTTAAAACCAACTATTTGGGAATACAATCAATTTAACTTTCTGGAGGAGGGGGGTTGGCTCCATTAACAAAGAAAATTTAAAAGTTACCAGCATTAAATTTAGTTCTTGGAGTGTTGTGGCATCTATCACAAGTCTATTCACCCCACAACCCATTTGTCCCAAAATAAGTCCCATTCCCAAATAATTTTTGTCCTTCCTAGACTGGGTAGTTATAATGAAATGCTTTCTCCCATCATCAGAACTTGTTACTCCTTTCATAGCAGGATCCGTACATTTTAAAATAGAGCATTTCTAGGAAAATGCTACAGCCTGCTATGGTTTGGAAGAATTACTATGTATTATTTCTTTTTTTTTTTGTGGTGCCTGCAAGTTAGAGGACAATGGTTTAGAGGATGAGGATTGGGAAATGATGGTGAGGGAACAGCTGGCACTAAAAAAGGTACAATCAGTGAGGTAGGGAACTCACATCATAGCTGATCATATCAAGAGCTGATGATAGACCTCAGTTCATCACATATTGTTGAGGCTCTGTAATTACACTGAAATAGTTGAGCAGTAGTAGCAACAAGACAAATCAGAAAATACTATTTCTTGTTCTCCTTGCAAAAATTTTAATTCAAAACATTGAAACAGTTTTTAAAAGACTAGCAAATACTTTGGAGAAGCCTCATAATGGTTTTAACTAGTTAACTATAAAGACACACTTAAAGTGCTATCTCAGGTAGACAATAACTTCAGCCATCAGGAGGACACAATGTGTTCAGTTTCCATGGAAATTTACTCAAAGGAAAAGGAAAGGTAAGCACTTCTCCCATAGATAAGGTCGTAAAATATTCTTCAAAACATTGTAAAGTCAACTAGTCTGCTGTAAAAAAATCAATGAAATGCAATAGCAATTTTCTAATTCTGTACCTGCAAAAATAAGCAGTATAAATTTCTAGAGACAAAAGAAACAAGGGAAGAGTTCAACACTCTATCTGTTAATAAGTTTGCTTAGCAGCAGGTGCATTCTACTGAGTGAACCAAGCTGTCTTTACCAGAGTAAGTTGTATTTTTAGAATGATCACTGTATTCTGCAAGATCATCCAATGACTTCACTGGTTAAATCAAAACATTGTCCAGCCTGACAAGAGTCAAAAACAAATGATGATTTTTATGACTACATCTACCAGTAAAAATGAGTGGTTTATGATTTTTTTTACTGAACATCATTTTGTACTGGTTATATATACCAGTTTTTATACTGGTTGATTGGGATTGTTTAAAAAATTCAGGAGTCCTTAGTTTGAGGGTGGAAACAAGTGATCATTAGTAAAGGACGAAATTGCTGCTTCAATATATAAACAAAAATTATATTACTGTAATCAGTGATTTATGTATTTTTGTATACTTGATATCAGTATTCATTTATCGATTTGTTTTGACTGTCCTTTCATAGGCTTTTTTGTTGCCTGTATGGAGTACGAAATGCCTTAGGGGAGTCAGAATGAAGTCTTTTACAAACAAAGTCTGCATCAGCTCAGCTATTGGTCAGCATCATTCAGAAATATAAATATCTTCTTAGTAAATTAAACACTGTTAATCCAAATGCAAATGCTAAATTCCATAAGCATAAGCTGTAAGAGGTGATTAACAAAACTCAGTTTAATTTCAGTGAATCACAGTCCTTCTGAAGTCACCTCTGCTGCCTTCTGGCTGTACATTAAATTGCACATATAATAGAAATCTGCCAGTATCTTTTGTGGCATTGTCACATTTTAAAGGTAAATTCATCTTATTGATGATGATTCACATTGTTGAATGAAGGCCTTATGAAATTTTGACCCTTTGCTCAAGTCTTATTTTGTGAAGCAAACAGGTAATTCCTGGTGACCTTAAGTCCATGGTACAAGCAGTTCTGATATAAGCCTTCCTTCATTACTTCTTTTCATTACTGAAGCAAAGCAATCATTTATGCTCTATTTTCATTTCAACCTACTGATTTCCAAGAAGGCTCACATGTGATAAACATCATAATTTCAGCTGTAAATGTTAACTTCCACTACTTTGTCAGCTAGAGGTTTGTTTGACTCTCATTTTCCATCATATAAATAGTGAGCCTTTCATACGGGGCAATGCTAACTAACATAAATCCATGGTAAATAATTAGATCTACAATATTCTTGCAGGGATTTTGCCATTTAAGCTAGCTACAGTGGAAGTACACAAGGTCCTGAGATTTATGTAGTAATTATCTTTTGCATTTAGGGTCTGATCCACATTCCACTGAAGTTAATGCACATTTTATCATGCCAAGAGCAGTTGGCTTAAGCCTTTAGGGGTGAATTTAGTTAAAAAAATAAAATAGTAAGAATAAAAAATTAAAGCATCATCTTGCTTTTGTATTAAAGTAGTATCATATTAAGGAGATAATTAGGCTTGATGAAACATTATGGGTTTGGCAGTCAAATGCAAGAACCATTTCAGAATAAGAATTCTATTTAAAAGACACACAAGATCATTGTTAGTCAAGGTAAAACAGTGCTAGGTCAAAAGAAAGAGTTGAGAATTTGTCTAACTTAATTGTTTTTTATCTTTTGGATTTGTGCTAAAACAGATCTCATATAAAACAGATTTCATATAAACCCTTACAATCATACTTTGTGACTGGACCTCTTCTTTTAGTCATACAGCAATTACAATATTCAGTAGACATAAATAATGAATATAATATGTTAGGATGTGTACCACATAGCAGATTTGTGAATTTGCGAAAGCATAGAGCATCTCTCACGCAATGACAAAAAAGCATTTTATTTCATATCTTCCCCAATGCTGAAATAAACTGCTGTGCAATTGCATGGCATTTGGCAAGCAAGAAGTAAAATCCCTACAATGCTGAGGGTATCTTAGTTATGATGCTACTGTTTTAGATCATCCAGAATGTGTGTGTCATATTTATTCCTGAAATGTTTTCTCTGAAGAACAAAACTGCTATTTTAATTACCTAATGCAAATTCCCCCCCCCAATCCAAAACAAAAACAAACTAACCTCTCAGATGCAGATAATGAGAACAAATCAATAATACCATTGTAAAACAGTACTAGCTTCGGGAGACAGCTGCACGAGTAAATAGGTCCATTTGTTTTTAAATCCTTCCTGAACATCATGACTCATCTTCTGATTCTATTTTGGGCTCTGTCGTATGTGTGTGTGGCTGAGGTCACACAAGCCAGTTATCCAAGCAACTGAAGCTGTGAGACTTGTCAAAAAGAATAGTTTATTACGTGGATTTGCTGTATAGAAATGTCTTTTCATGCTCTGCCTGTTCATAAAAGGATATGAGCAATAATCTACCTTGTCTGCAATGACTTAAATCTTCTTTTTCAGAATTGGAACTAGCTTCATATTCCTTCTCTAGGTAGCATCAAATCTAACCTTTTATTTCCGGGGAAATCAGGCAAAACTAGTTAAGAGGTTTTTTCACTTTACCTGGAAGGCCTGTTGGGAGGGGTCAGAGAAATAATTTATATTTAAAATAGAAATAGATTTCTAGGTTTAGGTAGTAGCTTTTGCTATAGTAATGCCCTCAGGAGACCAAAAAAGTAACTTTTTACCCATTCACCCTCTAATTAGGAAAAGTCAGTACGTATGCACTTGCTGATAAGCATGACCACAAGTGCTTTTTTAGCTTGGGAGTCAAAGCTGAGGGCTGCAGAGAGTGCAGAGCACCGCTGCTCACTGGCTGGGACATGGGCATGGAGATGTCAGGCTGGGGCTGGTTCGGGGCACGCCGTGAGTCATCTGTGGCTGGCACAGAGAGCTGCTCAGCAGGGCGAGCACATTGCCCTGGCCAGAGCCTTCCCCGCCCGGAGGGAGCAGATGTGTCGGCAAAGGAGGGAAGGGAGGCACTCACCATTCACGTAGAAAATGCTGTGCTTTCTCCAGTTTTTAAGGTTTTCATTTGCCCTTTTGACAGCCAAGAATACTGGTGTACTTCAATACAAGCCTCTGGATGAAATGATAATAGCTCTTAAATTCAGTGAGAAGAATAAAGATCCTCTAGTTTCAAAAGAGTACTGTCACTGTGTACTCATCACTTCAAAGCAATCCTTGGTTTCAGATTTGACAGTTTTGGAATTCTGGGAACAGTATTGTGTTACAAACAAACAGAAAGAAAATTAAGCCTGGGAACTGTATTATGCAATAAAAATTCTGGGGCAGTTTATGTCTGCCTCAGATCCTAACTTTCAAAGGAGCTTGGTTGGCAGTTTGGTTTGAGGGTTTTGTTGCTGCCACTGTTGATTACCTATTTAATTTTTGACTTTTTTTTTTTTCCGCAGAACTCCAAAGCCTCTCAGAGTATGGAGAATTATTAAACTTTCTAGCTTAATTAGGATGGGGATGGGTTTTTCTTAAAACACTAAGATTTCAAGATCCGTTAAGGGACTTCATTGGACTCTGACAAATAACTCCTCTCTAGATTTAATTCTTTTCACCAGTGTCCCAGGAATAATGTCTAATGGGAAGAAATTCATCTTATGGCTAGAAACATCAGGTCCAGCAGTTCATCTGTTTTCTGACCTGTAAGGCTCTCTCACCATTTCTTCCATGACTTACTGTAATGGACATCCTTATCCTACCACAGCAAAGCTTTGACAAAACAGGAAAGATAGGCAATCAGCAGTAAAATAAGCCGTACAAGCTTTATGAAGAGTTTCAAACACGAGGGCATCTGAAGTCCTTGGAGTCAGCAGATAACGTGGACAAAAGTTCCTTATGTTTCTTTTTCTCTTACTGCATATAATCAGTACACTTTTGGGGGGATGGCTTTAAAACCCTGCAAGACCTTTCCAAACTAACTAAGGAAGTCAAGAAACATTATATTTTTTTAATCAACAATCCAGAGAAGAGCTTTTTCCATTTCTTGAAGGAAAGCTGATATTTGCAAGAGATTTATGCTCCACATAAGCTCCCATCTCTGCTGCATACAAGTGAATGTACTGGCGATGTTTTCCAAATTCTGTGTAATTTGTCTCATATACATGTTACAAGAGACTCCAGTATCTAGAATAGTTCTGGCAAGAAACTTATCAAGGAGACTGAACAAACAGCAAAACTTAGTAAATTCTAATTAGAACAGCATAATTTGTTATCAAACTAGAGGCATTAAACACATCCATGTTCATTCATCTGGAGCAACGTGACCTCAGCAGCACACCCAACAGCATTCTAAGGAGGGAAATGTGCAAAGTAAAATCATTATTAAGTTATCTTAATTTTGTGGGTGTAGTACCAAGGTTAAATGCTAATAGAACAAGGACATTTCTCTTACATTGTCAGCTGGGTAACTGCTTTCACCTGTAGGAACTTTTTGGCTTGTTCTTATCTGATATAAAGACATACTCTAGGAAGAAGGGCTAACTTGATGTGATTCCCCAAGATGTAGTCTTCACAGAAAAATGACTGGCTGGTATCAGTATATCCTGTTTTAAAATAAATTTTTTTTAAAAAATTGAGATAATATACTTCCTCCAAGGCACAAGCAAAGTATAAAAATTACCATGCCCAAGTTCCATGTATACCAGCCGAAGATGTACAGACTGACTTGAGTCTGTGGCACAGATATTAAAAGCTATAATAAGGCAAGACAGTAGGAGCTTTTGCTTTGGCATTTGGTGAGTATTTTTGAATCCAGACCACAGTGCTTACCTGCATCATGACAAAACCCTGGAATTTTAATTAATGTAAATCATAGAAAAGTTGCAACAGATGACAATGTGCAATGGAAGCACAAACTGCTGTTGTTTGTTGTTACCCTCTACTATGGAAATTTGGAAGATGCAGTACAAAGGAATCTGCTGAATTCCATATGAAAGTGAAAAAGTAGAGATTTTTTGAGAAATATTGGATGTCAGTTAATAGGCTCATTTTTCTCTCAAGAGAGAATAGGTTTTTCTTCTGTAAAGATTTTATTTCCTCACAGTGTGCAGAACTATAAATTGCATGCGAGGGACTAGGTTGGAATTTACAAATGGCTATAGCCTTTTATTGTGTTTTATGCACTTGTCAAACTAGAATGGCTACTGTAACTGAGGTAATATAGTAGTCATTTTCTATGCAATTTGATTTAGGGAAATCTAATGTCTGATGAGAACTTATTACAGGATTGAGCATTATTTCCTGCTCTTTTCTGGTTTAGTATCTCCCTTCAAACACAAAGTTCATTGACATTCTCCCAGTCACACTCAAGGTTATTAATTACGTGATCATTACTGCCTACCTTCAGCTTCCTTCTGGGGAATTTCCAGCCTCAGACAGTTACAGTGTTTGGAAAGTCCTTCAACAATTTTAAAGTTTTTCAAAAATATATTACCTACTTCTTCAGCTCTATCCAAAGCTCAGGGTGCTATTGAGACACCCTGTAGCTCCCACCATTGCCCCCCATGAGGAGCTGCAGTGGTAACCCCCAAGAGCACAGCTGTACCTTTGTTCCATGTCAGTGATGGCAAGTGAAGTTTCTAAATTTGCCGTAGGTCTCCACACCACTCTCATCCTTTTGAAGTGTGACTTTTATTCCAATACACTTAAAGTTATTTCTTGAGATGGATTTGTGCTAAAAATAAGGACCATTGAACACAAATGTGCCAGACCTCTATAGGTTTGATTTGCAAGGAACATGACTATCTGGCCTGCCAACTTTGTGATTTTAAGATGAAGCCTCCTGACATTTGCTGTTTAAGTAAATGACCTGTCTCCTGAAGATTGGTGATTGTAAGACTGTCTACTTTCATTTAGGTGAAATCTCTAGGTTTTTAACTGCATGGCAAAGTTTGAAAAGTTATTCTGAGTTCGCTTTACATTTTTGGAAACAAAGACAGAAGCTTTCAAACTAAAAACTTAGGCTTCAGGACAGTTCGGGGTTTTTTTCCCTTAATAAGATTGCTTTTTGTCTGGTGGAGTTTAGGGCTCTTTTGAGCCTCTGGATTTCTCATTTTCATTTTGGATTGTGGCGTGTTTTCTAAACACAGATCTTTTGTGCTTGACAGAAGAACACATTGCCTCCACTGTCATTTTTGTCACTGTGGTCAGTGAAATGGTGACAGCTTTTGAAAATTTCTTTGAAGATCTCTTAGATCACTACTTCAGGCTGTAAATTAGAAGAGTTAGCATAAAATATGGATTAACCAGCTGACTCAGGGATCCCTTTGTGAAAATAAATGACATTAGATTTTTCAGAAACTGAATGAAATGAAAATGCATTAGGTTTGTCAGATGAGCTCTTTGCTCTTGACCAAAAATACCCTATCTATAACAATGTAAGTATTTTTAAGCATAAAAAACTAGGGTACAGATGTCTGACATAAAAAAAAAAAAATAGTAAGGTGTTGGAAGGAAATTAAAACTGAGAAAATCCAAGTACTTTTCTTCAGCAGTATCAGTTTCAGAGGGCTGATTGGCACGGAGAAGTCAGAACTCTTGGTGCTGACACAAGGCAAAGAGAGGAGGCCATGTTACAATAAAATAATTTTCTGCTCCAAGGAAAACAGATTTTTTTAGCTGGAGATGTTTTACTACTTCACAGAAATAAAGCAGTGGGAAGTGCAAAATGCTGCACTATATAAACACCCTCCAGATATAGTAACTTTTGACAGACTCCCTGTAATAATTTTCTACAACTTTGCTCACCCTAATCACTAAACTTTTAACACCACAAGTAGGTGGAAATGCCTCCTGGATGGGGAAAGGGGGAGAAAGGACCCCGACCTGCTCAAAAGAGGTCAAAGAGGGAAAATTCCAAGATTGGAGGGAAATTCCTCTATCAGAGTTATAAACCAGAATGAAATTAGTATTGAAGAACACCTGCATATTTGACTCTGCAGGCCAACACTTAGGGCACTTAACTGATAGAGAAATATTTTATTTAGGATGTATGCTCCTTGGGGATATGTGAATGTATTATGCCATCCCTGAATTTTAAAAGTAATTATTATACTCTAAAACACCAAACCAGACAGAAGTAGGTTTTCCACTTTCTTATGAATTTCTTACTTCCTAGATTACAAGGCCGGGATATTTAATCTCTGATATAATTGTAGCCTTCTAACCATTAAGTTTTAAAATATAGCTCAGATTTTTGGGGGGTTAGAATCCTACATTTGACTCCTTCTTTTTCAAACCAACACTGAGGCTTTACCTCCCCCAGTGCTTTGTCCCAGCTCCAGTCAGCATGTCATGGCAAAGCTTACCTTGTATTGGCAACAAGTTCACACTGCTAAAGGGTAGCAGGGGGACTATTCTGTTTCAACCACTGTCATTCTAAGCTTTCCCCGAATTTCCTTGCCTTTCTGTAGGCTCCAGGAACAGCAGGGTTTCTCAACCTCACCAGTAGCTGGCTGCCACTTCATAATACCAAGAGGGTGTTCAAACAGTATATTCAACAAGTACAAACAGCCTCATTTCAGTATTAAATTACTGCTAGCTGGTAGCTGGGCACTAACCAAGCCATGGCAATACAGGAGAGACATAGACTTAACACTTCATGACTTTCTCCTTCATCTTGCCAGATATTTTTTTTCTTTTTTTTAAACAATCATTAAGGAAGTGTATGATGCAACACAATATAATCTAAACACTTCTTCCTCATAAAGTTTCGATCTTCACCAATGACCCAATAACCACTCTTTTGAACTCAGCAGACTGTTTGTTGAAGCAGCAGAAGTACATGCAGATTTTATAGCCTAACTGTAACAGTGTTAGTCATGTACTAGAAAATCACTTAGGAATTGTTTTTCCATAAAGTTTCCTGTCTTGGAGTGCAGAGGGTTTAGCATTTGGAGAAGGTGTGTCAGTAGGCTTCATAGGTCAGACCTAGGCTCTTACTCCATTAAAAATCAAAATGCATTCGAGGTTTTCCTCCTTTCCATTTCATAATTGTTTTCACCTTTTCATTTTGTGTTTTCCTCATATTTCCCACATGTTTTCCCCCTTCTCCTATTCACCTCCCTCTTTTTCTCCCCCCTTTCCCGTGTGATTCAAGTTTTGATTATCTAATCCGACTTGTTCTTACAGTGGACTTAACCTGGAATTGGAGAAAAATGTTTGCTCACTTCTCAGAAATAGAAGATGGCCAGGAAACATGCACACTACCTGTGACCAGAAAATAATTGAAATGGTAAGAGATGTAAATTTGGGGCTAAGACACTCCAGGATGTCCTTACAGGTGATGCTAAAAGACCACGTCTAAGGAAAACTCTCATTGCACCACTGAGAAGAAAATATGAAACATTAATATTCAAAAAACATTGACCATGGGAAAGGAAATACTTTGTGAATCGAACAATAAATCTAAAGAGTGTATTGGTGGAAGTGTAAAGAGGGAGAGAAGAGGGTGAATAATGTCATGCTTCATGAAAAAATATTACATGTCTCTCTGGAGAGAGTCTGCACCTGGGGCATCTCACCAGCACTGCACTTTCATCCCCTTTCCCCAGCCACGTTCTTCTTGCTCAGTCTGGATATATCACCATGGAGAAATATGAAAGAAATTGTGCTCACCATGCCAGAACAACTGGTTCACCAGAAATTCAAGGGAAAATTATGAGGGAGGAAAAGAAGGAGCTCAGGATATAAAAGGAACTGATTTACAAAGGGACAAGTGGAATAGGAATATCACCATTCCTTACTGTTAATGAGCAGTGACCATCAGGCTGATTTTAAACAACTATTTGTCTAAAGTCACTTTTACAGCTAGAAGGTGACTGCTATGTATGAATCTACATCTGTCTTTAAAAACACTGCTAATCCTGCAACACACATAAAATGAAGTCTTGTTTCATCATTCGAATAACTAAGAGGGTGGTTTAATAAATGGAGAAAGTGTCCCAGTATCTTTGTCTCAGCTGATCCTTTTGCTCAACTTTGTCTCAACTGATCTGTGTGCTATAACCAGAAAATAGAATTTTAAGTGTATTACAAATATGTTTGGCTTATTTGTTCCTTTATTTTCAAAATGATCTTAGTGTACTTCTCATGAATAGATGTGAGAGCTACAGAAAAACAAAGTGTTTTCCAACAGAAGTCATAAATAGTGAATTCTGCAGCAACCAGATACTGATCTAACATTTGAAAACCAAAATTGGTACTGAAAGGTGCTGGGTTTTTTTCAGAAAGGCAGGTGCTTGTTATTTACAGACCTGATGTTGAATCAGTGTAAAACTTCATTAAGAGTTATTTTTTAAAACCCCTGGTAGAACTGAGGAGCAAAGGTGACTAAAATACAAAGTGTTCACAAGGACTGGGAAAGCGAACAGCTCGCAGAGGACCCTGCGGCAATATCAGCACTGCCTTTGTAACCCAGGAGAGACAGTGCCACTGGGGAGATCATTATGCAGGGCTTACTATTCAAAAGCTTCACAACATCTTATAAAGAAGAAGCAAAACAAAACTATGGCAGAGACAGATCTCTAGGACCTCAGCGCAGCCGGCATTGCCTCAAAAATAGGTAATCCTTGCTTTCCCAATCCCCTAAGAGATCAATTATGGAATTCTTTTGAATAATAAAACATAAGTCAAATTTCAGTCTCAGCTGCTACCTTACCTAATCTTTAAATTCAGTCTTCAGAAAGCCTAGCTTAGGGCAGAGGCAGTGGGGCACAAAGGGTCAGAGAGGTTTATAGCTTTATAATTTATATATAGCTCATAGTGCTCTCCTTGGCATGAATAACGTAGGTACCTTGCACAGAAATACTTTAACGATCTTCTGGTCACAGTGACTGTGGTGTTACTGGTTTTGGGCACATAATTTCCATCCCATCATTTTAAGATGATCTAATTGTGCTGCTACAGTGACACTGGCTCTGGAGGGCAGTTTGGTGTGGGGAGCCCCAGGCTGGCAATGGCTCTCGGGCTGCTCCCCTCCTCCCACCGAGGCTGTGGCTGGTGCTTCCCAGTGCCCACAGCTGCCCAGGGCCACCTGGAATGGGCTGCACCAGCACCACATCACCCAGCCTGCAGCTCCCCTCGGAAAGGAGCATTTGCACATGAATTGCTGCTCTCAGGCAAGCTTTAAGTAGTGTAATTTCTTTGTAGCTGATACATTTGCTTATTTTTAACCTCCCACAACAAGAAGTCCTTTTTCTGCAGGACTTCTAGATTCCTGATTCTACCTCCAGTTTTTCCCAAATGGCTAGTGATGGAGCATGCTGGTTGTTCATTTAACAGTGAGGCAACCCCTGAGAAATGGGGCAGCACTTTCTGCATCCCTTGGCACATGGAGCTTTTCCCTCACTCTGCTATGCTAAGATACTAACATAGGATGCAGTCTTTCCTACTATTTTTGCAAGCAATATTTGAAAGCAATGTGTGTAGAAACAGCTCCTGGGCCATTCAGTAAAGTGAGAAAGTTGCAATATGAGTACGCAGCTTGTTTTCCAGAACATGCCTCCTTCTTGCTGTGAAATCCCTTTTCAGAATGTGCGGGCTTGCACATAGATGCTAGAAGAAAAATGTGTGTACCATTGCATGCTTGGATTTTCTTTCTTTTTTTTTTTTTTTTTTTTGAAGAGGGTTTGTAGTTACCTTGACAGAAGAGGGGTAACACTGCGGGTCACAAGCCCTGTGACCCTGTAGCAGTTGGGCTGGGAGGGCAGTGTGACGGATGGCACACCAAGGTCTCCCTACCCCAACTCCATGGGTGCCTGCCTCATGCCCAGGCACCTGGGAATCTCACAGCAATCCTTCAGAGCCAGGGTGTGGGATTATATTTTTTTCTCTGAAATTCAAAACTGCAGCTTGTAAGTTAATCACCATAAATGTTGTAGAGGTTTACAGAAATTTTCTAGATGAAGTATAGATGTATGTGGAGGTGTTGAATTAAAAAGCAAATTGACTATTTAGACTTCTTTTATTAGTAACGATTAACCAAAACACTGTTTGGAGAGCGAGACAATTAAAGCAAGTCAGATCGTGCAGAATACCATGATGGTATTTGAAAGGTTAACATTCAGTACTGAGACTGTCAGAACCATCTCAGTCAGAACTGACAGTTTTATAGCATCCTAGAAAATATACCTTTACTTTGCTCAGCAGCACTTCAGAGCCTTCATACATCAATCGTCCCAGAAGGAAAATGTGAACATTATTGTTTTGTCTAAACAAAACAAGTCTGTTCCAATAAACTTTCTGTCCAAAATTAATTGGACTAAAAGAATATGTCAAAATCAATGTGTGCTTAATATCAATGTGATGTTCACTTATTTTTGTTAGGGTCTATACACTGGCAAACATTTATAAAATGCAGAATCCTTTTGAAGTTCTGTGGTTTTGAACCTATAGATACATTTAGTAGTAGAAAAATACATGTGATTTATGACCAGTACTTGAAATAATACTACAGAAGCATTGGTAAAGGTCAAATTCTTATATGCCCCCATACCATCTTGTTTTCTATGGAAAATGTCAGTATATGCTGCTGAAGTCCCAGTGTGGTATATATGGGTCCACTTGTATCGTTGCACAGACCTTTCAAACTTATCACTGACCAAATAATTTTTCTGGAGGTCACTGTGGTTTATGAGGAAGCTATGCCAATCCCAACCAACCGATATTAAGCTCAACAGAGTGCAAGGCATTTTCTTTTGCATTACAGCTAAAATCTCATAACCGCCTCTATCCAAAAGAAATATGAGCTTTTAGCAGCTTTGAGGCAAAACCTCATAATAATAACTTTTTTATGTAGCATTTTTCATTTCAGGATTGCACAAAGCACTTTGATTCATGGAGTTGCTTGTAAGCCAAGAGAAATCATGATTTTGGCCTCCTACAAAGTACAGACCTGTAGTTCTTCTACAGCGCCTTGTAACTTGGCACCACTGTAGTAACCTTGAGAAAACCCCATCAGGCAGGTCATATCAGACTTATTTTGAAAAGAGGGATTTTGTGGTATTCAGTTAACTGGCTGACTCTCAGAACACACAGCAAGAAGTGGCAGTGCTCAAAATACATTGAGATTAATCTAGGAATTACTTGTTCTACCAGCTGCAAAATGCTTAGCTGTTTTCAGACATGCATTTCATAGGGGAAAAACAAGCTTCGAGCACAGTCCCTTCTTTAAGTCTCAAGGACTTGTGTAAACAGAACTAACTGTCTTTAAGTGAAAGGTAAAAGGGAGTGATAGAAACATGCTGTTAATAATTTGGGGGTTTCCTTATGCTATTTGGAGTCACAATGTGACATGGAGGAGGTCTGGTTTCTCTCTTCTTCATATACCAGTAATAAGCCTGGTGGTGATGCAAACAAGTCATAAGGAGTGGTTCAAGGAGACTTTATTACATTTCTTTGCCATGAAAAAATGGTGAAATAGTAATAAAAAGGAGGTAAATCAAAGGGCAGCAAGAGAAAGTGGGGATTCAACATCTTTTATTTTTCATGCTAGTAAAGGGCACTTGCTGTCGTTTTCATCATGCACTAATGAGCAGAGCTGTGTGGATAAAGGCGGAGCAATTCAAACAGAATAGCATGTACAAAGGGATTATTCCTTAAAAAAAAAATCCAATGAGGATGTTTAAATTATAAGGTTTATTTTTATCTACAATGATGACTTTCTGAGACAGTGCAAGATATGCTGTTCAAAGTTAGGATCAATGTAACACAGTTAACAGATCCAATTTATGGCTAAATTAAGGTTACTGGATTGTTCATGTGCTATAGGAAAAATAATATTAACATCAACCCAAGTTGCATGTAAGTTTTTTAGACTTGGTTTTAGATGCTAAGGCTGATTGCTATATAAAATTGTAGTTGCACTGTTTTAGAAATCTTTCTCTTCTTTCTCAGGGAGAATAGAGATAAGCTGCATTTTTTGTACTTTCTTAATCTCTGTGTTTGGTACTAGGTGTTGTATAGCTGTGACCAATGGTTTTAGGAGGTGGATTCCCTGCTGACCAATAGTTGCTAGATTATTAATGGACATATAAAGAAGTTTCTGTAAATAAAGTCTCTCTTTCCGCCATCTTGGGTTCTCCTGCCTGCTTCCTCTGCCAGCTTCTGTGAATCCCAGGAAATCTAAACCAACATAAAATATATAATAACCCTAGCTCTGCCAAATTCTTTGTTTATAAGTTCCCTTATAGTCTTTTTTAAAATAGTTGCATGGACGAATTTTTTAGGGGGATTTTTTAAAACTACTTTTCTTTTGTAAAGTTTTTTTTGGTTGTTGTTACTTTATCAAATCACAGAATTTTAAATACCTGAAGCCAGTGTTAAGTCTAGGGCTGGTTGGGAACATCATTCCCTGTAGAAAAGCCTTCACTCTCTAGGGAGAATTGTAATTTCATTAATATGGACTTGTCTTTTTCTTTAAATCAGTACCAAAATTATCCACTTAATTATGAAAGATAATTTCCTTCTCTAGAAGTGCAATATCGTGTTTTATCTCTTTAGAAATCTGAGAAGTGTTTGTTACACTTTGAGTCAGGTCCTGGGTATTGACTGAAAGGCTCCATCCTGTTAAAGGATTGTAGCACTAAGTAGATGCAAGGGCTGCTCATACAGAGGTCACCTTGTTGTTTAGCTGGTTTGTCATCATTCCGGAAGAGACTTCTCCAGCTTTACTGAAAAGCCAAGGGAGCAAAATAAAATTACCCATTTCTTCACCTTGCACACTTAGAGCCACTTGAGATCAGTCTCCTGTCTTTTATCACAGTAATATGTATTGTTGTACACTCCACCACAGGAATTTGTTAGGGTTTTTTATCTGAATTGTAGAAATAACTAATAAATTTGTTTTTATACTAATGACATTTCTTTCAAGATGATTCTACGCTATGTTCAAGGTAAAATACCCACATCATTGATGTTTAAGCACAAAGAGGTTCCTGATTTCCCACAGATTCAATGATGTTAGGATGCTTGGGAAATGGTAGTTTTTTCTGACCTTTTTCTTTTTTTTTTTTTTTTCCTGAGTTTAGGTGCTCAAATTTTTCTTAGTGCTGTATTGATTTTAGCTGCTAAGTGACCTATGATTATGGGCTTATTTTCTAACACTGGATAGGGGAATGACTTCCCCTGTATCAATTTTCTTTTTTACTCTAATGACTAGGAAATAATGAAAATTTGAGATAAGCTGTGTCAGTGAGATTTCAGGGACAAAATGTTGACTTCGAAACATTCAGTTTATTTTCAAGTATGAGATGCAACATAGCACCATGACTTCAAACTACTGAATGCTTTCATCTAAAGTCTACATTCATTGCTAGTACTCTCAGAAACCAATAAACATACTAAAACCAATGAAGACTAATTTCAGCACTGCTGAAATGTACACTGGAAATTATTTACTCCAGGTAACACGGTAAATTTTACATTGAGCACCTATAAAAAAGAAAATAATTTGAAACATGCCTTTGTGGCCCACTGTGTCTATAAAATGATAAATTTAACAAATTAGAGCATTGGCACAGAACAACCTCTATGTAGGTGAAGGACTATCATTAACATGGTACAGAATCAATTAAAATTACATTGCTTTATGCAGTGTCTTCAATAACCTGACTGGAAAAAATATCAGCCATAGACAACAGACCTGAAGAACACAGACGAATTTGGCATTTGGCACAAAAGCACAGGAGAAGTGTTGTTACTGTCTTGTATGCCCAAGGCCACCAATTAGTCTGCAGCATCACTGCAAGTGATGCAGTTGAGGTTTTCATTAAAAACTCTTGTCCAAGCTGTTCAGCATCACACAATGGAGGGCAGGAACATCACCCCGATCTAAAACATGTATTGCCAAAATATTCCCACCTGTATTTTCCTGCTGCTACTGGCTTAATGCTATTTCTGCCTTACAGAATTACATGACAGATCTAGAAAATTTATTGATCAGCAATGGGATAAAAGCCAAACCATCCTAAGGTTTCTCTCCCACTTCTGAAATACTGGATTATGAGATCTAATCCAGAATACCAAGGACCTTGGTTGTAAGGTAACTCGGGTTGCACGTGGATCACGAAAGCGTGGAACAGCCAATATGACTCAGATTTCCTGGTCTGAATTATGACATGTCTGGCTTTGAATCCAAAGTTTCTTGCTTCTCACCTGAATGTCCAAAGTACAAGAAAAATAGTATCTGTGATAGCTCAGTTGTTTTGACTGATAAAAAAGTTTTCTGCAACTTGAGAAATCCTTCCTAATGAAAATTGCACTGAGCTTGATACCTGAAGTGTTTCATATCAAGTAACATAATAACTGCAACTTGTTCTGCAGTGCCATTGTCCCTGCATAAGAAGACTTGAATAATATAGAATTGGGGTTTGACAGATGTTTTTTTCTGTACTCTTTCTAAGGGGGTTGGGGGAGTGGTTTTGGGGTTTTTATAGATTCAGGTTTTATTTTATTTTTGGACTTATTATGCATAGACACTGTGGAAAAGATAGAGGTATCCCATAAATCTTTGTCTCGCACAAATAGAAACTTCTGTTCTTGTACAGATGCCCATCATGTTGTTGAAATAAGCTGTTCGTTGTGGTCCTTGGACCTCAGCTTTGATCTGGCTTCAGAGCTCACTGCTCACTGTTCAGACCAGTGTGGAGAATGAGTATAAACTGTCAGGAATATTTTCCTGGGGAATGCAACGCAACTTTCTGTGTTCATTTCATATTGTGTGGGACATCCCAGTGCTAACTTACACATCTGTAAGTGAGACTAGCTGACCATCTCCCTGTGGCCTGCAACCAGCTAATGGATCAGAAATGGTAGGTAGCCAAATATATCAGAAATCTTGCATGACATCAAAATGTCAGTAAGGCAAGCTATAGAGCTTTTAAAGTTCTTTGTGTTTGTGTGTCTATGCCTGTTCTAGTCACAACCCACCCCATAACTGCACCGTGACACACTAGCACTGCTAAAGGAGTTTTGCTGTGTGAAGATTATCTGATGTATAAAAAAGATGAAGAAAGAGGTGTCTTGCAATGATCAAAGAAGATACTAAATATGAAAACTAGGCAGAGATTAGGAAATTTGCTTAAAATGTGAAAACTTCACTTAATTATCAGCTGCATTACTGAGGAACTAGTCTCCCTAGTCTTTCTTATATCTTACTGTTGCTGTTCTTTGTGGCATCTAGGAAATCCAATTCTGCACCCATCAAGGCAATCAAATACTATATCAGATATTTGATATTTATAAGAGGAACATATTCTTATCCCAGAAGAACTAAAAATGTAATAACTGGACATCTAAGAGACAGCAGAGGTATGGCTATAGAGAGAGCAGTCCAAGGGTGTAACCACTCATGCTTCAAAAACACCAGCCAATGTGCTAGCAAAAAACCTACATTGTGACACTTGATTCCTTTCTCTTAGTATCAAATCTGGAAAATCAGGGGAACAACCTGCTCTAAAGTTCTTTTGAAATGATGTTACAGAAAAAATCTTTCCCTTTCCCTAACTAAACTACAGCTTTTCTCTCAAGTTAGCTGGAAAAGCGCTTTTGGAAAGTCTTTTCCTAACCACTCAAATTGCCTGCTTATATAATGAGTACAGCTTTGGAAAACAAAAATTTAGTTCTTGGATTAGAGGCAAGTGGATGCTCACTCCAGAATGTCTGTGTTAATTTTAAATGATCTAAAAGGCTGGTCAATACATTTTGCAGATTCATATGTCATGAAATCATAGGATTATGGAAAAACAGGATTGAAAGGCATCTTAAAAGGTCATCCACCCCATTCCTTTGCTTGAGGGTGGGGTCAGCCAGGGGTGTGGCATTTTAAAAGTGGAGATGGCGCACACCCTCAGCAGTGGGTCCTTCTTTGCTGATAGGTTATATCTGATAATGAACTCTCACATTTTCTCCTGCAAGACAAGCTCAAGCAGGTGTTCTGGCTGCTCCTGCCTTAGTAATACATTCCAGCACACTGTATTACAATAAAACTGAGAAATGATCAGGAGGAGATGCGTCAATTTTTTAATTACGTTCTATTTTAATAGAGTTCATTTTTTGTTGGTAGGAACACTGATGTAAATAGAAAGTGTGGAGACTGACAGTATCCTCTAAATTAACTTTTTTATTAATTGAGGTACAGTTGAAAAACAGATCAGGGAAATAGTAACTGTAAGACTTAATGGTTTCTGCTGGTACTGGGATACTTCAGATAATTGCGGTACTCAAAATGTATTTTTTAATAAAGCAAAATTAAAGTTTTCCAGAATAATTGTTATTGACAATAGTAATACCTTCCTTAAAAACAGTACATCCAATATGTACAAATGCAATTAGAATCGTATCAAATCAAACTAGACAGGATCATTTTTGTAGCTTTTGACAACCCCTCTATCAATTTTTTTGCAAAGTGAAGGCTGAAAAACTTAACAGAAATACTAGTTTGACAACTAATGATTTTTATCAGGTAAAATGGCTTATATATAATACCCAAATTTTTCTTCTGTGATTCTTTTTCTGAACCCATTGTAAATACTGGTGCAAGATTGAATTTTTACGGATTCACTTTGGTGTTAAAAATTAATTTATGTTAAATAAATTATTTAGAAACATGACAATTTAAGGTTGATATACAGTGCTATACAAATACTTCACTGTAATGAATACTACAGATTTGATGGTAAAGAGTCAATTCACCAAAGCATTTAAAGGATGAGCACAAAAATGTTTGATTTCAGTGTAAGTTAAGCTGAATTGAAACTTCTTAACACACTTATAATTTGGTTAACACCCATTTTGCAGTGAGGAAAATAAAGCTTGCCATTTAGCTTGATTCAGTTTTTCAGGAGCAAAGGTAAATAGTTTGCTTCCTATGTCTTCCTACCATTACAATGCTGCTTCTCTAGAATAAGGGAAAAAGCTGCTGAAGAGGAAGAATTCCACAATATCAAAACTGTCAAACGGGAGGTATTCAGCCTTTATGTCTGGTAACTTTTGAGATAACGAAACAGACAGTGTTGTCCTCTTGCCAGTAGTGCAGAATGGTCAAACAATTACTTTCCCAGGCCTTAGTCTGCCAGGGAAATCAGAGAGAAAACTTCAATGCACTCCTCTGATCAGGCTTCCTATCTGGCCTGATAGGTACAGGTACACGTACATCAGTTTTCCAACTGTAAAATAAGGATGAACCTAACACTCCATTCCTTCAAGTGTTGGGAAAAAATGTATTTTGTATCAGATGCTCAAGAAAAACTATGCTGGCAATCTGAAAGGTTCCAAAAATGTTCAGTATGATGACTTTTAAAAGCTTAATACTGGGTGAAATTTAACCTATCTGAAAACATTCCAAAGATTTATTGCTGGTTGGATCTTTAAGGGAAGGAATATGTTAAAAATTGAAAGAACAGTAATTAGATTTTCATTGTAATTTAACCCACTGAAGAACAGTAAATGACTTCATGGCACCAATATAATGTTATCAGAGTGGCCCAAACCACAGATTCTGATCAAGCTTTTAGCAGACTAAACACTTAAAT
Source organism: Acanthornis magna (assembly GCA_036785705.1). NCBI lineage: Eukaryota > Metazoa > Chordata > Aves > Passeriformes > Acanthizidae > Acanthornis > Acanthornis magna. Next base: position 25,081,424 of record JAWUZG010000028.1, read on the forward strand.
TGCCAAATTTTATAAGAACCCTTTCTGAAACACAATCCTTTAAAATTGTTTTAAATTGGTGATTGAAAAGCATACAGTTCAAGTTATTAGTATATCTTGAAAATCTCAAACTTGACTTGAGAGCAGATCACCGCATTTTGATGAATCCATTCAAAGAGCTCTTTATAAACTCTCCTTCAGAAGTGTGGGACATGATAGTTAATGTAAGCAATTTCTACAGCATAAGTCACAGGGATAGGTTTCAGCTTAGACACAGCTTCTGGTACAGTTAAAGATCTGAAAAATGAGTACAGAATAGAAAGGCTGGCTCAGTGTTAACCTTGTGCAATTCAATCAATACTGTAATACAGACCCCTGAGCTGAGGCAGCATCACCCTTCCTGAGCAGCCCTACATTCTGCATGCTGCAGTGCATCCTGTGAATCCTGCCTTTACCATTACAGGAAATGATTTTAAAATAGAAATGAAGTGCAGTGGCTACCTTGGGTCTGACTTTTGGTAAGGGAGGATATTACAGACATCAGAGAAAAATCTTATCCTTTCCTTCTAAATGCATTGGGTGAGAAAGATCTTGTGTTAGCTATGCCAGTTGTATTCTGACACTGTACTGATAAAACTCCCATCTTTTTCAATTTTTTGGCAAGTACAGAAGCCCAAAAGTAGGACCAGACCCGCATACTTGATGCAGAATGCCATAGACTGCCTTTTGGCTCTGGGATCCCAAAATTTTTCCAGCAAAGTTTTACAAATAATTCTGTGGTTTAATTTATTGTGGTTCAGCGACTGATCAAACAAAATTATTAGGTGGACTCAAAAGACTTTTTTCTAGCTAAAACTAATAACTTTTTTAAAAAAACAGGAAACAAAAACAACAAACCCAATAACATGCATGTCCCGTTCCTTATTTTCCATTTCTGAAAGTCATGTTTCTTCAATGACTGTCTAAATTAGCCAATTTGTTTCTATTTAGAATATGTAAAAAAATATTCTGATACTTCAGGAGGCTTTTTTATTACCCCTCATTCCTAAAGTTCTCCTGAATTTTTTTTAATCTTATCCAAAGTTTTGAATAAATCGGAGAGGGGAAGACTCTGTCAAAAATATTTTGCTAAGTAAATCACCCATCTTAAAGATGTGCCTCTCTGTATTCAATGGTCAATTTAAAATGTGTGCATATATTCAGTCAAGTCTTTAGAATTATAATCAGCTTAACACCACTGTTAAACAAAAAAATCACTGTCAAAGCTAATTCCACTGTTGGTAGTCTTGCTGAGCAGCTCAAAGACTGAATGGACTGAATTTGGTGTCTGAATGGGATAATTTCTTATCTTTGCTTATCAGAACAAGACTAGTGAGGACGATGAGAGAAAAGCATTTTCTTTTGTCACATGAGCCTACCACGCTATTTTCCATTTAAATTAATTAAAACTTAGAGATGTATTGCATGACAACCTGGTGGTTTTGATTGTCATTATGAAACTATCGCAAGATGATCCATGATTTTAAAGATTTAAATCAGAGTTCAACTCTGATAAGTATGGACATTATTATACTGATTTCCAATTTGCCCTGCCAGAAGTATTTCCCTAAAGGTAACTAAAAGCTCAATATAATGTACTCAAATATTTCAAATATCATTACAGAAATGTAGTGATCTAATAAAACAGTATCAATAAGCATTAAGAAATCATATTTTAAATTACCGTAATTTGCAATCACTTTTAGTAATTCCACCAATAGGTACTTTTAATATAGATTTTAGATTCTAAAATTAAGCTTCTATTTTTGCCCAGAGATTCTCCCTTCTGTCTTAAATCTTATTAAATAAAATTTGCCTGTTATTATAAGGATTAGTTTATTAAAACCCTTCATCTCTCTGCTTACACATTCACTTCTGCTGTTTGAGCTGCTACACTCCAGTAAGCCAATGATGAATTAAAATCTATCTTTCTGTATAGCTGCCAAAGTGACTTTCTTGGTAGAAACAAATTGCTCATTTGCAATTATATTCTGATTTATCAGAGCGAATTCATACAAATTTTTTAAAATTTCTTGTGGGGATTAATAGTCTATACTTGAGAAATCATTTTCAATGGCTTCTAGGCAAATCTCACCTATTCTAAAAATGCAGCTGGAAGTTCACCAAAATTGTTTAACAATTATGTGGCTTCTTCATTATCTTTTATCAGCATGCATCAGAAATATAAGATATTTAAGAGGATATCAGGAGTGCCAAGAGTTTTCTATAAAAACACTTGTCTATCACAAGAGTTGCATAATCATAAGACAAACCTTGGAAAAGATGAAATTGTAAAATGCATTTTGTATGCTTTATACTTACCCTGTGGTTTTTGCTTTTAGATATGCACTTCAGATATATTTCGCACCCTTTCCTTTGCAACCATTTGGTTCCTAAAAGAAAATGCAAACTCAGATTTTCTGAACAATCAGCTTCTAGAATCTGGAGGTTTAAAGAAGATTTAGACTGTAATAGTTGATAACTGTGCCTTAGGGTCCCACCAGTTAATATGGAAAGTGACTCTTACTGCCAAGATCTGGCTATAACCCCTTAGACTGGGGACTTAAGAGGTAACTGATTTAGGTGGTTGTGATGTTTATTAATTAAATAACACACCACCAAGAAACTACTGGTTTTCTAAACTACTATTCAGCTAAAAAAACACACCAAGGAGTACTAAGTCACCATCGCACTGCTATGGAACATCCTTTCAAATCACACACAGGCACTACTCTTTTCCTTTCTCCATTTAGTGTTAGGATGCAAATCTGTCCCTGCTTGCTTTGTCCTGTCATGCCATGGTACACACCTCATGGAGACACCAGTGGGTTGTCTACGGACTTCTCCCTGGCATTCCACAGAACTTGGATGGAGTGTTGAAAGATTCTTAGTCACTCCCTCCTTTTAACAAGTTCATGGTAGTTTAGTTAGGATGATCTGGTTTTTTTTCTTCTCTTAAGAGAAGGTAGCTAGAAGGTTTAACCATCATGGGTGATGCAGGTGTAGTTTAAGGTGTCTTAAAACCTTTACAGTCGTCTCTGGGAATAAAATACTAATATTAAGAGCCTACAGCCCTTTATATCTGTGTTGCTTAATTAAACACTAGTAAATGGCAAGTCGGTACTCTAAGAGGTAGAATCTGGCTCGGTCGTCTGACTTACATTACTTGTGGCTTTACATTTAAAGATGAAAAAAAGCACTTGCCCAAGAGAGTTAAGTTTATTGTAGATATAAACAGTGAAAACTCTAGTGACGCCACTTGGCTTAGTTAAAACATAAAATAACAAAGCCTCCAGTGCTTAGAAAATATCTGATCTGTGTCTAAATAACTTTACAACCCTATTTAGAATAAATAATATACAAACTATACATTGTCCCTTGCTTTCCATTTGAATTAGGCTGGAAAGTCTTATAGGGATCAAATAGCATGTGCATCGTTAGGCATACCTCAGCTGACTGTTATGGTATTTTATGGTGCAATAATAAACCACAATTCAAAGTCCTTAAACAAGGATATTAAAATTACGCCAAACTGGACATGTCTGAAAATTGTTCTCTATTTCTTATGGTTTTTTCTCTCCGAAAAGGCACATGTTTGAAGACAGGAAGAAGTATTTTTTCCTCTGATTCAGTACTTGGCAAATGCCATCAGGGAGAGTGAATTAAACACCTAAAGCTGGTGAGCATCCAAGGTGTAAGACAGCTGTGAAAAAGACTCAGTTTGAGGCCCAGGTGTCAAGAGCAGAAGTTGTGCCATTATTTTCTACTTGGACTTCACAGTGGACTGTTTCATCTTTCATGAGAACCATACTCTATATACTTCAGGCCGTTAAGTAAACACTGTTTCTTTCATTCCTCTTTCAGACATATTTTTAGCTAATCTTGCAATACAGATGTAAGAGTGAAAAAGATCCTCGCACTTGAAGTTTATGATCAGTGAATATTTTCAAAAGAAAAGAGCTCACAGTCAAACAAATAGAGTGTAACTGAAAAATAATTAGCGTGTTTTTCCCTCAGGAGAATTGCTTTTAAACCTTATCCAGCTTACCTTGCTCTTGGCATCCTGCTGCTGACATCAAATGGACAAATTGTACATTTAGTTACCCAGGCTGCCTCATAGGTGTGTACGTCCCAGGAGAAGGGAACCATATAACAGCAGTTTAGCAAAACCATTAAGCCATTGAAAGAGTGTCTTCAAATATTTGCTGGCTTTTGTAGTAAAATTCCAATGGCTGTTGCCACGGCTCCCAAAGACCTGCAGAGACTGATTGCCATTCAGATGGGTAGATACCTCTTTTTGTCACTGTTGTAATTGAAGCACAGTTCCAACAAGACTTTAAAAATTATTGTAAAAGTGGTGCGTGTGTGTGTGTGTGTGTGTATTATGTTATATAATTTATATATATTTATTGCCACTTCAAAAACTTTGCATTCAAGCCTCACTTAGTGTGTGCTTCCATTAGTGATGCTGGATTAATATGTAGAGATGCTGTTCATCTGCCATATTATTAATAGTCATGGGAGTTTTATTTCTGTTTTATATGCCGAAAATTCAAGTGGAAAATTTTGAAGGTAGCCTCTGATAGTGGATGAATCACCCACAGATATATGGTGCTACCCTAGAAGTGCTGCAACTCCTTCCTTACCCTTCCCAATTCAGTGCACTCACTTTCCTACCTGTGATGCTGACATGCCTGGTAAAATATTTCTTCTCCTGTTCTGTCTGGAGAACTGCTTCTTCAAACCCTGAAATGGTAACAGGGTGCTTACCTATATGCAGCTCAGCTGAGGTTTTCCAGTTGAGTGCTTATGATTACATGCCACAATACCTATGCTAGTATGCATTGTGTCATCCTTAAGAGTGTTGACCACCCTAGTCCCTTTTCTTTTTCTCTTTTCCACTGCCATTTTCTCCAAATGGCACCATGCTTATTTAAATTCAGAATGGAAAGTCATCCAGAAAACAGATTCAAGGTGGGACTTTGCAAAACAGCCAAGCCATGCTCTGACAATGAAGGTATCCAGTCCAACCCACTGAATGAGTAAAAAACTAATTTAGGAAAACAAGGGGTTGTTTCTCTTTCAGGATAGTAAATTTTACGTATTTGTCAGAGAATTGCAAAGGAGAGAGGAGGCATTTAACCCTTTAAGGATAAATTACTAATTTAGCCAGCCAGCTGGAAATTGCCTCCTTGCGTTTTAAAAAGCTAAACCTATCCAAATCCCTTCAAAAGGCATTGAAGAGGAGACTGGCTGTGAAAGTCAGCATGCCCCACTGACACAGTTTGGTCTCTGATGAGATCTGTCTAATCTTTGAGTCTAACAGCATGAATTTGGGGCACACAGCACCTTGGAAGGATGTGATAGTGGGCCACATTTATAAGAGGTATAGAAAGAGTGATATTGCTAATTTCCTAAGTGTGCTAAGCACACCAGGTTTGCTTGGTTTTTATTCCAAAATTGCAGCTGTCTTGTATAAAGAAGAATAACTGTGTTGTCTACTTTGGAGTTACATGAATGCGTGCTTTCATTTGAATTTGACCTTGAATCGCCTTGAATGAAGTGCAACTTCATGGTAATTAAATAGCAGGAGGACATTCCTTATATAACACTGCTGGAGCAGCCTGGATCCCTCCAGAGGATCTGTAAAGTGAGAGCGCTATTCCGGCTGCACGGCCCAGTTAAAAATCTGGTACCACATCTGTCTGAAAGAAGTTTCTTCCAAAAGAAGGTGGAGATCATGAAAACAATTCAAGCTGCAGCAGGATAGTGAGATGCATGTTTGGACTCCAGTTTTCCTGCAGCAGTAACTCACAGCAGTCAGTGAAGTAGGCAGCTCTGGAAGCTGACCTAGTCAGATGACTGAGCCAGATTGTTATTCCTGATAATTTGTATGGCAGTTCTGTGAGTTCGGAAAAGTAAGTAATGAGAGCAGACACTGATAGTGCTCAAACCAAGGTACTTGGGTCAGTCTGAATTTTCAACTCACTGCTGCCTGTTCAGCATCACAGGAGGAGCCAATGTAAGAAATGGCTGGGACAGTGGCTAGAACATGTGATTTTCAGTTCTTTATTTCCTGTCAATCACCTTCACTTGTCCTGTGCAGTCAATCATGAATATTCATGTGTGTAAAGTCCTTGTTTGCAAGAGAACAAGGTCCATGGTTCCCAAACTGTTGTTGCAGAATCAGATGGCTAATGGTATTAAAATAACAGTCATGATCAAAGGGACTATGGCAGTTGTAAATTAGTGGACATCTGTGACCTTTCAGCATAGATGAAAAGCATCTCTGTGCCCTTTACAGTTGAATTCTGTGGTTGCTTCAAGGAGATCTTGACAACTGCTTTTTGCTCTGACTTTATGCAATGCTTAGCATAACAGTACTGATGCTGCCTGTTTCTGGATCAGTTACTACAAATAGCACAGTAATAAAACCCTTTAAATACATTGGTCTAAATTATCTCCTGACCTTCAGCTGTGTCCTATCAGCAGCAGACTACAATTCTCCACAGGCTTTTTCAATGTTTATATCAATAGCCAAGATGTGTCAGGGCTGAAAGAGGTTTAGCTGTAATAGAAGAGTAATGAAACACAAAGACAGTGTTACAGTATTATATATTGCCTTCAAAGTAATCTTAATGAGTCTTGATGTTAATATGACAGTGAAGGGAGAAAGATTAAACCAGTCTAAACGATACAGAACTAACCAAACCAAACAACCAAAAGCCAAAAATAAAATACTCAATGATCAGAATAGGAAAAAAGGGACAGAATTCTGAAAACTAAGACTTTGAATGCCATTACTTTAATTTCAGTAGGTGTTTTGTAGTTACTTAAAATTTCGAAACTTTCCTATGATCCTCTCCTTCATCATTTAAGCTAATTACAAATAGGCACACAGACAAAATTATGCAAGCTAGAGTATGGTTCCTGTACTGTGCTCAGAAGTGAGTGATTTTTGGTTTTTTGAGGAGAGAACTAGCTACAGAGGAATATTTTCCAGAACTGTATATGAACCAAACAAGGCTAGAAAAAGGAATCCATATTTTTCTATTATTGCATTCATGCATGGAAACTGTGAGGCTTTTCCACTAAATGAAACACAGGAAAGAGAAATAGCTCCAGAATGATGAAGAATCACTCTGGTTTTTATTACTCTGTGACTTGAGACAATGGTTGGCATCAGTGTTTATTTCCTTTTAAGTCACATTGTTTTGCAAAATTTTGGTGGGCCATAACTAATAACAACATACAGGAACTCTCTAACTAACCTCAGCAATTAGTTTTCTATTACTCTGTACTGTGCTCTCTCTTAACATTTGTGTAAGCACTTTTGTGCTCATTATAATCTTAGTCATGTGCTGCCAGCATTTCAGTAAGTACCTCCCACAAAAATGTTTATTTGTACTGTATACCAAGTGCTGCATCCTTGTGCACAGAAAAGGAGGGAGAATGGGGGAAGAGAAAATTTAGATTTTTAAGTACCTTTTCTAAAGAAGAGGAAAAAAAATCTGATGATTTGTGGTATAGGCCGTTTAATATCGGTAAGTACAGAGAAATAAGGTGGGATTTGGAGGGGTAATTGGTCATCATTTGCAAGACTACAGTCCTAAAATTGTAATGCTTGGTGACATAAAGCCATCAGAATACAGGCCACTGTTGTTTTACAGGTATTTTAGTGGTACAATGAAAACTATTACTGCTGCACATAATTAAGGTCCAAACCATCTTTAGCTTGTAAACATATTTTAATGTCTCCTTTCTGCCTTAATTAGGAAAAGAGAAAACTAAGAACACTCTTCTAAGTTAATGGGTATTCCTGAGAACAAAAATAATTGGACTCGAGGGGAAAAAAAATTATACAAACCTAGTACCTTATTTGCAGACTTGTAGGTGGGTCCAGATTCTCATTTAGATTAAGTAGTCTGGGATGTTATTTTCCTATAATCAGTGATATCTGTTTTGAAGGAACCAGTCTGCTAGAGAAAGCTCATCTGAAATAATAGTTACAAGAAAGCTGTTCACTTTGGGAATGGTGAAATATGAAATAATATTTCAATTGATAAAAAGTGGTCAAAAACCTCACTGCTGCCCATTCTAGAGATGTACCTGACCTTAAGTAAAAAAGACGTCTGGATTATTTAAATGTTGCCTTTTCTCAAGATAAACTTCCTGATTTGGTGTTACTTGCATCTGGCTGTTACACAGGAACAGGGGGACTTCTCTATCAGTGTCTTTGTCTGCTAAAGATATTTCCCAGCTTTTATTTTTACTGGCCACACTTACATTGAGAAGGCTGAAATAGGAGATGTACAGCAGTCAGGGTTTCTACAAAAGCATCCTGTCTGAAATGTCCATTGGTGTATGAATAAAAATATGTCTTACACAGCTAATCTTGCAGTTCATCACAGTTTTTGGCCTACAGTTGCAGTGCAGGCTAGCTCCTCTCTCTCGAAACTTCATGCCGTATCTGCATGTAGGGGGGTATCAATGACCCCTCTCAGGAATGACCAGCAGTGAGGTGGAGGGTACTTTTTCCAGGGCAGTGAGATGTACAGATCCCATGTGCAGAGGATGCCCACAGTTTGGCTAAGTGAAGAATATGTGTCTGTTTGGATGGCAAAAACATGCACACTCTGAATAGTCTGCAAATAAATGCTTCTGGAAGAACCTGTGAACTTTGCTGTGCAAACCCACCAGTATTTCTTGATATGCATAATAATCCACATAACTATTAAGGTAGAAATGCTCAATGGATAAGGTGTGAGCAGGAGTTTAGAAAGGTCCTGGAGATGTCCTTTAAGTGACCTTGTCAAAAGGCTTTTCTAGCTATACTTTGCTTCTTGTGTTTTTTCTCACTTTCCATTATTGGAGATCACTGCACAGTAGATCTCCAGCTTCCAAACAGCATTGATGTAGTACAAATAGCTAACAATCATAATCATCCAAGTAACAAAAACCTCTCTTTTTCCTCTCAATCCTATTTTACCTTCCTCTCCTCTCCAGACCTACTTTAAAGTAGGCAAAAATAAACTGAAGAGGACTTGAAATGTGTAGGGCTTGAAATGTGTTGCTTGACTGTTAATGTCTTGCAGTGGTTTTAATTACTCTGTCATCCACATCCTGCCTCTTGTTATATTTTCCTTCTCTGGTGAAGTAACCTAACACAAATTTCTTAGAAATGCAATAGTCCTTTAACATGATTCTTAGACTAACATGCTGAGTTTCTGTTCCAGCAGTGCTTACCTTCACGCAACCCAATCGCCAAAGTAAAATCCTACTTGTTAGAAATCTTTCAAAAGAACAAAAGCCATCTGAGGTTAAAGACATTTTCTTAAAGAGATACTGGCCTTAACTACTGTGTTTCTCCTAAATTTCTTGGCTTAATTCATTAAAAATGTATAAAATAGCAAGAAACCACAAAGCTGTGAGAAAGTGTCTTTAGCCTAGGGTCAAAATTCATATTTCATCTGTGGTTTGTGTCTATTAAAGGGCAGGACTACCACATTTCTGTGTTTTATATATATATATTCTGTGATATATTCAGGTCTCCTGCCTTCCAAGTTATCTGTGGGTAGATTTTTTTGCTAGGCAGCTGTGTCCATACTCTTTTCAGCTTCATCAGGGCCTGGATCCTGGAGCCTATTCCTGGGCAAAGAGCTGAAAAAAGGGCTGTGCTCAGCCACTGTGGTGCTAATGGGAGAGCGTGGCATCCACTGTCCAGGGAGCAAGCAACAGGTACCACAGGGTTTGTGAAAACCCTGCAAGGACCTGCAGGGCTGGGATGGGATGGGCATGGGGCAGGCAAGAGCTGGAGAGAAGTTCGCAGAGGTGTGTTACAGGCGGTAGAAAGCCTAGGGAGCTACATTGGAAGTGATTGTCCAGCTTAGGAGGAGCTTTGGAGAAAGAAGAAAGTACAGAGGACGGAGGGTAAGAGGAAATGGGGGTCTCATTTCCCAGGACCAGAGCAGTGAGCGAGGGAGAGCAGCTGAGGTGTAGGTGGAGTGGGAGTCTGTACTGAATGACTGCCTGCAAGGCTAAGGAGAGGACATCTCTGGGGAGAGGGGCAAGAGTATTGGAAGGGATGAGAATGGCTGGGAAGGTAGGATGGTAGCATGGGTTGCAAAGAGGTCTGTGCCTCCATGGCCATGATATGAACATTTCCAACCAACACCTTTGGTGGAAAATTGTAGCAGACAGCTACAGACACAGATCTGCACAGATCACTCTCACTCTCCCCAGCTCAGCTGCACTATCACTTTCGCTTTATGGAGCAATATAGACCTTTTCCAGGCAAATTAAAATTGAGGAAAGGGTAAGGTCACTTTAGTTTTTCTACACTAGTTTGTTATTTTCCATACCCTGACATGAAGGGTAAATGGCTTCCCACTGAAGTCATCCCAAGTCACCCTGCTGGCTGGAGGTCCCCAGGTGAAGAGATTTGTTTGCATGTATGACAGTGAAGCTTCTGACCTAAAACCTTAACGAAGTTTGCAGGCATATGGAATCAATTCAGATTTCTGTTTCTGTGAGATAATCCCCTGGCACTGATGACTGAGGTCTGTAGTTTATTCAGCAGTGTCCCAACTCCTTCTTGCTGGGGCTTCAGAGCTTTGGGAGCCTTTTTATCTTTTTTATTCTTTTAGATTTGATAATCCTATTTAACCCCCCTGCAAATGGGACCCCAGGGAGAGCTTTTCAGTTACACACAATTAGTTTTATAAGTAGTGTTATTAAATCATCCATTGGCTGTTTGGTATTTTTAAATTCCTTTATTAATAGCAATAGAGGCTTTTGTATGAAGAACAGAGGGTGGCATTATATGAAATCATTTCAGACTCTAATAATAACTTCTCCTGCTTGTGAGTAGAACTAAGAAATGAGCTTTCTTGTCTAAAATTTTGTTCAAATGTGCTGCTCCTTTCCCCCACTCATCCTTTCCCCTTTTCATGATCTTCCCTCAGATGCATAAAATAGGACTGTGCTGGATCCTGAGAGAGAAGAAAGTTCATGGAGCAGGACCCACCCTGAGGAGTCTTGCCAGGTTGATATTTCCCTGCCTAAAGCTGAGGATCGTGCTCCCATCAGTGGCCACTGCCAGAGGCAGCAGGTCAGAGCATCACAGCTCAGTCCAGCTCTCCAGGCACGCAAGGCCACACAGCTGGACAGGGGCCATGGTTGTTGCTGAAGAAATTGAGGGACAGTTGCCGGAGCTGGGGCTGAAGGGAGGCAGGTGCTAGACAGGAGCCTGCTGGGATGTGGGAAGACTGTGTGAGTCTCATGTTTATAGGTGTGCAGGAAGTACTGGGGGAGAGTAGGCATCTGCCCACTCCAGACCCACAGTCTCCAGATGAAACGGTGAGAAACAGAGTAAGTGGAGGATAGGATTTCTCCCTGCTGCATTTTCAGTATCCAGTTCTGTGTTATACAAAGCTGATGGCTGTAGACAGTCCTCCACATCCACTAGGCACTTTTTTTTCTCTGTAAATTTGACTGGTTTTCTTTTGCACCCATGTATGATTTTGTCTTCAACGATATCCCATAACATAATCCCCAATTCCTCACTGTATGAAAGGGTATTTTTGCTTATTTTTAAACCCACTGTCTGATAACTTCATTGTTATGAGACACACTGAGCAGTCATTGCATATTCACTTCCCCTGTCACTCCTGATTCCCATTGTTCTCAGGGTATTGTATTTGACAAGCCTGTACTTTAGATCTTGTACTGAATTTAATACAAACATAATGTTTAAGGCTCTGAAGTTGTGGAGTGGAGCTGAATGCACTTCATCTTTGTCTGGTCTCCTGGGACTATCCTGCTGCCATCCCGATTCCTGTCAGGCCACTTCATTTACATTTTAAAACCTGGGATTTAGAATGGATATGTAAATTGACCTTCCAGTTCATACAGTAACTCCTGATACTTAGTTTTAAATTTAAATCCTAACCATAAATTTAGAATTTACTATATAGACTGTATTCCTGTCCAGTTTGTACTGAAAGGATCATAAGTAAGAATTTGATTTGAGAAAACTGAAAAAAACAATTAAAAAACTAATTGGCACTATTTCTTTCTGTGGAAGGTTCAGAAGCTTGTGTTAGTTTTGACTGTCCTTTTCAAATGAAGATTTATCTTTTGAACTTATATGCACAATTCTAATTTTAAAAAAAAATTGAGAGCATATTCTTGTGAGAAGGCCTGGTTTCCACTGCAAGGTTCACAGACTGCCCTATTCTTAAGAGTAAGATAATTCTTTTTCTGGAAGCAGTATCAGCAAATTACTCTTGCTTATGAACACACTAAAAGGAGTGTGCATCCATCTTTTTAACACACAGGATTTTTAAATTAAGAGAAATGTGAATAAAGACACTGCTCATTTCCTGGTATTTACAGAACCATTATCTTTCACCTCATGGCCTCTTCCTCTTCTCTTCTTAGTCTTACAAAACCAAAATAAAATTCACAAAGAACTCCAGTGGACAATATAATTTTGTTTATTTTGTTTAAAAATAGATACTGTAAGCTAAAAAAATAGATTATATATATATATATACATATTGGCAAGACAGAGAAAATGGCACTTCTTGTACTAAGAATAACCACAGGTTATTTGAATATCCCATAGTGTCTGTAGATAGTTATTGGCAGCAAAACTATCAAGAACAATGATTGTCACTCACACTAGACTAACGTTTTCTTTACATATCTACAACTGTTCTAGGGCCTTACCAGAGAATTTAATGGTTGGCATCTCACACTAAGGTGAAGAATATCATTTGCTACGTTGTATTCCTGGGGGTGGTGGGAAACACAACCCTTTGCTCTCTATTTTATTGTCTTTTCACAGCAAATCTTCATATCTGTGATACAAACACAACAAAACAACATAGCTTTAAATTCCTATCTGGTACAGCTGTCCATAGCTGAATAAGCTATTAGATGATGAAAAAGCAGGATCACTGGATTTAGCTGGGAACACAGCATTGCCATCTGCAGTTCTACACAATTGCCTTTATTATTTAGTAGGTCATTGTCAGCTGGATCACTTCCTGAGCCCAGAGATACTTTAGGAGTAGGTCTTTAGAGTCAGCTCAACACAACAAAATTGAGTTTCTCCTTTGGAGCTGCTGTTTGTTTTCCCCTCGACAGAAAGAATTTGGGAAAAACATTCTTTTTGATGAAAAAATTACTTAATAAACACTTGCCCCCTTCTCCACAATTTTCTCCTCTTAGTAGGAAGAAAGATGGCTGATGCCACCTTCCATTTTCTTTTCTAGAAAATTCCACAAAGAACACTCGATAACATGCAGCTCGGTCTTGGCATCCAGCCCGCTGCCTGGAGCCAGGCTTGGGGAGTAGCCCTTTACTTACATTTTAAAAGAAACTTCCTTTTCCTTCCCTAAACCTCTGCTTTCCAAAAAAAGCAAGTGAAACCTAAGAAACTGAACCCTTCCCCAAACCCAACTGGAGGGCTGGAACTTCTTGGGGGGGAATAATTTGCCTTTTCTCTTCAACCTTGACTGTTAGTAATTCAGAAACATGTCACTGCACTGTGTCATTAAATGGCATGAAGCCTCTGCACTGTAACATGAATGGCTTCCAACTTCACTGAAAAAAGCAGCCTTTTTTGTATGAATGGCAGATTTTCCTTGCCACTGCCCACTGTGGAAGGTGTCTGCCCCACTCAGGTGCAGACTCAAGCAAGGGAACCATTACTCCAGCTTTCATGGGTAAGTGGAATCATAAAGCAACAGATGCACTCACATCTTTTTGATTTGCTCACTTGCTGAAGGAACACCTATTCAGAGGATAGAAGGGTGGTGGAAGGTGGGGTTTTTTTCTGCCTACACCTTCAAAGGGAAATGGAACTGGCTGACACAGCTGTTTTCTACACAAAGAAATTAGGAAACCTGGAAACAGAGGGTCATTTAAGGCAAGGACCGGCGGCTGGTATTTTTCCTTGTCTCCTCCCAGGGAGTTGTTAATCTCATTTCACTTTGAAGAAACCCAAGAAAGTATGTGTGCAGGCTCATGGGAAAACTGTTCTTTCTTGACAGGGTGGGAGGAAAAGAGAAAAGGTCAAGAACAGAGCGTGTTTACCTAAGCCATGCGCTCCAAGCTGTGTGCTGCTGTTGAGTACAGCTGCTTCCACTCTGAGCTGGCATTTTGTGGTTTTGAATACTAGACCACTAAATAAAATATGGGGTTTTAATACCTTTCTTAAAAAAAATATATCCAGTGTGGGCTGCTAAAGTAAACAGAGTATTGCACGAGTGCACATTTCATTCATATGAGCAGAAGCTTAAAGCAAAAAAGGGAGTGCAATTAGCAACCAAAACCAGCAGTCAAAGGCCCTGGAATACAGCACAACTACAGGCAGATATAAATTTCCTTTTAAAGAAACATACTTGGAGGACCAGTTGCATAATTCTGCAAGCTAAGGAGAGCACTGACTCACTGAGTCAATATTTGCTAAATTTACTGGGCCAAATTCAACTCTTGTTCAAGACAGGAAAAACTTTCAGAGCAAAGAAAGGGCCTGGCCATGAGAGTCAAAGGCAGCAGCTTCTGGTCCCCAGTCCCTTCTCTTCCTGAGACCCTGATCACTGACTGCCTTCTCAGGATGAATTTTCCTTCAGCCTTAAAGACTTTGGGCAGCTTGCCCTTCATATCCAGTATTTGGTAGACTTGTGCCATTAGGAATTGGTGTTTCTGGTAGCTTTTCCCCCTGTTTTGGCTAGTGTTCACAACAGAAAAATACAGGACTGAACTAAGAAATTACTACATGTCCTGTTGAAAAAGAAAGTAAACACACATTTACTAAAGATAAGGAACTAAGATGTGCAAAAAGAGGACGGAAGCACAGACCCATCTTCAGAAACAGATGTTAGCTGAGTTAACTATTGCAGGCAGGTTTATAAAAGAGGAAAAAATGAAAGAAAAAAAGTTTTAAAAAGTGACTTAATGGGGCTTTAAGCAAGGGAGCATGGCCAGCAGGGATGCATGAAAAGCCAGTGGTGAGAGAACATAGTGAACCTGAAAGATTTGCTTTGGAATCTGCCCTGGTATTTCAGCTCTGAGGGAGCAAAAATATCTTTCCCTGAGGTTTTAAGTCGATCTGGTGTGTGGCTTGCTGCACCACTGAAAAATCCTGTTCAGGTTTCACAGTCTGCTATGAGCAGGGTCTAAGGTGAAAGCAGAATGGAAAGCAGTCTGGGAAACCTAAAAAAAAAAAATTCTCAGGGGGTTTGCAGTGGTTTTTAATATTTTATATTTTAATATTTGAATGTGTCATTTCACCTTTAAAGAAGTCTATTAATATAATTAAAGGAATCAGTATGCACCTTTTCCTTACCTAGCAGCACAAAAGATTCGGACAATGTACTTTCTCACCTTTTGGGGGCTTCACTATCTGCACAAAGGAAGGACAAGCTGGCTCTGCACTGAAGCGCAGATCACAAGGGAAATTTATATTTTCTCTACAGCTTTTTTTAAAACTGTGTAGGGAAAGAGATAAAATTGGTGCTGACAATTGGTGCTGGAAACAACAGGGAGCTTTGATAATGTGACTCCTTTTTCTCCACCTTTCCTTGATCAGCAATAACAGGTATTGTTATTGGGCAATAACTCTGTGGACTGAATTCCTCATTGTCTTGCAAATCCAGGGCAAGTCCACTGAAGCCAGATAACTCTCACACATGCTAATTCAGTCATGCCCTGATGCTAGAGGTCCTTCTCCTGAATGAACTTGCCTATTACTGGGGCAAGAACTCTTTCCTCAGCCTTCTTCCTGAGCTATGGGTGCTTTGGGAAAGCTTAAGGAAAGTAGAAAATAGGTTAGAGGAGAGGGGAAGAAAAATATCTAAATGTACAGTTTGATTTTAGAATCACAAAACCTCCCTTCTTAGTTGAAATGAACTAAGACAACAGTGGAAGTGCAGTTTCTGGACTGAAGTGCTGTTTTGTGGTACTCCTGAAAGAATTTGGCTTTATCTTGTCAACCACAAGTGATGGCAGAATGCCCATTTTCATTTTGACTGGTTATCATAAGTATTTGTTGATGTTTCTGAATGAATGTTGATCAAAAGAGCTCAAAATGGCTTTAAGCTTTTAGATCTACCGCTTGACTAAAAATATATTTAATATGTTAAAAAAATTCTTTAAAAAGATTTGGTTAGCCTGTAGCTATTATTCAACCTGTATTTTCTGTACTTATAAAAACGTACTCAATAACTGAAAGATTTTTACTGAGAGCATCTAAGCAGGACTCTTTTTAGAACATATGACTAGTTACAATTAATTGCTCCATAAATAAATTAATCCAAAAAGCACCCCACTGTTTTTTTTTTTTGTTTTTTTTTTTTTTTTTTTTTTGAGAAAATAATAATCATCTACCCAGTGAAGTAGAAGAAAACAATCAACAGATACAGGTATTAATTGTTTCCAGCCTTTGTGCCTGCAAAGTCTCTTTTCCCTATCTACTTATTTAAAAGCAACAGAGAAGTATTCAACAAATAATCAGAGGACTGGACAGTGTACACAAAGAAGGCTTCCTGAATTTTCCAGAATTTCCACTCAGCGGAATGTAGAAAAAAATTGCAGAAATATAAACTAACAAAAATGCAAAAAGAGAGAAAACCCTGTTGAGTTACATCTACAAATTAAGCAAACCCAAACACCTTTGGCTTTTTTTCTTCTGTCTCTCTTTCAGTCTTCAAAACAGACAGCAGAAGCTGTTTTGGAAAAGTATAGCACACACCTATTTTTTGAGTGTGTGTAGCATACACCTATTTTTCCAGGAACTGTGTTTGAGTTTGAATTCCTGTGTTGTGAGACATTTAAGATTAGTTTTGTTCCAGATGAAGATGAAAGAATCTTAAAGGTGTTTTTGTAGGCTAACCTGCACCCATTGATTTAGAGTTGAGGGGTTTGAGCACCAAATAGTATAATGTATTAAATATTTAAATTTTAATACTTCACTGAAGACAATGTAAACATAGGCCCAACATGCTGAACTCATCCACGAATAGCTCTATTTTTAAAACTGGTCTCTGCCTAGAAGTCAGTGCAATCAGAAATAGCTCCTTTTAGAAAATACCCCATAGAATTCAAGTAATTTTTGTTGACCTCATTAGTTTAATCCCTCATGCTTTTCTTATTTACTCAGAAGCCATTAGCAAGCTCTGGCAATCTGTAGTTGAGAACCACAGGGCTAGACCCAACATCAACTGAGTGAAAACAAACTTCATTCTGTCATGCTCTACACAAGCATCACTGAAACACAAATATACACAAATACACTGTACACAGTGGTACAGCTCCCTAACAGATTTTCCAAAAACATATCTTGGCCATCTACTCTTCTTCTTCCATTTTGGAGAAGGCACTTGCTCTTAACACCTCCATGCAATTCACAAGAATGAGTGTTCCAGTTAGCTCTCGCCACTGTTTTGTTACTGGGTTTTTCATTTTATCCAAGGCTGATTGCAGGTCTTGTAAGACGTCCCTGTAACCATCCCCATAATGGGCAGCCCATGTGTAGAGAAAGTCATATGCAGGTTTCCACATCATCTGAAAATACAGGGGAAAAAAAAAAGATTTAGTGGTAGAAATATAATTATTGAGGAAAAAAATAGCTGAATAGTAGAAAAGTCATAGAAAAGAAAAGAGAAAATAAGTATTTACTTCAGCATGCCCTAGGCATGCTGAAATGTTTATCAAAAAAGGGAATGTTGATATAAAAACTCCAGCAATCTTATTTACTTTATTTCTATGAAATTCTCAGATTGGTAGATAAGTTCTTCATTCAGATGATTATCACCAAGTCAAAATATATCTGTCTGAAAATATAAATCAAACAGCATGAGTGGAAAGAAAACACTTTTCCCCTTGATCATTTTTTACAGTGCATACATCCAGCAACAGTTTCCCTGTTTGGTTGTGTTTTTGATGGTTACTGCCCCATTAATCAACATCCTACTCTCCCTCTACTTAACCTGGAAATTTTAAACATGCTTTTTACCTTTCAGAACTATTTTCTGATGAAGCAGAAGGAACTTAATCTGACTACTGCCGTAGAAGACAATAAAAATGTTTCTAGAAAGACCTCAGCAACAGCAGGAGGCCTAAGGAGAATCTCCAGCCTTTATTGGATAGGGAGGCATTAGAGTGACAAAGGATGAGGGAAAGGTTGAAGTACTTAATGCCTTCCTTGCCTCAGGCTTTAATAGCAAGACCAGTTGTTCTCTGGGTACCCATTCCCCTGAGCTGGAAAACAAGGATGGGGACCAGAATGAAGTCCCCTTAATTAATTTATAATCAATTAAGGGAACTTAATTATAATTATAATTAATTAAAAGCTTTTATAATTTTCTTTTAAATCAGGACATAAAATTTAAACATTTTCTTGCAAGAAACAAAGTAAATTAAAAGGTTACCAGTGTTTTTTTTTCTTTTCAAACTACAATTTCTTTGGTTTATGCCAAACAAATGGAGCAGATCCTTAGCAGGTGTAATTTGTCATTGGTCTAATGTCATTAAATAAGTTGTAGCAGCATGATTCAGATACCAAGCTGGATTTAGATCTTTCAAAGAGCTGAGTAAATTTGCTCAGTTAACAAACAAAATAATCCTTTTCCCAGCTGCTGCTTTTCCAAATGTTACTTGGGCAATCAAATTTCTAGTTTCCCTCTCCTCATTGGCAATAAAAGTTTTACAAACAGCAATTGAGTTAACAATTGCAGGAATGATACACAAATCCACAAAGAAACCCATGACTCTCCTTAAAGGTTCTGTTATTCCCTGTTTTAACAGGAACGTACTTATGCATGACAATGAATGTATATGGACTGATGAGTGCACATTTTTATATATATACACAAAGTTGATCAGGAAGTTGAGGGTTTTTTTAGTGTCTTTTCCTCTTTTATTGAAAAACCAGTTTTTATTGTTCTTGTGGATAATTCTGCAGGAAATTGGTTATTTCCTCAATATAATCTTATTAATTTACAAACAGTACACAACATAAAGCTTTACTTCCTTGATTTAAGCTTTATTTACTTGAGCCCTGGAGGAACTGAGTAGGAGAAGAATTTCTTTGCTCATAGTTCTGAACTTTTGTCCACATTTGGGCTAACATCTTTCAGCTTATCCAATATTGATTCTATCATAGTTTCTGTAAACATTTCCCTCAACTTCTGCTGCCATATCCAAGTGGGAAAAAAAGCTTATTATATAAACTTATATCTCCAGTAGCATGTTTTACAGTCTGATTAGTCAACTTTCTGCCTTGAGTTTGGGCCATAAAAAAGTGCCTATACTTTCAGCGAAGTTTCTCATTTTAGGTCTACAGGAGAGAAAGGTATCATCATTTACCCAAATGAATGGTGCCTACTTTTTCCTTTAAGCAAGTCTATCCTAAATCATAACCATAAGGTTACAAAAGGAGAAAAGTACATTGATGGTAGGTGGGAAGAAGGAGATTGACGAATTCTTTCTTTTTTTCTTAGACCGGTTAAATTGAAAATAATTTTTTAATGTACTGCTGTAAATATTAGCTATTACAACATATTTTAATGAACTAAAGCAGGTCACCACTATTATATTTATGCTGAGACCAGAAAGTTTCTGTATTCCTATTTTCAGCTTGATAGCCAAAGTAACCAACAAGAGAAGCTGGTATTTCCAACAAGAGAGGCTGGTATTTCCTGAAATTCTGTTGCTGGCTATGCTTTTTCTGGGTCTCTTTTTCCCTTTTCTTACATTCTTGTTAGACCAGGACATTTAAAGAACTGGGGTACAGTCTTCTGTCTTTACTAGAATGTGAAAAGACAGTGAATATGAAAAGATGCTATGCTTTGGCTTATGCTGAAGGTCAGTCTGATGTAATAAGACAATTGGCCAAAATATCCTTAAATACAAACCTTGATTCCTTCTAATCTATCACAACTGATCTTTTTTTTTTTTTTTATCTAAGACAAAGAAAAGAAAGAAAGAAGAAAACGGTAAATATAGGGATCAAAAGCTTTACAAACTCGTCACCACTAATGCATAACTAACTCAGCAATAATGTACACACTCATCACATTGAACTAGTACTGCAAACACAGCAGTGGTTCTAAGGCACATTCTTTTCCACATCCACATACTCTAATGTAATGTTGAACTGAATTGCATTCAACACTCCTGAATTGGATTAAAGCGGACTTTCGGGCAAAATACTAAATCACTGCAGCATCCTGGTCAAATCTCATCTCAGCTGTGTGCATGAGCTTTTCCTCTGCTCCCACTCTCTGCTGAGTGGGATAATGATACTTACATCCACTGTAAAGTGATTTGAAATTTACTGATGGAAAACATTTGATAATCTACGCACCAATTGGAAGTACCTCAAGTTGCCTCTGTGATCATCTGCGAGATTTCTCCCACCAAAAAAAAAAAGTTTAAAAGCAGGAACATTTTTCAATCAAACAATCCTCCTGATGGTGGAAAAATCCTTGGTGGGGAACGAACCAGTTAATATTTTCATATAATCCTCAATAACTAGTCGAAATTTATTACCCTCCCCCAATATTTTGGGTTTCCAGTTTTAAGGCCAAAAACTACTACCAATAGGAAAGTTTAGAGGTCAGAAGAAAGCACTGATATTTACTAGAAGGTATGGAAATTTGAGGTTAGATTCACAGGACATTGAAGGTACTGAGTGATCACATGGGACAGCAGTGTTAGAAACATGGATGCGCTTTGAACTCACACCCATATGGACAAGAACAATAAAAAGCCTTGCACAAAGCCAATAAATTCTCCGTGGGCCCAATACAACCCTTGAGTAATGACACAGAAATACAGCAAAATTCTAATCATTGATTGCTTGTTGAATGTTCTCTGAAAAAATAGAGTGTACTGTATTACAGGCTTTTTTATGAAGAATTTGACTGTACTATGTTTTGGCAGAAGACACTTTCACTGAAAGGCAGAGAGGTTTGTGGGTGGTTTGCCATAAAAATAATGCAGAAAACTCCTGAAAACAAATGAGTAGGGTGTATGAGGTAGAAGATGGGCTTCATGGAAAATCAAAACCCATTGAAAGCAAAGTAAATGTTTATTTATAAATTTTCTTAATATATAAAAATAAATAGGTATGTTGCTGGAAAACCAGTTACAAGATTGTTTTATTTCTGCTGCCTATTAGCAAAGGGGAAGTATTTCCAAATAAGATGGAGACCAGCAGAGTTGTATGTTGTTCAGGTCTATAATTTCTTCTGTAGAAAGCTGGGGGTTTGTCAGCTGAACACAGAAAGTTTAGTTACTAGAACAAAAGTCTAGGAAATCAGCCAAGCCACTGCCTAACAGTAAAAAAATAGGATACTCACATTCTGTTTAATTTTAGTATTTCAGAATAAGACTCTGAAAAAGCAGGAGGATTTTTTTTTTCACTAAAAGAGAGAGTAGACATGGGATTGGAAACGCTGATAATTTTATGAGAAGAAATTGAAGGAATGTGCATCCAGACTTAAGTATCCAGAACAACCAAAAAAAAAAAAAAATACAAAATAGCTCAAACAGAAAATCTAAATCTGAGAAAGAGGCAGTGTTTGCAAACAACTATGGAGACAATTTTGTTGAAAAGTGTAGAAGCACATGAGTAAACATGTGGAATTTTGATCAAATATTGATTGGGGAGGGAGGGCAGAGCTTTCAAAAGGAATAAGAGGTAGTAGTTCATGATTAGAGCAGAAATATCTTGCTAGTTATCACCAAGCAGATAAAAATGAGATGACAGATTCACTGGATTCAGATAATAGAAAGGAGAATATGTTTGGCAGGGAATCAGCTAGAGGGAAAGAAAAAGGGAGAAAAAATCATCTTGAGTAGTTGTGAACCTGTGAATGGGAAATAGCAATTCCTTCAGCACTAAGAGGTGAGAGAGAGAGAATACAGTCTGGACCATGTACATTACCTGCAATAATCAGGGAATGATGGTACAGCCAGAGAGAGAGTCAAGCCTGAATGTAAGTTCTCCAAGAAGATCATTCAGCAATGCTCATAGAAAAGGATTTTCAGAATGAAACCCAGTCTGGAACCTAGAAGTCATTGGCACATAACTCTGTGGGAAAGAATGGGCCTACTGCATGCTTTGGCGTTGGAGGAGACAAGGGCAGGATGTAACCTCGCTGCCCTGGCAAAGGTGTGCCAGGAGCATAGGCTGACCCTTGGCTCAGCGGTGTGACATACCTGACATTGCATGGGTGCCGTGAGTACCTCTGGTTGCCTCAAATGGCACGAGGGATCTAATTAGGCACCTAAATTGCTCCTTAGATGTGTATGTACTAAAGTACATCTGAGAGGATAAATGGACTTTTATACAGAACTCAAACTTCTGTATAGGAAAAATGCTTTACAAAAGAAAAAAAAAATCATAATCTACCCGACAAACTATAAACTTAAACCATGGATTTGCCACATTCATACAACAGAAGTAGAACTGGTGTCAGGCCTTCCAACCTCTTCTCATGCTACTTGAGCTTAGTGATAAAAACTATTACACTGGCACACGAAAGTATTAATAATAGAATCCAGCTTCCTGTTTGTGGAGAGAGCAAAATCTGTACTGACTGTGATTAGAAGGCTCCTGCAAGGACTGAATGGTCTTCCTCACTGTGCCTGAAACACCAGCAGAGGAGCGAGTAAGGTTAACAAGTGGACAGGACAGTAAGAAAGGATTGAACGTGGCCCTGAAGCTCCAGACAGGGACCGAGACTTTCACTGGAAAGTGTAAAAGGAAAGGAGCATGGAAAACAAGGAAGAAGAAATGTCCCTGGCTGGTTTGTGCAGAGGAGCAGATGTGCATGTACTGTGCACAGCAGACCCTTACCTCCAGAGTTACTGCCCCATTTCTCCCTTGGTGGGGCACTTCGTACGCCTCTATTTGCTGCTTTGTGAGTCGGGCTAGCCTCTCTGCGAGCTCCCGCCAGCTTTTGCCGAGCTTGACAGCTGAAGTCAAAATGATAGTGTCTTGGGTAAGACGTGCCACTAATCCCTGGCAATCTATTTTCAAAAGTGCCTGCAACAATGATTTGCATTAGTAATCCTTCACCAGTAATTACAAACAGAACATTTTAATTTAATTTTATAGCACTACTCTGCATTTCTATGCAAAAAGCAGGACATTTTAAAAATGTTGTGTTCTTATAAATATGTACTTTTTTTCTACGAAATGGTGTTGCCAACAGTTTCAGATGAAAACTGCCCACAAGTCTAAGAAAAAAAATCAAGCTGGCATTCAGCTGCTTCAGCATTCCAATGTCAAATAGATCCTGCCAAGCTTACAGAGCCTGGAAGAGAAACATACTTCTCCAACAAAAATATTTGGGACAAAAAAATATTAGTTTCTTAGAAGTATGATATGAAACTTGAAAATTAAGTTAATGCACTATTATACTAAGGTGTGGTCCTTCATCCAGGGCTTTATTTGGAAAATCATTGATCACATAGGCCAGCATCTTTTGATTTACTCCTCCTACAGAACTAATAATTTGCTGACCATTAAGCAGAAATGCAAACATAAAATCTTTCCCGCCTCCTTGCCAAATGAGCATTCAATGATACTCAAAATGGTTGAAGGAGTAAAACCTTGAAATGCAGATATGTTGCATTCTCCTTTCTTTATTTGTTTGGATAAGAGAAAAATAAATGCTGAGGTTTTTTCTTCTCCTCAAATTAACACCAATATATTCCACTGAAAATGTTGAGGGAAGATCAAAAGTAAAATACAGAAATTTTAGGTACTGATTTTTATTGCACTGTCAAGCATTACTGCAGAAATCAGACATATGTGTGATTTAATTTTAACATATTAACCATAAAAACCCTCATAGCAAACAATAGAGCTTTGGTAGGCACAATAGTGAGAAGCTGACTACAGTGTACTGTATGAAATTCCTCTAAATTGGAGACAAAGTTGTTCAGTTTGCATTTGCTGTGATAAACAAGAACCCTATAAAACACAAAAAAAAAAAAAAAAAAACAAAACCCCAGGAGATTTCTTAAAAGAAGTAACTGTAAATTCTACCAAAAAATTACATGGATGACTGCTAGATTTATGCCTAGCTCTATGAAAACAAGAACCTGCATTGGCACTTCCTAGCAAAAATATATAAATTTCACAAAACAGGACATTGAGCAACCTGGTCTAGTGAAAGGTGTCCTGCCCATGACAGGACATTTGGAATGAAATGACCTCTATGGCCTCTTCCAACCCAAGCCATTCTATGATTCTATAAACTTAATCTAATTATGCGCCCCTTTATGCATGTTCTCTGAACTCTGTTAATGAGCTCTGTTTCACTGCATTCAATTAAAAGTTTGGACAATTTTCACCTTTAGATCCCCTTCTCCTTTTTGTAGGGATGTGACAAACTTTGCTGTACTTCGTACTGGCTCGGTTTTATTCCACATAGTTTGATGTGCTCTTAAGAACTGTAAGTGGCCACTGCCACCAAAATTTTCTGAATCCTGCTGAAATTCCTGTCAAGACTTTGAAGGCGATAGACTAGCGATGAGAAGTAAACTCAGTTGAGGTTTACAGTTCAGGATAATCAAAAGGTTTTAGATGAATATCTACAGTGTGAAATTTTAAACATCCTTTTTTGTAACACTTTAGTTTCATATCAGAAATTTGATTATCTTCTGTCCCTTAATAGGTTGGTCAACTTTTCTGTCAGCCAAGGTGAATATTAAGTGACCATTAATTCCAAATTAATTTGCACACAGATCACTAAGCAAATTAGGATTGTTAACAGTGCAACTTATTACCTGGAAATAATTAGAATAAACTTTTTATTCACATTTGTCAGTATTTAGTCAAATAGAAGCTGTCCAATGGCTTACAAGTGAGGCCCATGAAAATACATACTGAAATACTTGCAGTATCCTCCTTAGGCCACTACAACATTGACTAGGAAGTTGTAAGGTCTGGAGAGAAAATCTTGCCCTCAACATTTGGATCAGGATGACCTTTTTAAACATACGAAGCTAAGCTAGACATGCAATTAGCATAGACAACTATATATATACATATATATATATATGTATGTATATATGTATGTATGCATGTATGTATGTATAGTGTGTTTCCACAGTATAAGGTTACTTAATACTTCACGATGGGAATGTGAGTTGCTCAGGGAAGGCAACTACCAAGACAAAACCAAATCTCTTTCAATTATGGCTATTTAAAAACAAAAAAAGTCATCTTAGTCAACCTACTAAATGAACACATTTCCTGGAGCATTAACAGAAGGCTGTTCAGAATCAATTGATCAAAATATTATTCTTCATGAGAGTTTGGATGTATTTTTCAATTATTGGTGTCTACAATTTGCAGTAATATGTTCAGGTTTATAAAGATCATGCAAGGATGCAGAATCATGCTTTTCATTACTACTGAGTAGTTTCTTGGTAGTGCATTCCCAAAAAGCCAGTTAGCTCATGCAATACTTACAACAATGAGTTCATAAAGAAATAGTCTTTTTTTTTTGTTGGCATGGCAGTCTTGCTTCATCCTCTTCACAACATATGCAACTCTTTCTGATTCTTTATCAACGTGGGCGTCATTAAAGTCATCCAAAGATATGTGTGAGTACCCCAACACCTCAGCTAAAGCTCTCCAGTCATAAACACTCTCTGATACTGTAGACAGCACTACTGAGTAGATATAAGTCAATTTTTTGAATGGCAATGCCATTTGTTCAACAAGATTCCTGGTTGTTAGTTCACTATCAGCAATGTCCATAGCTTGCTCTTTGGAAATCACTTTTATGTTTTTGCAATGTACAAGACCAATCTTTCTTCTGAGAACTCCCACGTACCACTCTTTCATTTTAGTTTGTCCAATGGCTTTAACTTTATCTTCACCAAGAAGCGCTATTGTGTCCCCTTTAAAATATTCCAGCAAATAGTCAATCTTATTTTGACGTAACACAGTTTTCAAAGCCACTCCATAAGTATTGACACTCAAAGTTTTGTCTTGAAACTTTGGATATTTGATTGTTGGTATCAAAAGCCATGGTGCAGACTTGATTTCTTTGCGGTTTTGTAGGCGCTTTAGCCTATTAATAATTCCACTTAATTTTGGAGCTGGATCAGGAGTTGTAACATGGAACTGTGTTACTTGGCTGCTTTTCAAGATTTTAATCTGAACAAGGAAAACAAAGACATGCATCTCCCTACATCCAAGCATGGAAAACAGGAATTGTTGGCGGACCATTTCACCAGTTTTCAACTCCTCCTTTTTAATATTTTTGCTTTGATCTTCCATTTTTACTTCAAAATCTGGATCACAGGATATCAAAGAAATGTTCAAATCTTGTGGTTTTTCAAGCAGAAACGTATGTTTTCCCCACAGCTGAAACACCACAGGAGGCATACTTTTCCCCCCTTTTTTTATATCACAAACCGTGAGTTTTCCTGGAATGTAGTTATGACCAAAGACTGTAAAAACTGCTGTAAAAGATGGATGAATATATTTGGGACCATAAATTCCAACTGAGACTGTTCTATGAACATAGTCCCACACGTTAGTTGCAGGAGGCTGGATTTTGCTTGCTTGTACAGCAATCACTGCATACATCACGTGACTAAGGTCTGTTAGCTTCACTTGTATGGTATCTTGATAAATGTAGCAGTTCTCTACCTTCTTAAAAGGTCCTTCTTTGCTGAGGCTAAAAAAACACACAATATCACTCATAACTTGGCTGAGTGGATCATTCTTCACTTTAGCCGCAACTTTCACTTCTAGGAAAATGGCTTCGCTCGTGTTGAGGTTGCTCAGTGTGAGTTCTATCAGAGGACTTACTGTGCTGGACAGCTCATTGTTGCATGACAATGGAGGGTTAAGGATAGCCTTTAAACCAACTTCTTGGAATTCTCCTGGTAACACATGGCCCACAGGGACATGAATGTTGATATCTGAGTCAGGTAGCTGTACCGACCCCCCTTCGTGACTCAGTTTACAAACTACATGGATGTCTGTAGCTTGTGTTTGTGCCCATCCGGGACTGTTGCTCATGGCTTCTAAATCCAAGCAGGACCGGGTGAGCTGTCGGTGACTCAACCAAGCCATCTTGTAGGCTTCACGGTCATTTTGAAGCCATGTCATATCTGAAGCTGTAGTTTTTTGGGGTGCTGTGTTGTGAAGATTAAATCTTTGGTTATCAACTATATCCAGGAAGTCAGAGATGCTCTTGGATCGTCCAGACCTCCTTGATGAAGACTTTCTTAGGAGGCAATCAATATCTAGTTCATCACCTGAGGAATCAAAAGAGTCCCTATTGCTAGAAAGTTTAGAGAACAAATAAGGTTTTTCCTTTAAAATCGAAAGACATTTGTTATTTTCATTTCTATTGGAAGCAGCTATGTCATGTACGAAAGGGTTGGAGCCTGACAGCTCATTCCAGAAAGGATTAGTCTTGGAAACAGCTTGGGCATGTTTGAATACACCAGGCCAGTCAATATCCAAATCCAGTTTACTTTCATTGACATCTGTTTAAAAGAAAAAAGAAACATTTTCTAAAGCACAAAGGTTGAGACAATCCATTCAATTCCAGCTGATAGTCTGTTAAATTAAATTTTCCTCCTGAAATACACATAGATAATTTCTATATTTCTCCTTCAGGTTTTTAAATGGTATCAATGTTGATTTAATTAAGAATCTTTCTTAATAGAAAGAGTGTTAGCAAATTAGTGCTGAATAACAAATTAGTGTTGAAGGATGTAAAGCATCTTCTTAGAGGTGTTGATCATTATCAACTCGTACAGTTATTAATTGACATTCAGTATGATAAAGTTCCATAAGGTTCAAACCACTATATTCTGGTAATCTTTGGCCACTTAAAAATGCCATGGATTTCTTTCCTTTGTGTCTGGCTCTTTGCAGAGATTAAACAACTACAGTTTCATTTTTCAAACGCTGTAGACTGTACAGAAAAATGCGTTATTCAAGATTCCATTTCATGCCAGTGCACATGCATTTAATTGATAACAGCACTCTTACAATTTATCTCCATAT
This sequence comes from Acanthornis magna, assembly GCA_036785705.1. Classification (NCBI taxonomy): domain Eukaryota; kingdom Metazoa; phylum Chordata; class Aves; order Passeriformes; family Acanthizidae; genus Acanthornis; species Acanthornis magna. The sequence goes on from JAWUZG010000028.1 coordinate 25,109,511, forward strand.
GTGTGGAATTTATTATACTAGCTTTCCATTAGAAAAAATCATTTATATAATTTATGAAACGTTGTACAACTTGAAGTTTGAGAGGAATGTTTGTGTGACTACTGATTTTCTGAGATTGCATTTAAATAGACAAATATGGATGTGTAAGTGATATTTACATATGCTTTCTAATAAAAGTATTCATTATTAGCAGTAATATCTATTTTTTCTGAAGATGAGGCATCCTTAAATTTTATATTAACAATTGTTCATAGAAACTGGTTTACAGTTGATTGAGACTTGCCTTGGATTATCTACAACTTTTTATGCTAAGGGTTTCTAATACTTCAGTTTACCATTATTTTTTTCTATATATAGAGGTCATACCATCCCTTCTTTATACATCCTTGCAAAGAGTTTATATTTTAGAGGGAAAATTCATTATTTCTATTTTTTTCACAATATATAGAGTTTACATTATTACACTTGCCATAGTACCTTCCATTTCCAAGCTCACTCTATATTGCTCAATTGCAAGCATGACAGTGCATACAGCCACCAAAAAAAAAAAAAAAAAAAAATCCACTTAAATGTTAGTACTTCTCTTCCTGTTTCCTTTTTCAAATTGTGATAAAAAACCAAAACCATAAAGTCTTTCCACAGTTCCAGAAAATTCCCAGCTTGGAAGAACCAAGATGGAATTTACCTGTTTGCCAGCTGCCTGTCAACAAAGCTCGAACATTTTCCTGGCAAGAGCCTTCCAGGAGAGCTGCCAGGGAATTGAGCCCAGGGCAGCCTCCTTTTCCTCAAGCACCTTGTCTTGACCAGGGCCCCCAGAGGAGCTAAGGCTGCTCAAGCACCCACTGAAAATTTCTATCTCTGCCCATAGGCCAAAAGCTTTCCTTGTGCTGTATTGCTATTACAGTTAGATGGTTAGTGCCTATTAAAAATATAAATTAATTAAGCCCAAAATAAACATAAGGGTTTTGTTTGGGTTTTTTCCCCATCCTAAAGGGCATGTTTCTACAGGAAAATTATGAGCAGAAAGCTCTGTCAGAGCCTGAGTCACTAGGACAGACGCTTTCTCATGCCAAGGTAACAGCACAATTACTGGGGTGCAGCAGGCCAGCAAAGAAATAATTCCTGCTCCGCAACTTACACAGCAAGTGTCAGGCTTGCTGTTACATCTGCTGCTGCACAAGAAGCTAAGAAAATGCCCAATTTGTGGAAGGCAAAGTTTTCTCAGCCTTGTGGTTAAAATGACAAAGACATTAAACAACTTTGTCAAGACTCCAGTTTTTATATTGGGCTAACTTCAAAATTATCCTGCCTTCATGTTTCTTAAAACCCCAAATTAATCTAGGTTGGCTAAGAACTCCCTCTTCTCTTCCCCATCTTGACCCACACTAAACATACTCTAAGTAGAATTTGTTGATGTAAGGTTAAAGACTTCAGCTTTTCCTCCCAACCTGCCTGACGCAGAGTTTTGCAGAAATAAAGAGTTTGGTTGGAGAGCCTTGGTACAGAAAATAGCGGAAGAGGCATACTGTAGCTGTCTGAAGGTGTCTGATCATCCACATCAATCAAAGTCCCCTCTGACCGGCTTCGTGGAATCTCTCCACTGGTTAGGGAATCTGATCCACTACTAGAAGAACTTTCCTCCTAGAAAACAGTTAAGCAGATAAAACATCAGCAAGTATGCAATTTGAAAAAGGGGAAACTGTTGAAGAATAATTAAGCTTTGTTCCTCTAGTATGACATGAAAAAAACAAAAGTCAAGGTACAGAGTAAATTACGAGTAAATTTATGAACTCTTCCCCGAGAACATCATAATCCTGTCTCACTATCTAATGTGCATCCAGCCCAGCAGATGCTACAGCTGCAGTACAATATGGTACCCTAGCCCATGGTGAAGTCCAATAACTCACAAAATTAAGCATCTTGCAATTGGAACTTACCCAATTATACTATAAATTCCACTCAGAAGGTCTGGAATAAAATATTTCTTTTTAAAAATAGACATTGTAATTCCTGTTTTCAGGTAAGTTTAAGTAGAATCCTTAAAGCAGAAAATCTAGATCTGTTACTTTCCATGCCAATTAATAGAAAGTATTTTCATCCCTTTCTGCTTTAGTATTCTTCTTGTGCTCCTCCCTGAAAGAAGATCAGGTCAGATTTCCTTTTAATCAATCCAAGAATGATATAAAGCACCTCCTTAGGGACCATGCCAGCAACATGCCATGAGCAACAGCCCAAGAGAGGATATTCAGGTCTCTCTCCTTTCTTTTTCTGACTACAAGTTCTGTTTCATTTTGATGCAGACCCTTTGAGGCAGGCAACAGAAGGATGAACGTCTCAAGGTACATTGCTTAATGCTAAAGAAAGCAGGAGTTTTGACCTGTCTCCTAAACAAAGAGGAGTTGCAGGAGTTTCAATAGGGAATTTGGTATCCTACATGCTGAAATTACTGTATTCCAGAAAAAGAAATTAGAAGAAATAAAATATTACAGATAATTTTTGCAGGAAGACTCTTAAAGTCAGGGCTATAAACCAGGACATCCTTTAGTGACTTACCCAGAATCCTCTCACAGATCCTATATGTAGTGAGATATAAATGATGATGACCAATAGATACATTAAGATATATGGGTAAAAAATTAGACAAACAAACAAACAAGAGAGGGAGAGGAAGAGAGAAGGTAATGATCCAGAAGTTTTTGGGTCCATACATGGGATACAATTGTCAACTTTGTTCAGGAGTCTGAAATATTGCAAACTGCTTCTTCTACAGTGAACATTGCAGCCTAAGCAGATCTCATTTTATCATGTTTAAAACAAAAACAACAACAAAAAAGAAAGGACTGGGTCTGTTTTTCCTGTGGCTTTAAGAAAAAGGAATTTTCAGTTCCAGTTCTAGTAGGTGAGTTATGGGAAAAGGAAGCATACCTTATATCCAAGTATTATTGCACAGAAAGCAGAAGCCAGCTGTCTGTATTCATTGCACAATGTCATGGTTAAGACATCTCTTTTTTTCACTGCAAGTGTAAATTGGTACTTTTTGCTCTTCCCACAAGAGGTACCTTCAGCTAAGGGCAGTCTGCTGAGGTGCTGTTTTGTAAACAAGCAGGGTGCAATGCTGAGGTCAGGAAAAGCTCAACTGTCACCCAGCTTCTCAGAAGGCTGTACAGATATTCAGGTTCCTTTGTTACCAGCAATCTCTGTTATTTGGCCTTTGGAGTCCTGATTCCAGCTAGTAGGTAAAGTTAGCCTCCAGTGCCAATACTTTCTGGCTTCTGCTACTAGTACCTCACCAGAACAAAACTGGAAATTAAAATGCCTCCTTAATCCCAATGCCATTAATTCCAAGATCTGGCATTCCACATCTGTATAAATATATCACTGTTTCTTCTGTCTCTGATAAGCAACAGTATATTTGATAATGTATACAGACTCTTTCAAAGGAAATGAATTTGACTTTGCTGCTGCATCTCAAAATGTTGAAAAACTGAAAGCATTGTATAAGCACGCAAGATTTTTGTCTCTGGCTTCTATATACGCACTGTGGAGGTTTAATCACACCAGCATAAAGTATCCATAGTCTAAAATCTCAATAAATGTACAAAAAATAAGTCTTCTTTTTACAATATCAGTGTACTTGTTTCCGGAACTAATCTCTGACTGACAATTGACTGATAATTTACAAATTAATTTAAGAGCAGTTGTTTAAAAAGTTAAAACACCTACAATTATTTCAGTAGCTGCATTAAGTGGAAAGTAGTAAATAAGGATGAAGAAAGACCACATGAGTGCAAATGGATGTACAGGGGCTAAAATAGGAAACCCACGGAGAAGGGAGAAGAAGAGAGGAAGAGAGAAAGAAAAACAATCTCTTTACACAGTGGGACTATATTGACAGAGACATGACAACAAGATTGCATGTGGAAGTTCTTTAAACACTAAGGACTTCTGCAAATAGAACAAGCCATTTCCTAAAAGTTCCCTCTGGGAATTCCTCAAAATGTTCGTCTCTAGCCTGGCACAGAGATAGAAAAGGCAGATACGGAAAAGGAAAACCACTTTCAAAAATAATCCTCCACCCCCATGAAAGCATTTCTTGGTATGACAGCATGAGGAGGGATCCCTTGTGACTGAGGCACATCTTCAGGCCAGCCAAGAAGAGGATGAGAGAAGTGGGACATATAAACATTCCTGGGCAAAAGATGACCACATTTGGCCAGCACGTCAAGGGATGTGGGAAATGCTGGGGACAAGCTGTACACACACCCCTGGATACCGGGCAATGTGCCTCCTGCACAGGGTGACATCATCTGACACCAGGGTTGGATCCCACCTCTTCTCTGTTCCAACCTAAGTGCTGGGAATGCCTAAAGCCCCAGCTGCTTTCTAGGAGACTAAGAAAATAGGAAAACCAAATGCTTATCCTTTTCCATGGATAAATTCCATGATAAAATAGCATCCCAAATTACACCTTTGATGGGACAAACATATAAACTAGGAACTTACCTGAACAAATTCTGAAGAATAATCGTTCACAAGAGAAGTGAGATTGATGCATGTGGGATGTAGAGCCATACTGATCAGCATTGAAAGGGAAAGATATGAAAAGCTTCTGCCGCAAAAAGAGGGAATTATGTATAGGAAGAACCAGAGACCAAGCTTTTGATTCCTGTAGCTACTGAATAAGAAAGATGCAAACTGACAAGTGTTTAATGGTGCAAGGGATTATTTGACTGATGGCATGTCAGCTCACAGTGGGAAATCAAGAGGGAAGGAAGAAGTGAAGAGGCTGGAAAGAGATCAGCTGTGGAGGTGACCAGGGAGTGAACCTGAGTGACTGCTGAGAGATTGGCATTTTTTTAGTATGGGCAAGCAACAGTTAGCCAGGTGCACTCTGCTGGGGATTGTTTGACCCATAAGAACATGTAACTCAGGACCCCGAGTACTGCTGGCAGGCACATGGCAGCACTGTTAAAGAGGAAGAAAAATGCACTAGATGCCCTAGAGGAAGAAGAAAGTCTGGGGTAGAAAGTTCAGTTTCACAGAAGTCAGAAGACAGATTTGTTGCAGATGGTATTTTTGCTGCAGATAATGCCTCCAGAAATTTCTTCCAGATCTTTCAAAATTCAAGTGGTGCACCTTTTTTTTTTTTTTTTTTTTTTTTTTTCCAGTCTCACTACCAAAAAAAACATATCCGGCTGTGTTTAAAACAGTGGTAATGAAGAAAATAAAAAGCCCAAAGGAAAACACTTTTCCACTGCCTTTGCCTTCAAAAATAAGAGAGAACACATTCCTTTGTGTTTTTAAAGTATCAACATCCCACAGCAAAACACTAGCAATTTATATTTCATTCTACCTTAATCCTTCCTCAAAAGCAGGTTTTGTTAAGAATAGAGATCTCCTGTGGCCATGTCTCCCCATGGACTTCTACATGTACCCCACACAGACAGTGCTACCCTTATTCACAAAGATTCATGGCTTTTGTATCCCAAGGATGAAGTTTATGCATCAGCAGGAACAGGACAAGCAACAGAAACAGGTGATGGAGATGTGTCGCATTCCTCAGGCTCATTTTTGGGTGATGTGGAGGAAAATTACTTGCTAGTTATATAGGTTGGGTTGTTAAACTTTCAAACTTTTTCCTGAAAATGGAGCAATGTAAATGCAGCAGAATGTTAAAAAAAATGTTCCTCTTCTAAGCAAATACTGAGTATACTGAATTATTTAAATTCTATCATATAGAGAGAAGAAAAAGAATCCTAAAGAGAGAATACACAGAAGAGAGATTGTTTCAGAAGGATTATACATCACAAACAAACCTAAAACACTGCCCATTCTCAGCAGACTAATCTATTTCTAAGTAAACATTAGCTACAGTAATAGGTCATATTTTAACAGTCCCATGGCTCTTGTGGCCTAGAACAGCTTTATGCAGCTCAGAGTTCAGTGAGTGGCACTTGGACCCAAGTTACTAATCTGTGATTGCAGAGCTGAACTGTGGTGCTGTAGCCAGTGGCAGTACAGCACAGCAAATGGAACACTCAGCTGAAGTGAGGAAGCCTTTAATTTATTTTAGCCTGGTGCATGCGAGGCACTCAAGGAAATGCATTTGTATCTCCCTTTGAACAGACACAAAACTGACTTTTAATGTTCAGTGTTGAGAGTACTCAACCTCTAACTTGCTAATACTTGGCATCAACCTTAATATTTAGTATGACCCAATTCCTTGCCATTTTGACTATATAGAAAGAAATTTTCTACAGATATATCTACTAGTATACTCTGTTGTTAAAGAGTTGCCAAGTTTGGTACCTACTTTTTCAATGTTCTGAAAATTTACCACACTATGGAAACTGCAGAGCCACTCACACTGAACCCAGGGCTTAGACTTTCTGCAGACCCAACATATGTCTGCAGGGCTGCTTGGGACTGACACAACCACTGCTCGTAAGACTTCACCCAAGCTGGTGCTAAAGAGTAGAGCTGGTACTCTCAGCACGACAAAAATGGGAGTTGAAGTGGGTCATCCTCTCAGTAGATTTCCACTATTCTGCAGGTGGGTTTTAAAGCCTCTGCTCAGCTCCGCACAACCCAGAACTGACTGCTTTAGAGCCTGTTTGGGGAACACTGTGCAAGCAAAAATAGTTATACCATAGACACTCCCTCCACAAGGCAAGTATCCTTCCTTCCATTCCACACATCTATGCTTCTAAAACTGCTGGTTATTATCATAAGTGGTAGAGCATTTATTTCCAATTATAAACCTCACATTTGGGAATGTTACTTTCCAGAAGCCTCGAGAATGTGTTGTTAAGTTTTGATGTTGTCTTTTGGGTTTTAGCTACCACTCTGAAACACGGAATGGTTTCCCTTTGGCCTCAGGAAAAAAAAAAGAAACATGTTGCCTTCCACTTACTTTACTAAGTAACTTTTTAAAGAACAGGAAATGGAGCAGAAACTTGTCACTAACAAATTATTTAAAGGATCCAACATTGCACTAGAAAATTGCAATATTTCTTCTTTTTAATGAACAGAGAAAACTTTGCAAGTTTATTAGCCTAATTCTTCTATGGATTTATGTCCTTACACTTGTACAAACAATAGTTAAAAATCACACTGGATTCTCTCTTTGTATGTATACTTATACATACTTTGGAATCACTGTTCGTTTCTTCACTTTTGGAGGTACTGTGAAAGCACTTTTGGTTCCTTCACAGAGATTACAATACTGCAAGCTCCTACTGATTGAAGCTAACAGCTATTCCTTCAATGTCGATATTGAAACCACTCTGTAAGGAAGGAACACCTTGCATTTACGTTTCATTACAAAGTAACATTTCTGTTTCTAGATGATGCAAACATTTCCATGTGACAACAATTAATGCATGCAACATTGCAGAGCAAGGCAGAGCCTGTATATACCATGTCCTGCATGTGAACTACAGCCCTGCTGCTTATCCTTAAGTACTTCTAATGTTTGCTGGGATGACACAAAAACCTCAGCTATCAACATTTTTAATCAGCCTAGAGAAGTGGGAGCTACCAGGAATCTCAAAATCTCTGTTAGCTATTTATATCCCTGTGAACTATAGCTGTGATCACAGGTTTTTAAGTACATGATACCTCCAAAGTACTCTATATATTATTTTGTTACCCTGATTTCTTCTCCTCTTTCCACCAAATTAGGCTTTTTCGCACATCCAGGCTGCATGCAGGAATTACACTGGGTCTTTAACTGAGCAGCTTGCCTGTCAGGGGCAAGCGGAGAGAAAGGCTGAGACATCTGCCTGCGAGCTTGGCTTAGAGAGCACTCCCAACCCTGCATAGCATTTATTATGTCTTTCCCTGGGAAAGGCTCACAAGTCAGCTTTGGGCAGGATAGATATGAGCTGTGGTCTTTGAGGGCAGGAAGCAGTGGTGGGGGATAGAAGCAGCAGCAGCATAAACAGAAATCCTTTCTATGCCTCAAAGTCATTGGGGCATGACAAAAAGGGGAAGAAAAAAAAAGGCTTCCTCTCTCCCAAAGACTTGATTCTGGCAACACTCTTCCAGCTTTTCCAGTTATATATAGAAAATAGCACATCTACTATCCACCCAAAAAAAGCAAGCAAAGGATCCATTTTCCAGACAATGAAACCCAGGTCAAGTAGTGAAGTAGTTCGTCATTTCTTCCATAGAAACCAACAATCAGGCACTTCTGAGTTACATGTTTCATAGAAATAATTACATTTAAATTTAAGGGCTGAGCACAGGCAGAGAAGAAATCCCTCTCGACTTTCAACATTTAAATGTCTCATCTGGCACAGTGATGTGATAAAAAACATCCTGCAAGAGCTCTGCTCTCTTCACACCATCAGGGTAAAGCAAAATACACCAAGGAAATCACCTACAGAGAAAGATCAGTGTTTTAGTTGCTCACAGATACTAAAGTTCTTGAGATTTGTATTGTAATTAATATTAACAATGGATTTTGAGCACCTGAATCATCTGGATATGTTGCAAATATGTCGGATGGATTTTCTGCTATTTCAGGCTAAAAATGATATGACAAAGTGACGCAGCTGACACTGTGTCAAGATGCCATCTTGAACACCCAACTGCGGAACTGAATTGCCTGTCAGTGCGCTGCCTGGAGAGTGACCCTTTATTTTGGACAGGTGTAGATGAAAGATGCATTAGCAAAATATGCAATGAGAACCTTGAAGGAAATTAAACCTGATGTCCAGGCATAAAAAAGGTGTCTTTAGGCATCTGGTGTTATGATTTCAGCAAACTGAGGTGAGTGCCCAGAGAAGGATGCAGGGGGACACTACAATGTGCTGTGCCTTTGATGAGATAAGGTACTAGAAAAGTTTCTTTCCATAAGCATGACAGAATTCTGCCTCAACACAAAGTAAAAACATGTCTGAAAGCCTGTACTGTCAGGTGGACCTTTTTATATGGACGCACTTTGTTTTGATGTTGATTAACTTGGAGGGGGGACAAAAAAACCCCAACACACGTATCAACCAAAAAATAGTTGGTAATAACACAGTAATACACACGGAAAATTTGCTTTTCAACTATCTCAGACAAGCTTCCAAAACGTATAAACTAGTAAAAAAGGTACCCCAGCTCTGTAGGGCAAGAATGGCATGGTGAAGAAGGGGGAAATATGTCAATCACTTGTTCCATTTCTCTTGGGAAATATAAAGGGAGATCAATACTGAGATGGCAGAAACAATGGAAAATGGGTGACATGTGATCAGCTCAACATGAAAAAAAATTAATAAAATAGGCAACTACCTGTTTGGGGAAAATGATTACATTAAATATAGTAGAAGAAAGTAAATCCATTTGGCAAGGATTCCTCTGGTTGTAATTAGAGGTTAGTTCAGAGAGTTAATAACTGCAAGGATAATCATTCTTCAGTGCATCCACAAATTACATTTTGCTCTACTTGACTGACCACATAACAGAAACAGGGAACATGTACCAGCACAAATAGTATGTTTGATAGATTGCAATAATATTCACAAGGAAAGACTGTTACCTATTTTTTGTGTATTGATCTGTTTTGACTGAAGGACTTGTTTAATAATCCTTGACACTTTAACAACATGGCAAAAAGAGCATCAGAGAGGGAGTCTTAATCACAGAGACAACTTCCAAGATATACTGCAGAAAGTGAACTTTTCCTTTGTTGCTTTTTATGGCAATTACTTTTCCCAAATTTTGGTTGGATCTTTTCTCCAGAAGTGAGACATCATTGCATTTAAAACGTTTGTGCCTTGTTGTTAATAATAGTCTGAGCTGTCCGTTAAGCAACACCTGCCAATAATTTAAAGTTATTTTTGACAATATAATTTTGAAGGGAAGAAGGGAGGGGAGTTCATAAAAATGCATTTTGTTCTCTAAAAGCCAAAAACAGCACCTCTCATTATACTGCAGACTCTCCCTTTACATAACAATCACACATGCTCTTGACAAGAAAAGGCCCAGTTATTTCTATCAAATAGGATACATTTAGATGGATAGTTTCTCTACTAATGAAGGACATTTGAGTCTCTGAAATGTACTCTTACCTACTACTTTTTAATAATATTGTTAACTGAATACTTTCACTGAAACAGTATGACTGCCAGATTGATTATGAAATGGTAAAGATCCAGCAACAAAAATTAATTCAGAGGAAGAAAATCTGCCATGCACTATCAGGTCCCATTTAATAATCCAGCTCCGATTAGACAAGACTGCACATTTCAGAGGAAAAAGGAAGTGGTCCTACCTGTGAAAATGAGGAATTGCTACTTCCAGTATTGCTGGTAGTTTTTGAACCAAAATGGCAGTGATTTTATCTTTAAAAAGAAAAAAATGCAGTATACACTGCCAATTTGAATCTTCTTCTAAAGGAGCAATCAAGTTCGAGAAAGTTTGAGGCAACAAGTGCCCGCACTTATTGCACGCACTTATGTGTCTAAATTTAGTTTTTAAATCTAGCTGCTTTACGGGCTTATTCATTGAACTATCTAATTCTGCAATAAGCAGAATAACATGTTCAATCTCATCCACTTTTATACAGCAGTTACAGTCACTCTTCAAAATGTTCTCTTTTCAGAAGTGAAAGAGGAAGTGTAAGAGATAATTGTTCCAAGTCTCCTCTTTCTCCAGTCCCTATATTCTTTAACCACCTTCTCCAGTGCACCACAGTATCCACCTGTCTTCTCGGCAGCAGTTCTTCTGGTGAGATCGTTAGCCTAGATGCAGTACCTCAGTGGAAAGCCAGTTTTCCCGTCCAGGAAAACCACACAGTTATACTGCGATGGATACTATCACCCACTGGAAGCATCTTAAGGCTGTTTATTCTATTGTCCTGGCTCCCTGAACAGCTCTGACACAGCAGGTATTCATGAGGCTCTCACCAGACCGTTAGCTGATCCCTGAAATCCATTAGTGACATGCTTGTACAACAAATTGAAGAAGTTCCCCATGTTAGCCCTGGCATTTCTGTGCTGACTTTTATCTCACATTGTCTCTATTCCCCCCAAAGGCAACAGCAGAATTCCAGCTTGTTTTTTTAACATCCCTGCCTGTCAGGCTGCTACAGGCACCCCACCTTCTCACTGGCTCCTGCTCTTCCTTCTGAGCCAACATCACTGAGGGCAAAATTAGATGAAGCAGCTGAGAGAGCTGTAATTGCTCAGGAATACTATGACCTGACACCATACACTGATGGGTGCCTAATGATGCAAGGAATCTATCCCACACAGCTCTATAACATCTTTCCATATCATTTGCCATGAAAAAAGCTTAATGTTAATAATAACTTAATGTTATTTTTTCTCTGCATTTGATATTGCAGTGGTGCAAAGAGAAAGAAGGCAGAAAGCTGTTGCTTCCTTCTTTCTTATTTCCTTCCCTATCTTCACACAGGTTCCCTGGCTATGACACTGTGTTAGAGATTTGGAGGGAATGCGCATAGAACAGAAAAATGAGGATGTAAGTGGCTCAAGCTCTATAATAGAGATGACTCCCCACTCCAGCCACATGTCAAATGCCAAAAAAAACAAAAAAAACCCCAACCAAACCAATCCCTAACTTATCATAAATTTAATCTTTTACATTAAAAAAACAGTCAGTTTAGTTGCAGAAATATTTTTGTTTGTCCCAAAAAATCTTGCTGGCATTCTGAAATAAAAACAATGGCTGAAGAGATGCAGTAACAAATTGCTTAGAAAGTTGGACTGTAAGCAAACTTATCAAATTCCCAAAGAGTGCTTCTCAGACACTCCTGCAGAAAATCTCCAGGGAAATGTTTCTGAAATGCTGTTGGTTATACTCCATCAATTAAAAATATCTGCCCAGGCTTTTATTTCAATTATTCTGTCTCAGCAAGGTTTACTAATTTTCACCACAGCTGAAGTGATTGCCTTTCCAGCAGAAGTGGAGGGCTGTAGGTCAGTAACTCTTAGACAGAATCACAGCATTTCAGTATGTTATATCCAGCTTCTTCCCTGGTCTGTCCCTGTCCCCTTCCCCACTTCCAATAAAAAAAAATACAAAAAACCCCCAAACCCTGAATCAAAACAAATCTGCAACTCCAATCACTCTTACACTCTTCCAAGAACTTTTACAATCAGAAAATTAATTTCCACCAAGAAAACTGGTGAAAGAACCAGCAACTCTTGTCACTCCTTGTGACAATCCTAGGGTCAATCCTATGTTTTTCCTCACCTTTCACAGACACTGAGCATGCTCACCTTCCAATTTTATACAGACTAAGCAAGCAAGTTCAATATTTTATACTACTAAGTCTGAAAAAGCTGAAGTTCCATGTTCTCACTGGCTCTGTACACAGAAAAAACCCTGGGTGTCATTTATCATCTAAACCTACCTCTGTAGACATGTGATGCAGAAAGAATGATCGCCTGGTATACAAAGTGAAACTTCTCTATAGACTATTGTCAAACTACAGGAATTACAAAAAATTTCTTTGAGACCACCAGGATATATAAACATCATGCAAAACCACATTAATTTCACAACTACTACTTTGAAATGAAATTTTCATGCAATTGAGGTTTTTTCTGACAGTCTGTCTTGCAGAAGGGGAGGAAAATCTCTCCCTGTTGAAGGAAACTACAAACAGCATCCCATACATTGGCTATAGCAGATTGAAAGGAACAGACCATCATCTCAAATATCACTAAACAGCCCAGGGTACAAAGTCTCTACAGGTACCAGGCCATTTCTTTTTGCAATCAATGCCTCTGTGAAGCTGGATTTTTTCTAGCTGGCCTGTTTCTTTCTGATCAGTAACAGCAGAGCAGCCTTCGGTTCAGACAGAAATGAACCAAATACAAGGTTATGAGTGAAATAAACTAAAATCCAGACCTCGTTTACCACAGCTTTTTACTGCTTTGATTTTCCTAATTAGGAACCTGAAGGCACCTGCCATGTGTTAGCTCAGAGAATTCAGCATATTCAGCAACACCTTCCAAATGCCAGCCCTAAAGAATAACTTTATCTGGTCTCACCTTCATAAGTTTAGTGTCCTTGCTCCATTTGTACCACAATGTGGGAGGAAGAATTCACAGCCCTTCCCAAAGGTCACTGACTTTGATGATCAAAGCATTCCCTTACCCATCTCACCTCCTTGGCATCAAGTCTTGAGTTTTGCACCTTTAACTAGCTCCTACACCTCAAGATAATAAGGTTCAAAATGTGTGTTTTGTTATGTGAAATACCGCAGAACCATATATGCAAAATTCAACTGTTATTTTTTCCTAACCCAGTTTGTTATTTTGTGTTGTGGTGGTTTTTTGTTTATTTTTTTCTCTAGAGATCAACATACATGATACATTTACAGTGCAGTTGAAAGACTGTTTAGGTCAATCAGCTCACTCCTACCATTACATCTGAATCCCTGCCATCACTGTCAGGGGTTCCTTGATTAAAGTATACAAGTGTCATGATGTCCTAAATATCATAAACATCCTTTTAACATTTACCTTACAAATAGCAAACCAAGCACACACCTTGATGTGCACCTTGATGCATGGCAGTAAGTAACTTTGCTTAAGGCATTTTTCCTTGGCTATAATGAGACAGGAGACTCCTGTTATTTGTTTTATCTCTATCCTACAGACACATGTAATCCTGATTGTGCAATTTATTGAACGTGTTTTTCAGCCTCCCTCTTATGGAAATTATTCATCTGTATTTCAGGTCACTGATGATGACAAGCAGATATTTGCAGAAGCCAGGATTCTCCAACAAAGTGTTGTCTAGTACAAAAAGGGAGAGAAAAGCATGATATATGTAAGTTGATACTTAAATTAAATATATTCTGCTCCAAAAACTTCATCTAAACTTTAATTTGGCAAGTAGTCTTGGAGGTGCATAGTCCAAATATTGACCAGCATGAAGTTTATTTAGGTCAGCTCCTGACAGATCACAGGCCAGGGTTATATTTGTATAGGTTCCTTCATTGTTTAAAAATAGAAATATGTATAACTTTGTTCAAAATTTGATTCATTATGATCTAAATACCTTCAATAATGTAGTGTTTTTCTATTAGCTATTATACAGCTATGTCACATCCACCAAAAGTGAAAACTATCACACAGAAGGTCATCAACAAGAAGATAAGAAGATATTTTTCTAACATGGTGCAAGTTCTAATCTTCAGAACTTCAGGAGATTTCATTCAACTTCACACCAAGAATAAATGATGCTATGCCCCAACAGTCTTGATAAATGTAACTAAACTGTTTGCTCTGTTGTGAAAACTGGTTCAGATAATTTTAATTTACCGTGCAAATTCTTCTCAAATTGCTGATTTTAGCAAGATTTTACAATGGTAAGTCAATGTCCATCATCATCATTCAGTATGTTGAATCACTAGCATCCACACAAGTAATTTCATTTTAAAGTTCTTTAGAGATTAGCATTTAAAAAAACCCTGAGGCTTAACCCCTAATCCATAAGTGAACTTTTTGCCTGCAGGGAAACAGTGAGCTTTTGTTCCACTTTCTCCATATTAGGAGAGATGTGATTTGCCACCTTGAAAAAATTTAGGTTTTTCAGTCTCCCAGACCTATCTGTGTCAAGACACAGTTTTTGACACCACAGGCATAAAAACCAGGAAAATCCTAAGGCTCATAAATCCTAAGTTTCAGAATCACTAAATTTTTATTTATTCATATATTTCAAAACCAAAAAACCCCAACAAAACAACCATGTTTCCTCTTCCTATGAAGAACCAAGGCCATAGAATTTTACCTAGCTGTTGTTGTGACAATTTGTGTGGTTGTAACACTTTTTAGAACTGAAGATGTTAAAAACAATTACAATTCTGAGCCTCAGAGCTTATGTTTACATTCTGTTGGGACCCAAATCAGGGTTTTCTTTTGCTTTTTCATGGATATTCTGGTAGAATGAGATGGAATAGCATCCCTCTGCTAAACTTTGTACGAATACATGAAAAGCAGAGCCTTGTAACAACAAACTGATTGCTTAATGCACAGGACAAGGAAGGGCAGGGATGGGGAAAATGGTGATAGACAAGTTTACATATCATAAAATCATAGAGTAGTTTGGGTTGGAAGATTACCTTTGATGGTAATCTTTGAAGGTTAACTAGTCCAAACTCCAAACCAAGATGGAAAGACTAAACCGCAGAAAAATTTATAACCGTATTCCAGCATCTTCCAGCCCTACTGTAAGAATTGTGTAAACATGCTAACCTCTTAAAAATCCAGCTCCCAACAACTTGTCCCAAACCACTCAGAAAATCAGTGAATGGGAACAGGACATGAAAGTGCCATGGGAAAAGAACTGTCACGAAGACCAAAACGATGAAGTAACCGCATAAATATCACAAGAGCCCTTCTCTGATCCCAAGTGTTCACACCCTGAAAAGGCAATTAACTGGAGAGCAAGGCAGGTATTCATAGCACCTCCTGACAGCCTTTGACACTGCTGTGTTTGTCTTCCCTTTCCAGCTATGAGCAAAAATGAGATACATGCAAACTGCAGCTACATATAACAGGTAGCAGAAAATTACTGATATACGCGCACACACACCTTACAGTATTTCTCTCTCCTATGCTTTTATTTATCTGGTAAAACAATTTACTAGTAGCCACACATAGAAGTCTGATACTATTTATTATTGAAAAACAACATTTGCAGTGATGGAAAATGCAACTTCCATTAAGGTCAGTCTCCAAGAAAATTGTCCTTTTGTTTCTGCTACCATTTATTACACGAGATGTGGAAAAGTCTCGAGAAATTCTTACTTATCTTGGGACCACGTGAGTAGGGCACACAATGCCTTTTGCTGTCTGTCTTGTGACTACAGCACAGTCATTACTGATTAAAATACACCAGGGAATTCCAAGGTGCAAAGGGCTCTCCTACATATTTTCCTGATTAGTAACACTTTTCTGCTCTACGAAAAGAGAGAAGAGAGAAGAGAGAAGAGAGAAGAGAGAAGAGAGAAGAGAGAAGAGAGAAGAGAGAAGAGAGCAGAGAGAAGAGAGAAGAGAGAAGAGAGAAGAGAGAAGAGAGAAGAGAGAAGAGAGAAGAGAGAAGAGAGAAGAGAGAAGAGAGAAGAGAGAGAAAGAAAGAAAGAAAGAAAAGTCACTGAGCAGAACAATCTGGCATTACTCATGTTTAAGACACTATAATTTCACACAGAGCAACAGGTAACAATTAGTGCTAAAGGAATTAGGGCAGTACTATGAATAAATTGATATTTCTTGTCTCTTTGCAGTGTCCCACCCTTCCCACCTTTACAGAGGTCCTGTTAAGGGTAGTGGATTAGAGTGAACTCAAGAAGGTTATCATCACATCACAGCCTTTTCTTCAGGGCTCAGCGAAGGTATTGCATGAGATCATGTATGAATATAAACAAACCACTTCAAAGTCTTGTCAGTTGTCCCTCCCCCAAGTTATTTCAGGCTATGTCATTTCCTTTTAATTATGCAGCTTAGTGCATGTAGAAAAACAGTTTATTCTCTATGTAAATACATATCCAAACTTTGGTGACATTTAGGATCATAAGACAGAAATTAGGCTGTAGGACTTGCCACTGATGGGTCACAAGCTTTGCGTTGACTCATGAAACTTTTGGGTTTTTTTACAGACGTAGGCTCAGGTGAGAACTTGAACAGCTCCTTGTCAAGTTGTTACATGCATGTTTTGTGATACAGCTTATTCAGCCAGGGGAAAGGAGCTGCTTCCTTTGGCATGATCACAGGATGACTAGCACAATGCACAAGCAAGGCTGTTGGCAGTTATTAGTTGGTAAAGATGAAACCTGAAATAATATCATTATATCTACTAGAGGTCAGTGCAGATTAAAGTATAAACCAATATGCTTTAGAATCAATTCAAATACTTGTGAACCCCCATTTAATGCAGGGAAATATTACATGCCTCCATGGAGAGAGAAAGAGATTAATGAATTAATTCAGAGCAAGCCTGGAATAGAAGAAGGGTCAAGTCTCCCAAGTCTTCAAAGTATTAGAAAAGAGATGAGATCATGTGGCATTGTGCTTGAGGCTAAACCTGGTCTTGGGGATGCCATCTGACTGGATGGCTGTCTGGCTGCTCCAGAAAACAGCAGTCCTGCATCTCCTTTGCATCAACACTGGTGCTTATCTGGTCTCACCAGGAGCTGGTCCAGGCACAGTGACTCAGTGTTCTGCTGTGCTGGCCTGCAGGAAGTCATGGCTGGGTATGAGAAAGGGGACTGCCCCATTCTGCAGCACACAGCCATCACAGAGACTAAATGGAGTGCAAGGACTTACCCAAAGCAAAGTAAGTGGCAGCTCTCCATCTCACAGGGGTGCAGCAAAGAAGGGCACAAAGATTTGTAAGTACTCTGAGTCTCAAGTGAAGGCAGACTTCCTCTAGTAATTCAAAAAGATCCTTTCCCCATTGTGAGAGCTGAAGAAAATGGCAAAATAGTCTATGCTTCACATTTTGGATTCAAATAATTGTCATCTAGAGTCTTTTGTAAATACATATGCTAAACATAAGGCCTCAATTACTCTGTTCTGGGCTGTGGGATTCCAAAGCATTTCAGCCTGCAGAGTCACTCACACAGCAAGGGAGAGGCAGCATATAATATAGCTTTCAGCTAAATAATCAGCCATCTTCTCCTTGATCAGGCTGGCTTACAAGGTGAAGTTCAGCTGCACAAGAAAAGGACTCCTACACCTACAGTAATTAATCATTATATGCCTTTTATAAAATTTCAGGTACATCCAAACCTAAAAGCTTTTGCTCATCACCAAAAGGACACCAAACCAGAGCCCAAAACATCCCTTGCTGCAAGCTACACAATTGTTTAGGTTTTCTGAAGTTTTCAGTGGTTCAAAGCCCTGATTTAGCTTCACCACTGCTCCTTGCTAGGGATGTACTGCAGTGACTCCACATATCGAAGTACACAATAGGAGCTTTGAGGAAATTCTGGAGGGTGGAAAGGCAGAGTCAGTAGAAAGTGATATGACTGTGTTTGCTCACAAACCAAAACTACTGAGATTATTAACACTAGAGCAGACTGTGAAGAACTGTGGAAAAGCCTAATAAGTCAGAGAGCATGAGATTAGGTTTGCTGTAGATAAGAAGAGGTGCTCTCAAAGGGACGATCTGAAATTACTCACACACATTGATTTCTAAACTGGTTGAAATTTCTAAGGAAGAGTATAAGCACAATCTTAGCAGTTTAAAAAGGATGTGCAGAAATGCAAATGGGATACTTGTCTGTACTGAGAAGCAGATGAAAATATGATAAAATATTGCAGGGTTAATTGAGGTACATGTTTTCCATTAGTATTTGATGTCACCTTTACTATGAAATTCAGTTTCTGAAAAAAAACACCTATTTTTTCCTGAAATTACAGAGTTGAAGGAGATGAATTGAAAATAACTCAAGAAAGAGGGCAAGAGATGAGAGGAAAAGGCTTCTATAGAATTTAAAAACATCTAAGGTAAAATTAGACAAAACATTTGGTGATAGCAGCAAAGTATGGGACATCAGGAAAGGGATGATATTGAAGTAGATTTTTTTTATCTTTTCAAATCATATTTCATTGTGGGATCTGTGAGATAAATTACAATCCTGTGCAGTAGAAGGAATAGGAGAGCCTATTTTTCCAGACAGAACAATGCTTATTGTTATACAAATTTTGTTACATGTATGCACCATGTTTGTGGTGCAGAAATATGATGAACTACAGCTGCCACTACTGCAGAGCTCAGCTCTTCAGGCAGGAGGACATCCTTCGGAGATCATCAGATTAGGTTGACTAATCGGCTGTTTTGTCCAAAAAAAGCCAGTCTTTTCGTTTTTACAGCAATATGATTTATATTTCTGAACTGTATGTGTTCTTGGTGTTTGTTCCACATATTTTGTATCCATATTTCAGGACTGGAATTCCCTGAAGGGACTTGTGTCGAAGTTTACAGTAGCATGAACACATGTAGTTTCTCAAGAAGCTTATCTATTTTGAAAAATAGAGAGGAATGCATCCAACTTCAGACACAGTGAGCATCAAAGGTTTTTTTTTAATTTGGATACCATTCATAGAAATCTCTCAGAGATAGTCCACCAAACACAAATATTCCCGGGCCACGGGGGGAAATCACAATGATAAAGAGTTAAAATAAGTTGAATAACAAAGAAGTGTGCAATTTAACCCAATTAGCCATTCTCACAATAACGGGAGAAAGAAAGGGAAGAGAGCACAAGAATTTAAGCCAAATATTTAAATGCTAAATAAACCTTCTATTACAACATATTGCTGTGACAAGCCCAAAGAAGGGGGGAAAAACTTGTGAAGGTTGTAAAACACAGATATTTTGGGAAGCAGCTGAGGGAGCTGGGGTTGTTTAGGCTGGAGAAAAGGAAGCTCGAGGGGGACCTTATTGCTCTCTACAACTGCCTGAAGCAGTAGCGAGGTGCGGGTCAGTCTCTTTTCCCAGGTAACAAGCAATAAAACAAAGGGAAATGGCCTCAAGTTGTGCCAGGGGAGGTTTAGATTGGATATTATGAAAAAATTCTTCCCCAAAAGGGTTGTCAAGCCTTGGAACAGACTGTGCAGAGAAGAGGTGGAGTCACCATCCCTGTAGGTATTTAAAAGCTGTGTAGGTGTGGCTCTCAGGGACATGGTTTAGTGACAGACGTGGCAGCGGTGGTTTCACACTCGGACTGTATGTTCTTAGGGGTCTTTTCCAACCTAAGCAATTCTTTGATTCTATGACTCTGGGTAATTAGCCTGTTGAACACATTCCCACAGGACATCGTTGTACTATGTAGTTTAGTGAAAACAAATGTAGGTATTCCTTGTTTTTAATGTACCCAAGGCAAACACCATTCTTTGGCTTCTAACATGTCAATAACCAGCTTGAACTTGTGCTGTTAATCCTGTTTTACATGTCCCACCCTACACAGACACTGTGCAACTGTTTTGAGTGTATGATTTTGGTGTCAGAGTCTTTGATATTAACTACTGTCAAATACATGATTTTGGGTTAAGGAAGGTGCTACCAGTGTGGCAATTTGCATCTCCCAAGATCTACCCAGTACAAATTATTCCTTCACTTCTTCTCTCTCTATATCAGTTCCTCAGGAGGATGCCTATTTCCATTTCATAACATAGCCAGTCAAAAACTCTTCCCAAGCTGCTAAAATGTTGATCTTTCTTCTTAAAAAAATAAATCCATATGAAAAAAAAGAGGTGTTAGCTGTGTGGTAATAACAGGTAGGAAAAGTACAAGAACTGTTTCTCTCTTTGTCTTTTACTTAAATCTTTCTATTTTTAAACAGACTGGCCAGCTCTGCCTGTTATTTTTTAGACATAAAGGGAGTTGGTTCAAGGTATGTCAGCATGATAGGTCTTGCCTCCATTTAGGCTGGAGGTATTACCTTTCAAGGATCCTTTTAATAAAGAATAAATGTTTTAGAGTTCAGAAGTATATGTGCTCTTTAAACTCTCTTTTTCTGACTTCTAATGGCTGCCTTGTTCTCAGGGAGGATTGTCAGGAGGTGTTCGCCATCCTGATCCCCAACTCACAAAGCCAGAGGCCAACCCAACAGCTACATGCGTGGGGTGTTTTAGTTCATACAGTGCTTCCATAAAACCAAACCAAACCAACCAATCAACAAAAAGCCCAGTGCCCACAGAGGGGTGCGTACACACACACACATGAGCACAGATCTACAGCAGCTCATTTCACAGAAGTAAAAAGACAGACAATGCCAGTTTAAGACTGACTGATTAAAAATTTTAAGAGGTTCTCCATTATTTAAGCTCTCAGGAAAGGCAACCACCAGCACTTAGCAAGTGCCTTTCTCCACACATCCCAAATGACCCCAGGGTACAATATCATGCAATTCAAAATCTATGTAAGTTCTGAACCTTCTCCACTAGCACCTGGAAACAGCAATGGCCAAAAGATAGTATTGGACTGATGCAACAGTACTAGGCAAAAAACTACTCTGGTATTTCAGATCCTCCAATGTATTTTAAACATAATCAGCAAAAGATACTTGAAACAAAAAAAAACCAACTCACCATTCTGGAAACAAAGAGCTTTTCCTTAGATCCAAATTATGGTTTTGTTCAAGACATCAGTATTGTTGAAGGAGCACTTATTCCTGCTCTGGCTTTGGAGCACTGTGGCATGCTCAGGGTTCAGGAGCACACCTGGCGAGCCTCCCTCTTCAGAGTGCTGTGCAGTGCCTGCTGGAATATGCAGTCTAGCAAGAACCTGGCACCACTTGTTCAAACAGACAGGCGTGAGCCATGGGACTACACTACCCATAATTGCCTTCAGCTGGTTTATGATTACACCTGAAACCAGGAAAGGTGGAGTGGGAGTTTCACCTTAGGGGGGAGAGAGACACACAGAGGATAAGGAAGAACCATGTGCTCCTTGTGTGCCACTGGAACAGCATTAGGATTTTCTACTTTCACACGCCATTTTGCAGCTATATTGAATTGCTGGGAGGGGTACAAAGAGTGGCCCTCTGATTAAGGTCAAGTTAGAAATAACTAGATTTACTGGCACTGAATACAGTGACTGAAATTGCTTGAACCTGTATGACCGGTTTAGGCATCTCTGTGTGTGTGAGCGAATCAGACAACTGAGTACAAGGAAGCAAGTGAAGGAGGGTGGCAGTGGCTTATGATATCTACAGAGGAGGGAATGCAGAGACATTTGGAAGGGTGAGGAGAAAAAGGTTCCTTTTTAGTCCCATGTCCTTTAGAAAACAGCAATTTTTTTCCCATATGTTATATTGCAAATGTTTTTTCTCAGTGATTTCAGAATCTCATAGAATAAAGTTTAGAAGGGCAAAGCTTACAGGCACAGAGATAAGAAAAATGTGCCAGGAATCTCACAGGGACTTGGAGAAAGAATGATTTGCCTATCCTGGTTTATTTGCAACCTGTGGGTTTCTGACACTTAGGACTCACAGCTGAAACCCCCCTTTCATGAAAAGAAATTTCACAGGCTTTCTAAGCCTGCATCCAGAAAGTTGAAGTATAAATCAGCTGAGATAAAAAAAAAAATGGAGGAAGGCAGAATCCAGGCTGTTTGTGGATGAGATAATGTCAGTAGGTAGGCAATTTCCACCAAGTAAGCAAGATTCCATTTGACCAGACCGGACTGGAAAGTGGGGTGAAACACAGAAAATCAGTTTTCAGTTTCATCCTGAAAAAAATGAAGTTGAAATGGCCAACTAGTTCAACTAAATGGTCAATCCATTACAGCTGCATGCAGAGAACTGAACACTTTCCCTCCCACCCAATCCAGAAAACAACCTTTCCCACCTCACCGTATGTGACAAAGATGAAAACAGAGATGCCCCATAGCCAAATGATTAAAGCAACCAGAGAGATTGTTGAGAGAGCTTTATCCTGCTGTCAGAAGCAGGATGTTAGAGTAATACAACATGGTTATTCACTTTGTGCTAAAACTACCAGTTAGAGAAAAATTAGGTGATTTCTTCTACCACGGCTCCTCTAAAGGTGTAGTTTGGAAAATCATGATCTAGAAATAGAAAATGTAGGACAGATAAGCCCTGTCAGACACCAGGAGGAGAAGAGAAAAATTTCCAATGACATTTAGTGAGTTACTTGGAGCTATTAAGAAAGCAAGTATTTAATTTTTGTTATATGTTTAATTTTCTGGGTTTTTTGAGTTTTCTTGAGATAGGTATTATCTATCATGTGTGTCTAATACTAATGACAATGACACCCCCAACCAGTTGAAACACACTGTTATCCTAGTATAATCTAATAGTAAATGAAGATCTTGGTATCCTAAACTTTAAATTTCAGTCCTTTTTCTGTTGTCTCAGACTATTCCTTAAAATTTCGGTTTAGATATGGTACTATTTTGTGGTCTTCATTTCTCTGAAAGGACTTTTACCTCACAAAAGAAATGTTGGTTAAAAGTAGAAGTATTTTCAGAGCCAGATGTTTCTAACAACCCATCCTTTTGATTAGAAGTATATTTTAAAAGTACTAGTGGTATTTTACTTTAAACAGAAAGGCTTTAAATTAAGGCGGATGATTTTTAATATACCTTTTTATAAGGATGAATCAAAACTCAATTAAAATAATATGCCAGTCAGCTGTTTTTCAGGTAGAAAATGAGTTTAGAACCCATAAAGATGCAGTTGGGACCCTGGTGACTCACATAAGGCAGCTACAGGATTTGAATTGATCGCTGGGTCTCATAAAGCCATAGAATCATAAAATTATTTGGGCTGGACATCTGGCACTAGATCAGGTTGCTCAAAGTCCCATCCAGCCTGGCCTTGAACACTTCCAGGGATGGGGCACCCACAGCTTCTCTGGGCAACCTGTTTCAGTGCCTCACTACCCTCTCAGGAAGGAACTTCTTCCGAATATCTAATCTAAACTTATTACCTTTCAGTCCAAAGCCATTTTCTCTTATCCTATAAGAGGATACCAGCTCCTTTAAAATGTCCCTCTACCAGCTCTTAGGTACTGGAAGGCTCCTAACTACAAAAGGGCACAGGTATTACCATAGTCTATCTGCATTTTCCCTACAAGGCTGAGCAGTTATTAGTTCCCACATATTTATTATAGTCTGCCACTTCTGTCTTATTGCATAATAAAGTTTACCTTGAAGGCATCTAAAACAGATATTTAAAAGACAGCACTACATAACCTGCTACCAATCCTGAAACAGTTCTGACTGGTCAGCTTTCATTTCCAGACTCCTCAGAAACCCAGACTCTGCAACAGCTTTTTTTTAACATCATTTGATGAGACACTGCAGTTTTCTGCAGTTTGACCCATTTTCAGAGCAAAGACTTCCAGAGAGAGATTTAGACTCCTAGGCCTTAGGAATGCTAAATAATATGTGGACAGTTAATAAGCACTTTTGTGGGTTTAATTAACTGCACTGGTTGCACATGCATGCTGTACTCACAGATAAAAGCAATAGTAGATGCTGACAAGCTCACTTGGCAATAAATTTTTCACTTTTTTTTTTTGTTTGCTCAGCTTAATCCACTTCTTCAATATATTTCTGTTATTGAAACCAGTGGAATTCAGGGAAAAATCTTTTGGAACAGAGAGGGACCAATGAGGATAATTCCAAGATGGAGAATTTGGAAGCTGGGAGCACATGTTTATGGCAAACCCTGGATGAAATCCAGACATGGTGGATCACCCCACCTGAGCCCAGGAAGAGTGTAGCAATAGCAGAAGTGGTGGTTTTCAGCAGCTGCCAACTCCAGGGCACAAGCAGCACCACAGGATAATTAACCTCACTTTGGAAGGGGGTGAATGCCACCAAGCCACATCCTTTAGGTTTTGCAACCTTACTGGTAGTGGTGGCAGGATCCTGGAAAGTTTGGGAGCATAAACAGTCACATGCTGGCTTGAAGTAACATAACATGCCTGGGACATGGCAGCCATGTCTTTGCTTCTTGTCTGATTACAGTATGTGCTTTCCCCTTCACTGGTTTTGTACCTTTGTGCTTGTTTGCTTAAATAACTACATATTTTGATGGCTAAACCTCTCAGTGACTGTAAGGTCAAAGGGCACACTTAAGTTCTGAGTGTGAACATATTTTATTTGCTTGCAACAGATGAAAGAGCTGGGGCAGAAAGTAGCATATACTCTTGGACCTGTATATCTGTTTTCTGTAGTTCTCATCAGAAGAATGGAAAACACCAAGGCCTCATTTACATTACATATCGTTGTCATCCTGTTTGTTTCAATTCTTCCTAAAGCTCATGGGAAAACAAATAGGAACTCCTTGCCCATCAAGCCATTAGAAGAAGGGCACCATTAACCGTAGGCTACGTGACAGTTACCGCTATAATTATTTCCAACACAAATTAGCTGTGGTCACTACACTGATTTATAAAAGCATCTAGGAGAGGAAACAGAGGTACAATGTCAGGCCACTCCGGACATAAAGAATCCACTCAGACATGGTCAAATATATTATTCTTCCCCTACACCTTCCTGCCAATGGCAGAAAAACTTCCATGGTAGGAAATATTCAGGCCAAAGATATTTACACGAGGTAGCAGCTTGGATATAACTCCCAATGAAGTAAGAATTAGTAACCAAGAGAGGTGTGGTGGTGAAAACTGATGTTCAGACAGGTCTATGCTGGAAAATGTTTAATAGTATAGAAATGCTGGCAAAAGCAGTTCTGGCTGTTTTTACTGATTCCAGGCCTCTGAGTATATTCTATACCAGCAAAAGCACTTCTGCGAGTACTGTATCATATTAGGGCTCTTGCCAGTATCAAACACCGCCAAAAATCACATTCTTAAGAGATATGACTTAGACTAACACATGTATCTAAAACAAAGCAGGCTTTACAAACTCTAATGAATACTCCACCCAGGCAGGCAAGCCCACTTTTCCTGATAAATAGTGAACCAAAGCAATCAGAAAGATTTTACCTGGTTTCTGAAGGGCAGGGAACAGTTCTGGGCCATATTAAACATCAGAAAAACAGCTCTCAAAGCATGCTGTACCCTTAGCAGGCTGTGTCTGAGACTTTAGTCAAGGTGAAGATTTGGTTTACAAAAGTCTGTGGCATCACACTTTAATGAATACAGAGAAATTGTGGCAAGAGTACCACAGAATGGGAACCAACAGCCAAAGCACAAGTGCATAGTGAAACTGCTGAAGGCAGCAGATTGAACTGAAACAACACTGTCCTGCAATGAAGTTTGTAAGGAAGGTATTATATTGAGCAGCAAAAGCTATATCTGTGCTCACTAGACCTGCTTGCACTTGGGGGGGAAAAAAAATTTTGAAAAAATTGAATAATTTCTCCATGGCAAACTGGACCACGAACTGAAATGTGGTTTTTGGTTTTTTTGGGGTGTTGGGTCTTGTTTGTCTGTTAGGTTTGCAGGTTTTTTTTAGAAAAAAAGTGCCTGGAAAGTCCTACAGCAAGCATGATTTTCACATGTCAACAACTCAAAGAAAATCATTGCTTTCCTCTAGTATTTATTTTAATGAAGGAATGAGTATACCATGTCTTTTTGCTGATGGAACATGAAATTATACTAAAAAGAGAACCTTTTATTTATAACAAAGAGAAAATTTTAAAGAGGTTCATTCAATCAAACCATTAATATGATAAATTAGTTGGCAAACCGGACTGAAGAATATCACAGCAGGAACATTCCTGAATGGTGAGCATATGGTTGCCAAAAGGGATTTGGAGGAAGAGCTCTGAAAGTGGTAGAGAAAGATCTCTTTCTCTCTTGAAATTGCAAGTGGGTTGGAACTTGTGCCCTAGGGAAAGACTCACAAGATATCTTTTGTACCATAAAAACATTTGTTTCCTCTCTGTAACTAAAGCTGTTTAGTTTGGTTAGTTGCTAGATTACTTTATGCAAAGTGTGCTCATTAAACAAACAATGTATTTTTGTGTTTATACCATTTTCACTCCGTCACTAGCAAACTTCTCTCTCCCAGAGCCAAATCTGCTGCACTCTGCAGGGAAGGTTCACTTATTCCATTCCCACAGAGAAAAGGTACAAGGAGACCTCAAAAGGAAAACAAGTTTTGCCTGAGCTTACAATGCTACCACCTCAGTCAGTAAGACACAGGCAAAGGCCCCCATGGCCCAAGCAGTGTTTTGCAGAGATCAGCCCTGGAGTCCTTGCAGTGATGCCTCCAGATCCAAAGGAGAAGTAGCAGTAGAGAGCAGGGCCACTGGGCACTTCCTCCTGTAGTGTTAGACTGGGCAAAAAAGTAACATCTTTCAGGTTAGGAAAGCCCTATTTTGGTCCTAGTTCCTCATTAAATTCCACTTCACTTATATTACATGTCACCAAGGAAAATATTCCATGTGACAGTAAAAAAAAAAAAAGTCTGCAGGCAAAAGAAGGGGGTCAGGGCCAAAAAGTTCATGCCTTAAAGAGCAATGAGCAGTGAGGCAAGAAAAATATTGTTCCATCTCAGATTTTCTTGTATCATATTTCTAGAAATTATTAGCACACCATACTCAGCCGCACTTAAGTAGAATATAACTGATTACTAGAGAAGGAGAAAATAAGATTTTTCTTGTTGTTACTTTTAGCCTGATTTCCTCAGGAAACAGAGTCTACATGATCATGCCATGTTTATATAAGACTCTAATTGATCCTCACCACTGCTTTGCGAATTCATGAGCCAGTTCAGCCTAATGCAGGGGCAGAAAGATCAGGTAGAACACTAAGTTTCATGAAAGGGCTCATCCAAATGAAAAAGAAAGCTGAGGATATCTGTGCAGGAAAGGCTAGTATATTATTAGACCTCAAAGAATCACAGAAAATTACAAATGAAAGAGGGACAGACATCAAAGCACAAAATCCAGAGAAGCTTTCCTTTTTTAACCGGTAAAAATCCAGTTCAAAACAGAAATTCATAAGAAATTTGAATCCTAAAGCTGCTCTTGGTCATAGAAACACACAGACATCAAGGGCCAGAATCAGATCTCATTGTAGATCTCAAGCATCTCTGCTGAATTAAGTAGTAGGTGGCTAGCTTGGACCATCTATGTTGTCAGCATGGACCTGTTTTTCAGCAATGAGTATGTTAAGAACTTGAAAATCTAGCCGTGGGTGCCTCACTCTGGGAGTCAGGAGATACCAGACACTCTTGAAAGACAAGCCTTTGTTTAGGTGCTTGTATGGAAAGCAGCTGCTTCTGAATATCAGATTTAAGACATCAGGGTAAGACCTGAAAAATGCATTGTAGCACCATTAAAAGCTTAAAATTTATTTTCTTCATGTTAGATAGGGGTTGAAACTGATGTAAATAATAAGAGTTTTATGTTCTTTATGCCATTTAAAGCTGAAAATAAGTATTTATTAGCTTGGGTTTCTTCTTTATGCTTCAGATTGATAAAAATACAATTCTGGAAAGGCTCAAGACATTACATTTCTTGTGTTATACCTTCTTACCAACTTGAATAATTATTTATTAAATATCTATCAATTACAGCATAATTGCAACTTTTACCTGTAAACCAGCTATTCATCCTTTTAAAACTGATTGTATATCCACTAATAGAGGAGCGAATGAGCCCTGAAAACCTAAAACCACAAAACCATTGTTTTCTTAGTTGTAAAGTGAGAGTTAGTTTTTGGCTTTTATTTCCCCATTTGAGAACATTTCCTCAGTTTAGCAGAAAATATTTCTCCTAAGTTTAATGATGCTTTAGCCTGTATTAACAATAAACCCAAACGAGACTGTTTTTCTGAAGTCTAGTCTAAATAGCAGAAAAATAAGAAATCAGCCATGAAGTTTGTGAATTGACAAAAAAGCCAATTTCTTGTCCCTTCTCACAATTACCTGGCCTCCTTAATTCAACAGCGTGGTGCTGTTCACTGTGACATATCCTTGGAATGTGATCTATTAGAATAAGACAGGTGACTGCATATACCTGCAATAACTGAAACAATACTCTCAGGTTACAACATTTTTGACCTACCATATCCGGTACTTGGTGTCTAATACCTGAAGTATTCATTAGTCACATTTACTGTGTGGTATGGTAGATAAAGAAGTGTAAAGGTTACCTTTACAATGTTGTGTACAGCTAGAAATAGGAGGCAGGCTTTCAATAATGTCTGTATTATAAACAACTTATCTTTACAAGTATCATAGAATTGTATGAGATACCTGGATTGATCACGTTTTATTTACCAATTATTTACACATCATTTTTGAAGATTAAAAAAGTGCTGGATTTAGTTGCATTTTCCTTAGAGGATTTGATCATATTTATTTTTATAGTGACCCTAGTCAGTTAAGTTCTACTATGTCTTTGTCACATATTTGTGATACAGAACTGTGCGTCTGAGCTTTTACTTTTTGTGTATTCATTTCCTGGGAAAAAGCACTGGGTTTCTCACCAGTGCTTTTTATAACAAAAAGATTTTGTTATATGATTTTATAACAAAAATCTTACAACAATGCAGAGAAAAAAGAGCTCCACCACTGGTAAAGAAGCTATTCAGCCATGTAATGACTTGGGTGCTCAATCAGGTTTCTGAGTCAGCAGAACATCAGTCAGTCTTGTTGTTTTTAATGCATATTTAACTATGTATTTTGGTGTTTGATTGTTTAGAAATAGTATTATCATACTTACATTTCATATGTATATGTTTTTTTTCTGAGAATCTAAGCTCTGGGGTATCTATCTCTCAGCTCCACAAGCAACCAGTGCTAAACCATCCCAATAATTCTATCTCAGTTTTTAATAACTGAAATGCAATTTTCCAGAAGCTCTACAAGCACCCACCTGACCTGAAGAGACTATTTCTGTAACTGAAACTTTTCTCCTGTAACAATAAATTTCTGGTGCACTATGATTACATCACAATTACTCCTAACTCAGTGACCCCATTCCTTTCAGAAAAAGGCCTGGCATTGTCATCATCACAACTTAAAAACAAGACCTGGCTTTAATTCCCGAGTGACCTCACAAGGCTAATCTGAAGCTCACATAAAGGCCCAGGGATGGTCTCTAACGTTGCCTATCAAAAGGGAAGATTATTTCTGTCTCACTTAGGAGTAATAGGACTGGAACCCAAGAGCATTTCAGCTGAAAAGTCACTCTGAGACCTGGCCTGCTCTGGGCAGAGCTGCTGATACCTCTGGACCCATGGTACGTGAGAGAACCTCTTATTCAGTAATACCTCCAGCTGCCTCTGATTCCCATAATGACTGTAATTAATGCCTACACCACCAGAGCAGTGTGTGCTGGTCCAGCAGCCCTCCACCCACGGCTGGCACCCACAGCCATATCCTGCAGCACACGAGGCGGCGGCTGCAGAGCACTCCCTGCCTCTACTGGCACTTTTTGCACTGAGACTGCCGATATGGGAGCAATGGTAATGCAAGAAGACAATATTCTGACTTCATCTTGCAGCAATATCATATTTCTCTTTGTTTCTCTTCTCAGGCTTTCAAAAGTTCTGACTAAAGATGATTCTCCAGCTTAGAGAAAACCTGCAAGGTGTAATAAACAGTATAATTTAAGTACAGCCTATGCTGAGAATGTAGTTATAAAAAAATGTAATAATGCCAGATCTGCTAGTAATCAGGACAATTCTGCTGAAGTGAAGGGAGCAATTCTAGTTTACATCTTCTGAGGATCCTGTGCCTGTTAACTGAAAGATGCTGAAATAGGAGCATATTTGGTTTAGAGGTCTTTAATGGACCTGTTCTGGAAGGCAGGTCCCTGCAAATCACTGAATATTTTCAGCACTGACTAGCTCGAGGGAGTGCTCACTCAAAAATCTTGCCAGGTTCGTTCCTCTTGCCTTCCTTTTGAATGCATTGATTTATCTTTGTTGACACCTACAGGAGCAGATAAGATCGAATAATGAACTGCTTTAAACTCCTTTGAATGGCATGTGGTTTTAGTAAACATTTTGCAGCAAAATAATACAACCAATGCTTAACCTGGCATCTTCCATCGTCACACACAATTCTTTTTGTTTTTTAAATCTGATGCAGTGAGGAAGCTGTGATTATTCAGAGGCAGTGAAATTGCAGTTCTGCTGATTGTGGTGTTAACAGCTGCACCTTTGACAACTTCAGACAACTTTTAAGTTTCGGTCAGCAGTGGTGCTGCCTTGTGGCTGGAAGTTCGGGTAGGAATGGGGAATAAAAAGGATAGTAAAGCCATCTCAAAATGGCAACAAAAGCCAACAGTTGCATTTCAGTAAATGCATGCACCAAAGTTAATCAGTCTAAGACAATTTGCAGTACCTGGATCACAGAGGATCCATGAGGATTCCCTTTGCATGCTTTTCTTGCTGGAGGCAAACATCAAAGATATACATAAATTGAACAGTGATGCTGCCATTCTTCAGCATCGCATCCAGACTACAGTAATGCAAGTGCAAAAACATATGAGAAATGCTCATAAATACCTGCATATATAAAACCCTACATTTTTGCTTTTATATTACTAGCTGCTCTTTTCACTTGGTTAGTTTACTGGCATTTTGAATTTTTTTTCTAAATACCAAAATACTTTCTTGGAAGAGGGGATCATTATCTCTCTATATTAACAGTGGACAAATTTAGTCATAGCAAAACACCATTCAAATATTAGTCTTTTGAACATAAGTGAAAAGAACAACTTGCAAATCTTAAAAAATCTTCAGAAACTAGTCTTCCTGATGAGTGTCTTGAAATGGATTCTTCAACAACATCTGCAAGCTGTAAGTCATAATTTTTTCCCCTCATAAACATGTAAAGTCATATACAAGTTCAGTCATGATTCTAAATTGTGGATCAAAGACACAGTTGGTTATAACGAAGGGAGTATTTAAATATGC
Source organism: Acanthornis magna (assembly GCA_036785705.1). Classification (NCBI taxonomy): domain Eukaryota; kingdom Metazoa; phylum Chordata; class Aves; order Passeriformes; family Acanthizidae; genus Acanthornis; species Acanthornis magna. The sequence continues at coordinate 25,140,860 of JAWUZG010000028.1, forward strand.
CCTCAAAGAGCGTTCATTTCCAGTGCCACCAGGCCTGTTGTTACTGCCCTTGCTGCTTTTGAACACAGACACTGCTGCTGTTTGGTTGAACAAATTTACATATTTCTGGTCTGACATTAAGAGCCTTGTGAGCTCACTCTGTCTTGCAACAGGTACAACCTGTCAAGCTTCACACACTGAGAGGTCAATGCTCATGTGTGAATCTGGGCTCCTGTTCCTCTGTAGCCTGGGCCACATCTCCTGCCCTGGCCATGCATTGCCTTCACTCTGGTTCCTTTACTGAGGTGTATTTGCTGACCAGAGCATTTGGCTGCAGGATAGTGGGGCGTGCTGGGCTGCCTCATGTGACACGACTTTTTCCAGGACTCATTTCTTTGGTCAAAACAGTGCTACATCATACCAGCCCCTTCACCTCAGGTCTCCATCTCGCTTTCCCCTTTCCATTATCCAGAATCTTCCTCATGCACTGAAGGAGACAAAAATCATGGCAGGAGAAATACTAATAAAGTTATGAAATCTGTCAATCATAGTTGTATTTAAAGCCATTCATCCCAAACACATCTGCACGCATGACGTTTCTATTAAGGTTATATGAATGACCAGGTCTTCTATAACTGCTGCCTCTTGTGTTCAAAGTTTGACCGAGTGCTGGACATTGGGAAATGTATTTATGAGCCAAGGAAAAATGTCATAAAATACTTTGATGAATTTGAGTGTCTAGTTTTGTCAGCCACACTTTCCTTGGAACTTTCCTCTTCCTTGGAATCTCAGGCACTTTCAAAAATTCCTAACTTGACAACTTTTTGGTGGATTTGCCCTTGAGAAATCATTCCTGCCAAAATGTCTGTGGCAGTTCAGAAATTACACCCTTCACAGATTTTTATCCTTGCTTCTTTGCCAAAGATTCTGTAGCTAGAGCTCTTCTAGCATAACATATCAAGTGAGTGCTCCTCATTGCATACATAATCTGAAATTGTACTTTGAAAAACCTCCTAGTGCAGCCCCATTCTGCCATTTGAATTACAAGGTGCTAAGCTTTGCTGGATATCTTACTTCTAGATTTCAGCAGAGTGAGAAGAAAGAAATAAGATTTGTCTTCTTTTGCTGGAACTTGCATTGGAAAGAAGATCTACCCTCTTTGGAATTTTTCCATATAACTAAGTATGAAAGAAGGTGATTTTTAAAACAACTCTTTGCACTCAGTTCAATCATTCTAAATTCTTCCTTTGCATGTCTCCAAGTTTTCCTATTGTGAGTTGTTCTAGTCAGCACAGAAATTAAAAGCAGTGCTCCTCCACACATATGCTATCCTTCTGGTCAAATTCCTTATAACATCATCATGACTTTTTAATTTTTTTTTTTTTTAATTTGGTCTGCCAAATAACATCTCATTTATGCAATTTGAATTAAACTTTACAGTTTGCTAAACCACTACAGCATTATCACATAGAATGGTAGTATTATTACAGTCCGAAGCTATGCCAAGTTCCAAGCATGGACATTGCAATGAACAAACAGAGGCTTTGCCGTGCCCATTTTGCTACCTGTCGTACTGAGATCTCAATAGTATTGGAATCCTTACAGAAGTTTCCATGACGAGTGTTGAGCCTCAGGGTTGAATAAAATATTGTCATTTTATCACTACAAGTTCTCTACATTGAGTAATCTTGTGGACTCCATATGAACTTTTTGTCATTATCCATGTGTACACCAATAAAGTCAATTACTTTTTCTTGGGGAAGTTTGCTCTGTGACCCACCATAACTGGATATCATTTACAAGAAACCATTGCAAGAATAGCCCTCACAGACTTCAGATCCATTATTTCTGTCGTATCATTTTGAGTAAACGGAACTGTACCTTCATTTTGACCCTTTTGTAGTTGTTGTACAGTACCAGAACCACATCTGCTTGCAAAAAGCAGTTGTAAGAAGTTGTACTCATCTTCTGAGAGACAGGCATGGCTTCAGGTTATTCAATACAATGATCTTGTGATGAAAATCTTTGTCTTACAAGATTAATACAGCTTATTATTTTGTTGATTTGCCTTTTTCATTATTTCTCCTCTCAACACTGAAAATTTATGAAGTCACTGGTATTCCTTGTGGTTACTTGGAAAGTAAGAGCTTTGGTGCCTCAAACTTTTTTTCTGATTTGGGGACCCTTGTTAAGTAAATGTATTTAATCAGAAGTTATTCTCAATTAAAAGCTACATGACCCCAGAAATGGAGAACATGGTCACAGAATTTGAAGTGAAAACCCTGAAAATATTGAAATTACACTGATCAGAGAAAGGGTTTCATTTCCCTGAGCTGTATGGAAGGAAAGGCATTAGTGATCCTGATGAAATGTTTCAACTGCTTTCCTGGGATCAAACACTGTTTTTATTTGTTTCAGGTGTTGATAAGTACAGTCCAGTACTACACCAAGTAAAAAAGTTTCACATTGCTTTAGAAATATAATTCCATTTTTTAATTAATGCATTTAAAATATATTCAATTTTAAATATGTTTCATTTTATCTTCAGCAAAGCATTGTACATTCTCTTTTTTTTTGTTCAATCTTGAATACATTTTTTAGAATACATAGGCTTCCTGATAAACAAAACTGTCTAGATGAACTTGGATTTATTTGTTAACTGTTCTTTACAGAGTAATCTGAGATTCAGCAGAATGTTGAAGGGAAAGTTAGAATTTTAGGTTTGTACATGAGGAACCAAAAAAAAAAAAAACCAGTTAAAAACATTTCCAGTAAACCTTTAAAAAAAAACAAACTTTGAACTTCATAAAAAATTCTTCTATTTAAAAATATTTCCAATAGGAAAAAAGTAATTAAGCAGACATTTTGACTAAAAATTTTGGTCTCTTCTATTCAAGAACCATCCTAAAATCACAAATAGATTTTGGGAAAGTCATGCAGATTTTTCATAGTCTAATCTCACCACAAGATCCATCCACTCTTATGAAGTGCCTCATAGGAAATTCCCAAATGATGTAGGCCAAACTTTCTCTAAGTACCAGCCTGGCTATAAATGCTACTTTACTTTTTATTGGATATTTGGAAAGCAGGAAACCATGAAAAGATCTATGTCTAGTAAAAAAATGCAAACGTAAACAAAACCCCTTACTATTTATTTACTTCTGCACACATCCTACCAAGTGCTTCAGGTTCATTTTTGTGACAAAGAGGAATATTACCATAAGTGAAATATGTATTTGTGGCTCTAAACATTAGCAAAACACTGATGAAACAGAGAAATAGAAGTGAGTTAAAAATATGATGCCAAATCATAATTTCAACAGATTTTTGTTTGTTTGTTTGCTTAACTTAATGTTGTGTTAGACATAAAACACTATTTAACATATTAGAGGTCTAAGTAAAAGATTTCCATTAAATAAATACAAATGAACTATTCTTTCTTCATTCCATCACCAGGAGCCCAGTGGTTCTATAAAGTAAAAAACCAGGCTGAAATAGAAAATCTGGTAACATCCATAAAGTATGAAAGGTATATATTTCTGCCTCTCCATTTCCTTCCCCTTCCAATTTTTTTTAAAGTATCCTTTCCTCAGTCAACATCATGGAGACCAGCAGTAGTCGTCTTACAAAAATAAAATTTTTACATTGTTCCATGAGTTCTGAAGTTAATAGAGGTTTAGGTTTTGATTTTGCATATTTGGATGCTACTGTTATATTTTGTAATAAATTAAATTCTCACTTCAGCATGTATAATGACTTTATTTATACCTTAATAATGTTCTTAATATTATGAATTTTTTGCCACTACTTTTTCTATTAAGACTTTATTTCAATTAATCTTTGGTCAGTAAATTCACAGTGATACTGATAGTTTTATTATTCATTTACCCTTTGAAACAAAAATATTTTTAGTTATATATTTAACTTGAAAATTTTGCATTTAATTGATGTGTGCATTTTACATGCTTTTCTGATGTCAGATATTTAAGCAAAACAAAAAAAGTGTTTAAATTCAATTTCTATAGTAACACACATTATTTTAAAAAATGGACTCTTCTATAACAGATATCACATGGAAAATTGAACAAAAAATGTGGTGAAGTGGTTTTTATCCACACCAACTTACATTCAGATGATTTGAATCAAGAGATTATTAAATGTGATCTGTACATAAACATCTGAAATCAGAGTGAACAGACGATTTGAAAACAAATAATACTCTAACATCTTTCACAAACATTTCCACTGACAAAACACCCATGAGTCATATTTTTAAAGCTTTGCAATAAAAAAGCTGCTATAACAGGGCTCTCTTCCACACGCACACACAGAAATGGTTGGAAACTCACATTAGTTTGATAGTGGAATAATTCTATTCCAGAACATGATCTTTTGCCAGGTTCCCTTTTTTTTCCTATGGAAATAGCAGAGTTTTCCCCATGAAATACAAGGCTGGAAACACAATGTGCTCAATCACCAGAAAAGCATGCACTTTTTCACAGAGCCTCCTTGTAACAGGATAATGTAATTAGAAATCAAAGTATATTTTGCCTTTATTTATATTTCAGTCAATGAACTCCTATTTTAAATGAAAATGTTATGCTTGTCATTATATGTAGAATACATACTCCTGAAGAAGAAAAGAGAAGTAAAAGAGAAGTTTATAAAGCATATTCTAAAAAATTAGAATTTCCAAAACCTTAAGAAGCTTTGATTTTGTTTACATAAAATAAAAAGGTGATCAATCTACCTCGGGCTTACGTGTTCCAAGGTAGTTTTAGACACAACACAAGCAAGCAAATGCAAGTCAGGCATTTTTGTGCCTTCCAGAGTTTGTTCCAGGATCGAAGCTTTTTAAGAGTGCAGCAGAGAGATTCTGCACGCTACAATTGCTTGCAGGTGATGACCTTCAGAGCACCCGGCAGTCCTGGCTCCCTGCCACCTCTGATTTGCTGCACAGCCCTGTACAACTGAGGTTCCACCAGAAACAGTGCCAACAGACAAGAAAGAGTCCAGAAAGTGAGGAAAGTATTCTATCAAAATATTTGCCTGGCGTTTCTGGACAGGAAGCCTACACAGAGCTGTAAGATAGGCCTGGGGCAGCTCCATCCAAGCGCAATCTGTTTCAGAGAAATTATGTGGAATGTTTTATCTGGGAGGGCAAAACAGATACCTCAACAGTTCATTCTAACTTTATGATCCATGAAAAATGAAGGATCCCATAAACTTCAGAAAAGTATTTGAGACAGTGATATGGCCAAGCCTATGAAGAAAATTTATAGAGCCAAGGCCGGTTTAATATACTACAGCAACAGAGAGCAGGCCAGGGATGGTTTGTAGCACTGTGTTAACGCAGCTGAACTGTTTGGGAGAAAGGCCTGAAAGAATTTTTTAATGGAATGAAAGAGGTAGAAATGCTTCTTAGGGCTATGCAATAACTGAGTGAGATACATCAAGAAAAGACTTGTTACAGAGGCTTCTCCCTTGATAACATAATTTTCATGCGGTGATTAGTAATAAGGCAGACTTTATTTTTATTTTTCCTATTTAAAAAGATGTGAGAACACACCTTCAATTGTTGGGCTGCAGAGAAAAATACACAAGTATTTGTAGCAAATACTTGAAGGCTGATTTCTTTCACCAATATTGTGCTGAATATAATTTATCACTAGCTCCCACATATACCATTCTTTGCCAAAGAAGGTGAACACAGTAGGCACATAGGAAGGTTTTCGTAGAAGTCACCACATTACCATGGGCAAAGAAGTGTGGTCCAGAGGCTTGTGGCTAAAGTAACATCACCAGCTTCAGGAGTCAAGGATGACAAGAGGAGAGGCTCCATTGCCATCATACCCTCTTCCCATTAAATAGAATTGAGCCGTGGGTTTTGTTAATGATGTTGCCCAATTACCCAAGTGAGATGTTGCTAAGTTAGCAGAGTTTACGCATCCTTTTACTTCTTTTTCAGTCTTTGTCTTTGATGTTTAGACTGCACATGTTGTCTAAAGGGAGAAAGAAAACCTTTATTCTTGTTCCAGGGCAGCTTTCCTGTGTTTTCTTTTCGTAATACTGACTGAAGGTAAAACTCACGGGTTCACACTTGATCACTGCCAGATACACTACAAAAAGCTGCAAGTGTCATTTCAGAAAGCCTACAAATACTTGGGGGTTACCTGTTCCAGTTCGGCATCTGCTGTCTTGTGTAATAATAATTATATTCCAGAAGAAACCCACAGAGAAGAGGAAGACAATGAGGACACTTCTGGGGTTTCCTGAAATGTCCCTCACTGGAGGACTTGTAACAGGACCCTGAGGGAATTTAAGACCCCTTAAACCCATGTGTCATCAAGATCTGGAAAGAAAGTGCCACCTAGAGAAAAGGCAAAAATTCTTCGAAATCGTGTAACTGTGAACTAAAAGAAACTCAGCTGCAATATTTCCTAACTTCTGAGCCCTTGATTTTGGAACATAAATTTTCAATGGAGCAGAGAATGGCAGAGCAGTGAGCACACAAACCACCTGTCTGTGGTCTTAATGAGGTGGAGGCAACACAATTTTAATAAAGTATTTGCCAGGCCTCTGTGGGATGTGAATTGTAGGACCTTTTCCTTGTGTTAATGACCCTTGAGAGGAAATTATCATTTTCAGGCTACAAGTAAATGCCCAGGAAAATAGTCAAAGTGGCCTTAATGCATGTTTGGTTCTTGGTCATTCTGTTTATATCCACCACTCTGGGTTGAATTGAACTTTCTAGTGCAGTGCAGGACAAGTGACTGTTACCAATCTTCAGGTTTCTCATGGAAAGTCAGCAGCTAGCACAAAAATATGACCTGTGTAGGTATTTCAGCCGTCAGTATGGACGGCTATTTGCCATCAGGAGTCTACAGCCACAGTTCTGGAATCTGTATTGTGAAATACCTGTGAAATTAAACAGACCTGTAAAGCTTCATAGTGTCTCTCATCAGTAATTGCAGTAAAAAAAAAAAAAAAAAAAAAAAAAAAAAAGTTTTATTTTTTATTAAAACGTGTTATATTGTGCTTTGTGGGGACAGTGCGTCACTTAGAAGTAGGAAGTATTGGTCTTGACAGCGGATGGTACCAAGCTAAGTGTACAATTAAAACGTTCTATTTTCAGTATGATTAACCCTTGGAAGCTTCCCCACTTACAGGAAAATTATTCCACTTCTAGTCTTCTTTTTCAGTTTTTCATCCTGCTATCTTCTTTTTTTCCAGAGGTCTCCCTGCCTAGAAAAGTTACAGTTGCCAGTTGGAGCTGCTAAAGGTTTTGAAGGCAGATCTCTCATTAAGGCATAATATTACTGTTTTGCATAAGGATGACTCTGTTTTGCTCTCTTTACTGTTTAGAATCAGACCATGGATAAAAGTAAACTTTTTATAAACCCACTTTGACTGTGATTCTTACTTTCTTTTTCAAGACTTCATCAAAGGAAGTAATATACAAAGGGGGTTTTCAAAAAGAAATTAAATTCTAGGTTACTTTCAGCATTGGAGTGCAAAACAATGCAGAGTGGCTTCATCTTGGAGAGAAGCTTTTGCTGCTCAGGCTCCCCAACATACAAAGGAAGAGCAGCCATTCCCAGTCACCTGTCTGGCTAATCAGTCCGCAACATGGGGCAAGAAGTGCATTTTAGTCTTGAGAATACATGTTAATAACAGTTTACAATCATGGTGTCTGTCAATGCAATGGACAATTCACAGTCTGTCCCTCCAAAACACAGACCAGACACGAAAGGAAAGTGAAAGAGGCCCCAGTCATTTTTACACTGCAGTGCACATTACCCCTTGTGTAATTTTTAATCCTAAAAATAGCAAGAACCAAGAGATTACAGATTCTCTGCATATTAAGCTTTGTGCTTTGGCATATGATCAGGATATTGGCATCTCATACAAAAAAAATGGACAGAACTTCTGAATAGTTCATAAGATTACTGTAAAAATTCTTATTGTTTTATGCCTAAGCTTTTGCATTTGCAAAACCTTGAATTCAGCATTTGTGTTTACTGTTTCCCATATTTAACTTGAATTTAAGAAAGAAAAAATGCGAAGTCAGTCTGTCTTTGTTGGTAACAGACGCAAACCCATATAATATGAAAAACAGTGTGTCTAAGACCCGAGGAAGCTTTGGGATGGGGACGTTTTGAAAAATTGATCTTTAATCAAGTGACGTGTCCAGTTCTCATAAAGGGTTCAAAAAAATTCTGGGTAGAGGTTTCTTCGTTCATTTGGAGAAAAAGGTGCAATTCAAATACATGAGCGACAACCTGCAATAAAGAATGCTTGGAACAGTGATTGTACCCTATAGCATGCATTTATTTGGCAGAATAAAAAGCGCTCATACATTTCTAAGGACCAGTGTGTAGGTGAACAGTCCTGCACCATATTACGTGCTTTCAATTCTCAACAAAGTAGTGGAAAATGAATGTAGGTTCAAATCTTTATACATCTAACATCTTTTTTTTCTGAATGATATGAATCCTTTTTTTTTTTTTTCCTTTTCCCCAAAGGGATTTCATTAATTTTTCCTAGCAGTATATTACCTAGAATATTATATATTGTGCGGGAGGGCACTAGCCTGGAATCTGAGACCTTACTTTGCTTCAGATTTTCAATATGACCTTGAAGAAGTCATATTCTTTTTTAATTTCTTTTTTTTTTTTTTAAGAAACTAAACCTTTTAAATGCCAGACCTTATTCTCTCTTCTCTATCTTCTGTACTTTTTTTTGGTGCATAGAGACAAAAAGACTTTTCCATCTCACAGATCATAATAAAAAATAAATTTAAAAAATTAATGCAGTCAGATACTGAAGGGGTTTTTTTAATAAGACTGTTAATGAAGCATTATAGATGTAGTCTGCCTATTTGTTCTTGCTGGGAAAAAATGGCAAAATTGTACAAACTATAATTACAGACTTGTCAGTCTCTGTCTTTGAAAACAAGCCACTGACAGTAAATTAAGATACTTAGAATTTAATATATGATAACCACTAAAAAACTAGGCTACTTTTAATTGTCATGACAAGCCTCTTTAATCAGAACATTTTGAGAGATCTAAAATGCAATATAGGTCATTGTAAATGGAAGATTGAGAATATTCATGTGGACATAAAAGAGCTCATATAGCTCCTTGTTATCATTGTCCCAACAGAACAAAGTATTTTCTGCCAGACAGGCTATGGAAAACAGACATTTTGCATGTGTGCAACTGGGATTGATTTTCCTCTGGAATTAATATATATATGGAAAAGAACTATGCACAGGCTTTTACATATTTACACGTGAATGCAGAAATGTACACATAGGTATGTGTGTCCAATTTATACAGCTTGAGAATAGCTAAGAAAAAAATCCCAAAACCAAGATTTTAAAATGACAGGCAAATTAAAAAGATATAATTTCACAGTTCTGGGAAAATGAGCTATGGCTTATTATTTTGAGGGCTTGAGTTTGACACTAATGACTCCGTAATAGAAATAACATCAGTAGTTCTCTGTGTCTTGGAATATTGCCTAGGACAAAATAATTATGGAATCCACAGTTTGCGGCAGCCTTTTCTCATTTTTATGTAGCATAAATTTAGAATTCATTTAGAGCTTACATAGTGAAAGAAGAGGGCCTTACACATGCACAAACATATAACATATGTATGCATGTAACATTTAGCAAGGGGAAGATGTGCTGCATTTGATCACCCATTTCATAGCTACAATCCATAATGAAGATTGTTTATTGCCCTAAAATCCCACTCCTGAATGATAAGGCAACCCTGAAGGGTAAAAAACAGGATTTCTGGTTCTAGTAACACATTACATATAAACAGAGTACTTCAGCACCTCACCAGCATCCATACAAGAAAATGAAATCCTACTGTACCTCTCAGATTATCAACCCTTTAACTCTGGGCAGTGGTTTTAAGTCTCTGATACATCTTTTTAACATACAGGATTTCTGCACTTCATAATCCTGGTTTCACAAACTGCAACATGTAATGGCAGGCACCAATTTATTAAACAGACACAGGTGAGAAATAAGAACATCTACAACAATCAATAGAATAAAACCAGTATTATAATGATTTATTATGGTATGAACATTCAGATCATATCAGTTTCATGATTACTCATTAGAGTTTAAAATACATACTCATGAATGAAGAATAATATCCCTTTACTCTGAAGTATATATCCAATCAGGAGAACAAAATGGTATCTCTATCTAGACTGTAAGGAATATTTCTTCCAGTGTAGCAAAGGGAACTTCTAACGTGTTTGGGTGTAGAAGATAAATACCTAAAAATCTTGCTTAAATTTAGAACGCCTGTGTGATTTGTCCAGGGGTGCTTTCATTTGCAAACTACTATAGGAGGGTACAAAATGGAAGGATGTAGGGAAGCAAAATTAATCAAGAAAAGACATCACGACAATTTCTTTGGGAACGTGGGAATAGTAAAGCTAATGGAGATGCAGAGAGAACAGAACCTGTAGTGAGAGGAAGAGTGCAAAAGACATTTCCATTATTTCCCGATGGGAAAAATGAGAGGTGGAAGGATGAAAGTCACGAAAATACAGAGAAACTCAGGAGCTAGGCAGAAGTAACCTCAGAGTCAACTTTTCTATACACTTGACATCTTATTTCGTATTTGATGCTTTTTTTACTGTCTCATATTTTCCATTCATTATAATTTTAGTTTGTGTAAGACTGTGCCTTTTTAATCTGTTGACTCAAATGTGATATCTGTTTATCTCTGATTTCAACCTTTCTAACCTTTCAGCCTCTCTAACCAGAAGAAATATGTTAGTTATGTGAAACCTGAAATATTGAAAAGGTCACGAAAACCTACAGAAGAGTGAGATGCAAATTATACATCTTGTGACAAATGTGTATGCATGTCAATCTATCTGTGTGTGCATGTCAATCTATCTATATTCACTCCAATGTCAAGTGTATTTTAGCCTTCTTAAGGCAGGCACTTTACAAACTTCCACGTCACCCTTCAGCCCAGTTCCACAGTTCTTTTCTGGTCATTGCTACTTGCAGTTTCCTCTGTGCCAGCTGGACTTTTCAGCCTTTTTCTAGGCTGTGCAGCAGGCTGTGCAACAGGGAAGGAACCACAGCATAAAGATGCTGGAGAGGGATGTGAAACCTAGAAAGGTTCCTCTGCAAGTGGGTCAACAGAAAAGACACCCCCGTGCTGTGCTGTGTGAGAAAGCAGGCATGGAGATGAAGGCACTCGTCTACCGCCCAGGATGTGAGTCTTGGCAGGTCTGCCTCGCCTGGGATGTGCCAAGAGCTCTCTTTTCTTGGCTCCTGGATCAATTTTAAATCAGATGGGGAGTGCCACCTGCTGGGTGACCTTCTGAAACTGAGTCATGGGTTTAAGATTAAGGTAATTGTAACAGGAATTTGTATGAGCAAAAACACAGCAAGGGCCTAAAATTAAAGAATTGACTAATCAGACTCAGTGGGAAGGGCAAATTGGTTTTAAGTAGCTCCCCTACAGTTTCATGACCAGCTTGCTGCAACTTTTAGTAATCCTTTTCCTGCATGCTGGTCAAAAATCTGTAGGGCTTGTTCTCTTTAAGTGCAACGAAGCTTTTCAACAGGCAGCATACAGACCCTACCTGCCTGCTAAATCTCTCACAGATCTTAGGGTTTGACTCTAAGGTGTGATACCATTGCCATTACAAATAAAGGAAAGAGAACCGTCCATCAGCTCTTGACGAGATCTCATACCTACACATATCAAAGTCAGTAACAAAATATGCTGAGTCCTCCTAGAGACTGAAGGAATTTTCTATAGTTCTATAGTTCACTCAATACAATGTGAACAAATAGATGAGATGGATCAAAATTTTCTAACCAGTGTGTTTTGAGTACATATACCACTCTGCTCATCCTCCCTCCAGTATTCTTAAAGTGGGGAGACTTACAGCACAGACCAAGAAAGGCAGACTTCTGTCTTGGCTGGGGACATCAGAACAGACTAATTTTATAAATTGCTTGAAGTTTTCCTGTCTATTTAGTCTCTTAAATATGCCTCAAAAAGCTGGCCCAATGAAGTTTAAGGAATAATTTGATGTCTAGAAAACGTTGCACGTGGCATATAGAAAAAGCATTTCTATTATTTTCCCTGTTATGGGAGGTGTTTTGAACTAAGGTGAAGGTATAAAAACGTGGCACTCTATAACCAGATTTGGGCAGCTGTGAGACATCAAGTACAGCACAACCTCTGCCTAAGAATAACCATGATTTCCAAACAAAAATACTATGCTTGATTAGTTGATGAAGTTCACATTACACACGAAACCTCAATCGTTATCTGAAGATATTTGGGGGGGAATTCAAAACAAAACGCCAAAAAATAGTAATTCTGAAAATAAAAAGGGAAAACTGAAGATGGAGCTGAACTAAAAGCATGGTAAAATTCTGTGCCTGATGACAGATCTTAATAGACAATCCAGCAAAGCACAGCAAAGTCTACAGTGAATGTCTTGGCTTCAGAATCAGAAAGGAGGCTGCCCAGAGAAAATCAGTCAGGGTCCAGGACCTGACTGCTGCCAAAATACACATTTTGGGGCGGGGGGGTGGTTATCACTTAATTAAATTAACAGCAGTGCCACCATTTCACAATCTGACTACCTCCTGACAAGAGAAAATGATCTAAAACATGGCAAAGTAGTCCTGGGAGAGCTGAATGGAGTAAATTAATCAACTTCTGTCTGAAGCACAGGACACAGCAGCAAATGTGACTTCAGCAAAAGGTAAAGCAGTAGAAAAATCACACATGCTGCCATTAGTTTAGGTTTTCAAGATGATTGTCCATGGCCAAACAACACAAGGATTTTGGTTCTGCGGCCAAACAAAAAGAAGGAGACTATCCTGCTGAGAGGATTTCAAAGGAACTACCTACAAAATGATGGAGTGTAATGGAGAATGAAAAAGCCAGGCTGTTCACATCAATGTGGTGGTGGGGGGGTGAGAGACAATGGGCATAAAGTGAAAAAGGAAAAGTGCAGACTAAACAGAAGGAAAAGCTTTCACCAGCTGAAACAGGTTGCCTGGTTATGAGAAGGGTGTGCCATCTCCATCCTTTTTCATCTTTCTCCATCTTTTCTTTGTTTTCAAGGCCACAATAAAGCCCAGAGAAGCCTGGTCTGCCCTTACAGCTATGTGAGCAGGAAGTTGAACTAGATGCTTCCAGAGGCTTCTTTCCATCAGAATTTTGTGTGTCTAAGATTATATTATAGCGTGAAAGCCAATAGCTGAAAAAATATTTAGACTCTAAGTAATCTACACGAGAAGAAAAGTGCTTTAAAAATTGATTGGCAGAAAAAGGATTAGATGTTATGCTGAGAAAAATGAAAAGAACACAGTAAAATTTCATTATAGAAGGATTATACAAGCATTCAAATACCTCTGCTGATGTATAAAGATCACACAAGAATTTAAATACTTCAGCTGACAGGTAATGATTGCAAATAGCAATATTAGTTTAAATGTTAGTGGTCAGGATGAATAGAACAATGAGTTGCAAAATCACCAGAACAGGAATATGCTAAATAATCTGCAATGGCAACTTAATCATTGAACTAAATGACGATTAACCAAGTCACAAAGTACATGTCAGATTAGCGGCCAGCAAGGAAGGCAAAAGAATGACTCTTGCATAGAATGAAAATGAGATTTCTTGGGAGAGTTCTACATAAAAGGGCAGATATGCAGAGAAATTATAATCATGGTCTAGGGAACTCCTCTCACAGAATAGCTGTGTAAAATCAAAGATTGTTTAATGGCCAAAAAGCCCCAAATTAAAGAAGTTTAAAGAAACCCCACATAAGAACAGAAAGAACTGAAAGAAATTGTAGTCAACTTGAAAGTAATGAATGAGATCTGCTGGCTCCAGCACCAGAATAATAAGACTACTTAAGTCAATATATCTGTATAACACCTAAAAAAAGAGAATAGTATGCAATAATGGTCTCATTAAAAATAATAGTCAGGGATATAAATCAAGCCAGACTTTCACCTCTGGGTTTTGTTCCAAAATGCTGATGATCTTGAGATGCACTCTAGGAGGTCTATATTTCTGTGAGTTGTCCTGCCCTTGGTGTTGTACTAATAAATGGTACAGGAACATGTAGCTCTAGGCTGAATACAACAGATGATGATGCAAAGGGAAAAGACCAAAGAAAACACAGATATGAATATGCTCTTTTTACCGGAAATGATGATTATTTTTAAATGGTCCCATTAACATGCTATATTGATATGTTTTCTTGCATTTAACATCCATCTCATCAATTTTAATAATAATAATTTCCAGTTTGTCCACCTCCACTTAACTTTCACTTTTTTTCTTTAATTTTGTTTTCCCATCATTCTTCTATGGTCATTTTTAACATTTTTATTTTAACACTTGTTATTTTTAGCATTTATTATTTCTTATGCTTCACAAATCAAAATGAAACTTTGAAAGTTGATTTCTGTTTCAAATGGGAGTCAAGAAGCTATAATTTTTTTAAAAGCAAAAAATTCCAAGGGCTGAGTCTATATTTCTGAAAGCAGCTATGTTGCCTGGACTCTTCAGCACGTGGGTATTTGGCCAATGAGTTCCCAGGGAGTCTGAGCTTCCCAATTCTTCCACATGCTGAATTGCAGTGTTCTTGAAGGACAGAGCTCTTGGTAGTTAGGAAGCAGTGAGTATCTGAAGGGCCAATTGATGAAAACTCTGGGATCCTGATGTCCAGATCAGCAGCCAAAGTATAAAACCTACTTTGTGAAAAAGCCAAACAAGCGTCTACAGAGATCAACATTCCCTAGGATATTTCAATTTTTTAACAGATTAGTTTTCTCTGACAGAAAAATTTCACACCATAAAATACCCAGCTGTCATTCTCACCTTATTTTCATTTCTGCACAATGGGCCCATACATACAAAATATGTCATTTTTTCATTGTTCCTGCTTCCAGCTTTGCAGATCATACACCGACCTCTGCTCAATGCCAAATCTGCATTTACCCTTCTAGACAATTTGGAAGACTATTTCATCCTAGCATACACAAACCCTTCTGATTTCTACAATAGTCCTTGATCTAGATGCTTTGGGTTTTGTGCTAATACAAGGTTTTCCTTGTCGTAACATTTGAAGCAGGCATTCAGTAATCACACTGATATCTTGCTCTTCCCAAGATGTTCTTTGGGCTGGACATCAATAGTTCATGTTATATATCACAGCAAAGGGTGTCATGCCCAGTGGTGCTTGGTGGCAGCTTTGCATTATATAAAATGAAAAACAAATAAATTCAACAATGTCCTCCTCCCCCCTGCCAAGAAAAAAAGGTCAGCTTAAGAATTAAGAAAGAGCTGTTCAATTTTCTTGTGTGGTTACAGTACGTTTGTTCCTTAACTGTAAAGTAATGAGCCTACCCTTGGAACTGAGAAGTTATGGCCTCATATTAAAGAACTGTGGTTTTCCCCTTGGTTTAGCAAAAAAAAAGTCAGATTTTTATTGATGTCAAACTTTTGGGATAGCTGAACCTGGTTGGTAAAGAAACCATAACATATCAAACTGTTAAAATCTAAAAGAGACAAGATGAAAAAGCTATAATTGAGGTAGACAAGGAACAGAAAAACTGAATGGAGAAATGGAAGAGACTTCTGGGGAGATACCAGAGTTCTTGGGAGTCTGGCTGATACTTTATCAGTGGTCATCTGCTGTTAGAAATATGCATAATGTGAAAAATGTCCACTTTATTGCTTCTGATTTTCACATTTTTCACTCCAATCTGACATTTGCATCTAGGACATCTGATTATGAAATACCTATTGATGCATTTATTGTCTTATGTTTGATTAGCAGTGGTGTGTCTGGAACAATGTTTTCAGTGGCTTCAGGCTCATGCCCCTTTTATGACAGGAAGTTATACTGATTGACTTGAGTCAAATCTGTTCTAAAGTTGGGCCCTCACCTTAAAATAATACCTCATTATATGGCTCCAGATATTTTACAGTGGGGCTTTTTTTTGTTTGGTTGGTTTTCTTTTTTAAAGTAATGTTCCCATGCAAGTGAAAGTGCAGAAAATAATGTCTTCTATTTTTTTTTTTTATATTTGATTAAATGATCCTGTATTGTTTTTTATCACTCTAACAAAAGCTCAGCCTTAAAGAAAACTTATATCACTTAACTTTTTCAGAGTTTTCATTATAAGCTCTACTCCCTGGGGCTCTGCAGACAGTGAATAAATATACAGTCATTTCATGATTCTGTAGCTAACATAAAAATGTGCCATAGTCAGTTCAGAGTTTCAGTGTTTAAATCTAGACAATAGAGAGAATGTGTATTTGCCTTTTAAAATATTTAAACATCTAAACTAATCAAATTTCAACAACTTGAAGAGTAGAAGGTCCCCCATGGAATTTATTTTCACAGTAAAATCATGCTCCAGTTATATTTTTCATTTTTTTTAGTTGCCTACATTTTGCTTTGCTTATTTTTATTCGATCCCATTATTCTAAGCTGAACCAAAATTTGCTTGTAATTCACTTTTAAATTCAAGTGACTTTTAAACTGTTGAACCCTGAAATTGTATGTATCATTTGGTTTTTCCCATCAAAAGTCCGAACATCTGCACAAACCATATTTTCCTTTAGAGTGTGATTTGGATTCCCCCAAACCAACATTTGATGTCGTATTTCAGTGGAAATATCTAGACAAGCATGAATATCACTAGAGGTCACTAAACCGTCATTTCCTTTACAAAGATTCTACATAATTGTTTTCCATTTGATGTGACATTCATATTTCAGTAGTTTAGTTTTCATCTCCAGGTATGACTTTGTCTCTTACTATTGCTTCGCTTATCACCTACACTGTGTGCAAACGATTGGGCGCCACGCTTCAGTTTTGGGGAGCTTTTCTGGTCATTATGCGCAACTGTGTGGGGGCAGTCCTTGTGGGTTTGTTTTTATAAAGTGCTCGGTTTTCACATACTCCAAGTAACAAAGAGCTTTCATTTGTGGTACCTTAATGTGCTTTTTCAAATTAAAATCATAAAAATTTTCTCCCTGTTGAGGATATGCAAAGAGACCATTCATACCTGGCTTTCCAGGAAGCTTACTTTAGGTTTCATATGTACCAAACCATGTATTTTGCTGAAACTTTTTAGGGGAAGCAGAAAATGAACTTGCAAGAACATAAAGGCAGGCATCCCTATGGTTCTCATGCTCTACTTTTCAACAAAAGCCACCTTGGCTCCTGAAGTCTGCTTTGAAGAGCATATACCAGCTTACAGTTGTCTCTACACATCTGCCTGAGAAGGACAGAGGGCTGTGTGTTCCAAAAAGCCTCTGGGTTAAGATGACCTAGGGAAGTTAAGAAACTATTTTAGCCCTGCTGAAACCTTCCAAGAATTCTGGTGGGCCACTGTGCAAACACCTGGCAGGCTCTTCATGAGGACAGCTCACACTGTGCAACACAAGAGGGGTCCCAGGATTGCATCTTACCTGACCATTCCTGATTCCCGCCCTTCCAGGTATCTTGTTCGATGTTGTCAATACCCAAATAAGTCACTTTCAAGCCATGCTTGACCACCACCAAAAAAATTGACATGTTCCAGAATACACAGTGGTGCCACAGCTGATTTAGAAACAATCATCTGGGTTCATGCCTTGCCTGCTAACTCTGAAAGTGCATTTGTTCTGAATGTAGTAGCTCAGCTTGCCCAAGTGTAATCATTTTAATGCACTGCCTCTGCCTGAAGAATGCATTTCTTCTGCCTTGCCACCAGCCTCTGATTTGTTGTCTGTGAGGTGTGGAGCGTGCATTCTTTGCTTGATGGGAATTTAATATAGCTGTGACTCTTACTAGTTCCCAGAGGTTACATTTTGCAGTGTATCTTTTTGATCTTTGTTTCTCCTGTCTGCCAGTGGCATATATATGCCTTTTTCAATAAAAGTAAAACTTTCAAACTAATTATTTTTTACAGAGCATTAGCATTTTGCCTTCCTGTTTAAGCTCCTAGTTACACCTTGGTTACAGATACTTGGTTACCCTTGAAACTTCACCAAAACTTCAGTCAATTCCTCCTGTGTTTTCAAGGCCCAAAGCATTTCTGTCACACACATAAATTAGCCTGGTTCAGACAGCACTGGGAACGTTTGTATATCTTGGAAATTAGGCTTTCCGTTTTACAAACCTCCATGGGCATACATAAATTTCTTTTAACCTTGACATTACTAGTGAGAGGATTATTAAGAGTAAGCCCCTAAGAGCCCAGCTAGTGTGTAGGTAAAGAATAGCTACAAATAATATTTCTGAACTTCTAAGGGCATTACTTTAACAATCTACCTCCGGAACTGAATGAGGAGGTTCTTAATCAAACGTTAGTGGCCAGCTTTGGAAGAACGAAAAAGTCAATGTGCTCCAAAAATATTTTTTTTTAGAAATGAAAATGCAAGAGAAGCAGAGAACTCACATTCAAGCATCAAGTTTTCAAGGAACTTAAACTTGTTAAAGAAGAAGTATTTGTGCATATATAGAAGCACTCTGGAGGAGGGAATCTGGTGCCTACTTCCCATTTGATCTAGCAGTTATTTGGAAGGGCTTCCAAGTATTTTAGTTCTCTAATGAGATTAATTCTGAGCACAGAAACACATCTATATTAGGTAATACATACGATACAGACGACTTATTAAAAAAACAGTCATTTTCACTCAAAATCTTGGCTGGTGGTCACAGCTGTAGAGAAATGTTTAAAAATCAGTGCAAATTATTATGAAACATCCCTGAAGAGGAGTCCATTTTCTTTAATAGCTTCCAGATGTAATATGAAGAACAGGGTATCCAAGAAGCTGATCTATCTAATTTATAGATTGACTGTTTTCTTCTTCATGTTCAGAAAATCACTGAATGGATGAGGTTGGAAGGGACCACAGTGGTTCAAGTGCTGCTCAAGAAGGGCCATCCCAGAGCACATGGCACAGGATTGTCTCCTGATGGTTGTTGAATATCTCCAGTGAGGGAGAATCCACACCCTCTCCGGGTAGCCTGTTCCAGGGCTCAGCCACTGCACAGTAAAGTTCTTCCTCATATACAGGTGGAATTTCCTGTGCAGCAGTCTCTGCCCATTGCCTCATGTCCTATTTCTGGGTGCCACTGATAACACAGCTCCAACACCTTGACACCCTCCCTTTGAATATTTGTGGAGATGCCCTCTCCGCAGTCTCTAGTTGTGGTACTACACAGCGATGTAATGCTGTAAAAGGCCACTCCATTCCACAAGCTACTTGCTAAAAATGAGAGACCTGTGAAAATAATGTTTATAAGAAAAAAAATACAGGAGCTATTTCACTTCTATAAATGCAGTACTGACCTTGGCAGGAATTTTCCCTTTGGTGAATTATTGTTAAGAGATCCTTTTATCCAAAAACTTGACAAAGATTTTTACTTATGCCAAGTGGCTGATGCATGGGTTTCAGAGCAGAAGCACTTATCTTTTCTCCTTCAGAGGTTCCACATGGGCTCAGCATATTTTACAGCAATGAAGAAAAAGGAGTACATTTTTACACATTTTTGTGAATACTAAACTCATAGCAAGCAAGATCCTTTTGCATCAGCAAAGTCTTCACCACTGCTTTTTCTGTGAAGTTTTATCCAAATTATTGCTGATTTACCCTTTTCTTTTAAGAGCACTTAGGCAATACCAAGAAAGTTTCTTTATTGTCTTTTATTTAAAAAATAAGTGAACAAAATATTAGAAGAATGACCAATATTTTAAAAGCTGTTCCTAAAATAACAACAGATTATTTCGAATCAGAAATATTTTATTGCACTTTTGTTGGAGAAAACAAGGCATACCAGGACACTGTTTATACTGTTTAAGCAGTGTACTTATACCTCAAATTACATTCCTCTGGGGAATTTATGTGTATCTATATTTTGTCTTTGCTCTGGTCCATCTCCATAGCAACATGTTTGTTCCTATGGAGAATCTGGGTGAATAATTTCAAATTGAGCCTGAAAGTTTTGAAACAAGGTTTCAGTTCTCTATAAAATAATTATGGACAAAAGCAATTTTTAAAAAACCTAAAAAAATAAACATAATTTTCCCATTGTTTCTTTTACCCTACTCTAGGCTTGATTAGCTCTGAACAATCCTTTGATCTCTTTCCCGTGATGTTCAGACTGGGAGCAGGCTTATCCACATGACTTCAGCAGCTGTTATAAAATCTGGTGGGGAATTTTTCATTCCAGTTTCAATGGCTCACTGTATTCACTAATTATGTTGTTATATACACACATTCCAAGTTTTTACTCAGAAGCTGGGATCTACATTTTAAAAAAACCCTAATAAACAAAAATCCCATGAGGAGAGGGGGAAAGAGAACCGGGCAAGATGACTTCAAAATTACTTTCAAAATAATAAAGTTCAATTTAGAGGATCTCTTTAAACTCTAGCCAGTACCACTTCCTGTTCATATTTGTTGCTTTTCACTCTTTCATCTCAGGGAAAGATTTTACGGTAGAAAATCACTCATTGCTACAGGATAAGTAGTAAACTAGGGTTTTTAAAAATAGATAACTGCTCTTTAACATTAATACTAATGAAACAATTGTTTCCTAATTTATTCAAATGCATAACCCAAAGAAATAGACAAAATATAAAAAAATTGAAAAAAGAAAAAAAGGAAGATATTTCCATCAGAACCTGTAGGAAAATAAAATAATTTTTTTTTTTTTAAATTAGAAGAAAGAAAACTAAGGGAAAAATATTCCTAATTATATATTGTGAATTTTTATCATGATTTTTAATAGACCACTAGGTCTCTTAAGTCTAGTAGCAAAATGATCCAGCTAGTTTTTCAGCCTAATAATTTCAGGAATTCTCTTGGAATTGCCAAATTTGTTTGACCAAAGTTAGCTTTCCTGCAATGCAGAAAATAACAAGACTGAAAATCCTGTGTGTAAACTGCCATAACAGAAAGGACCTTTGTTTTACTTGATTGCTCAGGTCGTGTCAGCCTATTGAATCCAGCTCAGATTATGCCATTCATCCAACTTAGCAGAATTACTGCTGCACAGATTGAACAATTTTGCAATATTTTCAGGCAGACCCAACATCTGCATCATCTGGAGATAATGATGCTTTCATTCTCTACGCCAGCTATTCAAGTCTTACATCTGATACTCAGAAAGTTTTCACAGATGGTCCATTCCAACCTGCTCTTTTTCTGCTTCCCCTGGGTTTGTACTTTTTCAGGCATTTCCCATCTGCCTGCTTTAAAATCTTTAAATAGGTGGAATTTCTGGTGAAAGGAATGAATACTTTTATTCTGCCTCCAAATTCTTTCCCAATGATGCCACATGCACATTAGAGCTGGCACGCCCTACTTTGAAAAGAAGCATAAAGTTAAGAAGAAAAATATGGACCTGTTTTATATAATAGTGAGTCATTGCTGCATTTCAGTCACAGGCTACAGACAATAAAAGAGAAATGAAGTGTCAATGATTTAATTGGGAGTAATAGACAAAAGCTGTGTAGAGACAGCATCATCTCTTTTCAACTGAAAAAAACCATGTTCATTTACAGGATAGGTGCACTGCCGTCAGCCAATGAAGACAATTTAAAAACCTACATGGCCTAAGTAAATGGGACATGCAATCATGGAAGAGGTTCCTGAATGTCACTCAGAACAATACGCTTGAATCATACAAAAACAACTGAGAAGTAGCTACAGAGTAAAGAAGGATGGTATAATTCATTTTTAATATAAACGTTGAAAGAAATAAATTCCTATTCCACAGGGGGAAAGAAAAAGAAATGTAGCAGTATCTGTAACACTTAATAACTCAAGCCTACTTTTTCTATTTCAGCTAGGTAAAAAAAGGAACACAGAAAAGGGTGGCTTTGTTTGGAACTAAGACCGACTTTCTGTGAGAAAAAATGGTGTGTGCAACCATCCAGATTTCAGATTGCAATCCACTTGATTTCAGTGGGAACTAGAAGGAAAATCAGCTCCTGCCTAAGCTGGATATCCAAAATTATGTTGGTCAGTTCCAAGTTAGTTTGAATCCAGGCCATTTTTGAAAATCTGGGTTCACTATATCACAGTCCACTCATATTTACTGTCAGTAAATATTTCCATCAGTACTACTGTTGGAAAGCTATATGAACACCTACAGAACGAGGAGGATATTCACCAGAATTAAAAGAACTGAAAACAAATTATTACTCAGGTTTGAGCAGTGTTAGTGTTTTCTGTCCTAAAATCCAAGATGATAAATATATACTGTAGTGTAATATCTGTGTACCATGCCACAGTGAAAACCACGGGCATTCACCAACTCAGTGGAATATAAATTTAAAAAACAAGACAGTGAAGTACTGAAAGATGTTTTTACCCCACATGACGATAGGAGAATGAACAAGCAAGCCAGGAATAAAACTATGAAATGTGAGAAAAACCATCAAATTCACTTCAATAAATTACAATGACTATCAAGTCTCACAGGAAGATTTTTAAACACTGGTGGATAGATACTTCGATATCATTAAAAGGCTAAAAGCCTTTTCCCAACAGAGTAATATATGGAGACTCCCTATCTAATAGCATACAGTCATGGATAAATAATTTCTTTTCTCCAAATCCATTAAATGCCCCTAAATGTGTGGAGACATCATCAGAAGCCCCTGGGAATACTGTACGTGCTTTTGATCACATAATTACCATATGACTTTTAAGTGTGGTTATACTGGAATCTGTGTCATACTGGAGGCTGTATGAGGCTACACAGGACAAGAGTGGAACAGCTAATGAATTGAGCAAAATGATCCAGATTACTATTTATCAGTTTTTGGGACTGTATATATTCTGTATAATCTCCTCTCACTCTAAATAAACACAGCACTGTCCTCATGTCATGCTAGAGCAGATTCTTTCCAGAAATATCTTCTTACATATCTTTTAAAGACAGACTAGAGAAAAGTCCTTTGCACTTGGAAGATAATATGAAAACAACTAAAGTGTTTTAAAACCTGTAGAATCCACTTCTACTTATGTTTTGCATACATAAGTTTTACCTTAAAAGAATAAAAAGAGTTTTACGGAGCCAGAATAAGGGCACAACATATTATACCATATGTATAAGGGACAGGTTGACATTCTCACTTACCCAAATGATAAATTAGAAATTAGGGCATTTTTCCAGTATTTGAAACTTGTTAATCCAGGATATGTCTTAACTAGTATGTTACCTTTTCCACCTTGGGTTGGAGAACTTTTACCCAGAATGAACTATCCAAGCCTATATATTACCAAAAAATATTTTGGTTTCAAAATAGAAAAAAGTTACAGTTAATTTCTTGATGGCTCTATAGATAGGAATTAAGAGCATGTTATTGACTGCTAGGATAGGACCTAGTTAACTGGGGATAATATTAACAATCAGATAAAACTTCTACCTGTGGAGCATCCATAAGGAATTGTAAGCAACTGAGATGCTAGTGTATGAATCACCCCAATGTAAATTTGCATCAATTAGCCAAAAAAGAAGAACCCTTTAGATTCCTTAACACTCCTTCAACTCTTCTTGGTTGGCTTTATCACAGACTTCTTCTTATTCACCATTACAAATCATCTAGTTGACAGCATGGTCTTAAGAGATGAACTTAAGTTATAACTTTTACATTTCACATTAAACACAGATACACTCATTCATATAAAATCCTTTATGCGCACCATTACATACACAGGGGTAGATTTTATGTGACAAATATATAAGAAGATAGACCAAAATGGGCTAACATAACAACAAAGTTACTTAATTACAAATTATGTCCCTGCCAACATTCCCTAAAGCCTACCCTTTGCACTGAGTACATCATGGATCATGCATTTCCCCATAAAAGTTCTTCCTAAGCAGTTGTTCCTGAAAAGGCTTACCTAGAAATGTAGGTGTAATTTCTGCTTTTTCTATTTCATCACCTCCTCTGCAGCTCTGACCCTCTGTTGTGTTGTGTTTACAGAGTAGGAACACTTGTGCTTTAGTGTTTCCCTCCATTTAATGCTGCTGTATAGCAGGCTGAGGGTGTTGTCTAATTTGAAAGCCTTGGCCACTTAAAACGTGGCTGTCAGCAGCAGTTGCTAAGAAACTACAACTTAACTGCTTTCAAACACGGTACTGCTAAAGCGCAATTACCCACACCTGCTATTATTATTTATATGAGCTAATGTGTAATTCCTTCTTCACCATACTGGACACGTCCTCTCTTACCTCCCATTTCAATAAGCCCCTTCTTTCTTGTAACTTGTGAGATCATTCCTCCTCTCATCCAAACAAACATTTCAAACCACGCTCATAACCCAAATATTCCCCAAGCAGGGAAATGTGCCACAAAATATCTTAGTGTAGCTCAGAACAAGAGCACATAAATGCCCAGCTGGTCACTGTCACTTAGAAAACCATTATTATGAGACAGAGCCTCCAAATAAATTTTCCCCCAAGAGAGACTGCATGTTTGAATAGGAGTGGATGGGCATTTTTTACCTGAAGAAAATGTTTATGAAGTAATAAAATATTTAATTAAAAAGTAAGTAGGCGATTTAATAACTCTGCTTCTGCTAAGACAACCTCCAATGTTTTGATATATGAACAAACAGAATGCCAGTAATAAGGAATATACATGCAAGAGGAGTGGGTGTCTTATGGGTAGAAAACTTTTGTCCTTACCTTTTTTATCTTGTAAGCATTTATTGGTGTCTGTTGAATAAAAATGGCATCTTTTATGGTATCTTGGCTGTATTCCACATCAGCTCAGCCCATTCTGTTTACTAAGCAATTTCAACCATGTGAATTAGATGCTGCTTTCTTTGCTTTCTGGAGGTGAATGCAAACCTCTTGGAACCAGTCAAGCCGGGACGTGAATGAGAGGAAGTTTGGGCCAGATAATGGGATTGAACAATTAAAATGCAAAGAATTTGTAAAACTTGATGCTTGCCCTTTTTCTGCAGCCTGAGGTTTGCAGCAACTCATGGGAGTAAGGGGGAACAGCCTTAAAAAAAGCATGGCACCCCTCCACAGGTGGGAACAGACAGCCCTTTTCACCTCTTCCTTTCCACTCTGTTTCCATTCAGAGCAAACTAGACACAAACCAGAGAACAGGCTCTGCAGGGAGGCAACTGTATTAGCCCCAGCCCAGCTACATTTTATTACAGCTGTATTTCTTCTGAAGAGACCCTTGCTTGCACCTGAAGGTTCAGAAATACAGGAAATGGGGCTTGCAATGTGTCTCCAGTCCTTCACATGGGCTCACACAAAATAGAGAATATGAAAAGGAAAAAGGAAAAAAGAGAGAAAAGAAATGGAAGAAAAATAATCTTCTTGGCTAATAAATACACTCAGGTAGACCTTACACACTGACAAACTTCTTAAAAGAAATATATCCTAATGTAGATCTTGTTAGTCACTGAACCATTAGTCATTTAAGTTAAACTACTTGATTTTTAACATCTGGTTCATAGGGTACAATTCCTTGTCTCAATGCTGTATTTGGGTATTTGTTCTGCACATAAGCAGGTTTTTGGCATTGCAATTTTGAACATTTGAGCCTCTCTGTGGGGTGGTGAGCCAATGTATCCTGCATTAGACTGCAGAGGTGAACAATATGATTTGTAGCTGCATGTGATTGTTAATTGTGCAAAGAAAAACTTTGGGAATGGTACAGTAAACAAATGAGGTTATTTGTAAATCTCTCATTCTCTAGTTTTAACTTCCAAACTACATGATACAAATGCAGTTCTATTTTCTTGTATGAAAACAGCAGTAATTAAAAAAATAGCAAGTTCTGCATCAAAAGATATCATTGTGCAGTTATTTGAAAAAACAAAGATGCGTTTTTTTTTCCCTAAGGGAATCCCTCAAGCCTACAGTTTCTTTCAGAGTTTTATTTTCACTAACAAACATTTTGATAGCTCTAGATAACTTAAGAGCATATTATTAGAATATTTTGAACACATCTACAGCATAACTGCAGCAATGTCAGCGCAGGATAGCCCATTTTACCAAAAACCAACAACCAACCATTTTCACAAGACTGATTTAGAGTGGAATGGGAATAATAAGTTGGAACTGTAATTCCTGAAGATATCATGTGAATGACCACCTTTGGAGATGCTCCGGAGGCTTGCAGAGGCATTACTGTGTGGGAGAGGAAGGGGACCAGCAGCTGCTGTGATGGCCATGGGGCAGTGGAGGTACATGCTAAGGAACCCCCAAGGGTTTCCAACCTCCACCCAGATCTGGACACAAGTTTTCATTCATGTTCTGCGCACAACACAAAGGCACTATATTGAAAGCCATTTTTATAATAAATTTATTGATATGAGGAAGACATTGGGCTTTAGGGTACGCTTTTAAGAGTTCTTTGAAGAGAACAGAGTTTGGTGGAACAGCAACAGACTGCAGAGAGTCCTAGGTGTACTCCTGTATATCCAGACATATCCAGCTTTTTAAAAATTGCTTCACCTGCATGACTTTTTATTTGTTTTACTTTTGGATGGATTAAAAATTCATTCTTCATCATATTCTCCTAGCTAAGCGAGGCAGAGCCCATGGAACACACTACTAAGTCTAGGGATTCAAACTACAGCCCTTGGCTGCCACCTAAAGGTTTGCTATACTCTGTAGAGGGATACCACCAGACTCCATTCCCGTGTTTGGAATGGAAAAATGATTGACTACTATTGTTACAGGCAACCTCTGTGGTAACTACTACTAAAAGAGATTTAAGAGAAAAAATATTTGTTCTTAAAAAAACCCCTCCAAAACAAAACAAACGAAGGAAAAAACCCACGGTAGTTCAACAGTACTACAGAAAGAAGAATTTCTTGTCTCTGCATACACTTTCACATTGAAAGACAACCTAAAATCTTTCCAAAAAAACCCAAAAACCAGGCTACTTTGTTTTGATAGAAGAAGACAGCCAAAACAAAGAAACAATACAAAAGAAAGCCTAAGCTGCTGAGAAATGGATGGCTCAAGAACAAAAAAGGAGGTTGTATGCCCAGCTGCTCTTCGGGCAACACAACTGGGGGCAGTAGGCAGTTTGTGTAGGTCTTGCACTCTCCACAGAGGAGAGATTGCTCTCTCTAGATACCCTGGAAACTCAAGCTATTTGAAAAGAGCACGAGCTGAGATGGAAAAGAAAATCCTGGCCAGTGCTCCTTTTTGGCACCCAGAGGCAGAATTCTGCTGCAATTCTCTAGCTAGCTACAACTATCTATGATTGTCTTTAGTTAACTCAAAATCAAAGTTCCTTATTCACAGTGTCTGTACTAGGTGGGCAATACATGAAGTTTAATCCTGATTTACACAACCAACTTCATTTTGACTTTGCACAGGACCTGACCTGTTTTACTTTTTGGTTCATCCTCTCCTCTTACAAGAATGACACCTCTCATGTTCTTAGAGGGATGTGGACCGACCAACTGACAATGATACACTGAAAAATCAACAAAAATCTTCAGAGAAAAAGTGCTTTCCACACACACGGGAAGAAGCTTAGTGACAGCATCATCTTGGCCTCCATTGTAAAAATGAATTGACAGCATCATCTTGGCCTCCATTGCAAAAATGAATACCCACAAGTCATCAATAAACTCATAACTGTGCATTTTCAAGCTGTGGTTATTGTTATTTGTAGTATTCCCAGCGGGACAGTTAATGGCTAACGGCAAAAGATCTACTCATTCTCTTCTGTCCTTTTGCGTGGGCCATGTGTCTATGCCATCTGTGGCACGCACAGTTATATCTGAGGTTATTACCTGGATCTCATCTCTTGTGGTCATTACCTCCCACGGCAGTTATTAGGAGAGTTTGTGCGTAGGTAAGGTGCATGTCACTGGTGTCCTGTCACACTGCCTATGCTGCTGGCTCTTCTCTCCTTCAGTTTTGCACCTGTATTTTTCTGTTCAGCAAGGTGTTTTACTTTAATTTGATGTAATGTAATCCTTAACTGTTCCAGAGTCAGCCAGGATACATCTGCAAATTAACATCTTGCGTTCCATTTTCTCTTCCTAGTCCAAGCCATACAGTTTTGTTAATTACCTGTAGAAGTGTGGACACTTAGAAGACTCATAGAATTTAAATCAGTAAAGAATTGTAATGGTAATCTTTTCTGACCTCCTGTGTTATACAGGCTATATTAGAAATTTAACATTAACACTTCTGTTTGATCTGTGGTCTGCCTCTCATACAACCATTGAGTCTTGAATTCAAGACCACCCATGATGGAAAGAAAATGGTGCCAAAGAAGAAGTTTTATCAGAAATATTTTTCTTCAAACACACTTAGGATTACTAAATTACTTTGCAATCTCTATTTCCCTTCATCTTCCAGTGTTCATTAATGTGTCATGTCACATGAGGATTATTTGCTGGTATAATATCACATTAACTAAATTTTAATGGAACAAATTATTAGCCTGGCTGTAACTTATTTTTTTAAAGTATTTTCCATTTGAGATAAAAAGATAAGGTCTGACAAATCCTGAGGTAGCTGTGTACTCTATTCAAGTACATGCTAACAGTGTGGCCTTAATTTTGGTCCTTAGTTCATACTGACTTTATATACTGTTGAACAATTCAATTACTCCTTATCTGCCTCAACTCAGGCTAGAAGCATCAGTCCCCAAAAAAATAGTCTCTGTTTCTTAGCAATACATTAATCACATAGTCCCTCTCATGCCTTACCCTGACTTTAGTCACAGTTGGTACCAGATGCTTCAGCGAAGGTGGCAATCGTCTTTAAAGGAACAAATCACTTTGTGGCTGCAGGAGAAATTCCTCTGCAGCCTTAGAAAGGGGTCAGTTCTTGTTCTGAAGTACAAAAGCTTACCTTTGTTATGAACTTTTATCCTGGCTAATGTAAAGGCACATAAAATTCATATAAATAGCTCATGTATTTTTTAATCCTACAAATTTCTTATCTACAGCCAACAAATTCCACAAGTTAATTATACGTTATTTTTTAA
Organism: Acanthornis magna; assembly: GCA_036785705.1. Taxonomy (NCBI): domain Eukaryota; kingdom Metazoa; phylum Chordata; class Aves; order Passeriformes; family Acanthizidae; genus Acanthornis; species Acanthornis magna. The sequence goes on from JAWUZG010000028.1 coordinate 25,169,886, forward strand.
AGAATCTTAGCTTTATTATAGCATAAAGAACAAACAGTAAAACCAATAACTACAGCTCTACTAGATTCTGGAATTAGAGAAAACTTACTGATATGAATTTTTTAAAAATTCAGAAGTAGAGACATCTTTCAGAAGAAGGGATGGACTTGTGTGAGGTGCTTCCCAAACATACATGCTCTTAAGCCAAAATGAAAACAATCCAAGGATAAGCAGGATGTAAGAGGTGAGAAGATACATATGCAGACACACATCTGAAACAACTACAACAATGAACAAGCAATGTTTTTGTTTACTATTTCTAAATGTCCCCATCTGCCTCCATTCTTTCCTGATTTCATCATTAAATATTTCTTGATTTATTTTTGGTGTCATTTTAGCAATGTCTTGTTTCCTGGTGAGAAAGGGGATATGCAGGTAAATACCACACAGAGAGCATTCAGGCTGTAATATCCACACCATGTTTCAAGACTGAGGACAGGATCGGATGAAATCCTACCAGAGATGATCAGAACCTTCAATAATTCTGGAAAAACACCCACCTCCTGTCCATGTTCCCCACCCCTCCCATTTCCCCTCTGCCACACGCAGAGTTTGCCTGTGGGATTTTTCCACTCATAGGCCATTGCTCAATGCATCAGCTTAGCTATGGGCAGGAGAAATGATTTGCACTCATCAATCACCCAGTTAAAAACTTCTGATTGAACTGTAGGACACTTTTGAGCCTGATATATACAGGTTATACTGAGCTAAAAATGAGCTTTAATTTCTGTTAAACAACACCGGTGTTGTTTATAAACCGCAACTTAACTTTCCCTTTCAACCTCTAACACCTAATTTCCTCAAAAGTTTCTCAGGAGGAACATAATTTTTCAGAAGTCCCAAGAAATATTTCCTACACACTACCTACTATATTCTACTTACTTTCTACCAGTTCCTTGTAAAACATTACATAGGAAACCTCTGGGAAAAAACAAGTGAGCTGATGGTTGTCAGGGCAAATGTGGGAATTTTCTCTGAAAACTTTCTAAAATATTTTCAGGCCTACTGTACTATTAGGGAATATTTCATCAGTGCATTTGGTAATACAAGGTCTTAAATCCTGGGGACAGAAAAGGGGGAAATTGCCACGGAAGGAGGATGAGGAAGAAGATGCAATGCTGCTTGAAATAGCTGCAGGAGCAGCAATTGTGACCTTGGGATTCCATTAGGGAAGTGAGAGATAGAGAGGGAGTAGGTGGGGAAAGCAAGAGGCTTGTAAAGTATCTGAGGAGCCATTCAAAGTGACTGGGGGGAGGGACGGTGAGAAGAAAGAATAAAAACTTTTTAATCCAGATGAGGAAGGCAGAATATAAGTAGTAGTCTTCAGAAAAAAAAAAAAAAAGAGGAAGAAGAAAATGAAAACACCTGAGGTGTAATACAGTCACTTGATTGGCACCTATGTTGGCTCTCAGCATTAAGTGGAGATTACATACCTTTTTCAAGTACCAGAGAGAAAGGAAGGAGACAGGCAACAAGATCTGAAGGAAAAGGTTGGAGGTAAAATAAAGAAAAACACATGGAGTGCCAGTGTACCGTGGACACTTTGAGCTTGCAATAATAACAAAAAAAAAGTAAAACAAAAGGTGTGCGACTGCTGCTAAACTTCACAGTGACTGTTGCTCCGCTGTAGAAATGAAAATGCTATTTCTGAATGTCACAAACTGTTCTTTGAAACCTGTATTTGAGGGGTTCAGTAGGCTCAGTGTCTGTGAATCTATACCCACATCTATCAAAATGAAAACCTGGTCTTCACCCACCCTCCATGGAGCTGGAAAATAACATAGCTTCAAAGATGTTATCACTGTTTTTGGGGGGCTGCAGATCTTTGTGAATATAAAACTAAGTAAAACAATATGCTCTTCTTTCTGTGTTAGTCACTGAAGGAAAACAGGAAAATGGCACACAGATTAGTAACAGGGTCAGGTCTTTGGTCCTTCAGGCCGAAGTCCCACCGAAATAAGGTTAATGAAATAAGTCATCTGGCCTACTATTCCTCTGTTTATTCCTTTCAGAAATCAAGCTGTGGTGCCTCTAAGTCCGCGAATATCTGGAAAGTAATAATGACAGCATATAGAAGAATCCCAGGTAAATTTTATACTTTGGAGACAGACCACTGGGGAGCCCATCTCTCTGAAGTCAGAAAGACTCTCAAAACACAACACAGTGTATTTGTCAAAAGGAAGAAAACACTTCTGTCTGAAATACCAGTTCCGTCACATAAAAATGCATAGTGGAAATACCAAAAAATCTTAGTGTAACAGTGTTCTTTAAAACTATCCATGTGACAAAAACTAAAATGTTCTTCTTTCAGAATACATCTGTTCAACTAAATATACTACTGGGGTTTTTCAGTAATTACTTCCAGGAAGAGATTTTTAGACCATTTCAATAAACAGCTTAAGCTCTGACCGCTTGATACAATACACAGCTTTATGGTTTTGAGCATCCTAGGGGGATTACACATAATTTCTTGTGCTTTCTTGTCTCTAGAAAAATCATCCTACTCTTTCTTAAAGAGAGGATAGGGGCACCTTCACTGAGGCCCCCTCAATGCTAATTTACAGATCAGCTGTCTGCACTACAGATCTCTTAGGAAATGAATGTCTGTACAGAACTTAAAGCATTGGGTTTGACCTAGTAAACCCTAAACAGAGTGATACCTTCTCACCTGTGAAGCCACTGCTGTGTCTGTCTCAACTGCTTGCTGACCTTTTCTGTTGAGAACCTATCTGCATTGGCCTTTTTTTTCTTCCAATAATCTGACATATCTCACATTTATTGTCTTACAGTCTTCCTCAGTAGACTTGTCAGAAGCACTGAAGTACACAAGATCAAGATCTGGGATTTCAGCAGGATTACATACTCTATTTTTAATATAAAAATTTTACATTTCAATTGATTATATAAACATGGAAGAAAAGTATACCACCAAGGTATCGAAAGTAGTTTTCTACAGAAAAGCAGAAGGGAGAAATTGCTGCCACATAGACCAGAAAAGAAAATAATTTTATAGATAAAGCTTTCCAAATAAATGATTAATAAGAACAAAATTAAGATGCAGTATACATAAGTCACCAGGCTGTGTATATGGAAAATAGAGAGTGATATTCCACCTGTCTCTTCATGACACTGACCAAACTGATAGCATTGAGAAGGTAAATGCAAGAAGATAATGGTTCAGATATTGCCAGATAGTTTCACGCAGGCCTACTGAAGCTGCAAACTTAAATAAGATTTGTTAACTCACATAAAATGCCCATCTGAAATCAACAGATACATTAACGAAAAATTAAATAGAGTATTGGTCAATTTGGATTACTGTTTTACCTTAAAATGGGCCATTTTCTATCATGCCATGTACACCAGGAAATTCAGTAGCATGGACTGGTTACGAAGGTTGGCATTAATGAAAAAAATAATGAAAAATACTATTTTGGGGAGTAAAGATTCTTCTAGTTGGGAAACTGGCATTATCAGTTCTCACAATATGAACTGAGTCTAGAAATGAAAATCAATGTGCACAGTTTTAGTATCTTATATGGAAATGCATCACAACTTTGTCAGAATTACAAAAATAAAAAGCACATTTTCTTAAAAAATATGTACTGCATCAGGCAGCAGGAATTTTATACAGAATTTTTCTGGATATAATAAACAGTATAGGTAGATTGTTCATAGTCTGCACTTCTGAGGAAAAGGCCTATGACTTCTTGGCAATCTGTTTCTTGGGAATAGTCATTGATTTTGAATTGTTCCATCATTTTTAATTGATGGGTTAGAAAAGATTTGCATAATACATTGCCCTTTTTATATGAAACAGATGCAGCTTAGATTCAAATGTTGTATAAAAAAATGAACCCAAATGATAGCAAATGTAATTGTATCTGACAGACAAGAATATGGTTCTTTTAGTTAGTTATATTGCAAAGAAATAAAATTTGCATGTCAGTGGGATCAAGTGAAGCCACCAAATCCAAAATAATTACTGTACTCTTGCAGGATTCTGTATTATTAAATAGGGAAGTTGGAGGAAAGCACAATTAGTTTGATAATACCAAAATGTTTTTTATGGGTATTTTAATTGTGTCTAAGATTACATAATAATGTAAGAAATCACATGACTGGAAAATGAACACACAGTGCATTTTTTATTTGAAAAAAGTTTTGATATTAGAAGTTGTAAAACACCATCAATCTTCCCTTTGCAATCTTGGTTTGGACTCTCCCCCATGAAATGGCACCTTAAAGATGTATGGAAACATTCAACCAAAAAAGGAACATGTTTTTTGTAAGAAATGTTTTGGGATTTTTGACCAGCCCTAGTTAATATTCATTCCAGATGCAATATTCTCAAAACTGTTTTCTTTAAAGAGGCTATTCACCAACACTCTGATAGACAATTATATTTTGTTTTCAATAAGGAAATTGTAAATATTGGAAAGAAGCCACAGTTATAACACTTCACAAAATTTGGGATTCATGCAATAGAAGAACAGAGAACAACACAATTTCCACCATCGAAATTCACAGAATAACTTAGGTTCAAAAAGTCCCTTGAGGCCCAACCATCCTCCTGATCAACACAGGTCCACTTATTTCAGTCTTCCTGGGGACATGTTCAGCTGAGTTTCAACTCTCTCCAAGGACAGAGATTCCACAAGCACAAGAACATTGCTTCAAGGATTCATGGCCCTGTGGATGGCACAATGGATTGAGACTTCAAATCCATTTCCAGTGGTCTTAAACTCCTTGTTACAGGAGTTTTAAGAGTTACACACTGTCTTATGTGACCTTGGATGATTCAGTTTCTCCTCTTGCAAGCCTTGAATTAATACTCAAAACTCCTGCCTAATTATATTATTGCATTATAAACACTGTCTAAATAACAATATATTCAAAGATGCTATCACTGCAAAGTAAATGTTTTTAAGTTTTTAGAATCCACCATGGAAGGAATTAAGCTAAAGAAATAGGGAGAAGCTGCATTTTACATAAACCAGCAGAATATAATTTAAACTCTTACAGCAGCCTCTACTCATTGAGGCCTAAACTATTGGCATCTTCAGCTCTTGGCTTTTTTACTAGCGACTTTATTCCAGGTGCATAGTTCTCACCCAATATTGGCATCCTTTTCATTTCGTTCTCGGGGTTTAAGTTAATGACCAGAGTGGTTTCATTTTGGTTACCTTATTATCAGATTTTATATGAAAATTACCTATTTTTTCCCCCAGTAATCTGTAGGTATTTTCTTTCTGCTCAGAATGTCAAATCCTTTCCTGATACTCTCATCAGGAGTAGTGCATGCAATGACTGATTCTTATTTGTATAACGAACAGCCTTTGCTTAGAGAGTCAGAAGATAATTCATGCTGTTGAGGACAGGGCTATTTTCTTTATGCTGCTTATGACAATTTACATTCTGGTCTGATAAAGTTTCATACACAATAGATCTGTATGGAATATTAACTGTATTCTTCCTCTTATCAGCGCCACTTAGACTATGCAGGTGAGAAATACAAAGTAGAGAGATCCCAGTTTCAGTCACTTTTGCTTTCTGTTTAAAGATATTTCCTTGAATTTCTATATGTGTCATCAGAATCCATTTTTTTCCAAATAAATTTGAATTATCATAAATTTGCAACATCATGACCCAGGAATTAGACATTAAGTACCCTAGGAGTAAATTGAGTTTAGTTCACCTGTCACCAGTGTATCATTTCAAATATCATCTCACTGAGTTCTCAAGGAGCATGTAGCTCTCCACCTAGTGCTTGAGACTGTGATCTCTGAAATCATAGAGCTTTTAGGTCAAGAATGCCACAATATTTGAAGTCCTGTAGATGCTGCACTTCTCTGTGACTGTCATTGCATATGGCTTTCTCACATCCCATATCCCCATTTGGGCTGTGACCACTCAAGGAATGATAGTCAGATGTCTGAAACAGGGGATTTTTCCAAAATGAAGCAAAAAAGATGATACATCATTTAAAAACTCCCAGGAGTGGGACCATAGGATTGCTTCATTGCCAACTCTTCCTCAGCACCCTTGAACAAACCCACTGTGGGTTTGGGCTGACCTTTGACATTCAGATGATAAACCATCCATAGCTCCTCGACACCTAGCACAGGATCTGAAAAGGCTTCTGCAGCCCTTCATTTGTAAAGATAGCAAAATAGCACGTTGCACTGGTTGCCTTCGCCGGATTTATTAACGTTGTACCCGGCATAGGCAGACCTGGATGCGTCATAGAGATCCTGCGCGCACTGACATCTGTTCGCGGGTATCAGAAATGAAGGGATGGCACAGGGCTGGCCATCAGGTCGACACACCTAGCCGGTAACTCAGCCGGGCGGGGGCCCGGCCGCCGGCGTGCGACCGAGCGAGGTGCCCAGGTGGGTTTTACCTGCCGGGAAAACGCCTCCACCCAGAGCCTCCCCGGGCAGCGGAGCCCTCGAGAGGAGCACAGCGGCATGAGCTGCAGGACAGCCGGGGAGCGGAGCGGAGCGGGTGCGGGCGGGGCGGCGGCCCGAGGTCGCACCTTGGCCCGGCGGGGCTTTCCCGGCCCGCACGGCGCGGTACTTTCCGTGCACGTTAACCTTTGCGTTATTCGCACTGCGCCCGTAGGGGCTGGAAACTCCGGGCAGAACATTCGGGGAGGGCGGTGAAAGAGAGGAGGTGTTTTTAGGTGACACGAAGCGACCGGGAGCGTTGTGGCGGCCGGCACCAGGGGCCGGCGCACTGCTGCCAGCGGGTCGCCCCGGGGGGAACGGCGGAGTTTCTGGGGCCGGGGGCAGCGCCGCGGGGTGAGGAGGTGGTGACGGAGGCGAGGGCCGCACGAGCGAGAGGCGACAGGTCCCACAGAGAGAGGGCAGCCCCGCCGGCGGGGCGGAGCAGGGCGGCTGCCACGGGGCCGAAGCAGCAGGCGAGGTGCGGCGGGGGCTGGCGGCGCAGGGCTCTGCCCGCGGCCTTCGCACGCCTCCCCGCCCGAGGGCAGCGGCAGTGCGGATCTCGGGGATCCACGACCGGAGCCGCCGCCAAACAAAGAGGCGCGGGCGGGTGCAGTGACTTCACCCGCCGGGCCCAGGCCCGCCCCCGCCCGCGGAACCTCCCCGCTGCCGTCTCCTGGCAACCCGCGGGCCCGGCGCCCACCCTCCGCGGTGGGGCCGAGAGCTCCACGCAGCGCCGCCGGCCGCGGTCCCCTGCCCTCCGCTCCCCATCCTCGGCAGACCGCGTCCCCGCAGCCCGGAGAGCCGGCGGCGGCCCAGGACGGGAGCGGGCAGTGCCCACCTGGCCCCGGCGGGGGCGGGTGGGGGGCGGCTGCCGAGGGGGGCGGGGACAGCCGCCCTCCTCTTCGCCCGAGGGAGGTGCGGAGCCGCCGCCGCCGCTCCCCGCGCGGTGCCTGGAGCCTCTCCGCGCCCCCCGGGCAGGGCGGGCGGCGAGGCGCCCCTGGCGCGCCGGGCTGGAGGCGGATGGAGGGAGCCGCGCCGGGGCGCCGCCGCTGCCGCTGCCGCTGCCGGGGGGAGGCCGGCCCTGGCGGGGCGCGGGGGCGCGGCAGGCGCTGCCCCCGAGATGCGGCGTCCCGCGCCCGCCCCGCCGAGCGCCCTACCTGTGCCGGGCCCGCCGCCGCCCCTCCCCCGGCCCCGCCGCCGCCGCCCCCGCGGGGGCCGGGACTGAGCGCGCCGCGGCGCCGAGACACGGCCCCGAGAAGAGGGCGAGGGAGCGGGAGCGGTGCCGGCAGCGGCGCATGATGTGGGTGCCGCTGCTGGCGTGCCTCACCGCGGGGATCGTCTCCGTGCCCAGGTGCCAGCGCGGCCCCGGAGCCCTCCTCGGGGCTGCCCGGCTGCTGGCGGCCGTGCCGGGACTCTGCCAGCGCTGTAAGTGTCCGAGCGCCTGGGGCTGCCGGCCGTGCTGGTCGGGGCTGTGACTGGGTTTGGTTGTGGCGCGGGGGCCGTGCGTGGGCGGGGGGCATGGCCGGGCCCGGCGGCTGCCGCGGGGCACAGCGCTGACAGCCGGGGCCGCCCGGCGCTACCGGCACCCGCCGGACGGGCGGGCCGAGCTGGCGGGCGGACGGTACCTGCTGGGAGAGCCGGGCTGGAGCGGCCGGCCCCTGCCCAAACCTCACACCGCCAGTGCCAGCCCGTGATTTAACTGTCCAGCTCGGGGGCGTCCAGCCTTTAGGGAGCCATGGTAGCTCCCGGAGAGCCCACGGGAGTGTCGCGCTTCAGGGTGCTGCGAGTCCTGAAGTGCACCCTCTGGAACACTCCGCGAAGCGGCATGCGGACCCGCCCGGGGTTCCCAAGCTAGGGATGGACACTTGTTGGGGATGGTGACTCTCTGTTTTACGTCGTTTGTATGGCATGTAGTGGCAGGGTTAAATAGGGATAGAGCTACGAGAAGATTGTCTTCTGTTTTGCGAGGGATAACGTGCATGTTGACAGTTCCCTGGGAGCTACGGTCCTCGGGTGAAAAAGGCTCTGGTGAATGGGGTCACCCTTCACATTGTGGAATTGCTTCCCAAAGCCCCGGGCATCAGTTTTGATGTGTGCAGGCTGAGAGGAGTTCGTGCAACTGTACCTTAGAAAGTACAGCAGTTGACAGATGGAGCAAGCACGTCAGTCAAGTATTTCATAAAAGGATCTTATTTAGCTAGCAGTGGTCAGAAAAGCAGATCAGGCTGTCAGTAATTTTTTTTTTTTTCTGCTTGCGGAATAATTGGCATTTCCAAGTTTAAGTCTGGAGTTGATTTAAAATGTTAACATGTAACCTCTAAAACTAAGATTTACAATGGGAACAATGTATTAGTCGTAAGTTCTTTATTGCATATGTGACAAATTCATGCCTAATTCAGAAGGATTTGCCCAGTGCTATTAAAAACAATGGAATAATTTGTTAACTTTCATAGGATAGTTTATTTTGCTTTTCTGGCTTCGTATTTTGAATTCAAAACCAAACTAAATGTCAATAGGAAAAATAAAATATAATATTAAATTTCTTATGAAGCATGACATCTTGTATATAGTACCCCAGATTCTTTTTTATGCAGTGCAATTGAATTGAAAGGCTTATTGAAACTTTATGAAGAGGATGGTTCTATGCCTGAATGCAGTGTTGTGCGTGCTCATGAGTGTAGTTCCTGGGTACACGCTAGTGCAAATAATGCATCAGAACAGAATGCCACAGGGGGGAGGTTGTGCATGGGGCTTTTGTGCCAAAGGATGCTTGCTGTCTTTGTTGTGCTTGATAGTGAAAATATATATGGGCGATACGTCATGGGTTATGTGTTTATTGTGACAACAGCTCTCAGATTGGGCAGACTGTAACTCAGATAGACCTTGTTTTTTCCTTTTCTTTTGAAACCTCTGCTAATTCATGAAAGCTGAAAGGCACACTGAATTCTTTCCTTCATGCATAATCGCTTTACAGGCTACAGCCGCAGCTGAAGCAAGAAGAGTGTTTTGCTTTGTTTTTCTGTGAATGAACACGTGAAATTTTTTGTTGTCATTAGTGTTGTTTGTGATTTCTACATTTGGTTGTGATAGCTAGTGCAGCACCACCTGGATTCTTTGAATGTCTGCAGGCTGCTCTGAGAGAGACTCTGGGCAGCAGCTCCATGTACAGATATTTGGCAGCATGGCTTTGTTGAAGCAGCCACTCCTCTTTGCTCCTGCATCGACAGTGCTGGGCATGGAGAAGAGCATCTTGCTGTTCCCGTGCCATCAGCAAGTTCAGTTTATTTATGTTGGCAGAACCGGCATGTTTGTTGCATTGAATCTCCAGCTCTAAAACAGACTGGAATTAATATGAAATGTACATGGAACTCAAATATATTCCATTCTTTTTCGAGCATTTGTGGCTCTTCGAATTGAAAAACGGACAGCTTGATACTACCTGAGGTATTTGTTCAGCAAACTGCAGTTTGAGATGTGAGTCACTGCTTGGGGACAAGTAAAGGTAGAATTTGGCCCAGGGTTGAAAGCTACAAGGAGTGCAAAAGGAAAACTCACAATGCTGTAAATTTGCAATCCCCAAATTGCAGGTTCTGTAAGCTCAGATAAAAAGGGTAGTGTTACCGCTTTCTACAGAGAGTCCCTTGTTCAATAAGTCTCACCAAAAGGAAATTTGCGGTTCAGTAAGCCAACTATAACAAATACCTGACATAAGAGTCGAGCTAGTTCCATAGGGATTTCTACAGATCCCACATTTATGTTTGAACATTAAAACCTGACAAACTCCTAAAGATGTAAACCAGTGAACTGAATAAAAGCTGGATTCTACAGTGAGAGCATGTGTATGCATTGTGCTAAACAGTTGTGTAAGTGCTTACTTCAGTGAAGACAGTTCCTTGCTTTGTTCAGAAACTAACTGTTTAAATTCCTTTATTTTTTACCTGCTCTATAAGCACATGGGTTATGTGGGCTTAAATACTAAAGAATGACTGATTGGTCAGGGTTAACAGAGGGCATTGGTTCAAATCTCAGCAGTGTCTCAAAACCAGTTATAATTAACATTAAAATCTGAAAACTAAGGTATGTGGTGCTTTTCAAAATATCTAGGTAGTTATTCCTGTATGAAGTTCAAATAAACAGAGTGTACTTGTGATGTGCAAACAGGGATGGCATGAAAATCTTTATCCCTGATTTAAAAGTTAGAGAACAAGTCACACAGCAATTATCTTAAGATAGTCATGATTGACAGGTCTCTTTAAATACCAACTTTAAAAGTTGGTATTTCCAGTCTTATTGAGTGTCATTTGGAAAGACTACTTAGGAGGTTGGGGAAAGTGGAGGATCTGTGATCATGAAAGGGTCAGTTGTTAATTGGTTTATGTCAATAGTGTGACTTTTGATTCATCGATGTTCTCCCATCAGGGTCTTTGGTGCTTTGCCAGTCTTGTCACATCAGATTTCCCTGTGTGTTCCCTCTAGAATACACTCTAGAGAGTTTCATAAACCATTACTGTGCTACTTCTCAGAGGAGTAAGAAAAGCTATTCAAACCACCCATGGAAGAAGAGTTTTTGAAGACAGGTGGTCGGGAAATGTCTCGTGACACGCACATGCACACACACAAAAAACTCTGAAATAAATGATACATCATGATAGCTTTAATTGGTGTTTGTCTGTTAATTTCTGTTGTGTACCCATGTGGCCCATTTTCTTTTGAGACTCAGTGGCAGAAGCTGAGTTGTATGGAATACTCAACATTGAGCCAGTTCTGCTTTTCCCGAGGCTTAAAACAATCCAAGAAGAAGAGAAAACCCATTTTTAATTTCCTGAGTCTGCGTGGGTGATCTGCTCCCTAAGGGTAATGGACTGTCTTTGGGAAAGCCAACCTTTTGGGAACCAGCCTTTGGGAAAAAAAAACCTGAGTATTTGAGAGGGCTGTAGGTTGCAGTTTTGAGGAATAGTGAGGGGGAGGTTTATCTGCACATTCCTCAAGGAGTGTATTATGCCAATAGTATGCACAAATTTGCTTTGCAAATTGTGCACTTCTCATAATCTGTTGCAATTTCGTGTCTCTTCAGGGGGTTTATGTGGCAAGGGGTTTTCTTCTTTAATGTTTTTTACAACTTCACTGAAGCTGGTAGTTGCATGTGTAGTATTTACAATGTTTTCATGCTACAGATGTTTGAGATGAGATAGAAAGGGGAGATGTGCAGTTTATGAGCTAGAAGACCGACAACCATACTCTTGATGCCCTGGGAAGGTTGTCTCTGTCATTTTGGATATGCTGTTGCTGAGAGAAGTTGTCAAGGTAGTCTGAAGATTGCATGCAGTGGAAATACTCTACAGTTTGAAGAGGCAGTTGCTTCTTTTCTGGCCTTTAGACTTGCAAGGATTGGAACTGCAACAACTGAGAAAGCAAAAATTACACCTCATTAATCAAGAGGCCTGAATGAATAAATTTGATTGTCCATAAAATTACAATCTAAGTTTAATTTACTTCCCCAGACCATCAAAAAGATGTCACAATGTGAACTTCATGGAAGCTAAAGAAAATCCTTTTCATCAAATGACCCCCATGTGGTTCTGTGTTCAACAAGAGGACATTAAAATGTTATGTTATAACTTCCCTTGTACTTTACAGAGAACATAAATGCTGGTAATATTTTTCAAATCCCTATAAAGAATTTGTGATGACTTGTCCATGTTGTGTCTTGACTTTGGGACAATTTGAATTAATTAGTAATCTAAAGTAGGAGAAGAAAAACATAAGATACTTTATTTACAAATTGTGTATGTTGATATGGGCTGCTGATATTTATCAAGACTTTTTCAGAAAGAGTAATCATTATTTTTGTAAGTTCTTACTTAGAAGCTGGTGACTTCACATTTCTGGGTATCTTCTCCAAAGTAACAAGTTTTAGGATGAGAGGACATAGCCTCAAGTTGTGTCAGAGAAGGTTTAGATTGGATATCAGGAAAAATTTCTTCACTGAAAGGGCTATCAGGCCTTGGAACAGGCTGCCCAGGGAAACAGAGGAGTCACCATCCCTGGAAGTATTTAAAAGACAGATATGATGCTTAGGAACATGTTTTTGTGGTGGGCTTGTGCTGAGTTAACAGTTGGACTAGAGGATCTTAAGGGTCTTTTCCAGCCTAAATGATTCTATGATTCGAGGTACTCCTGACACCATCTGAGCCTACATGTGTTTTTATTAGCCTTATCCCTGAAAAGTTCTGTCACTTATATGAAGATTGTAAATCATTCAGGACAAAAACTTGAAGAACAGAAGCCTCAGACAGGGGCATATAAATTCAAGTTTTTCGTGTATATATATCAGTGTAGAGGATCAGTGGTGAACTTGGCAGTATTGGGTTAAATGCTGGTCTACATGATCTTAGTGGTCCTTTCCAACCTAAATTACTCTGATGCTATCTTATGATTCTGTGAATAGATCTGATGTAAGAAACATTAACCTTAATGTACAAATTAAATCTACATTACCTATGTGTTTGGTTTTTTTCCTCACCAATGTATATTTTAAAAACTGCATATAGAAAAAGTATATTTTTTTTACATTAGGATGGGTGTATCTTAGGCAGTGATTGGGGTTTAATGACTTCTGTCAGGGTAACAAGGACAAGTGGAATAGCTTGGTGTCCTGAGCTTTAAAGTTTGCTCAGTGTTCTTAAAATATATTAATGGTGCTAAAGTAACACATTATATTTTCAAAACTTATATATGTGAACTATTCGGTGCTTTTACTGTAACTGGTACTCCAGAAATCTTGGTATAAATTTGGCTTCTCATGATGAATGTACTGAAAACAAAAAACTGGAGAAGAAGATCGGTTGCTTTGTGCTAATAAACTTTCTGTGGGTTTTTTTTTTTGTTTTTTTTCTTTTTTTAATAAAATTCTTAAGGCCTCAGTGCTTTTTGTTCTACTTGCATCCTTCTTTTCAGCAAAATCTTGTTTTCAAAGTTCCTATATCTTGACTACTAATTGATGACTTATGACTAACAAGTGGAAAGATGTAATAATTCTTTCTCATCCGCTTAAGCAGACATAATTTTTGATGGACAAATAGGATATGGTCTGTTATTCCTTTCTAAGCACTTGAACTTTATGGTTTTTTTTTCTCTTTTGGCAGTTTACGTAAATGAACTTGGGCTAGTTATTTTGACTTTTGGGAAGGAAGTGGGGTTCTAATGAATTAGTTCACTGTACAGTGTAATGGAACCTTTCTCCAAGAAGAAAAGTAAGCTTCTTGCCTGCCATTCAGGATTCCCCCTTGTTCTGGTGGCAGAACAAGAATAACCCCTTGAGCAAAATGTAAGTGTTTCAGGATGATCGGAATTTACAGCATTAGAAAGCTGCCAAAAAAGCAACTTCTAGCTGAGGCTAAATTGGCCTAAATTGAAAACGTTGCAAAGCTTATAATTGACTTTTTTCTTTATATGTTTCTTTGCTTCCCATGACTTCATTGTCATATGCCTGTGATAAGTTCTTGGTATTTACCCATGATGACAATAATAATGAGTCTGAAGTATTTATGATCATCAAAAGATACTGAGACAAAAATTTTAACTGTTATTATTGGAGGAGGATATTTCTGTAGCTTCAGGCAGGTGGAATGATGTTCCTGGATGTTTGGTTTTTATTTTACTTCTGGCCTCTTTGCCCACTGACCTAGGAGTTAAGCTGTTAGCAGCAGTATTTCATTCGGTTCATATCTTGAAGATGTAAGTATTTTTGGTATTTTGCAGTTGTAGCTGTTATGAATACAGCTGCATGATGTATGGTGGCATCACAAAAGTAGTCCAAGTCTGATTAAACCAGTAACTGCCCTTTCCAAAATAAATTCTGTTCCTTCCCAATGTTAAAGGGAACTAGGCTAAGTGAATTCTGTTTGTTCTGTGCTTGAGAGTATGATTTATTTCCATGTTATCTCTGCAGGATGATAGGGGTTAGTACTGTCCTGAGGACAACTTGCTTCTCTCAGATGGGAGCTTCTTGCTGGAAACAACCAAGTTCCCATCCTTTCATTCAAACGAGACTACCGGGAAATAAGAAAACTTGTGACAGCTTACACACTGGCACGAATGGCACAAAATAACTAAATAAAACTAATGACATCAGCAAGCAGGCTCTTCCAATCTAAGCAAAACTTTTGGAGTGCATTTTGCTGTTAAAAATGTTGTGGCATTGCTTCAGAACATTAAATAAACCACTACCTGTTTAAAACCTAGAATTTGCATGTTTGAAGTCTGTCCCTTAGAGAGCAGTTACGCTGCACCTGCAGACCATTCACATATGTGAATCCTTGAAGGAGCACAAGCAGAAGCTTGCATTCAAACAGTCTGTGTGCACCAGTAGTTATAGTATGAGTCTGCATATTTTACATCCCACAGTCATGTTTTGTGTAATCTTCACCCCCAAATGACAAAAATTTAACAGCCTAAACCTAAAATAAATGTTGGCCAGTGTCTGTTCCTAGACAGATGTATTGGGTTTTGAGTTTTTAATTATTAAAAACATCCCATAAAGTTTTTACCAATTTGTCTCAGGGCCAATAACCACATCTGGAGATTGAAAACCCTATTGGAAAGCAAATTACTGAAATAACAAATTCTAGAAAACAGTAACATTTTTTAAATAGCCCTCTTGAATAAATACTCCTCCCAATCTTGTGGACCACATACAAGTCCTTAAGGAGTGGTGGTCATCCTCTCTGATATCAGTCTTAGCTTTTATTTAATATACTTGAGGTTTCCTATTATGAGTGTAAACTATGTATTATGCATTCAGTGTTTTGTTTTAACCCTGACACGTCTCCCTAATCCACATGTGCACAGTTTTTGATTTGGGGCTTTTGGTTTGTTTCAGGAAAAATCTTCCGTAGAAGCACAGTTCAGTTTATCAATTTGTGTTCAGAACTGAGGGACATGTTCCACTAAGTTTTCAGCTCTGGGAATTATGGTCTGAAATGCAGAGTAGGTTTGCTCCAAACCACCGTGTATGCAGATAAAAGAGAGTGAAATAAGCTGTTTGCATTGCTATGGACTAAGAGCCTGTGAATCAGGTGGTCTTTGGTGACACTGTGTGGGAAGAAATAGCTCTGAGCTATTCTTAGCAGTTGCCCATCCTCTGCACTGCTGCTGGGTTTTTGAATGAAGACACTGTCACCAGGATGAGGTAGTGCTCCCAAGGGGCAGAAAGCAACAATTTGGTGATGATTAGATACGCAATAAAATGGTACATTAGAGAAACAGTTGGGGGTGAAGGCCTGGTTTGAGGATGTAGAGCTATAGAAGATGGTGGGAGATAAAGCTTGGGCTTGTCTATTATTTAAAGTTGAACTTCTTAAGCAGGCAAAAAATAGCCATTTTTATCTACCTTTATAATCATCATGACCTCCTGATTAGGCAGACTTTATAGAATACTCAGGAGCATACCAACCATTGAGGGTTGTTGATGTGCTACTTGCTAGCAGTGCTTACTAATACACAAGAAATTAAATTAGTAGTGATATTTGAAAGTAGCCATTCCAGGCTTTACTTGAGCAACATGGCTGTATTCAGGCTGGTTAACTCAAAGGGAGGTTCTAGCAGCTGTAAGTGACTGGAATACAATGATTCCTATGCCCATGTTCCATCCTAGGAAACAGAATTAACACAACTCCACACATCTTGAAGTTTCCTTGAGATCAAGAGATATAATGTAAAATATTTTATGCTCTCTCGTTCTATATGCTTTGCATTTCTATTGGTGTAAAGCTGTGCAAACAGGACCATCAAACCTGTGCCATTTTTAAGAGCGTTAGCTTTTATGACTGTGGGAAATGAGTCTCTTCTAATGATATAATCCTAGTAAATTTTCCTGTATGTTTTTATTTGCAAGAGACAGGATAGATTAGTTTCAAAAGTCAAGTAGTCTTTGACTCATTGTTTGCAGGCATAATTTGCATCAACGAAATGTAACCGTCTTCCAGAAAAGCAGGAAGTTTCATAGAAAGGAGAGGCTACAAGTAAAGTTGGCCAAGAAACAAAAATTGTGTTGTGAAAAATTTCAAGGTTGCATTGCTTGTTTTCGTTCTGTATTGTGGCTTGGGAACAAAGTCAGATTGGAGTAGTCAATAGCTCTGTCTCTCATAGTCAAGGCCACGTCTGAGGTTGTGGTTTGAATGTTGGCTTTGTGAGTCCTAACTGTGATCTCAGTAGCTACTTTAGGTAGTACCTTTTCTAAAATGCTGTTATATACATCTTTCTGACAAAATTTTAAACAAAAATCTTCAAAATTAATATATATAGATGAAAAACTTGGGTTGCTGTGCATCTGTCTGAGGCTTATGTTCCTCAAATCTTCATCTTGAATGATGTGTAACCTTCATGTAAGTGTTGGAACTTTTTAGAGATGAGGAGAAGAAAGACACATGTAGGCTCAGAGAGGGTCAGGAGTATCTCCTTGAATCATAAAATCATTTAGGTTGGAACAGACCCTTAAGATCCTCTAGTCCTACTGTTAACCCAGCACAATCCCACCGCTAAAACATGTTCCCAAGCACCACATCTACATGTCTTTTAAATACCTCCAGGGATGGTGACTCTACCGCTTCCCTGGCCAACCTGTTCCAAGGCTTGACAGCCCTTTCAGTGAAGAAATTTTACCTGATGTCCAATCTAAGCCTTCCCTGGCACAACTTGAGGCCATTTCCTTTGTTCTTATTGCTTGTAAGCTGGAAGAAGAGGCCAACCCCCACCTTGCTGGAACATCCTTTTCAGGTAATTGTAGAGTGCGATAAGGACCCCCCCAAGCCTCCTTTTCTCCAGACTAAACAACCCCAGCTCCCTCAGCTGCTCCTCATAAGACCTGTGCTCCAGACCCTTCCCCATCTCCATTGCCCTTCTCTGGACACACTCCAGAACTTTTCCACTAGCAGCTTTCCAGCCCCTCTGCCCCCAGCCTGTAGCACCACATGGGGTTGCTGTGATGGAAATGCTGAACCCAGCATTTTCCCTTATTGAACCTTATATAATTGGCTCAAAGCCTAGTATCAATATCATTCTCTAATTACAGAAGTGTCCATACACTTCTTGGGAACTCCATCTCCACATGCTATTACAAAGCACACTTACAATACATTTTCTATCCTCCAGCATCAGCTATGACTGTCATTTTCTGCCAGGACTTTACTAATGCTGTGTTGACAGAGGTGTCCTACTCTGTCCTCCCCTTTTGTCTTTGTGTTGTTCAGCTGAAATCCAGCGTCAGCTCTCTCCAGTGGTGTCACTCAGAGCTTGCACAATGTGTAAAAAAGGAAGATCTTGGGGGTTTTTCCTGCATACTTTGCAAGGACACAAACTCATGCATGGCAGACTGCTGCATTGTTTTGCATTTTAATGGCTTTTTAAATCATCTGTGTAGCTCTCACTAATGACCCTCATGTTCATAAGGTACTGTATTCCTACAGTAATGCAGATTAACTGGGGAGCCCCAAAACTATTACAGGGGTTTTGGCAGAGTTAAGAATGGAAAGGCCCTATCAGTTGTCAGGACTTGTTCACTAGTGATTCTTTTCACTGCATTTATTTATATGTGCAAAGAGTTCTTATTTATATCTCATTTCTATCCCTTACCATCTCTGTAACCACATTATGGTTTATCTCTTCCAGTATACTCCATTTTTCTTTTTAGGAACACTGCAACTGTTGATTATGTTTAGCTTGGGGTTTTGGGGGACTTTTTTCTGCTTGTTTGTTTCAATGGAAAGGTGTATTTACTCACTTGCCAGGCTTACAGAAGCATTGTTGGAGGGCTCAGAATTTAACAGTGCCAGTCATGTTTTGCACCTTTATTTTACCTTTATTTTCTTAGCAAAAACTGTTCCATGCAGAATTTTAGTTTACTGCTGCTTCTGTTGCTGGTAGAAAACACATCAAAATCAGTGGGCTGCTTAGCTTCTGTCTGAATAGTGAAACTAAAGTGCACAACTATCAATGGAGAAGTGAAACAAATTAATAAATCCCATATGTAATAGGAAAAAAGGGAGAGGGAAGAGAAGTTGTTTGGTATTTTTGCTCAAGTAATCTTAGGCTTTTATTACACAGAATAAAAAGTGTACTGTAATCAAGTTGAAATCTGCCTTTCTGGGCAAGGCTGAGTACTTCTTAAAGCTGATTTTGAGGCGTGCCTTGTAATCTTGGAAAATCTGATGGTGACAGAGTGTGTTTTTAAAGCATGGCCCAAAGGGTAGAGAGAATTACTGCTTGTTTGGAGAAAAAAAAAGGGGGGAAAAATCCCTAATTCCAGGATTAGGCTTTAGGATTGGCAGTTAAAGCACAGACACTCGTTTTTTTCCTGTAATCTGAGCAAGTAACTGTTTGACACAATAGCTGTGTAAAAATAATCCCTCCTCTGTAGCATTTTTATAATGCTTTTCACTGTAGCTGCACACTCAGCCAAAGTGAATTGGGAAGCAGTGTGTTAGCTGCGACAGCCGCTGGCTGTCCCCCCTGCAGGGGTCATGTTGCTCTGCTCTGAAGACAGAAAGGTGAAGGTAACTGCAGTAAGCTGCACAAAAGTTGCAGCTTTCCTCATAAATGATGCTACACACGAGTTACTGAAGGCCTCATTCATTATCTGTGCAGAGGGATAGCCTGGCTGATTGCTGCCCTAGAACATGATTGGATGCACAATTTAAGGAAAAACAGCTCTGTAGAGGCTGGATAATATTGTGTCTTCTTGCCTTAATGAGTGTTCAGCAGTCTGCGGGCCATGATCAGGGAGTATAAGCTGCTAGCTATATTTTGGCTTTCTCTTTTAAAAAAGAAAATGGTACATCCTCCAAAACCAGCACAAGCGTGTACCAACAGTGAAGTTGATATAAATCCAAATTCTTGGCTGTACTTGAACGAACTGCTGTCTGTTTGAAAACCAGTTTAGCATGCCCTCTCAGATGCCAGAGTGCATTATTGTTATTTTATCTCAGAGATAAATACCCTGATTGTGATTAAGTTACTTTCATAATAAGGAGGAAGGATCTAATTATAACATATATAGTGTTTGTCTTGTCTTGATCCCTCTTGTTGGAGAGAGTTTAGGCTTGCCACACCTGTGATCACTGTAAATAGCTGCAGTTGTTGGAGCACAGTTGTATTTTTGTGGAGGAGGCTCAAAAAGTGCAGTTTAACCTGATGCACTTGCTTTTTATTATATGCATATGCCTGTGCAGTTCCCAACACAGAATTTGGCCCGTGTTGAAAATACCTTTTGGCATACATCAGTTCTAACTAAGCCAGTAGAAACTAGCCCTTAGCTTTGGCTGAACAGTAACTCAGTCTTGTCTGGACTCTGTTTTTGGTGAAGTGGCAGGAAAAATCTCAGGGTTTTTTTTGAGCCAACTCATAAAAAAATGTTTCTCGCTTTACTGTGATTTTTTTAAAGCAACTTAGAAGTTTATACTAAAACAGTTATGGTTTTAGAGTAGGCTTACAACTAAATAATAAATATTTGATGAATGAAAGCATGTCCATAAATGTTACTGCTGTAAGGGACTATGTACTTGGGAACCACAGTAGTGATGTAGCCAGAATAATAAATAAAGAAATTAATACAACTTTTGCAAGATTCTGTTTATTAAAAAAAAATTTCAACCTTTTGCTCCAATGGTACCAAGCTTGTCTATTGCCAATCTGTGACTTCATCATGTGAAAATGGAGCTCTTGAGACTGGAGGGTTATCAGCAAAGAGATTTGCATCCAGCAGTACTGTATGTCTCATTTGTTAAAGCATTTTATCTGCCATGATCACACTGCAACTGGATTTCAGAATCTTTTTTTCTATCTTAGCGGTTTACAAAGGCACACAGACACCCCTATATTTTACCAGACAGGCTGTATTAATAAACTAAATCAAATTTCAATATACTCAATAAACTAACCATACAGAAAAAAATTGGGACAGTTATTTTTCAGTCACTTTTCCAATGCATCTGGAAAATGGCACATAAACACATACTGTTGGTTTTTTTAGCAAGTCCATATTACAAAAAAGTGTTAAGATTTTGTTATATGGTCAATGGCATTTAAATTAAAGTATGTGTTTTGCAGATAGGATTGTATGTCTTAAGAAAGGAGTCTCAGATATTGCTGCAGGAAACTAATTAAGCCATACTTATTATTTGGCTTACTTGGTTTACTGATTGCAACGATGAAGAATTAATTTTCTTTATTCCTTTTCTGAATAGCTACAAACACAGGTATCTCATTTTTTCATGTCAACTATTTATTATCAGAACAGCTCTGTCTATTACAAGTGGATGTTAACTTGACTGGGTAACTTCAAAGTTCATGTCATATTCTCCCTATTTTGCTCCATGGTGGTCTTTAACCACTATTATGCTGCAGATCAGCAACTTATATTTTACCTTGTCCTTTGACACTTTTACTGAATCTATCACTTTACTCTCTTTTTCTCATAATGCCTTTCATCTCTCCTGTCTTTGATATCCAATTGAAGATGGGAGGGGTGTTTGCGTGCCAAAAACAATTACACTCCTTTTATTTTTACTCCTTCAACAACTTTTCATTCTGAGCCTTTGCCCTTTATGAATACAGCCTAGAAAGGTATTTGTGGCAAGGTCTACATCCCTGTGCAGTCAGTACCTACCTGAAATCTTCATCCTTTTTTTTCCTCTCCTGCAGTATGTGGTAACATTTTCAATAGCCTCCAGGTCTTCTCTTTCAGACTGCAGAACACAAAATGCAGTTGCCATCTTCTTATAAGTGCAAAAAAAGTTTTATTGTGTCAGTACTGAATGAGCTTGCTCACATTTCACATCCAAGTAAAACTTGCTGTGTTTGTTTTTATAACAAAAAAACCAAACACAAACCTTTTGGATTTTCTCTTGCTCTTTTCTCTCTCTGCAGCAACTCCTTTATTTATCCCTACCAACCTCTCCTACCCTTTAATCAGTTTTCCCTACATTCCAGCACCTTCCTGGGCTGCTTTTCAACTTATTGTTTATATCATACCTGTATCTCTCCCTTTCATTTATGGGGGTTTTTTTCTCAGATTGCCTGCGTGGCAAAAATTGTCATCAGCAGTTGATATGAAATAGAAATATATGTCTGACCTTTGAAATTATTTAAATTGCCACTAACCTAAACATTATCAGTATAATGCTATATAATTATATATGATATATATGCTAGATAATGGTATATGCGTTGTAGATACTAGTAACGTACAAACTGTGATTAGTTCTTTGGATCAGCCATTGTTCCAAGTGGCTTATTGAGGGCTAGCTGTTTATGTGATATAGGATCTCATCTTAGAATCCATAGCTGAAATCAGCTAAATAAAGATTTTTAACGAGGTATTTTAGTACATATTTTCCTAATACAGCTGTTCACTGTGAGAAGTTCGTCTCATTACTCTAAAAAGAGATGGTTTGCATTAGTATTGCAGGTTGGAAAGAAATAATCTGAGAGACAGTGCATGTAGCCAAAACTTTGGATGAAAACCAAGCCTTTTGTCAAACTCTTTTGATATGATGATACACATGCTGTCACAATGGACCAATTAACAGATGTAGCCTTTTGCTGCATGCAGAAACTAAATTTATTTTGTTCCCTATATATTTTCTAATATGGCATGCTGAACGTGTCACAAAGCAGTGTTGTTAAACAGCACTACTACTGAGCTGTGCATTTTGTGCCTTGGATATAACTCTTAGCAGGTGACTTCTGTCTTCTTTAGAGGTGCACTGGTCTGCAAGAGACTTGTGCTCAGTGTTCCAAAAGGATACACTAATGCTGACATTCAAGTTGAGCTGACCAAGTCCCTTGAAAAGACTCTTCTTCTCAATACTGACTGTCAAAGTTTCATAGGGAAGAGTAGTAACTTAAGCAGTGATCTATAAAGCAAAGACGTGAAAAAGTTATAAAAGACTCTGCTGGTAGACATGTAAGTAGGCATAATTTTTGCAATTGTTAGTAGAGAATGATGTGACTTCAATCTGTGACACATGTAGTGTTGGATACATTTCTGTTTGCTTCTGGAAAAGAAAATCTTCCTCTTCTGGGAAACTATTCATTGCAAAAATGAATATGCAGAGGGGGAATATTTATAGAAGGTGAGAAAATATTTTTGGTTTCATGAGGAGTGAATAATGAATAATTCAGTCAAGTGTAAATGACTTAAAGGGAAAATGTGAAAAGATAAGCTACCTGGTAAATTTTTTTCTGTTAGGCAGTAAATCAGCAAGCTGCATACCAAAGATAAACTTTCACTTCAAAATTATTCTAAATTGGGTTCTTAAAAATTTAACATTGTGAATTGTGAATGGAGTTTATTCAATCTGTGCATATAGTTCTAGACTGTAGATAAAAGAAAATTGTATTCCCTCACCAGAGTGCCTTTGTTCTGTTTTACTTCTGTTTGAATACGTTGTCATCACTCTTAGTCTGGTGAAGTAATTGTTGAATCTTGGTTTAAAATTAGGTATTTTACAATTTCACATATCATCATAAATCATGAATGTTTGGGTTTGTATTTCATTGCAGCGGAAAACAGATGTGCCACTTCAAATGCAGTAACATGCACAAAGTGTCTTGCTGTGGGTCCAGAGTGTGGATGGTGTGCTCAAGAGGTATGGCATTTTGCTTAATTACATTTGACTTTATATTTTAGCTGCTTCTGATCTTTATAA
The DNA here is from genome assembly GCA_036785705.1 of Acanthornis magna. Taxonomy (NCBI): domain Eukaryota; kingdom Metazoa; phylum Chordata; class Aves; order Passeriformes; family Acanthizidae; genus Acanthornis; species Acanthornis magna. The sequence continues at coordinate 25,193,080 of JAWUZG010000028.1, forward strand.
AGATAAAGACTTTTAGACTGAGAAAATTATTGTGAGAAATAGCAAGGAAATCTTTAAATGACCCCTAGAGACAGAACCTGAGAAATCATGTGAAATATATTTTGTTTCCAAAGGAGAAAAGGCAATCTTTTATTTGGAAAATTGCAGTAATTTTAAATAAAGTGAGAACTTTTTAATGCATTCCATCTGCTTTTTTTGACATGTTTGGCAGACTTACAGTAGCCTTGAGAGTTTAACAGTTTTTGGCTTCAAAACCAAAATTACTTATCAGTACTTTATATTAAGTCCTCATCGTATATGAAAACAAGTTCATACACATATGTCTACTGCATTTAGCAAGAGGTTGTACTAACAGTGAAGTTGACTTTGACTTCACCTATATTATGATCCTATCACAAATGGAAAATATGATGCTTTTCTTATTTTGACACTTCAAACTATCAGTTCCGAGATTTAGCACAAAAGATAGATTTTAGGTAGCAAGAGTTATTCTGAAATTGTTGTTACTTTGCAAACAGTAAGAATATGGGAATTTCTGGTTTTGTTTGACAGAAAGAAAACCAACTCTGTTGATAGCATGATTTTAAGTAAGCACTTCAGAGGAGCAAAGTTTCGAAGAATATCACTGACAATTGCAAGCTGAAATGCTGTTTAAGGTCACATGCAAATTATTGGTAGTAGCTTTCAGGTTAGCAGAGAAGGTAGATGAGTTACCAGGGTGTGTCTGGAGGAGATAAGGAGTGTAAGGCACTGGGCAATTTTATCTGAGATATTGTGTCTTGGAATTATTAACTTAGTCTGCAAAAGGTACAAGGATAGGTAATGCAAGGATGGTCTTGTTTTCCCAGATGCTTACGGCATGTGTAGATGGCACAGTGGATTACAGTGTGGAGGAGTTCATTTTTTGGCCTCATGTCTCACAATGGGCACAGTTTTATCCTTCTCCCTGTGCATTTATCACAGAACAGCGTTGGTAACTTTACAGTGCTATGGAGCTGCTGTAGGTCCCCTTCTAACTAGGCACGTGGATTTGACCAGTTTCACCAGTTCACCTACACAACATTCATGATTATGGAATGACAAAACCCATATTATTGCAGATGGAAATATTCCAGAGTAAAGTTATGGGAGCAGTGTTCAGCTTGGCCTGCCTGCTTCATCAGAACGATATTTTTAATGAGAAAGTCAGCCCTGAGGAACTCTTGAGATGCTTTGAATTCATACTCACACAGAGAGGACTTCAGAAAATGCAACAAATCTATTAGTCATTACTGGTAACGAGAATAGCTAAATTATTTACACACTGAAAAATCTAGCTTTTTGAAATGTATACACCAAAAAGGGTATATAAATAGCAGTAACTTAAAAAGTAGACTCTGTTATCCACAATAAAGAAGGTTATGGAAAAAATGTATCAGAGGTAGACTACAAAAATTAGTTGGAATTTGAAAAACAAGACACATGACTGTCAAATTTCATTCTTCAGGGGCTTTGTCTAGTCTTTACAGGGTTTGATGACTATTCTCTAACACACAGTTGATTGTGTATTATTATATTATTTTCCCCATTTGCCTCTGAAAGATCATAGATTTTCCTTTGTTTCATTGATCTCCAGCTTTGGCTCAGATGGACCAATACTTTGAAAGACTACAAAAGATCTTGTCTCTTTTTTTTTTTTTTTTTTCATGTTCAGAATCGTATTAATCATCACATTTGTGGTTAGGAAGGAATTTTGCGTTGGATCATTTTGGCACAATTTTGGCAACTTTGCTCTTTCAATGCAGCAAAGAATAGGCTGCTTCTGACATCATCCTTCTACTAATCACTTTTCTGTTGGTACAAGGGCTTTTTTATGTTGGTGGCATCTTAAACTGTCCACTCCTGTAATAATACATGGTTTCCTCTTTCCAGGAATTGAAATTATGTAGTCCAGCAGGTCTTTGGATTTTGTGTAGTGTGATAAACAAATTCAGGTTGGCTAAATCTAAAACTGACCTCTGGTGTTCCTGTTAAATATTAGCCTGAGTTACATTACCAGTGGACTCCTCTGAAAACTAACCTGTTTTGATGTTACTTTCTTGCTATAACAAACTCATAGCAGGGCACAGAACTTTTTTAGTGACACAGGGACAGTGTGTAATTTCCTTTTTCTCCAAAGTTGGCTTGTTCTGATTGTGCAAGATCCTATTTCTCATTAAAAAATTTTCTATGTAGAAAAAGGTCATTGTGGCAATTAGGTTTAACTTCTGATTTAAATATTGCATCACTGCCAATATTAAAAAATCTGGCTTCAGGAACTTGCTCTATAATTTGTGCAATTATAGTAGCATATTTTATTGTTTCAAATATTATTTTTTGAGTTTCTTTATCCTTTGGAGGTAGTACAGGGTTTTTCCCAGCTCATATTGTTTTGTGCTTTTTGTCTCTTATTAAACAGGATTTCATGGCTGGCACAACACAGAAGGGACGCTGTGACACTGTTTTCAACTTAATGAAAAGAGGCTGCCAATCAGATTTGGTTGAAAACCCCACGGTTCATGTCACAATACCTAGTGACCACGAAACAAATACACAAGTGACACCGGGAAAAGTTTCAGTCCAACTGCGTCCAGGTTGGGTCGTCTCTAACACATTGATTTTATAGTAAATTTAAAATACAAATACTTCTAAATACAGATATTTTGTGAAGAGGCATCTGGAATAATTATTTGGAAGAATGATGCTGTAACACTGTATCGTAGGACTATGATTTTGTTGCTCCCATGTTCAAGTATCATCTTCAGCACTAATTTTTTCTGACAGACACAGCTGTAAGTCAGAATAATGCAAGTAATAAGTGGAAAGGGAATTTTAGGTAGTCTTTTGTGTTTTCTGATGTGGTTTCTTGATTCTTTAACCACTTACACTAGCGGTTTTGCCTTACATGTATATAAAATATTTCTTCTGAAAGTAAATTGAGTCATAATTCCTAAATTAATAATTTGATAAACTTCTTGATTATTTCTTTACTTTCAAGTGCCTTGACTAGGCAACTACAGAAATACCAAAACCATTATATAAGAAAGGATTGAATTCCTAAAGAAGGCTTAGGTATTCACAGCCTAAATTTTTTTTTATAAAATATGAGACATCTGGCCCTAATAGAAGTCTGTTTGTAAATCTGAGATTTTCTAGTATAACTCCATTTGCCCTCAGCTGAACTCTAGTTAAATCAGTGTTCATTCTCTGTCTCTAAAAAGCTGTAGCCAGCAGCAGAAGGAAAGGTGATATCAAGGGATGCAGGGTTATCTTTCACTCAATAAAATTTAATTTCTTTCTTTTGCAAAGAATAATTGGAGAAAGAAATATGTAAGAGGGATCAGTCTTTGGTAGGAAAATGTTAAGTGATTAGGGGAAGTATTTTGCTGATCTTCACTGTATTTCTTCTCTCAATTACAAGGGAAAAAAGGAAGGATCTGCATGAGTGTAAGGCACAAAGGAGCTCTGTTTCTCACTCTTTCTAATAATAACCGTCAAAGTAACAGCAGCATTTCCCCTTTCCTCACTCTCCTTCCAAAGAAGTGACTGATATTCTGCTTTGTACTGAGAAATGGTCTCAGGAACTGAGCTACCTCTAGCTCTGACTGTAATCACATTTATTTCCAAAGGCATACTGGATTAATAGAAAGAAAAGCTAGCTTTCTAAAATTTGGGTTCATTAACCCTTTTTTGCAGTAGATGATGAAATTAAATTTGGAGTTCCTAATGCTTTGCGGAATTCTTACATCAGAAAGGCAGAAGAATGAAATTCCAAGGACTCCAGAAGAATAACTTTTAATACATAAATATCTTGCCCATATTTTCTGCCTCAGGGAAATACACAGATGTGCCGCTATCGTTTTTCCTCAAAACAGACATTTGATACAGTATAATTATGCAGGCAAAGATGTTTTTGTTTTGATACTGGGTTTTTTTGTCACTGTTTACATATACTCAACATTTAGGATTTATGTGGGAAAAAGTAAAAACTGCACTCAGTATCTTGCTGTATACAAACTGGAAACCTGCAAGGGTCGTTTACAAAAAGTAATTTAATTTACATTGGCAAAGAGGAAACATAAATTACAGCACACTGAAATTGTTTTCCTCATGCAAGACCTAATACAGACAAATCCTAACATTTTCAGGTGGATTATGTTCAAAGGCTATTAGAAGAGATTACTTTGCATATTTAACTTTTCTGTGTCAGATCTTTGTACTGGATGTACTTTTGGATAGTTTTTATTGAAAACCTGTGTAGTTCTTGTGTAACATCTTCCTTCCTCCTGTTCTTTTCTCTGTCTGCATTGCACATTACTGGCTTAGATTCTCCATTCATCACATGAAGATCCTAAACTCATTTCTTCTGTGAGCTCATGCTTTGGGTGATGTAAAATGATGACTAATTTGAAACTGTGCATTACTGTACCTCCTCTGCCCATACTCGTCACTTCACTCCTTTTGCTGACATTGCAGAATATTAGACAAGCAAAAATGTGAGGACTAGTTTTAGCAGCTTCCAAAACATTAATGTATTTATTACCTATGAGAACATGTTGTGGTTCTGCAGAAGAGACAGACATCTATCATCCTGGAATAAGAGTTCTGTTTTGTGTATGCCAAAAGATTTTTTTTTTGGTACTGAAACATTTCTGTTTAAAAAAAATTTTGATCCTCCTGAGTTTTCTCATCAAATCTTTGGAAGCAGTGTGGGATGAACTTGTATCATTATTGATGTGAGTTTTTCAGGCTGTGCTGTCCTTGTGGTGCATAAGTAGTTTTAGATTCTGTCATATGACAAACTATTTGCAGGATACATTTACATGCTTTGAAGTGTCAACCTTGAAGTGACTGACCCCAATTTGTATGCAGATCTGTGTCCTTTGTGAGCCACAACTGCTTTTTGGTATAATGCCAAAGGGATTGCATAACCATGAACTTAAAAGAAAATGGGGAGAAGTCAGATTTTTACAATAAATTGCATGGTGCTCCTGCAAGAAGAAAAAAACAAGATGTTCTGCAAAACATCCCTTTATGGCTTATTTTTGAATGATTTTTCAAGGTTATGTTTACTCCTAGGAGATTTTCTTGTTTGTTTGTTTTTCTCTTTGCTGACACATACAACTTTGTGCTGAGGTTGTTGCAAAAATAAGTGTATTTTAAGCATGTCCATTCAAAAATAGTAAATAAACTAATTTGTTTCTTTTTTTAATCAGGAAGTGAAGCAAACTTTATGTTAAAAGTTCGTCCTCTAGAGAAATACCCTGTGGATCTTTATTACTTAGTTGATGTCTCAGCCTCTATGCACAACAATATAGAAAAGTTGAATTCTGTTGGATTTTCTTTATCTAAAAAGATGGAGAATATTTCTCTTGATTTTCGACTTGGATTTGGATCCTATGTAGATAAAACTGTGTCACCCTATATTAGCATTCATCCAGGTAGAATCCATAACCAGTGCAGGTATGTAGTCTTTTTACATTTACTGTAGCACTGAGATGTGTATTTTATTACACAAATATACATTGTACATATTTATTTTTTAAATTCTTCAGAATTTATCTTTGTTTCCTTATACCTTTGTTCTTTGACGAGTTCCTAAGGAAATGTTGAAAATTGTTTTACAGTGATTACTTGTGAATTACCTGGTCAGTGATTTCAGAAAAACTTTTCTGTATCAGAAAAAATGAGCTGTATTTTCTTTAGCGAAACAAGCCAAACCCGATGCTGCTTTGGAATATTTAGTTATGTTTTTAATTTCATTTTAAAGTCAACCATTGTGGTTTTGCTTATTTTGAATATATGCTGCCTAGATTCACCACAAAGTTTTGTACTTTCTGACCCATGTACATTCTAGTGTATGGTCCTGTGTTCATTAACCCTTTTCTTGAAACTCTACTTTTGTCAATATGGTGTGGTTCCTTTCAGCTCATTTAATGAACAAAAGTGATCCTCTGATCTACTTGGTTTTGGTATTGGTTTTGGATAATGAAAAGCAAAGCTGTAGCACTGTATAGATATTCCAAAAGGGTTTATATACACCCAGATATTATATCATCCCTCTTGTTGCATTTTTGTTCTGTACGAAACACTACATATATACTGTTACTATATTAACTAAGTTATTATATACACAATTCCATAAAATACAAAGTTATATACATTTTTTGTAGTTAATTATGACTGCTTCCCACTGAACTTAATTTCACATGGAATTGTTCTTTTTATCTTTAAGTATTTCTTATACTCTGCTGTCTACATCTTCATTAGTATCAGGATTTTGTGAGTTAATGGGGATGCGATATTTTCATCTCCTTCAAATGAAGAATAAGGCTTTTGATTTATTTTGTTTTTGTACAGTGATTACAATTTAGATTGTATGCCTCCTCATGGTTATATTCATGTGCTATCCCTGACTGACAATATAGCAGAATTCCGAAATGCAGTGAATAAACAAAAAATTTCTGGGAATATTGATACACCTGAAGGGGGTTTCGATGCGATGCTGCAAGCAGCTGTGTGCCAGGTAAGGAAGGAGCTTATTTACAAAAGACTAAAGAAATAGTGATTCAGGCACCATATCTATATCTATATCTAATCTATATCTATCTATATCTATATATATCTATATCTATATCTATATCTATATCTATATCTATCTATATCTATATCTATATCTATATCTATCTATATATATCTAATTGGTCTATATCTATATCGATATCATCTATATGTATATGTATATGTATATGTATGTCTATGTCTGTGTCTATGTCTATGTCTATATCTATATCTATATCATCTATATCTATATATCTATTTCTATTTCTTTCTCTCTCTCTCTCTCCATATATCTATATTTATAGGTACAATGGTGCTTAGGGTTCCTAAATTCAAAATGCCCATTCTTTGCTTGATAGAACTAAGATTTCTTCCTCCTTTTCCATTATTTCCCCCTTAACTATTCATTTCCCAATGAAACTGAAAAAGGAGAGCACGAGGGAACATGTTTCAGTATTGGCTAATGATCTTCAAATTCTGGCTTTAACCAGCCTAACCAACATAGGATGGATGATGAAAACAACTTCTTGTTTGAATGGACACATGTATTAATTTCAGTCAATTACACAATTAGTTTCAAAAATCATTAAAGCATTGCTTGTGTTCCTCAATGAGGACATACCATTTGACCTTTCTTCTCCTTAAGGACTTGAAAATTGAATGATAAGTTTTACATATCTGCTTGTGTAGAGAAGGAAAACAGAAGAACTTCAATATTCTCTCCTTTTAAAGATTTCATTTTTTAAAACAGTACAAATCAACTAAAGATTAACTTTTATATATTGAGAAAATTTCATCACAGTCTCTCCCATGCAGAAAAGGATGGAAAAGATCTGCATCAGTAGGTCCCAAGCTATAAGCAATATTAGATAAAGAGAGTTTGTTTTGCTCTAGAAAGCTATTTTAGTTGTTGTTTTTCTTCTTATGCATAGGAATGCAATAGAAATTTTGTAATTTGGCTGATTCATGGGTTTGGTAATACTCTATAAAATATTCAACTGTCATTCAAATCACAGGTTTGGTGTGTTTCTCATCCCTTAGAATGATGTCAGGACAATTGTTTTATCTTGTCCATATTCACATTATTTTTCTGAGCAGTACAATAACTCAAGAACAAAAAGTAATCCAAACTATGCTAAAAATGAAGAGTTTGGTCCAATTTTACTTTCAAATTTTGATGAACAGGTAAGTAAAAACCACTGTTCATAAACACTGTGATTGCAGCTGTTAGAAAAAATTTTTCTGGAGCTTTGGAAAAATTCCTTAAAATTCAGTATTTCTCACTGGACACATTCCACACTTATGACATATTAGTTCTAGAATAATATATGCTTCCAAAAACAATAGAATGGAAACACTCATGAGAATGTGGAAGATTTCCTGCTAACTGAATTGTGAACTAAAATGGATGGGAACAATGTGCAATTCATAATGACCATCATGAACTATAAATTATATTACTGTGCACTCATTTTGCCTACAACCGACCTTTATAACTTGCTCCATCTTGCTTTAACCAATACATCACTGTTTCAAGAGGTAACAGGTTAGGACCTGGAGCTACTTTAGAATTTTGATTGCTGTGACATGTGTGGGTAGGAATCATAGAATCACAGAACCTCTCAAGTCAGAAGGGACCCATAAGGATCATCGAGTCCAACTCCCTGCTCCTCACGATTACCTAAGACTAAACAAGTCTCAAGGTGACAAAGTCAAATGATGGAGTCTTAGGAGAACTTTCTGCAGTGCTAGAAGAGAATTTTGATTTATTTAAGACAAAATCTGTTTATAAATAAATCCTAAAATACTTCTTTTTTAGAGGAATGCTCTCTAGGAGGGTCTGAGATAGACTGATGCCTAATCTGTAAATTAGAAAAGGCAACACACAACAATAACAAGTACTTGTTATCCTTTCTGGCATGAGATATTTAATCCCCATTCAGAGCCAGCAGAGAATGAGCCTGAGAAGGGAGCTAAATCTCTCTCCATGCAGAAAGAAAGGCAGAGAATAAGTCACGAAGCATGGCTGAGTATGTGGACTGCATTGCAGGTACACATGAGAATGGTAGAGACGAGGCAGTGTCATAGGAAGGAGATAAAGTGGAAGCAGTGAAAAAGAAGATGGAATAATCAAGAGAGGGAATAATGAAAAAGCATACGATGTGTTTCCTGTGTGCCTCAGAAGTTTGATTATAATCAGGGAGATAAATGTTTTGAAAATATAAATTGGCATCTAAAGAAATTTAGATATAAGCTTGCCCTGCTGCATCCTTCATATCACTGAATTCCTAAAAGGCATTCCATTCACCCTTCAGGCTACCGCTTTGCTATCAGTCTCTTAACATGGTGGATAAATGTAGCATTTTGCTGCATAGTAAGGAATTTCTCAATTTGTAATTGCATGAAGACCTTCAAACTTTAGTTTATTGATTTGTGATCACATACTAATGTCCTTTCTGGAAAAGGAAATTATAGAGTGATGAGAATAAAAAGTAAATAAATACAAACTAAAAATAGAACAGGGTGGCAAGTATCAATAAGGGTGGATGCATATTTACCACTTGTAACGCCTTCTTGGATCCCAGAGAATTTTACAAACTACGTGCTTTGCATTTGTACCTAAGAGTGACACACACAGTGTGGCAGCTGTTATCAAGCCCATTATATAAAGCATACCTGACATGTATATTGGCACATCTTCCTTTTAAAAGCAAGGGAGGTGGTAAGTGAAAAAAAGCAAAGAAATTGGTTGTTTTCAGACATAGAACATTATTTCCACACAAAATGCTTTAAAAGAGCCTGGTTTAAACTCAGTGATGCCAAGCAGTGTAATATCTGAAAGTAGACTTTCATGTTAATTTTTCTTTTTGTTATTGACTATTTTAGAAAATAGGTAGCTGCCACTTTCTTATGCCTCGTTTTGTTTTTGTTTTAGAGCCATATTGGATGGCGTAAAGAAGCAAAGCGACTGCTTCTTGTGATGACAGATCAAACTTCCCATCTGGCCCTTGATAGTAAATTAGCAGGAATTGTAATTCCACATGATGGAAACTGTCACTTGAAAGATAATGTGTACATCAAAGCTACGAGTATGGTAAGGTATATGTCATAGATTTTGCCTTTGGAGAGGCGGTGCAAGACTATGTAAAGAAGGTTTTTAGACTGCTGTCAAAGCATTGCTTTCATTTCAGTCATTAGAATAGTATTTTTCCAGGTAGGCAAGTTGTGAAATGAAGAATTGGTCACCTTTGGCAATATTTTTGTGGGGACTAAAGTATTTTGGAGTCTCAAAAAGCAGTGCACAGCAGAGGAGGATGTTACTGGTTTTGGTGTGGGTTTTTATTAGCATCTCAAAAAAAATCACACACATTTTGTATAAAATATAAGAAGTGTCTGGTGTAGTATTTTGCACAAGTAGAAGCTTGTAATACGTAAGAATTGCAGTCATGCTAATAAGACAAAGGTAGGGGCTATGGTTTGTGGTCAGAAGATACACAGGTGCGTTGGTTGCAATGTCTTGGTAAGAGTAAGCCAGGGGGAGTACCACAGCAATGAGCTACCTCAAGTGGATGGACTAGCATTAAATGCATTTAGATTTCACAGCAGAAAGCCAATGTGTGGTAATACACACCTCTGCAAAAAAGTACGTCAAATCTGCTGTAGCGAAATAAGATGCTTTCAACAGATATTTTTAGCTTTCAAAATATTTTCTTCAGGAATGTATAAAGTAGTCGTAAGTGACTGAAAAAAGGAATTTTTGCCTAAGAAATTACAGGTTTCATTTGCTTTGGGAATTTTCTTAAATAAACATTAATTGTTTATTTAAGAAACAAGAATCACTGCTTAATTGTGATGTAATCCCCAGAAAGCAGAAATATGAACTGTGGACACTTAGAGCACATTGAAGTTTTGTTCTCAGTGCTGGCTGCACTCAGTTAAAGTGTACAGGCTTTGTTCAGCTGGAGCCAGCAATGTGCAAGTGAAGTCAGTGAGGGCTGTGTGTGAGGTTAGACCTGAATTAATCCCGGCAACAGTTGTTTACAAGGATGGTGGGGCAGCAGGAAGAGGCCGCTGGCTGTTGTGTGATCATGAAATACGGGAGGTTTCTGGGAAGCAGTGAGTGTTTGGGACCTTGCTGAGCGGAGGAGGGAGATCAGTGTGTGCTAACAGGAAGGCTGTTTAGATTTCCGACTATCTGACGTTCTTGCATTCATATACTCCCTCTGTCACCTCTTGGATATTCCCTCACAGATGTCAGGATTTTTTTCCACTCTAATCAGCCTATTCAGTTTATTTTACTTAGGGCAAATAATCCTGAAACTTTTCTTTCCCAAAGCGGAACATACTCTGGTTTTCTTTTTTACTGTTTTCCTAGTTGCAGTGCTATAAATGAGAGGATGTTTGCTCTGCTTATTAAATAATTGCTAAGGTACAAATCTTTTTCTGATGTTCAGGATTCCTTTGATAATAAAGATTTTGTCTGTTTCAGAAAAAAAAACAAAAAACCACACTGTTTTTAGTTTCTGTCCAACTTCAGGAATTAAATTCTGTTGCAACTGGAGAAACTCACCAATGAAAAATGCAGACAAAATTAATGAATCTGTTTCTATGCAGCTATGATAGATTGATGGCTGACTGAAAAAAAAAAAAAAAAAGTGTTTTATCTGATATTCTGTTTTATCTGATATTCTTCATTCTGGTTTGAAAGATCATAATTTTACTGTCCCATATAGAAAAAGAAATGTCCATGATTACTGTTATTGATGCATTTTATGAAATTAGCTTTTTTAGCCACCCAAATTAAATGACCTTGAAAGATGCTTAGATCTGTGGTAGCACATTTAGGTGCTACCTAAATGCTACCATATGCTACCTTAAGTGCATATGTTTTCTGTCTGCTAACCCTTTTTGTTTTTAAATGTGGGCTAATTTTTGCATGCCCACATGTTAACAGTAGGCATACACTTTGTACTAGAAAAGGGTTAGCAAGGGAATCTTTTTAGCATTGTATTTTCTGGAGTAGATTTGATGACAACACAGTAGTGTCTGTGAGGGAAAGTCATCTGGTTTCCTGCTTTTTTTCTTCTCATCCCTGTATATGTGATTATTTTATTCATAGATATCCATAAAGAAACTTCAAATGAGCTAGTGAAGTGAGGGGGCTGGGAAGACTATTTGATATTTAAATGAAATATCATGAAAGTCGGTCAGTCTTTTAGAAAACACAAAATATAAAATTAATTTTTGGGTTTTTTCATATCAATACAATTTTGTTGGGCTGTGCTAAATTAAAGAGACTTCTGTAATCATATTGTTTTCCTGCTTTGATTCTTAGCATTGGGTAGTCATGAGAAGATTGCATTTCTGCATATTTTTATTTCTTACTTGTGCCAGTTAAGAAGACTTTGCTTTATTTATTTGCATAAGCTTAGCCTTTACATCAGAAATGTTTCCACTTAGGCATTTTTCTGCATGTTTCTTTCTAACTTTTGCTAAGCAGTCACAGAAAGGTCAGCAAAAAAAATGCATGACAGGAAAGAAATCTGGTCCATTTTAATTAGATCTGTGCTTGGTTAACTCCCTTTCTGAAATACTTAGCATTTGTTAAGTTATCTTCTCAGCTTAACACAGTAGGTTAAAATAATAAAGTGAATGATGTAATTGAAACAAGAAAGATGATCTAAAATTAAAGTACATTTGTCTGAGCAGTAGTGGGAAGAGATAAGATAAAAATACATAAAGCACAGCAAGGTTTTCACAGCAAACAAAGTGAGGCTCCATGAGTGACCACTGGTACCTTATGTCATCTCTCTACATGCTTAAAATTAGAAAGATAGTGTGGGTCTGTTGATGCTTTGGGTTTTGGTTTTTTTAAACTCAGTTCTAAGAAAAAGAAACAAGAAGCTGGACAGTCTGGTGAGTTTTTGATGACTTATCATTCCCTGTTCTTCTAGATGGACCATGGACCACATCATATCCATATTTCTTAAGCATCAAACGCAAACAAACAAAACAGTACTGTATGAGTTAGTCCTCCCACTGTGCAGCAGATCTGCATAGTTTGCAACAGATAAGCCTGGCTGCTGCCCTGATGATTTTTTTAATTGTTTATTTGGATGGCCCTACCTTGTTTTGAATGTAGGTCTAGCTTTCTGTGTACATATAGAAGTTAAGATTGGAATGGTTTTGGAACTCTGTAATGTGTCATATATGAAATATAAGATTTTTTTTCCCTACTAATATGCAGTATTCTCTTTTCTGTTGTATTTTGCAGGAGCATCCATCTCTTGGGCAGCTCTCTGAGAAATTGATTGACAATAACATCAATGTTATTTTTGCAGTTCAAGGAAGCCAGTTTCATTGGTATAAAGTAGGTTAGAAACCTGATTTCTTATTTCGGTTTTGAAGGCAAAATATTTATACTTAAAATTAAAACTACATAAATTATTGTCTTTTTCATAGGATCTGTTACCTCTCTTGCCTGGTACTGTTGCAAGACAAATAGAATCCCAAGCAGCAAATCTCAATGATTTGGTGGTAGAAGCCTATCAGGTATGATGAGAGTGACAATGTTTTATGTAATATTTGTACATTTTTCACCTTTCATAGCCTGAAGTTGGAATTTCCAGGATTTTGGCTTCCATCCGAAGTCCACAAGGATATATTCTCTACTTTTCCTAATGTTCAGGTAGATAGGTGATACTATCTCATGATAGCTCCCAAAGTCCCAGGCTGTCAGGGTCTCAAAGTTAAGAGCTAGTGATTTTTTCTTACTGAGGATGCTTCTAAGTATTCTGTTTGATTCTCTGCACCTCTTGCTATATCACTTCAAAAGAAATATCTGATTTATTTGAATTTTGGTACCTCAGATGTTTAGTTACAGACCAGGCACCACTTTGTAGGCACCATATAAATTCAGAGCAAAAACACAATGCAGTATCTGGAGGGTTTTGCAGCATAATTTTTAGAAAACAAACAAGAGATGGGAATTTGCAAGGAGGTAGTTTGAGAACAGTGAGTATCATGAAAAGCAGTATTTATACTGCAAAAAGCAGTGTAATGACTTGGGAGTTTGAGGCATGGAAGTGAAGAAGAGTTTTGATAGGGTTTTGGGAGAGAACAATGGAAATGGCTTTGTGAACTCTTGCGTGCAGAGTGCATTCTTCTTGAATGCAATAGTCTGGGAAAGAGAAAATAATAATATGTAAAGCAGCATAAAGTCATTTTCCACAAATGCTTGATAGAGAATGGCAGTTTGAAAGTGAAATAGACATCTTGTTAGTGAAGGAGCATCAGCAGTTTTGTAAATGAGGCCAAGAAATAGCCATTTGATGTACTAGAGCATGGGGAGCCCATAGAGCAGCATCAAAATGAATGTGATGGGTTGGATGGTTGAATGCTGTTGTGTGGTTACACACAAACATGAAGGTTCAAAAAGTTGAAAACTCAGCTACAAAAGTATATGCAAGGTATCCACAGGTATCACTTTTTTTTATTAGTTGAATTTGGGAGGCTGAAATTATCCATTTTCCTTGCTTAGCCATCAGAATCAAGTAATTTGGTTACAGCAAATTGGCTATAATGAAGAGCCAGCCCCCATGTCTGTTCCTAATCCCTGGAGCGCTTTTGCACACATTTTTCTCACTGTCATGTTGGAGACACTGTGCAGAAGGCAAAGACATTCAAAAGCAAAGTTTAAGGCTAGTCAACTTGCAAAGAAGTTCTTACTGATACTGTGCTTCCTCTTATAAAATCGAGAGATCTCATTTTGAATATGGAGGTTTGCAGGAAGCTGCTGGCAAAAAAATTCTGAAGACCTTTTGTATGACACCTTTACACAGTCCATCCTAAATTGTAATACAGCTCTTACCCAGTGCAGGGCAAACATTGAAGGCAATAATTTAGTTCAACACAAGATTCAGTGGGACTTTCCTGGTCCAGCCACTCCCAGTTCGCTTTTGCTTTATTTTCATTTTTCAGACAGTGTCTTTCTTTCGTCCTAACCTCCACTGTATTTCACAGTTTGAGATTTTTATTATAGTTTTAGGGGCTTCTAATATACAAGCACATGGTGAAAAGATCTTGAATGTATTGATTTCTAGAAAAAAAAAGGACTTAGATAAGAAAATAGAATTAGTGTTAATAGTCAGTGACTGTAGGCCTCTTGCACCCTTGTTCTAGGCAGGGAAACCTTAGGTTTAGCTATGGAAAACCCTGGCTAAAAATCCCTGGCTAAAAAGCCAAAGATGAGTCATTAATTTTCAAAAAGTTACTAAGATAAACATGTGTTCAGATTCATGTAATTGCATTTCCAATTGTAGCAGTAAAAATATCCTACTAAACTCATTTTTTCATAGTAATATGGCAGGAATTTTAAAAATCCCTTTGTGCAATTTTCAGCTCATAGGTTTGTACAGAGCTTTAATAAGTTTTTAAGAGGTCAAGAAGCAGTATTTCTTCCTTGAAGGAAGCAGGATTTTAGAGCACATAGTAAATACAAGTTACTAAGTAGCTGGTTTCTTCATTATTTTTTATTGCAAAATGCCCTAATGAGAATCTGCCAATTGTTGACTTATATAGTCTTAGCTGACCCAGATAAATCAGTAAGAATAATCCCAATAGCGTTTAGGTCACCCTAAAGTTTGTTCAGAGAAAACTTCTTCAAGACAGATGCAAAATATCAGAAGTTTATAAACTGTCAAGTCAATTAGGAAACCTTTCTGCTGGTTGTATTTATGTTTGCTGTTGTATTTTAGGTGTGTGGCTAAAAGGCAATGTAGACTCAAACAATGAGCAGTTTTTGTTGCACGTTTGTTGGAATAGATTTCGAATTGCCAAAAATGCAGTCTCAAAACCATGTTACCAAAGCTGAAAACATTTTTATCTGGAATACCTAATCCTCTTTATCAGAACTGCCAGTTCACTGGTTGTGTGTATTTGGAATGTAATTGGGTCTTTACATGGGAAACAATGCTTTAATTCCTTCATTCACACAGACAAGCTTTCTTCATTTTTAGTCAGACATAGTAGTCATACTTGGTGTTAGTCACTAATGTACATTGTATTTTGAGATGCAATGCAATTAAAACTTATTTTCTGGTTACAGAAACTGATCTCTGAAGTGAAAATTCAAGTGGATAACCAGATCCAAGGTCTTAATTTCAATATCACTGCAATCTGTCCTGATGGAAGTAAAAAAACTGGCATGGAAGGATGTAAAAATGTGGGATATAATAAAGAAGTATGTTGATAGTTATCATTCTTCAAGGAACCGGAATACTTATTTTTCTGTTTGGTTGGGTTTCAATGGTGTGAAATCTTCTAAGGATTTACTTAAACTGAAAATGGATTTATGTGATTAATGATCACAGGCTCTCTATTATTCTCTGGGTTTATTTTTGCTGAATCTTATTTTAATTCTCACTAATCCCGTGGAACTAAGGCTCAAAGCTTTTCCTGAAAGCTAACGTCCATTAAAACTTTCCTTCTTTGTCCTCCACTGGGCACAACCACCACATCCATTGTGATGAAATCTGTACCTAAAGAGGTTGAAAGATAATCACCCAGTGGAAAAAAACCACTGGAATTTGTGTTTCTTGGGTCTGTAGTAGATGTCACCTTTCTCTCTTCTTGCTTTAGTAGTCTTCATGCATGATCAGGGTTGTGGATAATTAGTTTATTTTATAAATCAAATTAATAAAATAATTTATTCTCATTTGAATTGGTGCCACCTACTGAATGAAACGGAGCATCATGCACCATGAGAATTCAGGGGAAGATGTCTGACTGATGTAAAGAACGTGGTTTTCTTCCCAGAAAAACTTTTCTGTGCCTTCATATATTTATTTAATTGCTTGGAGTACTGGAGTAATTCTTTTAGCTTGCCAAGAAGAGGTCTGTGTTTCTGGAGAACAGGGTCAAGGAGTTCTTTCCTGCTTGACATGTACATATGTCTCAGCTAGTGTGATTTTACTTGTATGTAGAAATAGCAAAACAAATCAGTAGTTTAAATGTGTGAATTGCAATGTACATTTCAATGTATTTTATGCTCATCTGAATTTTGTCTGCATGCTGCTGATTAGCTTCTACAGTTTGTGGGAGATTTGCTGTTTTTACTCCTAATGCATCTTTTCTCCACTGTTGTTCTCTGGGCATGTCATAAGAAACAGGACTGGAATTTTTTCTGTTTAATGAAAAGAAAAATATTTATATCTGTTTCTTTTTAATAAAAAGCCAAGCCAGTTGATCGTAAAAGATTTCATGTGGTCCTAAACCTCTACTGCTGTTGAAAAAGAGCCATCCTTAAGAGATTAATTTATTTTAACTGTAAATCCTTCTTTCAGTATTTGTTTACAGACAAAATGCTTTTCCTTAATTCTCACATTCCTTTCATTGTCTAATCCTTCTTCCTTCCTTTTCTTACCAAAACACAAAGTGGATTATATTCTGGAAGAATCCTGTGGCCTCTTCAGGGTGCAAAACTAACTTTGGCTATTAGCAAGTTTCATGGTGTTGTAATTATTTAGTCGCAACAGGTTCAATCTTTCTGCTCCTGTGTGTGAATGTGCTGATTGTGTGAATCAAATTTCTGTGCTGATTGTGTGAATCAAATGTCATGACTCATATGCACGACATGATTTGCCCTTCCCTCTCATTTCCCTGCCATTCTTCCAGTGCTGTTTTGTACATGAAGATGATATTTTCTGGCAGGGCTTTAATGTTGAATAAAAAGCACATTCCCTAGTGCAGCCTGAGCTCCCCACGTGATACGCACCTGCTGTATGAATCAATTCTCCATAGCCACACTTCTGCCCTGTAACCCAAGGGAAGAAATCTCATGCATGGGGAGTGTGGGCAGCTGAGGGGTTATGTGTGTAGTGGCACATTTGAGAAACAAGAAGAAGAAAGCAAAGGGTGAGACAAAGCCTGTGTGCCCCCTCAATATGACATTAAGTGCGTGTTTCTGCACAGCATTCTTCTCCTGTTGTCCGTGTAGGCAGCCGCAGCCCCACTCTCCACAAAGCCACCATTGTCCCCAAGGGCTGGGTTGTTCTCGTGTGGGGGCGCAGCGGGAGGGAGAGACAGTGATGAGAGATGAATGGCCTTAGTATTTGCGGGCAGTTTCAACCTCATATGTAATCAGTTTCTTGGGATTTCTCCTTTTTTATTTGGAAATCTTTATTCCTTGGTAGTAAAGGTTAAAGGTACTTGCTTCTCTTGCACTCCCTTCTCACTTTTTCTTCCTGGTTACATTTTCTCTGTGAGGAGGCTAGAAAGAGTTGTTTTGCGTCAACAGGCTGAAAAAATACAAAACCTTAGAGAGAATACCCTGTCAGAAGCATACTGGTCAAAAAGAAAACCAAAACACAATTGTGAAATACAAGATTGATATCTATTGTGTCACATGTGTCAAAAATCTTTGGTGGTGATTGATGGAAACTCTATGGCAATCACCTAACCACCAAAATGATCCTTAGTCCTTTGCTAGGACTACAAAAAGCCATGGGAGCTGCTGCTGTAGTGGGCACTGCTGGGATGAGGACCTGGGGCTTGGTGGTTATGGCCGTGGCATGGCAGGAGCTCAGCACTGGGTCCACTCTGAAGCAGCACTTGGTCTGCCTGGGAGCACAGGAAGAGCAGGAAGATTGTCTTTCTCTATCCCTGTTCAAGGAACTGGGAAAAGTAATCTGCTGCTAAGGTGCGAGCCAATTCTGTTTTAGTAGGAGTAGCTAGGGCCATCCAAAAGCCTGTGTAGTTTCTATGCACATGACCATTTCTGCAGCAGGACATTCATTATAGATTCTTTTTATGAAGAGTACCTCTGTTTGTGTATTCTCTTGCTCTGTCTAATCCCAATTCTCACCTGAGTATTTCTATGATATGTACACATTAAATAATAGCAGGAGGACTGTGATGGTGTTTTTGTTTCCATTTAGTTTGTATTAAACTTGTCTTTTGCAACTATGCTTTCTTAACTTGTGAAGTAGACTTCTGTCAATCTTCTGTTGTTAGGATTTTAACTGTATTTGTGCCTATCATTACTAATATATCATGTTTGGCAAGTGACCACTGAGTATTTTGCTATTACCAGCTAGTGCACATTCACGTACAATATAAGTTTCTGCTTTATTTAGGTGTTAAAAATTTTAAGCAAGTTTAAGCAAGAAAATAATAATAATAATGTAAAATCTCAATTTCTTCTTAGGTACTTTTCAACGTATCAGTTACAATGAAAGGATGTCATACAACTGGAGGAAGAAAATACGCCATACTTAAGCCAATTGGTTTCAATGAAACCGCCATTGTCAATGTGCAGCAAAGCTGTGCCTGCCAGTATGGAGACAGCACAGGGCACACAAGAGTGTGGGCTGATGAAACTTCTCCTGACAGCAAACAGTCCCACTGCAGTGACAATGACTGTAGTTCTAACAGAGACACACTTCCCTCAGAGAGGTGCAGGCAACACCAGGACCAACCCGTCTGCAGTGGTCAAGGAAATTGCATTGATGGAAAATGTTTCTGCCACAAAAACAAGCTAGGCAAGGTGTATGGCAAGTACTGTGAAATGGATGATTTTTCCTGCCCATATCACCAGGGAAACTTATGTTCTGGTAAGTTGCAGTATTTATATCTGTATTTTCTTGTTTTGTTTTGTTTTCTGAGGCTAATGTGCATGATGTGCATCTGAAAACAATTATATAAGGCTGTTAAGAATGAGAATTGTTTGTGCAGAATTAGTGTGGGCAATGTCCTGAACATCCTGTTAGGAATTCACACTCCTGGGCTCTCTTCACCACAGGCATACACACTGTCTTCTAAATATCACCGCTGTTTTCTAGGGGATACATTGCTTTTTTTTCTAAGTTTAGCTATTTTAATATTTAAAACTCAAAATTCATAATAAGTAATAATACTGATTTCTCAAAAAGTAACATTATTTCAGAAAGCTAGTTGATACATTTCAGTGTAATGGGAATATGAGATACTGAGAGATTAAGAAGGGATCATAGCTTTCAGATCAGATTCTAATTTTCTACTACCCTAAATGAATCCTGTGAGATATAAAGTGGCACTTGATTTCAAATACTGGTGTAAACACTAACACTATTTAGAATGCCTGCTTCAGAAAGGAGACTCTAAGTTAAAAAGGCTTGTTAGAAATTGTTATTCTTTTTGTAATCTGCTTTACGGTAGGGAAGAGGAAAAAAGAGAAAAGAAAGAAAAAGAGAAAAGAAGGAAAAGGAAAAGGAAAAGGAAAAGGAAAAGGAAAAGGAAAAGGAAAAGGAAAAGGAAAAGGAAAAGGAAAAGGAAAAGGAAAAGGAAAAGGACCTGACTTGTGCACATGAACTTGATACTCCTTCTCCCACTGAATCTTGCTGTTTATTTGAATAGAATGTTTTCTTGCTAAAGAGACGTTTGTTTAGTTTGCCTGAAGACTATTTGCCTAGTCATTGTGTAATTCCTAATCTCCATTCCTTTGATCCAAGGCAAAGGGGAAAAATTTTAGTAAAAGGTTTTAGGATGACATCATGGTAACAACATTTGGTCAACTTAACAATGAACAGTAGCCTTAAATATGTATCATGCCAGTAATTTCAGTCCAAGTTGTTAACTTAAAAACTAATTAGAAAGTCCAGGTCTAAATTTGCTCTGTTTAATGTAAAGCACAAGCAATGCAAATGTATTGTATCTAAAAATTTATTTTCTATGATTTCATGGAAGCATATGACTCCAGACTCTCTGTGTTGTAGGTAATGGTGAATGTGAAGGTGGTAAATGCAAATGCTTTGCTGGCTGGGAAGGTGATCGCTGCGAGTGCTCATCACAATCAGCAAAGCACTGCCTGAATTCAAAGGGCCAAATTTGCAGTGGAAGAGGAAAATGTGTATGTGGAAAGTGTGAATGCACAGATCCAAGAAGCTTTGGCCGTTCCTGTGAATATTGCCCTACTTGTAACAAAGCCTGTGAAGAAAACTGGTATGTTTCTTGTGCTGGACTTGACTTTTTCACTCCCTAGTGTTGAAACATGAAGAAATAATTCTGCTTGGCTAGATGCTATATTTCTTAGCTATTTAGACTGTAGGAAAATGCTACAATTCATACTTGATACTTTTCTCTGTGTAGTTGGATTCACACTGTCAATTAAGAGAATTGCATGTCAGCGTCTATTTTAACCATTTCATTCTTTATATGAAATCTTCTGGGTAGGAAATAAAAGCCATAAATTTGTATTTTTAAAAATGGAAAATAGATCCTACTTTTGAATGCCACCAAGTCCAATAATATTCTCTATATTTGTTTTTGCACACCCCTTGTGCTTCTAAGCTGAAAGCGGGAGGTGTGGAACCAGAGCAGTACCTGCACATTGTCTGCCATTGATCAGAGAGCAGACCTGCTCTTGTCCAGAGAACAACATTCTTCATTGCCCAGTTTTAAAACACTTAGTCTTTTCCATGCTAATCTTAAAGCATGTCATTTTTCCTTACCTGTGTAAAGGAAGGGGCAGTGTGGAGGCTGAAATGAGCAAGCCCCAGAGGAGAGAAGCTAGACCAGACTCTCAGTGGTGCACTGCATGGTCCTGGCATACAGAGCAAATGAAGCCTTTTCCTTGGGCACGGTTCTTCTGCTCCCTCTCATCATGTAATGTTCTGCACCTCACTGTGGTGCAGAGGGTGAAAGATCAGCCTTTTATTAGAAAGGTCACTGTGCTCAAAACAGATTGTTTATTTGTATTGATTTCAATTACAGCTCCTCATTTCAATTGCAGCTCCTCTAGTGAAAATGCTGGAGAGCCAAGCTTGGCCACATCTGGAAAGGTTGCTGCTAAGATTTCACCAGATAAAATGCAGTTAGCCTTTCTGGCTTTCACTTGTTCAAAGTCACTGTGAAATGCATGCCTTTGATAAATTCAGAAGATGGCATATCTTCATTAAAAATTCAGTCAGGGCTTTTTTGGAATCTCTTGTGACATCTGTCTCCTGCAGGGCTATACAGTGAAGACAGTAAGACTGAGAGCAGTGCCTCCCACTTGTGCTGCTCTCTCTCTAAACTGTCCAGCAGTGCAGACTTACTTGGCTTTGTCTTAACACAGCATCCAAAAATTATTGGCAAAGCTGTTTCTTCCACCTATCTCTACCCTTCAGTTCCAGCATGCATCCAAATGAGATTGGTAGGTAAGGAAAGACTAGGATGGAACTGGAAGCTGAAAGCTGAAGAAAGGGTGCTGGACTTTAGCTACACCCTGTGACAAACACTCATCACAAAGGCAGAGCAGGGATCAAATGAAGGTGGCTCAAAGCCCAAGACATGTTTTAGGTCACAACTTCTGACTAGCTGGTTCTGAGAAGCATCAGAGGGATAAAATGCTGAGAGAGGCATCACATTTCAGAAAAAACTAAATAAATGTCGCAATGTTTTTACTAACAACAGGAAAGCATTATGTGCAAGCAATACGTCAGCCTGTTGATACAATCTGTTAAAGGGAAGTGCAGAGAAAGACATAGGTTTTTAATTATATTTTTTATTTTATAGGAACTGTGTTCAGTGCCATCATTCTAACAATGCATCTCAAGCAACACTTGACCAGTGCACAACCTCATGCGCTTACCTACTGCATTATATTGACTATACTTCAGGTATGTGGCATTTTCTAGGTAATTTAAAAAAAAAAAAAGATTAAAATCTATTTGGATTAATAATTGAATTTGCCAGTGTTGGAATGTCTTTCAGAAGTATGTCACATTATTACAATAACAAAGAAAGAAATCAGGAAAAAGAGAAAAATCATTCGTAGCTTCAGGGAAAGTAAAAGATAAATAATAACAGGAAATATGATTTTCAAGCATTGAAAATCGTTCAGTTAAAATCGTTCATTGAAATCGTTCAGTTTTCCCAGCTCCTTGAGAAGTCACATCTAATAATGATGAATCCTGCCTGAGCAATGCTTAAAGCAATATTTAGAAAAATCTGTTATGGCATCTGTATGTTTTATTACTTTGAATATGCTTATATTATTTGACATTACCAGAAACAAGGAAGAAAGAAGTAGAATGCTTACCTCGAGTTCAGTAATGTTTCAATGTTCCTTTCAAGTATAAAAAACTGCAGTTATGAGGACTGTGGAAGAATAAAATCTTTTTTAATAAAATCTCATAAAGTTTACTCACTCCATGCTGCAGCAAAAATGCAGGTAAATGGTGACCTTATGTCTCTTCACATTTATATAAATCTTTTATTCCTACAGTTCATGAATGAGGAAACTAACTGTGAATACTTTTTCATAACTTTAGTGTTAATTAAGGAAATCTTACTGTGTTAGTCTACCAGTGAGGAGGGCACTGGACAAGGATTCAATAAACCACATTTTCTTTCATATTTTATCAGTGATCTTCACTGTCATCTTGTGAAGATTGAATTCTCTCTGCGCCAAACATCTCTAATATTTCATCCTCTCTATTTCAGCTATAAACTCACTTGTCTACAGAGAATTTATGGTGAGCAATACAATGAAGCCTGTCTTAGTTCTGTAGATGAAAGGAGAAATAGTTTCACCATTTTTCTACAATGGGTCTCAATCTGAATTGCCTTTCCTGATATGCCCAATTTTAAAAGCTTGCATATGACAACTTTTCCTCTTAATTCCCCTTAAGTTATTTTCCCTTAATTTTTTTCAGGCTCATGTTACATTTATGCATGATTACTAAGTGTTGGATACACAGCATACTGTGTTAGAGGGATGTGCCTCTTCCATACGTTAGGCTTTACCCGTGTGTTTTCCTTTTGTTGCAGATTGCTTCTCTGGACGAAACTACTTTAGAGTCTTTTCCATAATCTTTATAGTTACCTTTCTGATCGGATTGCTTGTTGTCCTTATCATCAGGCAGATAATTCTGCAGGGGAGTAGCAATAAAGTTAAATCTTCATCTGATTACAGAGTATCTACAACAAAGAAGGTAATTGATTTCAGAGCCATCATCTTCAGTAATCTTTTTCTTGCATATAAAAGTTAGCTAATTGCTGATAAAAATTGTATCTTCTCCTTCAAGGATAAGATGTTTTTGCCTACAGTTTGTACAAGAACAGTAACATACAGACGTGACAAACCAGAGGAAATAAATATCGACATCAGCAAGTTGCGATTAAACGAAACTTTCAAGTGTGAATTCTGAAGACTGCAAATGTCTATTTCCATCATGCTCAACTTTTAAAAAGTTACCTTTTGTACTCTGTGGGAGTCTTGACTGTTGCCATATGGTTTTGTGTCATGCATTTTGTTGAATACTGTAACAAAATGATATGTAAACATATTCACGTTATGTGATTATGTTTGGAACTATAGCTGCTGTATTTTTAAAAAATTTTTTGAAAGAGAAATGTGCATTACTACTGTTCAGAAAAATTAGTGTTGATGTAGCACTTTAGCATATTCTAATTTATTTAGTTATGGCCTAGAATGTAGATACAAACTGGTCTGACAAAGCACTGATCTCACTCTACATGTAGCTAGTACTGATGTGCTCTGTGGGAATGGACAAAAGCTGTGACTGAAATATTAACATTGCTGTATATTATAGCAATAGATGAAACTATTAAAATGCTCTTAAATAGAGTAAATGGTACTTTTATAGTTCTCTCAGTCAACAAATTCCACTGATTTGTCTGCTTGCATCTCTTATCTTTTCCTCATAAAAATGATGGGATTAAATGAGTGCTTAGTTCCTGGTATGGGTGTATATTGTGTGTGTGTATACACACATATGCATGCACACACAGGTAAATTATATATATAGGTTTTTTATATGGTTGACGTCACTTAAAGATAATTTATATCTGATAAAGAGTAATTTTTAGCTTTTTTACTTTTTTAAATATAACCCCCCCCCCACTTTATACAAAATTTGAGGTATTTGGAAACTGAGTGGCTACAGAAAATGAGAGTTTCTCTGTCCAGCAGCATACTCTACATGATGATCACTGCCAGCAGACTTCACCTTTAGAGTCAGCAGCATCAATTCCATTGCAAATAGATAAATTACACCAGAGCTGTGTTTGGTTTGCTAGCTACATGTCAGTGTTTTGCCAAAAAATGATTTTGATCTTTTTGTATGATGTCAGATATAAGTCTGATTTTACACATGCTCTTTTTCTCTATGTAAATTAGTTGATGAGATTAGATTTTGTAAGTTTTTTTTGTAACTACTTCAGTTTTTGTGACTGTGCATTGAGAAATGTGTCCAGTGTGATGGGGAAAAGAACCTGAAATTTAGAAGTAGGTAAGGAAAATAGGAGTCTTTTACTCAAGAGAACACATTAATTGACTTTACAAATACAGATCAGATTCTGCCTTCAGAAAGAGGCAAAACTCTTCCAAACACGGTGGGACCAATATAAGCTTATCCGAGAGCAGAATGTGAGCTACAAAGTCAAGCAGAAGCATTTTTTTACCCCTGAAACCAGCTAGAGTGGTAGAAGATGTGTTATTGTTATATGCTTGTTGGAAATATCAGTCTGATTTACTAACTCTATGCTGCTGAAAGCCTACAAAAAATCTGATCAGCCTCTGATGCACTAACACCTTGCTGGCAAAAAGAAAAATCATCACAGAAGACAGTGTATCATTTTTGCAACATTTATACGAAGACTAAATATTGTCACTCTTTGTCATAGATAAGAGTTACAGAAACAAAGCAGGACTTCCTTATGTGCAGTTTTTGTGTTTCCTATTCTGTATTTCTTCTGTTAATTCCCACTGAAACTGGAGGAGTATGAGGAGTAAAAGGAAGGCAGGATGTGGAAAAATGATGAGTGTTTTATGAATGTTAAGTTTCTTGGGTAATGGATCAAGTGGGATTGAGAAAAATAATATACAGACAATGGGCCTTTCATTAGTCATAAAAGCTCTTAACTTTAGGGATTGTTTTTTAAAAAAAACCTGTAAACTGGACTATCAAATGTTCCTAAAGCAGTGTCCAAAGTAGGCCCTGGGCTTTCTACCACTTACGTAAAAGTGTCTCATTTAACAAAAAGAGTGTTTCTTTACACTGACCCTGACTTTGGTGATACCTTAATTATAGTAATTTAGTTATAGATTAATTCTGTAATCTATCAAGTATAACTTAAGCTCTCATTTACTTTTAAAACACATAGGACCATTTTCCTCCTGTGTAAATTAAAAGATTCCAAACAATTGGCTTCATTGGATAAAGATAAAAGATTGATAAAGATTGACCTGCTGTTACCCGTGTTACAATTCATGGCTGTTTGTGACTGGGAAAGAATCTCTGGTTGTCTATTAAACTTAACAGAAAAAAAAAATTTAGTGCTTAGTGGAATATATCAGGGTATATAAAAAAAGAGATTAATTATGTTCTTTCAACAGTGTGATAAACCCTTTAAAAAAAAGATTCCTCAGAATGCATTTTCACCCCATAATGGCCTTTAAAGCATGTACTAAAGCATTTACTGAAGTGATAACTATCTGTTTTTCTTTAGAAATTACTTTTCACTGTTAGAGGGAGTTAAATTTTGTGGGTAGGGGACAATGGAACTGGGTTCTTGGTGGAAGAAAGACTTGATCTGTAATACCCATCTTCCAGACACATCATGCTGCTACTGCTTTTCTTCTGTAGCACTTGGTTGGCATTGCAGTGCTGTCTGTGAAGGGGCACAGCCAGTATTTCCTTATCAGACACCTGCCTGAATGTTTAAAATGCTCTGGTCAAATCGAGCTGGTTCACAGGACAAATTGCACTGTAAGCTGCTTGCTGTCCTGAGATTAAAAAAATGTATATTTAAAAAAAAAATAAAAAGGAGAAATTAAAAAAAAAAAGGGGGGGGGGGGGGAAGCTTTTTTGCATCTCCCTCATGGTTTTGCTGTATTGTGGAAGAGGCTGGTGAAAGAGAATAAGCTGCTGCTAATGTGACAGGTCAAGGCTTTTAGAAGGCTCATGGGGAGCTTATACAGAGCAGGATTCTTGGGAGGAGGCTTTGTTTCTAGGGATGGAATCTATCCATGAGAAACTCTGGCTTTGCTTGGTACTTGTTTCCCTCTGCCTTTGACCATGTTTTTCAGAAGAGCTGCTGCTGGAGATGAATAGCTCAACAAAAGCCTCACTATTTAGGGAGCTGTGTTCCCTCAGCACATGACCTTAAATGAGAAAGCAGCCTTTAATTCACAAGGAATTTCTTCAGTGATTGCAGAAGGACTGTGCTTCCTATAGTGCTTAATATGGGAGATATTAAAGACAAATTAGTTCATATTAGTTTTCAATGTATTGTGCATCAAAGATGCTCATAAAAATAGGGGAGAAAATAACTAACCTCAGAATAGAATGTTCCAGAGTTCTCAAATAAAACTTCTTATACTGGGCTTCTTCAAAAGAAATTAAAAAGAAGTGAAATAATGTTACTGCATGCTTATATCCAAAAATATACCACCAGATACTGTTGTGTCTCATCATTGGTTTGGGGAATTGTTTTTAGATTTGGTCCCACAAACAGAGCATCTGCATGACTTTTCACAGCATATTTGTTACTGTTAAAATCTATATGTATAATTTTCAAATTCTAGTTCCCCTTTTTTAACCTGTGACTGGTTATTTGCCTAACACTTCAGCAATTGCATGTTTACCTAATTAAAAAGTATATATTTTCTTTCAGTTTTTTGAGTACTGTAAAATGAAGAAATGCCATGAAATAGTTATTTTCAAGCATCATGACTACCCTAATAAGACTGCTGCAGAAGCATGTGGGAAAATAGTGGTTTCATCCAGAAAACGTGCATATGGTATGCAAGGAATTTTCATTGTCCCCAGCTGAAATTCCCTTACATTTGCAAGGATGTTAAAAGTGAACCTTAAATAGGAAGGATGTTCGTATGGGCATAGTTTACATTTTATCTATTATTTACAACTGGATTTATTTTTTCCTCTCTATGATGTCATGAAAATGTGCTATGTAAAGCATTCTTCAGACTGCAATGTAAAAATATTATTTTCCCAGTCTGATCATATGTAATATTTATTTCCTGCTTAGTGTGCATACCTAAATGGACGTGTTTTGTAAACCATGGGAGTAAATGTGTGAAACAGCTTCAAGCAACTCTCCATCCTAAAAGTAGACATAAGGTCTGGTGATGCCCAGGGCAGAGACATGCAAGGGCATGGCTGCCTGTGTGGGGACTTCAAGAGGGACAGTGCTGGGGCTGCCCACAGCATCCCTGCAGGGATGGTGCCCTGAGATCTCGCTTCACCTTTTGTCAGGGCAGGAAACCTCTTCCAAGTAGGTTGGCTTGGCAGCAGCGGTGTCCTAGGTTTGCACTGCAGGCACATGGCCCCACCCTGGGACTGCATTATGTGCAGCCTGAACCCCAATGCTGTGGGCTTTTCGCATCTTTATTCATCAGAAATGCCTCCACACAACCCAGCAAGGGACAGCCTGTAAACTTGGATGCTGCAGACCTCCATTAAATCTTCCAGGGAGCATTTGGGCACCAGCCCCTGGATCTCCACCAGCCAACCTTCAGGAATGTAAGCTGTAACTGAAAAGGGCACTTCTCGCAGAGGCATTAGTGCTGAGTCACTGCTGGGTGACACCTACTCTGCCCTGACTGTGAGTGACGCGTGGTGCCAATGTCCTGGCTGCCCTTTTGTGAGAGAGGGGAAAGCAGAAATGAAGCAGTAGTTAAGAAAAACACTACTTTTTAATTCTGATCTTGAGACTGTTCTGATGCACAGTTATCTGTTGGCTCTTTCAGAGAATTTAAAGTCATGGAGAGGGAGAAATAAGGTTAAAATTAACCAGTGGGAATGCATCTCGACAGCAAGCCAAATCAGTGGGGTTTCAGTGAGACCAAGCCAGCTCAGAATGGTTGGCCTCTCTGGGGGTGGGTGGGGGAAGAAGAAACCTAAAATTTCTGGATTCTTAAGCTTAGAAATGCTGTTCTGAATTGCAAGTTCTCTTTGTTTACTCTTCTGCACATGCTTTGAAAAAAAGGTACCTATTTAACTAAAAAAACAAAAGAAAAATAGCTATCTGGCATTTGTTAAAATAATGGCTTCTGTCCAAATTCTAATATTTTGTCCTGATATCTATATTGTATTTGGGCTGGTTTTGTTATATTTTGAAGGAAGATGTTGAAAGTTGAAAAAGTCTCTTGCAGAGACATTAGTTTTGGATTAATTCACTGTGCTGACATCTTCACTCTTACCTACTACTGCTCCAAAAATAATGCAACTTTAAAGTGTCTTACTTAGCGATTGTGTGACAGCTATTAATAATACTACACTTTTAAACTTTCTATTTAACCTATACTACCTTTTGTAAAAAAAAAAAATAGAGGTAAATAATGTGTCTCTAGATTTTATGCATAGAGAATGTTAGTAAGGGAAGAGGTTTTAAATTTAATAACTTCTTAGTGCTCATTTTACATTTTAAATGATACTTTTAAATCACTACTTTTGTTCATCTGGAAATATACTGAATATTTTATTATTTAAAATAGTATACTTTTTTAGCTGTTTTATTAATTTCAGTCGACTACTAACTTCTATTGTGATATTTATTAATGAATTGACACTGTAGCATATTGAGATGTTTATTTTTCTATCAGAGCTGTAACAACTATGACATAGCATTATTTTAATGCAACATCATTGTACTTGCTCTCTAAAAAATAAAACCAATATTTAATCCGTATCAATTTTTCATATTTTTAATGTTAAATATGTTTGTGACAAGGAAGAGATGTTCACCTCCTTTTAAAAGTATAGAGCACATTCATTAAGGTGCACAGATGTCTGCAAAGGGAAGAATATGATTGTGACTATTTTAAAATTGAACAACACTGTGTCCAGAGGGATAAAATACAAAGAATACCTTGTTTATCAGATGTAGGCGAATAGATGGATGCACATTCAGGATGAACTTTGAGAAGATGGGAAGGAACACAACACCATTCATCAGTCTGGAAGTGCAGCTGGTTTACCTTGCCCAGCCTGACTGAAATATGAATGCACCAGGAGGTGTTACGACTTTGTAGGGGACAAGAAGATATTTCCTGTATAAATAAAATCTCTAGATTGATAGGTGGTTGTGATAGCCACTCTTTTTGCTTTGTTGGGTGGTAGAGAAGCTGGATTTCTGGGAATGAGTAAATCTCTCTGCAGATGCCTCTTCTATGCCACTCACTGGACACTTGGGTCACTTTACAAATACTGGTGAAAACATAGCAGTGGTGGGGAAGATGATACATTCTGGTTTTGAGCAGAATCAGTCATAGCATTTGCTTTGCACAGTGTCATGAAATTGCTCTTGAAAAGGACTTTACATGTGTCCTATATACATAAATTCAAAATTTGCCATGACGCCTCAGTAAGAGACACCTGTGGAACTAAGACACCTGCCAGACATCACCGGTAAAACTACCTGTCCACACTTCTAACATGATCCAGTTTTTGCTTTCGGAGTGAGAGAGCTAGAATCAAGTGACAACTGATGTGTTCTCAGTCATCATGTAACTTAGTGTCCAGGACTTAACAATAAAAGAGAAAAACTAAGGAAAAGGTCAAAACTGGAAAATTAAAAAAAAAAAAAAAGTAAATATCACAAGGATGATCGGTTAATCTTTGTTGCTTCTTTTATCAAAGCAAGGAACATCATCCCAATATATGTGTGGTGAGACTGAGTCTGAGAAATTTTCTTTGACAGATGCCATAATCAGCCTTCACTGACACCCAGAGCAAGCACATGCAACCAATTCTACAAACTGAAATACACATTTTCATTGAAAGCTCTTTATTGAGGAAACATTAACATTGTCATTACTCAGAGCAAACATAAACCTAGCTCTGAATTTGAGACATACAATTCAAGCATATAACTTGAGCCAGTGCCATAGGCCTCCATTTTGCCATTTGGCGGTAATGTTGAAGCTAAGGTTTTGTTAACATGTCACCTATAGACAGTGATCCTGGCACCAAGCAGTGTTCCATATCCTGTACATTGTGAAATGATGGTAAGTGATTTGTATAAAATCTTTCCTTCTTTCTTTTTTCCTGTGTTCTGACACCCATCAACTAAGTCATGCCTATATACCTTCAAATACCCAGGTAATGACAGGGTTTTTGACATTAGTGGCATTGTATTCAGCCCTTTTTTACCCATATATACAAAGTTGTCAGCAAGGGCACTACAGTACCCTAATTTGTCCTAATGTAACTCAACTGCTATTTTGTTGCACATGCCATTGCCAAGGAAAAGGCTTGCTGCCCAGAATCTCCAAAGAGAAAAGAAACCTAAGTTACAGCCTCTAAAGCCCGAGGAGGAAAGAGATCCTGATTTCAGCCTTTTTTTTGACACCAGTCGTGTAGGTGTATGTTATTACAGAATTTCTTTGCCTGTGTGATTCCTTTTGTGGTAGGTGCAGAATTTGGTCCAGTATTCAGAGAGGATGGCATTAGGCAGAGTTGCTTTGAGTGAATATCTGAATATGCCTGATGACAACCAAAAGATGATGATTAGAATTAAGAACAAAAACTTTGTTAACAGACTGATTTTGACTAGAAAAGAGTTAATCTGAAAAGTGGGTGGTTTCTTTTACTTTCAGGTCTGCAAAAAAGACAAGAACCTTGGAAATGTATTCCTGCTACCCCATGTTTAAAACCAAACAGTTTAATGTATTGTATGAAGCAAATAAAAATTTAGTTTTTCAGTAACCCAAATGGTCTGAAGCTGTGATTAGAGCATGGGTGCTGTCAGTTCTTCTGGCTTCTCATCTTCTGCTTGGGAGGATTGGAGTGGTCCAGGTTGGGTTGGGCTGTACAGAATTCATATAAAGTAGATGTAGGCTACCAGTCTGATTTATTAGCACTCAAGAGGCCCCAACATTATCATCTGGTTCCTCATTCCAGGGTAACTGTGGTGGGTGGCAGAAAGCGTAGTTTTCCTTATTTTTTGCAAACCATTCTGTCTCCTCAGCACAGAGCATAGTCTCTGATTATTTTCTTGGCCTTGAACTGCATGATTCATGAAGGACAGTTACTGTTTAATAAAGATGATGTATATCAAGCAGATAAAACTAAATTATTAACCACAAAAGCATAGTAATGCCAAGTTATGTCACATATGCTTATTGAAATCAGTACATGTGATGTATTCCTTTCAACTCTGCAGCTTGCCAAGTCCCCCTTTTGGGGCTATAAGCCTCATCCTAAGCCTCTTGTTTATGCCTGAGCAATCTGGAGGGCCCAGGACCTGTTTCTGAGTGGTGTTCCTCTGCTCTCAAAACTGTTTACAGGAGAAGCCTTTCCCACAAACCCCCTTCTGACATTTTGGGCTTTGACCGTAGCCTTAACACAGGCATTCTGAAAGCATTATTGAGGCTTTAAGATTCATGGCTACACCACTAAGGAGACGGGGACATGATAGCAAATGGATTTTTCACAAAATTTTTCGGCATACTTTTGCTTTGCTCTAGACAAAGCAGGTATTTCAAAGACTTGTGCAATTTAATCATGGCGCTCTCTAGATTGTCCTTGTCTTCAGGAGTGTTTATGGTTGGTTTCTTTCCTTGAATCATTTTACAGCTGCATCCAGGCTCCTACGGAAAAAAACTCAAACCAACAGCTAAAATAAATACATCCGGTCTTTCTCAGCTTCTTGTGCATCTCTCTATATCTAAATTGACCTCTACCTGTGTTTTCTTTGAAAATTGCAGACACAAGATCAGAGGGCTTAATCAGGAAACAGCTGATGAGGAAAGCTTTATTTACTTTTGGGCAGAAAAAACAAGTTAAAGTCTGTAATGCAAAGCTAAACAGAGCATCTCTGAACTTGGTCAGGTGCAGTCCCATTCCCCTGCTCCTTTCCAGAGTTAAGAAGTCAGGGCTATTTCTTGGTATACTAGCCAGTTGTCAGATACCCACAGGAATTCTCATGCTGGAAGCTTTACATCACAGCTTTCGCAAAGTGTAAGCAGCATACAAACTCCAGAGACTTATTTCACTTCTAAGATCCCCATTCTGATGACAATTTTTATAATTTTTAAGTGTTTCATCCCATATAAATTCAAGTATGTGTTTGTCCACATATTCCATCGAAATTAACTTTTCCTAAGCATCAAGTCCATCAGGCCAAGCAGTCTGTCAGTCTATACGCAGACATAGTCTCACATACCTTTTTTGTATATATTTAAAATGGGATTCCTCCCCTAATTTCATATGCATAGTAGGATCTTCCTTTTAAAATTCCTGCATATATCCCAGTTTCTGTTAATGGCTAGGTTGCTATCATGTCCAAACTGTGACTTGAAATGTTCCCCGGTGTTCTTATTTATTCTTTGTGCTTTTATCCTTTTTTGGCTGCTGCCTAGCACACTAAACTTAAAACATAGAAGACAGACACAGCACCTTACGCAGGGATTTTTGGTTCACAAATAGGTCCTAATCATGATGTCAAAAATAATAAATGAATGCTTCCTTAGCCAGTTTTTATCTCATGCCTTTGAAAGCAGAAGTTTTTTCCTCATGCCTTTCATTTTTTTTTAAAAGAAAGAATCATTTGGCCCAAAGAAAGGAGAGATAATGTGTCAGATCATTTTGCAAACCCAAAAAGTGTCATTCTCAGGAGGAAGATTTATTACAGTGTGACAGATTGAAAGTGTTTCACGCTGTCTAAAATGAAAACCGAGTAGGTTAATTTCCAGACCTAAAACCAAACAAACTCTGGTTTCAACAATTTTGTTCAAGGTTCACTTCTGTGAAATTTTGGGCCCTTGTGGCTCAGCTGCAGACTGTGTTAGGAGTGAACATGCTGAGCATCTTTGAATATCAAGTCCTTAAAGTCCCCTTTGATATCAGATATTTAGGAATGTTAATGTAATATGTTGTATTCCTTCTTTAAAAAAAAAACACAATCTTTTACAGAACCTGTTTGGTAATCCAAAACATAAAAAGCTTTATTTATTGTCTTAGCTGATGTTCTCTCTTGGGTTACAAAGAATTTGTGCTAGTACATATTGTGGAGTATTCTTACATTTTCTATTTCTTCCCTTTTCATTCACCAAAAAAAAAAAAAAAAAAAAAAAAAAAAGTAGTTTGGATTTGAACTATCTGAAAATAATGCAATGTATAATTTACAGTAATTCCCTGTACTAACCAAGAAGTTTGCTTGTGTATTTAGCTGGCTCTTTGTCTAGTGTGTTATTGTACTCAGTTACCTTTTCTTCCCTTTTTTTTTTTCTTTTTTTTCCTTTTTTTTGTGTGGAAGGAAAATTTAACAAATGTCTGTCAGCATCACTTGAAACGTCGCAAAGGAAAGTGTATTACTGAGTCTAATTGCTATTATTTAAGTGATTTGATACATTTGGTGCCCCAATTCCTATGGAATTCAAGTGTTTTTACCTTGCCAATTTTACCCCCGTTTGGTCAGTGCTTGGTTCCTGCTGCTCCCTTAGGTTGATGCAAATGCTTGCCAACAAAGTCTGCAATTGTCCTTTGTGCCGATGAAATAAGGGAATTGCTATTCTTCAGCAAGCTTGGGCAAAGAGGACAATTTTGTAATTTTTATATCATTACAACACCTGGGCTATTGAAGTTTTATTGGATATAAAATGTATAGTCAATTTATACACAGCTACCCCTGAAGTCACCAGTATAACATACCTGAAATCTTGTTAATTCTAAAGCTTATGATATGAGGGACTTTCTTGAAGAGCCTTTTTTTTTCATTCAAGTACTTTTGAGATCTCCCTTGGAATGATATTTTTTAGATACTTTTTTTCCCCACAGTTTCTCCCTAGAGGTCATTAAAATAGGATTTAATTTACAGTATTCACAAGGAAGGAGAATGACACTGTGCCCTCTTTACCTTAGGGATGCAGAAGGGACAATTGCTCTCACAGCACCAGGACCATGTTCCAACAAGAGTCTTTACTTTTTGTATCAGTGCCCCATGAGAATAGCCAGATTTGTTTCAAAGTTAGAGTCTATTTGGCATGGTATCTCTGTCTCCAACAGTGGAAACAAGCTGCTGTGGGAAACACAAGCACACTCCAACTATATATTACTTCCCTGAAGTCCCCTAGCCTCAAGTCATTTTTCAGCATGGGGAATTTCCTACTTACAATTACTTTGTTTAATCAGTAACCCTCACTTTCAGATATTGCCATTGAGATTACTTTTAAAAAAAAGTCAACCACCAAGTCTGGAACTTCTGCATAAAAAAAGGGTTTCCTCTGGCTTTGAATTAAGTACTTGGAATGCAGGAGCTATGGGCGACCAAGGAAACAGTGGACGCTAAACCCCAGCCACTCTCTTCTGTAAAACTTGTCATATGTCCCCAGGTCACCTTTACCAGACTGTGGAGTCCAAGCATACACACTCATTTATACCAAAGCCTGTCCTTATCCTTGATCATCTTTGCAGCACTTTTCAGATCCTCTCCTTTCAGATCCTTTCCTTCCTTAAGGATGAGGGAGTCGAGCTATTTTCAAAATTCAGAATGTACACAACCCACCTACTTACTAGGGACATACTGATATTTCTTCCTTTTCATTTTATAATACTTCCTAACATTTTTATGACTTCATTTAATACAGGGTTTTCATGTCTTTCTCCTTAACAGAGGTCTTATACTTAATTATAACATCCTTTCCTGCTTACCTCTGAAACTGTGGAATGAAGGAAAAATGATCCCTCACAGCTCTCTTGAATACAAATGCTAGAAGTTCAGTTCCCCTTTGGCTAAAGAAGAATCTCTATCTCTCTCC
This sequence comes from Acanthornis magna, assembly GCA_036785705.1. NCBI lineage: Eukaryota > Metazoa > Chordata > Aves > Passeriformes > Acanthizidae > Acanthornis > Acanthornis magna. The sequence goes on from JAWUZG010000028.1 coordinate 25,228,424, forward strand.
CTTTCTCTCTCTCTCTCCCTTTCTCTCTCCTTCATAGCTTCTGCTTACTCTGCACATAGCACCATTCCTGGTGAAGCAGAATTCTCCGCCAGATACCTCCTCCAGTATAACAGCTCTGCCTTTCTACCTCTCTATCCAGTTCCGCACAGGCTACAGTAAATGCTTCACAGAAAATTCCCACCAAAGTCCTGGTCCCCAGCTTTTTTATCAGAGCATGAAAGTGTTTTCATCAAGAATTTCATACCTTCTCTCTTCTATATGTGGTTGATGGTTACCTAAATACTACCCACTGCCTCTGAGGTTTACCAGCTTTGCACCTAGTAGGCAAATTGTATGTTTGTCTGTATGTCTGAACCTTTTGCTGGATCAGAAGATTTTGCCCCTCTTCCCTCACTGCTGGACATCCTAATTCCAGAAGGGTATTTGCATTAAGAGAGGGAACACACAATCCAGTTAAGAGAAACCTATTACTGGAGTCATGTTTCCTTTAACTTGCCAGTATGACATTCCGGGATATCTCATCTGTCAGCCTAGGTCTCAGCAGAAGTAAATATCATCTGATAACTAGATCAATTGGTAAGCAAGTCTCCTGAACTATAAGCTGAATTTTTATTAGATACAGCTATGGCAATGGAAAAGATTGTTTCTTAGACAGCTGTTAAAATGAGACAGAAACAAGAGTGCATCTGAAAAAAATTAAAACAAGTATTGCCATGCCCTCTATTATGGTGACTATCATCTTAAAAATAGTCTCTTAGGGGTGGTGGTAAATCACTATTTCACTGCTAGGTTTTGTTCAAAGACTAAAGTTTTCAACTTCAAAATTCTGGCAGAGATTCCTCCAATTTTTGGCATAACATGGTCCCAAATGCACTCCTACGTTTGTTGAATCCCAAGAAGTGGAAAATTAAAAACAAGGAAAGACTACTGGTATAACTCTGAAAGTAAGAGTCAGCATGACAGAAATCTATTAAGGTATTTTCCACAGTATGAATTTCTACTGCTTTTCCACATGGGCTGAGTATTTAGATAAAGGTAGACAACTTGACAGGCTGAAAGAAGGGACTGACAGGAGCCTTGTGGAACTCAGAAAGGGCAAATGCCAAGTCCTGCACCTGGGACAGACCAACCCATTCCACCAACCTAGATGGAATCAGCATCTTTACTAAGATTCATGGTAAGATAATGTGCATAAGCCAAAACAGGAGATTGAGACTAGATATTCAGAAAAGTGTTCATTCTAAGGGTAATTTAGATTCTATCAGATTGCTTGGAGAAGCTGTGGGGTCTCTGTTCTTCAGCGTTTTTCAAATCCAGCTGTGCAACATCTTGAGCAAAGTGTTCTGATGCAGCATTGGTCTCCTTTGAGCAGAAGGTTGGACTACAGACCTCCCAAGGTCCCTTCCAGCCTGAAGAGGTCTGTGAGACTGGAGATGTGTGGAGTTTGGTTAACTCCCAATCACATGTTGTTGTTCCCCTCTGTGTTACCTACCTTTGCCTCAAGAGCCTTGCTGTATGCAAATGATCAGTGGTGCTGCTCGTGACAATTTGTTAAGGATCTGCTGGGAAGGAAAAGCTGTGACCATCATGCTCTTTTATAAAGCAGACAGATACTCTTCATTGAAGAAATAGCTATATAAAGAAACACAATTCATTGACATTTATAGCATACATTGACTTTTGAATGTGTATTCCTTATCTGGCCATGGAAGATTTTTGCCATCTGAAGCAAAGAACCATACTCTGCTCCAGGGCATATACAAATCCCTTTAGCTTCAGTGGGAATAGCATGCACATAGCTGAGGGCATGGTTTGGCCCATGGTCAATAGCCTTCTAAAGGAATTTTTTCCTACTTTTATTTTTTTGTGCAATATTCATCTTTTTCCTTTCCAAAGGTTCTGATGTCATTCCTGTAGCTGAAGTTATAGAGCTCAATTTAGTGGGAACATCTTTGAAGTTTAATTAGATTTCTTGAGAAAGACCATGGGTAATCTGAAATACAAATTCACAAGATTGCTTCGGGCCAAAAGTGTCATGCAACAACATTAGACCAAATATTATGCAATTGTTCTGTAATTTGTGCTCTCTTCCCACTCATGAGTTGGGTTTGAAAAGCTTGTGGAATATATATGACATATCAGAGAAGTGCCAAATGTTTCTCATATAGTCCATTCTCATATTTCCTATGGAAAATGTTCCTTCTCACAACCTTCCCTTTCCCACATTAAACTGAAGTTTGTCCGTTACACCAGGGTAACATCATCCATGCCCACAAAATTGCAAGGAAAGCCTCACGTGTACACAAGATCTGTTCTGACTGCAGCATCCAAGGTCAGGTACAGACTGCATCCACAGAGCTAGCAAGATGAAATATTTTAAAATAGACACAGCTGCTATTTATGCCCTTTTTCTAGAAATGCATAAGTGGTTATGCAGAACTATTCACGTATGACTATAAAAACTTGAAAATTGAACCTTAGAGTTGTTCTGAACTAGTCCTGGCCTTGTCCATCTGCTACAGCGTTTGCCGTGGGTGCGAAATCAACTCTGGTTTGGTTTTGGGGGCAAGGGGCAGAGAGCCAGGAAAGGAGGGCATGAGATTACCCACACACTCTCCTGTGCTTTGCTCAGGTGATGCCTCACAAGGCACACTGGCAAGTGCTGGGGAGTGGGGAGAGATGCTATATCCCACAGTCTGGCATCTCAGCACTTCCCTCGTGCCCAACAGGCAAGAGCATTTGCTTTGCAGCACAAAAGTGAACACAGCATGGGCTACAGTAGAATGACATCTTGTTCACAACTGCAACATTTTTAGCACAGAAGATCCTGAAGTGTATTTACAAACTCTAAATTAAAAGTTGCACTTAATAACTTCTACTGTGCAACCATTTTTGTCTTCAGTGGTATAGCGACAGCAAAGCTGGTGTCAGTTTGTAAAGACGTGACTGTCTCTGTGGGCTGACCTGAAACACCACCATCATCAAATGCAGCCTAAAAGTGCTGCACGTAAGGAGGGGGTGCTGCAAAGACAGGCACTCCTGGCTAAATCGGTGCAAGAAGTTCATGACATTGTGAAGCTACAAGATGAAATGCTGGTGACATTTTTAGATTTAACAGTCTGGCAAACGACAAGAAAACAAGGCAGGTCATGTTGGTAACGAGTGCTTGGATCATGTCTCTTCCACACTGTCCCCCCTGCTCTGCCAGGGACAGGGACCCCTGTTAAGATATTAGGAAGCTGGTGTTAATTTCCCTGTAGCTTGAATGGCCATAGGTCATTATTAACATGCACTGAACAGACTAGGAAAATACATTTGAGCTTTCCATGTAAAAACCTTTGCTAAATATAATAGAAAACATAAAATGGGTATGCGTGCTGGTTAAGGTCATATAGAAATGGGTTTTTTTCCTTTTTGTTTGTTTTTCTTCCCCTGGGCATCAATAATATTGCCTAAACTATTGGGATGCAAAAGTAACATTTTTCTTATTAAACTGTGATCGTAAAGATAAAACTCTTCTCATAAATTTTTGAGTTGAAAACAACTGCAGGGATGGCTACAGCTGAGGGAGAGACATAAGCCCATAAAAACTGGCTGATAGATTATGAAAAAATAGACTTTGGCAGGGGAAAGTGAGGGAAAGATTTATCCACTGTCACATATTTTATTTCATTTCGGAATCAAATTGCAGGCTTTAGCCATTTTGAATATTAAACAGAAGAATATTAGAGGGGGATTCTATAAATAAGGCAAAATGTAATGCCACTCACAATAACTTTAGGAAAGCTGTCTGGTACCACAGCAGTGAAGGTAGATTGATTTCATCAGGGAAAAAAAAGAGGAAAAGACATTAGATATAAGTATACTTTTATTAACTATTTTCTTTTCCTGTCAAAAAATGGACTGATTGATAGTCCAAAGTGAAATTGCAGTAATTTTGATATTTCAAAGGGGAAAAAAAAGGAATATATATTCCTCAGTCTGGTGGTAATTTCCCATTTTATATAAGAAAAAATGTCAAGAATGAAGCTAAGGAAAAGCAACATTGAGTTCAACTTAACTTTCACATCTGTGCTTCCTCTGATGACTTGAGATTGCTTTTTAAGTCTTTTAACAAACAAGAAGAAAGGTAAGATTCCTCGATTATGACACAAACTGAACATTCTCTGAAAATATGCATTTTTAACTTGATTTGCAAAGCATGTCTTTCTGTAAAGTAAAATATTCTTTATAATAACTTTTAATCTATACATATTCATTTAATCTTCCTTGAAATTCAAGATATAATATTGTATATACCTGTAGGAATTGGAACTAATAAAAACAGGGTTGCAATTAACTTTGCAGTGTCTAAAGGTAAAGTAAACCCGACCTTCCCTCAGTTACTTTGTGGGCTGTATTGAAACACCTCAACTTACTCTCTTAAATTTTTCCCACATTTTAAGCATGAACACAACACCTACATCTGACAAAGTCTGGCCTCTTTGCAAGCACGCCAGGTAATGGGTCGAGATATGATTCCTTGGGCAGTCTGCAAGGTCAAGACCAATGGCACTCATCTTTGTCAGCAGGTCATGGTGATGACAAACCACATGGTGGCAGTTCATGATACTTCCTTTCTTTAATGAATATGGAGAAGTTTAAGATGCCAGAAGATAAGATCCTTCATGGAGGTGGGATGTTATCGCCTTAACCCCACTTTGAACAAACTTAAAGGTATACATGGAGTTATTTGGACCACCGAATCCATAGGCAAAATCACCATTTTTTGGTGTCTCTGAAATAAAAGCTTTGTGGATAAAAATCTTCCATTCTGTACATTCGGTGCTTATTTCTTATAAAAAAATTTAAGCAATTGTCAAGGGAACAGAGCACATAGAACTCTACTGATGTTGCAACCCACAAACAGCAAGAGATCCCTTTGTGTGAAATAAAACTTATATTTGGTTAAAACCACCATTTTACAGTGCATAGCTTTGAGATCTGATTCATTATGGCAGAGTTCCAGTTTTAGAAATGGCATTTAGAGTAACATTAGAATGATGCTTTCATGATTGTCTTTTTAATGTTTTAATAGTTTGTTGTTCCTTGACTGTCAGAGTTATGTGTTGAAAAATTAATTTTTGTGTCAAGAAAGTAACAGTTGAATGTACTTGCACAGCTGTGAGTCCACTAAAAAACAGCCCCAGAGGTCTCCTACCACTCTCTAAGGAAAGGAGCAATTATGGACTGAGAATTGAACATGTTATAACATAGAAGTATTGGACAATATATTTGGGATTGTTAAGATTTTTCATGGTGTGTTAATCTGTCATGTGAAGGCTTGAACACGTGATAGCTTTGCAGGATGTAAATATGGCATTCACAGAATGTTCATGGGTACTGGCAAGTTGTGTCTCTGAGTGTCACAAGTTTTGCTCCGAAGCCGTGTTCTCCAGGTCACCCAAATGGAACATGACCTCCTGGAGCAAGCCCCGCAGGCCCACCCAGCCCAAAACCCCACAGCTGGACATCACTGACCTGTCTTGCTTTCCTCCCCACTTTTTCTAGCAGCTGATTTATAAACCAGGAGAAGGATGAGAGCAGGACAAGAGAGCGGTGGGACTGGAGCCAGCAGGAGGAGCCCCATGGGGGAATCCCAGCCCCAGTTCATGGTCTGGGCCCTGCAACCAGAGCCTTATTCTCACGGTCGCCCTGCTCAGGGCAGCAGTGCCCACACAAGCCAGCAGCTGCAATCTCTCTTAATGTAACACACTCCTTTTTGACTCTTCTTTTCCTCATTTTAAACAGTCTGAGGAAAAGTAATTAGGATCCCTAACTCACATGCCTTCTAAAGGAGAGCTGACTTGTGTGCTACAGACTGGTAGTGTGCCAGGACTTCTTACGGAAAAGTGAGTTCTTCCTCTATGATCACGCTTTGGGTTTGTGTAGGAGTGTTTGGTAATATTAAGTACATGTTTTTTTCAGTGTCATCCAGTGGTTTTAGGTCTCAGGAGTACTACTCCTTTCCCCCTTCAAGGGGATCCCTCCTCCACAGATGAACTGGTAAGCTATTCATACAAACAGTGTTTATTCTTCTGGTTTTGAATTATGCCTATTAAAGAATTTGCTTTGCTGCGAGAGAGGCGTCCCTGGGAATTGGGACTGGCCATGTGCCATCGTTTCCACATGCAAACCCTTGGAGCTACTCTCAGCCTTTCCATTGTGGCTTTGTGCTTTGACAGCCTTCAAGGGTAACATTACTTATTTATTTTCTCTTTTTTTGATGTGTGTCTGAAACTAGGTATCTGATTGTGCCTTTCAGACTTTAAAACAAGTTTAAAAAGCATGAGTCGTGGATACGATGAAATCTGGTTTCATTCTGAAACCAGAATTCTCCCCATCTTTCCCTGATAACCCCAGCACACCCCTTCATGTCCCTGTTTATTTGGTTGGCAGACAAGGGGTCAAAACAATGCATATGCCCATCAGCAGGCTGGTGTGCCAACAGGACAGCAGCAGCCAATGCTTGGAGAGAGTACAGGGACACAGCTGTTTCCATATCTTGTGTCCCTGGGTACCATTTTATCCAAACACCAAACTGGGAGAAATTTCTACATTTAAGAGCTGTAGGCTGCTTTCATCTTTCAGAAGTTATGAATGGCAAGTGGCCAATTGAAAATTAAGTGATCGTGCAAATCTCTCTTTCTCCTGCTTTTATTTTTTATCTTTATTTTTGAGGAAACCACAGGAGTTAAATCAGCAGTTCTTAAGGTTTTTTTTCTGTGGTTGATTTGGGCAAACAATGGTGCCCACCCACTTTGTAGTTCTCACTGTGTTTATATCTCCTCATGAGAAACCAGCCAAAATCACTACTGAAGATGGAGTTGGGAAGGAGAGATCCCATAAGAGCAATAGGATACCAGTAAAGTCTATCAAAAGGACACTGCTGCTCTTGCTGTGTACTATTATTGTACTTCCAAGGCTGAATATCAGTCTCATATGAGTGGTTTTTTCTTGAAGTACTCCTTGGATAAATAGGAACATATCCCACAGGAGGCAAAATTCATATGTCATGGCCTTCCATGTTATGAATTATTTACATCTTCCCACTTTTCCTCAGGGGAGGAAAAAAGGTGTGGATCCAAAGAATGTCAGCAAGAAAAAACATCAAGTAATTTCAGTACACTTGACACCATGAAACAGGCCTTGAAATAGAATAAGTAATGAGGTTCCAAAAGAATCAACAGGGAAATTAGGGACACTTCCAGAATTTCAGTGTTTAGGCCTATTAATTGAAACTTCAAAAAAAAAAAAAAAAAAAAAAAAGTTCTTGGTCAGGAAGCCTAATTTCATTTGATAGACATTTATACTTTCCATTTTCAACCATTTTACTATTTTTTCTTTTATTCACAAATTTTAAGACACTGGAGCTGCATAAACAGCACACAAAGCAAAGTTCGGTATTGTGACAATTGCTCATACAATTGTTTTGGTTGGTTGAACTATTAAAATAATGGTGTTAACAGAACATCGTAAATTGCACAGTAATAATCTGCACTTCCTATTTAGAGTACGATGGTTTTCCAGTTTGGTTTATTACATTGTAAATAACTCTCTTGTATCTGGGTTGATTTGTTTATTCAATTAAAACTGAAGAAGAAAACAACCCAGTTTTGCAATAGTTAAATAGAGCAATTGTGCCATCCAGTGGCTAGCTACGTTAACTCATGCCTTCTCCTTCCACATGATCATTTGGTGTTTCTTGTTTCTTACTCAATATGCAATTCCTGCAATATACAATGTTCATTCCATTGCTGCATCACATTTATATATTAAATAAATTTTTTAATTCTATTCGAACTTTTTTTCTTAAGCTACTCAAACTGAAGGCCCAAATGAGGAATAAGATGTGCCATATATCCTTCTGGATCAGTTAGAGATAAGTTACAGATGATTACACACCCTGTTATCAAATATCATGGACCAGTGGCAACAATGAGAAAAGAAAAACATAGGGCTTAACTCAGTTTGTCTACTGTGACCATGGAGCACAGCAGAACCTTTAATGAAGAGTTCCCAATAAAACTTTTTGTAATAGCAGTTGTGACTGAGTTTATAAATTGGTTCATGAAACATCTCTGTGACTGTTTGAAAGAGTCAGAGGGAGCAGACAATATGACAAAATAATCCTATGGTATTACATCCTTAAATGTCACACTCATTTCTTCACCATAATTCTAAAGAAATTCTCTGGAGCATAATGTGAAATCTGGGCCTTGTTGCTTGAATCTGTACTGAGTAGACTGGGAAATGTGGCCACAAGTCACAACTTGAAAATATGTCCTCCTTTCCAAACCAAAATCTACTGTGATCACTTCCAAGAAAGAAGAACCTCCCTGATTGCAACATTTTGTTGGTGATCCACAGGCCTGTTCTGGGGAAAGTTCCATTGCGCAAATTGACTTACAGCATCCATGTGAAGCCTGAAGTTTGGACAAATGTAACATGTGGGTGTGGAGGACCAGGCATAAGCCCGTAGGTGTATTTTGTCTCAAATATTCTGACTGTTGTGACAGGAAAGTTGGGATCAGGAGAGAGCGGGTGTCACAGAGGTGGGGCAGCACTGTGCTGAGCCAACTTCTTTTTCCACCTTGAGATTTACTCCAACTCTCCCCTGAGTCCCTTTCTGGAGGGCTCAGAAGGGCTGACTGCACATGTGCAAACAATGTGGCTGAGGCTGCATGATGAAATGGGACAAAAAAATCTGTTGTATATAAAATACTTGCAGCAGGAAAACTATAAAATGAAGTGCATCGGTCCCATCCGTGGTAGCTCTTTTTCCTCTTTTTCTCTTAGTCTCGCTACCTGAGATCCAGACATCCACATAGCAGAACCAATGCAGGATCTAAGGACTGGTGATTTTCTTGCTTCTCTTTCTCTTTTCCAGCTTTATTTCTGTCCTCTTTTTCTTTGTCTTGTTAAAGCGCAGCTATCATATTCTACCCCGTACTTCATACTCAAGTGTGTTGCAGGAGGTGGGAGCTTGTTGAAATGTGTTGTAAAAGTTAAAGGCTTGATGCAAAACACTTTTGAGTCTAAAGAGTGGGCTGGTTGCCAGAGCTAAGACAATTATACAATAAAGCTGAAGAGAGGTCCCTGACAAGTGGACTGGTGTCTTTGTTCAGCCTGATGGGAATTCGTAACAAACATCATTCCCCCTACCAAGCTGGTTGTGACAGGGGAAAGAAAAAAACTAGCAGCTGCTCAGTGGAGGCAAAATGCAAGGGAATCTCAAACATGTATGGTGCTACACCTAGTGCTACACTGAAGAAGAGAAACAGATTCTGATGGACTGTTCTGGCTCCTTTTCCTATCCAAGTGGTTTGTCATTGCCTTAAAGCACTAGCCTTGTGCTGAGGATTTGCACATCCCAGAGACTGCCACCAGGACAAAAAGTGCATCATTAAAATAGAGTGGGGGGCCTCAAGCTGTGGATACAGCTCATGGAGGGGCATCTCCCAGTGCCAGCACACAGTGACAGCTCACTTCTTGTACAAGATCCCTGTTTTCTCTTGACCGTGCCTGCTGCTCTTTTAGCTGATAGACTGACCATTTATTTTCTCTTGGGTTTAACTGCAGGTTTTCAGCTCTTGGGCTCTTCATGCAGTCCAGCTGTGTAGTCCTTCCAGAAGCGGCATAAACACACATTGTTCTCCCATGCAAAGCATTCTCTGTCAGGTACAACAGCCAAACCATCTCCCATTCTGGCATGTCCCCCCCATTGTCTTTCTTCTCTACATTGTCAGCACAGGTGTGACTTGCTATATCTCAGTGTTACCTGTCAAGTGTTAAGTGATTCCCAGCATATATTATTGGGTGCAAGAAGCAATTCCCCTATGCAAGGACTTCAAGGCAATCTCTCTGGAATGCTGCTGTGCCTCTCAGGGACAGGAATCTGCACACATCAGTGCCATGTGCACTTCAGATGCAGAGATATGAGAGAATAGTTAACGTGGTGACAAACCTTTTGCTACAGGGACATAAGAAGGCTCTCCCACAAGGAAAACCTTTGATCGAAGCAAAATTATATCTTGACCTGAAGTTTAGAAGGTGGCTACAGATTTAGAGTGTCTTCAGAGAGGGCCAGTCCAAGAGGGACTTAACTGGTGAGAGTCCAGCATTTTTGAGGCTTCTTAAAAATGAGGCAGCAAAATCACTGGTCACTTTTGAAAATGTTGCTTGAGACGCTTTGTTCCTGATGCATACAAGCTCACATTTACAAAACAACATTTGTTCACACTGTGCCTCCACACCTGGAAAGTAGATTCGATATTGCTTTTATTTTAGATATCACTAACTCTTCAAAATGAGAGAGATAATAATATTATTGTACTAATCTATATTAAATACAATGTTATATATATGAAATATATATCGACTATAGTACATATACTGCATAATACATATTAAATACTGTATTAATTAAAATATATAGATTACTAATGTTATTCTGTTTATACATTCCATTGTATTATATTATTTCTAATAGATACAGATCTGTTCTCAGAAAACAGATGAATAATAGCTAAATGCAGATGTTCTCTACTAGTCGCTTGTTGCTTTTGTCTTTTCTAAATTGTTATAAAAAGCCAATGTTTAAAAAATGAAACAAACAAACAAACAAAAAAATCCACAAAGCCCAGCATCAAGATGTCAGGAGGGATAAAGAAACAAGAGCTTCTCAAGCCAAACTTTTCTTGGCTTCTCAGCTGTAAAACTCTAAAGAGACTAAATGACAATTTTGAATGTTTGTGTTGGAGAAAAAAAAAAATCCTCTTCAAGCCCAAGACCCAGCCTTCCAAGTCACATAAAGAACTCACTGCTCTGGAGCCCTTTGAAGAAGGAAAGTGTTGACAGTTGTCCCTAATTCACTCCCGCTGAGTGTGTGTCTGCTGGGCAGACCTCTTTCACCCTTCCTGCATGAATCCCACTTATCAAATCCAGCTGAAGTGGGACCAGGTGTGGATACAGAATTGTGGATGAGATTAGCATTGCTGTGATGACCATGGTTCAGATCAAAGGAGAAAATAAATAAGTTTTAGCTGTCTTGAAGAAACATTCATGAATTTCTAGTGAATAATCTTTACTGGACAGAGGACCTAAGGTAATGTGTAAACAAAATTCCTCATATTTAGCACCAGGAGAAAAACAATATCAGTGTTTTAGCATGGCTGTGTAGTTAATAATAAGCTAAATGGAAAGCAGTTATGGTAGGGATATTTTTCCATTCTCACCATCTTGCTAGAAGTGTTGGCACGGCTTTTTGAATCAAATCTCAGGACCAAGGAGATAAGACTGTGATTATTAACCTTCTGACTCCTAACCCTGCCCTGTTAAAGCAATATTAGAGCTAGGCTGCACCTGCAAACAAGGAGGCATTCACTGGGCTGAGCTTTCATTCCACTGGTATATGTGTAGCTTGAGGTATCTCACTGCGTTCAGATTCCTGTGCATTTGATTTTCATGGTTTTGTAGTTAAGTCACTCCACTCCTCAGTCAAGCATGGCTGTTATATCCTGTAATAGATCAAACACAGATGGGACAAATATATTGTCCTAGAAAGGATAAGCCTTCCTGTCTCATCGTTTTTGTGCATTAACACAGACTCTTCCAGACTCTGGAAGGTGGCCCAGCCATATCAAAATTATCAGAGATTAGCTTTAACTGTGGGACTTTCTCTTCTGATCACAACTTTCCTGTCACAACAGTCAGAATATCTGAGACAAAATATGCCTACATGCTTGTAAGAGATTAGCTTTAACTGTGTCAGGAGTTCATGCCTGTAGGGCGAAGGGCTCCCTGAGAACAAGTGACATAGGCAGCACTGTGCTGAGCCAGCTTCTTTTTTCACCTTAAGACTCACTCCTACCCTCCCTTGACCCCCTGGAAGGTTCAGAAGGGCTGACTGCACCTTGGCTGCCCATGCCACTTGCTCTCAGGAAGATCTTGGCCCTACAGGCATGAACTCCTGACACAGTTAAAGCTAATTTTTGATTGTTTTGATATGCCTGGGCTGCCTTCCAGAATCTGCTATGTTAACACAGAAAACAATGATGAGGCAGGCAGGCACATCTCTTTGAGGACAGTATATTTGTCCCATCTTTGGCTGATCTATTACAGGATATAACAGCCATGTCTGACCTCTTCTGAGGACACTTGACTGGCAGTGTGAAATGGTCACATCCACTTATCACAGAAAGCAATTGCCATGTCATCAAGTTCATAAGGAAACTTTGACAAAGACGACCATCAGAGATGATTCTCCTTCTTCTTTCAGCTGTGAATTCTTCTGCAGCAGTAGTATTTATGAGCTACTCTGGCACAAATCATTCTCAATAATTAATTTCTCTCACAGCAGTCACTACCCAGGGGAAGATGCCAAACCTCTTTTTGTTCTGTCTCATTAGTCACAAGTAATGAGCATGTGTGCAAATTGCAACTCTGATTCCTACAACTTCAGGCAGGGAGGCAGCATCAGAAATAAACTACCAGAACTCAGCAACAAGTTTACTTCTGGCTGCGCTGTTTTGTGCTCATATCCAGATCTACAGCTACTTGGTAATCTGTGCTCACTCATCTTTTCTCACCAGTTACAGTTAAGGTAAACAGACTGTTTCCCCATTTGTAGTATTGTCATTCCACGTCCAAGATTCATTTTTACTTTTAGAGAAATTAAGGTGTTATTTTAAATCTCTTCAGTAATATGTTGGATCAAACATCAGGACCCAGTCAGCAGTTACTACCTGCTTTCAGTACTGCTACCACATTTTGGAGATACAACAGTTCTCCAAATTCTTTCTAGCATTCCTGTTCTTCCAGAAATATTTATTTTGCTGTGATTGTTGATTAATATAATATAATTAATATAATATAATTAATACACCGTGAAGAGAAGCAGACTGCCTTCAGGATAGTCCTAGCTTGTAAGAGGTTCCCTGCCCTTAATCTTTCATGAAGTTGGTTCCAGAGCTTCACATTCTATTGTTGCCTTCCTGCATATCTGCAGCATCACTAAAATTTTTGGAGAGGAAGCAGAACAATAGACGAGCTGAGGACTATTAAAACATTGATTGTGTTGAAATGTACAAGTTTTGCCCACCACATCTGGTGTTGGCCTTCTCATGGCAAGCGAAGGAGATTTTAAAGTGTTTTCCTCAAAATCATTCTTCTGTTCCTGGCAGCCTCTGGTGTGTGAGTGTTGGTTCAAGGTCTGGTTTTTAATACATACTTAATCATGATGGGTCATAAATATACATTGTGTGGTTACAGGTAAACCTACTAATAGGATAAATTATAATTGGTTAAAAAAGAAATAAAACCTTATTGAAAGAGATGATCCTCAGTCAACGTTAATAACAGCAACACATGGTGTAAATTACCACAAAAGTACCACCAGAGGCCAAAGCAGCTCCGGCACTGCTGTAGCTTTCACATGTGCCTCATTTACCTCTTGTGCTCTCTGGCATCAATACTGTCACTGTTATTCTTTGTTTTCTTTCATTACTGTTTCCAGTAAATTGTTCATATCTCAACCGGTAATCTTTACCTTTTATGCCTCCAATTCTCCTCTCTGTCCCACTGCAGGGGTGGATGAGGGGAGACAGGGGATTGAGTAAGTGGCACGTGGTTTGGAGTGTTTTGGTGGGAAAAATAAATTGGGGAATACCATTCCTGAACCACAACGGCCACATTTGGAATGGGTAAAGCCTCTGTGATATGGCAGACAATGGCTGAAATATGAATATTGGGAGGCTTGGCAGGTTGATTATGTCACACACACACAATCCACCAAGGTAAGTGCTGGGAGCTCACAATGGTGGAAGCAACCACTGGATGGCTGGAGACACACCCTGTATCTCATGCCACTGCCTGGAATACCATCCTGGGCTTTGGAAAACAAGTTCTGTGGCAACATGGCACCCCTGAAAAAGTTGAGTCAGACAACAGGACTCATTGCAAAAATAGCCTCATATAGACACCTGGGCCAGAAAGCACGCTATTGAGGGGGTGTATCATATCCCCTACCATGCAGTAGCCTCTGGGAAAATGGAACAGTGCAATGGACTGTTGAAAACTACATTGGAAGCAATGACTGGTGCACCTTCAAACACTGGGATCTACATTTAGTGAGGGACACCTGGTCTCCACCAATTGAGATGGCACAGCCCAATGAAAGGCCTCACATACCACAGAGGGGATAAAGTCCATGTAGGGCATATGAGGAATGTGCTAGGGAAGACAGTTTGGATTAGTCCTGCCTCAAGCAAAGGCAAACACAGTTGTGGGATTGTGTTTGTTCAAGGACCTGGATGCATTTGGTGGGTAATGCAGAAGGACAGAGAAATGAGATGTTTACCTCTGAAAGATCTGATTTTTTTGGTGAAAAAAGTTTGCAATGTTGAATTCTATGATATTGGTTGCTGACTGACACTGCCATTGCATGTCATAACTGCCATGGACACTGAGTATGGACTGCTTCAGACACACCACCCATGAGCTCCTTAAGTGGCTTGCAACCACCTGACAGCACACCAGCACTCCTGCCCTGGCATCCAGCTAGGGTGGATAGAACTCACAGTTAGGACTACATGAACTCAAAGCACATCTTGGAGGGACAGGCATTGACTAGGGAAATTATGCCCATGCTTGTGTATATGTATGTATGTGTGTATATATATATATATATATATATATATATGTATGTATGTATGTATATGTATATGTATGTGTATGTGTATATGTGTATATATGTGTATATGTGTGTGTGTATATATATACACACACACACACACATATACATACACAAGGTACAAGGTCTGGGCAAGATATAAATGGTAAAAAATAAGGGATGGTAATGAGAGTAAGCAGCACGTGGTTTAGAGTGGCTTGGCAGGAACACTAAATTGGGGAATACCATTCCTAAACTGGAACACCATTTCATACAGCTTTCATGGGGAAGGTTTATGGAAATACTTTTGTCCCTTTTGGGGATGACTCACCACAAGGTCCCCACACTCAGATGAGCAAGGTGAGGACAGAGCTCATATGGTCATCCAGGAAGAGCCCAGCCGTGGGGCAGATGTGTGCCAGAACATGCCGCTGTGTGAGCTGGATTGCCAGCGGGAAGGAGAGCCCCTGCACCCCATGAACTGTCACACCACATACAGAATTCAAAGGTTGTGCCAGGGCAGGGGCAGAGCAGTTTGAAAACCAGGCCTTTTTGTGCAGATGTGCTTTAAGACACCAGAGTGCTTTAGTTTAGATTAGTACAAAACACTGAGTACAGTTTTACAATGTGAAGATGAAGGACAAAATGATGTTGTTTTTCTGAGAGGAGATCTACAGAATAGAAAGAGGAACAGGGCACAAAGGAGCAAAGTTAATACAAATTTTATTTCACCTCACTGTAGGAATTCCTAAGTGAATTAATTTTAACCAAGGATCAAGTGAATTAAGATAAATGTTTTGAATAAAGGTTTGACTACAGTTTTGCATAAATGTTTTGAAAAAGATAGAGTATTGAATTGCCATCACAGAGCTATGCAGTCTTCTCTCTTGCAATTCCTTCACAAATCACTGGGAACTCCTCTGCCCAGACAGATATTTCACCCTGATATTGTAAATTCTAATTGGTCTCAGGAAATTTGCTAGACCTGACTATCACACCAGCAGTGGGGTGGCAGAGCAAAGCATGAGGACAGAATAGCATTATTCATTAGCCATGTCAGGGCTCAGTTTGTCTGGACCTGCTCTTGTGTCACTAGCAGAAAATGCACATGCAGAAGAAGGCTGAATAAAACTTTGCTCCCTGCAAATTTTGACTGTACAAGTTCTGAGGGAGATTTTTAATTCAAAACTCCTTTTGTAAAATAAAATAGGAACAGAACCCCTGCCAGATTTTTCTGAGATAAAATCAAAGACTTGGGAACTTGTGGTGACTGAATTGGTTATTCATTTACTTTTTTATTATCTTTTAACAGTTCATGTTAATTTCTTTCTAAAAATTAGAACAAAGGTTTTTGCTGAGTGTTTGTTGGCAGGATCTGGGAACCAGCAGCACCAGACTGAATGATGCTCCTTCCAGTTTTCTTTTACTGGGAACAATGGAACTGTGTTGCTAAATTTTCTTTACTTCTATTTAAGTGGCACAAAGATGCTCTGACCAACATGCAGAGTTTTCATGCCAGATGAAATACTTGGAGCTGTATAAAACAAATCTGTTAACACAGGGTAGGAGAAGAAAGTGATTCATTTTAGGGAGAGAAAATGAGGAAATTAGGGCAAGACAGCAATGGAGTTGTGAGGCAAGGCCCAAGAACAAGCACTTGTCTAAGGTCAGCTGTGGGGACATGGCTTTGCTGGCAGTGAATAGGTATGTTCCTGCCTGCCTCACTGTGGATTAAACACTGAGAGCAAGCAGATGTGCAGCTTATTCTCACACCTTTGCTGCTTCTTATTGCAGATATTTCTGCAGTTGAAGGTAGTTTGCTTTGTAGCAGGACTGGAAGGCTTACTCTGCAAGAAACTCTCCTTCTCTGCTGTCACTCACTGAATGTATGAGCACTGAAGAAAAATCCAGACATTCATACCAGAGTACAGTCTGCTGTGCCTGTACAAAATGCACTTGAATGTACCAGGGGCAATGTTGAAAATGTGTCTGCTCCCAAGTATAAGGTGACATTTTCAAATGTTCACCATACAGAAGCCATTATTCAATGGGCACTTGGGAAAAAAACCCCAAAACTCAACAACCTTTTTTCGTTAAGAGTTCTTCTTACTCACCAAGTGCCTTATTCAGCAATGAATTGACTCCCAGCCTTGCTCTCCACAATGAGTGAACAGGTTTTTGATAAGCTATTATAGACTCAATGCCAGTAATGGAGTTCCTCTCCTTTCCATTTGAACATCTTTGATCAGAGGGAGGTGTAAGATTTGCTAAAACCCTACAAACAGGTTTGACCAGCAGGAAGCTGCATTTTTCCATGTAAGAGAAGGATTATTTTCAATTTGGAAACCTGCTCTCAGTTGCGGGAGCTGCCCCAGCCATCCCTGCCAGTAAGGGAAGCCCGTGAAGTAGACCTCACTGCTCCTCTCCCGTCCTGGTATCTCCAGCTGTGCCCTACCAGTGCAGGAAGGCAGAGTCCTAGAGGTTATCCTTTGCTTCCAACTTCTGCATTTGTATTTGAAGTTTAATCAGCAGGTGAAGAGTCCAGAGAAAGGATGTGGCTCCAAGACCTCAGCGCCCCACAGCAAGAATCCAAACCTCAGAGAGACAGCACAAGGCTTGGTCCTCTTGCTGCTCAGCTGCAGAATTTGATTTCTAACCAGCTTCATCAAAGAGACCAAATCCTGTCATGGTTTGGAGGCACTGGAAGGCTTTGGGAAATTCCAGGCTTCAAATACAGGCCATGGATATTTTTTCAAGACAGAGGTATAAATCATCAGGATGAGTGATAAATTTAATTTGATTCTGTAATCCTGTTCATATTTTCTGTTCGCGGTTTCCATGTATTGCAGTGGGCTTATTCATACAGTGCTGGAAATTCTGAGTGAAAATGTGTTTGTTTTCTATACTTTCCCCAGTACTTGGACAATTTCCCCCTCTTAGATCTTTCACTTTTTTTTGTCCATTATACTTATTCCACAAAAGCTGGGTTATGGCTGCGTATACTCTCTACACTTTTTCAGTTAATTGCTTTATCAATTTTTACAGGCCAGAATTCAATCAATGTGAAAATCTAGGTACTTCTGGATTTTGCATGATACTTCATCTGCCCATCTGGAGCACTTAACGCAACATGGAAAGATAAGGCTTCTATTATGGCAAACCTTTTTTCTCCCTTTTTACTTCTGGGGATCCACTGGAGGCCTTCCAGTTGGTATTAGGTGAACTACTTTGACCAAATGATAGCTTCTTTCTTTAAATATTTTCATACTGTAATGCCTAATTAAAAGCAGACTGTACATTTTTTCCTCATTAACTGCTGATGAGATCAGATAGCATGGAGTAAATATTATCTCAAGTTAAGCAAGGTATGAAAGCCATCAGATAACAGTTTTGGTTCAGGGTTTTTTAATCATTTTAACTGACTGTCAAAAGTGTAACAAAAAAACTATGAAGCATGTATTTGGAACTGCTCAAGTTACACAAAAATGAAGTGAAGCATCCCAAGCATTCTTTTACTGCAGTGGGAAATGTATAACCTGACAAAATTATCCATACGAAAAGGCAGCCCCAACAGAGCTGCCACACCTTTGAAGGCCAACACCCTTGAAGCTGTGCAGCTCTTCTCTCTGCACACCAGCAGTGCTCCACTCCTCTTTCCTTCAGCTGTAATGCCCACCTCTTCTTGGTACTAGCTTTCCATAGGTTTCTGGATTATGTGTTCTGGCTTTCTAAAAACAGCCAAAAGAAAAATCATTTATAGAAGTGTTGGTCCCAATATGACAAAGTACTTATGAAATTTTCATGTATGGTTATTACCTAATAGAATGTTTTCTACTGTATTAATAATCTCAGTCTCATTAATTAATCACATAGAGCACAGTATCCTCTAATACCTCAAGTTCTGTCAGCTGGACCACCCTGCAGGTGCAAGTAGGTTCAAGATTTTTTTCTCCAGTATTGTAGGAGACATTGGGATTTGGATGAAATATACCATTCAATGGACTTTAGAGTCTTGGATAATTTAAATTATGAAGGAAGACCTGTTTTGCTTTTCTTAGGAATATTTTATATTTTTCTGTTCCACTTCAATTAATGTCCACATAAGGAAAAATTTCTTTGAAATATTATTATTACAGAATTTTACCATGAGCTGTGGTGAAAGCTGGAAAGCACTTGTAAATGGACATCACCAGTTTGCAAACAGAGGCTACACTTTTCCAAAACAATCTTCCTTCAGGGAGTTAACTATGGTCAGTGATTTAGAAATAGTACAAGCATAATTTTTCCAACAGTATTTTGGCTTTTCTACTTGCTGTCCCAGCTGTGTCCCACTGATTCGAGATAAGCAGATACAAAAAATAAACTTTGCTAGAAACAGAGCCAACTTGAGCAAACCTCCAAAAATCCTGGATACCGAGTTTGGGATAAGCCCAAATACGTTCTTTTATGTCATCCTGTTCCATTATTTAACATTTGGTTGGTGCTTCAGAAGAAAATCAACATTTCAGTGAAGGTAACAGCAATAATAGCTTACTTTCAGGACAAACAGTGTCTGCTTTAACATTTCTTAGCCATTGGTTTTGATTTGTTTGGGGTTGGGTTTTTTCCTATTCCTTGGAATGTTTATAATTCCTTGAATGTTTTTAATTAGTTTCCTGAAAATGTACTGTGTGTCTGCAAGTTCTCTGAATTGGCCATCTTCCCATCACGTGACTTACACCATGGACTTTATTTTCCACGTTTTTTATCTTCTTTCAGGTATTAAACATATAATAAATACAAAGTTAGAAAGCCTTATGATTTTTGCAGAGCCAGTGAGGTCTCATGTGATTAACCTGCTGAGTAGGGCATGAAATACTAAGAAACAAATGTTCCAAAAGACAGGAACTGCACACAGTAAATGAAGCAAACCATGGTTTAATGCTTTATATGAATGGTTAGTTCTGCATTGTTTCCCTGAGGGTAAATGAATATTTTGTTATATTTTGGTTGATGTATTGAAACTGATAAATACACTAATGCCAATTACTGGTAACAGCTTATGGACAAAAATTAAGTAAATTACATACTTGCAAGAGAAAAAGGCACACAGTTCTGCTCTACTTGAAGTCAAATACATGAGTTTCAAGTTCACCTAAAAAGCTGAATTATTCTGTTTCCTTTACATATCAAGATCACCTCCACTAAGGCAATAAAGTGGATCAGGAAGTGATTTAATTTCTAGGTAGCACTTACGTTCAGATCTGTCACAGTGCATCCAATAACTACTGCTAAAAGTTATAGCCAAAGTCACAGTTATCTAAGAATTTTGTTTTGGAGCATAAAGATCTATCTGGAAAAGGATCTTGAAGTGTAAGAAAGTTTCCTACCAGCAGGGAAATATTCACCCAAACTTTCTGTGGTGTGAAGTCAACCTTATGTAAAGTTAATTTGCAAACCTGCTCTGTTTAGGGCAGGCTAACACTTTTGGGGAACAGCCTCCCCCACAAAGCAAACCAAATCCTGGAGAAAATTTCACTTCGCATTAGACTTTTTTCATTTGGACAAAGCTTCATGGTGATCCCCTGTGCTTGGCCAGTGTTTGCTTCATAATATTTGTGAAAACTTGCTTCAGTTTTACTTTCATTTCTCCACGTAGTGAGCAAATGCATTAAGGAATTGCAGGTACACTGGAATTGATACATCGCCCTCACAGAAGACATCAGTGGTCTAATCAATAAAAGTCATTAATTTTAGAAAGATCTCATTGCACTTTTTTCTGCTTTCCCTTTGCCAAAGTATTTGCTGTGTTCAAAGTTCATGTAACCCTATAGTAAAAACAGATTCTAAAAAGCATTTGTCTATGAGACCTGTGCAAACTCCTTCACAGCCTTCAATTGCCTTCCTCTTCTTTAGGCTTTCATCATTACTTATTCCATAAAACACAAATATTAGAGGGCTCTTGCATTCCTCTGAAGAAAGATCACATATGCATGTAAAAGAATAATTGAAATATACACATATGAAATGGAATAAAGGGGATCTCAGTGGCACACACATTTTTTGAAAACATCTAAATTCTATCCGGTGAAAATAATGAATTTACCCTTGTTGACATTAAATTTTTTCAGGAAGCGGCATGCATTTCAGAAATCCTATGTCTAGATGCCCTGTCATTTTAAAGTTGTTTTGAAACTGAAATAAACCTTTCTGCCTTAGAAGTAAGACCTTGCCAGCCCAGACATCGGAAACGACAAGGAAATTAGCCATGGGGATAATTTGAGATAGGAATTTTAAAAATGTAAATGTCTTTTGGAAAACTCCAGCTGAAGTGCTGCTCTGATAGGCAAAATATTTCAAGTGTTATACAGCAAATGTCAAATTTCACTGGAATCTGGTTCAGAGAAGACAGGTCAGAAGGACAAGTGGGAACTGATTTTTTTTTCCTCAGTGAACATGAAACAATGCCAGCCTTCCTAGGCATGGTTTTCCCAGGTGCTGGAGGAAATTACAGAAGATTCATTTTTACTGGGTTTTTCAGGCTCTGATTTCTTAAGCATAGACATGTCCGAATATCTGGAAGATTTGATCATAAAGAAGTAAGCAATAATCCTTTTCCTCACAGATTGTAAATTATACAACAACAACTTCTGTGGCAGGCCTTTTTATCAAAAATTAATTTACAAACTTCATGACATTTCTGCCCAAAAAACCACTCACACACTATCACTAAAGCTGGAAATATTCCATTTATTCATATGAAATGGGTGGCAACTTTCCAGTATCATATATGACCTTCCTGAAAAAACATGATTTTGGTAAGGAAAAAACCCATCATTTTTCACTGGTCATTTTAGAGTTTTTGCTTTATTTTTGAGAAATTATACCAATTTCCAAAAGTTTAAACTGAAATGTTGGTGTCCCAAACTGCTGAAGCACTGCCCTTTGCCTGATGCTGCCCACGCTGAAGGGCACAAATTTAGAAGAGGGTCTGAAAATTCTTCTTGGAAAGAAAATAGCTGAGACAACAGAAAAACTTACACCCGTAAAATTCTCATTCTGTCGCCTTTTGTATCCTTACATGACCTTGCTGTGATGTTACAGACTCTGTCCTGCTCACAAGGCAGTAACTGGACTTTCCCAGGGCTGGCTCACCATACACCAAAACCAGCACAATGTGGAGATTGTTCTTTGAGCTCTGCCCACTGGCGTACATTAACCTGGTACAATACAACATCTACTGAGCTGTGCCCAGCAATCACCATTTTCTAAATATTGATCTTTTGCACCAGGGCAGCTCTCACCTCCTGTACAGCAAAGCAGCTGCGCAGGTTGCCCTCTGGCAGTGATGTTTGTTTGAATTAGCTAATTAACAGGAGAAAGGGATGTGTCCTACTCACCACAATGTCTTGATCTGAGTGTTCATTGCAGTATGACGTGCATGGCGGCTTTTCCATACTTGAAAGGTAAGCTGAAATGAGCCTCACTCCCTGTTTCTGTCACCTCATATGAACGTCAGGGCCAGGTTCCTGGTTCGTAACCTTTTATCTCTTTGAAAATATTAAACATAAACCACCCTCCGATAAGCAGTGATAGTGCATTTTGTAAAGGAGTTGTAAAACAGATAAGGCTGCTAAGAAACTTGACTTAAATTTTCCCCTGTGCCTCAAGGGAATTTCCTGCTCCTTGTGTACAAAATCAGTCTACAGGGGAGAGAATAACAGTAACCAACTGAAGGTGTGAGGGTACTACAGCTCTTGAATAATTGCAAATACTAAGTGATAAGAAGTAACAGGCACTGAGTTTTTTACTTCAGCATTTTCTCACACATCCAACAAATCAGTAGTGCTTCCTGCCTACTTATGGACCCTTTGGTGAATGAGGGCATTTTATCTCACTCTGATAGTGGTTATATTCAGTTATCTGCTTCCCACTGCATAAATCTCTGGTCTATTTTCTTGGCATTTGCTACCAAAAGTTTTAAACGTAATTTGATTCTGATAACCATCACATTAAATGGAGATCAGATTTAGTAGCAAAAGTTCAAACTAAAAAATTGGTTGAACCAGTCATCAATTATATCTCATCTATAACACTCTCAAAAGCCTTGTGGTGGAAGGGACACCATATCCCAGCATTTCACTTGTCTCTTAGAAATTCTGGTTTTACCACAGCATTCTAGATTTTAATACCTAGTTTTCTAACTGGAGCTCAGTGCTAGCACTCAGCCTGTCTTGGCTATGTTTATTTTACTATGATTAACTTCACTATCATTTACTCGAATACATTTCCCTTTTTTTTTTTAATAAAAAATAAGGGAGATAAAAGGTTTTCTGTTTCACTACGAAGTTGAAATCCAGTCAATAATGTAATATTGTTGCAAAATGTCCTTAGTCTCAGATGACAGTCATTATCAAACTCAAGACATTACTAATTTAGGGGTGTTGAATAACAACTGCTCAAACAATAAAATTGTTCCTGCTGTGAGGTTGTAATGGGTGAATCCTAAATGACCAGAGATAGGAGGGAAACATCTGGATTTTCCTTTGATGCCCAGGGATTTTTCAGGTTGTTCTGCAAGTTCTTACAGAGCCAAGGCTGGGACTCTGTCTGCCTTTACTCGCTGGCAGCAGGCAGAGCAGCAGCAGAGCCCCTGTCCCTGGTGACCTTTGGGACGCATGCGGCAGGGACGAGCACAGCAGAGCCTGGCCAGGAGTGCCCAGAAGAGCAGGGGAGGCCAGTGGTGGAGGAAAGGAGGAGTTATCTGAGGTCGAGGACAGAGGGGAGAAAGAACAGCCCTGGGAATTAGAGCAGGAGGTATCCTGTTTGCCACAGTGCCCCTCTATAGGGCTGTTTATTACTATGTAGAATGCAACAGAGGTCATGACTTTTATCATGGGAGGTAAACAGGAATGGCCTCAGCACAACATTTCAAGTTCTTAATTAGATTGCCCTTCACTTTCTTATCACGTGTTTCAGCAAGAGCTCAGCCTGCGAATGCTGGCTGAGCAGGCTTGTACGTGTGCATGACCCTGCATACTGATAATTCACCAACTTCTTCAGCTTTTTCTCACAGTCTTCCCACTGGTCTGTCCTTACTATTTGTGTTATTTCCGAGCTAAGAAACAGATATTTTTCCTCTCTTTTAAACAAATCGTGTGGGAGAGTAAATGAAAGGTAGAAGGTGACGTTTTCATAAAATGCAACAGTCGCTCTTCCGCAGTTTACAGCCTGCACAATGCTTTACAAAATATCTGAACTTTAAAGAAAAGGTGTGTCCTGCTGTAGCCTTCCAGATTTGCCAAGATTTCCTGACCACCCTGATACAGTTCTGTGCTTCCTTAAGAAAGGTTAACAGTTTCTTTCATACACCATAACATTAAGCAAAATCTGAACAAGTATGACTTGTATTAAGAAGTTCTTCTGAAAAATGCAACCTTGCTTTAACATGTCTGCTAACACCACAGAAATTTTAGCTCCTCTCTTGTGGGAAATTGCCATTCCCAATTAAAAATGTGTATTTCTGAGCTCTAATCCACACAGTTCATCCTCTCAGAAGAAACTAAAATTTTACTGGATTTTGTTTTTCACTTGCTGACTGATGTTTAGTACTAGGTACACATCTCACTTTTCTGTCTGTAGAACCTGGGAATTTCACCCTTTCTTTGTATTCTCACAGCACTGCTGTGGATCAGGAAAGTTGTGCTTCATAAATTCTATTTCACAAATAGATAAATATTCTAAAACTTCAGTAAAATCCTCTCACTTTTTTCTTAGTAAATAGGAGGAAAAAATTATCTGCCCAAGATCACACAAATTAGAGGTAGAAGAGCTAAAAAAGAAAATAAATCACCACTTTCTGAACTATCTCATTGTCTAACAATTATTTTCTAAAACATTTAGAGAAAAGTTCTTATTCTTATAAGCCCAGGGGAGTGATGTCCTTACAGGAATAGGGGGTATAACATAAGGAAACTTTTGTGTGGATTTCCAGTTTAATTTCCCACATTGGCTTCCTTGAATCAAGGCTGAATCAACCACTTCAGTGTCTGATTGCCTCTCCTGTGAACCTTCTGGTTCCTGGTGAAAGAACTTTAATTTAATTTAGGATATGTACATAAAAGCAGATGGTTGGTAATATAATTGTATTTCCTAATTTCCATGTTCACATATCCTCAGTACCCAAAGTTTAAAATGCTATCTTAAATAATCTACTTTGAACCTTTGTTTTGCAATATTTTTAGGAAAGCTTTTGGAGAGTAGTAATTTGTAGAGCATAAAAATAATCTAGCCACTTGGAGAATATTATTTTTGTTAAAAAGCATTGCCTTTCTGTATCTATATAAAAAATTAATTTGCTCACAAAATAATTTTAAATACATTTTGAAAACTTCCCTGAATTCTGCATTTAGTGCAAGATGTTCTGACTGAAGGAAGAGATTCCTTCTTCAAAAAGTGACAACTGTCAGGAAATAACCTAAGCATTATTTAATGTCAGAGAAATATTGAGTTTGTCATGGTGGCATCATTTTAGAAACATGTCATGGATTCTCACTCCCACCATTCACTTGTATGGAATTTTAAGTTTACATCATGCTTTATATGTGATACTTAGAAATAAAGTGAAGAAAAACAATATATACCACTCTCCCTGACTCTCTACTGAACTAGTAACTCTCTTTTTTGGCAGTTACAATGGTAATATTACGCTATATTAGTGTAAATAAATTTCATTATTTTATTTCTTGTATTAAATCCACCTTAATGGGTAGGATAAGTCTTGACTGTAATACTGCGGTCTTTCTTTTTTAATGAGGTTCTTTTATTGAAGACATCTGTAACAACAAATTTCATCCAAAACAGTAACATTTCTGGCTTTTTATAAAAGAGGCCCTCAAATCAGGAGAATTAATATATTTTTTTAAATTGTGGATTTAGCTAATCTCTTTTTATGTCTATGACAATTCTCACAACTAGCCCATGATTTTTCTGCATGTAAATACTCAAACCACTAAATGCAAGTCCATATTTACCAAAGTCTTTTTCAATGTTGTTGGTTACTTTAAACTCATATTATTTTCAAAACACGTTGGCATGCAAAATGAAAATCATCAGAAGGAAACATCCACAAGCACAGCTTTTTACAATGCAAGATTTAACCAAGTTAGATGCTCTTATTCTCTGTAAAAGCAAGCCTTATGTACTGAGTCTCAGACAGTAAGAGGCACAGTTATCCTAAGCTCAACTTAATTTTTTGTTCTCCGTGAGAACATCAACTAAGACTACTGTGATTCCTCCATTGGATTGTGGACTTGGTTTATTTAAACAAAAAATGTATTTACTGAAAGTTTTGACCATCCGGAACCACCATCTTTACAGGCTTTCCCCTGGGGAAAAATGTGTTAACATTTGCAAAAACACAGCAATGTTCACTTACATTCCAGGTGAAATACAGGCCCCACCTTCGGACACATCATTTTAGATGTCTTCTTGTACAGATGTCCTACTCCCACTACTGTCTATGAAGATCTAGTCTATGGAGTGAGATATCCAGAGTGCAGGGAAGTGGTCAGATCACCTTAGAATAGATATCTGCATTATTGATTGGACTCCTGTCCACTATAATGGGAATTTGGACATACAGTTCATAGGCAGGCATGGACATGTCACATAAATGCATCTGAGTCTTTCAGCTGAATCCCATTCCCAGTGCAGGCTGCAGAAGAGCCAAGTGTAGACCTGTAATTTTCCAAAGAGTATTTTAATTGTCCCTCACTAGCAAGGAGAATTTGCTTATCACCAGGTGTCTAATCTTGCCCGTAAAACCTCTCCATGCTGTGTACATAATTGGATAACACTAACTGGACCAAAACCAGGACTCAAAGTGCCCTGAGAGATATGGACAGCCCACCAGCATGACTGCGTCCCCTCACTCTTGCAGCAGTGGGACCTGCATCCCAGCACCTGGGGACCCTTTTCCTCTGGAAGACTCAGAGCCACACTCGTGACCCACATCCAGCAGAGAAGCGATTTAAATGTTGTGCATCCCACAGAATGCTGAGCTGCTGGTGGATAAGAACTTCTTGCCCTCACTCTTGATAATTTTTAGCACTTTAGTAAATTTTGGCTTTGTCTTTTTCCATGGATGAAGTTTGACGTGCTTTTGGCAAGGGAGGGATTATTCCCTGTTGGACTCTGGTTAAGGCTATGGTATGTTATTCTAGGGTCTTTGGCTGGAAAAGACACAATAATAGTTTTCTTGATTAAAAAATACATAAATCTCAAAATTCTCAGGAGAAATAGCTGTGTTCTGAGCTTATTAATTTTTATCAGGTTTATAGGAAGGGCAAGGTTGCAGAATGTTATACTCCATGGCATTACAGTACAAATGGCTTGGAGGTGTAAAAGTAAATGATAAATGTTCAGATTGTGTCTTCTTATTGGTTATAGGATAGCATCCAAAATTAACAGTGGAAAAAAATCCAATGTTTTTACAGTGATACTGTCTGAAAGCTCCTCCTGGCTGCTCTCTTGGACATACGGTAAGAATTCACTTGTAATTCATTAAAAGCTTTTCTGAATGACATCAAAAAGGGAAAAACACAGCGCATATCGACTTCAAGGATATTTAGTAATGCGTGGTGCAGCTGGGATCTTCTAATTATTTCCATAAGTATCAGTTCATCAGAACAGTACAACTGGGTTGTAGTGAATGACACAGACTGTTATAAGGAGGAACACAAGGAAAAAGATTTTTTCGTTTTCCTAAAAGAAATTGTATCGCTTAATAAATCAAAACAAGATTTGAGGAGCAACCATATTAAAGCCGAATCTCTTCTTGTTCTTTGAGTTTACTTTTGGTGACACTGATCCAAAATAGTTATTTTTTAGAATGTCTCTTTTACTATCATTCTGCAATGCAACTAAAGATCCCTTAAAATGAAGTAATACTTCCCTGAATGTAGTTATTTTATGAGTCAGTTAATTAAGTCATGCAGTACCTGAATTTATTCCTGTACTAAGTCATTCATTAGGCAATTGTGAGACTATTCAGAACCTTAAAATAGCTTTTGGAAATATAACTGAGATAATTTGACATCATTTTGACAAGAATAAAGATTAATTAAAACCAGTTACCATTATTTTTCAGTGTTCTTATCCTTTCTCTTATAATCACAGGTGCATGAAGGATGATCAATATATTTCAGAAGCTTGTCTCTGGTAACCTAATCTTTTTTGGCATGCTGTTGCTAATTTGAAAAGGCTAAGCATTTCCCAAATCTTCAAGAGCTATTCAGGCATGTTCTTGTGCATACCTTGGAAGAACTAAATTCTCCTTAAAAGGAAATATCTTTCATCAGACCTTTTGTCAGCCATGTTAATTTCATCCCAACCAGAAGTTCTTCAGAATTCTTGTAGTCTGTTTAGAAAGTGGTACGACAGAAGGAAAGTTTGGTGAGAGCCCAGGCATGACTGTGCAGTGATGCGTACAGAAATGTACACTTACATAACTAGTTTAATATTGCAAACACAGTTAGAGCTAAAAGTTCAGCCCTGCATGAAAACAGTACAAAGAGTCCCGATCTAGAGTTTACATCAACACAACAAAACCCAGGATCTGTATCTCACTAGCCCCCTTAGTTGCCTGAGCACTCCTCAGTCCATGTGAGCGGCTTCCTTCACTCTTGGGAGTGCAAATTATTAAAGATTACACTGGACAAAACATGCTCTTAAACTCTGTTCATGTGCCAGCTGAAGGACTGGGTCAGGAACTCATGGGAGAACAAGGTAGTTTCAGATCCCGGTCTGCAGAGTATGCAGAAACTGAGGTCAGTCAATACTGTTGCTTCTCACAGTGGAAGGGGGAAGAAGCAGGAAAGGGAGATTGCAGTGATACCTGAGAGACTACCTAGTCGAAAGGGAAGGAAATTTAGAAGATGCCAGCATCTTCCTTTTAAGCCCAGGAGTTTGTCTATGTCAGCTTTGGGGCATGGAGTTCTCACTCTGCCTCTCACTCAATTTATCTCCCAATGCGACAGACAGGTGTGGTACTTTGTTCCTCCCCTCAGCCCTGTCCATCTTGTTCCCCCTGAACCAGAACTCAGTGCCATGGCAGCCAGCATCAGGACTGGCCACAAGACACTGCAGTCCAAAATGCAGGAACCACCAGCTGGCAGAAATCCTACTGCTTTTGTCTGAAATGCCAAAATATTTTTCCTCAGAAGAGAGTACAGCCAAGTACATGTGAATGGTCTGTCATGGAAAAAACCTAACTATTCCAAGGCAAAACAATATTGTTACCACATAACTTTATGAGGAGAAGCAACATCTTCTCTAACTTGAGAGACTTAAGACAGGTTTATAATTAGGATAATTATAATTAGGATAATAATGATCAACTGTAGTTTGTGCTCAAGTAGTACAAGGCAACTACCCCCAGAAATTTTTGCCATCTCCTCTGTTCTGAGACAATTTCTCAGTAATCATAGGACGCCTTTTCCCTTTCTTGTCCTCAGGGATCATATACCTTGGAGTTGATTATGAGATGTAATGCTAGGTGATAGCTAGGATTTTCAACACCTATGGCACGCCAAAAGAAATGGGAACTTTTAAACAAAGGAAAAATGTGGGTTTGAAATGAGGGAAGTGATGATACCAGCAGCACAGGCAGGTGTAACATCTCTCAGAAGAGGGGACAGCTATGGTGTGGAGCTGGGTGGGGGAGCAGATGATTTAGGAAAAACTGTGCTCCCAAGAATCAGCAGCAGATCAATCCAGAGCCACCCTCTCTATCTGTCAGGAGGTACCCATACATGTTATTTAAATAGGAAGCCTATATTTATTTGTCTTAAGAGTTTTATTTTAGTTTGGATTTAACGTGTGACGTATCTTCAAATGCGTTTCTTCTGCCTCTGCTTTCAAACTATCATTTTCCTAAATTTTGTCAGTGGAAGGTCACTCTCTGCACACATCTTTGAAAAAACCCAAAACAAAAAGCCAAACATTTTTACCGTAGCCTGTCCTGACAAAGGAAAGTCTCCCAAGCCATGAAGTGTGTGCTCAGGGAGCAAAAATGTTTATGCTGATTTCTTTAGACAAAAATTACTACATTCACTGACCATTAGAAGCATATAAACATTTAATCAGAACAACTTCCAGTAGTAAACACATGCTACCTGTATGAATAACACAATCTGATTCAGTCACACTATTTAAATAATGTATGTGAACAAAATGCTATGTTACTGGAGGGTGAGAGGGTAAAGCAAAAGAGGGAGAGGTCTTTGCTATCAAAATTCGGTATAGTGTTGAGAAATACAAATATTTAAAAGAAAGTAATTGTTACTTGGTAATTCCCTCTGAAAGTCTGAGACTAAAAAATGAACTGAAATTCTCTGTGCTGCTCACACTCTCTCCACCATTATGCAGCACATTCAAAATGTTGTTTAGTTCAAAGACAGGAGCTTGGTTGGTGCTATTCTTGTAATAAAGACATACGATATATTCTTATCATTTTTGTACGTGAGCTGCTAATAATTCACTATCACCTAACTTTTTGATGTGAGATGGGACGGAGTCCTTGAGTAAGACCCTTCAGAAACATAAAGGTTTTATTTCACAGCTTTGTTCATCCCAGGGTTATATTCATGAAACACTGAAATTTTACCAGTGAAAAAATTGAATCAAGAGTAATGTCTACACTGCTAAAAATAAACCCATTATCTGCAGAAGAGGTCCATTACCCTCATTGCTTTAAGAGCTTTTATTCATTTTGCTCAGAAATAGCCCCTCTGGATGGCCACATTTCTATGGAATATTGTTTAACCTGAGCTTCCTTGGCATCTCATGGTGGTGCACCCAAAACCATAAGACACTCTGTTTACCTCCTTGAGCTGTCCATCCTTCTGTGTGAGTGCTGAGCAGTGTCACAGTGATGTTACATGCAAGGAAAAAACACAGAGAAATATTTTGTAGGCCAGAGTTAATGACAACCATTGAATGCTCCAGGATATATTGCATCAGTGCAGAAATGAAGCCACAAGGACAGTGTTCCAGGACTGCAGAAGATGGGAAGAACCAAAAGTGTTCCATAGAAGTAAGCTCTTGGGAGTAAAGCCAGAAATAAACTATTCCCAAAACCAAACCCCACTTTCATCTGAAAGTGAACAAACTGATGCACTCCAAAAAGAAGTCTGAAAATTAATACAAATGCCATGTCAATGACCCACACCACGGTACAGACTAGGTTGTGTAGTCACTTCCGTTTGTTCACTTTCCCATCTTTCACCAGTGGAAACCTTCACCAAAACTGCCGCCAGCTATTCCACAGACTCAGTTTATTGCTAAATTAATGTCTTTAATCACAATACAAGTTGTACCACTTTTGTTTGGCTTTATTCTTCATTGTATTTATCAGCACAACAGAGAAACTAGAGCTGATGAAGATCTCAGAAGACAATTTCATCTTTCCCCAATCTTCAAGGCAAAATCATCTATACCAATTTTTTCCCTGTAGACAAAATTTCTTGGCTTTAAAAGAAAAAAAATAAAGAAATCAACAGTCTAGACACCAACAGTGTCATCAGTTATCTGACCCAATGCATTCTAGTTTTCTTCTTTCTTGGTTTAATTTAGAACCACAGTAGATATGGAAGACACTGGATTATACTGGTTTTACAACCATCCCTCAGATTTTTCTAAAAACAATTGCATATTTTCCACTATACCAAGCCCTATCCCATCTGTCTTTCCTCAATGGTTATGTATTTTATATGCCTTCAGTTTCACTTTCTTCCTTAATTCCTATCACCCACATCTCTCTTAAAAGAACCAAAATCAGACACAGCACTCCAGCTGAAGACTTGAGGGCTACACAGAGAAAATGCTACTCCATGTGTTTCACACATGACTCTTCTGCACTTTTGTGAATTTTGCTTTTTTTTCACCTTAGTGTGAGTGTTGGCTTCTGTTTAGTTTTCCTTCCAGTACATCTCCTGGATGCCATTTTGCAGAAAAGGTGCCTGCAACATCCTTCATACTTCTACTTATTGATAGATTATTCCTACACAAGAATCTTGTCCTTCTGCATTAAATGTTCTCTTATTTGTGTTTCAAGTTCATAACAAGTTTCTATTAACTACCAACTCTTTTTACCCCTTTTGCCCTTAGACTGCTTTTCCATGGGTAACTATAATCCTATTGAGTAACAATAATCCTATATTCAACTTTATTTTGTTGTCATTCCTCTCTTTTTCTCTAAAGAGTCATGAACTATGGAATATCACTTTCTCTTTTATGCAAACCTCCTTCCTTGATCTCATTCCATTTCTCAGGATGAAAAGTAGAAAAGCCCATCTCCAGTTACTTCTTGAGTCTTGAAAGAAAATTCTGTTCCTGGCACTTTCAAAGAATTTAAGATGCTTTTTTAATTTTTTAACCTCTTGTCTGTGTTGCCCATTTAATTCTTCTGATCTGATAGCCAAAAACTCATTGTTCTGTCTTTCTCTTGATACAGAACGGAAGGCCCCAAAATTAAGAACTTGCTTACATAAGACAATTCTTCCTCCCTTTCCCTTTCTTTTCTCCCTGTCTTTCTGAAATAAGTGTATTTCAGAAATATTTTCTTCAGGAAGTTCAGGAAGTGCAACATGCATGGCATTTATAAAATTTGGCTGTTTCTTTCCAAAGTGCTTGAATTGGTGATTATAGTAGAACTGTTACCCTAAGA
This sequence comes from Acanthornis magna, assembly GCA_036785705.1. Lineage (NCBI taxonomy): Eukaryota > Metazoa > Chordata > Aves > Passeriformes > Acanthizidae > Acanthornis > Acanthornis magna. The sequence goes on from JAWUZG010000028.1 coordinate 25,260,841, forward strand.
AAAGATTAAACTTTGCAAAGGAAATACAGAAATTTTGAAGAAAACATAAACCACCTAAGGTGATCAGGGTTAAACTTGAATAGCTAGGATTGATGTGTTATTCACAGTGAAGTTATATCAAGAAAGGCTAGAGTAAGTTGACTGGTATATGTAGAATTATTTTGCCAAACAGTGCACAGTAGTAATTTGTGAAAGTGCAGTGTTGGAGGGTTAAAACAGAAGCTCTCTATCTCATGTCACATATATGCCCAATGAAAAATGCTACTACTGACTTTTGAACAGTTATGCAACCTAAGCCAGCAGAAGTGGCACTGTTTTGGGACAGTTCCTCAACTCTTAGTTTGCTGAAAGTCATGTTTTTGAACAGGACACAGGGTTTCTGGTCTGTATGTTGTCTTCTGTGGTTTCTCTCTGTAAGTTTTCTTACTTGCATCCAGTCCCCTGAACTCTCTATAGATGTTTACCAGCTTAAGTCACCATTTTCATAATGTATGAAATTTTCTTGTTCAAGGTGTACAAAGTTTTCAGCAGAACAACTGCCTTCTTTTCTGGATATGATCTTACTACTTATCCAACTCTATTACTTAAAAGGAAAAAAGAAGAAAAAATCTCCATTTTATAAAAAGCAATGAGCCACATTGGCTTGACCTTCTTTTATTAAGGCAAGAATTATAGTAACCCTGCCAAATTCTTCACACTTTTCATTTGTCTCCTAAAACAGACCTGCAAACCTCATAGGTGAGAATAAAATGCATTTCTTTGTTTTTATTCTTTGAGAAAATGTGTGCTACAGAGAACTTGTAAAACCATTTCAGTGTTAATGAATTCTTGCAAGTTGTTCTGTTTAGAAACTGTTATAAATAAATAGCTGTCTTTGATGTAACTGTTTAGCTAAAAGAATCAGATGTGTTCCTACTCCCCAGCTTCTGGGAAACCACAAATAATGGTTTTGCTTAGTTACAGCATTAGGACTTTTGGACAACACAGCTCAGTCTTTCTCAGAAAGTTCAAGTGTTGGGACATATTTCTTTATCTGATTTTTAATTCTTGCAACGTTCACCTCCATCCAGACCTTCTCCATTCACTGCACGAAATCTAGAGCTCTGCCATTGCCAAAGTTATAGCAGAATACCTATAACATTGTTTCAGTTTGGAGAATTACAACATTTTGTTGGCTGCTTCCCTTAATAAGCCGCTCCATTTATGCCCACCAAAATCCAATCTCCTAACTCCCAAGTCCTGTGCCATGACTATAGCTACTCCCAGGGATTATTATTGGTGTTACTGTTGAACTTCAGTACAGTACATATGTCCCTGTACTGCTGTGGATACGTGGGAGTGGATTATAACTAATAGTGACCAAACCCCTAACCCTACAATAGCAATTTTCCATTTTTAGTCTAATTGCCAACAAATAAATGAGAAACCAGGCCTTTCTTATCTTAAAATGTCTTTTCTGGCTGAAACACGGGTAGAATACATAAGCAAAAGTCACAAAGCAACAAAAAACAAAGAGCAATACAGTCTTTTACAGCTCCACCCTGTGAATTCCAACCCAGAATGAAACACGAAGGTGATCAGCTGTAATTAAGGTAGTGGTGCAAATACCAGCCCTGAATTCCCACATGGGGTTTCTGGATGCACATGAGATGTCTTTCTGGTGCTCTTCTGGTCTGTTGGAGAAACCAAAAAGCAGTAAGGAGCTATAACACCTGTAAAATACAGTACACCTTCTTTGTATTTGACTGTTATTTTGAGGAAATGCTCCGCTAAAGCTGGGTGTCTCCTGGTTTTGCACACCATGCGTTGCATTCTTTTCAGGGTTAATGGCTCTCTTGGGAAACAAGTTCTCGTTTTCAGCTTGTGTTACAGGGCGTTTCTGGTAGGGTGCTTTGTTTGCTTGTTTTTATTAATGTGCTTATTGATAATTTTTAAAGTAGATATTTTTTCTAGTCAGTTATGGCTGGTGTTAATTAATGATACCTAACTGTGCTTAATGTTGCTCTTCCTGCCAGTGACAACGCTTGGACAGATGAACCAAACACATGGAGGCATGGGTGTATATTGGCTGTTTGGAATAGAATACTTTTCTGAAGCATATAGTATTTTCCTAGATACAAAATATTTTTGGATACAAGAAGAAATAGTATTTCTTCTCCAAATTGCATGATGATATTTTTATCTTAATGTGTTCACCCCAAAATTACATAGGCATAATTATAAACTACAATTTTTTGTGTTGCTCCTCTCCCTTCTATTGATGGGAGTCTTCTCTGTTATACTCATGTATTTTAGTCCAGAATTTTTCTCCTGCAAAAGTATCAGAATATACTGCTTTATTTTTTACTTAAGCACAGACTGTCTAGCTGTAATTAGACTACTAGCCCACACTTCTTGGTAAGCTTGATGGGGAATATTTTTCCAAGAGACCATTTCTTATTCCTTCTTTTGTTCATTTTCTATTTAATCCCCTTGTTTATAGCTTGGGTGGAGTCTTTTCCCCCTTTGAAGATGCTCATTAAGTTGCATAGAGCACAGCATCCCTTCCAAAGGAAGAAATGGGAAGGGAGAATTCCTGCTCAACACCCTGTGATTCTTTTTTCTGCATGATCAGCTCTTTCCCCTGCTCTTCTCTCACACCCTTTTTGGACTGACTTTTCTGTGCAGGGGAACTCTGAGGCTCTCACTTGCCAGGCCTGTGATGTGTAGAGCAATGGATCTGAATTGTGATTGACACTTCATTGTTACTGTGTGTGAGTAACTGATAATGAAGCTTTGAAAAGTAAAAGTGTCTGTGTTTTGGAGGTATTAATCACTCCCTAGCTGCCAGTGATGCTGAGTACGATGTGTGAGTATTTTGTAGCTCTGAAATCTAGCCCAAGTGATTTTTTGGGGTTCATGTTACCTCCATTCTTGTACTTAGCTATCTATGTGCTCTCAATCCCACACCAGGAATTTGCTTTCCAGGTGGGATGTTCCTCTGCCTAAAATTTTATATGCAAAGACAGTTTCTTCTGAAAATAACAGTTTATGACCAGTTTAAAGAAAAAAACTGAGACACAGTAAGGAGATATTATCACTCTCATTGAGACAAGTAAGAGGAAAACCTGTTACCTTTGGTGAAGGAAATACTGCATAAAATTGTGAAGCCTGAAGCTGGGATAGTGAAGTCAGCTTGCTGTTCTGTCTCTTCCAAAAATCTATAAATTCATATCCTTCATGCCAGCAGAAGCCAAAACCTTTCTTAATTTTTTGAAACAGAGAACACAGATGTGTATGTGCATAATGCAGGCTTAACACTGAGTCATAGAATCACAGAACCATTTAGGTCCAACTATTAACCCAGCACTGTCAAGTCCACCACTCAGCCATGTCCCTAAGTGCCACACACCTTTTAAATGCCTTCAGGGATGGTGACAAAACAACTCCCCTGGGAAGCCTATTCCAGAGCTTTGGTGAAGAAATTTTTCATAATATCCAAACTAAACCTCCTCTAGCACAACTTAAGGCCATTTCTTCATCCTGTCACTTGTTATTTGGGAGAAGAGGCTGATCCCCCACCTTCCTACAACATTCTTTCAGGCACTTACAGAGAATAAGGCTCCCCTGAGCTTCCTTTTCTCCAGCCTAATATAAATTACATATGTACACATATAAATAATATAAAATATAATTAATTAATACAACCCCTAGGTAATGCTAATGAGATAAGAAAGTACTAAAAAAGTCATAGGTCTGACATGCAGGAGTTTGACTCTGCCTGAACATACAGGGTTCCAGTGGGCAGGAGACAATAATACCTAATAATTCCTTTTCTTTTGAGGTTCTTTCAGAGCATCATGACCAATGTGCATAACATAAACATAAACTGAATCCTGTGTGGAAGGCAGAAAAGGGAAGCTTAGGCCAAGTCTTGAACTTGTTACTTGAGAAAAACTTCAGGTGAGTAACTAGTTTAAATATCTGGGACTCTTCTTTGGGATATTGGCTTTGGAGTGAATGGAAAGACAACTAGGATTTTATATATCATAAGCACTAGAGGCATTACTGAAAGAAAATTATATAGATTACAACATGTACCAGTGGGGAAGCTGAAGGACTGTTATTTTTAGGCTTGTGCAGAAAACCTGATTTGTTTACATGATTTCTTCAGACAGGGGAGAAAAAAACCACATCAACAAAACCAACCACCCTCTGAACTAACCCAAAAAAAGCAACAGTTATGAAATTTCTGAAAAAACAAAACCCCACACAAATTGTGGGGAAGAGGTGGAAACCAAATGAGCAAAATATATTGCTTAGTTTCTCTAAAAACAATTATGAATTTAGCTGGCTTCAATCGTCATGTCATTTAGAAGTGGAACACAAAAACATTTATTTAATAACATTTCTCAGTTGAAATGCACCAGCATATCTTTACTCTTAGCTGAAATTCTCCAAGTGCAGTGATGCAATTTCCCAAATGCGACAGGCCCTTGTCGATAGTTTTCCCAGGACTGAATGTTTCCCTGCTGTGGCAGGACGTCCTCTTCCTTTTCCTCTACTACATTGCTGGTGCATAGAGATAAGTCAGACTGGGTTAAAAGCCCAGCAAGGGGTTCTCTCTTGGTGCCCGAGAGTCTGGGCCTCCAACCCAGAATCCACATCTTCGTACAGAGAGCGGATGTGGAAAGAGATGAAAAGAATAAGCACGTGACCAAAAGGCACACTTTTACACTATAAAAGACACACAAATCATCACAGAGGCAGAAGTCTCCTACACACACTCTGGAAATGTGCAAAGGTTTCTCCCCAGAGTCTGGACGCAGGCTCTGCTGGTTACTTTCCTGGGAATTGAGTGAAAGGATTCCAAGGTATTCTTCACCACCAAATTGGCATTGGTAAGGTACATTAGTTCCTAAGTTGCATTATTTCTTGCTAGCTGTAATAACAGGTACCTTTTCGTGCACTGAACTCTCTCTACTAGTAGTTTCTTTTATTTTATCCCTGTGTAGTATGTAGTTTCATCCCAAGTCTTATATCTGTTATTTTCTGTGTCTAATAAATGATAATTTACGTCATATTAGACCTAATTGGCCATTATTAAAGAACTTGTGAATGAGACCAGGTCTTGGGGTGCTGGCCACCCCAATAAGAGCTACTGCCTGCTGCCAAAGGCCTGGGCAAAGGCAGAGATTTATCTAAGCTCCTGTCTCCATTCGTAACACCTGGACAAGTGACGCTTCTTCAAATACCCCCTCATCTCTGCTTAACAGCTGAGTTTTCTAGATCTAAATTCTTCTAGTTTTAGTAATGGCAAGACTCGGTGTCCCATTCTGGGTTTCTCAGTACAAGAGAGACACGGAGCTTCCAGAGCAGGTCCAGCATAAGGCTGTGAGGATGATGAAGGTACTGGAGCACCTCACTCATGAGGAAAGGCTGAGGAAGCTGGTCCTATTCAGCCTGAGATGGATCTTACCAATGCCTGTGAGTACATGGTGCCAAGAGGACAGAGCATCTCTTCTCAGTGGTGCCAGGCAAGAGCACAAGAGGCAGAAGCTGGAACACGGAAAGTTCCAACGAGTGGAAGAGCTTTGCCGTGTGACTGACTGAGCACTCTAACAGGTTTCCCAGAGAGGTTGTGGAGTCCCCCTTCGCTGGAAATATTCAAAATCTGTCTGGACGGATCAGCCCCAAGTAAAATGCTCTGGGGCACTCTGCTTGAGCAGGGAGGTTGGGCCGGATGACATCCAGCGGTCCCTTCTACCATGAACCATTCTGCGAGACTCGGAATGGAAGCGATGCCCGGCAAGCGGCCGATGGGCTCTCCCTGCGCGCTCCGCAGGGTCGGAAAGGGCAGGAGCCGCCGGCCAGCATCGCTCTGCCGCTTTTCCTGGGCGGCTCGGCCCGGCTGCGGCACCGACCTTCACCTGCAACCCGAGCCGAGGGCGGCGGAGGGAGGGCGGGCGGTGCCGCCGCTATAAAGGCGCGGCGGGCGATGGGGGACCCGCCCCGGAGGGAGCGCGCCGGCCTGGGGGAGCCGCGCCGGGGCCACCGCCACCGCCACCGCCACCCACGGGCGGCAGCGCGGGAAGGTGAGCTGCAAATAACCCGAGGGGAAAAGCACGGGCAGAAATCGAGCAAAGAAGGTGTTCGATTTTTTTTGTGAGTGCGTGTGTTTTTGTTGTTTGGATTTTTTTTTTTAAATCTGAGGTTGATTAGGCATTTTCTCGTCATTGTTATTTTAGGCTTTGTCAGATTCATGTGTGGCTTTTTTCTTGGGATTTTGTTGTTGTTCTGTTGTTGTTGTTTGGTTTGTTTAAGCAGTATGTTTGATAGATCGAGAAGAAAAGCCTCGGGAGACTCAGAGCACCTGCTATTTACTGCCTCTAAGTTCATCCTAGCACCACATGGCATAATGAGTCTTTATCACTGTAATCATGACCATGTTATGACTGTTCAATTACTTCTAATCAAGCATAAGGTAATGAGGGAAATATTCTATTCTGTAATAGATAACTCGCAAGAATTTTTAAGTGAGTTATCTCAGGATTTAGCATAAAAGACTACTGAAAAAGCTGCTAAGTTCCCTTGTAATAATGTGGACTGTTCTTAACATCTCATTAGTAGTAGTTATTTTGTCATGCTTTTTCCTATTTTATTTTCTTTTTAGTCTTTAAGTCGAATAATGTTGAGACCAAAATGTAGCAAATCATGAAAAAATCCACAGATATGAAGTCTTTAAATACTTACTAATTCAAAGTGTTTCGTTGGGGGGGTTTATTGCAGGTTCTAATTAATGTGACTTTCTCATAAGTGTACAACAAAAAGAAAAATGAAGGACTGTTCTGCAAACTCCACGGAACAGGACCTGTCTGATGCTGGTAAGAAGAAACCCCACGTGTGTTTTTGAGGAAGGTATTCCACAGATTTGAATCTAAAGAACATTACAAAGCTTTCCTGATTACCCTAGTGATTTTGTGGGAGATAACATGATAAGTTTCCTAGGAAAGAGTGAATTAAAGCCACACCTATAAAAAAATTTTCTGCATGAATCATTCCACCAAGTTCAACAAAATTTATTTACATTGGTAAAACTATTCAGGAGGATCCTAGCCTGGGCATGAAAATATTCCTGATGTAAGCTCACTAAGCTGGAAGCATGTTATTGCTTTCAAGTGGTTGTCTAAAACAGTCATTATAGGCTGACTAACATTAAAAGAGTATGTAGAAAATTCTATTCATAGTGAGTCAGCAGCTAAAGTTAAGGTAAATGTAAATTGGGAGTGGCTGCTGTGGGGAACACTTTTTCTCTTCTTGTTTTACAGCTGGCTCCCTACTGTGGTTACTTGGCAGTTTCTTTATATACTTGTTGCATCTTATTTTATGCATTTAGAATTATTATCTTCCTGAGTAGGATTCCTCTTTTGTAGATCCTTCTGAAGCCCCTAGCATAAAGGAAGTGGGACATGTAGCAACTACTGAGATAGAATAATGAAGATGGTTATTAGAGACAAGGACATGATTCTTCAGTTAACTTCCATCTATTCTGTGTTACCTACAGCAATTATAACATTCACTACAAGCAATTCCATTCATTTCATTAGGGCTTCTCCTAAGTTGCGTTCAGTTGTGTAGGTGTTTGAAGAATTAGTTAACTCCTTCTTTTAGTCTTTGATAAATTTTCTGTATAAGCATAATTTAATTATAAAAATGAAGCTTGTTTCCAACTCAGAAACAGACATGGAAGCTTTTTCCCAAGAATAAAAATGAGCTAGAGAGAGAGCCTGAGGATTTTTTCTCAAAACTTCCTTCCAAGAGCACAAGGGAAAACTAGTGTTTAAATGCAAAAAAAATCGGCAGTGAAAGATGCAAGAAAGTGATACAATAGATGGATTATTATGCTAAGAAGTCTTATTTTTATTTCACAGAATCTGGAAGCAAGGGGTATGACAACCTTTCTTTCCAACATGAAGACCATCTAGAACAAAATGACCAGTCAAAGCCCAAGAAAAAGAAGTAGGTTTCTTTTTAAACTTAAAGTAGTGCCTGGTGGTGTAACTGGGTGCATGGGAAATGAGAGGGGCAGGGGAAGGAGGAGAAGAGCTTAATACAGCTTTCTTAAGAAAACCCTCATTTTAATTAGTCTTTTGTATTTTACTGTAGGAAGAAAGATGAGAAGTCAGAGAAACGAATGGTTGGCATTCTTGAACTGGTTAGTGTCCTGTTTGATGGTCTGTTTTATATTTTCTTTTCTATATGTGCCATTGTGAGTAATTTATGAACTGTAATTAATAGCCAATCAAAACCTGAGAAGAAGCCTGAGACTTACTGATTCTAGACCTCTTGAATTTTGCCCTGCTCTGTCACAGTCCCCCCTTGGTAGACTGAGTGCAGCGACAGCAGTTTGACCTTAGTACTGTTGGAAGTTGAGGCTGTTTCAGGACATAGATATTGCACAGGCCCTTGCCTTGGCCCTATTCATAAAGGGCTTATCCTGTGTTTGACAGGGAAGGGATCTGCTCTCTGAGAGCCACTGATATGGTTTTGTCTCAGTTTTCTATAGGACAGCTACTCCCAAACCCAAATAACTCTTACATGTGGACTTGCTCACTCTGAAACAAGAAAAGTTTTATTCTTCTCTTGTTTATTCCATGTCCATTTACACTTTATGAGGGTTAGGACGGTCAGAAATAAAATGTTCTGATTTCTGATTAACCACATCCTGGGACATCTATAGCAGTTTAAATTCACATCCTCCTTTAAACCAAAAAAAGCTTCAGGGGTAGACAAGCCTTAAGATAGATTGTATCTCTGCTGAAAACATTTTCTACTATTAGGTATAAGCCAGGTGCTGGTAGATAACTCACTCTTGTTTACATTTTGAGGCATTATCTTGGTAAATATATAACTTAATGGAATACAAGCTACGATATATTGTACAAAGGTCATAATCACTTACAAACATGTAGTTTTTTTCCAAATTGAGAATCTGTGTCCTGCCAGTATTCTCTTATCAGCCTGAGTACTGATTTAAAGATGTGTTGGACTACTATAAGATCCTTATGCTCTGAGTTTACCTTCAGTTGTGCTGTTGTTACTTAGAATAACGTAGATAGAAATGAAACGTGTTCTGCAAGTCTGCCGTACTGTAGCAAATACATGAACTGTCAGGTGTAATGTCACTTTTTTTTCTTTTTTTTTTTTTAATGCTTACATAGTTTCGCTATGCTGATGGGGTGGATGTGCTGTTGATGGTAATTGGTCTGGTGGCAGCTGCTGCAAATGGTACTGGAATGCCGCTTATGATCATTATCTTTGGAGAGATGACAGACAGCTTTGTGCTAAGTGGCGTGGAATCCAATGGTAAAAAGTTAAAATTTAATTTCTCTACATATTGGTTGTGCTTTATAACTGAGGCTAAGATTCTTTTTGCCCCCCATTATATACTCTCTTAGATAGGTATGCCCCTGGGGGCATACCTATCTAAGAGAGTATATACTGAGCAACACTCATCCTGCTGGAAGTAATCCGGTCATTTTAATCAGTCTTTAATGACTAGTCCAGGGCAAAATCAAAGCATTGGACAAGCAATTTATGAATGAATTTTGACTTTGAGAAAGTAAGGAGCACAACCAACCTCTGTTATCAGGCACTAATTCCTTAAAAATAAATATGTATTTGCCAAATCATTTTGTATTTAAGTTTGTATTGCAAGACCCCACTTCCAAAATACAAAATATCCCCAAACTGATGACCCCATACTGCCACAAATCAACTTCTCTCTATAACTTTCACAAATATTCCTACTTTTTATTTCCCCTTCACAGATACTTCAGTAAACAGTTCCAGCTGCCCATCAGCTCCAAATGTGGATATAGAAGGTGAAATGACAAAGTAAGGGTCTGTAGTTATTCTGTTAATAAAATATTAGAGGATTTTCTTTAACTGTGTTATCTCTTTGAGCAGAAGCCAAATGTTTGCCCTCTCAGAAAGGCTTCCGAATAATACATCACAAGCTTCAGTATTTACTTAGATGTGATTAACAGACTAGTTGCTTCTCTGTGTGTCTAACTCCTCTCACGAGATAGTCGGATCACATGGGCTTTTGTTTTCTTATCCCAGGTTTGCTTACTACTACGTGGGAATTGGCTTTGCTGTGTTGATCCTGAGCACCATCCAAGTATGGACATTTTTGGTTACTGCTACAAGGCAAACAGCAAGGATCCGGCAGAAGTTCTTTTTTGCTGTGCTCCACCAGGAGATGGCTTGGTTTGATACTACCCAGATAGGAACACTGAATACCAGACTGACAGAGTGAGGACTCTGATGTTTTTTTACACACATATGCACACACCCACATACGACATTTTAAAAGAAAACTGCCATTAATCTCAGCAGAATAGCCTACAGAGGGTTAACACAAAACCAAAAAAAAAAAAAAAATCCACCAAACCTAAAGTGTGAAATACTACAGGTCCAAGTGAGAAACTAATTATCCTTTTCAGCTTTGTGCAGTTTTTGTGATATGTACATTGGAAGAGGTTTTTCCATGCAATGCCTGACATTGGCTTGAAGTCCATGAAGTACATCAGCCACTGCTAAACAAACAGCTCTGCTGTTTCCACCTAGTTTATAAACACTGAAAGCTGGCACTTATTGAATGAAAATGAGCTTGTGCTTGCGTCCAGTCAAATCTCAGGCAGTATTATACCTAGCCAGTAAAAGTCTTTGGAGTTTTTCCGTAAACTTAAATAGATTGAAGGCTGAGGACTGTAATGCCCACATGCTATGGGATTATACGTGTAAACACTATTTTTTAATTTTTTTTTTCTGGATTTTATAGTAGTTTTGGACACAGCTTTGTCCTGAAAAGTGTACAAGCTTAAATGACACCACTCTTATCTCTAATATCTGTATGTTCTGGGAAGAGAAAAGAGGGAAGAAAATTTGTATGAAAAAATGGTATGATGGAATGGAGGTAGCTCTTCATCTGAGTCAGTAGCCAAAATTAAGAACATAAAATGCGTCAGAGGGCTGAGCAGAAGAAATCATTTAGAGATGGTCATGTTGGATGAAGAGGTTGCCTGATTGTTTGCTTATATTGCTCCATTTGGATGCCAGATAAGGAAACTAGATAATTTGTGGCCTAGTGCAATGGCATAGAAACAGCAGAGAATGTTGAGAACACAGAAAATGAGTCCTTAGAGACAGGAGGCTGTTAGTGTGTTTTGACCACAGAAGAGCCTAATGGAACAGTTCAGTAGCTGTGGTTAGAAATTTCCCTGTGCCAGTTAGGAAATGGTGAAGCTTCTGACATGAGACCACACAGCATGAAAAGAAGGGGGAGGGAGTCACAATGAGAGGCATTCAAGCTAATGAATTTTTTTTATTATTTAAAGTGACATCAACACCATCCGCGAAGGCATCGGTGACAAGATCAGTATATTTCTGCAGTTTTTTTCCACGTTTGTGTCAGGGGTTATTATAGGATTCATCTATGGGTGGAAGCTGACACTGGTGGTTTTGTCAGTCAGCCCACTTCTTGCTGGATCAGCAGCAGTTTGGTCAACTGTAAGTGCATGGGGATTCATAAGCAAAGAAACTAAAAAAACCTTGCAACTCTTATGCACAGGGAAGGGGGGGAGAATGGGAAAAACTTAGTGTGGTTTCTAAGTTGGGAGGTTGGCCCCATGCTTGCTTTGATTTCTGCTCCTCCTGTAGCCTTTCTCTGGGTTCCCAAGCACACATTTGTAAGTCACGTTGCTTCTGTCTGCATATCCTGTCCTCATGCCATGTGACAGGAGGGTAATGTGTGTCAGAGCATCTTTCTGGCACAGCAAATTCCTCATGGCAAGCATTGGGGAAGCCCATGCTTTCTCCTCCAAACACAAACACCTTCCAACCTCTTTCCATCTGCACATGCAAGTACCACCTCTCTCGCAAATAATTTACCAAATTTCATGCTGTGTACAGAATAGATCTATACAGCTATACAGATATATACAGCTGCTGAAAACTGAAATGATAGAAATCAGTGAAGTGTCTGGAGAGGTTTCCTTTCAGATAGGAAATCCTTTTCCCCTTATGCACTGTTTAGCCAAATTAATGTGTATGGCTCATACTCTTGAGTGGCTATTTATATGATTCTATGGGGTTTCTCCTATGTGAAGCATTACAAATAAGCTAAGAACGTTAGAAGTTGTCATGTGATTGACTTTCTTCCTTCAATGTCTGCTGGTGCTCTAGTGTCTGAACACTTCAGACACTCTCCAGATATGGCACACCTCCCTCCACTCTTCATAGTGTAGTTTGTAGGCTGTCCTCAGCTTGCGTGGAAAGGAGTTTGCTAAAGTCTGACCTTGTGCTCCTTCTGTGATTGTTGTTATTCACCAAGACAGTGTGCATGCTTTTTCAGTAGGCTTCAATACAGCTGCTTTTCAACTTTTCAGCTCCTGGCATCCCTTACTGCTAAAGAACTGTCTGCTTATGCCAAAGCAGGAGCTGTGGCAGAAGAAATTTTGACAGCAATCAGGACTGTTGTGGCTTTCAATGGACAACAGAAGGCATTAGAGAAGTAAGTTTTTCAATTAATAATTATATTTAAAGCACAGAAAGGGAATTTAGTAGTGGATTTTGTTTGTGGGTTTGTTTGTTTATTTTGAGGGGCAGTGGGATGAGATTCTCCTTAGTGTCATTTTATCTTTTCTATAAGTGGACAAATTGCCTGAAAACAAAGATGTGCACATAGACCTAGTCAGTGAATACAGGCTACTTTGTGTTGTCACAGCATCATAGATTAAAATCTCTCCTTTGATTGAGATCTGGAGCTGAATGTAAAAGTGGTGGGAAGGTTATCATCACCTATGAGACAGATACGTCAAAGTATGCAATCAGTTGCTTAACTTCTAGAGCATTTGTCCTCCTATTCTGATCTTTGATTACTGAGCTTATTTTTAAGCTACACTGCATAACAGCCTCGGGTAAAATAACATTACTGGCTTTTACAATGATTTGCGACTTTAATCATTTGCAAATAACAAGTGCAGTTGCCCAGTGCTGGCCCCAGTCACACATACAAGGTGAAATGGTTGTGACTGACCACAAACTTATTGACATGCATATCAAACAACTGAACAAGCATAAACAATAATTTTGTATGCAGATACAAAGCATCACTGATTCCATGCAGTTGGGAAAGGCAAACTAGATTATCTGATCCATATGCTCCATGGAACTCTTCTATCTTTTTCAACACACATTTGCTTTGGTCTCATTCAAAATTTTTAAGGTGGTGTCAGTCGCAGCTTAAGATCCTACAGCCTGTTCCTGCATTTGCTTCCAGGGACTGAACTCTATCTTATAGCCCTGTCTTTGGTTTACTGGGATTTGTTCTTAAGATGAAACAGTATTAAGACCATACCTACTTGCACAGTAAAGGTAAAAAAAAAAGCCTTAAGATGACCTAGATCAGTTGTCACCCCTCCTCCCCATCTTCTGCAATTACTAGTGTCTGAAGTTTAAATGACAGGAGCTGTTTCAAACTACTTTGTCTAAAGACAAAATAGCTGATACCTGAGTCAAGCAAGGCCTTTCCTTTTTATGATTGACCAGTCAGCCTCTTCTACAGCTCTTCCTCAATTTAATGTTAAAAATCCCAAACGAACATAGTGGCTCTCCTAGGAACATCTAGGAACAAACTCCTACCAGGGAGTGCATTTTTCAGACAGCAGATTATGACCCCTACACAGCTCTTGAATGCTGACCTCAGCATTAGGAAAGCATCCTTTCACTGCACAGTGCCTCCACTGACTGCAAAAGTTTCCTCTTGCAAGGATCTTCAATCACCTTTAGCAGCTGGCAACGGCTTGGCTTTTCGTCTGTATTTGAGTGATTACATGTATTTATCGCACTGCTTAAATCCAGTATGCCTTTCCCTGGAAGACCTATGATGCTGCTAACTCAAAGATAGGGCTTGGTTTTAAGAGCACAATCGAGTAAAAATATTTCAATATATTTGGGTAACAAATACAGCATTGGTGGCATCTTAGAAATATACGTGAACAAAATTAATGCAGTTTTTTAATATTGCTTCCCAGCTGAATGAATTGCATGTCTTCCTAAGATGGGATTGTATTTTATAGAAAATACTTATTGGAAAATAGAGCGAGCTGCTGACCATGTTGTTTGCAAGTAGAAAGTTATACTATTCCTAGGGTACATTTTGCATAATGATGGTGAATAAATGAAAGCTATTTGCTGAAAACTATAAATGAATGAATGAATTTTAGCCATTCTTGGAAGAAATAATTCTCACCTTGCACTTGTTAGTCTTTATACTGATCTTTTGTGTCCAATGGTTTCCTATATGTTAATCAGTAAACTGACCTAAGGGAAAAGATACTTGACATCCTAAAATGGCTAGTTAGAGAACAACTTTGCAGTCAGAGGGAGCTCTCACTTATCTTCTTTCCTGCTCCTGGGGTTGTTGGGTGGTTTTATTTTTATTTTGCTTTTTTTAAATGTGGAAGATTAACCTTTACCTCTGCAGTAGGCAATGTTGATTTAACCTTTTCAAAGTTTCCTTTTAGGATTAATGGAAGCAATGGGTTCAAGAGTGCTATTGTGTCTTTGATAACAAAGTCATTATGTTTTTAACTGTTTTCTGAATGTCTCCCATAACAGTATGCCAATATTGTCACCATATGTCAGAACAGTTTTATTCAAATTAATTACATCCCTAATAGTCCCCTGTTTAAAAAAAAAAAAATCTATATTCTCTTTCACATTTTAATTGCTTTTCTTATGTAAATCCTGTTAATTTAGAAAAGGGCACTAGGAAATATCAACCAGAATGGCATATGGTGTTTGTCAAATTAATGGTTTCCTTACCACTTTCAGATATGATGCTAACTTAGAGATGGCTAAACGTGTTGGAGTGAAAAAATCCATTACCACTAACACATGTCTAGGTCTTTCACAATTTTTTATCTTTGGATCCTATGCCCTTGCATTTTGGTATGGGACCAAGCTCACTGCTGAGGATCCACATTATGACATCGGCCGTGTGTTAATTGTAAGTACAGCTATGCAGCTTTGAAAAATGTTCTGTGTCTTCAGGGAAAGTTATACAAGTGGTGTGTCTGTTTTCTGCCACGTGCTTGCTGAATTAGCTGCTAGAGACTCACTTAATGTAAAACAACTGAAAGGTATTCATCTTGCCTAGCTTTTGATATAGTAAGTTTGATTGTCTTGGAGTCTATTTGTAAGGTGGTGTGAGTAACCTAGAGCTGGTGGTTAAGTCATTCTAGTGCACATGTGGGCACTGGTGGCTGTGTAATCATTAACTGCAGTGCTCCTCTCCATCTCCCACAGGTGTTTTTCTCGGTGCTTGTCGGAGCTTTCTCCCTGGGCCAGGCAGCTCCTAACCTGGAGAGTGTGGCTAATGCACGTGGGGCTGCCTATGAAGTATATAAGATTATCAATAAGGTAAACATCTAAGTACACAGAATAGAAACCTTTCAACCAACTTAACTTCCACTCCCTCTCCTTTTCATCTTTTTTCCCTTGAGAAACATAATAAAAGTGCTCTAAAGCCCCCAAACCATCCAGTCTATAGACGTGTACTACAGAAACCCATAATATTTTCATTCATCTAAAAAAACCCAGCCTCTTTATTTGTTACAATGAAAGTTGGCAAACCTGGCATGTGTGTCTGAGATATATAGTTGAGGTTTTTCTCTAATATGCACTTTCAGCTCCAGAAGGAAAGTAGTATGGCATTATACTAATTTTTAAAAATGCAGGTATGCACAAATTGAGCTGAGATGGGGTTTATTGGGGAGGGGGAGTTGGTGAAGAGGGGATTAATATCGCTATTGAAAGTTATAATAATAATCTGTAATGCTGATGTTGCTATAAAAAAGGTTTTCCACATTTTTATCTTGGTCTTGCTGTGCTATGCAGCAATTGCATATCTGTGTAGATTAAATATTTTAAAGTAGGACTAAAAAGTTTGTAGAGAAATGGCTACATAATTTTTCTTGATGTGAGTATAAAATCCTCCTATACAGACTACTGAGGGCCATGTTTTGGCTGCAAGAGAGTGCAGTTAAGTTCTACAATTACAGATTTTCTGCTATGGATTTTGTTGCATTTGAAAATGTACTATATTTGTCAAAGCAGAATTTACAGTTTGATGTTCCCCTGCATTCAGCATCCTGCAAGTAAAATGCACCAGTTCTGCAACAATGTACTGCAGTGTAAACCAGCAGCTGAGAAAGTAAAGAACAATGTATGTAGCAGAAATAACAGTTCAAAAAGTGAAATAACCACCAATTTCTTTTACAAACCTCTTTCCAGAAACGGCTCATAGATAGCAGTTCTAAGGAAGGCTACAAACCAGACAAATTCGTAGGAGAAATTGAATTCAGAAACATTCATTTCAGTTACCCTTCCAGACCTGATATTAAAGTAAGTGTCCTGTTTAAATTACTGTACTGAAATTCCTCAGCCTATGTCCATATTGTTTGTCTAATCTTGTTGTTCTTGAATGCAAAATCTATTCCTGTTTTGGGGTATGGTGTAATTTTCCCCCAATAATGCACAAAGACAAAGCCCTAGATCAACTGTCATGGTCCATCTCATTCTCTTCTGCAGGACAAATCTAATGTATGTTGCTCCTAGTCTGAATTTCTGTGAACAAGAGCTTTGAAAAATCAAAGAATTTTTCAAAATCAGATATTAAGGCTTCCAGAATTTAGGCAGTTAAAACAGAAAGTTACTTTTTTCCAGTTTCTTGACTTTTCAGAGTTATGATATCCTGTGTGAAAAATTATTGGAGATAAACTTTACAAAAATATGCTATCAATGTATTGAAACATGTCATCCTAAATGTGCACTTGGAAGTCAAACATTGTTTTGGGCATGTGTTGAAATTGCTGTTCAATAAAATGTTGTCCCTCTTCTTTGCTAGTTCAGTTTCCATTAGTGACCTGTGTACATCATGTCATGGTGATTACTTCTGTGGTGATACAGTTAGTTTGACCTCTCTGCCTTATTTAACAGTTTATAATCTTTTGAACACCTTGATAAAGGTGAAAGGAAAAGGAATTTACTGCTGTTGTTTCTTATTTGATGAAGAAAAGTGTAGAAATAGAGATTTCCAAGGTCGACAATTAAAAGCTGGACATGCTGATTTAGTGGTGAGAATGGGAAGGTTTATATCTCTGTGGCTATTTCTTCAGGTGGCTCTTCCCACCTGAGTCATCTGAGGTATGTCCCATCGTGCATCAAATCTGTTTCCAGGATGCTGGGGCAGCAGGAGGGCAGATCCAGAGTTGGGCTTCCTCCTTAAATGAGTTTTGTGCAATGGATCTTCTATCCCTCTTGGCTCAGAAATCTGAAGGGACAGCAGAGTCTTCATCCTTCTTCCTAAAAATCCTATTCAGGATGATGAGCTATGTTGTGGGTCAGCACACCAAACTGGAGGGAAATAAGAAATATTTGTCTTCCTTCCCAAATCTGAGTCAGCAGTTCTCCCTACTAAGAGCACCACTCTTATTTAATAGAGCCAAAAGGAATCAGCAAAGCTGTGTAGAATTTATCCACAGTCAAGCAATTGATGCAGCACAGTATCATCTTCCCTGTCCAGGTTAAACCAAATAAAAGAGATCTAAGGGGTATAGTTATTGTTAGTTTTAATACCTTTCCTGATGAAAGTGAGTTAGAAATAGCCTGGTATCTGCTAGTGATTATTTGCATCTGGAGATATTATGGTATCTATAATATGGTTCATTCTGGATAATGCAGGCAGTGGGATATCAGTTTCCTGGAGATATAAACCCACTTGGTTGTAATACAGGGCAAGGAGAGGAATAGTGCAACTATTTTAATCTCTCATTGCAAAAACATGTGTAGGAAAACTTATATATCAGCCTGGTATAAACAAGAAGAGTTCCCATAGCAGCAAAATATTTTGGCAGCCACACAGCCTTACTTGTAGTGACATAGACATCTTTTGAGGTAAAATATTCTCTAAATGTGAAAACAGAAACCAAGATATTATTAATCTGTGCCTACTCCCCACATTGCTGAGACTGTTAACAATAAGGAATGAGGTTTATTAAGAGCTTCCCAGCAGTTACATTGTCAAAACAGCCATCTATGTTCTAAAAATAGAAGAAAGCAGGCTTTTTTCTCAGTGATTCCCTTTAGCACCTGAAGAATAATTTTCTGTAGATTTATAAATATTATGCCATGGAAAATGGAGGAAAGCAGGTGCATGTAAGACCTCAAGCCTGCTACCAGATCATACAAATTGGAGAAAATGAGCTATTGAGTTTCGAGTACTGTGGGTGTGTCTGTATTAGTTTATTTGCGTGTGCTGGGGAATTTTCCCAGGCACTGGAATGCAATGGTCTAGCAAAGGAACTCTTAAAATGTTTCTTGGCATGAACTTGACCTGTTACAGTTATCCATCTTCTCAAAAAATTCCCAGGCTTGATTTGGTAGTCAGAGGATCCAGGAACCACTCCCAAAAGGCAGGTTGCATGTAGCCATCCTGTTTTGAAGGCTAATACATTTCACAAGCATAGTTCCAGCCTTTTTCCTGTGCTCCAGGTACAACTAAGTTATTAATGTTGCCTTACCTTCACACTGTGGCCCTCACTACTGCCTTGGTAGCAATAGCTGCAGTTACCTTGACAGACTGTTCTTTAACCAAACTTGTCATGCTCAGATTTTTATTTTTTTTTAATTTCCAGATCCTCAAAGGTCTAAACTTGAAAGTTCAGACTGGGAAGACCATTGCTTTAGTTGGTGCCAGTGGCTGTGGAAAAAGCACTACCGTTCAGTTGCTGCAGAGGTTCTATGATCCTGACCAGGGAGAAGTGAGTGTCTGCAAAAGAACTATAACCACTCAGAGCTATAAGGACATGCATGAGTTTCCCATACTGACTGAACCTTGTTTTTCATTTTGACTGAATTAGAGCATATATCTGCATAGTTTATATTTCCACAAATTACCTATCTTCTCTTGTCAGTTTGACTTCATTATTCTGCTCCTTCTTACAGTACTATGTCACAAATAGCAAATGCCACAAGTCTTTGAATAGACCTGCAAGATCTGAATTTAAATTTTTTTTTCAACAGTTCACATTTCAAATTCTCTAAAAATTTTTTAAACAAAGTGTAATCTGACAATATTCTGCTGTATTTTGCTTTCTTTTCATTGAACATAAGCTAAAACCTGGAGAGAATTTTCCTATTTTAAATGGTTGTTTTCTTGGCTTGTTTTTTACTATCTGCTAACCCACAGCAGCACTTTCCATCAATATGCATTGTATGTCTGTTTTACCACTGAACACTAAATCCAGTTAGCAAATGCTAAATACTTCCACAAGAAATTTCTAAAGGAAATATAAAGGGGGAAAATAAACAATATATTTTTAAGAAAATAAACTTTTTATTCTTGATACCTGAAAAATGCTACTTAATAGATGCTACTGCTAGTTGAAAGCAGGTAAGCATTTCAAATATTAAACATTGAACTATCAGTATATAATGTATTAAGGCAACTGTTATCAACACAGTTCTTTCTTAGTGTTTCTGTGGCTGTTCATTCCTCCCCTCATGCCTCATTTTGCTGTGCCAATGCCAATGTTCATATGACTACACTGCAAATTATCTAGGTTAAAAATAACTTTCCCTTTCCTTTTAGTCCACTTGAACTTTTTCTTTGATCTGGTGTAAAGAAAAAACACAGAGATGATTGTATAGCCACAATTGTGAAGACAGCAACCTGGCATAGGGGCATGAGAACTGGGTAAAAAGTGTTCAAGGAATCTGTAAAATTCTTAAGCCATCTCAAACAGGATTGTTATTGAGGGAAAAAAGGCCCCTGTTGTCTTCTCTGTTTATGCTGCTCCTTATCAATTTCCACCGTGTGCAATGGATGGGAAAACTGCCGTTGTAGCTTCCTCCCCAACATAGTTTTCTACTAAAGACAACAATTTTTTTTCCTTGACCTTCTAGCTGATACTTCAGTCAAGTAATAGTCATTAATTGCTTTATTATGAACAAAGTACATTTCCTTGACTTCTTTGACACGCTCTTTTCCTCTCAGATTACCTTAGATGGTCGGGATATTCGGACCCTTAATACAAAGTGGCTACGAGAAAATATTGGCATTGTGAGCCAAGAGCCTGTTTTGTTTGCGACCACAATAGCTGAGAACATTCGTTATGGCAGAGAAGATATTTCTGATGCTGAAATTGAGCAAGCAGCCAAGGAAGCCAATGCTTTTGACTTTATATCTAGACTGCCTGATGTAAGTTCATGAACTTATTTTGAATGTAAGAATGAAAGGTCCGTTTAGGCTGGCATCCTGTTTCTTAGAGGGAGAGCATGGGAACCCAAGTTATACTATAGCTTCTCAAAATACACTTATTGCCTCCAGCAGCTTTCAGTTTAGAGAGGTTTTTAACTAGATATTGTGCCTTTGGTTGCTCTCAAAGGACTTGTGCTGAAGTCTGGGAAAACATGTCGATGCCTTAACTCAGAAGAAAGGAAGCTTCACTGCTGCACTGCCATCCCTACCCATCTCATGAGGCAGAGAAGACCAAGACTTTTAAAATGAAGAACAAGAAATCCAAAACCCTTTGTCAGGAGTTGTCTGTACATTCTCAGGAAATGGGGGGAGTAGATGAAAGTAAATAAGTATGTCCTGAACCAAGCCCCTTTTTAGCAGCTACAAGCTTGTGCACTCCCTCTGCCTGATATTCACATCTTTGAGCTCTCTTTCAGGATGGGGGTGGGAAGTGATGTGTGAAACATTCTAAACACATCCTCATTATGGATAACAATGTGTCCTTCCTTTTGCTTCTGAAGTTAAAAAATGAGAAAAGTACCCACCTGGGATCTGATATCAAATCCTTTTACTACTTTAGAGAGCTTGGCCCCATCTCTCAAGCATGTGCCATTTCTAGCACGTCAGTCTGTTCCAAGGTTCCCTCTTCTCAAGAAGAGTTATTTGATCATATTTACTCTTGAACAGCTATATAATAAAAGACTACAGTGCCCTTTGAGACTTGGAATTTTGCAGTAAATGACACGGTCAGTAGGAACCAAACCATAGCTCCAAGGGGTTGTCTCAGGTTCAGAAGAGACAACATTATAGGTCCTGATGTGTCCCTATAATTCCAACCCTTTTGGAAAGTACGCAATCCTCAGAAAATATGGAGTTGCCTCTTACAGGCTTGTCTTGAGAAACCCCAGGGTTTGGAACACTGAGTGAGCAGCAAAGATCAATTCTTTAAAGAGCCATGAGTTCAAAGTTAGGCAGGTACAACATGTGG
Organism: Acanthornis magna; assembly: GCA_036785705.1. Classification (NCBI taxonomy): domain Eukaryota; kingdom Metazoa; phylum Chordata; class Aves; order Passeriformes; family Acanthizidae; genus Acanthornis; species Acanthornis magna. The sequence continues at coordinate 25,282,176 of JAWUZG010000028.1, forward strand.
TGGGGGTAGGAGGGTTTGTCTAAGGGCCACTTGGATGAATGTCCTTCCATGTTTGCTCTGCTGTGCTCAAGTCAGCTGGAAGAAGCTACATCTTCTAGAAGGTGATAACTTAGGCTTCCACTGAGAAGTGAGGATTTGGGATGTCTCTTAACTGCTGTTCTGCTCTCTCCTTTCTCAGAAATTTAACACCATGGTAGGTGAAAGAGGGGCTCAGCTGAGTGGAGGACAGAAGCAGCGAATAGCTATTGCCCGTGCCCTAGCAAGAAATCCCAAGATTCTTCTTCTGGATGAAGCTACGTCTGCATTAGATACTCAGAGTGAATCCATAGTGCAGGCAGCTCTTGACAAGGTAGGACTCATGTTACTGAAGCCATCAGCAGTCATGAAAAAGTGCAACAGCACTTAAGAAAAATTAATGTACAATTTTCAGTGCAGCTTTCCATCAGAATCAAGAACATTGGAAAGTACAATTTGGATTGATGTTCAGTTTCAGTGTTTTAACAGGCAATTTGAGCCATCAAAAATTTATTTGAAAATCATGTTTATTTTTTATGGGTTTTGGTTCTGCATTATTACTAATTACAAAGATGCTTAGTCATGTGGAACTGTAGATGAGGTCTCCTGCACTCCCTTTCTCAAATTATAATTGCTCATTTGCTGGTCAAATATTGATGGCATCTTATCAAGGCAAGGTATGAGGACAGAATGAGCTTTTTCAGGTAGATTAGTAGAAAAGTATATATGATATTCCTGGTATCTGTTCTTTATTGAATAGTTGATTCATAATTTTAAGAAAGCTCTTGGGATTTAGCCATTTTCATTCTTTTCCTGCTTTTATCAGCCCCTCGGCTCTAGGGTTGGTGCTGCTGCAGAGCAGAGCTATCAGAGCTTGTACCCGTGTGTCTGATCAGCACGCCACACCTTCCTCACAGCCCTCCTTCATCAGCAGTTTGCATCAACACGTAGTGGAACCCATAGGCTTTGGTTGAAAAAGAACTTTGCGGTTGGGCTTGAATGTTTTTGATTTTGCCTAATATTTATTTTAATGAATTTTTTTTAATTAAGTGAAAAATCTTACACTTCATTCGAGTAGTTATGCAGAGAGATACAAATTACTAATATGGCTCAAGAGAAACACAGAATTTGTCAATTTCTCTTGCTAGTCAGTTTAAATCTGAGGTACAGTGCAGTTGTTTCTTATATTCACATCATTGTAGTGATATTAGTATTGAGGGAACATGTAAATGCAAAAATAATATCCATATAATCTAATTTGTATATCAATTATATAATTGATGCAGAATTAAACACTAAAAGCTTGCTGCTTCAGATGTAATTTGGCTTTCTTCTGCATGTTTTTTATTAATTTTGTAATCAAGTAATTACCTTTTCCAGAAGTTTATTGCTTCATTTAGTGCATAACAGAGGGAGGTCGCTCAATTAAACACATATATAGTCTTCCTCATCCTTCATTATGTTCCAGGAACACAACAAAATGAGCCCTGAATCATAACTAAATCATCTTTTCATTGCTTTTTGATGTCCATCAGTAGTCCCCAAATGGGATTTCCAAATTTCTTGTCAACATCCCTGACTGGAAAAAGTGGTGCTAATATTGTTCATTATTTTTACAGCTGACGAGCAGTGATATTAACTTTATGAATGCTCACTGTTTCTGGGCATTCATGAGCAGCTGCTTGTAGTCAGCTGTTTTTCAGATGACTCTGTATCTCATAAAGCATTTTGTTAGTTCTATTGTACTTCCAAAAATTTCCAGGGACAGTATACAAAGAAGATACCTGATCTTTATATATTTTCTATTCTAGCTTTACTTTCAGAAAGATCTAACTTATTCTCAAAGCATTTCCCCCTCATGCTTGCATGCACATGGAAACACTTTATAAACAACTTTAGCTCAAACAGTTCAAGTTCCATAAAAAGTCAAATAACCTTAATTATAGTCTTTAGTACCTGTGTTGCCTGTCTAAAAAGATTAATGTGGCTTTCTCTGCCTAAATTAGTCAAATGAAAGTGTCCTTGGACTGTTAAACAAGAGACATGAAACCAGGGAAAACCATCTTTGCTTTTAAAAGATAATTATTTTTAGACTCTTGATTTACTGCACTTTACGAATGGCTAAAATATTTTTGTTTTATTTCTGTGCTATTTTCTTGCACATTTTAATTGTATCTGGGTTTCGTCTGTGTCTGTAAGGCTCGGGCTGGACGTACCACCATTGTGATCGCTCACAGACTGTCTACCATCAGAACTGCTGACACTATTGCTGGATTTGAGAAAGGTGTTGTGGTTGAACAAGGGACACACAGCGAACTCATGTTGCAGAAAGGAGTCTACTATTCCCTTGTAATGCAACAGGTAAGGGCAAATTTCTTTACTTTCTTTCTCCATTTCATGAAGTTGTCAAATGATGGTGGGTGGAGCCGTTTTCTCTCTCTACTTCCTGCATATCGTCCAGATGGCTGCTGCTCATTATTCTAGTCTGGGCACAGACACAGGCTTGGAATTCTTGGGGGTTTTACCCATAAGTGTTTTGTATTTACACAATCCAATATGGCAAAAACATGAGTGAGTTTAAGGCACAGACTGCATAATTATGGTATAACCACAGAGGTGTTAGATTCCACGTGGATTCCACAGACTTTAAAGGAAAAGAGGGGAAAAAATCAGTATCAAATAGTCTACTGTTCCACCATTGCAGACTGAAATATATGTGACCTATAGGCAACAGTAACTACACAACTGAAGCAGCAGTAATAATGAAAAAAAAAAGATTACTTTTCCTTCTTTCTGCTCAAAATGCCTTGTAATCTTATATCCTGAATTGCCACTAGGGTTGTAGCAGTGATGTTCAAGATAATGGCACATCAGAAGATAGTGAAGGCGGAGGAGATGAGGAGTATGAGGAAAACGTTAATCCTGTGGAAGACCTGACTCTTCAAGATCATTTTGAAGAATCTGTGATCTCCGGGAGAGGCAGCATTCGAAGACGATCCAGCAGATATAAGAGCAAGACTAATTCATCTAAAAAGCCCTTCGGAAAAAAGAAGAAAAAAAAGGAGGTGGAGGTTGGTATTAGAACTTCAGTATAGAATTTTATGATAAGATGCAAGCAGAAACAAAAAGTACATAACTTGCCTTACTTTTAGATAGCTGGCTGCCATGCAACCTTTACTCTGTTGCTTTTGCAGTCAGTACTCACCAGACTGAGTATCTGGGGACAGTCATTTGTCTTAACAAAGATCTTCATTTTAACATGACCGAGTCAGTGTGGAACTGGGAAAAACTTGTGCTATTGATTCGTCATGCTTCATGCAATCATATCAGTGGAATTGATGTTTTAATTGTATCTAATTAAAACTAGTTGAGAGATTTCATTTGCAAGATTCTTTACTCCCTGGTACTTACTGTTGCAAATACTACTGGATAATGTAATCCCTGGAGTGTGAGTACCCAAACTGAAGGCACTTTGGAGTCTTGTACTACATTTACATCAAGCAAAAAAAAAAAATCAAAACCCTAACATTTTGAAGAACATTCCCAGTAAAAGAGGCATTACTCTCTCTGTTTTAGGATATGCTTCACTTCTGCAGGGTTTTTACAGATAAAACAATTTACTTGACAAATGTCATACATCAATAAAAGTCACATAGGAAGTTTGGGTTTTAGAAAAACTATTTTATTTTGTCAAAGTTGAGTAAATCTTGCTCATAGCATCAAAAAGAGCAGATTTCTGGTGCATTATGGATCAGACTTTGGGTAAGCAGCTCAAGAGAAACTTGATTTTGTTTTCTATTTTGTAGAGCTTTAACTACAGCATTTTTTCATGAAATATATTGGAAAAATTTTTTGGTATATTGAGGTTGCTTGGGTTTTTTGTTTAGTTTTTGGGGTTTTTACCTGATTTCAAGACCCTCGAAGTGAAGAAATCAAATATAAATTCCAGAGTAAAACCATGAATCCTTCTAAACCTGTGGCCATTAGGATCTCATATGTATTAAATAATCTGACTATTTAAAATATCTATACAATCAATACCTGTGCAATCAATACTTCTGAAATCACCAAGGCATCAATCACCAAGGAATCAATCACCAAGGAATGCCTATGCACTTAAGGACTATGCAATTGATACCAATGGAATACCTATGAAATCAACAACTATGAAATTGATACCCATACAATCGTTACCTATGAAATCAATAACTATGCAATCGATACCTATATAATACCTATGAACTCGATACCTATGCAATATCTATGAAAGCAATAACTATGCAACACCTATGAAATCGATACCTATGCCATCAATACCTATGCAATACTTATGAACTCGATACCTATGTAATTGATACCTATGCCATCGATACCTAGGAAATACCTATGCAATCGATATCTATGCAATTGATACCTATGCAATCGATATCTATGCAATTGATACCTATGCAATCGATATCTATGCAATTGATACCTATGCAATCAATACCTATGCCATTGATACCTATGCAATCAATACCTATGCCATTGATACCTATGCAATCAATACCTATGCCATTGATACCTATGAAATACCTCTGCCATCAATACCTATGGCATCGATACCTATGCCATTGATACCTATGAAATACCTATGCAATCGATACCTATGTCGATACCTATGAAATACCTATGCGATCGATAACTATGCCATCGATACCTATGAAATACCTATGCAATTGAGACTTATGCCATCGATACCTATGAAATCAATACTTATGCCATTGATACCTATGAAATCTATACTTATGCGACACCTATGAAATCAATACCTATGCAATGAATGCCTATGAAATCAATACCTATGAAATACCAATGCAATCAATACCTGTGAAATCAATACTGATGAAATACCTATGCAATCAATACCTATGCAATCAATAGCTATGAAATCAATACCTATGAAATATCTATGCAATCAATACTTATGCTATCAATCCTACGAAATCAATACCTGTGAAATACCTATGCAATTAATACCTGTGAAATCAATACTTATGAAATACCTATGCAATCAATACATATGCAATCAATACCCATGAGATACTCACACATTAAATCAATACTAATGAAATCAATACTTATTAAATACTCATAAAATCAATTCTCACACATGCAATACACATTAAATACTCGTGAAATCAATACTCGTGAAATCAATACTCGTGGAATCAATACTCGTGAAATCAATACTCATTAAATACTTTGTATAATTTTTATCTATAGATATTCCTCCTCAGTAAAATATATCTTCCAGCTAATGAATTTTTCAAATAGCACAAAGGAGCTGGATCTATTCCTATTATCATATAAAATGTCATGTAGCTTCTAAAGGTACTTTTCACTGTGTATTAATACTACTTAAGACCTTAGAGGAAGGAGTGGGTGCTCATTCTCAAGAATACAATATTAATCCCATTCAGAAAAAATTAAGTCTATCATCCAGCAGTTATAATTTTTTCAGAAAAATCAGCCTTTTATAGTTGAGACTTAGCCACCCTTATACAGCATCTGAAACACAGGATAAAATAACCAGGAAGCAAGAGTAACTTGCTTGTAATCCTGACTAATATTTCGTCTCATTTCTAATGTTTCCATTATTTGCTTTTCCAGAAATATCCGTTTGGAGGCATAGGCACTTAAATAAAGTGATAAAGCAGGACAGAACATCTTTTGTGCTTTCAAAGCAGAAACAGGCTTATCTGACTCTAACATGTGTCTGTTTCCTGGTTTTGGTAATGATTCATTGGATATAGTTTGCCAAAGAGGAAAATTTCCTCCTTACCCAGTCGTTCTACTGCCAGCCCACTGGCATTTAGTTGAACTGGAGGGATCTCTTCTGTGCTCTGAACAGTGAGACTTTCAGTTCGCTATAATGGTTGAAATGTTATTTGCCATTTGTGGTGACCAGTCCTATCTGACTTTCAATGAACTGTCCTGACCCTTCTCCCCTTATGACTTTGTTAAGTTTTTTGCCTCCAAATTTTTATAGTGCAGTTGATGTTCTAGGATGTGAAACAGCAAAGCAGCAAATCTCCAGCATATTTGCTTGCTCTGAGTGCACAGGGAGGGCTTTCAGCAGTTTACCAAGGCAGTTCACTGCTCAGAGCCTAATGAACACCCACTTTCTGGGGAATTTTGTGTTCTGAAACTTTCCAAGAAAAACTTGCAACTTTTTCCTGTAGGAAGAAAATCTCCCTCCTGTTCCTTACTGGAGAATCCTGGCTCTGAACAAACCTGAGTGGCTCTACATACTGCTGGGAGTCATTGCTGCTGCTGTCATAGGTGCAGTCCATCCTGCATTCGCTGTTATATTTGGAAAAATCATTGGGGTAAGCTTTTTGGGATTTTTCATTTCTTTTTGTTGTCTTTGTTCTGGTTTTTGGGTTTCTTTGGGGTTTTGTTGTTGTTGTTGTTGCTGCTGGTTTTTGTTTTTTGGGGTTGTTTTGTTTTCATTTTTTGGGGTGGTTTTGTTGTTGTTGTTTTGGTTTTTTCGTGGTTTTTGTTTGAGTTTTTTTTTGGGGGATGGCGGGGGGCGGTTTGGTGGTTTGGTTTTGTTTTGTTTGGGGAGCTCTTTTGCAGCTGTAGGTTGCAGTCCTGAATTTCCTTCATGCTCAGCCACTCAGTCAGCTCTTTCCATGTAAGTCTCTGAGTGGGATTGACTTGTAAAAATTGATCCATTGAAAAAATGTTGAAGGGACTCTCCAGAAGCAGAGCATGGTGGAACTGCATCTGACTAGGAGAGGAAAACAGCAATATTGATGAAGCTGGTAGAACAAATTAGTACAATGTAGGTTAAATGGAAAACTGGACTGTCTACTAGGTCCTTAGCAGAAAGTTGACTGCTGACTGATTTTAGTTTCCAGAATTCTTGCTAAAGGAAATTAAAGTAGACAAGGTTCTTGAGATGAAGGCTGGTTTCTGTAACTGACACTTGTCTACATACTCATTTTTGTGTTTTTTTTCCTTTCATAGGCTTTTCAAGAAAGAGATCCAGAAAAAAGGAGTAAAAACACTGTGGTGCTTTCTTTAGTATTCCTTTTACTTGGAGTGATTATCTTAATAGCATACATTATCCAAGTAAGTGTCACTACACTGAAATCTTAAAAGCTCTGAACTCTCCAGCAGGCTGCAGGTATAACTCATATCAACACAATCTGAGAAGAAATACACTGATCACAGCTTACAAAAATATGCAGAAGTGCCAGGGTCTTCCTAAGATATGTAGGCTTAAAGTTAATGTTTACTTAAAGACTATATTTGCTCTTGGTCTAAATAATCCACTGAAGGCAGTGTTAATTCAGCATGATTGAAATCAAAGTTGAGGGTCCGGCCTTAAAAGTCAAAGTTAATGTTGACATTTGTCACTGACTATAAGAGTCTATGGGCTCTTGCCAAAGTAAGTATAAAGCAGACTCTTTCCATTGGAGATGGTGCTCTTCATACTATCAAGTAAATTCCATCATTTGCTGTCCTCTTCTCACTGCTTTAAAGCTTGAAGGAAACACTTAGTGCTCATTGATGTCCAGATCATAAAATCCATTGGTATGACTGCTGTGAGTGAATGTCTCCAGTCACAGTCAGGGTAAGGAGCCTAAACACTAGACAGGTTGATTTATCTTCTTGTGCTGCTGTCTGTGTGTGCAAGGTTGACCAGAAAAGTTTAATCTTCCTTTGCTTGGGTGGTCATGGTACAAGTATGTAAACATATAGAGGCCTTCTTTGCCATGTTGCTTCCTTTCTGTGAGAAAATTGAGTTTTAGGTTCAGGAACGTGAATAATGTCTTTCCCAGGATCGATCAATCTATTTATCTAGATATATATATATCTCTATAGATATATAGGTATATATCTATATATCTATATTTACAGGGGGCTGTAGGTGTGATTTTTGTTGTGCTTCTTGGTGTGATTTCTTTTGTTGTGCAGATTTATAAATAGAGCTACAGCATCAGATGAGAAAATGTGACCCTTTTTCCTCCCCCAGGGATTCATGTTTGGGAAGTCTGGGGAAACGCTAACAATGAGACTGCGCTCTTTGTCCTTCAGAGCATTGCTTCAGCAGGTATGAATTAGGCAGTTAGGATATCAAGAGAGCAGTGGTCGTGGGCAACAGCCTGTGTGTTCATAGAAACTTCTGGAAGGGACCAGAAGAGAGTAAATTAGCAATTGGAAGAAAAAAACCTTACCATAGCCTTTTCAAATAAAAAGTCTTCCTTTCCCTTCTGCATGTACAAATCATTGTGGGTCCATTCCAACGCAGGATATTCTATGATTCTATAGCTGATGGAATGGGTAATTTGTAAGAGAATACTTAGCTGCTTCAGGCCCAAGGAATGTCTAAGTAAACAGTGTTTATAATAAAAGTTTCTAAATAGGCATGTTCAGAAAACCATTGCAGCCAATAACACTTTGATTATGAACAATTAGATGTGTACAAAAGAATAATGTTTTTTAAGCTTTTTCTTTAAGTTTACTTGTAAATGCTGATGACAGAGAAAGAATATTCAGTTAGCCCTCCTGTTTTGTACTTTCATGTAATTTTTTGAAACAAAAATCTGTGTCTTTTCTTGCAGGAGATTGGATGGTATGATGACCAGAAAAATGCTGTTGGTGTTCTGCTAACTCGTCTTGCAACAGATGCTTCCCAAGTTAAAGGCGTATGTTGATATTTTTATGTGTTTTATATGTTTTACATATGTTTTACACAGCATTCTACAGACAAATTGGAAATGATTTCCCAGCTGATAATTTACAAGGACTATCAAAAATCCAGCAGATATTCACATACCTTTCATGTCCCTCCCTGCAAGTCTTTAAGCTAAATGTATAATAACTGTAGACCATTTCCCCGTGCAAATTGAAATCTGCATATAAGCTTGGACCACAGTCATCAGACCCCAAGTTTTTACATCTTGCTGTGGGTATCACCTGAATGCCACTAAGAGGTTGCATCTGCAGAGCATACAAACCCTTACAAACGTCAGTGAAGAGAATTCTTCTTCCCATTGCCACAAAATGTGCTTCACAAACAGTAATAGATCGGCTTAAGTTAAAAACACTACGGAGGGCGATGGCCAAGGAAGGGAACTACTCAAGAAGCTGGTATGGGAGAGGTGGCTACTGGACACTGGCAAGACAATATGGCAAATTCTGCACAGTTCCTCCAACTGCTCACCTCATCAGTAGAACCTGACAATCTGCCAAACATTTCTGTTTCTTCCTGTCTCTTTGCAAGGGAAAAAATGTCACTGCAGGACTTGTGGGGAAAAGTTTATTAGTGTCTTTTTTTTCACTTCTCATTTGTACATAATAATCCTTTAATCCCCACATTTTTCAGTCTCCATAGGTTTTTGTTTCTCTCTTTCATTATGGGCTTACAGGGAGAAAATAGTCTTCGACAAAATTTAGTCATTGTCATCTTTTAAAGTTTGTTTGCTTCAGCGGCATTGAGCTCTATCAGCCTGTCAGGGCAGTATAAAGGAGGGGTGCACACAGTTCCCTAACCACAAAAAACAGCTATGGGCATGAATGGGTCTCCAGAGCTATTGTGCTCTCTGGAGCGCCAGAGTTGTCAGTAAGTTGTCAGTAAGTCCATGCCTCATGTTGCACTGGTTGAAGCTTCCAAATCCATCTTTATGTGCAACCCCTAGAACATATGGCAACAATTCACCTTGGCATTGGTTTAATTATTAATATTTTCAATTTATTGAACAAGAAAAGTCTTTTCAGGGCAGGAAAGTCTTTAGCAAAAGAAAGAACAATATTTGTCTCCCACACAAGGATTTTTGTTTTTGCCAAGTTCTGGGAGATGAACTATTTCCACAGGGCTATTTGCAGAAGTTTTTTTTCTGTAGATCAGAGCCCACCCGGATGCTGGATGCTAATCATCTCTCATTTTAAAAAGTTTTTGATGAAAAGGTTATACAGGCTGGGAGGAGGTGAGAATTCTTCAGTTGGAATTAATCTTTCCTACTCATCCCACTGAGATAAAGCATTTCTACAGGGTGGCCAAATCAGATTTCTGTTGTCTAAGAATCCAACCCCAAGTGCAGCAGTGTGAGAACCTGAGGATGAATATTTTTCACCCCTGTTAGTGTGGTGGGTCTCAGTGAATGGCTGTTGTTAGAACCAAGCCCCTCTTGCCTAATGCTGGACATCTCACTGCCCACTTGCCCTGCTATCACGGTGGTCACAATTTTCTGTACCTTGGGTAGCATGTGAAGTTCCAGACACATATTTCGTTAAACAACTGTCGAGTCCAACTCTCTAGACTATGATATCATCTCTTGAAGGTCTGAATGCTGGCAGATATGAGGAATATCTAGGAACGGTTAAGTAAGTTGGTGCATAATGTCCGAACACATGATCACACATGGTTTCATTTTCCTGCCAAAACTTTGGCCTTGACTACAGCAATCTGAAGTGGTAATTCAAGCAACAAAAAGAAAAATCTAATGGCATGCATCTGGGGGGTTTCTGGGTTTTTTTAGGCAACTGGAAGTCGACTTGCACTGATGACTATGACTGTCTTTACCCTTGTGACCGCCATCATTATTGCATTTGTATATGGCTGGCAGCTAACTTTGCTTATCCTGGCCTGCATTCCTTACATTGTTGGTGCAAATGCTGTGAGTGCTAGCTCTATGTCTGGTCATGCTGCAGAAGACCAAAAAGCTTTGGAAGAGGCTGGAAGAGTAAGTCCTTCAATATTAACTACAGGGCTATGATGTGAGATCACTTTCAAGGACAGCATTGTAGTTATATTACAGCTGCTTCAAACGTCCAACAAAAATGAAGGGTGTTGAGGGGAATGTTTATATATCATCAAGAAAAGCCAAACATAGATAACACAAACCATCTGCAAATTAGGCTATAAAAATGCATTTGAAAGCCTCCATCGTGGATTTCTGTGCAGTGGCAGATGCAGCAGAAGCAGCCCCAGAACTGGTGCACCTTGTGCCTAGGGTGAGCAAGGTGGCTTTGCCCTGCTCTGCTGCAGCCAGAAGTGTTGCACCATTGATACCTTCTTATTCTGTCATAAACGCAAGCCGTTAATTCACTCAAGAGTTTCAGGGTACTGCCTTCATTGACCTGCTGATAGAGCTCTTCCAGGAGACAAAAGTAGTCCATGCAAAAGAGCAAGCTGTGTCCAGATGACTAGTGTTTGTTCCCATTTTATTAAATTACTTTTTATTCATGAAGGCCACAGCCCATGGATTAGGGAAGACACTGGTGATGCTTCTTGCATGTTGGCCTGGTTCTGAACTCAAATATGTTATTGGCTTCAGCCCTCACCATATCTCACAACCACGGGGTGAATAATTTCATTGCTCAGGACTTTCCTTCACCTTGATCCCTAGAGTTAAGCAAGCACTTTCTGATCCAAAATAATAAATGCTAGAGAAGAGATAAAGTGTTCAGGAGATATGCTGTAGATTCCAGTTGTAAGGGATTACTTCTTATTTGTTTAATCTCTTTGTTTAGATTTCAACAGAATCCGTTGAAAACATAAGAACTGTAGCTTCACTAACCAGGGAGGAAGCATTTTATGAAAGATATGTTGCTAGTTTGGACTGTACATACAGGTGGGTTTTTTCTTTAGTAATTCTTAGTACACTTTAGTCTTTCAGATTTGCTGTAAATACTTTTCTTGGAACCTATCCAATACCCAAAAGACTGGGAAGAATATCAATAGCTGTTCATATAGTTTTGAAATTTGTGTAGTCTCTATATTGTAATATACATTCTTAAATGGAGAGTGAAAAAAACCATTTGCAGGATTTGCCTTTTATTATACAAACATTTTATAAACTTCATTCTCTGCATATGTGTTACAGAATATTGCCTTTTCCTACAATATAGGATATATGTTAGCTCTATTTCATATATTACACTGATACTACTTAACTTAGAAACTGACAGTTCTACCACATCCTTTATAACATAAAACAGATTTATTCCCCTCATATGACTTTGGAACAATGAAAAGAACTTCATATGTTTCCCTTGTTTGACCCACTACATCCCAGTGACTTGTCTCCACTGAAATGCCTTTGAATCACCATGGTTGCCAGATTTTTCTAGCTCCATTTTATTTAAATAAAATAGCCCAAAATCTAAATTGTTTCTAATGTAAAAGAAGGGATTGAAAATTATCTATTGTTCAATCTGTCCTCAGCCGAAATAGTGTTTAAATTCAATGACTGGTGAACTGCTAAGAGCCCAGATTTGGGTGGGATCCTTGCCTGGACTGTCACAGGTCTGATTTACAGTAGACTAGAAAGGAGATTTCCTCTGCCTCAGAGAGCATCCTGAGCAATGAGGGCAGAGTTCTCCAGACTCTGATTTGGTATGTGTTCAATTAGCTACACAAAATGAAACTTTTCCAGAGGGATAGGTTGCGAAATAGCAGCATAGCCTGAATCCCTGTGGGGATACCCAGCAATATGTCCCTGCTCTGAATTGGGATGAGAGGTCTCTATTGAGATGGGATGAGCTGGTGGATGAGCCCACAGACAGCTCTTAGGCCAGGCTGGAGCCTGCTTGTTTTCTTAATAAAATGGGTCATGTGGTGTAGTTATTAACTTATTTCATTTTAACTAACTACTCTAGTGACCTGCCCTGCTATATAAGCAAAGGAAGGGAATTCAATTTAACATAACTGAGGATCAAGGATTTCATTGCTTTCTGCCCTAAGGGCAGTTCTGTGTCTTGAAGGCAGGGGCCCTTAGGGTCTGGCAAGGGTTGCTTGTGAGTGTGCATGTTGTGGGCTGATTTGTTGCGTTTTTGGGGGTGAGCTGCATTGCTTGAAAATTTTATTCCAGAAGTCTGGCTATCCCCCAGCCAGTGTCTGCTGTTTCATTTTACAAGTCATTTATGGAAAGTCTCTTCTTTTATCAGAAAATCTCGGAAAAAAGCCCCTTTCTTTGGATTTACCTATGGAATAGCTCAGTGTGCAGAGTACTTCATTAATGCAGCAGTCTTCAGATTTGGGGCATGGCTCATTGCTAATTGTATGACCAACTTTGAAAATGTATTTATGTGAGTATACCTCATAAAATGTGAAAAAGATAAAAATCAGTACACAGGATAGTGATTTCAAGGCATGCAAATTATTTTATCAAATTAGAGAGGTAATGGGGCATGGGACTTCAGGAATTTGGTCTGGTTGTGAGTGTTCTTTGGGCATAAGGGCTGTTTTGGGGGAAGTGAAGCATATTTGGGCAGTGAAACAGCAAGAGTGAGCTGCAAGCTCAGCACACCTACTCTGGAGAAGCCTTTGCCCTTTGACATCCCATCCAGGCAGAGGGTGTTAAAAAGAGAAGCAATATGATACCACTGTTCATCTGTAAAGTAACTATGGGAACAAGTTGACCTTCCTAATACTGGATGACATTTTGGAGTGTGAGTAGCTCCAGAAATATCATAACCTAAAGACACTAAACTTTATTTTTAAGGTGTGTTTTACACAGTAGGAAAAGAATGCATTGTTCTACCCGGAATGAATCACACTTTGTCCTTTGCTTTTTAGAGTCTTCTCTTCTGTCATATTTGCAGCTATGAATGTTGGTCAGTCTGCTTCCCTGGCACCAGACTATGGCAAAGCTAGAATGTCAGCCCAAAGAATCCTTCAGCTTTTGGACAGAAAACCTCTAATTGACAGTTATAGTGAAGAAGGTGAAAAACTGGTAAGGGTTATGGTATTTTAGATTGGGGTTTGGGGGGATATTGGAGATTTGTTTCTTTGGGTTTTTGAGGTTTGGGTGTATTTTTTTGGAAGGAATGTTCTTTTTTTCCCAGAAAAAAAAGTTGTAACAAACTAAATTAGTAATGATGTATTATCAGCAATTGTATTCACAGTTTGATATTCTTCGGATATCGCAAAAGGTGACTGAATTAGGATGACCTAATTGCAACCCGAAGGGAGCTTACAAAAAAGATGGAGAGGGACTTGTACAAGAGCATGTAGTGACAGGACAAGGGGGAATGGCTTCAAACTGGAAGATCCCACCTCTGGAGGTGTTCAAGGCCAGGCTGGATGGATCTCTGAGCAACCTGGTCTAGTGAAAGGTGTCCCTGTCCATGGCAGGGGGTTTGGAATGAGATGTTCTTTAAGGCCCCATCCAATCCAAACCATTCTACGGTTCTGTCAAAAGACAGACACTACGTAAATAGTGGTACTGACTTATTTAGGGACCATATTATTTCTGGGTTTCAGAAAAATGAGTAAAAAAAATACTTTTCATTCCACTGGCTCACATCTTAACTGGCTTCAGGAAAACACTGATAATGTCAGTTCCAATAAAAGTTGTGTTGCCTTTATAAGCGTTTAGAGGAGGAGTAAAATACTAATGCATTTTTCTAATTATTTTGTAAATATGAGAGGCTAGTTCCTTTAGAGACAGACACTTTTGCCAAAAGCCATCCTATCCCATCTGTGGAAACTCTTACAAATAAAAATGTGCTCTTGTGAAGTCTAAACCAAAATTGTCATTAAGAAGACTGACCTCAGCGCATGTCAAATTTCTGCATGTAATTATTTCAATTTACATCATGTTCTGGAAGGATTACATTGGCACATCTAGGTTCATCTAAGTTTAAAATTAACTTCCCATGTTGGTTTAAATGGTAGCTCCTACTCAGGAAGCCATAATCCAGTTTTCTATAACTTTAAGCTTATGTATAGGATTTTCAGCCTTTAAAGTTCTGAGCACACTTGCATATTTTCTTGAACCAGGGAATTGAAAGACTTGGCAGAAGGTCTCTAGTAAAATAAAATTTAAGAGAAAATATTTCTAGTATAGAATGGACTTAACTACCAGTGATGCCTGTGACTTAGCAAAGCAAAGCTTTGATCCCATCAAATTAGGTCATTACTGCTGTGAGAGCATCGTATTAGTGGTGCTGCTGGTGTGTACATGGGGCTGGTTCATACCCCAAAGAACAGGACAGGCAATAGCCTTGGTGTGTGCCCCCTTTCTTCCACTTGTGATTAATATCAGCCTGGCTAGAATGGCTCATTAACAGCTGTCACTGCATTTTAAGACACAGCTTTGTCATTCGTGCCTGTGAATAACCTACCAAAGAATTGAGCTCCACTATTTTAATCTCTGATTTTTACCTTGTGTTACATTTGTTCAAATTGTTCTACCTGCAGGGTGAGGTCAGGAAAGCAAATGATACAGTTCATATCACAAATAGAAGTGCTTAATTAAATGTGTTAGACACTATGACTGTTTTTCATTTCTATTTGTCTAAAGAGGGTGGATGGGCACTGGTACAGGCTCCCCAGGGCAGTGGTCACAGCACCAACCTGACAGAGTTCAAGAAGCATTTGGACAATGCTCTCAGGCACACGGTGTGACTTTTGGGGATG
The DNA here is from genome assembly GCA_036785705.1 of Acanthornis magna. Lineage (NCBI taxonomy): Eukaryota > Metazoa > Chordata > Aves > Passeriformes > Acanthizidae > Acanthornis > Acanthornis magna. The sequence goes on from JAWUZG010000028.1 coordinate 25,297,609, forward strand.
GAGTTGTGCAGGGACAGGAGTTGGACTCGATGATCCTGGAGGGTCCCTTCCAACTCAGCTTATTCTGTGATTCTGTGATATTCTTTTCAAATAAGAAGTGAAAAATAAATACAGGAGATGCAGAAAACTCCTTCTCTAAAAGGATCTAGAGACTTTACATCTCCAGATCATCCTATAACTAGTGATACTGCACTCAGTCCAATAAGTTATTTAAAAGAATTTCAAAATCACTTTTGAAAACACCCTCCTAAACTTTTTAGATCCGTCACTTTTATAACCAAATCTCAACAAGTGTTGTTATAATCAAAGCTAATAAATGTTAACATGAGCGTGTAAATTCTCTACTGCTTTTCAGAGCCATTTTGAAGGCAACATTGAATTCAGAAACATCCATTTTGTATATCCAACAAGGCCAGAAGTTCGGGTTTTGCAAGGACTCAACGTGAAGGTCAACAAAGGACAGACTCTGGCATTAGTAGGAAGCAGCGGCTGTGGCAAAAGCACATCCATTCAGCTCTTGGAGAGATTTTATGACCCTGTGGAAGGACAAGTGGTAAAAATAGGCTTGTGTAGCTATTAATAGCAGTTAAATCTACAGGACTCTTTATCTGCTAAGGTTTCAGAGGCTTTTCACAGTCCTGGCAGTACCTCTGTTGAGCTGCCTTTTTTTTTGAGGTGTGAGTTACTGAGGCTGTGCCTCCAGTGGATCTGTAGAGAAACCCCAAACCCCTGTCACTGCCTGCACTGTGCATTTGCTCACATGTACCAGCAGTGGCACCCATGTTGGCACAGTGTGCTGGCTCAGGTCACAGGTCTTGCCTGGGAAAGGAATGACCATATCAGCCTGAATTTCCTCCCCAAGCCTTCTCACACCCTGGTCCGATGGAGGCATAACACGTATCTTGTTTGTCAGTGTGTAAGTTTTCTTGCTGATATGAATTAACATATTAGGGACACGGATACATGCTTCAGATAACACTAATGTAATCTCACATGGATGTTATTGTGTCACCATCAGAAGGTTGCAATAGGCATTTTGATGCAATAGCAGTTAATGGGTATAGAAAGTCAAGAGAAACCTCCTTGGAGGTTGTAAGAGTGAGTTAAAGGCCTACAGCTAAGAATATTTATTGCTGTGTTCAGCTGCTTACGGGACAGGCTTTTCTGTGAGCTTCTTGGTGCTTCTTGGGGTCAGTAGGGCTGGAAAGACTGCAAGAACAGCGTGTGATCCGCATGTTGTTTCAGCCTGCTAGGAAGTGGAAGCAAAATAACACAAAATTATAAACTAATGAAAGCAAATATTTCATCTAAAAATTTACTTGTAAAAAATTTACTTGATTTCATCTGGGAATCTAACACATAATGGGCTTCTTCTTACAATTTATGTTTTCTGTTTGCAGCAGGTATGTGTGGGTGAGCTCAGTAGCCAGCTTGGCGTCATGTTTCTGTTGCTTTTTCTAGCTAGCAGATGGATTTGATACCAGATCTCTGCATTTACAATGGCTGAGGTCCAGACTGGGCCTGGTGTCACAGGAGCCCATTTTGTTTGACTGCAGCATTGCTGAAAATATCCAATATGGAGACAACAGTAGGGTGGTTAGTCAGGAGGAAATTGAAGCAGCAGCTAAAGCAGCAAATATTCATGCCTTCATTGAAAAACTGCCAGAGGTAAGAGACAGTGTTGTTCTCTTCACAATTAAATCAAATATTTGAAATTATATGGAGAAATCTAGGTAGTTCTCACTTAAAATTAAAAATAAGCACTTTTGTTTCCCTTAATAAGAAAAAATATAGCATTTATGTTTTAAAATGTCAGTGTGTTTCAAGCTTAAAATCCTTTTTAGTTTGTTAAGAAAAACCAATTATAGTGGTAGACAAAGCAGAATATCTAGGGGGGTAGGTGGGGAGAGGGAAATAAGAGGATGCTCTATGTACAAGCAAGTGATCATAATAATTTTTTTATTTCTTTTTCCTTTGACAGCAGAAACTTTACTCTGTAAAATAAGTTTTGTTTTTTCTAAAGTAATTTAGTAAAAGTAGCCTATTTCTAATTGAATACGCATGCACAGGGAGTGTTTCTTAATAAATGCAAAGAGGCAGTAAATCAAAGTGAATGACATGGCATTTGACCTTCATGCCTGACACGAATTTGGCTCTAACAAGGAAAAATATCTTGATAGTTTGTTTTCACTGTAGTTCTGTGTACCTGAAACTAAGGTAATGCTGCTGAAAAATACTTCATCTTTGTTACTGCTAATGATGTTTGAGCTTCTTTATTCACAAGCAATGCAGCATCAAGTTCTTCATGTGCATGTCAGTAGGCATGGAATCCCTAATTACCTATACGATTCTATGCTTTGTGGACACCTCACTGCTGGTGCCATACAACACATATTCCAGTCTTTGAGGGAGTAAATTTTCAGACGGGCTATAAATATGTGTGGCTGTATATATAACTGCTTGTAGCAGAGGTGTTTATAAAGCCTTTGCTTTGTTCATACCACTTGCACTATTCTTTCTTTCAAGATGGAAATACTTAAAAGCTTTGATAGCTATGCATAAAATTTTGCTTTTCTAATCTTTCTTCTCTGAGAGTATTCACTGGTGATCTTTTTTATTTTTTAACACCCAGAAATATAATACCCGGGTGGGTGAGAAAGGAACACAACTTTCTGGAGGTCAAAAACAAAGAATAGCAATTGCCCGTGCTCTGGTTCGTAATCCTGCCGTTCTGCTCCTGGATGAAGCTACCTCTGCTCTTGACACAGAAAGTGAAAAAGTGAGTAATGATTATTATATGTAACACTTATGTCTATGTACATGGTTAGCTGCTTTTTGTGGAATAAAATTAATGCAAGCCTGCTACAAATGCTCAGTTGTTAAACAAGACAGGTGTATCATGGTAGCTTTTCCGTCTGAAAGCTATGAATTGAATTATACTAGGAAGCTGTTTATATCTACTAAATAAACAAGCAGAAAAAAAAATTAAAATTAAGTATAAAAACACCTTCTGGAGCTCAGTTGTCTTCCTATTAGCTGTATTTGTTCATAAACACTGAATCTGTGTTCTGATCCAAGCTGAATGCCCAAGACCCCACTTCTCCATGTCTCACAGTTTTTTGATCAGGCTCACTGAACTCAGTGAGAAACCCTGTGAGGTAAAGGTCTCCTGCGTGCCTGTCTCTCTGTGGGAGATGTATTCAGGTGATAAGAGAGTGAGAAATCAAACATAGTTCCTAGGACAAGGGGAGCCTTTCCAGGTGCTAACAGCCTTTTCATGGTATCTGTGTGCAGATTGTCCAGAAAGCTCTGGATAACGCCCGGCAAGGTCGGACCTGCATCGTCATTGCTCATCGTTTATCCACGGTGCAGACGGCAGACATCATCGTGGTGATCCAGAATGGCAGGGTGGTTGAGCAGGGCACACATAGCCAGCTCCTGGCAAAGGAAGGACACTACTATGCCCTTGTAAATGCACAAGTCTCTAATTAGTGCTATTGACTGAGTCAAGTTTTTGTTGTGGTTTTTTTGGGTATTTTTGTTTGTTTGTTTGTTTTTTGTTTGTTTTTTCCCGTGTTTTTTTAATGGGAAGACATGAGAAGCTCTACAGAGGATTCACGCTGGCTGTGTCTGTGCTGATGGAGCAGGACCTCTGTTGCAGCCTAGTTGCTGTATCCAGTGTAGCCCTTGGCCCACACATCCCTGGGGATGAGCAGTGCATGCCCAGAGTCCTGGGGACTGAATGTGTTGAGCAGTTTGTGTCCCATGATCTGCAGGGTGTCAGACCTGGTGCAGTCTCACCCACGGCTCAGATGGGCACCCTGCTCTCACTGTCCCCCCAAACCCTGGCCCATAGCAGCTGCCATGGATCAAGGTGATACCAGAGTAGGACAGCAGGTAAGCATCATGGATAAACAGCAAACTGGTGCTTGTGGTTGCCCTTTGGGCTTCTTCACCAGCCAGATAAAGTCATAAATTTGTCTTTGGTTAAAGATGATGGTCAATTCTTACCGAAAACTGAGATTCCAAATTGAAAAAAATATTATTCAAATTTAAAGAGAAAGGGGTGGAAGTATGGGTTTGGATTTTCCCCCACATTATGCCACATTTCTGGTACTACTGTGCTTCACAGATTTCTTGGAAATTCAATTTTCTCTTTCAAACAATAATTGTAATAGTTACAAGCTTTCCATATCAAGACAAACTGGCATAAAACATACCATTGTTTTGTTTCATATTTTTCAAATGCTGACCTAATGGAATTTAGTTGTTCTTTGCATCCAGCAGGATAATTTCATAAGTTTTGTGGAGGAGCTAGGATGGCTTCTATTTGAGTGGACTAATGTCAGCCATGTAAATAGCTTTTCTTTAAAATAAAGAAAAAAGAAATGCTGTTTTCAATATGAGTTCCTTTATTTTTAACGGTCATGGTACTTAGGGACATGGTTTAGTGGTGGACGTCATAGTGTTAGATTAATATTTCACCTTGATGATAAAAAGGGTCTTTGCAATCTAAATGATTTTATGATTCTGTGGATAATTTCAAAGATTTTTTTGAAGTGTTGGCAAAGCTTGTTTATACATGTGCTTTAATACTTTGTTATTCTTCTGATATATTCCTCAGGGTGTTGTAATACGACTTTAACAGTTGTAGAATATGTACCGTGTAGTCAGAGTGACTCAGCAGCTGGGTTTTTTGGCTAGTTAAACCCAATTGCAGCATTTTAATTTTCCAAGGCTTTGCACGTGGCTTTGGGTTAGGATTTACAGCCTGGAGCAACCTGAAGTACTTTATAATTTCCAGATTGTAGCAGACAAATTTACAGTAATTACCATGTCCGTTGCTGATTTCAATTATTTTTCGGCATCAGGATCTGTAAGGGGAATAAAACACACAAAACTAAACAAATTCTGATATCAGGTTTGCCAAAATAAATACAGTTGCTCTTCCTTACAGTTTTTCTCAGAGACTGTTTCAAGAGGAGTTTTTAGTCATTCAGGCACCCCTCCTGTGTGATCTCTTCATTATGTTGTGATAGGCAGATACCATGGAACTGCTGCTCTTATTACATTCCAAATAATCTAATGTGGGCTCAAATTAATTCCCTTTTCCCTGTTTTGTTTCTGCACTGGAGTCAAAATCCCAAGCATTAGATTTTGATTCCCAGTTTTGAAAATAAAAAAGGGAAGTAACTTCAGCATAGACTGTATCCATTGCCTTCCTTAGTGGGTAATTTTTGACCAAATCCCTTTCCCTTTAGCAGTGTCTCTCTTTTTTTTTTTGGAACTTCCCAGTAATGGACACTGGAAACAGCTCCCCACTCTCTTACAAGGCCTCAGCCTCAGTGAGTAACCCCCAGCCTAACCCTCAGGGATCTGAGGACATAGTTAAGAAGTGAAAATGGAAAACACAATAGAAGTAAACAGTGCTTATTCACCTAAGTTCACAAGTGAGCTCTAATGTAACATCAAACATGTTTTACTGATTTATCTCAGTACAAGCACTACTTAAAGCCACCCCTATCACAGTCTTGTTGAAAAAATCAGCCGCAGACCTGAGAAAAACAGCAGGCATAAGCAAGTCCTACCCAAAGCAAAAGAGATGGCGAACAAGGAAAGAGAACAAAGTCCTCACCATCTGTAAAAATGACAAAAGAGCACACTAGTGCTTGCCTACTAGCAGACAGACTGAGCTGGATCATTTTACCGACTCCATGAAATATAAGGAGATGAATATGTTCAGCTTGTAGGCACTAATAGCAAACTCTATGCTCTGATGGTTTATTTCAGACCATCCCAGTCACCTTCCCAGCTGGATATGCCCATAGAGCTTGCAAACAGTCATTGCTATGATTAAAAGTAGACCTAAAGTAAGAGAGAAATGTTTGTCAAAAGCACCTATTTCAGCACCAAGCCCTATATGATATAGAGATCAAAAGAATCAACCCTGACAGAAAAGCTTATAAGGACACATTTTAAGGGCAGAGAATTTGTTGGCTCCACCAAGTAAACACCATTTCCTTCAAAATGCTTTCTGAATACCTTCTCTGAAGTCTTCCCTCTCTTTTCTGGGAAGTCATATCTTTATAATGTCATTGGAGACTTTGGTCAGTGCAGGCAATAGCAAGTGTCTGAGCTAAGTGCTCCTTGTCTAGTCATGAACAAGACCTTCGCTGTTCCTTGAAAAGCACTGGCTAATATGCTCCTTTCACCCCTATCCTTGTGGTGGTCATTTTAAGGGTGAACTCCCTGGTGACACAAGCAGTGACTCACCAGATTGTGGGCATCTTTGGAGAACACCAGCACTGGCTTGTGCAGGGTTAGGGGAGACTTTAAATTCTGACACCTGCACTGTAAAGCAGCACAAAACAAACATTTCGGAAAAAACATTATTATAAACATGTCTTGTTTCTGGCCAGGATGAGGTTCATTTTTGCAGTAGCCAGGAGGGTGCCTGGTCAGGACCTGGAGGTTATTCTATACCGCCTCATCATTGCTGGGGGCAGGCGAAATGGAGTCTCTTCTGGGAGGAAGGGGTTCTTTTCAATCAAGTAAGTATGAAGGAGGGAATGGTGGGGTAACTCCAGTTCCAAGCCCGAGGGAGCCATCAGGTGGCTCCAGTTCCAAGCAGGAGGAAGCTGTCAGGCGGCATGGCTGTGGCTGGCTCAGTCTCTGCAGTGAACATTCTGCATGTGAATCACTTTCTCTCTTTTGTACACCTTTGTTTTCAATATTTCTTTTACTTTTTTTTTCTAATCTCATTGTTGTTTCCAATAAATTGTTCCTATCTCAACCCATGATCTTTACCTTTTGTGCCTCCAATTCTCCTCTCCCGCTACCTGCAGGAGGGAGAGAGAATAGAAGGGAGAAGTGAACAGCAATATTGTTTGGAGAGTGTCGTGGGTTTGACCCTGGCTAAATGCCAGGCACCTACGACGTTTGTTCTCTATGCTCTCTCCTGCTGCAGCTATGCAGAGGAGAAGGAAAATTAACACAAAACACTGGACTTATGAGTTGAGATAAGACCACTGATAAGGGGACGCACTAGATTCAGGGCAAAAGCAGGCAGGAAAACTTAAAGTTGCAAAAAAAAAGTGATTTATTAGTCTAACAGAGTCGGAGGATAAATCAGAGGTAAAAATAAGCTCTCAAGACACCATTTTTTCACTGACCCCCCTTCCCTCTTAAGGAGCCGCTTCTCAGCTCACCCCCTCCCACCTTTCCAACTAACCAACAACTCTCAGGCAGGGGCAGGGTGTGGGGTTTTTTTCCTTAAGTTAGTTCATCACAATTCTTCTACTACAGACACTGTTTTTCTATTCACCCTTCTCCCTATTAAGGCCATTTCTCAGCTCACCCCCTCCCTTCTTCTTTCTAACCAACAGCTCCGGGGTGGGGGCAGGGTATGGGGGTTTTCCTTTGGTCAGGGTCAGTCTAGCAGGGAGAAGAATCCTCTACTTAGCCATGGGGTCCCTCCCACGAGAGACAGTCCTCTGCGAACTTCTTTGGCGTGGGTCCAATCTCACGAGCAGCCCCGCCCGATTGCTGCTGTCCGAGATTCTCTCCAGGTTGCAGAATTCCAAGCCGAGGCCAGGCTGTTTCCATCCCGGGAGCAAGGCCTTTCTATCTCCTGCAAGGCCTTTGCAACTCTCAGTCTCTGGGACTCCCACTGGATCACGGTTTCCTGCAGGCCTCCACCTGCTCCTCTGGCGTGGGCACCTCCCCACGGGCTGTGGGTGGTTCTCTGCACCCCCTGGACTCCATGGGCTGCAGGGGGACCACCTGCTCCCCCATGGTCTTCACCACGGCTGGCAGAGGGTTTTCAGCTCCAGCGCCTGGAGCATCTCCTCCCCCACATTCTCCACTGACCTTGGTGCCTCCATGTTGTTCTCCCTCACACGTTTTTACCTCTTCCTCCTCCTTCCCTGGCTAAAAAGAAGTGCGTGCTCACGTTGTTTTGATTTCTTCTTAAATATGTTTTCACAGAGGTGTAACTAACATCTCTAATTGGCCCAGGTTTGGCCAGCAGCATGTCCATCATCTTCAGAGCCATCAGAGATTGGCTCTGCTGGACATGGTGGAGAAATTTCCAGAATCTGTACTCAGGACATGCAGGAGCCATCTTGTACCCCACCCTATCCACTGTCAAAAACTGGGCCAGGCAAAACTACCACAGAGAGCCTCAATGAGAGTGCTAAACTGGGGAATACCATTCCAAAATTAGGACAAAACATTATATGGATTTACCTTTTTGCAAACAGCATTATTCCTGACTTGCCAATAAATATTTTAAATTAGAGAAGGGCTGTTTACTTTTACTTTGAATTTGTGTGATATTAATAACAAAACAATTAAAAATCTTTGATGACAATTAAGAAATTTCTCAATTAAGAAAGCATCTAACTTTATTAATCAACCAAATCTGGCCTCTCTCAAGATCAGAAGCATTTTGCTGATTCTCCCAGTAAGAATATACTTTATAATTATGTGAAGGGAACAATTCAGCCATGCTTGTCAAGGAGCACCAAAGACCCTCCATGACTAGGCAAGAAGCACTTAGCCCAGACACTTGCTTTAAGTTTGCCAAAGTAAATAGTTTCTCTCCTTCACGGAGTCTTCTGTAGTTCCCTAACCACTGAATTTAAACATTTGACTCCATTGTAGTATCCTACATGGCTGTGAAATTTGATGAAAGCTTTCCAGTTGTTACTCTAGTCACAATATTATTTATGAATGCAGACTGAAACTCCAGAAATGGGATGAGTAGTTGAACTAGAGGGCACAGACAAACCAGACTTCCGCAAAACACATCTTCTCCATGTCTGAGACATTAAGGTGTTTCTAAGATCTTCAACATAGTAAAGAAGAGAAACAGCTGGGCAACAAGGTCCCAAACAGCATCTGTGTAGTTTACTCTTGCAAAATGCAGTTGAAGGGCTTATTTTGTTAAGTTCTGGTCCTTAGGTACTTGCAAATGACTGGTAGTTTTAGATGCAAAGGCAGAAGAATCCCATTCCCTTGCTATCCTTTATCACTCTCCAGCTGCCCTATATATAAGCTTCACCACAGATTGCCCATGGCCCCGAGATTTTCCAGGGTTATGGCTCTCCCTGACTGTTCTCTTCCAGTTGCTTTGCTTTTCCTCCTCAAGCACCTTGCCTAGCACAAACAACAGATGCTGCACCATGTGATCTGGTGCAAAATGCAGAGAGAGATGAGAAGGGAAGTGATAAAAACAACAGCAAAGCTAAAGGATTACTTTCTAAAATTAAGAACTATTTCTCAGCAGAAAACTGGTCACAACATTTGGTAAATTAATCATTTACACTGGATTGCTTTCATGCTGTGCTTTGTTATCCAGACTGCAGGCAGCTCCTATCTACCTGAGACCCTAGCAATTATCTCATTTTAGCATTTTATTGCCTATCTGGCTCATCAGCAGTTAAGTCCAGAAACTATTTTCTGAAGCATATCTCTCCATTTGGAAGAAATAATTTGTTGTGCCCTTAGGGAAGCTCACACATCCACTAGAGTTATCCCCAGCCTGCTCAGTGACATCAGTATCACAAGCTCCAAAGCAAACTTGCTAAGCCTTCCTGTAATTCTCCTGAAGGTGCCAACCTTTACTGAATGCTTTCACAGAAAGATATTTTTAAGTTACATTAGCTAGACAAATAGATTTTGTGGACTTGCTTGAATTGGCCTGTATACTTTTCATTGCACTGCTCCTTCCATAGGAGTAACACCCTCATTTCCTTCTAATCCTTGTGAACAGAATGTTATTACTGCCCACTCTCTCCTATGTTGTCCAAAGCAAAACCACCTTGCAGTCAATCTCGACTAGAATAGTCCCTTTTGTTATGGTCCATGATGTTTGAAAGAATGACTATATATGGCTATTTTTGTGGAAATAATTGTTTAAGTTCGCCCCAAAGAAAAAAGGATATCCTCAGTATTTGATCCACCAGGAGCAGCATTCCTGGAGAATGCACTTTATTCCACCAAAAAGGTAACAAGAGGGAAGCGGCACTGCTGTGGGGCACTTACCACTTAACTGCAGACATTTGGGTCTGAAACAATCAGATTGCCTTAAAAGTGCTCTAGGATATGACTCATCTGTTTCCAAATGTCTGCCTGAACAGAGAGTGAACTACATCAGGGAAATGCCTATTTCTTACCATAAATTGAAATGAAGAGTATCTGTTGTTAGTCAGAGTATAAAATTTACATTTGCATCAGGTGAAGGAGTTCAACTCTGAATGTTTGATCTTTCTGAAAGAGATTGCTAGGTTAGTTTACCTGTCCCGCAAATAATTTTTTGAGATCCTCATCTGGGATCTCCAGGCATCTCCAAATAGGCACTGGGGAGCCCAGTCTTGCAGACAAGTGTTTCAAGGAAGAAGAGAAGTCTCTGCAGCAAATGAGGGTAAATTTTTTTCATCTAGATATTTGCAGTGCAAGAAGCTTTGGTGCGAAGGAAAAACATTCAGGAAACAGCAAATATTTATCCCGAATGTGCAAAAATGGAAAAGAAATATACAGACTGCAGAAACACCCAAAACAGTTTATAACTGTGACTGAATTAGGAGAATCTGGATTTTTTTTCCCTCTTGGATAACATGAGGAAAATTTTAAACAAGGAGTTAACATTTTCATCAATCAAAAGTGTTGATGTCTCTGACATCAACATATAATTCCTGTTTTTTTATGAAATCACAGTAAAAATTTTAAGTAAAGTTCCCATTTTCACATCTGTTACTCGCAAGAACATATCCCTGAAAATGCAGTGTGTGTGCTGCTTCAAAGGAAACTTAACCAAAGAACTATTACTTTGTACAGCCCTAACAGGGTTGGTTATAAACCCACCATATGTGTTTTATTTACTACAAATGAAGTGTATATCAGCAACACTGAATATGGAAACAAAATTATAATGGGTCACTTTAATTATTCTAGAGAAATATGAAGAGATAACTGTAATGTGATTTACTTTTCAGTATTCAGTAATGTAGTGTTAATTAGAATAAGTAGGATTCCCAAAACAGATTTGTACTACTTTCTTCAATTTCTAATTTCACACATACTTTAAGACCTCGAACAACTTTTTCCATAAATTGATGCCAATTCTTTTGGGACTTTTCCAGTGTTATATTTTAATGCTTTCTTTCTCTCTCCCTTTCTCTCTCTTTTTTTTTTTTTTTATTTTAGGATAATTTTAGTGCCTCACTGCAATTATTTTACTCTCATAAATTCAGAGGTACAGTGTGATAGTTTGTATTGATTCTGATAAATTTTTCTGCACCCACCATCATTTAATATTTGCATCTATCACTTTGTAACCATTTTTAACAAATAAACATAGTTATGAATATAGTTTTTCTGAGAGGAAAATGTCTAATCTACCGCATTTATAGAACAGAGGATAGAATACATTTTTAAATATATGTGAGAGTATACTTAAATGGTTATATATTTCTATATTTATAGAATATATACTACTGTATACTTACATACATTAAAGATTGCTTCATGGTAAGAAATTTGAAAAGAATCCAAGAAAAAATTCAAGTGAATCATGGGAACATTCCATTTGCTGTCAGCATTTTTGTTCAATTTTGCAGAGTCAAAACTAGCTTTTTCTCCTAAAAATCTCTCTCTCATCAAGCTTTGATGATGCAATTTCTCTTTTCAGCTTAGTCAGACTCTAAAGCCCTTCCTTGACTCACATACTGCACTTGCCCGCATGATGCCAGTGACTCACACATATTTATTCTATTTTTCAGTAGATAAACCATTGTTGGTTTTATGTCTAGGCCTTTTAGCCATACCTCCTGGGAAAGCAATTAAAGTCCTTGTACTTGAAAAGCCCAGACAGCTCAGGCTATGAAAGCAGCTGTGGGTCTGTCCAGCTGCCCCCGGCTTCCATGAGAGTTATGAAAAACTACACAATTCAAAACAGCTTCTCTGAAAATACTTACAGCAAAATTAAACCTTTCCTCATCTCACTGCTTTGCCAGAGGCTTCCTTTCTTCCAGAAAGCATAGTTTTCCTGTGCAGGTTTCATATTTCATTTTTCCCCCATCCATCCTACAGTTGCACATCATTCTTGGAAAAATAGGGATAGAAGTGCCCTGCTGCTGCTCGAGACTCCACTCAATGTTAGAAAATGCTCAACACAGAAGGAGCCTAGAAGCGCCACCCACCACGGCCAACACCCTCACACTGAGTGTCCTTAAAAACTATGTCAAGCCAGTGCCAGCACAGCTTATACCACCCTAGTCATCATCACAGAGCACTGCTGAGCTCAAGTGAAGAACTGTGTTATGGGGTGACATTTAAAATGCATTTCAGTGTAGTTCAGCTTTTGCTGTGTCTTCTTAACTTGTTTTCATCTTTACGGGAAGCATAGCTCATATAAAACTGCATTTTATCATCTTTCCTGTTAAGTACTCAATCATAATGCCACCAGGAGTGGCATAGTCACATAAACATTCACAGGTGTTTATAATATACTTGTGCTAACACAAGTCATATTATGTCTGAATCTCAGGTTTTTAATAAAAAAAACAAAAGCACAAGAACAGACATTAATTTTTTTTTAAAATGCTGCATATAGAAGGTTGTGTTCTTTGATTACAAGTGATTTGTAAACAGCAGAACATTGTTAAAAACTACCTCCTGCATTGTATACATATGGGGTTCTTTTTATACCAGTAGTTCTATATTTCCCCAAAATCTGGTGCAATTTTCTTCACCCCCACCATTTCTTCTGAGATTGCCCCAGATTTTATTCAATGCCTCAGTTGCAAAAGCTGCTATGCAGATAGAAACTAAGGTATCCTGGGAGCTCCATCCTTCACAAAGTCTAGCAAGGCCCCACATAGTGGACCATATTACTTGAAATAATGTTCCTCTGGAAACAGAGGCACACAAGAAGGGGCTTGCTGTGTTTCTTTTACTGGGCAGGAAGATAAAGATGTCCTGATCAACTGTTAGAACTGGAAATGTCTGGGAACTTCCAATACTGAGATGCAGTTACTGCATGTAACCCTAGTTTGATGGCAAGTCAGAATCAGATGGGACTTTACTGTAATTGTTACCATACTTATTATTTGGAAAATTGCCTCTAAAATGTGCCAGCCTTGTTGTGATGAGGCAAGGAAAATCCTGTCCCAAATGAGATCAATCTAACAAAAACTAAAACAGGAAAAAAAACCAAACTTTAAACACTTAAAGTACGTGGATAGGTAAATATGAATACAATGAAAGAGAAGTGTATCTTTTTCAAGACTCTGCACTATTTTAACCTTTCAAAAAACTTGGCAACCATTCAAGGTTGAATTGAATGATAGTCTGATGTAGTTGTTTTCTGGAAATATTTCATGAGGCTTGAGGCGTAAATTATGTTCTACAAGGACATTAGCCATCCATCTTTCACGTGGCCTTCCCTCTTTCAGCTCATCATATTCTCTCATCCTATCTTGCTTCAGAATAAATGGCAAACACGTCAAGAGAAAGGGAGGAATTTCCCCAAGTAGTTTATGAGATGACTGGCGCCACCCAACTTCAGTCCTGTCTGAATACTTTCAAGAGCATGAAACACAATAATAACATGTTTTAAACACAAGAAAAGGGTAGGCAAACACCAGAATTGGTTAGTGATGGTGCTACAGAAAACTACCAAAGAGCAGAGGAGTTCAGTCCAGTATGGTTGCTCTCTAGCAATCTCTTGTAGAGATTTTAAAGGGTTCTGTTTTTCTAGGAAGCCTCATTCTGCTCAATTCACAAGATAATATTTTCCCCATGCAGCAGTAGCCAGGATAAGCAATCTGTCCACCCAGTGTCAGGTTTTGAAGTATGAGGATCTGCCATACCACACCGAAACCTTTGAGACTACAGGGAGGCAGGCTATGTCTACAGGACTATTTACTTAGATATGCTGGGGTAAGTGCCAGGATGTGCATCAGAAGGTTTTCAAAACTAAGTCAGTGTCTCACCTAACATCATTAATTCTTCCGTAGCAAGTTTTTCCCTAGTAAATTCCAACCACAATTGCAAAACCGTTGCAAAGACATTCTCCCACAAACTGTTTTGGGGAAAGCCAGAGTAACAATTCAATCACTAAAAAATTATTTCTTCTAGGCCAAATGTTTTCCATATTTTGTTCAAGTAGGGTTTGTTTCTGGGTTTAAAATTCTTGGTTAGGAGCAATTTTAACAAGTAAAAAATCTCTTTTTATTTTGTTCTAGATATGTGGAAATGAAGAGCTTAGCAGCCTCAGTAATTGTTCATTGCTAAAACCATTTTCCATATTTACCTGTGAATAATTTTGCCCACCCTCTGCTGCCCTTTTTACTGAATAAAGTATACATCCAAAGCTGATCACACAGTCCTCTTTGTAACAAACTAGAGCTGCAGCTGTGGCAGGTGGCTCCTGTGACAAAAGGGGAAGGTTGGCTGAGGAGAGCAAAGCCAGACTAATTAAACAAAACCAAAGTGTTGATGTGCAGATATTGCTCTGCAGTGCATTGCAAAGTGCTGTCTCACCCCCTGAGTGAGGCTGCTCTGTCCCTAGGTGTGCCTGTGCCATCGGCAGAGCACCTTGCGCCCTGATGGTCACAGTGCTTACGTTCACCAAGTTCCTCAGGCAGGATGGGAAAGAAATGTTCATGGAAAATAGATGGAGATAGATGTGTGGAAGAGGAAAGGAAGGACAATGACAGGAAGCCACAGCTGCTGGTCCCTGTGCTTTGTCCAGTGTTTTCCCGACCTCTGGCCATGACAGCTGGCTGCCACTGCCTGTCCTCGATGTGCCTCTCCCAGCACTTGCCACACAAAAACTCACTTTGTCACGATGAGGATGTCCGTGCCACTCTGAACTGTCTGTGTCACTACTGAGAAAGCCTTGCCCCCAGGTCTGGAGTGGGAAAGGTGTCATCTATGTTTTCATCCTGATTTCATTTGATTAGCTGATTTTAACACTCTTACTATTAAAAAAACCCCAACAACCAACTTCCTAGTATTAATAAGGCACCACCTTTCCTCCTTTCTTAACCCAGGCCCAAAAACTCGCAGTGCCTTTTAATACTTCAAAATATAGCCAAATATTTTTAACTTGCCATAAATCCACGTTTTTAGCCAAAATAGGTCTTGAGCTATATTTTCATGGGAAATTCTCTGGATCCCCAGTGCAAGATATATCTGAGATTCCTGAAGAAGAGCAGTATTAACAGAGCAAGGTGATGATACTCAGTCTGCACCTTCAGCTTTTGTTATTGGGATGAGAAAGCTTTCAAGGCAGCTTAAGTTTAAGGAATTCTGGCTTCTGATGTAAGTTCAGTAGCTCACATGCTCCAAGAATTAAATTCTAATAATTTACCAGAAACGCTTTTTTAAAATGTGGACAGAGAAAAGGAGAATTGGGAATAATAACCCTAATTTAAATTCTCATCTATTTTTTCCTTTTTTTTTATTTTTAAGTATATACCTTGTGAGTTGCATGAGACGTGGTATGACTGGGGGAGGAGAGAAAATGAAAACAAACAGAAAAATACAGGAGAACAAAACCTTCTCCCCATTGAGCATTTTTGTGTAATTTACAAGGCAAATTCCTCAGGTCAGAGTCTCATCTTCAGGGATTTTCCACTTCCCACTCTCGAGGAGTGCAGAGACTATTGCACATCAGCACACACTGACCCCCCACAGAGAAGTGAGCTGTCAGATAAGAGATTGCTTTTGTTCACTCCAAGCTCCCAGGAAGGTACGCAGTGCACAGAGCAGTGTTTGTATTACTGCTGAAGGGAAGGATTTCGGCCAAAAGAAGCTGGCAGCCCTGGCTTTCTAATGAACCGTGTGCTGACAGGCCTGGTTGTGAGCTGTTACAGATGTGCGCCCGACAGTCTAACAAAACGCAGGAAATTCACGAGGCAAAAAAAAATCTTTTTGGATTTTCTGATTATGGTGATAGCATCAAAACTGCTTGTGTTCTACCTGGCATCGCCAAGCAAGGGGTGTGTTAGATGTCCTTAATCAAAACATTTCCATTTGGGGTAAAGGCACTGATGTGTTTTGATTGCCATAAGGGGGAATAAAAGAAGGGCTGAGTCACCAGTGAAGAATGAGAGCACAGGCAGGACAGGATCCTGCAGTGGCACATTAATTATAGTAACATTTTCTGTGATTCCCCTGCTACGTAACCACAGATGTGGGAGCATGAGCGGGGGCTGCATCGTGAAAGGAATTGGCCAGGATGAATGATGTGGAAAGTAAGGGAAAACAAGCCCTTGGTGAGAGAGCAAAAACCCCTGAATAATTCTTCCTGCATCGCAGAGTCTCCTGCTGATGTGTCCAGCATGGAAGAGGCACCTTTTCCCAGTGCTTTAGCAGAAGAGTGCTCTGGTATTTCTCTTAGAGCATGAGTCAGAGCCAGGGATTGCCAAAAATACGTGCCAAGTCCTGCTCTCAGTTACATGTGCCCACAACAGCTCGGCACATGAGCAGATAGTATCAGCACCAAGCAGCTCTGCAGCTCCTCCATTTCACCTCTGTTCTCCCTCTGAAGTCTGATTAGCAACTGGATTGCAGATGGTATTGCAAATTGTCAGGCCTGCAAATTCAATCAGATCAATGTTAAAAGTCTGCTTTTATCTGTTATTTGACAGATAAAAATTATTTATAACTGTCTAACTGATGAAGCACTAACCAGCAGATGCTCCAGTTCACTTGCTCTTTGTCATATGGACAGGCTTAGATATAAAAAAAGTATAGACAAGAGTCCATGAAACGAAACAGGACACATAAACAGACTTTTCCCAGCAGAGCCAGGTCTTATAGCACTTGCCAGAACTCTAAAGCTACATAAGATATGCAACACTGACATCTATTGGCACATAATCTGTGTACTGATCTCTGCTTGTTTATTCTCTGCCAGTATTTTTAGCCGCATTCACAGCACCGTGAGTGCAATAGCACACTGCCTCTCGAGGGCACAGCCCCACAAGCTGGCAGGGCTGCCCTGCAAAGAGCTTCTGAGACAACTTGCCATTAGGACACTGAAAAACTCAGTCTAGACCATGAATGGTCTATTCCCTTTGCACAATACGAGCTGCAGAAAGTCTGTGCTTCTGCAATCCCCACTCACAGTGGGCCCCCTCTTTTCAGCGTGGTTTTTTTAAAAGACATTTCCACTTGTGTAAACATTCATTTGTAGCAAAAACATTGTCATGTGACATGCTGCATTCTGGTGAAAGACTTCACTTAAGAATTTCTTCTCACTTGGAAACCCAGGGCTTCTCCAAGGGCCAGAAAGATAGAAACAAGACTGTTAGTAAAACTATTTCCACTCTTTAGCTGTAAAGTCCTTGGGGCTGTGTGCAAGTCCAGCCTCAGGGTACTATAGTGATCTTCAACCTCCTGATTTCCCACCCCAACCGGCAATTGTCAGCCTGTGAGTTTTGAAAGTCCTGGGTTGGTGTTTTTAGATCACTTTACTTGCCAAGCCCATATGTTTCAATCTGACAAAATTTGCACGACAGGACTAACTTTCCTGAAGAGTCCCAAGGAATTTTGCAGTCAGTTCCTGTGCCACAGCTATTTGCCAATAAACCTTTGCACTGAGAGGGCAAGTGAGATTTAGTCAAGGCAATAGCTAACGTGTGCATTAGGGACTTTATCTGCTGCTCCTTGCCTGGCTGTGGAAAATGAGCAGATGGTTTTATTCCCTTTCTTATCATTGTAGTCTCAACTTTTCTGATTTAGGGTGGCATGCTTTGAGTGTTTAGGGGTTTGCTTCTTCTAACAGAAGCTGCCTGCTTACTGAGTCGCCAAAATAATGATTCTGGCTGAGTAGGTGGTCTAATAATTATTATTAACTCCTGGTGAGCTTTTCTTTTT
Organism: Acanthornis magna; assembly: GCA_036785705.1. Lineage (NCBI taxonomy): Eukaryota > Metazoa > Chordata > Aves > Passeriformes > Acanthizidae > Acanthornis > Acanthornis magna. The sequence continues at coordinate 25,315,501 of JAWUZG010000028.1, forward strand.
TTTCCCCATAATTATATCTAAACTGTGTTATTCAATGCAAAAGGATAAACTGATTTCCTGGAATAAAGTGTGCTTTAGTATTTCAGGAACATTCTTAAGTCTGTTTAAATCTCTTATTCTATTAGGGGTTTTAGGGTTCAATACATCAATTGGAGAGTTGGCAGAATTGCTCTAGGAGTCAAGAGTATTAATATTGGGGAAAGGAAAGGTCTGGGTGGAATCTGTTGAGAAAATAAATATAATTTACTGGTATTTTAAAGTAGAAGTGCAAAAAGATGGTAATGTTCATTAGCAAAAAGCAAGTCTGTAAGCACAACATGGAAAAATAGATCACAGCTCTTTTTTCAAACAAGTTATACTCTAAAATCAAGGATTTAATTAATTGACAAAGAAAATACCATATACTGACCCAAATTTCTGTACTCCTTCTGGAGAAACACATGTATATATATCTCCAGCCAGAAGAAAATATTATTTTTATAACACATACATAATGTATAAATATATGTCATATGCAATGATGCATTTAGTACATTGAATATATTGCATGTGATAAAAGTATATAATAAATATATAGTAGTATTTAATTGCAAATACATAAAAGTGTGTAAGTTCATAATTTCAGATTAAAAAATAATTAAAGTAATTTACAGAATTTTATAGAATCATAGTATCATTAAGGTTGGAAAAGACTTTTAAGATCCTCTAGTCTAACTGTCAATCTAGTGCCGCCACCATGTCCACCATTAAACTGTGTCCTCAAGTGTTTTATCCACACATTTTTTGAGCACTTCAGGTTGGTGACTGCACCACTTGACTTCAAATACAAACATTTTTCAGAAGAATGTATTTCTAACCATAGCTCTTTGCAAATCAGGTTGTGTTCTCTACATCTCATGTGAGTAGCATCATTTATGATGTTGCATTTATATATGTGTAATTTATAAATTAGCAGTCCTAGAGGTGCTCTAATACCATAAAGACCCCAATGAAATAATAATTTCTAGTCTGCATGTCTTTTTTATATCCAAGAATAGTGATATGAATCACTAGCCTTAAACAAGAACTTCATGTACAATAATACACCATCTGAATTTAAAGGAGTTACAGATTTCATTTTGATGTCTTATGACTGGGATATGCTGGTGGTAGTGGCCAGTCCTTGTATTATACCAGTAAAAAAATTTTTTTCTGCATTTCCAGGTAATCTTCATCCTTGGGCTAACACAGAAAATTTGTACCAGAAACTTTAAATAAATCCTGTTACATATTGAAAGGTTCTCTTTATTTAACCTGCTGATTTAAAATTCAATTTTTGCTGACGTAGGAAGGAAGAGTTCATTAAATTAAATTACTGATTATCAAATTGAATACAAATTTGCTTTCCCTTGATTCCTTTTACACATACTATTTATCCAGTAAAATAAATTTAGGATTGCCTAAACTATCCGCACAAGCCTAGAATATGACTCAGTCACTTCTAATCAGTTTCTTCACATCCAAAAAAAATTTGTAATATCTGTTTTCTGCCAAGTAAAGCATGCAATGTACCTCTGATGCACCCAGAATGTCCGAAATTGGCTGCCTCTGGGCAGAATCACAGATGTCATTTCCTTTCCAGAACAGAGATTATCCAGGCTGAGCCCACAAGCTCCCTGACCATGGTCATTTCCATTTCCATGCTGCCTGACCCCTCTGTGATTCTGCCTTTCCCACATGCATGACATCATCAGCTTCCTGGGAAGCTGAGACAAGGTAATAACTTTGTAGTTACCTAATGCCTGCATTGTGCAGTCATGGTGGAGCCAATTATACACAATGGCCTTGCTGCTTCTTTCATTTTCTGTCCCTGTGTCTTGAGAACTACCTAATATTTGTTTTTAATTTTTTGCAGCATCCATTTTTTGCTTGACTTGACATTATTCTCACCTCATCCTTATGATCCTGACATCTAAAATACATCTACATTCAGTGATAAATACATTTTTCCCTTTTTCCAGGTTCTTTGTTCACTTGTAGTCTTTTTTTGAGATGAGTATTTGTTTTGGGCAGTTTAATTCTTGGTAGTTTTTGCTTCTTCTAAATAGAAAGACCTTTCAAATTCAATCCCTGAGCTCTATAGCCCATTTGACTTCAGTGGATATTCAATCCACCTGAATACAAATTCATAATAAACTATTTCAGTTAGCATAGTTATGGTCCTGATGACAGGTGAAAGCAATGGAGGAATGGGCTATGATGGTTGGAAAAGAATTCCATTTGTCTTTCAATTTTAAAGACATATCCCATCTATTTCTAAATATGTTACCAATCGTCCTGAAATTAGATCAAGAAAACATTTTAAAGACTACAGTCTTTTCTGTCTTGGTATGCACTGCCGTACTTAAATGGTGAAATTCATGGATTAATTACAGTCATAAATTTTTTAAAGCATCTTCAACAACTTTTTAATCTCTGTCTTGGTGATTTCATCCCATGCTCATTTCCCTGCGGTAAAATTGAAAGCAGAGAGGTGTACTAGTTTTTCTTACTCTGCAGTGCTTGTCATTTTTCATACTGACACCCTTACCCCTGTCATACCTCTGACAGCTCTTTTCAGCTCACAGGTGGTGGCAGCTGGTGGCATCACCTGGCCTCCTAGCGCAGCTTGGATAAGCATACTCCGTGAAACAGCACTGTGGAGTGGTATTGGGGTTCTATTTGCTTCTAGAGGTAAAACACAGAGGTAGGATAATGCAGATCTGGAGGTGCAAAAGGTCTCAAGAGCCTCAGTGTTGTTTGTGAGACTCTCAACTACTGTCAGCAGCAAAGGTTCAGTGCCAAAGGAGCAATCTTTTTGAGTGCCCCCTTGTCCACCACGTGCAAAGTCAGCAGCTTGGCTGATTTAAACTGGGATTTCCTGGCACAGATAGCACAACAGACTACGTATGCCAGAGAAGCTGATCTTTATGGGTTTTTTTTCAGTCCCTAAGACTTCACTTTCATAATGTTTTGCACCAGCTCTTTCAATATGTCTTTTGCTGTGATTTTTGCTTGTACAATAACAGGCAACAGTATTATTTCTACCTTTATATACAGTCTGAATAAGTCCATTTTTCCAAGTTAATGTTTGCCTTGATAAGCTGAAGACAGTGCTCCTGCAGCTATCACAGCATAGGAAAGAAATAATAACACAAGTTAAAAATAGACTCAGGCAAAAGAGTGTCCCAAGGCAAAGGGCAGGAAATTGGTTGCAGTTGAACTAATATTTCTGTTTAAATGATCTGTAGCTGCTATTTGCTGCACAGCTTCTGCTCTTCCCTGGGCAATTCCGGATGCCTTTGGAAAACCCTCTGAAACTCCGTGCTGTGCTGCCTAAATATGGTGTGATTCCTCATGTTTGTAGCCCTTTGGTACAGAAGAAATGTATGTCTTTATATGAGGGATGTAGAAAGCGTCTGTTGTATGAGATGACTCATTCATAGTATTTCCCCTTTGAGTGAAGAATAAAGGAAGTGCATGCCAAAACTGGGAACCTGCATTCAGGCTCCTCTCTTGGTTGTTTTTAACAGATAAACAGAGGGAAAATTACATGAAAATACATGAATGGTTCAGTAATATGTAGACTACTATACAAGCTTGAAACGATTTTTGGAAATTGTCATCATGTTCACATACATTAAGTGAGTGAAGCTTGATTTGCTAGTTGATGCAAGACTAGATGAAATAGTGATGCTTACAATGTAGCCAATGTAAAACTTGCTGCAATGATAACTACTTCTGTTAAGCTGAAAAATATTTAAGAATTAATTTCTTGGTTTTTTTTGTGATAATCATTTTTTCTCCACAGGAGATGAATAATCCTGAAAGAAATCTATTCACCAGTCTCTAACATTTCAACCTATAAAGTGTTCTTAATCATTTTTGCAGTTCATGTCAGCATTATTTTACCTGGCTTTAGCCATCCATCCAGAAGTTTGATGTCCAGCTATCTGCAGGCATATTTGAACACACAGAGACAAACCTAATGACTTGTTAATCTGGTATCAGGTTGCCCTGTCATACATATCAGTCTGATTCAGAGGTGAGAGGCTATAAAACAGAATCTTGCACCCTGACAGATAGTGTGAGCTTTTGTGTAGATCATCCTGGAGGAACATGACCTTAAAATCATTTAACTTAAGACTTTTCTGAGAACTCATAAGTGTGGTCAGCCAGGCAGACATCATTTTTGGATGACTATTAGAGCAGGTGTAAGACATGGCAGAGAAAATGCAATGTATGAACAAGTTGCAATCAAGAGAACAATATGTTTATGTTAACCTAATGGGTCTTCTGTTATGATATTCAAATCTCTTTTATTATTGGAAATTAATTGACACAAAGTTCAATATTGAATAGAAGCTGGGGGTTTTGTCATGTGTGTAGTGGAGTTTTACCTGCTTATCTATAAACCAGTTTATCTTTAAAATTTAACTATTCCCTAAACTCCATGAGATGAAAACCAAGGGGTTTAGATGCACACTGGGAATAGAGAAATTAGGATCAGCTGGGTAATAAGAACCAAGTCCAAATCTATGGAGTGGCTGAGTGAATGTAAATGCAGTAGAAATGTTGGAGGGACATTGGAGGGGGAAAGGGAGGGTTATATGCCACTCCCAAGTGGGTCTCATCTGCCTCCCTTCAAATCCAGTAAAACACGAAGTGGAGCATGTGTGTTTGTATGAATTTAAACCCAACGCTGATTTTCTGCAGCCACCTTGTGTCGAAAATGGAAAACGCATCTTTCAAAATCTTTTGAAATCGTAGTGCCTTGCTTCAGTGAAACGCTGCATCCAAGGGACTTAAGGGGATCTGTTCACGCATGGAGAGTTATGTCAGTGGGAAAACACCCTGAATTAGGGTGGATTTTCACTGATACTCAGCTTCTAGGAGAAAATGTCACATAGCAAGAAAACATTACTTTTAGATCCCATTCCTTTGCAGTTTTAACTTTGCAGAATCAAAGGGGATTTTGCCATCTATCTTAATGCTAAGTTAGGTCCTATTAAGCATTATTTGTTCACAGTGCAAAAAGTTATAGGTCTTATACCCTTCTTTTCAAAATGTGCTAGCATTGTGATAGTGAGAAGAAATCTGCAGAATTCAGGCATCAGAAACCAGAAATGGTGGGATTGTGCAATCCCAAAATCCCAAAATTTGGGATTGTGCAATCCCAAAATTCTCTTACTAGTTAACACTGCATCTGCTCTAGACACAGGCAAGACATTGCTAGCTCACCTTGGACTAGGAAAAGTAAGCGCTTTGTCATTGATATACCCCTCATTTCTCTCTTCTCCAATCATGCATTTAATTTAAATTCAGAGAGAAGACACAGGTGGCAGTTATCATTTTCCATGAAAGGTTTGTAACAAGGACAAGGATTATTTCCCAATCAGGGCAAAAAGCTGCCTACTGTTCTTCTGTGACAATATTCTCATCTCTTCCACCTCACCACCACTGAAACAATGATTTCCACTTGGCTCATCGAGCTGGGATTTGGGCTGGCACCATGCGATGGCCCTCAGAGTGAAGGAGCCCTTGACTTGCACTGAGTGTTTAACTCCCAACAGTTCATTAGGAATAAAACTGAGTCAGATGAATTTTGGAAAAGGTCTTGGTCTCTCCTCTTTGGTTGTATAGGCAGTCTGCAGGTATTAACCTGTATGTTTGTTTATTCCTGGAAATTTGGTGTTTGTGCTTATGTGGAGAGAATAGCTTTCCTCCATAAATTACCAAATATTAACTTCTATATTTTTTGTGCGCAAAGGAAGCCCAAAGCTGCCTGTTAAAGGCAAACAGATTGCCTTCAACCAGATAATACTGAGCAACATTTACCAATGGCAAGTAACTGGTGTCATGCTGTTAGGATCAGTGACTCTGGGAGCAGACACATGTCCTTCCACAACGAGCCATTCTCACTGTTGGAAATTCTCGAAGTTGGAAATGGTCCCAACTTTGTACACCATGGCTGGGCTTTTCAACAGCATTTTAAACAGACATACTCCAAGAAAAGCAGGAGCAGACAACAAGCCAAAAGAGAGAACAGGTGATGACTCCATACTGCCAGGGAAAGGAGCAGGTTGTTGGTTAAGTCACTTGAGAGAGAATCGTGGATTATATGGATATTCAGCAAATGGGATCAATGGGATTTAACAGCAGTATCAATATGACAAATTAGAGGAATTACTCTAAACCACCAAGCAACAGGGGACATGAATTACAGTTTGGTGTTTCGTTTACAGGCCAGGGGAGATCAAACTACTCTGATTATTGCTCATTGGGTCTCTACTGCTCAGACTGCTGATGTAATAGTGGGCATTGTGGATGGCACAGTTTTTGAAATGGGAACACACACAGAGCTGATGGAGAAAAAGGAGCCATATTATTCAGTTGCAACCTCACAGGTACATTTATTGTCACTGCTGTTGTTACTTGCATAAATACAGTATGCGGGATGGATATATCATGGAGCAAATCCCCACTGAGCCATATTTTAGATATGGGAGCTGGAAATATGATCATTAATAGGTACATTTATTACTCAACAATTTTACAAGTGCTGGTTTCTTGTAAGTACCACTGTGAATTTGTTTTTCTGAGTGTTTCAAATGACCTTTAAAATACATCATGGCTCATGATTCAAGCACAATCTGGCACGTGCTGTAAAGTGACTGTTGTGGGTTAGACCCTGGCTAAATGCCAGGCACCTACAACGTTTGCTCTCTATGCTGTCTCCTGCTGCAGCTATGCAGAGGAGAGGGAAAACTAGCACAAAACACTGGACTTACGAATTGAGATAAGATCACTGATAAGCAGGATGCACAGATTGGGCAGAGCAGACACGAAAACTTAAAGTTGCAAACGTGATTTATTGACCTAACAGAGTCGGAGGATAAATCAGAGGCAAAAATAAACTCTTAAGACGCCGTTTCTTCACTCAACCCACTTCCCTCTTAAGGCACTGCTTCTCAGCTCACCCCCTCCCTCCCTCCAACTAACCAACAACTCCCGGACAGGGGCAGGGTGTGGGGTTTTTTTTCTTTTAGGTCAGTCCATCACAATTCTTCTACTACAAACACTGTTTCTCTACTCATCCCCTCTCCCTCTATCCAACCAACAGATCCGGGCTGGGGCAAGATATGTGGCTTTTCTTAGTCAGTCCAACACCACAATTCTTTTGCTACAAATGCTGTTTCTCTACTCAACCCCCCCTCCCTATTAAGACCATTTCTCAGCTCACCCCCTCCCTCCTTCCTTCTAACCAACAGCTCCGGGGTGGGGGCAGGATATGGAGGTTTCTTTTGGTCAGGGTCAGTCCATCAGGGAGAAGAGTCCTCTACTTAGCCATGGGGGTCCCTCCCACGAGAGACAGTCCTCTGCGAAATTCTTTGGCGTGGGTCCAGTCTCACAAGCAGCACCCGCCCGATTGCTGCTGTCTGAGATTCTTCTCTCCAGGTTGCAGAATTCCAAGCTGAGATGTGGACGCACAGACCTAACAGCTACACCATGGCCATCATCAGGAAAACCCTTTGGTGCTCTGCTGTCAGTGCTGCCTGGTACTGAGACACCAAAACCAATGCATCTCAAAATAAGGTTGCACCTCTTTATATCATTCCTCTGCAATTTCCTGGCAACAATTTTGCCTCTAATCTCAGTTAGAAGTGTGGGTGAAGGTTTCCACAGCTCAGAGTGGTCTGTAAAGACAAGAGCAGTATGTGAGGTTGTAACTCTGAGCCCTGTATGTGCATAGGAGCCAAACTGAAAACAAAATCTAGAGAAGGACACAAAAATCATTCCAGCTTTTTTTGTGCAGAAATATTAATGGTTTGGACCTTCTTCCCATGCTGATCTCCCACCAACAGCAAAATGAAAAGCACAAATGAAAATATTGGAAAGGGTTAAGGAGGCTGGGTATGGGAAGGCTCTCCACCACTCCATCTAATGAAGTTTGAGTGATTGTCAACTCTGACAGGCAGAAAAGTGCTGGCAGCATGATAGGGGAGAGAGAGACAATGTCTTGACCGGGCACATTGTCAGTTCGTGTACTATTTGTAAGAGCATAACTTGAGACACTTCTTTTTAACACAGCCAAGTTAAAATGGACAATAAAAGCAGTGGGACTGGATTTCCAGAGGTTACTAAAGCACAGTTTAAAAGCTATGTTCTGGAAAATTACTTTAAAACGTATACTTATCTGGGCCTGCCCAGGAATGCTGTGCAAGCCATTTGATAGGTGTGGGTCTGCCATGGCTGGCAGTGTGCTGTGGCCAGGGTCTTTCAGGCATCCTGTCTAGAACTAATTAACTTAGATTTTTTTTTTTTTTTTTTTTTGGGGGGGGGGAAGGTGGCTAGAACTAGAAGGGCTCACAAAGAAAATGACTGCAAAATTTTAAGGGTGAAATCTTGCTCTACTTGACTTAACGTTAGCTTTGGTACATGGTAGACACTGACAAAAATGTACTTGCAAATTGCAGCAGCCACCAAAGGCATTTCATCAAGAATTTGTCAAAATTCCAGAAAATGGAATTAAAAGTTGCCCTTGAATACAAGAATCTTTTGTTTGCTTGTAAACTTCATAATTTGAAGAGGTGTTAAGTAATTATCACATCATTGTGGTCAATGGATATTTGCAGGAACATTTCAAACTCACACAGAATTATTACCACTGTGGAAAAAAAAGTACCATTTTCCTAGGGCTTTAAAAAACATATTTGCCCTTTTTTTTATACTGAAGACTTTTATGTGGGTTCCTAATGACTACAGGAAAGGAAATGTTTACAATGTTACATAGAATCATAAAATTGTTAAAGTTGGAAAAGACATCTAAGATCATCAAGTCCCACAGGCAATAGCTTTTAGAAATGAGACTAATTTGGTGAGAAGAATAAATCTAAAACCAAATACTCAAAAGTATTCAAGTAAAGTATTCAAATAAAGTACTCAAGTAAAACTACAAAGAGAAATTAGTTGCCTTTTCAGAGCCACAGTGACCAACACACTTCTGAACTGACTGAATTTTTTTCATGTCTTACCTTCCTTGAATTAATTTGAATGGATCTTATGAGATGAACTAATGACCACAGAAGATCCTAAGGGTGGATCAAGCATCAACAACTTGAAATCAAATAGAGCAAATGGGAAATCATGCTCCATAAGAAGATGAGGAGGAAGAATAAACCCCTCAAAAAGTAAGGAATTACACAGGCTAAATGGTCCAGGGATCTCACTAAACCCTAAAACAACTAACATGAAGAGGATAAATATTTGTTAAACTGTGTAAATATGAACTCTCCATTCTTGGAGCTTGTGAAGACTCAAGCAGTGAGGCTCCAGGCAGCTGGCTCTGAGCATGGGGTGGACTGGGTAACCTCTGGAGATTCCTTCTGACCAAGGTTCTGTGAACTTATGACAGCTGATGTTAGCTCCTGCACACCACTTCCCCTTTCACACTGACATATACTTCTTCAGAAGAATACATTAATGACTGTTCTGTAGAGATCAGGAGGACTGTTTCCCTTTCCTAAAATTAGTGTCACTGATATAGCACAGTAATTAAGGTGTATTCTGTTGTTATTTGTGGTCCTGAGGCGAAATTACAGAATGATTCAGACCTGTGTCCCCACCCTTGTTCTCTGCTGCTTCAGGATCCTTCTGCTTGCATGATTCCTGCTGTATCTGAAGGCAGCACTGACAGCAGTTTATCTTAAAAAGTAGAAATAACTGTAATTTCAAAATATTTTTTTCATTTCTTACTTCTGAAGATAATGAAATTAAAGCATGAAGCATTTACTGGTCTGTGAGCACTGGCCACAGTTTGAAAGTGGCTTGGTACCCTATTTTGCATCATACTTGCTGAAGTTACAAAGAAATTACTTTTATTCCTATAATTTAATTGAAAAAATAAATTCAGTAAAGTGACATGATAAGTACCTTTAACAGTCCTTGATTATCCACACCACAGGAAAATAGCAGTTAGAGTTATTTCTTACATGGATTATTAAATATTATTGCCATCCCTTCCTTGATCTTTAATCCCCCAACTTAAAAAAGATACAATTTTGATTTCCAAAATGGTCCTGAATATAGTCTTGCTTCATTCAGGGAAAGAGTGACTGGGTTCTACTACTCGAAATAGTTGTTCTTGACATAGATTTTTAATGGTATATTGAGTCATAGCATATATATGGCACATTTCCCATTTAAAAAGCGTGAAGAATTAATGACTGAGCTTTTACAGTGTATTTGTGAATGTGTTTTCCCAGGAGTACACTTTGCTAAGTCTCAGAAACATATGAGGCTTTTGCTCATTTTATTTACTCCTACAAATGAATCCTTGGAGTCTCTGACTTTCAATTGTTGTGTTTACATTGCTAAATCATTCCTGTTTTCCAGCATCCCCTAGAGCAAACAGAAGTATTTCTCGACAGAGAGAGGCTCACGGCCCCAAATCTAAACTGTTGTGTGATTTCATCTGATGCAGACCTTGCTCAAAGCAGAGAGAACTGCAAAGCAAGGTCGGGTTACTAAGGGCTCTTGAACTCAGTCCTGAATAGCCCTAGGGATGGCAAACACACAGCCTCTCTGGACAGTCTGAGCTACTGCTTGGCCACCCCCTGTGAATACTGTCCTCCTATTATTCAGTCAGCATTTCCTTTCTGTAGTTGGCATCTTTTGCCCATCATCCTTTTCCTATGCACCCCAGAGAAGAATCTGGCTTCAGCTTCTCTTTATTTTCCTCTTACCCAGTTTGGACAGCAACTTCCATATTTCTTTCCTCCAAACTGAGCACACATTTCTCTCAGTGTCTCGGTAGCTTCTCATACACAGTGTGTTCCAGAGCCCTCTTTATTTTTGTAGCCTGCTGAGGGGCTCACTGAAGTATGTCAATGTCTTTTTTTTTTTTTTGCAGTGGGAAGCCCAGAGTTTGACACAGTGCCCCTCACATGCTTCCAGTTTCTGAATAGAGGAGAATAATTGCCTCCCTCCACCTACTGATTGCACTCCACTAATCATATCCCCTGTGCCGTTGCCCTCTTTGCTGGAAGGACACACTGCTCATCATGCCCACCTTGTTGTCCACCAGGATCCTCAGATACTTACAAGGAAGACTGATGATCCAGTAGTGAGAAGCTGAAGACTGTCAGTAAGACAATCTCACTCAGGACAGTCAAAGCCACAGTCAAGGAACCTTAAAAGTATAATACAAAAAATATGTGCATCAAAAATTTTCCTGCATGTGACTGAAATGTGTACCTATATGTATGTCTAAGTGTATTTTAAATACATATACTCAGTGTAGGTAAGCCCAAAATATTCTTGGGAGGTCTAAGCAAAACTATAATGACTGTGTATTTTGAACAAAGCTACATATAATTATTGTTCCCATGGAAATGCTCTATGTAAACATAATCTGTTTTCAGAATCAGTATCCTAGCTTTCGCCAGAACATCCTGCTTTAATATTCCTATCAGCAAAGGTAAATTTATTTTTTGATCAGCCTTTTGAGAAAAAAAGTAAAATTTAAATTAATATAAACCTACAACAAAATTTCCCCAATATGTTTTGTACATGATCTAGAAAAGTCCTTCTCATTTCCATTCTCATTTAATTTGGGCTTCCTTTTTAAGATTTCATCTAAATATTCATCTGTGGGAAACAATTTCCATAGAAGTACTATATATAAATCTTTAATTCAAATTGCAAGTTTCTCCATTTTTTCTAATGCCACAAACAGCCAAACCCTATTACCCTGAGCAGTTTGAGATCATAAATATTTATCTGAGCCCAGTGGTGATTTGTTATACTGAGGTTAGACTGTGTCTTCAACACCAATTTATTTCCGCAGTTGCAGTTGGAGCTAATGAAGGCCATATTGTCACACTGATGTTCTTTCAAAATGCACATTAGAACCCAATGTCTTTTACAGAGCTTGCAACACAACTGCTTTGGAAAATTTTATACTGAGTGTTCACTCCCAATCTGGAAATAATCACTTATAGAGTATTTTCTTCTCTATTCCACTGTCAAGGTTGCGACTGAGAATTGCATAAAATTCATGAACTACAGCAATCTTCAGTGAGTTATTAAATAAGTATTATTCTTTTCTTGTCTTTTTACTTTTTGTACATAGAGAATGATAATTAGGGGACTCAGAATGAACCCAGTGCCTTTTCTACTACATTTGTGATAGTTTGCTAATCACTTAAGTCTTGCAGAAAATTCTTATGTTTGATAGAATAAGGTTTAGAAGACGCAGTTTCTAGTCCTCTTTAGGTTGGAGTAGATTCAGTTTTCACAGCTGAGGGATCATGACATAAGAGGTGAGAAAGTGTTTGACTGTACAACTGTCTTTATCCAGTCTCTTTAGAATTTACCTGTAATGTTCTGTTCTTAAAGGCTACTGCAATAACCTATAGAGAGTATGCAAAAACAGCAGAGTCCCTACAGGTGAAAAAGGGAAATATAGTATGCACACAGTTGTTTTCTTGGAAGGATTTAATTATAGGAAAGTGGGAGAAATTTTAAAAACATTGCTCAGGTGTATAGAATTTAGAGTCTTGCTTAAATGCATTGTTGTAAGGCACAGTAATGAACTTAAAACTTCTTTATTTTATTACAGAAATGAATAGGAAATAGTTCTATTCACATTTTACTCTTGTCCAGTTCAATTTTAGTGTATCAATTTCTATGGGAAAAAAAAAGAAAATGCAGTTAATACTCGAAGTTTTTGCTAATTACCTATCTTTTGATATGCCTGTCAGTCTCAGAGGAGACCTTTGCTAGGAACACCCACAACTAAACACTGTCTTCTCGCACAATTTCCCTGACCAATCATGGCACAAAAATGTAGTGGGAATTGAGTTCATCTCCTTTTTAATAATGGACTCAACTAACCAAACGTGCTGTAGTAAGTGTTTGTATGTTTATCTCCAACACACCTCACACACATACGTGCACAGAAAGTTTGCAAGAACCTCCACGGTTTGGCCAACATCCCCATTTTGCTGATTAAGACAGAAGACATTGTTTCTCATTTTTAGCAGTCGTAACTCTGTCTGCCAAGAGCAAATGATTAATCAGGTCCTTAAAATGACTTAACAGCTGTAAATCAAGTAGTAATTTTAAGAAGCAGGGCTCATGGACAAAATAGCTGTTTCATTTGCCAGGGAGCAGAAAGATATATTTAGTCACCTCTGGATACTAAAATTGCCTCCCCATCAGATCTCTTAGAAGGTCAAGTTGATTATTCCTCAGGTCTTGTCTGCATGTTGCTCCTGAAAAAATTTCACTGCAACATGCATAGATTCACAATTGTTTTTGTGAACTTCTGAGTATCATAGCCACAAGTCTTTTTGAACCCGGATCTTGCTTGAGAAAATAGGAGGTGTTTCTACATATTTTTGGCTGTGTGTCCTGCACTATGTTTTTCATGTTTTTCTGAGGCTCTTGCCACTGCCTGCTTTCCATGCTGCTCCTTGCATCCTTACTTCTGCCAAATCTATTAGCTAAGATCAAACAAGCAAATCTGGACGAAAGTAATAATTTTTGCCCAGAATTACCCCTACGTCTCCCCATCCTGTATCACAGCACTCATTATTCTGGGGGCTCATTTCTGGCCATCTCAGTGCCAAGTTCAGCAGGCTATTTCAGGGTCACTTTACTGAAAACCATTTTCAAGGTGCTCATGGTACGCCAGAGGCATGCACTTCCCTGGGTGGGAATGGCTGTGCTTACATATGTGGCCAGGGTAGCAATGGAGGCTGCACACTCAGAACAGTAAATGGTTGAAGATGGAGAAGTATTTCTGTGTATCTACTACCCAGGAGTATTTGCCATAACCAAATTTACCTGCTATAGCTGATCCTCAAAGGACAGCTTATATCATATTCTGGTTATTTTACAACCAACTTTTGTTTAAAAGGCCTGTTTCTCCATTCAGTGGAGCCAATGGAGCATCTCTGTGGTCTTTAGGGTCAGACCAATCATATCTCATGCCAAGAAAAATGACATTTTGTATTTTATGTGATCTGCAATACATCCACTGCAAAGCCTTTAAGAATGATTTTGAAACTCTTTCTTTAAACCTCTAGAAGGCTAAAAAACCTTAAAAGCCATTTTTTCAGACCATGTTGATGTCATTTGAACATTCCCTAATCAAAGGCAACATGGCTTGAAACAACACAATGGAAGAAGTCTCAGTTGGAATCAAAACCTGCATCAAAATAGGCTGCTCACTGTTAGAGTGGAGTTTAAGCTGGAGAAATATTTGAAAAATTAAGCCTTTTCCGGGTCTTCATTTTGCAGTTACCTTCGCTCCGACCTTGGAATCAGACTGCAGGTTACAGGGCATGGTCTGAGTTTATAGGGAGAAAGAGGAGCTTCAGTATATAGAGCTTGTAGACAATTCAAGATCCAGACCATCATTAGGGTCAGATACTGTCTTTACGAAGAGTGCAAAATGTCAATTTTTTCAAACAAGTCTGCAATTATGTCTATAAATCTGCAAGAAAGAAAATTAGCTGAAAAAATACCATGGAATAATTCTGTAGCAAATATAAACCAGCATAGTTTGACTGAAGCCTGTGGAGTTATTCCAGTTTAGTTAGTTCCAGTAGGTTAAGATCTGGCCTCAACTGGACATTTGCATGCATAAATCAAGTAATTGCATGCACAGACTGATAGTTATTTTGATTTGCATGTGCAAGTGTTCACGCTAATTAGCAAGAGCACTATTGAACTAATGCATGTCATGGGTTTTTCATGTGTAAACAGATGCATTTGCAGATACTGAAGATTTGGTTAATAGTAATATTGTGGGAAGGAAAGAGGCTTCTTACACACTGACTAACCTCTTCTTTCTCTGCCTTTGCTTCGTAAGTCTGCTCTTATATGAAAACCCCCACTTTAATAAAAAAAAAGGTTGGACCTTTGGGGACAAGGTTAGCCAGAGAAAGAGAAAAAAAAATCTGTGTCTGTTTATGACATTTCTCTGTCAGTTTTGCATTGACATTAAATATGGGTCAGTCTTAAAGGATATTAATCACATCAAACTTACTACAGAGCGCATATTTCTATGGTGAAGCATTGCAAAGCAAGCAATGAGTCACACCAGGGAGAGAAAAAGAGGCAGGTTTTAGACAGGAGGGAAAGTAATCAAGTGAACCCAAAGTGTACTTGCAAGAAATGAATGTAAAGCACATGTATTTCAACCAAATTCTAATCAAGCTCAAAGAATGAAGAGGCAATACTTATTGAGCTGTGAAGTTAAGAAGTTTGCACCACACCTATGCAAAAGCATGAGTCTTTTCAAATCTTGGATTAAGAGGTCAGGCAAGTGCAGTGAAGGGTGCCAGATTTCAAGGTTCTTCAAATGTAAGGGTACGTGGGCTTAAGATTTCAGACTAGCCTGGTTCCAAAAAGAACAAGGAATCAGTGAGAAGGAAGGAGACAGAATGCATTAATTAATGTGTTTCAACTGAACTGTTACAGAAACCCATCCCAGACAGGTAACAGATATTAAAAAAAAAAAAAAAAAAAAAAATTAAAAAAAAAAAAAAAAAAATGCAAATTGTAAATCTGCCCATACAGTCACATTTCTCTAGAATCAAAAACACTTCTTAAATTCAGCAAGGAGTAGAAAAGGGAAGAGAGGAATTTTCAAAGGGCAAAATTTAATTTTGTTATTTTCAAGCTGAAACTTTTTCTTTCAAAATAGTATTTGCCCTTCAAACTGAGCTTCAGCTCTTCAAATATCACTCAAGGAGGGTTTAGTATTTAAAAAAAGGAAAAGAAAGAACTTTGGGTACTATTAAACAATTTTTATAGCCATTAATTTTTTCAATCATTGAAAAATACATTGATTTTCTGTTTTGGACAGATTTTGAGCGATATGTAATTTCCTTATTTTGTGGTTCAGCTGCCAGACTAAAAATTGGTATTATTTTCAATGTCTTTAATTCTGTATTCTAGTCTGAATGGAAGCCAGTTAATACAAAATCCTGCAATAGGTTACTTTTCAAAGGCTGGTGTTAAAATGCAAGCTAAAATGGAAGAGAAATTGTGTAATCTCAAAATGTCCTAACAAGGGTAGTATGATCCTATTCTCCAAACACATCACTTCCAGCTCTGTGTGACCAGCACTTCTGTGCACACACACTACAGATGCATACACCCTGGGAAGGTTTTTTAAAAAATGGTCACTGCCTGGTTGACAGATTGCAATACACATTTCTGTCAAGGGAAATGAGGCCATGGAGAATGACTTCTATGACATGTTCATGGCCTCTTATTTTTCTCCATTTCACAATTTTCTTGTAGTTCTTGCTGTGATCTAGAGGATGAGATTTTGAATTAATATTTAACACTCAGTGGCACACTATTTTTTTTAATTACCTGATTACAGCTTACTGGCACAAGACTTGGAGCTGCAATATAAAACATCTCTATCTTTGGTATCTCTGTCATTGTCTCTTTTATATGTGGATAACTGCTGGTCTTTTCCATGGCATCTGTGCTTTCTGTCACAGGAATGCTGTAGGTGATGTAAATGCCGTGGTCAACCAGGATGAAAAGGGTCTTGCAGGCATTAGGGAAGGTAAGTTAGTACCACTACCAATCTTCAGAATTTAAAGGCTCTGTCCCTGTGTTGTGGCCTTGTTAAAATGTGATTTCTATACAGCTTTCTTCCTCTTTTTCTGTACAATACTTGTCAGAGTGAAATCCTGTAAATGAAGTTCTTTGAGCTACCACAATGATGAAGGCACTATATCAGCACAGTAACACAAATGACCCAATAACTATTATATTTTGCATATAAGTATTTTATACAAACTTGATATTATCGTCAATCAGTTGGGGGGAAAATCCACTTTGCTTTCGATAAAGAGAATGTTAAAACTCAAAAAATCCACTAGAGAATTACAAGAGACAATTCAAACACAGTCAGCAAACATAGAGACACTTTGTGTAACTCCTGGGGGATGCAGAGGCACATTCCCTTCTTTCCCAGTCATATAACCTCAAAGAACAGGGCACTTCTTTTCCTGTACCTGATACAGCAGCTACCAAAATACTCCAAACCCTAGCTAAGAAGACATCAATGCAAGAAGACACTGGAATGACTGTCAGTTTTTCCATCTTGTTTTAGGTGATTGCTTTTCCTGTTTAACTAAAGGTAGCAACCAGAGATATGAAATACATTTCATTAACAAGAGAATACTTCTGAAAAGAGGAATAAAGAAAATCCACAGAAGATATATGCGTCAGAAATTATTCAGGCTATCAAATCTTATCAATCTGAGTGATCTCAGTCATTCTTGGAAGCACTGAAATATGCACTGTCTTTTTCATCACTTTTATAATCATTCCTTTAATATCTTTCAATTTTGTTGACAAAATTAAATATTAAATAAATTCATAAACTTCTCAGAAGCAAAAACAAGGAGGAAAAGTCTAGCAAAAATCTGTACTAGTATAGACGAGCACAGAGGTTTCTTAGGGAGGAAACAGCCTTCAATATCATCTTGAAAGTGAAAATAAAATAATGCAGAAGAAATACAGATAGTATGGCATCATACATTGCTATTTGCTAGACTTTTTGCAGCTAGCAAATATTTCCTGTTACCATCATTTCTCATATTTAGGTATTTCTTATATGGGAAAGCTTCTACGTTTGGTTAATTAGAGCTTAAACTCTGATGAAACAACATTTATTTTTGTAATTCTGTGACTTCATCCTGCAAATACTTCTGTTCTTGTATATAAGAGAAAGGTATCTTTTCCTTTGGATACTCCAAGGAGATTGAGATGAAATCCTGTTGATTTGTTAGAAGCAGAAGTGTTCAGCGTAACTCAGCTCTCACTGAAACTGCCTGGAGTACACTGATAGGCTTGCAAGCAGTATTGATGGAGCGATAGTTTGTAAGCCATCATTGCACAGACGCCTTGCTTGAAGGATGATGTTTTTAATGATTCCAGAAAGCTTTTCTCCTTCTTCAGGTGGCTTTGGTGACATGACATCTGGACAGAATCAGAGGATTATAGAATTATAGAATCATAAAATTGTTTGGGTTGGAAGGGACCTTTAATGGTCATCTAGACCAATCCCCCTGCAATGAGCAGGAGCATCTTCAACTAGATCTTGTTCCTCAGAGTGCCTTTCAACCTGATCTTGGATGTTTCCAGGAATAGGGCATCCACCACCTCTCTGAGCAATCTGTTCCAGTGTTTTACTACCCTCAGTGTAAGAAACTTCTTCCTTGTATCTGGTCTTAATAAACTCCCTTTTAGTTTAAATCATTAAGCCTTGTCTTATAGCTACAGACGTTACTGAAAAGTTTGCCCCCATCTTTCTCGTAAGGTCACTCTAAGTAGTGAAAGGCTGCTATAAGGCGTCCCCAGAGATTTCTCTTCTCCAGTCTGAACAGCCCCAACTCTCTCAGCCTGTCTTCATAGGAAATATATTCTAGTTCCCTGTTCATTTTTATGGCCCCCCTCTGGATCTGCTCCTATATGTCCACGTCTTTCCCATCTGAGGACTTCGGAGATGAATGCAGTACTCCAGCTAGCGTTTCACAAGGGTGGATTTGTACTCGTGGGTGCTCTGTATTAAAAAATGTCTTTTCAGATTTTCACCAACCAGTCAGTTTCACCTGAATGACAATTTGTCACATCTTATACAGGTTCCATGGTGAAAGCAGTGGAAGAGATTAGGCAATATTATCGGCGTTTCCACTAGTACATGTAGGCTGTGTGTGGTGCACCTTGCTGTGCACAGGATCTTTCTGCATATGTGAATCACTTCTCCTAGTGAAGCTGTCTCCTTTAGAGAGCTCCCTGACTCTTCAAACTGAGTTGATGTTGAGTTTCCTCAAGTGATTTATGCTTCTAAATAGTGAGTGAATCAGAAATACTTAGAATAGAGCTGAGATAGGTGGGTCCTGTTAAGGATTTAGTCTTGATTTTCTGTATTTCCTCTGTACTGAAGGACTCAGGTTGCGGGCATATCTAATTATTCATGTGAGACTGACTGTGAAGGGTGTTTTCAGGCAAGCTGTATAAATTAATAAACATAAATGTGTTTATTAAGAATGTGCAGATTTACACCTCCCTTCACATCTTGGAAAATATTTCACTGTCACAAAGATAAATTGCCTTCTGAGTGGGAGGAAATAAATTCTAGTTTACATCTGTATTCTTTAAAACACCAGAGACTTTCTCAAAACATTTCAGCTCCTGTTTCAGCAACAGCCTTTTGGATAGAATCGGAACTTAATTTAGCCACTGCAGTTTAAGCAACCAAAGAAGTTTCTATAAATACATTGACAACAAAAGGAGGGCTAAGGAGCACATCCATTCTTTTTTGGATGCAGAGGGTAGCATAGCATCCGGGGATAAGGAAAAGGCTGAAGTACTAAACGCCTTCTTTGCCTCAGTCTTTAATACCAAAACCAGTTGCTCTCAGATTACCCAGCTCCCAGAGCTGGAATTTAGTGATGGGGTGTGAAACCTGCATGATCCAGGAAGAAAGGATTAGTGACTGGTTATGCCAATTAGACACCCCCACGTGTGTGGGTCCAGATGGGATGCAAGAGTAGTGAGGGAACTGGCAAAAAACTTGCCACACCATTTTCAGTTGTTTACCAGCAATTTACCTGGTTAACAGGAAAAATCCCAGCTGACTGGAAATTAGCAAGTGTGGTGTCCATCTGTAAGAGAGGTTGGAAGAATTATCTGGAGAACTGCAGGCCTGTCAGTCTGATCCCAGTACCAAGGAAGGTCATGGAGCAGATCATCCTGGGTGCCATCACACAGCATGTGCAGGACAACCAGGGAATCAGGCCCAGTCAACACAGGTTTACAAACAGCAACCTGATCTCCTTCTGTGACAGGGCGACTCACTTAGCAGATGAGGGAGAGACTGCAGATGTTGCCTATCTAGGCTTTGGTAAAGTGTTTGACACCACCTTCCTACAGCATTCTCCTGGAGAAACTGGCTGCTCGTGGCTTGGATGGCTGTAGTCTTTACTGTGTGAAAAACTGAACTTTACTGGGTGAAGAACACCCGGAGAGTGGTGGTGAATGGAGCTAAACACAGTCGCCCACTGGTCACTATTGGGGTTCCCCAGGTCTCAGTGTTGGGGTCAGTCCTGTTTAACATCTGTGTCAATGATTTGGCCGAGGGGATTGAGTGCACCCTCAGCCAGTTCACAGACTACACCAAGTTGGGTGGGAGTGTTGATCTGCTGGAGGGTAGGAAAGCCCTGCAGGGGGATCTTTGATGGGCTGGGTTGATGGGCTGAGGACAACTGCATGACGCTCAATAAGGTGAAGTTCAGGGTCTGGCACTCAGATCACAACTCCAGGCTGCACTACAGGCTGGGGGAAGAGTGGCTTGAGAACTGCTCAGCAGGAAGCGACTTCAGGATGTTGGATGACAACAGCTGGATATGAGCCAGCAGTGCCCAGGTGGCCAAGAAGGCCAATGGCAGCCTGGCCTGGATCAGCAATAGTGTGGCCATCAGGACCAGGGCAGGGATTGTCCTTCTGTACTTGGCCCTGGTGAGGCCACACTTCCATTCCTGGGCCCAGTTATGGGCCCTTCACTATGAGAAAGGCATTGAGGTGCTGGAGCATGTCCAGAGAAGGGCAATGGAGCTGGGGAAGGGTCTGGAGCAGAAGTCTTACAAGGAGTGACTGAGGGAGCTGCGGAATTTAATTTGGAGGAAGCTTGGGAGACTTTGTTGATCTCGAGTGTGACGGTAGCATTTTTTAATTCACCACAACCATGATCCCAGAATGTTTGCATGTCCAAAAGGCAAGACATTCCTGGAATTGCTCTAACACCACATAGTGTGTCAAGCACACAAATAAATTGAGGCTGGAGGAAAGGATTTGAACCTTTTTCGGGAAAATATGAAACATATATTGCTAAGAATTTTCAGTTAAATTGAAGCTACCTAAAATAACTTTCTCAGCTTGTCAGTGTTTATTTATTCCCTCTTTAGGCACCCCTTCTGTTCATTCACCATTTTGTATTTTGTAGTAATTAGTAAAATATGTACGAAGATATTTATTTTAAACTGAAAATTTAAAAGTCTAGACATTCTCTGCATTTTTATCCAAAGCTTTTCAGTGGATGACACATTTTTGGATCCTGTCTGATTCTGGTGTCAAACTGCTGCAGTAAAATGTATTTACTCTTGTTGTGCCTAATCATATATGCTAGTAATATCTGGGAAGATATTGGCAATGTAGGTGAGACAGATCTGAAGGGCAGATGATCAAAAAACGTAAATAGCTCCTCAAGAGGGGGAGTGTCTGGCAAAGAAGTTTGCCATATTAAAAATGTTTAAGTGCTAAACATAAACATACCTTGTTCGAGACAGAGATGTATATTGGGTTAATATGACCACCCAGAGCCAGGGAAGAGAATTGCATCAGTGGACAGAGTACAGCAGATTAGCACAATGCAGAGGTGCAGGAATGTGTTCCTGGTAGCTGATTATTAAAATGAAAACTTATGAAATTCATTTTTGTCCTCATTTGTCCTCTGGTGTTGGCAATGTTGTTTTAAAGGGAGAATTAGGCTAAACAGTAATTTTGCTCCTCCTTTTTGCCACCAAAGGCTAAGGCAGCCTTCCCAAGCCCTGTGCCAGCAGCAGTGACCCTGACCCTTGGGCACTCCAGCCATCTGCCTGCCTGGGCCAGTATCACAGGGGACCTCTCAGCAGCACTGACCAAGTCAACCCTGAGGTTTCTTGCCCATCCCCACCCCATGCCCCCCACAGATCCACACAGCTTCCCAGGTCTTACCGCCCCAGGTGCCCTGGTGCAAAGACAGCATCACCAAGGTAATATTTGGGCTGTAAACTGGCTGTTCAGGGGAAGTTCAGCTCTCTGCCCCCATGGCCAGGGTCTGAAACATCTCCTGGGCCCCCAAGGCACCATGGAGGGAAGGCTGGTCTTTGGGTCCTGGGGCAATAGTGGGCTCTGAGCTCCCTGGGGGAGCCTTAAAGGGGACTCACCCTCCATCTCCTCGCTTTTCAACACAGCAGACCCAAAGGGTCCCTCATTAGACAAAAAAAAGTACTTTTCAGAGTGGAATCTAGCATTGAGTGCAGGTCCCTGTACCTTTCCATGTTTTTCTTTTAAAGATAGATAACTGTAAATATAATTTTCCTTTTTTTTTTCTCTCTCTGAGAGATAATGAGGATGCTGAGAAATAGATTGATATCAATGCCATAGCACAGCACTTTGATGCAGCAATTGCTATTCCTTATACCAGTGACAAAAATTCTTTAATCTGGACTGTTCTTTGGAAACAAAGATTCTGGAAAATGTTGTTTCATATGTGACTTGAATCTATTTGCACTTTGTCAATGTCTTTATTATCTTCCCTCTTATATATCCAGCTTTAAAATGTCCTTATAATGACTTAGCAGGTTTTCAGATGGTATAAAACTGTGAGAAGGATCAGTATGTCAGTTAATAGTGCTGTCATTCAGAAGGATCTAGATAGGTTGAAGAAATGGGCTGACAGAAACCTCATGAGGGCACCATACTGGGGACAAAAGTAATGTGATATAGCAGCAGAGTTTGGGAGCTGACTGGCTGGAGATGAGCGTTGTAGAGAAGGACCTGAGAGCCCCTGGCAGATGGTAAATTGGTGATGAAGACTAATCACATGCTGGGCATCATTTACAATACTGCACCAGTTGGAGAAAACCCATATAGCACTTGTAAGGTCACTCCTAGAGAGCAGTGCTCAGTTTTGGGGTCCCCATCAAGAGTTTAACATAATCATAGAATCATAAAATTATATAATGGTTTGGAGTGGAAGGAGCTTTAAAGATAATCCAGTTCCAGCTCCCCTGCTATGGGCAAGGACATCTTCCATTAAACCATGTTGCTCAGGGCCTCATCCAGCCTGGCCTCAAAGACTGCCAGGGATGGGGCATCCACAACTTCTCTGGGCAACCTGTTCCAGTGCCTCACCACTGTCATAGCAAAGAATTTCTTCCTAACGTCTAAGCTAAACCTATTATCAGTTAGAAGCCATTGCCCCTTTTTCTATCACTACAGATCCTGACCAAGAGCCTCTCTCCAGCTTCCCTGCAGAACCCTTCAGATACTGGAAGGTTGCTGTGAGATCTCTACACAACCTTCCCATACCCAGCCTGAGCAACCCCAACTTTCTCAGCCTGTCTTCGTAGGGGAAGTGCTCCTGTCCTCTTATCAACTTCATGGCCCTCCTCTGGACTTGTTCCAACAGTTCCATGTCCTTTGCATGTTGGCAGCACCAGAACTGCATGCAGTATCTGAGACTGTGTTCCAGAAAAATGAGAAAATATGCAAAAACAAGGTTCTAAAGCATAAATCTGACCAGTGCAGAATGGTTTCTAAGTCAGACATTCAAACAGCGTTACATATAGAGCTCACAAACAGCACCACATCCTGTGGCTGCTGGGAAGCAGAGTTCAGGCAGCAGGTTGATTTGGCAGATATTTTGAATGAGCTTCACATAACACAAGGCATATATGGAGGAGGGCTACAGTGTAATGTTGCTTTCTTCTGTAGGAGGACAGCTGGGTCTGTAATATCTCTAATATCTTTAGTCCATTTAAGCCTACACGCTGCCAACTTCCATATGAATCAGAGGCAAATCTAGCTGTTTGATGAACTTACCTTCCTGTATGTTGTTTGAAAAGGCAAAATAATCCCCTTCCTCCTACACATTCAAAAACAGAAGCAAAACAAGGGAACAAAGACATTTTTTAAATTTCTGATTTCTGAATTCTCTTTGAAGGCACATTTTAACAATGTAATTTCATGTTTCCTTTTAAAAAATATAGGAGTGGCTTTTGCCCAAATATATTATTATGTCAAAATGTGTCAGTTTTCATTAAACTACAAGATACAAAAGAAATAAGTGGCACTTTAACTGGAAAATATGGAAATTCCTTGCACTATGGAAGACTGTTTTCCCTTCTTTGCCTCATTTTAAGCGTTTAGAGAGTAAAAATAATTATTTAGAGTCATTTGTATTTCTAATCTTATATGCTCAACTATATTTTTGGTGGAAGAGCTTGATTTTGCCCTGCATGCAGTCTAAAAATTCAATTTGTTCTGAAACTTTGGTCTCTAACCCAAAATAATGTTGTTCTGCTGGTCTGCTTTAGAGCTCTGTGTCTCAGAGGTGGTGCCTTGATACCTTCTTCCTTCATATGGACTTAATGCACAAATAAGTGGTCATTGTTTGTTCAGTGGCTGACAAGAGGCAGAATCTACAGAGAAGTTGTCTGAGAGACAAAAAAATACTTGATGCACAGTCATGAACCGTGCAGGAGAGCACCTTTTATTTATTATTTTTGCATTACTGTGAGGTAACCTGCTAACTTCTCTATCTCTTTTTCTACCTAATTCCTCAAAGTAGCTGCAGTACACGTGGTAATCCTTTTAAAGTAATACTGTGTTTTCGTCCCATTCCTAAAAACATCCCGTCAATTCTTTAACTATAGAAAATCACATGAAATAAGGGCTGTTCCAAGATCAGGCAAGACAAAAACACCCAGTGTGCTAGACATGCTATGAACTTTGCTATTAAGAATCTGATGAAGAAAAAAATGTAATTTTCAAGAATTTTTTTTGTGTTGTAAAAATTTCTTTATGTTACAGAAATCAGCAACATAAAGCAGAAACAGCCTAGTGAAAAATTACTGTATCCCTCTGTTGTCTTCAGTAACCAGAAAAAATGACCTTTTTCACAGCTGGTTTATAATCTATAAATATTAAGCTCAGATTAAACATGAGTTAACTGAAGTAGGTGTGTTAATTACACTTACAGTAATACAACCCTGTACCGTACAGTACAGTATACAACCCTTATTCATACTGCAGTTTTATTGGTGAAAAGAACACCTGATAATATTACATTATATTAAAAGATAGCAGAGTTACCATGTCCTGGAATGATTTTCAAGCAATCATAGATGACAGGCACTCAGACCACAAATGAATAGTGTGGTATTTAAATCTTAAGGGTTTCAGGGCGTAGAGGCTGGTGTAGTTATATAATTGCATCCTATATGAGTGTTTTAAATTTTTTTCATTTGGGAAGGACACCACGCATTCCCCTGCAAGTTGACATATATGGTCAAGTTTGCCATTATTTTCCATGCAAACGCTCAACAAATTCTTTTCCTGTAAGTGTTAAGAATACAGCTTCAGACCTAAAATTAAAGACTGATTATAGTAGAATGAAACTGAAGAACAGCTAATAAGGGTTATTCAGAATAGTTAGTCACCATTACACCCACATCAACCTTTCAGGGATATTGTAGAAATCTTTTGGTGAATGTAATACTTCAGGGCATCCGAGTATGATGGAGCTGCCTAAGAACATATGACTACAATAGATTCTTTATCCAACATGAGCATTTTAAGACAAATGACTAAATGAAATTATTCATTTTCAGAACATGAGTAGCATGGAAGCATTGTTGATCACATCTCAAAGGGTACATTTGATGGAAGTTTAGAACTCTGTGACATTTTCTTTGTGCATCTGTCTCACTCAGGTGTCCGCATTCTAGAAGTTTTGCCCCTTCAAATTGAAATTGGACATATTATCATCTGTTGACACCTGTGGATGAGGGAAAAGCACTGCTCTTCTGTTGCCATGTAGAAGACTGCAATTTGCTGTACTGATGGCTTCATTGATTTATCTTACTATTGCCACAGCTACGCAAAGAGAGCTACTGTCCATTCTAAAGGGCTTTGCAGGAAAGGTGATTACTGCTGCTACTTATTATTAACATAGTGAAGTTTAATATCATAATTGGTAAGAAAATAGGCTTTGTTTTTCCCTATCTATCTTAAAAATCACTATCAGCAAGGTGCAGATTAAGAGGCGGAAAGCTGTTATTTTGTTCTGCTTCCCCATGTCTCCATAGACGCCAATTAAAGTATCCATGTTTGCATCAAATAAGACAGATAAACTGCCACCATGTCAGTGCGGGTCCAGTTTTACTGAGGAATAATTCCAGTTGATATAAGCGGAAATTAAATGCTGCTTTCGTGCTCTGTGTCAGGGAGGATGATGAAGACTTAGTAAAGGATGGTTCAACTTCAGAAACTGCCATAGCTTTGGAATTTGGAAGCTTCTTTCACCCCCTTGTGTTCGCATCCTCCCATCCTGTGAACCTTCTTGTCCTTGTAAACATTCCACTTCACCAGGGGATATACCAGGACTGTTCTTGAATTTCCTATTGCTGATATCCAACATAGAAAATCATGTTGTCATGCTAGATTTGCTTGGCAGGCACTCAGACAGCTTTTTCAACATCGACTCTTCCTTGCCTTCTCCAAAGAAAACCAAAAAAAACCCTGTGATTTTTCACACGAAAACCCTCAAAAAACATAAATCTTGAGGTCTTGTATAAAAATTCCTTAGCAATGCACAGTAGAGTTCCTTAACAATGTACAAGAAAATTGAAAAGACAAAGACAACAGGATTAATTTGATCCAGTGCGGATACTCTGGATGGAAACACTAATTTCTGCCCTTGCCACAGGAAGTAAAAAATGGGTTACAATTGGTCCTCTAGTTTCTTATGCCACCCTACTGTCACCCCACAGCTATGTCTGGTTATTACCTTGGCTCCTCATTCAGACGTGTTCAGCCAATACACTGCGGGGCAAATGCAGGGTCTTGGTGCAAGTTCCATGTGTACCTCTGTTTGAAAATACTTTTCCTGAGTTTGTTTGTTCCACCCTTCTGGTTTTTAAACACTTATATTTCAAAATACTAGGCTTTCTTTTATTTCGTCTTTTCTACTTTATTGTAATTTTGTGTGTTTAAGGTTGCCACATGTCTAATTTTTCTTACACAACCAGGAAATATTTCCCAAATTGGTAATTCTTTACTGTCTTTTTACCCCTTTACCAATGTCTTTGAGTGGAGAGAAATTACAGCCATCCTCATAAAAGCAAACCAAAGCCCAAGATGTTGTTATGAACCGCTGAAACTAAGTGCTCAGGAATTTTTAAAAACCACCATAGACCTTGTTGAAGCCTGTTAACAGCCGTTTTCATACAAGTAGATATTTCACTGCCTTCTTTCACAGCATATGCTTCAATGTTTTAGAGTTTATCTGGGCACAGCCAGTATCTAGTGACATTGCAATAGTTCAAATGAGTCCAAATTGAGTACAAATCATATTGTACAAACTCCCCTTTTTTTTTCCCAGAATACATAGAGGAGGATTTCTGAGTATTTTTGGGTTTTGTTTGAAATAAGACAGGCACTTAAATCTTAAAAATATAGTTTAACTGGCACATGCCAAAAGCCTTTAAAATCCAGCAAAAGTCAGTAAAAGACAGTCATCAGTTCACTTAGCATCAAGAAGCTCTAGAAGGTGATTTTAGTAGTTAACACTCTGAGAGCTGGATTTCTGATCTTCATATGAGTAGATGACAGAGATCAAGGTGTGCATTGGTGTGTGGTTCAATTCTGACATTTGAAACATTTTCTTGGGTGGATAGCCCTCTTCCAGTTTCAAGACAAGATACCTAAGCCCTAAATTCACATAGAGAAGCACTTTATTCATAGTTTCTGGTGACACATGGACCTATGTGTACTTCTTATACCTTATGTTTTGCAAGAGGGTGTAAACAAAAAAAAATTCCTGTTGCCTTCAGTGAGATAGGTTGTTAAACCTGAGAATATATTTAGAAGTAAATAGGATAAAAAAAGTAATTTTAGTGCATCTTCTGTCATTGGTCTAAAGTTACTCTGTCAGTACATATGTAGTGAAAAAAACACAACTATTTCTCCAAAATACATCTAAGATGAAAACCAGGAAAATGGGATTATAACCAGATTCTAGTCCTACTTCTGTAGAAAAGGTGGAATAACTCAGTAGATGACTACTCATATTTTAACCTGCCCTTCTAACAACTTTAGTGCACAGTTCAGGTTTAGGTTTTCTCGGGGAAAAAAGATTTGCAGATATTCCTCTAAGAGAGTTTTGCTTCACAAAATTTGGGCCAGGATCACAGAGAGCTGTGCTGCTCAAAGTGGGCTGAGGTGGAAATGGCAGGAAAAACCATCCTTGTAACAAAACTGAAGGCAGTTGTCTCTTAAACTTGTTTGTGTGTGTGTAGGTATAACCAAAACCTGATGAAAATATGTATATATCTACTACTCCCCCAGGAGAAATAGTTAATTTAGCAGTGTTCCTTGAGATGTCTGGGCCTGTCTAAATAGGAATATTTACCAGCTTAACTATATCACTGTAATTCCCTATGGGGATGGAAGGAATAAGTGTATCCATGAAGACAGTTGTAGTTCAGGCAGTAAATTTCTCTGGGTAGACAAATCCTTCAGGTTTTGCCCATAACCTGAAAATTCAGGCCTGATATTCATAAGACATAATTGATGAAGTTGCAACACTGAGACAACACAGCTGCTTAACCTTAGGGGAAAGAGCAAGGAGGTCTGTTTGTTACTTTACAGTATATACCAGCATATAAAGGACTATTATCATCTCATTTTGTGTTTTGTGCCCTCTCAATGCTCTGTAGATCTCCATTTTATTTGAATTAGACATTGACTATTTGAATCAAACTCAACTGATTTGGGTCATCAGACTCAACTTCATGAAGCAGCCTGTGCTCTTCCCATCCCTGTGGTGGAAGGGTCAATAAAGTACCAGGTTTTGCCAGCAGAGTTTTCTGGTGTGAGAGGGATTATACTGCCATCCCAAATGTGTGTAACCCATCCAGCGAAGCAGACCTACAAAAGCTCACTCTTTCCTTAGCTAGTCAGTGACAGACGTTACACAGAGATGCTTTTCAGACTCATAGAAATTGATCCTATCCATCTTAATTCACGTGCATTTGCACATCCAGAGCTGCCTCCTTCAGAGGCTTCCAAACCCATTTCACTTTTTGCCAGACTGTGTAGACACATTACAACTTCTCTTATTTTTCTTCAGATGGTGGAACCAGCTCTCTCCTGTGCCCAGAACAGAAGGACCTGCATTGTGACCACTTACCAGCCGTCACCAGCACTAAGCACAGTTATTTATTCTTCTTGTTGTTACCAATGAAGAAATAATAAGAATTCACCAGCAGTAATGGCAAGACATGAAGCATATTTTAATTTAGCAAATGCACAAACATTGCCATAAAACATCAGTAGCTTGAGGTCTTCTTTAGAAATTAGCTGTCAGGAGGGGAAGGAAGGAAAGAAAGAGCATTTAGTACCAAAAGGGTGTTGTCTGACCTGCTGGATTTACAGGCTTTTTCCATAGTATATAAGTCCTGTTTAGGACTAGGAGTCTTTCAGCCTGATCAGTATTCTTGCCTTCAGAGAATAAATACACGCTTTTTACATTGAGCTGAATATGAATGTGGCTGCAGACGATTTTTCATCTTTTCACTCAAGTGCTTACTCCCTCTTTTCCTCCTCCATAAAATACACATCTGAGCAGACTCCCTTGGAACTAACAGTGACAGATATAATTAATTAGCTGTATAATCTTAAATTGTTGTCCTAGTTTTTATGTTAATTTTTGTAAGAGGAGGTTTAAATCATTAAACTGAACTCTTGGTGCTAAGGGCTGTAGTGATGGACCTGATTTGGAAGCTCAAATTAAACAAATTAAAATCTGTAAAATTGTTTGTTTTGATTTCAGACTGCATCTCAACTCAGTTCAAATTTAACTTACTATTTATTATTTTAAGCATTTTCAGTCCCAATTTAAACTGCTAGAGGTGGCTTTTAGAGATTCATGTTCTGCTCCTGAATTGTCTGTCCCTAGATATCCTAACTGTTTGTGTCCCATGCTTCAATTTCTCTTTGTGTAAATCTGTATTACTGCTAACTACTTCAAATGTAAAAGTACCTTAAGAACAAGGGATAGAAAAATCCTAATAAGGAGCAAATATGTTAAAAAAATATTTGTCATAATAGTGACATTTTAAAGAGAAGCTTGAGGATTGTGACAAATTTTCATTCTTTACAATCTCTTTTTTCTTGATCTATATTTTCTTTTTCACAATTGTAGTTAAATTTTAAGTTAATTGTCAATGTGGTTAGCACACATTGTGGTATATGGAGTAAGTGTAGGTGCACAAACTCAAGACTAAATTGGGCTTCCTTAAGGGACAATTGGAAAGGAAAAGAGCTTTTTACTGGTTTTGTCAGTAAGTTTTTAGCATATAGGAACATTAAAGTTTCATGGTTTCCTTAAGAGTTTCCTTCTTCTTATTTCCTGGAGGAAATATCTATTTGCTGGTTCTGATGAAATATCCTGCAGTACTAAATGCCCAGAATAGGAAATCTCAACCCATAATAGAAGACTCCTTACTCTCTTAGAGGTGCACGTAATCCCACAGCTGCCAAACATATACCAAAAGATCAAGAAGTGTTAATAAAACATGTACCATGACAAACTAGACAAATCATGTGAAAAATAGGCTGCATAAATGCTTAAGTTTGAGTCTCTTGTGATGTTGAATCCTTCAGTGCACCCAGTTCAATAAAGATCATTACTACAATTATTTGGAAAATGGTGGGGTTTTTGGTTTGCATTTATTGTGTGACTCATGGAATTATTGAAGTTATATGGAAAAGGAAATGGGAGTGGGAAATGCTTTATAATTAATCAGTCTGATTATGACTCAGTCATGGAATAAGACATTAGAAATGCATTTTCAGATTTGTTGAAGTACTAAAGATCTTTAAAAATTTTGTGGATAAATAATCTGTTCATCTTTTGAATGTAGAATAATCATAGCTGAAATACATAAGTATTGATACATGAGGCACTTCTAAACATCCTATGCCAGACATGGCCCACTTCTGAGTTTAGGGCAGACTTATCTTCTAAAAACATTTGCTGAACCATAACTAATTCACACTATGGTGTACAAAGCCTAGAATAAACACAGATCAATCTCACTTAAAGGATTTATTAGACTTGCAGGTGGAGTGTCTAAAGCAGAACTTCATCTTTCTAGGATACAAATAAGTATCCAATGCTGGCAATTCCTAACCATCTGCAACCTCTGCTTCACTTTCCTTGCTGAAAGGACTGCTTTGCCCTGATATCTAACCTAAATCATCTTTGCTGTTCATGGTTTTCTGCTGGATATTTTCCAGCTGGCACATACCCTTGACGAAGTCTTTTGCCCAAAGCAAGGTTTCATACACTAGCTGAGGCATTTGCAGTGCTGAGCAGAGCAGAAGGATTTTTTGCCTTGCTTTGTAATCTGTATTCCTGCCTAGTGTATGTCAGCAGGGTGTTTTGCAACTGCATGACATTGTTGCAACTGGTGACTCCCTGCTGAGTTTAGTTCCTAGAACTTGTTCTTATTGAGCATTGCCCTATTTTTTTTAAGGCAAATTATCCAGTTAGTCAAGGTAATTTTGAATTCTAATCCTGTCCTCCGGCATCGAGTCTTTCTCAATTTGACATTTTCTGGAAATTTAATAAGCATGCTCTTCTTCCCATCTAGGTCATTAATGACAATATTGAATATAACACAGTAAGGGCAAACTCTTGCAGAATTCCATTTATGCCTCTGTTAGCACAACAAATTCGTGGCAGAGCAATCAGTAAAAGTTAGTAGGCAGATGCATCTAAATGTTACAATTATCTCTTCTTCTAAGTCAGCACACTTTGACTTGAGCACAAACAATTCAAATTCAGGCTGTATGGTTTAAAAATCCAAATATGATTGCATCTCTTCTCCTCTAAGCAGTCTGTTTCACAAGGGACCCATTTCAAAGCTCATTATAGTTAATGAATGGCTCCTATAAATTTCAGTGGGCCATGAATCAGGTTTGAAAAAAAGGCTGAACATGATCCTTCACTGACACTAAAACAAAGTTCTGCAGAAGTCAGCATTTGATCTAAAAAAAAATATTTTGATTAATTAAATTAATGAGTCAGCAAAACTGGTCAAAAATTGATTTTCTCAAATTTTGTATTTTCACCAAATGATCAAGGAATAAATTAAACACATTTCAAATTTATTATGCAAACGTCTAAGAATACATGAATAACCCACTCAAATCTAACTATTCAAAAAAAACCTCAGCATGAGCTGATGGTGGGCGTCACTGGAACAGATCTGTGAGTTCAGAGTCAGCCTCTTCTAGCTCTCACAGAGTGTGAAATGTTAAATACAAATTAGAGTTTCCTACAGCCTCCAGCAGTCAAATAATTCTGCAATTTTGTAGCTTGATGGCTTATCTACATAGATTCTGAGATAGTAAACTCATTGTACAGGACTGCTGTGATTACCTTCAAAATATGTACCAGGGAGTTCCTTAAACTAATTTCTGCCTAGACTACATTTTATATCCTTAAAAAAAAAAAAAAAAAAAAAAAAAAAAAGTGGTTAAAGCATTAACGGTAGCAAGAATTTTACTGCAGCCATTTTGATCATTCCAGAGAATTGTTACTTTAATTCAAATGACTAGTAATCATCACAGTTAAAATTTTGCAGTCTGGAGCCTAAACTTGGCTCATTTCAGCCAAGTTCACAGACAATGAAACTTGAAGGATCACAAGAGCGTTCGTTCCCTTTTTATATTTCTGTTTTTCATACAATTACTTCAGGTGTAACCCCTTATTCTCCTCTTTCACAAGACAGTAGTAAGTGTCCTTACAGTCTTTTTTATCCAGCCCCCAGCAGTGGATCTTCACTAAGTACTCCTTATATTTCCCTGCATCATCCTTTAATCTGATTTCACCAGAGTCCTCCTAATGCTATCACTAAATTAGAAGCTGAGTAAAACACACAGGCTGTGCATCTTGAACAAGAGAAGGTTATTAAAAATAGTTTCATTTCAAATGAAGGTGGTGAGACCCTGGAAAAGGTTGCCCAGACATGTTTTGTGCCCATCCCTGGAGGCGTTAAAGGCCAGGTTGGAAGCATGTTTGAGCCACCTGGTCTAGTGTGATGTGCCTTTGCCAATGACAGAGTTGGAACTAGATGATCTTTTATGTCCTTTGCCACACAAACCCTTGTATGATTCTATGAATTACTACTAGGTACCTGCAACATTCAAATTCAAGTCCTCTGCCCTTACACACTGGAGGCAGGCATCACCACTGTCTCCTATGACTTGTCTCCTACTCTTTGGACCATCTTTACAGAATCTTCCAGCTGCCCTTTTCTTTCCTGCCATATTCCAACATCCATTTCTGTACCTAACCTTCCACACTGCCCTCTGTGTGTGCATTTAATGGCAAAGACCTGTCGCTTTGCATTTGTGTGAACATGCACAAACAAGGGTAGCAGCAAGAGAGCAGTCACTGCTGAGTGTAGGGCAGCCCACCAGACATGCTGGGCACGAGACAATCCTGTAAAAACTTGGAGTGACAAAATGAACAAACTGCAAACCAGACTATTCTTTCAAGAGGGAAATGGGAGGGAGGATGGAATAGAGGAAAAGGAAGGCTATTGAGGGCCAGGTTAGAGCCACATCTTCAAACAGAAAAGTTGTGCTTTTTAATGATAAGCTTATAATATTTCCCCTTTCTATTTTTTACATCTAAACTTATACTATTCCATCTTGCTGTATTTTGTTTGACTGTAAGAGAGTTATCTTTCTCTGAATTGCAATTACCTGGATTGTCCTCTTTGGAATGCCTTATGTGTCAGGTCTCCTGTTCATCCTTCACTTTGTTTGGGGAAGTGTTCCTCTTCTATGGATGCAAACGGAGAATGTCAGAAGGGTTTTGCTGCTTGTTTGCATAATGCTGAATATTTTTCTTGTGTAACACAGTTTAGTAATTTGGTGGTCCAGCTGGAAATATCCAATTTGTAGTTTGAAATCTGGAAAAGCTTAAACCGTATAATAGCTGTGAATCTTCGGCTGGGACAGCCACTTAAGTACCCTGCATGTAGAAACTGCTGTTCACCTGGACCCTCCACCCTCCTGTCCTGCTCACTTGTTTTGACTTGTTTCAGATGCTTTAGGAAACAAATTGTGAATATGCCTATAGGGAAGGTGTTTGGGTTTTCTTGCAAAACCTCAAGTAGACACTTGCTGTGATAGTGTTACTTCCACATGATCTTTGCCAGAGAGAGGTAGTCTAGCCTATCATCCTATGAAAACATATTATTTATCTTTCAGTAGACAGGACAAGTATTGACCTGAGCACCCAGAACAAGACCTGCAATGCTGACTGAAGTTTTTATGCTAATAATAAATCTAATTAGCAATTAGTAAAATTACCTGTTTTGTGTCAAAAACATAGGAAGGAAAAAAATCTATATATTGTTACAGACTTCACTTGTGATTTTTAGCTCACTGCTTCAGCATCTATTTTTTAATTTTACTTTCAGGAAGAAAAAGTTGGCACTTTTTTTGTGGAAAGCACTGTGAAAATGTGAAAACCTTCTCAAAATGGTTTTGCAAATAAAGCCAAGTAAGACCTGTCTTATCATTGAAATTATCAGGCTCATAACTTGGTGAAGACAGAGTTTGCCTAATTTAGATTTCATTTTCATTACAACACAGTGTGAAACAATCCATTTCAATGAAAACTCATCATTCCATGACATTTTTTCAGCCAAACCAACTGAGATAGGTGAAATTCAGCCTAGGAATGGAAGGCTTCCCAAGGCAACCATGTGGAAGTTAAACTTGCCTCTGACAGAATAGTATTACAGGTATATTTGACAATTACGCAACAAGCATGCGTGAACAAGACTTCTCTCCCTCTCTTATCATGTCACATATTTGGCTACAGAGAGCCACTTCATGCCTGGAGGCACAACTGGAGTGCCTGTTTGTGTGCCCACCAGCACCACCCTCATGAGAGCAGGCATGGTCATCCATCAGCTTCCTCCTGCTGGCTTAACCAAGCCTCTGACTGTTCGGACTTATTCTGAAGGTCCTAACTCCCTGTGTTGATAGAGCTGCATATACAGGAGATTTTATGTGTTTAGATACATAACTTTCCTGTTGAATTTTGAAGTACCCTGGGTATTCCAGTAGTTCATTTGAACTGCAGTACAACTTGTGCAGATCACCACTTTGCTTCCACATAAATGTGTACTTCATGCTGCTGCATTAAGTCTTCCTGTCTTGGAAGAAGGGTCAGAGCTGCTCCTTACACAGTGGGAAAGAGTTCCTTTTCAACAGTCCTAAATACATCCTAAATATACTGCTTTCCACAAATACTATAGTCCTGTGATACAGAATATCACAATAGAGGTTTTATACTCCCAACTTCCCACAGGGAGGAATCCCACAGGTCCTGGTGGCAGGATAGTGAGTGTGTGATTCTGGCAGGATTCTGCAGTATGTGAGATGTTTTCCCATCAGAAAAAAGTGAAATCCAAGGTCCTTATGTTCAGGGAAAATCACTGACTTAATTTTAACAAAAAGTATTCCAGACTTTTTCCATATGCAAAACCAGGCTGTAAGGCAGTTCCTCTTACGAAAAGTAGTCTGCAATTCAGTGACTTTAGTCTGCAAGCCTATCTGCACCCAATTCTGAATTGAACGGTCTTTTGTTAATAGTTTATAAGTCTGAGTTAAGTGTGCTACAATTCCCTCCTGAATTTCACTTATTTGAACAATCCATCCTACTGCCTCAGGTACACAGATCAGTTTTATGTAACAGGAAAGGTACTTGTCAAAAATAAATGCAACCTCAAGAAAACAGGCAGTCACTAGTCAAACTAAGGACATATTCTTATATTAGACAAAAATGTAAACAATATTCTGGGTAAACAGTATAAATATTGTTTGCCAGTGTGCACATGCGGAAATAAATTCCTCTGTAGTTTGAAGTGATTTCTTATGGCAACAATTCTCATATAATCAAACCACCAGCCTGCCTCTGTACTTCTCCTCACAGGAACTCTTGTATCTGTTGGCTGGTTTGAGGTACAATTAGCTTACCAAAAATTAAGAAAATAAGCAGCTAGGTAGTGGAGTTTATTACTGTATTCCAATTAAACAGAAGGCTAACATCATGTCTTGTTACATGTTAGAATATCGCTCCAGCCCGGCAGTTTTTCTTACTGCTCCCATTTCAGGAGAAGCTTTCATCAGCATTTACATCTCTGTTGAGATACAGATCTCTTTGTTGTTTGGCAGAAATACAAGAGAAACCACACATCATTTGATCTCTGGAGCAAATGCTTAGTTTTGTCAGTGTGCATTTAGCTGTTAGACAGCGCCGGGGGCAATGTGACTGAAATTCTGCTCACTTCTCAGCTTGGGCTCTGACTACGTGGAAATCTTACCTTGTTGGGTCCCAGGCCAGTAGTGAGTCACAGGAAAGGGAGGAACACTGACCTGACCCTCCTCTCATCATTCATTGAAAGCAGATTCCTGTCCATTGTGCGGGGAGCTAAATCTGATAGTGTACATAGGGAATCCTCAAAGTACGTCAGCGGGGTCAAGCTCAAAAGGGACCAAGAAGGATAAGACACCAAAGTGGCCATACAGAGCCTGAGAGCATGTAGGGACATCCATAACTAGGCACACAGGGACCTGGAAAGTAAGGTGCTTGCTGAGTTTGGCAACAGTCAAGGGCCTGTATTCTACTTCATGTTCCTAGTCTCTTCACTGGGTTTCATCATGCTTTTCCCACCACCCCCCGCCCCAGAAAGGGAAAAAATTTTGCCTACTTTCTCTGCCAGTATTATACTCTCTGAAAGTGTAGATTATGCCTCAGAAACAGAAAAAATGACCTAGAGAAACCCATGCCATCGGGGGAACACCACAGTAAGATGAGCCTTGAAACCTGCCCATAACCAAGATCCTCCCTTCTCCCTTGTGCTTGTGTCCTCAAGCAAATTATCATGAAGTGATGCATTATCGTGATGCAGTATTGATTCTTCTTCTCAGTCTTCACCCAGGCAAAGCCCCAGTAAAAACGGTGCTTCATGAGAATGAAAATTTGTCTAACACAGACTAAACACAGATTTTGTCAGAGACGTTACTGCAGTTGGGCTAGAAATGACAACTGACGAAAAAAACATAAGGGAAGGATACCACGTTTAGTGAGATCGTGATGACTACTGCTAACAGGGGAGGTGTGGCTAAATTATTTGCCAAGAATGTATCTAGTAGATGCAGCTATTCCCTTCTGATCTCTTCTGTGCCTGAAGAAACATAATAAATTATATGAAAGTATTTGTAACAGAACTTTCTTCAATTAAGCCTGACATCAGAAGCACATTTTCCTCTGCTACCAAATGGCAAAATCCACACATATAATTTTGACTATATTGCATCAGGTAAGATGTGTGTTTGGTCCACAAACAGTAAGTACAATTCACCAACTCTTTTACAGAAGGCTGGATTTTTTTCATTCATTATTTAGCTGTTGAATCTCTCTCTTGCTCTTTTACATAAAAAGTGACGATGTGCATATTTTCTTGAGGTTTTGGGTCTTTTTTAAACTTCTTTTAATTCTCCCATGAGCATTTTGATTGCAGGTCAGCAATTACAATATGAAATAAAAATGTATTTCTGCCACCAAATTATGAAATCAAAACAAAACATATAAATACTACCAGATGAAAGGACTTATTAATTAAGACTATTAGCCATGTTTTTTTCATGGATTTCATCTTTTATTAAGTTTTGATAAAAATATATTGAAAGTAAGTAGTCTAACCTGCAAAATGTGTATTATGTCTAGAAGGCAGCATGGCTTCTCCTATTGTCCACAATCATTTTATGTAGTATAACTGACAACAGGAATTCATTGCCGACTGTACATTTAAGATCAAAAAATACTGAGGCAAGAGGAGAAAGATCTTTTGTTCTGCATATCCATATTTCAATTTGGATTTATATGTAATAGATTTTTTCTTACACTCCCTCTCTGATAAGCCATGATGATGAACATAATGTACCACGTAATATTTACCCCACGATAGATTAGAGGATATGGATGTGGAAACTTAGCACCTTAGAAGTCCATCATCTTTCTTACCTGACTCATACAGTCAGAAAAAACTTAATGTCTGTCACAGCAAGTGAAAATTAGCAGGGCCTGACATGAATGCTAGCTAGGTTGTGATTTAATGTCTATAAAATGTTATGAACTCTTACAGACCATGTTTTGTAACTGAACTCATGTTTGGATACACAGTAGCTGTCCAGAACAGAAACAAGATCCACAGCATGATTTTGACATCAATTAAGCTTTTTCTCATTTATGAGCAGAAACAGGTCATACTGAATTTTTGGGTTTCTGTGTCATGAAAGGAGAAGGATTAGGCAGAACAAAAACCAAATATATTGCACTTACATGTTCAAGGATGTCCTTGATGAGAGCAATTTTTTCAGGATCCAAGTCTTTCAGAATTCACGGAGCTTTGAAAACTCTTTTTTAATAAAGATATGCTGCTTGCATGTGTTTTCAATTCATTCATTCATTCATTCATTCATTCATTCTTTTAAAAATTCTGTGCTTGGCAAAATGGGACGAAAATTTAGTCTGCAGCTGTTCCCACAGGCTGTTGAGTTTAATTGAAAGTAGAAGCGACCCAGCGTCAAAGCGGGCATTAAAACAGAAGTCTGCTGGAAATCTTGGGCTTGGTGCATGAGACTGATAAAGTGCTTGGCTTCTGAGCAAGAGCTGTGTTACAGCACCTGTGAGTGACACCAGTGGGAAAGGGAAGGAAAGGGTCCTGCCTGCTCTGCACCCCTCTAAAAGATGAGACCTGTGTTTGTCCTCACACAGAAGATGGCTGTACAGCAGTGTGCCGCTGCATTCAGCACTGTAAGCAATTGAAAACTGTGTTTGGCAAGTGCTTTCTCCGTTTGGCTTTGTCCTTTCATATGTATATGGATAAGCAAATTAAACCCCATTCTTAGTGTGGTAATGGTTGGACTATCCAAAGCAAAGCAAACACACAGAGCAGAGAGTGATGCTGGTGGCTCTTACTGACAGTGCAGGTACCAACTTATTACGAGGTAGGGATTTCCTCCTTGGGACAGCCTGTTTGCATTGCCCACCTAAATTCCACAACAAATATAGTACCCTTTGCTGTTCAGCAATTCCGCTTTATCGGTAATTTATTTATGTGGAGAAACCAAAAATCGCTATTGGCAAATAATTGTGGCTTGTCTGCTTTACCCTGACAAAAGGCAGGTTCACAGGACTCACCTGGCAATTCTGAGAAGGCAATTGAGTGAGGTATGGTAGTAATGTTTTTGCAATAGGCAAGATCTGCAAGGATAGGCAGCATCCTCACAGCAGGTCGATTGCTTTAATGGCAAAGAAAATCCTCATACCTGTTGCCAGGCATCCATGTCTGATCTTCAGGTCTGAGCATGAAAAATTCTAAAAACAAAAACAACAGAAAAACAAACAAAAAAACCACCACAAACCAAACCAAACCAAACCAAACCAAACCAAACCAAACCAAACCAATAATCCCGAAAGTCTGAAGCGTAGAGGAGAGAAGGCGACTAAGGGGTTAAAAAATTGGAGAGCTGTGTAAGAAGGGACGGTAGTGAAAAGGGAGAAAACCCTGCAGTTCTGAGTGTTAAAACTTCTTCCTCCGAGTAGTTAAAAATCCGACCGCCTGCTCCTTGCAACCGAAGGTAGGGAATCAGGCGGCGATAGTACTTTAACGCTTTATTTGCAGGCTGAAGGGGTTTTCCTTGCGGGCCACCTTTCCTTTGAGAGGACACCTTAGTCCGCTGTGCCCATTCCGCTGCATTGTCACCGTGTCGTTCCGTCCCCCCGCGACCCGGGAGCGCCGCCAGGGCCTCCCGCGGGGCTGCCGGCGGCCCCGTTAGCCCTCCCCAAACCAGGTGCCAAAGGTGCTGTAAGAATTTAATAACGCGCTAAACACTTTGGTTAGGGGAAAAAAGAGAAAAAAAAAAAAAAAAAAGTGCTTTCTAAGACAACTCGGGAGCAGCGTTAATTAACTATGGAGCAACTTTAATTGTCAGGAATACACTTTCTGCCTTTCGCACGCACAAGTCGGTGAAGAGAACACCTGAGCTACCCTGGGAAGCTAAATTTACAAAGTATGGGATAGTACTTCGGAGCGTCTCCTCGGGACAGGGTTTTCCGCAATAAAGTCGAAGAAGAAAAGGAAAAAAACCAAACCAAAAAAAGCCATCTCCGACCTAGCGTTAAACGACATGAATGAGTTTAGTAACTCAGTCAAAAGCCCTTGTCACCCTGTCACCTCCCCCTCCCAGCAGCTCTCGAAGAATTCGGGGATGAAACACCTAAAATAAATCCCAGATCCTGCCCAGTGGCTGCTTTCGCATTTCCTGCGAAAAGGACATCGTCCTGCTGCAGCGGGGACCCCCGGCCGCCCCAACTCCAGCCGCCGCATGGATGCTCGGCAGAGCCTGGGGGACTGCAGGCACCTTCTCGTTCTCTTTTATTTCCAAGCGATTTCACGGAGATGCGTTCTCCCGTAAAGGCGTGGAGATGCTCATCTGCCCGCAGAAACGAATTCTGGAACATTTGCTCTGCAAAAAAATAAGCCCACCGTCCTAAGGAGTGTCCCGGTGTGCCGCCTGGGGGAAAGCAGGGCATTTCTCCAGGGGGAGAGAACAGGCCGTGATTTGGAGTAAAACACCCCGAGTTTGAAGGGCACACCGGCGCCCCGTGCGAGGACGTGTGTAATGCACTGGGGGCGGCCAGCCCCTCACCTCCCTGCCGCTCCCACCGGCATCACACGGCTCAAACACACAGCTCTGCGAACCTTCGAGAGCTCCCCCTCCGCCCCAGCCCAGCAGCCCCGCCGGGGCGGCTCGGTCCCCTCGGGGGTCCCGCTGCCGACGGGGCGAACACGCCGGGTGGCGCTGCGAGCCCGCGGCAGTCTCGGCCGCGCCGCCCCCGCTCTCCCTGTGCGCGAGTGTGTCTGTGTCCGGCTAGGGACAGAACAGGGGAAGGGGAGCAGTGGGGAGGCAGCTAATCGCTCTCGAAAGAAGCACCGGTGCAGAGATGGGGAGAAAGTCCAGGAGAGGTGCAGAGCTTTCTGCTCAGCAGCAACCGGGATGTGCGAGTGGCCGGCTTCACTGCCAGCGGAAGGAAAGCTTGTAAGCCGTGGGACAGCTGGAGGTTGCATCAAGTGCATAGGCACTCGCACGCATATCCTCTTGTCTCAAGGAATGAGGAGAGGGGTAAAGCAAAGTATGTTGCCGGCAATAATAATACTTCTTTAAAAAAAAAGAAAAAAAGGTATTCCTTTCCTCGTCCCCGCAAAAGAAACTTGCACGGCTTGACATCGCCCCAGAAGCAAAAGCTGTTCAAAAGAAGCCTCCCGCCCAACCGTCTCTCTTTCCATAACAAGGGATGAACGCTCACAA
Organism: Acanthornis magna; assembly: GCA_036785705.1. NCBI lineage: Eukaryota > Metazoa > Chordata > Aves > Passeriformes > Acanthizidae > Acanthornis > Acanthornis magna. The sequence goes on from JAWUZG010000028.1 coordinate 25,356,856, forward strand.
GCCTTTCTTCTGCGTCCCCGACCCACAGGGCAGCCCCGAGGCTCCAGCTGGGAGCGGGGGCGGCTCCCAGCATCACGGCCCTGGGGACACTGACACTTCGGGGCTCCATGTCTGCTTTTTGCACTTTGCAGAACAGTATCGCTCAGCCTGAAAAACAGAATTCTCCGATTGCCAAGACCAAGACTGCACCCCAGGAGGCTGGTCGATTATTCAGCTCCTCGCCGGGCCTTGCAGGCAATATAAATATGCTTCTTGGAAAATTGTGCGCTTCTCAAGAAGCAATACAGGATCCCAGTTTGTTTCGAAATCCACAAGTGTAAGATGGAATTACTCTGTATTTAGAGTGCCCCACTAAAGCTCCTGTCCAGTACTGATTGCCATTATCCCCTATTTCCCTAATCCCTTTTTTAAAAAGTAATTCCAAGCGGCAGTTAGAAAACCATAGAACAGGAAACACAGTAATTGTCCTAAATAGCGCAGTTTTTCTCAATACACACCTTCCTGATGTGTAACAATTTCTCCATACACTTTAGCAGAAGGCAGCCAGTTTGCTTGAAACGATGCCACAACAAGTGAAAATTTGGTGTTCTACTTCACAAAGCAGATATTGCAAAATGTGCTTTCCTCCATGGAATTGTTGAGGAATTTTTAATATATATTTATTTTTTTTTTTTAAATGCAACGGAGTGAGCTGAGAAAGGAGACCCCAATTTATTCTAAGAAACATAAGGATATTTTGATACAGCAAAAGAGTTTTGTCCTTTTATCATAAATCTGCTGAGAGCATGAGCAACTGCACACCTAACTTGTTCACACCTTTTCCCAGCTCCCTCTTTCCAAAGCTAAAACAGAGGGTGCTTCACAGCACATAACTGAAAGGTGGCAGGTTTTGGCAAGTGCATTCTTACTTTCAGCCATTCTTACTGAAAGATTTGTTGAACTGCATCAAGTATCCTTACTCCATCACCTTTACAGCTGTGAAAGTGTTGACGGCTGGATTAGCCATCACATCCACAAATAAAGCATTTGAGATTTCATTTCTTTTTTTGTGCTTTCACATTCCTAGACTGGAATCGAAGAGAAGTCAACACCTTTTGATCGCTGTTTAGTCTCGTCTGGAGCAGGCCGAGGGTAGTAGGAAAGGCACTACCAGCAGGCAGAAATGAAGTGGTGTTTTAAATCACTTCAGCTCCACACATCTCCCATCACTGCTCTATTGAAAATTTAAACTAGAAAATGACAATAAAAAGCCGGAATAATGGGTAAAGCAGGACACGAAATTCGATAGACATTGCTACGAGCTTGAAGGGAAGCGACTTAAAAGGTCAGAGAGCAAACGGGAATGGCCACAATCATCTGAAGGCAGTTGGAAGGTAAGTTGATGGACACCGGTTTGACCTGCAGGTCAGCAAACTAGTTTAACTCCACCTTGATCTGCACAACGCAGAGACAAGTTCCCGGCTCCTATCAAGCAACTCAATGCCCTTAACTGGAAGGGTTTAGTAAAACTAAATCCACTACAAAAAGGAGCTATTCAGCCTTCAAGTGCTGAGTTTTGGTGGCGAAAGAAAGGAAAAATATGTGTGTTCTCACACAGCCTGGATCCAAACTGGCGGCTCCCAAACAGCAGAAGCTCATGCTTCTTCCTGGGGGAAGGTTGAGTTTTGTTGCTGGCTCTATCTCACTGCCAGACAGCCCCAAGCCAGAGCAAGCAGTGCCCTAAAGAAACCATCAAACTCCTAGACAATAGCATTTTGATAGCGCTCTCTTTTCAGGTGGATATCAGAGAAGCAGTATTAGAAGTTATCCTCTGCTCCATTACTCTTTTTACTGGATGCTCAGACCATTCCATCAGGACCAAAATTTCCATGTAACTTAACCACTGCCTCTCATTCCCAATGGGGAAATCAGGTGTTGCTACACCACCCCATTTATACAGCATATTAAAAAAAAATAAAAAAAATCAGAAAATCAGAGCAAACTGTTGCTTTGTTTCAGTAGCAAACTTTGCAGGCCACTCCTGGTTGCACTTGCAACGAAGAAAAATCAGATTGCAGCTCAGAAAAAGTCAACCAGAGCAACCCTCATTTCTAGTGGTTGTTAACAGTCCCGTCCAATCCCTACACCAAGCAGAGGACCAAAATCTTCAAAGCATCTGGAGTTGACTCGTCTGTCTTTTTTTGCTCTCCATTTTAATACCTGCTGCTTAAGGTACTACTAACAACGTGTTTTACATGTATGGACGAAAGATCATTCTGCTATGCAGATTCCATGCTCTAGCCGATTTTTCAGTACCTCGACAGTGAGCATCACCTCCCTATGTAACACAAGAGGCCAGATTTCCAAACAGAAACAACACATCTTCCACACGCTTCCCCACCTCAAAAAAGGTGGTAAAAGAAAGTGTTAAGAGTTTGGGCGTTTTGGTTTGGTTTCGTTTTTGGTTTGTTGTTTTGGGTTTTTTTGCCAAAACGCTAAGCAAACGCCAAAGACACAATTGTGTTTTATTGTTGTTCAGGGACAGCTTGTGGAAAAGATTTAAAGGACACAGCAAGGACGGCAGTGCTGGAGACGCTGGCTGACAACACCCCGCAGCCCCTGAAATTGCCCAGATTCCCCGTCCTGCGGGGAAAACGCCCCCGAACGAGAAGGGAGTTTTCACACACAACCGCGAAGTTTCCTAGCCCTGAGACCTGAAGAAGTTAGTGCTCACTACGGGAATTAGCATCGCTTCCAGCCACAACTTCAAAACAAAAGCAGACGACCACTTTATGTTTTGTCTTTTTAAAGCAATAATGACCCTAAGCATTTCGATATTAAATCTCCTTTCACAATGAATCTGGCGTGATGGGAAAAATAATTTCAAGGAGGAGGTATATGCAAAGCAGCTTCTCAAACACACTCAGGTTTGTGAGAGTCACTGCATCATTAATCTGATAAAAATATTTTTTTTTTTTAAAAAGCTGATGTCTTTCATTTAATTTCTTCTAATAGTGCATTGTAAAAAGCATGAAACAGAACAACAACTTACTCATGTTAATGCCTCAAAGCTGCTCTCAGTAAGTGCTACAATTTACATTCGTCGTGTTTTCACTTTTCTCTGAAACTCTAGAGAACAACTCATGCCATATGAGTTCAAAGTAAATCATTGACTGTAACGATGAACTTACAAAGAAGAAAAACAACTGGTTGGCCTAAGGTAGAATGTTTTTCTGGAGTTTATTAATACCATTTAAAATATTACAGATAAAAATCAATTACATTTCATGCATTTAAAATGCAAATCTAAAATGTTCCAGCGAAGGGCTTTTCATTTCAATGTGAAATATCCAAATTATTTCAACATTACAATGAGACAATTAGTTTGCAGCATTGCAAACCGCTAATGTAGTGTCAGGAGTGTTTATTAACATTTATCAATATTATTTTCAGGAAATACACATAGGCCAACGTTAGTTCAGTTTCACTTGGACAATTTATTTAATACATGGGTCGTGGCAAACCCACTTTATGAAATATAGGAGAACTCTCACCGTAACTATACCTGAACTGCCAGCAAATGCAAATAAGTACATGCTCCATTAAATTAAATGTCATTCAACATTTATCAAATATTGTTTGCTTAATTACAGTTGTATGCCTAGCTAAATTAATATTCAAGCAAAACCTATATCCTGAAGTGTGATTTGATGCACGCTTCAAAGAAGGAGTCCAGAAAAAAAAATGCAGTGAACCAGGACTGCAACAAGAATGTTTTCTCGTGACAGGAAAAGAAATAAAAATAGAAAGAAAAAAAAAAAAAAAAAAAGCTCAAGTGTACTTCAATATATTTTCAAATATTTACTGGAAGTAATTTACAAGAAAAATACTATACAAAATCGTCTCCTGGACAACTGCACCTCACACCGATACATTGGTGGAGTTTTATTTAATTGTTAGCTAATCTAGAACGATTCCCCAGTGGTACAAACCTATAGGTTCAGACGTATTTTACAAATATTTAGTTTTCCTATTCCCCCCCAGCCTCCCTTTTTTGGCATTGGACATACATCTTCGCTTGAAACCCACGGTGCTTCTTCCTTTGTCTGAAGTTAAAAAAAAAAGTATACGACTTCCAACCTAATGATTTTCAACGTATTTCGCGATTCCTGCTCAAACGAGAATTATACAAGTGCGCTGGCCAACGCAGTGAAATTTGGACTCGAGGAGGTAAACGATTTGCTAAAATTGGGGAAAAAAAAAAAAAAAGGGGGAAAGGGAAATAAGCACACTGCCGCTCCGGTCCCGGGGAGCAGACGGGCTCTGAGCAGTTATCGGGATGAGAGCAGGTCCGAGGTCAGCTCGGCGCTGTGCCGGGCACGGCCCGCGACTGGCGGCGCTGCCGTCGGGGGGCCTCGCCGCGGGGCAGCCCCGGCCCGCCCGCCCGCCCTGCCGGGGCACCGCCGCTGTACCGGCGCCAGTGGCGGAAGGAGGGAGTACGGGCCGGTTTCCAGCAGCAAAGCGAGAGGGAACGTGGGTGTTTTTTCCGCTCTAAAAGCAACACGAGGCGGGGGATCTCAAGGCGAAGGGGAAGGGAGGCGGCGGCGCGGCCGCCCCACGGGGGGTCGCGGTGCTCCCCCCATTGCCGAGCCGCTCCCCTGTCCCCGTCGCGGAGGTTGCGCGGCCCGGCCGCACCGCCTGCCCCGTGCGGGGCTCCGGGAGGGCGGCGGAGCTGCCGCGGGGCTGAGCGCTGTTCCTGCGGAGCCGTGCCGGCTACTTACGTGTCCGCGTCCCCGCCGCAGGGCTGCGCACTCGGGGGGGCTGCGAGACCAGGAAGGCGGCGGGACTGGGGGCGCGACGGCCCCGCGCCTCCGCCCGTCACTCCAGGCCGTTGCGGTGGCCGGGCTCGGGGGGCGGCAGCAGCTCCGGGGAGTGGCAGGGCGGACTGCCGGCCACGCTGTGCTCGCTGTCGGTGTCGCTGCCCTTCTTGCCGCCGGGGCCGGTGCCGCCGCCCGGGCCGCCGCCGCCGGGGCCCCCGGCGCCTCCGGGGCCGCTGTGGGTTTTGACGTGCTTGCTGAGGTGGTCGCTGCGCATGAAACGCTTGTTGCAGACGGGGCAGGCGAAGCGCTTCTCGCCCGTGTGGGTCCGCAGGTGCCGCTGCAGCTCGTCGGAGCGGGTGAAGCGCTTCCCGCAGAAGAGCCAGTTGCAGACGAAGGGCCGCTCGCCCGTGTGCCAGCGCAGGTGCGCCTTCAGGTGCGACGTTTTGCCGTAGACCTTGCCGCAGCCGGGGATGTGGCAGCTGTGCAGCCCCTTGCGGCGCAGGCTGGCCCCCGCCGGCCCCAGCCGCTCGGCCTCCTGGCAGTTGGGGCAGTCGCAGGTGGCGCGCCCTGAGTAGCGGCGGGCGGAGGAGCGCGGCGAAGCGGCCAGCGGCGCGGCGGGGCCGCCGCCCAGCATGGAGCCCCCGGCGCCGGCCAGCGGCGAGGGGGCCGAGTCCGGGTAGGAGCCGGGCAGCACCGGCTTAAATCCGTCCATGAGGTGCTGCCCGGCGGGGCTGAGGAGGTGCGAGGAGGCGCCGCTACTGAAGGCCGAGTGGCCCAGGCCCGAGTAATCCGAGTTGTAGCCGCCCAGCGGCGAGTGGAGCGAGGTCTGGAGTCCGCCGGCCGCCGGGTGCAGCGAGCCGGGCAGCGCGGCCGCACCGTTGGGGCTCTGCACGTCGATCCAGCCGGCGCCCACGTCCCACCAGCTGGAGGCGCCCGCTGAGCCTACCTCGCCGGCGCCGAGCCCCGGGTGCGAGGGCTTGAACCAGGATTCGTAGGGGTGCGCCATGCCCACCCGCGGGTAGATGCCCTGCAACCCCTCCACCGACGTGTGCACCTTGGAGATGAAGACGGGCTGGTGCGCCGCCGCCTCCTGTCCCGCGGCCCCGCCGCCGCCGCCTCCGCCGCCGCCGCCGCCACCGGCGCTGCCCGGCGCCTGGAAGACGGAGTAATCGTTGGCGAAGGGCGAGCTGGCGGCCGCCGCGCTGCTGGAGGTGAGGGAGAAGGCGCTGGAGCCCGGCGAGCCGCCGCAGCTGAACGAGTCCGAGACCAGGGCGGCCGCCGCCGCCGCTGCCGCTGCCGCCGCCGAGGAGCCGTTCCGCGCCGCGCCCGCCACGCCGAAGCCCGGGAGGCCGGAGCCCACGGCGCCGCAGCTGCCCGCCGAGGCTGAGGAGGAGGAGCGTTTCCAGGGGTGGAAGCCTTTGCCGAAGGGGGACGCGCTGTCCGAAAGGGCGGACGGCGAGGGGCTGGGGCTGCCGATCTTGTTGCAGGTCGCGGCGAGCATGGCCAGAGGCGTGGAGCCTACCCGCGGTTCCTCCTGCGGGCACAGAGGGGAGAGGGCCGTCCCGCCGGCGTCAGGGATGGAGCGGTCCCCCGCCGCCGCCCCGCGCCCCGCGTTCCGCGCCCTGCACCTCTCCGCCGCCCGGCCCCGCTCCGCTCCGCCGCCCGGCCCCGGGCGCAAAGTTTCGCGACTCCCGCGGGAGGATCCCTTCGCTGGGGCCGGCACCGCGGTTCTGCCTCCAAACGCCTTCCGGGGCTTTTTTTCAGTATACAACTCCCCTCCCCCGGAGGAGCTCGGGAAGGGTTAAAAAAGGGGGAGAAAAAAGGAGAAAGGGGGGAAAAAGTTGCATCTGTTACCGTAGCTTTAAAGATGCCCCCGGCACGGCGGCAGCTACGTTTCAGCCTACTCCCTTTCCCCGGGACGGGGCCGATCCCCGTCCCTCAGGCCAATAAGGCTGTTTTCTTAAATATAGAATCGCAAGACTATGAAATTGCTATTTTCTTTTTTTTTAAAGCGTCCTTAAAATCAGCCTAATTTACGTAGCAACGATAATGAAATACATATATAAATTTAACATATGTAAATATGTATGCATACACGAGTTGAACGTACCTGCTAGACACGGTGGGTTGTGTTATTTTAAAGGGAAACAAAAAGCCACAATCTGTTGCAAATTTTAAAAAAAAAAATGCACACAAAAAACCGAGAGTGCTGGGTTTGGGGTTTTTTTGTTTGTTGTTTTTTTTCCTCCAGCAGTCACATGTAAAGAAGAAAAGCCACTTCTCCGGGGGCACAGGAACAGCACAGCCCAAGGTGCTGTAGGTTGTTTCTACAAATGCCCTTAAAACCTTTTCCTGCTCACTGAAAAGTGACTCTGCCCCTTTTTCCCCCCCTCACTCTTTCTTTTCTCCTAAACTCACTTGTACTTAAGTTAAAAAAAAAAAAAAAAAAGAAAAAAAAAAAAAAAGAAAAAAACCAGGCTGAATAGAGGAGACTGATAGCCCCGGTCAAGACAGGGGTTATTTTAACCCCCTCCAATCGACAATAAAAAGAAACCAATTAAACCAGCAAGAGAAAAAAATCCTTAGACTCACCCCTAGAAGTGAAGTTGCCATCACACAAAAGTGCCCTCCTCTCAGAGGATCTTTTTTATATTGATAAATCAGAGGCAGTGTTTTTTTTAGAGGTGTGCAATACAATGATCAGTTCCGCCCATTCCACCACAATTGTAGCTCCCTCGCCGGCTTTGAAGTGCCGCTGAGCCTCCGCCAGCCAATCCCCGCCACCGCCGCCTCGCTCGCCGACGTGAGTGCGTGAGGTCAGCAGCGCAGCCGAGCCCGGCCGTCGAGCCCCGCCGCCGCCGGTGACCTCACGCACTCACGTCTGCGAGGGGCGCGGGCTGCGCTCCCGGTCCGCAGGGACCGACCGCTCACCCCGGCTCGGGCTGCTTCGTCCCGGCCGCCCCTTTCCATCACCCCCCCGTGTGCGTAATTTGACAACAGGTTGCTTGGGTTGTTTTCTTTTCTTTTCTTTTTTTTTTTTTCCCGCGGAGCGGTTTATCTTTGAATTTTTGTGTCATCCTCTCAGCCTTACTATGATTATCGGCAGGGTCTGGCGAGAGCGGTAGCATCCCGACTCTCCACTGCCCCCCCCATCCCTATGCCCTCTGGTCAGTCCTTCTCCCGTTGTCCCAGCAAGGGGGGCGGTGGGGGGAACACTTTAGGCCACTGCTGCCTGTCGTTCCCTCCCTTCTCGCCCTCCCAAACCCGCGGTTTCAGGCGTGATTCCTGGCGGTGAGCTCCACAAGCCGGAATCCACCCGGCCCCGCCGCCTCGTCCCGCAGCACCTCGAAGGTGCGCGCTTTGCTCCCCTCGGCTCCTCGCCCGGCCCTGGGCGGGTGCAGGGAAGGGCAGAGCCCGCTCCCCCTCTCCCTGGGGGAGCCGTTCGCGAGGGCCGCCCCGGCCCGGCCCCGCTCGCCCAGGTGCTCTCATCCCCGAGGGTTTTCCGCGGCTTTGCTTAGCCTCCCAGGGGATGTTTTTCTCCTTCCCTCGGCTTCGGCTTTGACCCGTTTCCGTGTCGTGGGGATATTGACTGTACATCATATCTATTGATCAAGGGGGTAATGTACATTATCATACTTTGAAGTAAGAGTGAAGAAAATTAATGAACTGCTTTCTTTCTCTGAAGGCTGACGCTTACCATAAATGTCGCGTTTCTCTCCGCGAGCTGCTCTGAATGATTTTAGCCTGTTGAGAAGGCGTGACAGGCCAGCCCAGAAGGAGGAAGGGGTGGGGGAAGGAGGGAACTCCGTTTAACAAATAAAAAAGAATTAACTTCATTGCTTTGGTCTCCTTTTATAATGATATTCATTTTACAGACCTAATGCACACTTGTTTAAATTTCGGGTTTAATTTAATCAATACTATCACCCGCAAAGAGGGGAAGAACATTTCCCGGAGATACTCCCTTGTATGAATGCTTATTAACTTTTTATCTCCACTTTCTTTATCTGCTGGAGGTGGGGAGGAACTATTAAGACATAGATCAGAAAGCGTAAGAGCAAAGCAAGCATCGCGAGCATTACATTTTAGAGGAACACAAAATCGCATTTTGTGGTGTGCCAGGTTAGGTAAAAAGATCGACACGCATTCCTTTCAGCCCCAGAAAGTCTGAGAGACTTTGCCATCCACAGGGGAAGTAGAAGCCTTTAGTGATATATCTCTTTTTAGGAGAGCCTCGCCGGGTGGGTCTTCCATTCGCATCCGTATTTTGTCTGCACTTGTCTGCCCAGAGGAAACGTGTCCCTTTTTGATCCTTTCCTGTTTGTTTGTTCCGATGCTTGCCCTGACTCTTTTGCTTTGGGGTCGAAAATCCTTAATTTGCAGTGCGCTTTTCCTTTAAAAGCACCGTGTGGGAAATTATGAAAAACTCGTTGTAAAAATAGTCGTGGGAGTCTTTGCAAGGGAACTCAACTGAGAGAAGAAAAAAAGGACAGATATATCAGAACAGAAATCACAAAATTCCTGCCAGTGGGCATCCTCCTGCTACTCTGATAATTTCCCCGAAACTGGAAAAGCAGCAGCTTCTGAACTTTGAGAGCGGTGAGCTGATCTTTTCTGAATTCGCCACGGAAACATCTGTAACCTTCCTCCTTTGTATACATTGCCTGCTGGGCAAAGGATTTAAGCAAGCTTACAATTTTGTTTGCATTTGCCTTATTGACCACTGCACTTAAGGGTGCAGTACATCAACATAATATGCAGGTGGGGGCGGGGGGGGGGGGGGGGGGGGATGGGGGGAAGCCAGCAAAGAGAGGTTTTCCAGAAATTAATTAAAACTTTTTCCCCCCCCCCCCATTTTGAAGTTTAATGTACGGGAGGAGATAAATGTTCGTGCCGTTTCTTGAAAACCTGTGGGATCCACTCTCAATAAAGCTAAAATCTATTAGCATTCTGTATGCATCTGCAGCATAAATTTCATTTGAATTTCAAATTTAATAAACCAGGAGGTTTTTAATCATCCCTGGTTTTATTTGTTTGATATTAACATGCTTATTGACCGGGTCTGTTGACCAGTTTGATCATTACAGGACAGCAAAAAGTTAATTAAAACGACCACAGCTCCTTAATCATATCATCTGTCTCATCCATGTCTCTCCCTTTATTACAGCCTATGATGGATAGTCTCCCAGATTAATTTCTCTGTTTCTTCGATTTGGACAACAGCTTTTGGGACCTAATTTACATCCTGGGAACAACTTGCTCAAGTCTACCTAACATCTTGAGTCTACAATGTAGATTAGCAATCTCGGAACTTTAACCACAACGATAGCTGTCGCTAACCTTTCGGGAAGGGGGGTGTATTTTCCTTGGAGCAAACCCCGATTCTCCGCGCTGCGACCGGCAAGCGGACAGAGATGGATAGACCCTTGTACCAGAGGTCCTCGCCTGTCTACAGACAGCGCGACCGGGGTGTAGAGGCAGATTTCTCTTTGAGGAAACAGAGGTCTGTGCTATTTGAAAATGCATAGCTGGAAAGATTAAACTGCAGGCTAACCACGCCGTGTGCTGGATGTCCGTGTTAGGGAGGGAAAGCGTTTCACGCCACCCTTGCCCGAATTTAGGGGCGCACGGGTGGGAGCCAGGCTCTCCTGTCGCCTTCCTGGCGGTGCGGCTCCGCTCCGCCGTCTGTCAAGCGCCCAGCGAGGAGGAAGCCCCGCTCCTCAGCGTCCAGCGGCTCCTAGCTCCGCTCCCGTGGTCACGGGGAAAGCCTCTAGGCGGGGGCCTTGTCCTCGCCCTCCCCGGGCTCCCTGCGTTGGAAAAGGCTGCGTTGCCCCCGTGTTTGCCCCACCGTCCTGCACCTGCTGCCCTGGGTAGGTGGAGGCCAGGAGGTGTCCCCTTCACCTGCCACCTTCACCTGGAATCTGTCACCTGGAAGATTTACCGAGGGGTGACAGCCAACTCTCCGGGCGCATGAGGGCTCGACTTGTTCGGGGAGCGGAGAAAGGGGAATAGGACGTAAATGAGACAAAACGGCCAGCATTCAGAAAGGACCCTGCTGTGCCTGGCGGTCATTGGGAAAAGAGGGTGGTTAATGTCTTTCTTTAACCTCTGCCTGCACCTCTCCATTGCTGTGCTTTACCTGGGACGTTTCTCTCACTGCCTCACTGGTCGCTTTCGCTGAGACCGGAGCTCCCTGTCGGGCACCGGGTGCAGCGCGGCGGGAGCAGACTGTGCGTGTGCGCCGGTGCCTCTACCTATTGCTACGTAGGTTTTTCCTTCCGTCGGTGTAAACGTGTCCCAGGTACCCGCCAGCCCTACCGGTGTCCCCGTCCCGCTGCCCGCCACGCTTTTCCCCGCCTTGAGCGGCCTGGCTGCTCCCCAGCGCAGCCGGCGGGGAGGTGCCCGGCAGAGCCCGGGCTTCTCTCTGAGCCACTTTGGCGAGGGAACACGCCGACCTGTCTGCAGCCGGCGGAGGGGATTCACATCGATGTCTTTCGTCGTTTATTTATGTATTTGTTTGTTTGTCTGGATCTGTGTTTGAAAAAAAAAAAAAAAAAAGAACAGCTAGCTGCGCCTCCGAAAGGTCCCTGTAATTAGATTAGCCTGGGAAGACACCGTGCACATGCTGGTGTGTGTGCATGCCTGGGGAGGGAGAGGAAGAGGCACCTTCACACCCACACTGCGTTACATCGCCGGTGCGCGCCTAGATCCGATCCGCATCTCCTCCTTCTTCTCCCCGTTTTTTTCCCGGCCCTCTCCACCCCCTCTCCCCCCCTCCCCGCTCTCCCGGTACGCTATCGCTGTGCACGCATCGGCTCCTGGGCGGTCATGTAAGTACCGGGAGGCGCCGGAGGGGAGAGCGAGCGCCCGGGCTGAGCGCGCCGACACCGGGCGGGGCAGAGAGCGGAGCCCCCGCCGCCGGCCCTTCGGTCCTGCCTAGAATAGATTTGTTTAAGCTGCTTTCTGTTTTTTTCCTATTATATATCACCTTCTCCCAGGCACCACTTACAGTTAAAAACTACTAAATTCTTCTCCTCAGCGGTATTGATTTCTTTTCATTCTGCTCCGTTAGGAGAGGAGGTAATGCTTCCAGATTACCCCGCGTCTCCTCCAGACGGTTGACAATTGCAATCGCAGTTTCGGGAAGATAAATGTTACTTTGGGAATTGTGCTTAATTACAAATAATCTAGGAGCTGCTCTGGGTCCTATGGTTTAACCACACGTGTTCAAATCATAGTACAAGCTTTACAAGCGGGTGCCAAGATATAGTAAACGTTTGGAAAATCGGTGTGTAAGACAGGACGTTCCCATTACACAGGCTGCCCGAAGCTGGGTCACGCCCCGCAATACATGGTATTTATATATAAACATACAAATATATAAATATATATACACATGGGCGTCTGTGGATAGGTGCGCATATATAAATGTGTGTGATAGACACTCACATATGCAAATCCTAAAACACCCAAAATCATAGCCTGCAGTGAACATAGAAGAAAAGGAAAGCTTTCTACGCATGTATGTATGTATGTATGTATGTATGTATGTATTTCTTTGTTCTCCCAGCTGTACAGAAGTGTCAATCTGGAAGAAAAAACTTAAACATTTTTACTTGGTGCCGTTTGTGAAGTGGAAGAACTCCCGGTCTTCCGGGAAAGACGAACCTTCGAAGCACTATGCCAGGAAGGTTTTGCCCACGTCCGTTCACTCACTCAGTGTGCACCACAGCCGTCTCCTGAATGCAGAACTCCTGCGATTTGACTTGAGAGACCCTAATATTGATATATTTACTGTTCCTCTTACAATGTAGCTGCCACCTTTCCCTGTCGTTATTTGCCTATATGGCAGAGCAATTAGGTCACCCCCCTCGCGCCCTTCCCCCCCAACCCCAGCAGCCTTATTAACTTCGGGGGAGGGAGGCAGACGAGCAGCGGGAGGGAGGTAAGGTGGTGAACAGGTTATTCTCTTAACCCGACCTGGCTGCAGGAGCGAGATGAGCAACACTGAACAGATGTCCCCATTTAAGCCATTCTTTTCCCACATGCCTGCTGGATGCTGCCAGGGCGCAGGAAGCTTGCTGCAGACCTGGCCCATTCCCGGCCATTATGGCCAAGTTATTCTGGACCAGTGAGCACGAACAAAATGGGCTTCAGATCGCGTGCTTGAGAATAATTCGACTCCGAGCCCTGGAAGAGCCCCCTCCCCCCATTTTTTTAAGTGTTGGGGGGTGGACAGAGATGTGTTTCAGCTCTGATCGTAGCAGAAGAACTTCTCAAAAGCCCCTTCCCCCTCCCTCTCTTCGGCAAATATGGTATAATTTACAGAGCAACTTAATAATCCGAGGGCCACCGCAAAAGCCCTTTGCGTTGTAAACCGCTTCTAATTACCTGCCAGAGCAATTAGCTGACTATCACGAAGAAATTAGATCGCTCAATGTAGCATAAATAATGCGAATAATTTTGTAAGGAGAATGGAAAGCGAGACCTGGTGTTTCTTTATAAGGAAATAACACCTCGTACTGTACGAACCCTACATGAACACATATTAATGTCTAGGCATGCACGGAAATGAATCCGAACATGAACCCTCTGGCTTGGATTCAGCACTTTCTTCATTTACATATGCGGGGTGAAAGTCGGCTTCCAGGCGTTTAGATACAGAGCTCTTCCAGATCACAGTAATTAACACATAGCGACTTCAATAGGAAAACCTGTTTTCCAGATGATTTTTACAATGCGGCTTTATGTCTCATTTGGCAGTTTAAATAGCTGGAGTTGTTTTCTGGCTGCATCTCCGCTATCATCTGTTGAGCATATTTTGCCTAGAATATTGACCAAAACTTCCGAACCCATTTTTTTTTTTTGAACATAGATGACTAATATACTGGGCATGCCTAGGGTTTTCGGGAGGGTTTTCTTTTTCCTCAAACGGTTTGTTCCTAGAGAAAATTTTATTAATCGTATTAGAAGTTTATCATATTTAACAACTATTTTTTTCTTCTTTTTGTATTTCACCTTGAAGGATCGCAAGATTTTACTCCATTCTCACTGCGTCAATATTTGATCTCAAGAGGAAAACGCGCTTTTTTACTAATTTAAAATTTACAGGTATTAGACAGTTTACAGGAATTTAAATGTACGTGGATAACAACTAGGTTATTAAACAAAAATCTTGGCGAAATATTTGTTCACGCTGCTGGATCTACAGCTGCGGAGTTGAGGAAGGAGATTGTACCCACCAACGGCAGGAGCGTCGTGTAATGAAAGTGCCTTTACAGATGAATTCAGCTAAAGTGGATTGAATTTGTTTCTGTTGTGTTTCCCCCTCTGCCCCCGCCCCCGTACTAAGAAAACTGCTAGTCATAAAGCTAGACGCGAAGGTGCCTGATCGTAGTGAAGATCATCCAAGCCCAAACTGCAGCTGCTCACTGCTCGGAAGCACTCCGGGATTTAGCGTAACTCCTTAGGAGTGCTCCGGGCTAAGGACAAACACAACTGATTTGGTTTATCTTTGATAAATAGAAGCAGCAGCGCGTACTGTGATTCTTTAAATGCGTCTTCGAAGGGGGCAAAAGCTGAGTGTATGATCAGATCTTTAGTAACTTTTCAGAACATCCCTTTCCTCACGGCCGGACACTAACGCAGCAGATGTGAAGTGACTCCTCAGACACCCTGGTCCCCAGACTGTCCTCGGAAAGTCGGAATTTTCTCTGAACACGGTTTCTAGTCTTCCTCAGGTCTGAAGGGGACTGCTCAGCTGTTCCGCAGCTCCCACGTAGCACACTCGGAATTGTACAGCATGTTTAACGATTCTTGCTCGTCGGCTAATTAGGGACGGCTTTGAAGCTCCATTACCGGCAACAAAATTATTGCGGTCAGTTTAGGCCAAATTCTGCCGTCCTTAATGGAGCGAAACTCCCATTGAAGTCAAGGGGACAGAAGTCAATGGGCGTTGTGCTCTATTAAGGAGCACAGAATGTGTCCCTTTGTGATTTAGAGATTAAAAATCGGTATCGGTAAAATGTGCGTTTAAGACGGTCACACTCCCGAGGCAGGAGCCCACCCGCGCCCCGGGGATGGCCCGATCCCATTCCACTGGGCGGGCTGAGCCCCGCGGCTCCCCAGGAATGACGCCGAGGGCAGGATCGGTGCCGGGGGTTATTAATCATCAACCGGGGCCAGACAAAAGAGCTTTTCCGGCGGTTCTGAAAGGAGCAAAACTTCAGTCTCCCGGGGGCTTCAGACCCCCGGGACAGGCGGGACCGTCAGTGGTGTGAGAGAAATTCGGTCCAGCCCGCGGCCCCGGCGCGGAGGGGGCGTCCCGGGTGTGTCCACTCCCTCCCCCTCCGCGGAGCTCTGTCTCTCCGCTCGCCGTGGCTGATGTCCCCCGTCACTGACCAAAGAGGGTCGTTTCCCGAGAGAGGCTTTGGATGCCGAGAGTCCTGCGTGAGGACACAGGAAGCGGCCCCTTCAGAGCCTGCAAGCAGCGCATTCGGACACCAGCACAGCAGGGCTTGGGAAGTCCCGTTCCTAACCCTGACCACCCACCCGCGGCTATCGACGTGATCTGACAGCTAAATCCTGAGCTCGGGTTTAAGGTGCAGCTTTGGGCTAACCCTTGATCTCTGAAATGGAGTTGGTTGTGCATTATTAAAAATTTCCTTATTATGGGCTCGAAATAGCCCTGGACAAGCGGAAAAGTCCGTTTTACAAAACTGAAGAAAATGCTGCAGGTCACTGAAATATGACTATAGTTCAATATCCTTTCTCTTTGAGAGAGAAGAGGGGTGGGATATAGAGATCTTCCTTTCTTCTTGTTTCCGTCGTGGAAAGTAGAAGCCTTCAGGAAAACTTCACAGCGTTTTTCCCTGAGCGCAGAGGGGCACACACAGCTGATCCTCTAGGAAGCTGTGCACAATTAAGACTCATTTTCTTTCTGCTGGAACAGTTAATTGTACAAATGAAAGGTCAGGCATGTGCTTTTCCGATGTTTATCAACCACAATAATGAGCCCCTTCTATTTTTTTCCCCAGTGCATTATATTGCAATAGAACGCTACCGCAATGCCCTCTCGCTGGGTAAACATCTTCAAAGGGATGCAGCGGAGCCGAGCTGTATGTAAATGTATATTTATATGTATGTCTATGTACATACACGTATTTAAGAAGGACGCAATGGCCGAGGCGAACGCAGATGTGAGAAGTGAGAAGCGAGGGCTCCCCCAGCCCCGCTGCTCCCGTATACCGGCAATGGAAAGACATCCCTTTCCCTGGAGCGCTCCCGGGGTGCCGCCGATCGGGGCTGGCTGAGCCCTGAGGGAGAGTCCTGCCTCCCGAGGTTTCTATGTTCCTCCTGGGGTGTGCTACTTCTATACACGGTGGGATGGATCCTGTCCTACTTCCCCGAGGATCCAAATCACCTTGGCAAATTCTTCCCGCTTGCCTCCACAGCATAAATCCACCCCCGAAGTGATAGGCTGGCAACACCTCCATATCCGTGACAGGTTTTTCTTTCCATCGCAGGATACTTCTGCTCACATCTTCAAGAATGCACCAAAGCACCTGCCAAATCCTAAAAAATTCACGAGGCTCCACTTTTTCATGCCAGTTTAATATGGTGTGGATCACTGGGCTACATACAGTAGCAACCTTTGGAACAGAAGTATGATATTCGATATTTTCACCAGCAGGGACACTTATTTTCTCTATTACTTGGAGAACAGGCAAGTCACCACTGGCGTTGTGCTTGGGGAAACACAACTAGTGTTGGCAAAGTGTTTTTCTCCCATTTGATATGCTGCCCTACATGAAACTACCCAGGACATCTACCCCGTGTAATATCCTCCTTAACCTCAATCTGCCCACACTCACAGTGGATAAATTTTTCACTCCTGACACATGTGAGATTATGGTGGAGAATAACCCTACTGAAGCAGTCTAACATGTTGTGCCTGTCTAGATGAGTGGGTCTACTCTGAGTTTTTTGAGTCACGGTAGCCTAAGACACCCAGAAGTTTTCTCAGAAGGGTCAGCCTCCCTCAGAACCCACAACATGGGTCTGTTTCTCTTTGGGTAGGAATCATTGCCCTGTTTCTTACAACACTTGCAGGAGGGTGCCCTGTGTGTACCTGGCCATTGTGGACAGGCAAGTTTGGTTTAAATCGGCAGGAAGTTCTGAATGTCTTAAACTGGCATTTGGATCCAGCATCAGTGCCATAGCCAACCCAAGAGAAAGATCCATCTGGAAGGGAAAGAGCCCTGCTGGACAAGGTGCAGCATGGCCTCTTGAAATGGCCTAAGTGGTGACAGCACTGCCTTCCATGAGTCCAGGTCCAAAGAGAGCATGCAGACTGAGATTTTAGATCCAGTGGATGCAGAGCAGCGGTGTCCGCACAAGGAGGAGACAATGTCTTTGCTCCTGGGACGTTCAGCAAATTGTCCAGCAACTGTTCTGTACAAGGGCTATATGGTAAAAGGCCAGAATGATTTCTGGTAGAAAAACTCCTTGTTCCTCTGAAAGGATGCTCATTTTTTGTGCAAATGTAAAATTGTTCTTCAAACACTGAGCAGTGTCAGCCGAAGTTTACTGTACTGGCCTGTTTCACAGAGGGGAGGAAGAAATGGTGATGATGCGAGTACTGACTTTTGCCACAGTGGGGTAGAGAGTTGTGCCCGGGCTGGAAACAGCACTGAGATAAACACTTGGGCCACACTGAGATGGCCGGGACAAGGCATGGAGAAACACCCCTACCCCTGTGGGAGGGACTCCTGAGTTCAGGCGGAGAGCCTGGGCTTCCCTGACAGACCGCAGCCGTGACCTGCCCGACCCACAGACCCCCTCTCCCAAGTGACGCGCACAGACCACGTGCACCTGCATGTAAAGAGCTGACCCACCGGCGTGTCAGAGTGTGCACACCCGTGTGCCCAGCCCCTCGGCCACAACCTGCTGCCTGAGCCCCCCGGGGGGCATGCGGGCAGCCCGAGCCCGTGGGCGCAGCCCGGCGGCGCTGCCCCGCGCTCTCGCACACAGCCTCCCCCTCAATCACGGCCGCCCCGCTGACAGGCTGGGAGGGCGCCGCACAAAAGCCGCGGGCGGGCGCGGCCCTCCCCGCCCGGCCCCCGCCCGCCCCCCGTCCCACCCCTCCGCCCGCGCCCGCCCCGCTCCGCCCCCGCCGCGGGAGCGGCGCCCGCACAGGCGGCCGCGCTGGGGCCGCGCTGGGGCTGCCCTGGAGCCGCCCTGGAGCCGCGCTGGGGCCGCCTCCAGCCCGAGCGGTGCAGCGGTGCCACCGCCAGCAAACCCAAACCTTGTTTTTCCAGAGCTGCGCCAGCAAAGCTTGTACAGGTGGATAGCAGTAAATCACACGCCTCCTCCTGTGCTCGGGTCTGGCCGTGGAGGGTTCAGTGTGATGATAGTTAATAGTGACTAGGAAAGGTGTGTAATGGGGCTACAGTCTGTTTGTATGCGGACTCTGTATTTTTCAGATACTGCAATTCAAAAGAGACTTTTACGGCATAAACTACTTTTTTCCTTAGGTGTTCTCGGCTAATGAAAAATTGAATAGTGCTGTAAAGAACGAACCTTTAAATATCAGTTGTGTCATGCTGTATTAAAAGTAGATAAAAGAGATATCGAATACTAAATGGATTTTCTGAAATGGGTGAAGTCCATTCGTTCGTAATTAGAAATCTGTTTACACAGAAAAAAAATCTCTCATAGGCAGAAAGTTTAAAGTTATTTTTTTTATTAGGCTGCAGCCAGTGTTTTATATATGATAGCAGTAAGCATTAATTAGATCTTGCACAAATTTTAGGATGGCTTCAAGTACGAATTTCGGAGCCTGGTATGTTCAGTAGTAAAGACACATTTCATTCCATGGGGAAAAGTGACATTAAGTCTATGCTACATTTTTGTGGAATTACTGTTTCCACAGAATCATTCAACAGACATCATGTTCGTAGTTATTAATTTATTCATCTACTTTTGCTATGCTAGGAATACTGCCTTCAACTGTTAAAGAAGCAGCTGGCTTTTTTATACAAATAAACTGGGCTCTGAGACTGTCAATCTTCTTTGTTTGACAGAGAGGAGTTCCTGCCCGCACTGAAAGAATAGCTCAACATCTGTCATCCCATTCTCTGTGATGGCCCAAAATCAGGAAGACTACAGCTGTCCTCTTCCTTTCAGATACTTCTGGGAGAGAGAGGTAGGAGGACTGTGTATTTGGTCAGCATGTTCATCATGCATTAAGCAAGTCCCTACAAACCCTTGCATGTAATTGTATTGTTTTCCACTGCTTGAACAGTAGAATTTGCAGTGTAAAAGGTCTTGGGAATTTTGATCCTCTTATGAGTTTTCTGTGGTTTTTTTTTTTTTTAATTTTTAATATATATCGAAATTATTTAGTCTGCATTTGTAAATAAAATACACTTTAATTGTAACTAAAGTGTTTAGCAATAATTTATACCTAGGCATGTGGCCTATGGGCATGTAAATTGCAGATATATCCATGAGCACAAAGCAGAAAATATTTATTCTTACAGGTTAGGAATTACACTACAATGCTGAGTGCCGGAGGGAGATGAAAATGAGGGATGTAAGTTAACTTCTTCCTTGCAAGCTCTAAAGTGGCATCTTTTGACATATCTGTGTATGGAGCAGAGGAGAGAGGGAGGGGTTGGAGGAGGAAGAAGAGGGGATGGAAGAGGCTGGGAAGAATGTGTTATCATGTAAAAGAAATGTTTAACCTCACTATCTTTGGTTTAATATCCAACAAATTAGTCGAAAGCCAAAAACAAGCAAGCAAAAATATCAAACAAATAAACAAACAGAAAAAACCAAATAACAAACACAAAATAGAAATTCAAGTATTAATTTTTAAATTTTTTTTTATTTTTTAAATTGATTTTTTAATTAATCGTACTGTCCTCTTCCAACTGTAGACGAACAGACAAGTAACAAATAGTAGAATATGCATCACTTTTCTTATTATCACAATTAATAGCTACTGTGATAAACCTCAGAATCCCATCCAGCAGCAATTGTGTAAAGCACACAGCTCTGTGACCTGCAATTTCAGCTTCACAGTCCTAAGATTTGGGGAAAGCAAGAAGTTCAAAATGCACAGAGGGATTTAGGCATTGTGAAGCTCAGCTCTGCTGTCCAGGGGAATCCAAAGCCTGAAGTTCACCTGAAGTTTCAGGCGGTCTGTCATGTGCCTGGTGACAGTTGGGCTGTGGTTATATGGTGTTTTTGGTTTAGCTTATACCCATGCTGCCACTGAAAGTACGGCTCAGCAGCTCAGTCACACTGGTCCCTACTGCTTAGATTCTTAGAGTTCTACCCACTGTTTATCTGCTCATCTTAAAAGAATGCAGAAAGGTGGCAGTTAGTAAGGCTGGTATTGTTTCATTTAAAGTTTTCTAAATAAAAATAAATGAATTACATTTTCCACAGAAATTTCCATAGAAATGCCAGTCTGATCTCAAGACACTTACTGATAGCAAGTGCTAGAATGAGACCTTACTAGACCGTATCAGATCATAATTATGGGAAACTTTAAACTGTCACCACCAATTGCAAAAGTGGTACCCAAGTTTGCATTAAAAGGCCAAAGAATTTTTTTAGTACTATTTACAGATAGAAGAACGATATTGGGTCCATAGCTGGACCAATCCAGAAAATTCCCACAGAAACAGGAAAATCTCCTGCACTGCAGAAGAGAATAATGAACAATGAAATCCTACTTTCCTTCCAGTCTCGCTGGTTCAGGAACTAAAACTATACCTTCCATTTCCTCTGTTTCTTTTCACATACATACAAAACTTTTCTCTGCCCGATGTGGAGTGACATACTTGTCCTCATCTAAGCCCCCAGACTTTTGGAGACAGCAATTGATTTTGTGCTTTCTCAGGTCTCTCTTTCCATAGTGTTGGAATCTTAGAGCAGGAGTGAGGATTTTAGTCAAAAGGACAATAGCTTAAAGGAAGGAAAGGGACTTGCTAGACTTCCCAAAGGTGAATATATTCTTGCATGTGACTGATGGGGGAAACAACATGTAACTGAATTAATTGTTGACCTTCTCTCATTGCTCAGAAAAGATAGTCCTGTCAGCTGTCCTATTTAGAAAGTAAACTAAGCCAATCCTGGCCTGGAAATTTCATTTTCCAATATCCCAGTAAGTTTTCTCGAGACCACTGTGTATAGGAGTTTTCCCGGGTTAACAGAAGGCAAACAAGCCACTGACAATTCTGCACGGCCTTCTCAGGAGATGATACAGATTAAATATTTTGCATTTTCCTTCTGGCTTATGAGTTTGGGGTGTACACTCATTTTATGCCTTCTTTTGTGAAACAATGCAGAATAGAATTTGGTTTTGTTATGTGCATTTCTTATGAAAGCTGTGAATTTTGCAACAGCATTTTCTTCTGGGGTCTATAGCTTGGGAAAAACACCAACTATTGTGACACAATAAAATTGCGAGAGTTATAAACATTGTAACTAGCCATTGGGATGTTTTGACTGTGTCCCTCCTCCAAATCCTTTTGAGGAAGCAGATCCTGAAAGTTAATAAGCTTAGGAATATTTTAATGAGTACATAGACAGTGAAGAACTCAGAGCCCTTTCCTTTGTCTTATGAAAAGGAATCACAATTAAACGCCTTATTACTTATGACATGTAGTTTGTGCTTTGGATTGGCAACCTTCAGATCATCATTCCTTCATAATTTGTTAAATTATGGGAAATAGGTAGAGACACATTTGCAGCCTTTAATGACCTGACCAATCCTGTCACTTTGTCAGCTTCCAGAGAATCACTCCTGAAGTAAGGAGCAACATTGCCGTTGATTACATCAGAATCTGATAAAATCACATTCACATTTTCATTGTGACAGAATAAAAAATAATGTAGCAAAGCACACACCTGTTAATATGGTTACCCTGATCTGCATACAAGTCAACAACGTTCAAACACCTGACACTTGGATGGTTGTGTGGCATCTATTCTGTCTTGGATTGCAGTGGCTTCTGAGACCCTTTAGCATCCATACTATCCCAAAGCCTGTGGGAGATATGCCATGAGGTGTCCTCTTGCTGTCTCTATGATCCCACTGAGAGTCTAACATGCTGAGGACTGCAACACTCACCCACTGGATTGCTACAACCATAATCCAGTCCATTTTATTTTGTGCTAAAATGCAGACAGGAGTTGATTTTAGGAACTGATTCACTCTCTCCAGCCCTGTGTTTTCTCCATCAAGCAATTTTGCTGCTGGGGTGAGGTTCTTCTCTCTCAGATGAAGGAGATGCAATTACCTCCAAGTTTAAGACTGTATTTGTTTGGGTTTTTTTTTTAACCACATAATTTATCTAATGATTAAATTATAGTCTGAACAGTGTGAAAATAGATCTCTTATATAAAGAGGAGCCTTTGAATCCCAAGATTATTTGGGGGTTTAGACCTTCTAAGGAAAAGAAAAACAAAAGTAGAGTGCCAACTGTATTGTTAATCCTGGACTTTACAAAGAGAGTTTCTGCATGAAATAGTGAACAGGCAGGGACCACCTTTAGGGACATGTGTCATGGGTGGTTGCACAGGTCACCACAACGCAGGGTTGCTATTCACACGAAGTGAGAATGTTGCAGTGTCATGCCTGTGCTGCTGATTCAGCTCCTTATCAGCTCCTGGCTTGGAGCTTTGATAGCTGATGTGACAAACCATAAATAATGGAAGGTCAAACTGAGCAATGTTGCTCACTCTGACCTTCTAATACTTCTGGCTTATTAGATCAGTCATTAGAGTTTCAACAGGCTGCTGAGAAACAGAGTACAGTGGCTATAGCTGCCAAATCCTTTCCTATTCACAGACAGCCTCTCTATGTAGGTATTAAATGCATCCCAGGGAAAAAGACATATGTTCCTTGAAAGGAAATCAATTTACAAAATAGGGTGAAAATCACAAAGTAGCCAAATGTAGGACATGGCCATGTATAAAGAGAAACTATCACCAAGAAGTCCCAACTACCACCCTCAAAAAACCTTCTAAACAATAACAAAGGAGATCATAGTTATCAGGGCAAATATTTTTTTTCTTTTTTAATTGAAGGGGTATGACTAATAGTGTAAGAAAAGAAGGCAATGAAGACAGTCAGAATCTGACAAAGAATAAATATACTGTCATTGTCCAACCCCTGCCTCCTCCAAAATTCTGAAGTTGAGGAAGCTCAGTAGTTTCCATTTTAAGGCTCTGTTTTTATCCTTCTTATAATGTTGTGAATTTTTCCATTAAAACTGGGAAATTTTCCATACCAGTGGTCTCCTGAATCTTAAAACTTAGAAAAACTTAAAAGAAAAAAATAATCCAGAATTTAAAATCTCATCAATTCCAAAATTCATTTTAGGAACAAGCATCTTTTAGTTAATTTTAATAATTATTTTGCAATTATTTTCTTGAATACATCTAGATGGACTTAGAAAAAGGAAGATGTAGGATCATAAGTGCTGTAGTAGAAGTGGAAAGACACACTACTAGCACAAACTCCCCTCAAGATTTGCCTCAAGATTTTATGGCTGCAAAGCAAGCAGCTGTAAAGTCTACAGGTAGGATGCCGTGTACACTCCTGCCATGGGCTCACATGGAGCTCCATGACCACCATTGCTGTTACCCCCTATGTTATTTTGCCTTAAAGGAGGTGATGTTGTGAATCACAAGCTGCCAGCCATGCCAAAGAACCACCCTGAGCAACGGTGTGGTTCTACACAGCAGAAATCCAGTTTAGTTTAAAAACAAAAGAGATTAAAAAACTGTATACTAAAAATTAGCATTAAAAAAACCTGTGAAGATTGTGCATTCAGCTGAGAGATTAGAAATGGACAGAATTAGGCTTTCCTTGCCAGCCCTAAGTGTCTTCTTTCATGCTATGAATCAGTTTTAAAATGGACAGTCTTTTTGTTTTTCTTTTTTGCTACAGCATTTACTCTTTGTCAGGCACAGGGACTTCTTGGGGTACTTTAGCATAAAAAGGCTGTCATCTGCTCGAGTATCATGAAAAATTGAGAAGCTGCCATAAATGGAACCAGAACTGGGAGACAGCAAGCTCTCTTGTGAAAACAGCTCTGTTTTATGATGGACAGAAAGATTCTCCTGAAACTGGAGCTCCAGAAGTGAACCCTCATCTATCCTGATTTTGCCTCTTTTGTAGACTCAGATTCCTCATGTGATTCAAGTAAAAGTTTTATAGGTGGAATACACTTCTTGTATATTCATTATTTCCCGAGTGCACAACTTCAGATAGTCAGGACTGAATCACAGAAGTGCTGAGTACTCACAGATGTTGCTGAAATCAATGGGACTCATGCTTTAAACTTATAAAATACCACAAAAATGCTAAACATCTTGGAAAATCTAGCTCTAAGCACATCATATTGAGGACCCAAATTAGTAGACATTTTCATCAATCTTGGCCACAACGGCTCAACACTTCAGTTCCCCATCTATAAAGTGAGTGTAATGGTACTGACTCACTTCTCAGGTTTAAAGGTAAATTAATTAGTATTTGGGAATCACTCAGAAACCCTAGCAGAGAATGCTACAGAAACACCCATAAAGATATTAATAATTCAGTATTCTGCGCAGGGTTTGAATGATGTGCAGTAAGGAAGGCATGGAGCCACATATTGAGTGATAAGAATAAAAAGAATATTGAACAGCTGCTCACTCCGGGAGCATCGTCCATCCTATGAACTGAATGATGTATGTGTCTCTGCAGTTAAAGACTTATTATTATGCATATGTGCAACGAGCTCAAATTAAAGTTGCAAAAGCGAGCTTAATTCTGATTTTTCTGAAGTTGAGGGGGTTTAAATTTGCAACATAAACATACTTTCAATATAAATATTTTGTGTGATAATCTCTCTATTTTCATGTTTTCCTTCTGAAGACATGAAAAGTCTCCTGTGTCAGTGAACCCAGTGACCACTTACATAAAGTAGCCATGTGGCCTGATTCACTCTGGGAACAAATATATTGATTTTCTGAGAACCGACATAGGGAGCAAATTTGGCTCGGATCATCTTCTTTGTCTGATTGTGTAGCTTTGTGGTGGCTGCTGGGTAGAAGTGAGGCATTAAATGTGTTCAGGGACAGTGTAACAGGCTTGTCTTTTGGCTTTACTTTGTGTCAGTTTTTTTTGGTGGTTAATGTAGCGTTTGGAGAATCGCATAAACTTCCATCCCAGAAATGAAGTTATTGCCAAAGCAAAAATTCCTATATTTACATATAAATATCCCCATTCAGCATGACTGAATACCTTTCTCATTTGTAATGAAGTAGCAACATCCACAACAATAAAATTCTAAGACAGAGATCTTAGATTAAACTGACTGTACATATCTTTGGATGTAAACCCAATCTTTCAGAAATTCTACCTGATCTAAATGAATAATCCTTACTGAACATGTTCTGAATTATGACCAGATTACTTGATCTCAACTGAAGACCTCTACAATAGACAAATAAGTCTGCTGGCTCCTTCTGTCTCACTCAAGGACGTAGGTCTATTTTTAGTATGTCATCTATGTTTAAATCAAAGACCAAAGGCTTGGATCATAGTGTCCTGGAGAAGTCAGTGGACACTGTGATCTTCTATTATTTGTGGCTAAACCACAGTCTGGTCATTTCAAACCTGTCATCTACTTTATATTTTTAGTGCAGGAGAGAACAAAAGTGATATTTTAAATTTTGTTTCACTGGTCATGTAATGACAATTAAAAAACATCTGCTTCTCCCCTTACTTTACTCTCACTTTATCCCAGATTTCATAAGAAATATATTGGGCTCCCAAATAGATGTAGTCCTGTTCCACATTATATTTTCTTGTTATGCTAACTTAACTAAAGCTGTATCATCCCTTGTCAGGAGAGGATTTAAAATATTAAATCGTATTGTTTTAAGCAAGCTCTTAATTTTGCTTGCACTTTAAATTCTTTTCTGGACAAGATATATTTCTGAGGAGAAAGCAGTACTGTTTATTTACACAACTCTCTTTTTCCCCTTTTACTTTTTTTTTTCAGAAACATAACTTATTATCTACTCAAAGATTAAAAGCATTCTAAACCATATCAGCTGCAAGAAATAGCTATCTTGTTGATTTTCAGAAAGTCTACAATACTCCATCTAATGTATTCAATGAATTATTTATTTCTTAAAGAGATACAATAAATCTTTACGTACTGTATTTGATGATTTTCATAGCAGGAATAATAAGTAATATGATTTGAGTGTGATTGGAACCAGGTACTGCGAGGGGGGAAGGGAGGTCAATTTAGACTATTTACCAAGCACAACGGAAGAGAGTGCATCTGTTAAGGGACTGGACATTGCTACTCACTTAAAATTTCCAGGTGAAGAAGAAGCAGATGTTTTTTCCATTGAAAATAAACGGCAGGAATTACTCAAATACTTACATTTTAAAGGAGCAGCTTAGGTGCAAAAGCACAATGGTGATGTTCAGTGCCATTGTTCTCCGTTACATTGGAGTGAATCCAAGTAATTCCATTGATTTCAGTGGACTTTCATTGGGCTAACTGAGAATAGAATCTGACTCCATGTTAGCTGGGGGTGGGGGAAGTGACAAGAATATAAATAACTCCAGATAAGTATTTGAATTACAAATACTCTGCAACATGGTTTCTATCCTTTGAGGCTGGTCATATACCAAATTATGAAAGTCTTGGATACATCCTCTCCCATTTAGTTCTCACAGTTTAAAAAAAGATTTAAAAAAATTAAAGCACTGCTCTTTGGGCAGCTGTTTTTGATGCTGTTATTATACACTGTTGGTGTCATGCTCTGAAGCATCCATCAGAGGATCTCTAGAGTACCTCAGAAGTGTGCAGTCCCCCAAAAGACCTCCAATCAACCAAAAGTTATAGCTTAGTCTAATTTTTCTTGACAGGTGGTGAGGGGAGCTGGTGAGTCCTCTGTCCCAGTTCTGTGTGTCTGCACAGTGGCAAACAGCTGAAAAATCAGTTAGGAGCATGAACACCAAGCCTTTTGATTTTAGTGTTTTCCAAAATATTCAAAAGAATCTTTCAGAACATTGATGTGCATTATATAGGAATTTCAAGATTTTACAATTCCTTGCCTTGCCTTACCTTGTCTTCCTTCTCTCCCCACAGAGACACTGCAATTTTCTCTATGAGAGACTTGATGAGATGGAGACCGTAGTTCAAGCAGAGCATAAGATTTTAATATAATGCCTTACTCCTCTTGCCTTCTTCTGCAAGATGGTATATTTAACATGGAATACCTGCAGTGGGATCTTGCTCTAGATCTAGCTAAATCAGCAGCAAAGCACAAACTCATACCAGCTCTCTCTATATTTACTTGTACCCATCATCTGTTCACCTCTGACGCTTCTTCACTGATATGTTCAGACTTACACAGAGTCTTTAAATCCCCTTAAGGTCTGTTTCTTTCAGATCATTGCTACCATATAAATGTATATTATCAATACTTTGGTCATCAAAATATCTGACCTTCAGAGTACGCTGTTAAACAGTAAACAGACAGGCTTAGGTAATTTTGCCTTATACACTTTTCTTCTTAAATCTGCCTTCCGTAAAAAGCTATTCCAAATATCTGTTTGCAAAAAAACCTTAGTAATTTGCATCTATTGACTGGATTGCAGAATCTGTTTTCAGTTTTAGGAATAGTTTACTTTAATATTTGCGTCAATGACTTTTGGCTGGTAATAAGAGTGCTGGCACATTAAATAGATGAATTCTTGTTTCACTTTTTTTAAAAAATCATGTTTATCTTTCTCCTCTCTTGTGCATTAGAGATTGAGTTACTATCTAGTTAATACTAGTTCTGCTGATACTCTGGAAAGCTTTTCTTTAACAGTACAAATGAACTCAGCAAAAATGTAATTCTAAACTTTGGCTGACATAGCTCAATAAATCCAAACCTTCATCTACCAGTCATACATTTTGGTTCATTAAGTCCATAAAAGTAAAGCTAGTAATAGTATTAACATGGCAAAAAAAAAAAAATTGGATCTCAACCTGCTGGAGAATCCCCACAAATGTGCCTAAAGAGATACTGATACCATGAAACCGTCTTATTTCGGGTATTCACATTCAGGTGGCAGGATTTCTTTTACCAGCTGTGGTGGGGAGGAGGAGTTTCCTGCTATTGGGGTGTCTTGCAAATCATTGAGGATTTTTATGGTTAGAAACATCTGGATGCAAATGTCTCCCACCAGTTCCCTCAATGTTTCCACCAGTTGCCTCAGAGTAAAGAATTGGTGCCTATGGAGACCCCGTGGGGAGGGCAAAAGGGCCACTGTAAACTGCCACTTACCTACCTGTGTAGACAGAGGGTATAGACCACAGTAGCCAGCCTTTTACAAGAAGCATTTATAAGAAGATGGGGCAAGATAATCCAGGGATTTTGAATCTATAATCTTAGCCAAATAAATTGGAAGACCTGGACAAAGCCAAGGATGACAAAATCTGTCCCAAAAAAGCCCTTATCTCTGTGGAAAGAAACATATTCATATAGCCTTACAGCTGTCACATCCAGCATTTATTGTTGTTCCTTAGATTTGTCATGGGATATAGAATGTATTTGCAGTGAAAAAAAAAAAAAAAGAAAAAGCTCCCTTTTTTAAAGATGTCTTTTTCAGAGGATGTACAAGAGCTGCAAGGCTCTTGTCTTTATTAAACTGGAGTACCCAGGGAACCATGATGAAATAGACCTTCCAAGTTTTCTTGCTCATTGCTTGTTCTTTTGGCTTGATTCTCTGTCTTGATTTGTTTGATGGTGTAGGTTAGGGACCAGGAGTCTTACTTTTTCAATATATGTAAAATCTAACAGCATTAGTTACGCCCTGGTTTTGTTGCCAACAGTGTTTTCTAATGGTACCAAGGAAATGTTTTCCAACTTAACATCAGGTGATTGAGCTTGGCAGTATCTGTTAAATCAGCCTTCAAGCTTCATGCTGTTCTTTTTAAATTAAAACTTTTACATATTTATTCCTGGCTTTACTGTACTGTGATGGGATGCTAAATTGCCAGTAAAAAGATTTCTTTAGTAATAATTAAAAGCAACTCTTTCTAAGTCAGCTTCATATGCATTTTTCCTTTAGTTTAAATTATGTTTTTGATATTAGAGAGGTACCTAGATTTGGTTATCACTAATAAGTAGTAATTGCATATCTGTGTTGCTACAGGAATGTTGTGTCCCATTAAGATATTAACTTTTTAAAGGGATGATGGAAAATTGGAGCGGGTTCAGAAGACAGCTGCAGGAATGATTGGAGATTTGGAAAGTGTTCTTTACAGTGGCAGCTCAAAGAAAATTAATCTATTTAGATTATTTAAAAGGTAAAGGTAAAGAAATGAATTGACTGTGGTCTATAACTCTCTGCATGGCTAGGTATTAGCTGACGCAAGAAGATTCTTTAAAAAACATCACAAAACAAAAGGCCGCTTATAACTTGATACAATGGCAGAAATCAAAGTTAGCAGAATTCAAACTGGAAACTTCTGAGCAGGGAGAGCAATTAACCAGTGGAAAATACTGCCATAAGTTGCAGTCAGTTTTATATATGCTAAATCAAACCTGCGTGTTTTTCTGAAGGTGTACCACAGCCTTCTCCAAAGCTGCGGCTTGAGGCAGAAATTGTTGGGAGAACTCCAGTAGCATGGGTTATGCAGGAAGGCAGAGCACACAATTTTAATTGCCTTGGCTGGGAATCTCTGAATGCTGTTCAAGTGCAAGTATGAGGTATTCTTTCAACAGAGTCTCTAAATTTACATTAAGTGCTGTCCAGGTGATTACAATCCTTTAAATGGAGTATCAAGTCTCCAGTTATTCACAGACTGCCTTTTTTCTCAGTATATAGAGTGCAGAATCAAATTTTTCTTGGTAGGAGGGGTAAATGTTAAATTTAGCTCATGGAGGAACTGTGGGAAAAAGAAAAATCCTAGGAGATCCAAGTTTCTTTTTTCATATTTACACTACCAACTGCCTTTCTTTTGTTTCCTTGGTGTGTTAAGTTTTCCAGTTTGCCAATGGGCAGCTCAGAGCACTTTCTGAGCACATGATGGGTTTGCCCCAGAGCTGTTGTGACTGCCCAAGCTTTTCCAGGCCCAGTCCAGCTACGGCCCATTTTGTGATGAAGACCTATTGAGATATTGAAAAAGTGTTTGATTCATTGGTATCAATTACCAGTAGTAACTGTTACCTCATAGTTGTAACACTATAAAAAACAACTCTCCTATCCTAGGCTGGGAGTTAGTTGCATGCATGGCTGGTGATTTAATATGGTTTAAAAGGAGTCTGAGCTGGGATTCAGTCAGTTTATATTCTGCTTGAATCAGGACAAGTGCTCGAAAACTTTTATACATTCCAGGCACCAACCCTGTAACCAATTTCCAGTGCTACTTTACCCCGGAGTTTTACTCTGTCTTTGACTGGAAGCACGATATTTTCTTTATTTTTTACTTTTACTTCTTAGTAAAGGATTTTTACATTTCTGCCTGCAAATTCCCATTTAGCACAAATGGGAATTCTCCAAGACAGCATTTTAGCCTGACACTAATGATCCTCTTCTGAAGGTTTGGAAACTTTGCCTTCACCTACCTTCACAGATGCAGTTTCTTTAATATAAGCTTCTAAATCATGCGCTTATGTTGGCCCTGGTCACCCTATTCATGGTTTCTCTTTCTATCTCTGATCTTAGCTTGTGCATGATCCTGATAGAATCATTCTCTTTCTCTGGATTGCTTCCTACCAGGTCCCTATTTTGTGTGTGCATTTGTGCAGTGCTGCTAAATGTCCCACATCAGTCAACACCAGGGCATTTTAACTGGTGCTGTTACAAACAGGTTGCTACCTGTACTCTCAGCAGCGCTTTTCACTGGTACCACTGCAGTTTGGGAAAGTGTGGATTGTTTGTTTGTTGCTTTTTTTTAAAAAAATTAAGTTTATTTAGGTTTTGTAGAAAAAAGCAACATGCAGAAAAAATTGCAAAAGTAACTGATGATGCCAAGCAAAGGTATTTGTAGTTTGGTTGTTAACTATAATGAAGATTTTTGAGAATTAAAAATAATGATTTGAGAATTAAAAATTGAGAATAATGATTTGAGAATTAAAAATAATGAATTTCTCCATCATTTGTGATCCAGTTTTGTTCTGTCATTGTCATCAGTGGCAACAAATGAAAATATCTTTTAAATGAAGGTAGTCAAAAAAGAGTTGTTTGTAGGGCTCTGTTAGAAGAGATTGCATAGGAAAGGCACTGGCTTTGTATTTGTCTTATTTTTTGTCCCCTTTGACATTCACCTGGACTAGTAACCTCCAGACTGAGTGGATCTAGTAATTCTTTCTTCTGTGGTGCCTCTGAGGCAGAGAGGCTGGACTCAGGGAGCAACAAGCATTTCTTTTAGAGGGAAAAAGCACCCAAAGGTGTCTCTAGGAACCACTACAGCTGAGGAACTAAACATTTCCCCACCTTTGTTAATTCTTTAGTCTCTAAGTATTGCCTTTGCTAAAGAAGTATGCAATGTCCAATATCTGATGCATAATGAGCTAACTTAAGGAAACATTGTCAATCCCTTCTTTGGATTCTTGTCTTTTGTGGTCTTGTTTCCCAAACATAAGGTTATTTGAAGCTCCCAATATGTTAGCAAATATGTTGTTAATTATTTTATTTTTAAAAAACCTCTGTCTTGGTGTACTTGGATCATGCAAGCCTTTACATATTTCCATACTTTCAGCATATTTTATGCAAATGGTTGTTAAAAATGAAAATTCTAATTTCAAATGAAGAAAATTCATGACATGCATCTTGTGTTGCAGTTTAATCACTGTATACCCGGGAAAGTATTGACAGTTGTCCCGAGGAAGCTATTAAAGTTCCTGTCCAAGGTTAAATGAAATTGCAGTTTATCAGAGCAGCATTGAGAAAATAAGGGAATCTGTTCATGGCTCTTGATTAATGCCAAGCATGATCAACACAAGGGGGTTCATTAAGCTATACATCATGTGGGTAATTTAACATGTCATTGTGCCTGCTGTCTGCTTTAACTCTCTGCATAACCCAGTGTTCTGAACTTGTACCTGAAGTGTTGTCTCCCAGACTTTGTCATGCTTGGGTTGGCTCAACATTTGCATTTACACCAACCCCTTTTTTATGACCATTCTTTTTTTTTTTTTTTGGGTATAAAATTTACAATTTCTACAGGGAATGCATCCTTCATTGTCTAGGTTCTGCTTGACTTTTTAGATATCTCTATGTTTCGGGCAGTTGGTTTTAAACAAGGCAGTCAGAATTAAAGGAATTTGGTCCTAATCTTACGAGAGAGCAGCCTCCTCAATTCCCAGTGAAGGATTGCATCTCCATACAAGATTGACTCTGACAGCTTTCCACACAATTGTTAACTCTGAAGGATGGAGTGGACAAGACTTTTCCAAACAGCTACAGAAAACTTCTGATTACAAGCCTTCACCCTCCTTGGGATTACAACCATAGAGACATTTGTTGGGAAGGCAGCATAACACTGTGCAAGGAATCCAGGAAGTTTTTGGATTGTTGAGATGAATTTTCTAGCACAAATGCCAAGCAGATCAGACTTGACCAGCCTGATTACTTGATATAATGGAGTGACTGGTTATGTGAATGAGGGAGGAGTGGTGGATATAGTTTGGCTTTATTAAGGTTCTCATGCCATCTCTCACAGCTCTCTCATATTAAAGACTGCTAAATGCCTTTGCTCTTGTCTGGGTTCTTGGACCCAGAGGCTTTTATTGATGACTTCATGTTCAGTTCAGTAAACAGGTGACAGCAAAAAGACTACCATGACATTGAAATAAGACTAACTCAGTTCAATGTGTTCACCGTCAACAACAGTGATACAATAGAAGGTGCTCTTAGTAAATTAGGAGGAACAGTTACCATGTTAAGCAGGAGAGACTCAGTCCAGAGGGGCCTTGAGAAATTTTAGGGTGGAGCCAACATAAAATCTGTGAAGTTCAGCAAGAGGTGCAGAGTCCTAAGTAACCTCATGTATCAGTAGAGGTGAGGAAAGAGTGGCTGAAAAGGTCCTGAGTATGAGCCAACAGGATGCTCTCACTGCAAGTAACACAAATCTGCTACTGAGCCATACTGCAAGGACTGAGGCCAGTAGATTAGGGGAAGTTATTATCCCATTACTCTAGTTACTGGGAATATTTGTATCCTTGGGTTCTCCAGTTCTAAAAGTATGTATAGAAAGTGGAGAGGAGCCAGCAGAGGGTTATGAAGGTCAGGGATTTAGGTCATTTGCCTTTCAAGGAGAGGCTGAGGAAGCTGGTCTTTAATTTGGAAAAGTGAAGGCAAAGGAAGAATATGATAGCATCCTTATATTACTTGCAGAAGATTTGTAGAAATGTAGTCAAGTTCAATTTTGACAGCTGGTAAAGAAAAGATGCGATGGCCTACTATATCCCACTATACTGTAACTGAAATTTCAGGAATGTCCAGCTGTGCATCTGGATGCATGCTATGCTTAAGACCATATTGGGGTGGAAATGCTGAAGAAGTTACTGTCCCACTCTCCATGTTTCCTCCCTGTATTCATCATCAGGCCCATCTTTCCCAATCGCTATGGGAGAGAAATCTGAGTGTAAAGAGGGAAAGGCAGCCACAACATCTGGGCAATAAGTACGCAGGACTGTGGGTCACATGGCTGTATTCCTAAGTCTCAAGGGACTGAGGTTTTAGTACTCTTTGTTGTACTTGAAAACCTCCAAGAGTGCTAGAACTGCTAAGGTGCAGTGGTGGTGTACTGTGCATTACCTGACCAAAAAAAACCTGTAACATACCTCCTCACTGATACCAGTAGTACTATCAGTAGTTTAAAGCACAGTATGGGCCAGCTATGAGCTTGTTTGAAATTCACCTTGTTCCCAATGAATTTAGAAAATATCTACTACACACTTACATTAGCTGATGATTTTCAGTGCCTATTTATTTGCTGTGCCATTGCTTGCATTAGCTATGGGAGTCTACTCAAGGCAAAGGATACTGCATTTATTCTTCCCAGTGTAACAAAACTATTAAATAGAAGAATCATAGGATCAAGTGATTTACAGGAAATGCAACTCAAAATTAAAATAGAACAATTCAGATTATATACTATGCTTTATTTGGGCAACTGAGGTGATTTTCCATTCTCTTCCTATTTACTTGTTTCTATGTAATTCCGGGATTAGCTGAGATTCTTGTATCTAGGAAGGACTGACTGTGCTAGAACTTTCAAAGCATTGTCATTTAACGAGAAGTTTATCTTAGCTATGAATTTCTTTTGCAGAAATTGGATTTGCTGCCCACATCTGAAAATAATTAACTCTCTAATTTCTTTTAATATGAGGATTGAGAATTGAATATAGTTAAATAGATATTACAGTGTAGATTCTAAATCCAGGTTACAAAGGTGTACATTGGTTAGCATAAGTAACACAGAATGGTTGTTTAATATAATGGTAATTATATTAAGTGTATTACTGCTTCTAGCAAGTTTGACTTTAGTTACAACTATCGTGTCTCTTGCTGCAGTGCAGACACCTTTTACCCTGAAATCTAAAATAGTTTTCAAGTATTCATATTTCCATAGTGGAATAGTTTAAAAAAGATACTGTATTTTTTTTCTACTACCATTAATTACCAAAGGTTTATTTACAAGACAATAATTAATTATACTTCTGGGATGCTCAAGAGTCTAACATAA
This sequence comes from Acanthornis magna, assembly GCA_036785705.1. Lineage (NCBI taxonomy): Eukaryota > Metazoa > Chordata > Aves > Passeriformes > Acanthizidae > Acanthornis > Acanthornis magna. The sequence continues at coordinate 25,391,432 of JAWUZG010000028.1, forward strand.
ATCAAAGCAGACTTGATAAGAAGCGATGAAAGTCTCACGTAATTAAACAGGGCACTAGAGACCAATTGTTTATAGAATTATTTGCTTGGGCTAATTGACACTAATTATTTAATCTGATTTTCTTCTTCCCAGTAATGCTTCTACCAATTCACTGTTCTCAGCTGATGGCACAAGCATATTTCACTTTATCAAGGTGTTCTCACTGTATCAATACAAAGGTTTTTCAGCTGTTACATTCACTAGACTATTTCTGTAGCAATGCAAGAGGGAAGTATGGAAACTGATGATCATTAAGTTTTGGTAATAATTTCCTAACTACACAAGGTATTGAAGTGTTGCAAATGCTAAGCAGGGTAATGACTTAGGTGATGATAAAAGTTAATTCTGCAGTAGAATCAGCCTTAGGAACACAAACAGGAAACATATTTGCAAACCAACTGGTACTGTAGCTCACTTGGTACAGCTCCCTAGCTACTATAAAAATTCTAATAAGTTTATTTCTGGGTAAGATCAGTAACATTTCCCTGATGATGCATTATCTCGTATTTTATAAATATCAACATGTGGTACAAGAAACTGTTGATGGAATTCTTTATTTTCTTGCAAGGAACTGAATTCAAGACCCAGTGATGTTATTGAATCTCTGGTGCTATTTTATTGAATCACCCCTTACGTGCTGGAGCAGAGCATCAGCATGTCATGCAGTTCTGCCGTGTCCTGTACCCATATAGAAATAGCAGCAAAACACAGAGACAACCAAATTAAATAGGTTGATCCTAACATACTATTCATTATATCTGGACATGCCATTTATTTTAGACTTTAGTGTTACTTGGTCAGTAACATATTTGGAAAGATGCTTACATGCATTTTGACCTGTCTCCTTAAGGAAACAAGGCTACTGTCATTCTTCTACCAGGATGCCCAGAGACTTCCTTTAACTCAAAGTTTTAACCCAGTGATCAATTTGAAATGGATATAACAATGAAGAGATGGCTCAATTATATGAATTTCCAGTGAAATTCATGAAAATAGGTGTTTGTGTAGTGGAAAAAAGATATGTATTAGAATCCCCACAGAGAAAATGACTGTAGTATAAATTCTATTATTAAACGAGAGGGAATCCATGTGGGATACAGCCTATGACTCATTACAGAGCTAACATTTCTTATGCAGTAGTGAAGGTTTTGGTCAATCACTTGCAAGGGTCAGATTCCAAGCAGATGAGTCCTTTTTTCCTCCTTAGTGCTCTAAGTTAAACACTGGTGAGAATTTTCAGCATGTAACTGTGTAATGCTGTAAGCCAAAGGGCTACCAAGGCTCACACACAGCCCTCTCGACGCAGCACTTCCAATTCATATATATCTTGGAAACTCTTTTTCTTCTGTCTCTGAAGCTACACATCCACCTTTTTCCTCCATCAAAATATTTTAAAGTAACTGAATAAGTTATAAAATTGTGAGTATGATCCAGTTCTCAAGACCTTGTGTCCTGCTCTGTTCCTACACATCACAGAGCCAGAATTAGTTTTGCACTCTAGTAATTCTGATATCTTCATTATGATTGCTATGATTATTATTCCAGCACAACAGAGAATATCCTCCTCCAAGGACCTCTGCATTTTGCATCTTCAAATTGCTTTTCAGGCTCTGCTTCTGAGTATAAGAAGAGTTTCAACAAGTAATAGCAGGTCAGGTTTTGTGGGGTAATGCATTCAATACTTCAGAGTGGGTGACTCAGGGGATATGAGTTGCTAGTTGCTGATGGAAGTAACTGCAGAAGTCACAGATTATCCAGGGCATTGATACTAGAAACAACATATCACCTAGCTATGTCCTGACTAGGTCATTGCAAATATCTATTATTAGTTGGTTTTTCCCAAATTATTTCATAACCAAAATCATAATTTATCATTTGGGTTTTCCCATCTTGAGACATATATGTAAGAACACACATCCCACAAAATCTCTGGTCCATGATACCACTGTGATTTTTGATTTAATTTTATAAGTACCTTAGGATTCTTGGATAAATATTAGTCTTGTGTATAAAGCTATATGCATGGAAATATGAGCAATAACAAGAAGGTTTTAGTAAAAATTATAAATAGTAAATAGTGTCTTAATAAGGAAGGCATGAAAACTGGCTATTTTCTTACATCATCTAAATAGAAATCTCTTAAAGTGCTTGTTAACAGAAGCCTTACACAAAAAAAACACTGCTTGAGATAGAAATGTTGGTAACTGATCAAAACACAAGAGCCTTCATCTCATCTCAGCCCAGATGAGAGTTAAATATCTGTGTCTGTATGTCTGTCTGTATATAGATTCATAACTTTTGTGAATTTGCTTCTCATATTAAGATACAAGAATGCAACAGAAATAATTATTTTCTAAGTCCTTTTTTTTTATCTTGATGCTGGTTTTAAACTAACTTAAATCAATTTCATTTGAGTTTGTTTGTATGCCTTGTAGGGGAGATATAATCAGTCTGTTATAAATTTACTTTTAATAGGCAAGGTAAAAGATTGTGTTGGAATCTAATTATCGGTGTATAAATGGATCTTGTATAGAGAGGCAGTAGAACAGTATGGTTTTGAGAATACTTCAGAGCTGTGCTTCAAAACTGAGAGAAAGCTATTGCATTTTAAATAATTGTTACTCCTTTAAATGGAGAAACTGAAACTGTAAGGAAAAAATATAAGAAGATGAAAACTAGAATGTGAAAATATGCATATGTAAGCATCTGAGAGTGAAAGAAGAGTTTAGGGCTAAAATTTTAAAAAAACAGGTTTATCAGAGAGCCTGTCTATATTTTATTACTTCAATTATGAGTATAATATAGAGAATGAGTTTTCTGATTATTTTCCAAAATAATCAGGTAAACTCATATTTAGGCATTTAAAATACAAGTCAGGACTTTTTGAAAGTACTGTGTCATCATTAGTCTAAGACAAAGAAGTCTATGCATTCCAGATTCAAGGCAATTCAAGGGATTCAAGGTGTTGACTTTCATTTCTAACCCCCTAACTGGTGGGGGTGCATCTTTTCCATGCCAGGACATGAGGCTGCAGCTGGAGAACAGGAGCTCAGCCTTCCAGGGATGGCAGCATGGCCTGGGGCAGGCACGGAGCAGCCACAGCTTGTTTGGTGCCTCAGCAGAGGTGCACATGCCCTGCTCACCTCCTTGCTAAGGCTCGGGAGGAAGGCATCTGTGCGGACAGATTTTTATATTCACTGGGGGTGGGTCCCACAAATACTGAAACTCAGTGGGAAGACACAGAATATTTGGTGTGAACATTACCTAAGTGTTTATAACTGCACAGGCAGTGTATTCCATCTAGAGCATAAGGCATTACTTTTGTTTCTGACCTCTGGAATTAAATAATGAGGTTTTGCCCAGCCTAGGTGTTTTATAGGTTTAAAATCCAGATTCACCCAGGTTCAAACTTCTGTGTGTCCACACGTAGGTTCAACAACATGATTTAGACTTTGTTTAAAGCTGCTGTGTCACCTGCAACCAGCAAAACTGGAATCTGACAGTCTTGCCAAGTTTTTCCTGGGTGCAACCCAGCAAATCAGATACAGCAAAGACTACTTGTAGGCTTAGAGGCTGCAAGGTGACTAAATTCACTGGTAGCCATTGTGTGTTTGCCAGCACAATGGAAACACCAGGTTCAGAGCCTTTATTGTGTTCTTCCCATAACTGAAAGATCAAGCTCAGAGGATTTCAGCTTATGTGAGAAGTTTCCTAGGCCAGAAACTCATCTGCTTGTACCATCTCTAAACAAACCTGTATGTAATTCTCACTGATCACAACATGCCTCACTGCTTTGTCTTTGTTAAACAACTGATTTTTGTGAACTTTTATGGTCTCTCATCCTCTCGTCTACTGGGGAATTATGCCTCACTGTGTTAAACCACAATTATTTTATTTTTTTTTTTAAAGCAGTAGTTTTATCACAAGGATGCACAGAGGCACAAACATCTGCTGCTGAAAGGGGATAGGAACCTTGCTGAGTTTATTGCCATTGAAAAGGATGTTCGCCATTCCCATCTTCCCTTCTTCACATCTTCCCTTCTTTGTGGGTAAGTTCAATTAATCCACAAAATAAAAATCATATCCCCTCAAATACCAGTCTTAGGTACTCATGACTCACTGACTCCAGTATCTGATTGACTGATAACTTTTTGTCAGCAATTTGTATTTCCTGCACTCGTGGTTTTCTGTTCATATATACCACCTCTGGTACACATATAATGAAATACATATTGTGGAGAGTTTTTCAGTACAAAAAAATCTGTGATGAAGGAGTTATCAGACATTTTTTCATGCTGATGTCAATAAGAATTTGTATTCTGTGTATATTTTATGAAGAACAGTCTACTACTGTATGCTAAGCTGCCACAACTGTACCTCGGGTTCAAGGATACAAGAGAACAATTTCTTTTCCCTCTCTTACATTGAGCCTGGTAATCAATGGGAAGCAAAGGAGAATCAATATTAATTGATCAGTTAGGTTTTTAAATAATTTGCATTCATTCCATTCACTAGACAAAATAACAACTGGCTTTTAGCGTTTGCCCTTTTCCAGCTCTTTTTTCTGATTTTATGTAGGGGCTGCTGTGAGATGCAGGAGATGCCCCCAGGGTGTGTGGCACAGCTCCCACAGACATCCCTGGTGCTGCAAACAGAACTTAGTCAGGTGGAACGGTGAGTGCAGCACCAGGGGGTGTTTTCAGAGTGCTCTGCTCCTTGCAGGGCAGTGGCCAGGCTCACCTTCAGCTGTTGTAGGTTTTTATTCCTTTGATTTGCTCCTAGAAATTCCACCTCTGCAATGAAGCCAGCCTGGTAGGAGCACCAGGCCTGCCATGAATGCAGGGGACAAATATGCCAGCAATGACACTGTAATTTATCTCACACAATCTACAGTTTTGTAGAATCCTTAGGGGCACACTAAATGTTAAAGAACAGCACCCATGAGAGCAATGAGACTTTAACAACAGAATATGGTTTATTGGTGTAAAAATATGGACCAAGTAGCACTGGATGTGCACATATGTGTTCTTCAAGGAGTAGAGGAGGCATTGATGGCCTTTTGTACTCTGTAAACCTCTCCTCGTCTTTCTGGGGATGGATTTGGACACAAGTGCCTCTGTCCCATTATTGGCCTCTCCGTCTGCAATCACTATAGAGATGTCCATTCAGCTTTGAATGGGGTAAAATTGCTGGTATATTTTTTCAAATAACACCTCCTTTTAGGTGACCTTCACTCCCACAGCTAATTAGGGTGAATTTGGATCTTCTGAGACAGGACCCTTTGGCTGTCAATGCTGCCTGCTCTCCATAGATACGTCTGTTTGGTTTCCGCTAGTCTTACATGGCAGCCAGCTGGGATTTCTAAACTGATCTTCATAAGTTCTTTTCAGGGTCTGGTCCTTCATTTCCCTTTCTTTTCACTTCTCAGCTCTGAGATAGTCAGAAAACCTCTGCTATACAGAAGTGGGGTGACGCAAACACAATACAGATTTTCTGTGTCTCTGATCTGCTACTGGCAGCATACAGGTTTGGAGACTCTTCGTACTGTTACCTCTTAGCACAAAGAGTACTCATGGAGGAGCTGAAGTCTACCACTCTACTCAGCTCTGCTGTAAAACTCAAATGGTTACTGGCTGCCTATTTAACCAAGAAAATGGAAAAACATACACCAGAGATATGCAATATTGTTAAGAAAGTGTTTCCGAACCTGTGTTGTGGAAAGTGATTTTTAATTGACTGTCTGATACCATATCTGAATTTATGTTGTTTGGTACTCACCGTGCATGCCACTTTTATTCTGTAAATATAACAGAAGCATTTTGATCACCTGTCCTAAGTGCTTAATCAAACTCTATTATCCTGCTAACCATAAACTAGCTAACAGAAAGTTACTGCCTCAAATTGTTACTACCTATGGGCCAGACTTAAATAAGGAAAGTAATGGCCTTTTTCTTGGGTGTGATAGAAACCTCTGTTTCCCGGAACCAAAATATTTTTATACTTTGCTATTAAGTTTCATTGAAGCTTTGTCTACTTTTATGTAAAGTATACTGATTTATTAGAAAGCTCACTCCACAGTAAACTGATAATTGGATGCTGTTGAAAGAATGAGTTTCATTGATCCAGTCAATGACCACAGACATTACTGAAGTAAACCTCTTAACAGTGCTGGGGCGTATTTTGGCCACAATCAATTTTTGTGAATCTTCCCTTGTAGTATTTTGTTTTATTTGACACTATCTGCATTGATCTAAACCTGGAGCACATTTAATGTGTAAAATTTATCTTGACAGAAAGTTTCATTACTTTTCAGTCAACACAAACTTCTCATTCTTTATTATAGATTAAAAATCTGCTGTGACAATCTGTGCAAGTAACCTGTGGACACCTGTTGAATCAGTATGCATGTGCCAGAGACAGAAAAAGGATTGTAGTTGGAGAACTGGGCTACAAATAAATGAGACATTGCACTCGCTGATGTTGAACAGAATGTTTTGTAATATCTGGTGTGAGGAAGATGCCAAATGTAAAGACTCACTTCTCTTCTTGCTGCTGCTGGTTTAATTTAATTGTTGATGGTTTTAACAGAGCCTGATTCTTCCCTCTCCTCACAACACATTCATGGCTCCACACAAATGCAGCCATTTTAGTGTGAAACTCCACTGACAGGTCAGACCCAAAGACAAGAGATGACCCATAGAAAGACAGGAACATCAGAAAAACCTTTCTCAGATTTCTGAAGATGTTTGAATGTTAATGTTTTAAGGTTGATCATCAGAATGTTCTAACTATGGGTAATGCTTAGAAATCTGAGTAAAAAAATTATAATTTAATTTTAAACTAAAACGCCATTAATGCTAATGTTTTTAAAACAAGACAAACCTGTGTGCTTCACATGAGATGCTTGAGTTACTGTCATCTCCAGGGATGTTTGCCTTCAGTGGGGAAGCATCTGTTACGCAGGTGAGCTCGTAAGATTTTATATAAATAATATTTGAAATACTGTTGTGATGAACTAGATATACTTCTTGAGTTCCTTGATTTTCTTTATGTTGCATAATTCAGTAAGTGAATTAATAAGAAGTAGTAAGTGGTATAAGACTTAGTCATATCCTGATAGAGATCAGGTTCAAATTTTTTAACCAGATGCACACTATCTAGTTTGTGTTTGTTTCACTTCTGGTGGTAGCTTCTTCTCATCTGGTGACTCTTGGCTGGTGAAAAGACATGTTTTTTTGTAAATAGTTTCATTTGCATGAAATTCATTCCTGGAAAAATTAAATTATCTTTAGGATTTATAAACCCCTGTTTTTTATGAAATGCAAATTCAGAAATACCTTTGATTAAACAACCAGAGCTGTGTTTTTCTATTTTTAAAATACCAGAGAGACAAACTATTTCCAAGTTAGAAATTCCAAGATTGAGGTAAGTGCACTATTATCTAAAGAGAATAACTCAGTGACATGAAAAATTTTAAATGTCTTTCCTAGGTAGTCTGAATTCCAATTATTTCTGGAGAGACTTGCTGCCATCTTGTTCTTGCTGATTTATGGGCTGACTCTGAAGGTGAGCATCAGGCTGGCATGGGTTGTATTTTTTTTTTTTTTTACCAAACTAAATCGTTTTAAAAACCTAAAGCCCTGTAAACAGAGACCTGAACATTGCAATGCAAGTGAGAATGACTGACTGATTCTGAAAATCTATATGAGAACCTGCGTTATATGTCTGGAAGGTTTCAGAGGAGGGGAAATCCAGCCCTCTCTGAAGAACAACAATGCTTTACGTAAGCAGGATCACTCTGAACCTCTTTGGGACCTTTCTGGGACTCATTTGTCTGAGCAGAGCAGTTAGGGCTGCTGAGCTGCTGACTCCGAATCCCTAACCCTGCCTACATAGGCATAAAATGAAACCTATTTAATTCTCCATGGTTGGCAGTGGTAAAAGAAAACTTCTGAGAAAACCTAAAATATTCACAGGATTTTAAGTTCTTTATCTGTGTAAAGAACAACTGAAAGAGAGCAGAAGAAAGCAGTGCTCTAACTTTCTTACATTTCAAAAGCAAAATTAATGAGAAAGGTCATTGAGTGGTTGTTCTAGGTATCTACAGAAAGGAGATAATCAAAAGAAGTACAAGTACCCATTCAGTGAGAGAGGACTTTGCAAGAGATTTGATAGTGGAGAAGTTAATTTCCCTGGTGACCTAAGCAAGATAACATAGTTTTATCTTTTTCAGAAAACTAAGGGTAAACTATCTGGTTCGATAACTCTCAGTAACTACATTTAGATAAGCATTTTCTGTCTTTATTAAGTTGTTTATTTGTTATAATAGTCATCTAATGAAGATAAGAATTTAGATGGAAGTCAACAAATTTCCCTTTAAGCAGCTGGCTCATTTCAAGCACTGAGAATAAATTAAAAGATAAAGCACACTTTCTTGTTTGATTAGAAGACCAAAATTAGTCATTGTGGAAATGTTTCAAATTGTAGGAAGCAGCTTTCCTTCTCTGCAGAGAATGGTCTAACATGTATGTGCTGTGAATGCTCTAACACTTATTGTACTGTCGTGTTACATTTAAGGAAAGGGAGGACTGAAAAGGGCACGTTTCACAAGTAAGACTGTAAATGCTTATAATGAAAGAAACACAATTCACTTTTGGGAAAGAATACTAGATAGAATAGCTACAGTGTTATGCAGGGTGACAATTTATCTTACCGAGGAAAGACATCTGAAATTTCTCACAGTAGAAATGGGAGAATTTTCCACTCCACTTTTGAATTCTGTATGGAATAAATATCTGTTCATTATCTTGTATCTGTATGCACACACAGTGAACTCTCAAGCCTGACTGTCAGAGAGGAAGAGATTAGTCTGTGTCTGTTAAACAGTGAAGTCCTCTAAGTGCTTTTATGTTCTTAAAAGCTCAATCTACTCTTGTATATGCAATCTGCAGTGTGGTGTATCATCAAAAGAAAAGCTACTGAGTTTGTGCATGCATGTGTAGTAATTGATTTTTTCCAAGGTACTTGCCCGGGTGCAGTATTGCATATTTTGAGGGTAAGATCAAATCATAGTGTTGAGGAATAAGCCACTGCAAATATGGTAGTGAAAACAGCAGCACAGGTGGTAATCAGATTTGGAATGCAGACACCTTAAATCAGTGCCCTTTGTGGGAAATCAAGATAAATTTCAGTGATAGCAAGGTCTGGGAGAACAATTGTGCCAGAAAACAAAAAGACTTGGGCGTCTTTATGTCTTAAACTGTATGACAGCTCTCAGAGTGAAACCCTGGCCTCAGCAGAGAGAGGGTTTCTTAGGGCCCTGTAACAATTTGATTGCCTACTGTGTCTCTGTCAGGATTACCCACTGTGGTACATCCACTGGGGCCCATAGCTTCAAACAGTGAAAATACTTCATTAAAACTTGATGGATTGGGAAAATGCAAACATTTGCTTTGAGACGTATGAGAAGAAGCTGAGAGAGCTGCATTTCTGCAGCCTGGAAAAGAGATGGCTAAAGAGAGATCCATTTTCTGTCTTCATCTCTGTTATTGGAAAGATGAAGCCAGACTCTTTTTGCAGGTGCACAGCAGAACAAGACGCAGTGGACCCAGGTTGAAACAAGGGAAATTCCTCTGAAAAAAAGTGATTTTTTCTAGGGAGGTTGATTTAACACTGGAAAGGCTGCCCAGAAGACTGTGCAATCTCCATCCTTTGAGGTATTAAAAGCTCAGCTGGACAAGACTCTAGGAAACCTGATCTAGCTTTGAAGTTAGCCCTGCTCTGAGCAGTGTTTGAACCCAATGGCTGCCTATGTCAGTTCCAACATAAACTACACTATCACTAAAAAAAAACAGAAAAAAAGAAAAAAGAAAAAGAAAATAAAAAGCAAATGTAAAACACTTTTCTTGGCCAGTTGAATGCTCCCCTAAAACGGGGATACATTTACATCAACGGTGTTTGCTCTTTGGGGCAAGAATCCACTTTTCACTTTGGGGAGGATCAGTAGCAGTGGGATTTCTATTCTTGGCTAGTGCTTTTCTAAGGTATAGCAATTGTAATGGTTTAAGCCCAGCTGGAAATCAAGCACCCCACAGCTGCTCACTCAACCCCCCCACTCTTCCACACCAAACCTGGTGGAACGGGGAGGGGAATCAAAGTAAAATATGTAGGTTGAGATAAGAACAGTTTAATAATTGAAAATAAAGTACAGTATAATGGTAAATGGTAATAATAATAATAATAACAATAATGGTTAAAAAAAGGGAAACCCAAGGCATGCACAAAACACTTGCTCACCACCTGCTGACTGATGCCAGACCCCCCTTTCTGAACCCAGATCGGCCCCTCCCCTTCCTCCTTCTTTCTCCCACTTTATATACAGAGCATGATGTCATACGGTCTGTTTGGATCACTTGTCTCATCTGTGTCTCCTCCCAACTTCCCATGCACCCCCAACCTCCTTTCCAGCATTACAGTAGAGAAAGCAGAGACTTGGCTCTGTGTAAGCCCTGTTCAGCAATAACAAAAACATCTCTATATTATCATTACTGCTGAAAACAGCCCCCTACTAGCCACTGTGGAGGCAATTAGCTCTACCCCAGCCAAAACCAGCACATTATACAAATACCAGAAAAGAAGGGTGACTCCATCAGAAGAAAAAAATAATGAGGGTAAAGTTTAGCAAATATCTGAACTGTAGGAGATCTGATAATAAGAACAGAGATTCTATAAAAGCCATGGCCTTAGGTGGAGAAGGAAGTAAACTGACAAATCAAAAGATTGTGCTTTTTCAGACACAGGGCCAATCATGTGATGAGTCTGTGACTGTCTTGGATGGAGGACGAATGTGCTGACTGGACTGTGACAGGCAGTCTGGATGTCTAGTGATGTGCTTTGACATCTTCTTTGTGATTTTGGTAGTGTAGATGGCTTTGATCAAAGCTTATGGCCCTCCCATGCATCTTCAAAAGCAGTGGGGATTGTCCCAGTTAAAATTTGGTTACTCTTGGTGTAAGGGAATGCTTGCTATGGAAACACAGCCAAGTGTTATCCATCTCACTACCGAACAAGTATCCTTGCCCGAGGAGAAGTGACAGATGGCTTACCATGCGTAACCCTGTAATTCACAACCTGCTTTATGTGGATCTCCTGGCTATTGCTTTCTTCTCTCCCTCATTTCCATTTCCATTCCCACTCCCACCATTCCTTGGGCTTTTGCCATCACCCTCCCACTCTCTCCCCATTCCTATATTGTTGCCTCTCTCCCGCAGCACTGCTTTGGCTCCCTCCCTGTACTTTTCCTGTAGGCACAGCTGAACTGCAGGTCTGGGGCAGTGAGGAAAGCCTCTGTGGTGCTGCTCCTCTTTATCTACATTCTTATTAGTGTCACATATCTCATCTGCTGGGAAGTGCTCTTATAGCCTGTTACAGTTTGATATGAGAAAATTTTTCACCTCAAAACTTCAATTAGTTTGTTTAAATGACAATGGAGACAGAATATGTAAAGTACTTATTCTGTTTACGCTGAACTCTCTGTGGCAAGTTTCACTCAGTCCCTCAGCTGTGATTAATTTTTTTAACTGGGTGTATGTGCAAGTTAGAGTGTTTGTGTACATTTCAGAGCAGAAATCAGATTTGGATACACACAGAATCCTCCTGAATCTGTATCTGAATATTAAACTTTTCAAAGTTCAGTAAAACTTGCTCAATTCTTTCATCACTTAGTTGCAGTGGAGGTCAGAAATACTGGGGATGAAACACTAGGGAAATGAACCATGTGTCGCTTCTGGAGTGAGAGGAAGGAGGAAATACAATCTCTCCGTTTCTTCTTGAACCTTTCCACCTAAGAGGTATTGGCCAGAAAGGTCACACAGAGTTCAAAGCAGATGTGTCTAAACTGGATTTCTTGTGATCAAATCACATTCAAATTGCACAATTCCTCACTGGAGTTCTTTACACCTGCTTTCCTTAATTACTTGAGTGACAATTACTCCCTGTCATTGCTGCTTCTGCTTGCTTGTGAGTGGCCTGGGTAGGTTGGCGTGTGTGTTTCTGGACAGGGACAGCAGCACGTTTCAATGGGTGCTGGCAGTGCCTTAGAAACTTTGCCTCTCAGTCCAGTGGTAAATGTGAAATTCAGAGGGAGCTGTGGCCTGCTGCCATTTGCAGGCTATAAAGACAAGGGGTGTTGCAAAAGGACGCGTGTTCTGTGCAGAGGCTCAGACTGTAAAATAAGTTTGGAAGAAAGTACAGCTCCATTTTTACTTTCTGCTCCCATTGTGACACACACTGAGCAGAAGCCTTTGGTCTTTTGAAAGCCTCCTGTTTGCCTTTCTCCTTAAACAGCCCTGCAGGGAAATAGAAACAGAGTCACTCTATTACACAGACTGGGAGATCTGTGAAAGTTTCCCTTAAACTGTAAAAAGTTTTAATTTTATGAACTGAAGGAATGTTGTATTTGAAGATTTTAGGGTGTGAGGTCTTTTGAAAAATTTAGCTGTCAATAATCAAAATTCAAATTAAGCTTTGAACCAAAACTATTTTTTTGCTTTGAATAAAAACAGATATTGCCCAAAGCTTGCCCAGTATGTGCTCAGCTTTGTATGTACCTTTCAGTCAGATATTTTACCAATAGTAACCTAGAAACATTAACAGACTTGCAAATGGAAAATGTTGGTAATGATTTAAAGACACATATGATTACAATAAACATGGGGAGGGTGAAGGACAAAAACCTCTCATGGTTTATATTTCTCTAGTTGCCAGATTGCTGCATTTGTTTTTATTTTTAGATGAGGTCTCCAGGCCAGGGGGAGTTGCTCGAAATGAGTTAAATTTCTTAACAATTTAAATCAGGATGACCTCCAATCTTAATACAATGAAGCCAATCTTAAAACAAACAAACAAACAAACAAACAAACAAACAAAAATCCAAATAACCCTGAAATAAGTAATTAGTTTTAATTTCAGCTATTTATAACTTGTTTTCTCAAGGAAAACCTTCATTTTGTGTAATTGATGAAGCTGAAACCTCTTACTAAATAGAGAAAATAGTTCTTACAGTGTTTCTGAGGGTTTCTTGGAGGCTGGGGTAGTTTGTTTGCTTGGCTAATCATAAGAATGAATTACAAATTTAGGAACCATTCCTGGAAAAAGTTTAGGCTAACATTTCAGAGAAGATACATTTTAAGGGAAAAATTCTTTTGGCTTTGCTGTGTGAAAAGATATACTGATTCAGTTGGACTATTCATAAGAGAAAGACCCAAGAAGCTGAGGAGTAAGACTTTCTAAATTGCCTGAAATGACTTCTTTAAAGTGTGAAGGTAAAGGGAGGGAGAGAAGGACAGAGTAACAAAGTACAGTGGGGCTTGTAGAAAAGAAGCAGAACATTATGGAGCTAGGTAGACTAAAGCAGGATGGGGAAGGTCAGCCTGTGGCTACAAGAAAGGAGAAAGTGTTAAAAGGAAATTCTACTGAAGAATTAGACAAGAAGGAGCATTTGAAATGAAAGAACTAAAGAATATGGAGTGCTGGTGCCATAGGAGGCACCTCTCTCTGAATGCGCTTTACTGGTAAAGCAAAACTTTGCTTTTAGGAAGATCATGGTTTCTGATCAGTCAGTGGCAACACAAAAGATAGCAATGCAGAAAGTAGGGATAAAAACCATGCTGTATCCAGTTTGTATAAATTGTTCCAGCCGAAATTTGATTCAAGCGATCCTTCTTATTCTGGCATCCAGGTGCCGAGAAGTAGTGTCTGTCTATCAAGGGCCTGGGTTCTCCAGGGAGAAGCAGGAGCTGATACCATTAGTAAAATTTCAGGAACAATTTGTGGAAGATTTCTTCTTGATAATAAAAACCCAGAGTTCTATGTCAGGTATTTTGAAAAAGGCTGTACTTCAGGTTATGTATTTGCAGCCGGAACTGGGGATTAGAATAATTTCATGCCACTGCAGAGACAGACATCTATACCATCTTGTAAAATCACTAGCCTCTGTATGGTAAAGAAAAAGATACAAAGTGTGACTGGTGGTGTTTTTCTGAGGATAAATAATGATTTATTTTCAACTCTATTTTTGGTACTTGGCCCTAACAATTATCATACCTAACACTGCCAGCATAATGTGCTTCCTGGGCCATTCTTGTTGGCAACTTGGTCAGAGTGAAGTGGCAAGAACTTTTAGTGTATGTAAATCAAGGGACCACATGTTTATTTCTCAGAAAATGTTTTATCATGGGTGGCTTCCTTATAAAGTAATTTTTACCTGCCATTTTAACTACAAAACATCTTCACATTTGCCATCAGTTTTTAAACTTTAAGTTCCAGTTCTAGGTCTAGATAGTCTATCAGAAAGCAACAAGTTTTTGTGGTTCAAAAAAAAAAATCTTTCCAGGATCAAAGTTTAGAAGAATATCAATGTAAAGTAAACTTTATACATTTGACAGTAATAACGGTAAAAATTTCAGCAGTAATTCTTATTAACTTGTTAGTAGATGAATTCTTGCACTGTATATTGAAAGTGATTCTATGCCAGGAACAGTTTTTTGAAATATATTGCATAAAAATATTCCTCCTCTTTGAACAGCAGGAAGGATTCATCTCCAGAAATGTTTGCCAGGACTGTGCATGTGTTGAAATTTGTCACAGAAGAGATCAATAAGTGGGCACTGCTTGAAAAGTAAATCACCTGGGGAGAGCCAGGGAATTGTCATTGTAGTGGAAGTATCTCAGTAGAAAGAGGTATCTGTCCCTGTTCATTAGAAAGGAAAATGAAGAGGGACGGAGGGAATGAGGAGGGTGGATTGACTAATATAAAGAATAACTGTGGGGGGTTAACTCTTCCTGTTTGTGCTGTCAGAACTCGTGCTTTGAGTTAATTGATGTCTTTGGGGACCCCAGAAGGAGGCAACAAATTGTCTCCTCGTTGTACCAAATTCACTGATTTGACAAAGTGGTCTGTTCAAATGCAGAGGCAGAATATTAAATGGAGCTAAAACAGATATCTGCATTTGTAGCAAATGCACTGCATTAGAATTTGAGGAAATGTAGAGAGCAGTGAAAGGTAAAAATTGCTCATATTATTCCAAGGAATTATGTATGAATATAGCAAAGAAAAACAGAATAAACCCAGCCAAGAAACAACCACTGAGACCCCCTACTCAAAGCCTGTTTAAAAACAACAGGGTTTGTTCCATTAATTTCAGTGGACTTGCACTGGGGAACTGTACTGGTGGGAAGGGGGAAGACTTCTTACATTTCATGAATGAAGACCTTCCATTCTGGGCAGTATATCCAGCAGATTCAAGAAACTCACCAAATTTCCTCTTTATCTTGTTACTCTATTTTTTTTATTGTTAGGGAAAGACAGAGCAGCATGTAAAGGTAGAAAGGAATGGAAATCCTGTCTGTGAAATCTAGTGGAATTTAATTTATTGAAAGTAGCAGGGATTATCACTTTTATCTGGATTTTCAGAGAATTTAATTTAAAAAATGTTTGATATTCATAACTTCTTTGGAGTTCGTGTGTGTGAAACTGCACATGCAGTAAAACATTTTATGACTGCTGGGCAATAAAATTCCACTAGTTCTATACAAATCTAGTGTTTGGTGAAATACAGCCTGTGGAGAGCAGGAAATCCCAAAGACATGCAACTTTACAGCCGTAGAACTGGCATAACAAAGGCGAATAAATGGAACTAATTCTCAGAGTCTCGAGACATTGTCCAAAATGGGAGGTTGATTTCTGAAACTTGAACAACGTCACAGAAAGAATACTGTTCCTCAGCAGTAACTTTGTCACCCATGACTCTGCCCTTGTGTTTCCTACATTCTTTTCACTTTCCAGCTTCTTCATCATGCGAGACAAGGCTTTGATTGACAACAGCTTTATTCACTGCACAGCCCCTGGAGAAGGTTCACCCTGCAAGTTACACTCACACTGTGCATGATGAGAAAAGAAGAGTTTACTGTAGTGTGATTGCACTTAAATACCTCAAAAATGTTTATGGAAAATAATGCCTTGGGATGATTTATAATGACTGAAGCCCATAGTCCTGCAGGTCACTTGCAATTCCTGCAAGTCTTTAAGCCTGCATCAAAATTCAGGCACACTACACTGTCTATTCCAGAACCTTCTAAGTCTTAAGTATTTGTTTTTTAGAATTTTGTAATGGGAAACATATCAACAGCAAACAGTGCTTGTGTCTGTACCAAGAATTCCACATGGACACCCATTTTTGAGTTCTATTTTGTTGAACACTTAATGAACAGCTAGCTATGCTCTGCC
Source organism: Acanthornis magna (assembly GCA_036785705.1). Lineage (NCBI taxonomy): Eukaryota > Metazoa > Chordata > Aves > Passeriformes > Acanthizidae > Acanthornis > Acanthornis magna. Next base: position 25,407,756 of record JAWUZG010000028.1, read on the forward strand.
TTGAAGATTTTGTCATTAGTTAAGAAGTTCTAATGAAAGTAGAAGGAGTATTCTTTCATTTTATATTTGACAACCTGAAGCCTTTCAGAGAATCGGGTACAAAAGTGTTTTCTGGAAAATAGAGAACAAATTTAGCAATCTTTTTTTCCCCTTCATACACAGCAGGAGTAAAAGAAGCAGATATCCTGTGTGGGTTTTGTGTTACTGACACAGCCTGAGAATAAAGCTTTTGCATGAATTCACCTTGTAAAAGTCATTATAAAAGAAAGTGTCTGTGTATAGACTATTGAAGACAAGGACTTTATCTGAGCACTGCTGATATCTCTGCTGATAAACTGATATTGCATTTCTTGCTACCACTTTCTCTTAAGAGCCATAATAGACCTGTGCAATCACTAGGGAATAAAAACATCAGATAAACAGTTCTTAGTATCTATCTTAAATCTCTCCCTAATTGACCGAATACATTTCAGTACTAGTTTAATTAGGTGTCTGTCCAAAGAGAATCAAATATCCATTCAAAGCCTCAAGCAGTTAAAATAGATCTAGAGGCTGGCAACCTGCAAATGCTCCCATTCACAGAAGGTGATGTGAAGTGTTGTCTGGTTTATGTTTGCCTTTTTCAAAAATTGGTTCCCCCTGGCAAGCAAGAGCTATGTCCTCTCTACTGTCACCAGTGCCATATTTTATGTAAAGACAGGTACTACTGTTGTCTTTGCTCTACCAGCTCAGAAGCCACTAACTAATATTTGCTTCACTGTTCAACAGGTTGCACACTCAGGGATGCATACAATGGTAGAGGAAGAGAGACAGGAATGGCTTCTTGGGGGAAGCAAAGTTTATTTAAAATGAGCTAAACCTGGTGTTGGTGGATTATACCTGGCATGGTGGAGAAATGAATAAAGCATGAGGCTCTGGTTACAGAAGTTCCACAAAATAAAACTGAGACCATGGTAAGATGCAAGGGAAATTATCCTAGGTCTTGTCTTTTGCTGTCTACCTCCTGGCACTGCTGACAGAGGATGCTTGATTGTAGGGCTTGTTGGTTTGTCCCAACTTTGTCAGCATTCTCACATGCCTTGCCCCTCAAAAAATGGCTCAACAAGCAAGCAGGAAATAAAGAGAAGCAACAAGAAAATGCGTGTCTTTACCCTTCAAATGATAAACCATGCTGTCCTGACGGTTTACTTTGCAGCCCTGGTTACTAATTCCATCTGTTTGAATGGTTGTCCATGGGTCCATTATGCACACTCTGCTTAATATTCTTCTGGATGTCTTTGTGAAACTATTATCCTGAAGCTTTCAAGTGTGTTTCTTTCCAGTTGTGCATTAAGTAACATGACTGATGTCTGTCACATATGATTTGTTCTCTTCTCTCTGAAAACATACCTATGTCTTGATCTATAAACCCCCTTCAATCAAACAACTCATATCAAAGTTATTTTAAAAGGAAATTCATCTCTCCTACACAAGGATAGAGTGATTATTAATGTAACCAACAATGATAGTGTTGTAATATCTGGAGGCTGCTTGACCTGTGAGCAATTGTTGGCCTTGCTGAAGATGATGGGTGGGCTAGTTTTTGGAATGAGTAGAAATGTCAAGTTATTTTGTGAAGTAAACTGTTCTAAGCAAAAGAAGCTTAAAGCAGGAGTTTCACACCAGCCACAGGAATCCACAAGCTGCAATAGAGGAATATTCTCTCAGGCAAGTTTGCTGTTTCTCCCTACACTTTAATATGGAATGTGCACCATTCAAAATTGTGATTCATGGGACAGTCACTCTGCATTTTATTTTCTTCTCTGGAGCAGTGAGAAGGCTGTGGGTGGGACTGATGGAACATGCAGGTGCTATGAATTTTATTGGTGGAGGTTTGCAAAGTATTGAAATAGAAGGTCAAGATAAGGTCAAAAAGTGGGAATGGTGTTGCCATGTGGGGAAACAGAGCTCTGAGAACAGAAACAGACTCAGGAAGTTAAACTGCAGGGGTGGTGAGGAAGAGTTTGCCCATTAGACAACAAAATGCTTGTGATCAAGCAGCTGAATGTGTCTCGGCATAAGCTGACCAGCAGTTTTATTAAATGGCAACAGATACCAGCCATCAGTTCTATCTGCTCAGCACCCAGCTAACTCATCTTCTGGGCTACAAAAAAGATGTTCGTAGCTTTTTTTTATACCTCTCTGGCAACCCTCTCTTTCTATCCCGATATCAGCTGCCATATATATTTCACATGACTGGGTCTCGTGTCGAGGTGTGTGACCTTGCTGTTCTCGAGGCTGCTGAGCTCCTCACTTTGTCCTTAATTCCACAGAGATGTATCAAAGAATCAAGACATACACCCAGCTGAAAAAGCTCTTACTGTTTTCTTATTTCAGCTTGTTTCAAACCACTTGTTTCCTATCCAGCCCCTGCCAAGTGATATATACCATGACTAATGATCTACAAAGACATGCTATGAACTTGAAGACTCCTATAATAAAAATTCAGTGGGATGAAAGCAACAGGCCACACATCTGTCACGTGAAATCACAGCTTTTAATTCTATGTCACTCCTTGATATACCGGTGATTGGCCTGAATTCTCATTTTGGGTGGGACTGTCTAGGAGGCTGAATAGCATTTCTGAGCCAGTGAGGGTTCAGTTTGTCAATAATACATGTGAGCACATGAAATAACAAAAACTGTCTCTCGGACAAAAATGTTGTTTGGTGACTCTGTCTCTGATAAAAATAATTTGTTAACAAGCTTGCTTACAGTATTTATTAAATTTAAAATTAGATTAATATTAAGATAATGAAATATGCATGCTCCTTGGACCTAAAGACAAACATGAAAGATAATTTAAAGGATAGCGTTTAACACAATTTAATGTAATTACTGTAATTCTTAAAAAAACCTCAAAAAACAAACCCCCGCCCCAAACCAAAATCCCCAAAGCAGCACCCGAAATAGGAAGGGGAAATTGTTGTGGGGATGTTTTTTTAATATGTGCACCAGTTGCATGGCTGCAGGATGGTTTTAATAGGCCTTTCCCACTGGTGGTATCCAATTGGCAAACAACAATAGCAAGATATCAGTCTTCAGGGTGCTAGACCTCTGTTTTAAAACCTCTGCTTGTTCTCTCCAGAAGAACAGAGAGCTGATTTTTCCTTCACTACCTTAGGACTGTTGCAGCTGTGTTAAGAGAAATGTGTGTTTCTAGGAAGATTGGTTTGTGGGCTGAGTGGTGAGGTACAGAGCCTACTGCAGTCCCTAATTCTGATTTTACACAGAGACTCACTGGGACACCTTCTCTATGCAGTGACAAGCTACTGCCCAAGTCCTGAGGATTTTCAGCAAGTCTGTGCTCAGCCTATTGCAAAAAGGGCAAGAACACAGCATTTTCAGGAGCTGTGGTACAAGTGCCCCGCACGTTCCCTTGGGATTCAAAGGATGAATGAAACACTCTGCTTCTCTGACACTATTTTTCATGGAATTACCTCAGTATTGTGACAATCCTGCACCACTTAAAAGCAGCCTGTGCATAAAGGCTGTGTTTTGGGTCATGGATTTTATCTCAGTACACCTAGTAAGCAGATTGCAGTTAAGACATGTATCCCTTTGAGGCATAGAGTATGTCTTGTCTGGTGAGCCTGATACTGAGGTTCCTGTGACCTACAGCCAGTCACCCGTTAAATCTAATTTCTATTAGATTAAATCAGGCACCGTGGTCTACCTGAACACTGACTCAGTGCTAAAAAATTGCTCAAGTATTTTTGTTCCTTAGTAATTGTTTGGCTGTTGCAAAGTCTGATTCAACATTATGTAGACATCTTGCCGGATCAGCGCAGAGGAATCTGACAAAATTCAGCATCTCTGCGAGCATAGTCCTTCTTTAAGACCTAGCAGGGTTCACCACAAGCTTAACTTTCAGCACAAAGCAGTTCTTGCCCCAAAGGGGCAAATTCTAAGTGATGTCCCTGCTGATTAACTAAGGACACAAAACATATAGATGCACATAAGTAGAGAAATCAAACAGACACCTCCTGTAAAAGCAGGCTGTTTGCATAATAAATAGTTGAATATATGAATAGCAGTAATTGCAGACTAATAGGCCTATCATAAGACTTTCAAAAAGAAGGAGACATTCTAACTCTAGCTCTAAAAAAATAAAATAAATGCTAATAAGGAGAATTCTATTATTGAAAAGTGATTTAGACTGAAGAGAGGAAGAAAACTTTTGAGTCAATTTTGGCTTCTTTGAAACTGAAAAATAATGCTGTATTCTGTAGCAATACAGAAGTATTTAGCAAGCAGTTAAGAGCATAGTCTTTGTAATGTTAACTGCTTCCAGCTGTCATTGATTTCAGTAGGCGTGCAGAATATTCAAAAGAAAAAAACTGATTTAATATCTTTTAAAAAGAAAATATGTCCTGGGGAGGCTTTTCTGTTGTGCTCAGCCCAGTGATACAGGAACATAACCAAGACTTGGCTACAGTGTGTGAGAAGAATCTAATCATGTGGCCGGTTGGCAGTGCCTGTAGGGGCTGGAAATCCAGATTTTTAGCTTTCTCTGAAGTTCTGTATGAAGAATTCTTGTTCTAGTTATGTGAATGAGAAGATAAATTGCTTCTAAAACACTAGTAATATTTTAAAAGTGACTCAGAGAGTGCAAATATTGTATCTGATATGTTGTTCCAGTGCGTGCCTCGTAACAGTTACTATAATTTTCATGCCAGCAACAAACACATACTAATTATTGTTGAAACTGGTGATGCCACAGTATTAATATCACTTTAAAGGTTTCATAAATAATAAGTATTGAAGTTTTTATAGAACTTCACATGAAAACAGGCTTTCAGTTGGTAATATGCATTTAAATGAATTCCTAATTCTGCATCAAAGCTTGGCCTGCTGGAGGGCAGAAATGCCAAGGGAAAAATGGCAAACCTCCCAAGCCAAGGGAATGGAGATGGTGTTGTGACTCAGCTGTTCAGCCAATCAGTACCATTAAAAAAATCAGCATATGTCCCACCCAAAGCTTCCTAAAGATTCCATGTACTGTTGGAAGAGCAAATCAACACTATCACTTCTGTTGTAAACAAACCACATAAAGGGCAGGGGATGGGGGGGAAGTTGACTTGCACAAATAGAGAAAATAAAGTCATTAAATAAGTCAGCTCTGGTCTAAGAGCTGGAGGTTCTGATCAAGAGCATGAAGATCTCCCACTGAAATCTTCACCAGTCTTGTGCCAGAATATAAGGCTCTAACTGTGTTCTGGATATAATTGTCATGAGGATAAGTGAGATCTTCAAAACTGATTGGTAAGTTTAAGTTGTTTAATATGAAAACTCCTTATAATGTTTTGATTTCAGTAGAATACAGAACATTTTAAAACTATTAATTAAGTTTTGTTTCATATTATATTTTGCATTAATTATTGACACATTTTAGAAATAAACAGGTAAAAATTGTATATGTATGTGGAATTAGATGATTTTTTAGTAAGCTAAGGAAATATTGCCCCTTTCACATTTTAAAAGCTATGCTTGCATCTGCTCTTTCTGATTTGGTCAAAGCTGAGCTGCAGAGGCAGGTGAGACTTCCCGTGACAGCTGGGACTGCCAAGGATGATCCCCAATATAGGAAAATATGCATCAGAGCATAGGGCTGGTATTTCTTTTCACCCTTACCGCCAGGCATAATAGTACAGTATGTTCTTGAGTGTCAGTAAATTCCATGAATAGTCAAAACCATTCCTTAAAGTATAGACTGACTGACAGAAACTACACAAAAAAAGTTTACCTATCACACCAGCTACTTCTTGGAGTGTTGGAAAATCTTTCTGGGTAAATCTCATTTGCAGGTTTTGAGCCCTTAAAGATTAGTTCACTTCTTTCAAAAAAAAAAAAAAATACATCTATCAGACTTGGTTAATGGTTTTTTTAGCTTCTCCAGTTGATCTATTATTTTTATTTCTTCTATATGTCTATGGATGAAAGTGTCTTGCATGTAATACTTGGTTTCTCCAACATTCTCATTAGAAAAAGTACAATTTCAGAAAATCATCAAGCTCTTTAAAAGTAATTCTCCTTATCTCATGTGCTTGGGCAAATAATGCACATTTTCTGTTGATCGGGTAGTACTCCAGAGTACCAGACAATTTCTTACTGTTTTACTGACATTTTAGTTGCTTTATTCCTCAGTTTTCATGTTTGTATCTGTAATTTCTTTCAAAGATTTATTGTACTAAGGTTTGCTCCCTTTCATGAGAGTCACTTAAGCTGTTAAAGGGACGTAAATTAAAGTGAGAAGCTGATGAATATGTGAATATTGTTGCTAGGCATTGCCCTTAATATTACTGTACTGGAAAGTGAGGAGATGTGGTGAATAGGATACAGAGGTACTTCAAACTTGTTAAACTACTGTGCAAGACTTCAAGGGTAAAATAGTTGTAGCTTACAGCTGTTAATTTTTGTTCCTCTGTGAAGCTTTATGCACAAGAACAAATACAGTGTGGTCTTGGAGTACAGTAATTGCAGCTCTGCTGACAATTTTAAAACCTCGAAGGTTATTCATGCTGGCTTGCTCACCTGCAGTAAGTCCCAAAGTCCTAGAACAAGCAGAGCTAAAGTATTAAAGCAGAGTTTTGTATACATGAAGCATTTTAATTTTCTGGAATGGCTCATTCAATAAGCCTTTCCAACCAGAGATTTTATTTCTGTGTGACTGGGATCTAAGCACTGAGGATGGAAGTGTGGCTTTGCAAGCAACACGATTTTCCTTTGGTGTGCAGATTTCTGCTGTGCTGGTGAAGGGTTACAGCAATTCTGCAGTGTGAAAGTAGTAGTAAACTTAGCTTTGATATCACACTGGGTTTACACAGATTGAAGTGCTTTTGTTAGTTCATCTGCTGTGTGTTTCATGGTGGTGGTGTCCCTGTGCTCCTACACCATAATTTGATTGAGCACTGCTACTTTATCATAGAAGAAACTATAAGGTTCAGCGATCCACTGCACCACCACTTCCATTTTCTCATTACAAAAATTGACCTTCTTGCTGTTGTTTGAAAGGGCTCAGACCACTGTCATTCAGACTTCAAGACTGGTGAGCAGTAATAATGGTATAGGAAGTAGGAGCAATAGTTAAAGCAGCCTGGCATTGTGCTCCCTTCCTGGAATCCATTTTGAATTTCACAGTACAGGCAGCGGGTGTCCTTTGCTACCTCCAGCGTGCATTGTGTTTTCCTGTAATCCCCTACTTGTCATTAAATCATTTCAATGTATTAAGGCAACACACTGCAGGAACATTTTGCCATGCTCCTTTTGCTTTGTGGGTGATTTTCCTCAACCTGCTTTAACGACCCAGAAATAGCACAGCACTATTAATAAAAAATAAAATAAAAATTTATGATACTTGTTTAAAACAAACTGACCTACTGAATCTATTCCCACACATGTTATACACCATGCTGCAAGACACTCCTGCATGTGGATGCCTCAATTTGCAGATAAGAATATAGATCCTGGTACAAAATGTCCAGCAACTTGGAGACTTCGGCCATGGGTGTGAGAGAGCAACTTTGCATTCCCCAGTCTGGAAATTCTTCCTTCTGTCCTTTGAATTGTACAGTATAGCAGGTGTACATGCAGCCCTGCACACTGTGGAAAAAAAAAAAAAAAAAAAAAGTTTTGGTAATAAATCTTTCCACAGAATAATATTTAAAATTTTTTTCCCTTTCCTTTCCTTTCCTTTCCTTTCCTTTCCTTTCCTTTCCTTTCCTTTCCTTTCCTTTCCTTTCCTTTCCTTTCCTTTCCTTTCCTTTCCTTTCCTTTCCTTTCCTTTCCTTTCCTTTCCTTTCCTTTCCTTTCCTTTCCTTTCCTTTCCTTTCCTTTCCTTTCCTTTCCTTTCCTTTCCTTTCCTTTCCTTTCCTTTCCTTTCCTTTCCTTTCCTTTTGCCATAACCCCCACAGCTGGCAGAAGATATAGCAGACATTTTTCATACACACTGAATGTATGCCTGTTCATGGATGCCAAATAGGAAGGCAAAATAAGTTTGGATGTTGTCATCTATGTTAAGCTATTGGGGGGTTTTAAAAACCTATTTTTTCTTTTTTTTTTTTTTTTTCCCCTCCTTAAAATTACTTAATAATGCACAGTGGTTAATAATAAACCAATTTTGCCAGTAGTATTTGCTTTGGCAAGCTTCTCACTGAAACCTCTGATTAAATACTGTAAAATATTGTACTATAAATACTACATCAAATGTTCAATAAAATCAAGAACTATTACTTATTTATTTTTGTTATATTTGGGTTTTGCTGGGTTTCATTATATCCGAGACATCACATTCATTGATGTTTTTTGGAAAATATTGCTTTTATAGTATAAATCCCTTCTGCACATTCTTGAAGTCCTACAGGGAGAAACACAATGCTGGCACAGATGGATTCAAAACAAGGCCCTGGTTCTACCAACTTGGGGGTTTCTATGACTTTAGGATCCAAATCTAGTTCAGATTTCAGTAAAAGATTTCTGTCTTACATCAAAACAAAAAGAACCACATTCTAATAATTCAATATTTTTACGATGAAAATCTCCGGCTCTGTCTATAGTGTCTGGGGTTGAGCCTGGTCACCAAAACCTAAAGTCTTTTCATTTTCTTGGCAGGATAATAGCACTGCTTAACCATAGGAACTGTAAATTGAATTTGGGATAACATGAGTTCTCAGAAAATCACTTCTGTTCAGCAAATATTTGCAAACAATTTTGGATTTATGATGAATTTAAGTATGTGCTCTCATACTTTCCCAAATGTGGACCCTTGCTGCTGGTCAAATAGGAGTTCTTGAAATATGGGAGGCTTGTACTCATTTCAGTAAATTACCAGATGTCTAAAATAACCCTAAAACTGTAACAAGACATGCCCTAGCATACAAAAGAGATGTTTTTTTACTCAGAAAATTTAAGCAATGTGCCATACTTTTAACCTGTTTATTTAAACTGTCTCATGGCTTGCAGTGTGACTATAATCTAGCAATAGTTACTATATTCACATGTTTTAGCCCCTCTCTTCTGGTCCCCCCAGTTCTGGGGACATTCTGTATACTCTACCTCTTATCACCTCTGTGCCTCACCAAGACACAGGCCCCTGACTTTGGGCCTTCAGCCATAGGGATGGAAAGTCTGCTAGGGTTTTGGGGTTTTATTTACATGATTTCAGTGGGGCAGACTTAGGTATAGCACAGAGCCACCTGAAATAGTTGGGTGTTCTTAAGGCTGGATTTGAATCTGTTATTTTGTTTGCTCGGTAAAAATGGAAAATTAATTGTATTCCCTAGAAAGGAGGTGGTAAATGTATCATGTAAATGTACCAAGAGTATAACTTTTCAAAACATGTAGTTATTTGAATGTAAGTAATGCATTTTTGGTATCATTTAAGATGAAATCATCCTGCTGCATATTTGCAAAATCAAAATAGATAATATTTGTTTAATGGAGCTGGTTAAATAGGTAAAGATGTCGATGAACCTGATATCATAGTTATCTTTCTGTAAATTCTTTTCCCTCTGGGATTATTCAAATTATCTTCAGAATTTAGAGAAAGGACTGATGAACCCAGAAGATGTCATACATTTCACCTTGATTAAATATTCACCTGGAACCCTTACCAGGTACTAGTGGTTCTTGTTTATAATTCCGTTGATTGCCAGATTTACGTACTTAAACTCATAAGTCAATCCTTCAAAACATTCATAAAGGTAAAAAAATGTGAAAGTCTTAGGTACTTTGAGCTTGCTTTCTGGTTTAGAAGTTCATAGTTTGCAGTCTAATAATGTCTTCAAATTTTCTCCAAAATACTTGAAGTAAAAATTACTTTCTGCTAGGAAATCTTACTTTCTTGAGAAATTGTTTAGCTTTGAGAGCTGAAGTTCAAAGAATTGCTAGAGAAACCCAAGACAGATATATTTTTGGTGGAATTGCTGTTATTCTGTTTAGAAATGTTGTCATTCAGTCAAGGAACAACCTCAATTCTTTATTTCACTGAGTTGTCATCTAAAACAGTCTGCAGTTGATGCAGTTGTTGAGAAAGATTTGTGCAAATTGCTTGATGAATTCAGACTAATAAAGCACAAGTTTTTCCTGATGTGTTGCTCTGTTCTTAGTGGATATTTAGAGGCTTTACAGATGACACTGTCACTTTTTCTATTGAAGGTTGCCCCGCTTAAAATACTCCTGACAGGAGCAGCACGGGCAGAATTTACAATTTGCCACCTGACAAGGTTGTCAGCACCAAGGGCCTTGTCTTGGGGCCTGACATGAATGTAAGAATATTATCCTGTGAGAACTGTGAACTTTGCTGAACTGATCTATCTCCATTATATCTTGTTGAATCCCAAACCTGGCATGTTGTCTACTGAGAAAAGCAGCCAGTTTTTGCATGACTGCCTGCATGGAGCATTTATCCACATCCCTTGTCTTCACTGTGGACTGAAATATCAACAAATGAATTAAGAAGTAACAAGAAAAGGGAAAACCACAATGGTCACTTTGAATTAAAGCCCTGCAGGAACTCACGTGACTTGTGTTTTTCCTGTACTCACAACACGCTACTATGGCTAATGCTTGACTGGAACAGAGATTGCATGTATCTCAATAGCTCATGTTCAGTTGAAAGCCTGTGGAAATCACTAAGAAGTCGCCCATAGGCTTTATTGGGATGTATTGATCCCTTTCTGATAACTGATAAGGAACCTGGAAACACTGGGGCAAAATCAGAGTCTCATGAGACATTCATAGCCAGGTGTGCATCTGCATGAGGATGATTTTCTTGCTCTTACTTCTCTTCATGTTACTTGTTTCATCTGCTCTCCTGCAGGATAGCTCCCAAAGAGGCACAGTTGAACTGAAAGTCTCTCCCTCTGCTGATTTTGCAAACAAGAGGAAGAACATTTGAAAATGCCCACATCATTTATGGGCATTTGGGCATTATGGGCTAACTGGATTTTAGAGGATGTCATTCCATGGATGTTAGTGATGCTGAATGTACTCACTCGCAACCTGAATTTGGCTCGCTTTGATACTGAGGTATCTTTTGCTCTTCCCTGAGAAATTTGTAATTTTTCCCACCTGCAAGAAGGTCCCATTGTACTTTACTTTGGGGAACTGGGTGAGTCCATGGTAAATACAGTCAGCAGCAAACGTGTTCACGTTTCACTACAAAGGACATACGAACTCTTTGTGCCTGACACTTTACACAATATGCTCCTTGGCTTTAAGAAAACATTGTTTCATGTTCTTACTCTAATCAGCCTTGTCTGCCAGCTCAGAGAACAGAGAAGTTCATTGTTATATGCAGCTGTCATTTGTTCTATCTCCTTGCTCTTTCTGACTTCAATATCTTTGTGGTATTTAGTGAAAGTAATTTTCAGTTAGAAATGTTCTGCCCTTTCAGTAAGTGCAAGTATAGCACTTCATCAATGGCCAAAGAATTCCAAGCTATCTGGGATGTATCAGGACAGTTGATAAAACCTCACAGAGCAACCTATGATAGTACATCCCATCATAAATAAAAAAAAAAAAAACAGAAAGGGCCTTTGTCAGTGTTTATCTGTAGCGCTTTTATTCTTTGCCCTTGATTTCCTCTTCAGAAAATTGATGCACCCTTAAATTGAAGCAGGAGGCTTGACAGGTGATGGTTAGTGTGATAACTGCTCAGATTTCATCAGCCAGTGTTTTTCTGGTGGTGCAATTGTAGGAACTTTCAGCTAGATTACCTGTCATCCACTACATCAGATAAAAGAGGGAGAGTTGAAAGATGCGGTTTTGCCACTGTACCTTATAGGAAATGAAAAGTGTGGGTGAGGTAACAGTAGCTGAAAAGAAGTACAATTATTTTCTAATCAGGCTATTCCGTCAAGAATGTCACTGCTGAAATTCACAATCATTGGGCAGAATCCATTGTTAAATTTGCATTGTTAAATTCAAAGGGGGGAAAATCCTAAAAGACAGAGTCACTCTTACTGTAGGTATTAGTTCAAGCACTACTTTTGACTATCCGTTTAATTCTTCTGTATATGAAAAGCAAAGTACAATCTATATTTAGACAGAAGAAAATGTTCCTATTTTGGGTATATTTCTATATTCTTATTTGATTCTACTCATTCTGATGCTAGGTTGTTTTTTCTATTTCTGAACTGATAGCGCAATCACTTTGTAAAAAGTTTTACTTATTTTGTGTTCATCCAGGCAATATTTTTATTTAACAACTCGTGTATACTACCAGTACCAAATATTAAATGTATATAGTTTTGTCAGTACTTCTGCACTGTGAACAAAATTGGAGTGCTTTTTTACCATCTGAAGCTGTTGAATTTATAAAGATGACCTGAGTTTAATTCAATTTAACTGCACTGAGTAAATTTTGTGTTTTAAATTTTCTATACTGACCCAACTCTGTGCTTAAGCAATTACTTTCCAATGTTGAATTTCCTGAATATAGAGCAACTTAAATATGTTTTGTATTAACTATGGTTTGATTTATCTTGGTTATCCTCCATAATCTTTGCTTCTAGGTAGTCGAGGTCTGTTGTGAGTTTTATTTAAAATTATTACATATGCAAACTCTAAAAAAGAAAAAAATAAAAACATAACCACCAGTTTGTTAAATATCACTATTCCCAATACTGCAGTTGAAAGTCTGTCAGTAATTCTATTACAAATGCTTATTTTTCTAAGGATTATGCAGTTTAGCTATGAAAATTCTCTCCCGGGTGAGACTTGGCAGCTGAAAGTTCATCATGTGACTGCAGCAATTTGTTGCTATTGTTTTACCAAATATTCTCAATTTGTTAGAGATTTGTTGTCAAAGTTCTAAGTAGAAAGCAATTTTGGAAAATGGAGAAGACTAAATCTACAGTCTCATAATATTTTGTTTGTGCCCTTGTTAATAATAATTCCACATATTAAAATGATTCTGACAGAGTTGTATTTTTATTTCTTCCCCCTAGATGGATAGCCAAGGGCACTGAGAGATCATATGGATTCGCAAAAGCCATCAGTGGGAAGAAGTGCTGTTTTCTCTTAGGTTCTTTGTCTTTATCACTGTTTTAACCTCCAAATGGTTTCCGTAAATGAATGTTCACCCAATGGGCCATTGTTAATGTTAGAAACTGCTAAAATATTATTTATAAAAGCAAATAAGGCAATTTTTTATGTTTCCAGACTTGAAATCTACAAATTTGCACTTTGGGTGGGACAAATGAAGGGCCATAGTGTCTTTTAATGCAATGATGGAGGAACTTTCTGAGAACTGCAGCTGTCTCTGGCCATTGCAGAAAGCTTCTCCTGCAATCCCATTTTCAGGCAGACCCAGTTCAAAGGGGTGCTTTGTACATGCAAGGAAAATTCTTTCTTGAGAAGCAATGGCAACTACTCAGATCTCAGAGTAGGCAGTCGGCTGAACATAAGCTTGCACTGTAAAAAAATGATGATAAAAACCTGGAGATGACTTTCAGAACAGATGAGAAGGGTTAAAAGTGTGGAAAGTCTGCTTGAGAGAGACAAAGGAGACTCACAGAGCCAAGTCAGTCTGTTGAGGAAAAAGTTAAGAGGTCAGTTAGTCACTGTTGTAGGTTTCTATACAAAGAAGAAATTTTAATAACAAGATGTTATAAACAACATTTTAACAACTTGTTATAAAGAAATTTTGGAATTTTTTATAAAAAAAAAAAAATTGTGGTGAACTTTGTTATTTTGGAACATCAAGAATTGATTTATTGTCCTTCATTTAAAAAAAGGCAAAAAAATAGCTAAAACCAGAGGAGATGTAGGCTACAATTTTTCTCTGTACACAGAGTGCTTGTGCACATAGAAGAAGCTTTTACAAATTTCTGCTGGCTTTTACTCCTTGGTGCACTAGAGGCAGCAGTTGGGTCCATGTTTTTCTCACCTGTATGTAAAGGAGGTGGATTCTTTCATTTTCCACACACATCCTTAATATTGTTTAGACCAGATGTAGTCATGATCCAGAACCTCAGGTACAGCAGCTGTCAGACCAGACAGGAAAACTTGTTTACCCTATACTTGACAGTAATCTTCTGTTCGTTTGAAAAATAGCAAGATATTCATGGGTTTCTTAGCTGGTCATCTGTGTATCAAATTAGCACATCCTGATCTTTTACTCAGTATGAAAATGTCATCAATACAAAAATAGTTGCCTAATTTTTCTTTTTGCTTAAATCTATTTTCAGCTGCCTGAAATTGTAAGGGGACAATAAAAAGTGGATATAAGTAATACAGCGGGCTTGATACTCTGCAATAGGCACAGCTTTTTTTTTTTGAGTGCTAGAACTGAGAGTAATGCCATCTCAGGGAATGTAGTTTAGCTGAGACAGGATCTAGGCAGGATTTGAAGAATCTTGCAGACTTTTAAAGAGAGATAAAATACCCAAAACTGAATAAGACAAAAAACCCACCTACAAAGACAGTGGGGATCCATGAGTTCATCTACTTTTAAGCAGACCAAATGAAACCATCCAGTCAGACTACAGCTTCCAATTTTTTTGTGATCTGAACAATTCATGTAGCCTTTTCACACCTCCTCCTTCAATTAAATATAGGCACTGGAAAGGATTGCTCATTTACTCCATGTTATATTTGTATATTATTATTATTATTAATAATGATAATAATTATGATGATGAACAGTGTAAGAGAAATACCACAAAGACATAATATAGCTGTAGTAACACATCCCAGTTTTGGAAAGCTGCTTATTCATATGTCTAACATCAAAAAGGTAAATAGATGGCATGGAGAGAAGAGCAGCTGGAGATGAAGTTGTTTGCGTTTGTGGAGTGGGACAGTGACTGCCCTAAGTGTTTGACTCACAGTCTATCACTGATCACATGCAGGCATTGTACCTTTCTGTTGATAAAATACCTGCTGATTTAGCAACATATATAACAAAAAAATGGTTAAAATTACTTAATTCAGTCTGTTTTTTTTCCTTGAACCAGCTTTTAAATGAGATGCATGGTATAAAAAGAGAGATTTACTCACACTGGCAAGACAAAACAACCTTTCATGAACAGAAGTAGCTAGGAAAAGGACGAAAGATAAAACAGTAGCAACATGATGAGTGGCTTGCAGGATGCAAATAAAGCACTGGTGTGCTGAGTAGCAGCATAGCAGAGCATTTGCTGAAAGAACAGACTGGAATGCCTCCTGTTTTGCATCGTTACAGTGCAGCAGTATGTACTTATACATGCCATTAATTTATACAAGTTTTTGGCCCCCAAAAAGCCAAATGTTAGAATAAGCTATCTACTCACCCTGTCCATAAATTGAAAAGTGGCTGAAATGATTACGTTTGATCTGCAGCCATATTCCACTGGAAGGTCTATTGGCTTACAAAGGCTCTCAGAACACATTAACCACAGAACTCTCTCCCAAGCTGGATATACTTAGCTGCCATATCTGTGCCTCATATTTTTACTAGTTTGGTCTTAAAATAAGGTGTCATTAGGCTGAGAGTTGAGTAGCTGCATATTTTTGTGCTGATAGACAGAAAAAAATCAAACAACTGCGAACTCATTGCTGTATTGGGGGTAATTCAGGAGGAGTGGGGGAATAGCAGAGCATTTGCACTTCCATGTGAATCATTAGAATCTAAAACATAAAGTCCATTCTTATGTTTTCTATTGTGGAAATATTTAGTGATTTTATCTATTTTTTGGAACCAGAATATTCACTGGACAATGTTCTTCTGTACTAGGTTAAAATGTAGAGTTTGAAATGCCCAGTGGGAAAAAACCCAAATATACTTGGTCAGTGTTTGAAGCAAGTATGTCACTTCAGGCATTCAGTAAGTAACATATAAATTGTCAAAAGAAAGTATGGGACATACCCTAAGGTTTTGTTTTTGAAAATTGGTTGTTGGTTGTTAGCTTCTTGTCCACATTTTACTTGATCAATTCTTTCACTGGTAATACTAAAGTGGTGTTCTCAGTAACATATTGACTCCTCTCCTCCACACATTGTATATAAAAACTTACTCAGACATACCACGTTTCACAGAGAGCCTAAAAGATCAGATCTAAAGATTGAGACATCTGAATGGGCACAGAATCCAATATTATCCTTCGGTTAAATGCTGATAAATTCCTAGAACTTGACACTAATTGTTTTCAATGCAGCAGACTGAATTCCCCAACCTGAGTTCAAATCTATTTAAAAATGTCAGTTTACAACTGCAAAATTATTGAATTTTTGTATTTCAAGCTTTCTCTATTTTAATTACTGCAAAAAAGTTTTCACTGCGGTCTAGAAATCTCTGTCACTAGTGTGTGGCTCACAAAACTGTGAGTATTGTCTGAATTTTTATAGCCAAGTCTTGATTAGTCTTTTCCAAACAATTATGGGCATGTATATTTTCTGCACAAAAGACTGTCTTTTGTATGTGGTCATGGAAAAATTGCCCCTCTCTCCACGCAAGCACATCAGTGTGGTTAGGAAAGTAGCATAGCCCAGGAGTATGGCCCTGCCATACATTTGTGGTGAGAGAAGAAAACAACTTCCCCTTCTCCAGAACTCAGCTTTGTGTATATTTGTGGTACCTTTAACTGTGGCCTAATTAGAGTTCGTGCCTGTAAAGTTGATATCTAAGTTTGGAGCTTTGATTAAAAATAGCTGGGGTGTGACCCTGAGCTGGTTTTATTGCCCTGTACATAAGGCTGACTCCATTTGTGGAAGAAAGACCTGTGCCCTGTAGTCCAGTATAAGAGAATCCCATTTTGCATTTCCCATGCAGTTCAGAAACCCTTTTTACAATATTTGGGGGTTTTATTATTTGAATTTTTAAAAATTTAATTAGAAATGCCATCAATTACTAGGAAGACACAGATACACTATTTCCTAAATTCTAGTCAAGGTTGTGTAACATTGGCTTAATAAAGGACAATAGAAAGTTGGAGGTCTTGGTTAGTTTGTCAGATTTTTGTTCTTGCTAGCAGAGCTATGTTTGTTTTGCACAGTGAGAGAATTTTGCTGTATAGTCCTGTTAATTCTTTTCTTGAGCTATTTTTCACAATTTGATTTTATTAAGAAATTGGTAGTTTATAGTTTAAATGGTTTTATTTTGGCATTCTGAATCTGTGCAGATTCTACAAAGAAATGGTAGAGTACAGATCCCTTACAGCAGTTCATGTTAACTGTATGCATGCACTTGTGTTCACAGCAATAATTTTAGCTTAAGAGCCTGTGCAGTCATTGAGCAGGCATATGAGTTCTCCTGCATGTTCATTGCCATTCTAAAGTCTTAGATATCTTTTGCAGAAAACTTTGCAATTCCTAAACTAGCAATTGACAAGATGAGCTGTAACAGACTTGAATATTTAACAGAGCTGCACATAAAACAATCCCTAATCAGCCCTTATCCTATATGTCCCATTTACACAGGAATATCTCAGAGACTGGTCATGGAAAAATTGTCCCTCTCTCCACACCAGTGTGGTTAGAAAAGCAGTATAGCACAGGAGTATGGCCCTGCCTTACTTTTGTACTGAGAGAAGCAAACATCTTTCCCTTTTCCAGACCTCCTCTGGCTCCCAGGGTGCCTCTGTCCCTGCATACTCCTCAGTGCTTCTGTAGTGGGTGTGAGACCAGCTTGGGTGTCTCTGTACCCAGGCAGTAGACACCCTAAATATAAGATGAGAAACAACAGATGGCTGCAAACAGATGGGGGAACCAAAGTAACAATTCGATGCTATTGATCGGTGTGACGACAGTTCTCACAACACAGTGGTATTTTCTAGGGTTTTGTTCAACCTGATTTAAATGTGGTTCAAACATTCACTGCTTCTTTTAAGCTGCTATTCCAGTGGTGAATATGCTGGGGTGAAGATGGAAGGAAGAGTTAGACGTATTTTGGCCCTATCCTGAGCACTGGAAGTAGTGAAGCATATATTTTTACATCCTGAAATGGATTCACGCAGGGTCCACAGTCCCACTCATGGCTTCAGTGAAAGAGGTTATATGTGAGGCTGGCAAAAATGAACAGCAAAACAGGTGCTGCTGAGGAGTGGATCAGATGTTATCACAAAAATCAGATATTTGTAGACTTGTGTCTTGCCGGTACCTTTGTCATACTTTAGTAGGAATGAATGTACATAAGTTTTTGTCCCTGAAACATAGTCTTCTCTGTGTGATGATTTTGTTGTTGCCCCATAGTTCATACCCCACCATCCCATTAATTTTTTTTTGATAATATAGTGTCTATAAAATTACAAGACCTCAGCTTGTTGTCAGTCTCTAAGTTCTGGAAGGTTAAGGGTTTTTGTCTTTTTGTTTTTAAGGTGCTCAAAAGCTTCTGATGAATAAAGGGAAGAATAAGAGCCACCTCCCCTGACTGCCTGCAGTTAGAAAAGAGAGTCGATTATGTTCCTATTATTGTTGTGATAAAGGCCAAGCATTTCTTGAAAGGGATGCTACTATTCACAGTCAAGTGTAGGATACTGCACTGGCTGGCAGACCCGGGCCAGTGTGGCAATTCCTCCTTATGATCATCAGCAGTGGAGAAAAGCTGAGTCCTGACTTCCCGTGCTCTGAAGCTGATGCATGGACAGCACAAAATAGGCTGTTGGGGTATTTTCGGTTTTTTTTCTCTTCTGCCATTTTGCATTGCCAATTAGTGTCTGACTCTGTCATTGAATATTCATGCTCTGGATTGTTTTTCAACAAATGTGTTGGGAATTGTGTCTTTCCAGTCCAAACCTCATTTTGTTACAGTATTTTCGCCTATGCTTTTAATCTCTCAGGGTGCCTTTGTATTATTTGTCTTTGTTCTTACTGGTACTTTCAGCTCCCCCTAAATTACCATTGTTAGCTCATTATGATAGTGAATTCATTAAGATCATTACTTCTTTCAGATTATTACTGAAGATGTTAAGAAAGACAAAACTATTCTCCCTCCTTTGGTAAACCTCCTGGAACACCTCTCATCAATGCAATGCAGTGCCTTTTCCTTGCAATCACTTTCCAGCCCACCAAATCCTCTTCTTCAGGATTATGTGAATCCTTTATATGAACATTTTAAACTCAAATGTTGTGAGATGCAGCTTCAAGGCTGTAACAAAATCCACATAGGTTGGCTGCATTGTTTGTGTCCCACTACCTACTGCTTCATCCAACAAATATGTATGTGTTAGCTTGAAGCTGAAGGGATTCCTTCAGTAAATACAATTAAACACATATTTGTAGGATTAAAATCTTAGTGCTCTTTTTAATTTTCTCCTTTTTTAAAAGGAGATCCAATAAGTCCAGGAAAAGGTATGCTCAATAAAACCAAAATCAAAGGTTTCACATCCTTTTAGATAGCTGGTAATTTTCATGATATTTCTCAATGTTGGTCATAATTTTATTTAAGTTAGATTTTTATTGTTCAGATCACCCTTCTGCTCTGTGACTTTTTGGTAATTTTGGTTCCTTACCTTGCAGATATCATTAAACCCCAAAACTATCAGGTCTTTATTGAGATGAAAATTTTCATTATCACAAAGGATATGTAGTGTCTCCTAGCTGGTTTACAAATTTCAGAATTTCACAAGTAGTTTATTTCAAGCTCTTTACTATTATTATTATTATTTATAAAAGGGTTTCCCTTATTTTGTATAGTAATTTCTCTTAAAAAAAATAGCAATAGTCTTACTGAATTATTATTCGTTTGGAATCACTAACATTGTATCCATCTTAATTTATGTCTCTGTTTTATGTTTGTGAAAACTCTTAATATTGTGCTTGACTCTTTGGACATTTCCTCTTCACTGAATATCCTCATCAACCCCAGTGTTTTAGCACAGTCAATACTTGTTTGGTTTTTTGTTGGTTTTTTTTTAACGGAGAACATAACATTTTTGGCCAAATTCCTTGTCCCAGTTTCTGATTCCTCCACCTTTCCCAAGCAATGATGGCAAAAATGGCATCATTCAAACTTTGGACTTGAGGATCCAGGAAAGGACAATTTTTGCCCCAGTCTTCTCTCTAAAGAGCCAGACTCTGCTGTCGTTCACTTGTATTCTAAGTCTATCTATTCTGTATTACTTGTTGAGGGTTATGTTGCAAGGAGAGCCCAGATTCATGAGAAAAGGGTTCAGACTTTGTCCTTTATGAGGTTAAATGACAACAGTGCTGAGTTTTGCAGATATATGGGCACAGGCATCTTTGTCAGGCTTGATAACTTTGGTATCTTGTGACCTTCAAATCCAAGTGACTTCACTGGGAACCACATTCATGCAGTGTTTAGGTGCCATTATCACAAGGACAGCATATTTTTTCCAGTGCTCTATCTCATAGTGTTAGTATTTACAGGGTGTGCAATATTTGTCCAAACTTTTCTAGCAGTCTGTTACATCACTTGATTTTTCTCATAGTTAAAAAAATGACAAAAAACTGCAAAGAACGTGCCATTAAAATTGTATTAGTCAGATGATGATATTGTATCTTAAATTCAGACACAAAATGCAAGACCCTTAGCTTTCAGTAAATAGACTTAGAACTGCCCATTCACCTCTGGATCTGGTCTGTGAAATTCACATGCAAGAATAAAAATCTCACATACTCTTTCCTTGGTCTCCTAAGTAATGGTCCATATGAATCCATATAACCTGTGAATACTTTACATCTGACTTTTCTATCATGTTATATATTTATTATGAAGAGAAGGGAGACCATTCACATCATTTTAGCACATATAAGCATATATTTTATGCTTATGATTTCCTTGCAAATAAAATGAATTTCCACTACAGCTAAAAGATATTTCAGCTTTACTCCCCAGTCATAAGGTAAACTTGTATATTTTGTTATTCTTGCAACTTGAAAGATACACGTTAAGCCTTTTGTTTAAAGTACATTTAGAATTAAACAGGCCACATTCACAGTAAATTATCTAAATAGATTTTGGAAAGAGAAAGGAGTCTGTTCATTTTAATATACCTTCAGAAATATTTTACTTCTTGATGATGACAGCAGCTCTTACTGACAACTATTAATACATTATAAACACCCCATCAGAGTTATATAAAAACATGTCAGTTTTAAAGAGAACATCTTTGACAGCAAATTTTCTGATTGTGAAACAGCTGTGCCTCCAGTACAATGCATTAAGTAGTTTATTCCTTTTAGATAGTTAAATTGTGCATGAAATGTTGCTGGCGCAAGGGCTCCAAATCTGGCCTGATTAGCGAACATCTGTTACATTGGAAAAATTCATGTCTACCCTAATTAGCTGTCAGGCTGATGTACATCAGCCCTGATGGTGAGGGATCCTGTGCTGTTTAAGTCAAACAGGTTTCTCTCCTATCCCATCACCTGCCCTTTCAAATCTCTTCCTCTGGTGTGTTGCTGTAATTAGAGACTGTTGGAAATACAATAGAGCAGGTTATGGTCAGTTATAGTCCCATCTGTGCAATTTTTTTATTCCCACAAAATGTACAAATTGATATAAAGCAGTCTTAGCAGTCAGGCTAAGGTCTATATATTTTTCTAATCCTAATCCACTCACTGAATATGAAGACTTTTCATTCTGCTAAAGCCAACACTTTGGGATGACTGAAATAAAATTAATAATGGGCTGACAAATTTTTCTCTTTTTTTTTAATCATTGTTTTTTAAAAAAGGGTATTTCTGGGTTGAGTAAGAAACATGGCAAAGAATTGAAGAAATCCCATGAAAACAGTGTTGCCTGCTATTGATAGTTCAGCATCTGTTTCCTGGAACAAGTATGGACACAATATACCTCATGTAGTGTGTATATATGTGCATGTATACATTTAAAGTTCCGTACTAGATGGATATCTTTTAGCTTGGGGTTCCAATAGTTTTTACTTTATTTTCAGGGGTTCGTTAATTTGTTTTCAATGATGCTCTATTTTGTATAGATACAGAGATTTTATTCCTATTAGTGGTAGGAATATTCATTAAGGGTGTAATAAGTTTATTTTATGCAGCAGTCATATTACATAGGTATCAGCTAAATACAAAAAAGCAGCTCCTCAGATGGATAAATTTTTGTGACTCTATTAAAGAAGGTCCACAGGCTTAACACTGATTAAGAACCTAATCCTATTCAATGAAAATAAATTGTGTTTTCATTACTGACTTTTCCCTATGTCCCAACAGTAAGGATTAAAGCCAAACTGAGAAACTCATATTTGTTAAATTCATTTCTTTGGCTTTTTCAGCTCACAGTTTCCAAAACCTGGTTCAGTCCTCAGTCGGAGATCATGGTTTTGTTCATCCATGAAGAAAACCATGAAAATATAAAGTATTAAAATCTATACTAGATTGATTAGTGGCTGACTAATTCGACCTTATTTGTATGATTTCAGATTAGGATCAACTCCTTTATTTTCAGTTATATATATTTAGACTGTTACCTGACTAGCAACTGGTCCATAAACATTATGTTAAAATATCGTAAAAGGAATTATCTTCTTTATGATGTAGTCATATGCAGGGGGCTGAAAGGTGAAAATTTAGAGTTGCGTGATTTCTAAGTGGCCATCCCTGTGGGGCAGAAATGTGCCATCACCTCTCACTCCTCTGGAAAGAAAAGAAATATCTCTGCTGCTTTCCACAAGAGAATTGGTGTGGAGCCCTTCAGCTTGATTCCTACGTTAACTGGTGGTACAAATCCTCTCTTGTCTCTCCCTTCTCGGTTTGTCTCAGAGCCCCAGAAGAGACCAGAGAGCGTATAGATAATGAATGGAGGGCCGTAAAAGATGTGAGAATAGCCTCCAATAGCTTATGTCAGTTTAAAATAGGCTCCAGGTATTTGTTTCATGTGTTGCTTCAAATATTGCTACAGTGGAATCTCACTGATCTTTAAATTATTCCTGAACATTGACATTCACATTAAACGGTGTCTATAACAACAGTTATTAAAGGAAGTTTCTAAGTATAACTGAGATGCAGTTAAAGTTGGTTGTAAGTGTTTCAACTTTTGGATTTGTAGCTAAAGAAAGAGCAGCTGCTTTGCAAAACTTGCAGTGACATATGTATCTCCAGCCATGGATGTTATATATATAAATATATATGCACGCACATGTATGTTTATGATGGTCAATATTGCTGTCCTGCTGAAGCATTTGAAAAGAACACACTGTAATTGAAAAGGAACAATCCAACTAGTGTGATGTACATTAGAAAGGCAGATAAATAAGCACAGTAATGCTGTGAACAGCTACTAACCAGCCAGGGATGCTAAAGTAACAGATGAAAGAGTAATGAAGGTGCAAATTTATATTCAGATATTAACTGTAGCTATGACTTCCCTCCCAGTTACATTCCGTTAGCTGGAAGTGACACTCTATTGCCCTCAGTGAAACAGATTTGGCAATGAGGCACACTGAACATTCTCAAAGTTTTTGAAGTTAGGATGTTGAGGTAATTGAAGGACAGGGAATAGAGCAAAAAGGAGAGTGCTGAGATTGATTGTCGTATGTCAAATTACTGTCACATTGTGTGGATGGGACTAAGCCAGTAAAGGAGAATATTGTAAAAGGCAAACAAATAGGAAATTAAAAGATTGGGAGACAAAATGAATGGAGAGGAGTATTTCTTCAAAGTAACAATAAATGAGAATTAAACTGCTTCAGAACTGCAACTGTATCTGTAGCCTTTGTGAGGGATTGACACTGAGGGAAGCCTGTAAAAAGAAGCTTTGGTGAAAGGCATTTGGAATAGCAGCAGAACCCTTTGAGTAGTTGAAATATGTATTTGTTTTGTTGTCCTTATCTGTTACTTATTGTTTTGTAGAAATCAATGGTTTTGCATGTAATTCTTGCTGCAATACTCAGTCTGCTTTCTTTTTTGTCAAATTATTAATCAAAATGTAGTAAAAAATCTAGCATATGTCTGGTGGGACATTTGAAACACATCAAAGGAAAAGTAGGTATCTCTCACATTGCTTACCTAATGTTTGCACTTGTGTTATATTTAACCAAGCATCTAATGCCATTCAGAACTGCACATGGCACTCCTCCTTTTGATAGAGGCAACAAAAGATTGGTGACCATTGTTCACTGGAGGTGTTACACCACTGAAGATGCTGTGAAATGCTTTCTTATCAATTTTCTAGTGCTACCAATCCTTATCAACTGAGTGGTGCTGTTCAAGGCCAGTCATTTAAATGAATATAAACTGGGTAGTTAATGGATCTACTGCAGCTCAGGATGCAGCATGGTAATGGTCCTGTCAGTGGAACAGCAATGCCCAGGGTAGTTCATGGGATCAGCCTTTCCTGACTGCATGCATGATGTAAAAAAGATGACTCCAGGAGCTAACAATGCTTGAGCCATCAGCATTCATTTGTTGAGCACTGGAAAAAAAAAAAAAAAAAAGGAGAAAGTGTTCTGATTCTCTGGATCTTGCTAATTTTCAGAATGACAAGGTCCTAGATGTCTGAACTTCCACTTACCTGACTATATTTTGGATCAGACCATAAACGGGTCTCTGAATAATTTCTGGGATCAAAAATCTGACAAAGAAGATGTATTATTTTCAGGATTTGATGTCAGAGAAAAAGTTGTTACTCTCCTGTGTGATCTCAGAGAGAGAGAACTGCTGTTTTATTTGGTGCTGTAGCCTACTAAAAAAGAATAAATCATTACATATACACCATAAGTCAATTCTCCCTCACAAATTGACAAATTTATATCTGCCTTTAACATGGAAGCCATTACATGGGATATCAATTACTTCAAAAGTAAGCTTTCATATTTGTTGGGCTTGCATTGATAGAGATGTGTAAAGGTATCTTGTGTTCTGCACCAAAACCTGTGGGAATACCTAAAGTTACCTTTTGGGGCTCCCTTCCCTAAACTATAAACCAAGCCCTAATCACAAATGCATCATCTCATGCAGCTAACACATTTTGATATAAATCTTGAATATAATTTACATTGAAAAAGAATGGATTGATATTTGAGTTTTGGCAGTTTGGTTCCAATTCCCTGAAACATAAACTTTTTTAGAACATCAAAACAAGTAAAGAACACACTCAAGTTCGAAACAGTTTTGTTGGGAGAAGAGTTGAAAAAAAAATTAAATATAAGTTTTGGGTTGACATAATCCAGGTTAAATCTGAAAAAGAAAAATACTTACTTTTGTAAAACGAAAGGCTATTTTATCACTCAGAGAATGTCACATCAATTGTAAAGCCATCAGCCTCAAGGCTTGTTGGTGATTGCTTCATATTTACTGTTAGTCCAGCAATGGAGATGGTACTTTTACAGTCTTTGGACAGACTAGTGAGTGTGACATTTAAAGTGTTGATTTTTGCAGCACTTATGTTAATTGTTGTAATTTTCCTGATGAACCACCATTCTGGTTCCCTGATGCAGCCAAGATAGTTTTACATTTTCTATGCAGGCCTCTTTGCCATTTGGTCTGTGTAGTGTCAGCTTCGAGTGCTACTGAAAGCAGACAAAATTGCAAGCAAATTGCATCAGATTGCCAACATTGTGAAAAGGTAAATTGCTTGCAAATCTATTTAAACCACTGCCCTATTTTCATCAGCTTCAGTACTTGGTATTCATGATTGCTTAATTGGCGACCTTTCCTATTGTGTAGTGCTTTATGGTGTAATGGAAAGCGATCTTTACCAAACCAATTACCCTTTTTTTCTCAGCACTACATTATTGCTGTGATTGCAACTGCCAGTCCTTTGTAAATGAACTTTCTGATTTCAATGATGTTTTTAAAATGTAAGATAGAAAAAAGTGGCATTCATATTGTGTGATGTTCTATTTTGAAGCCTTTTTGTAGTCACCATTGTCTGGGAAAATGGACTGAAGGGTTACACAGTACCTACAAATATCCATGTAACTATTATTAATATTATCATAATGTCTCCCTTTGTACAGCAGCTCAATTAGGAAAGGATAGGAGAAATATTTTGTCACCCTGTCAAGTGCACAGGAAGTGCTTTTGATGCCTCTTTTTTGACACATACATTATCTTCACTAATAATATGAGATTCCTTTTTAAGACATGGAAATAAATATACAAAATCTTAGCTGCTATGATAATTCAAATCACCGTAACTTTAAAAAATGTATTTTCAAAGAGTCTTAGCTTTTCCAGACATTTAGGCATAAAATATTTTGAAATACTGTGGGCAATATAAATAAAGTTGAATGTTACCATTTCCTTGCACTAGAACAAGGATTGCAGCTATTTGTCTAGTAAATATAGACATAGTGAAAGAACATAATTCACAAGATGCATATTATCTAGTTTGGTTTTGGTTTCAGCAGTAATAAGATGCAAATGTTTGACCGTGTTCCTGTGCTGAAAATAAAATGGAATTCTGCAAAAATGACCATTCTCATTTATTTTTATAATACAGGATAAAAATAATACAAAATTCCAAGAGTTTACTTTGTGTATTTATTTATGTAATTTAGGAAATTATATCGTTACTCATAAGTGGCGACACGGAAAGGGCTCTACAAGTAATTTAGTCATTCCCTAATATGGTACCGTGAGTGCAAATGGATGCATCGTTCTACCCCCTACAGTTAAGAATTCTGTTGCAATGACAAAAAATTGAAAGGTTTTATTTTACTCTTTGTTCTTTTATCTTTTGACAATTAAAAAAATCCCAATCTTCTGATCAAGATTTCTGATGATTTTAGTATTTTCAATATGGTGCAATGATTTATTTAGAGCTGTGCTCTTCAGTACAGCAAAGTGTTTCCCCAGTTGTATAGTCTTTTTTTTTTTTTAATTAGAGAAAAATACCACTGAAATCTACAGCATGGCAGTGTGATACCATTTCAAAACAGTGAAAAAACTGTATTTTCTCTAATTTAGAAAATGGCAAAAGTCACTTACGGGTTTGAATTTCTGTTCTGTACCCATAGCATGTAAGCCAGCATGAAGTACTATTGGTCTCCATGCATATGTCTTTGCATGTATTAACACAGTGTGTGTGCACAGGCACATGCACAGATAGTCTCCCAGCTCCAATTTTCTTGTAGTTTTTGTGGAAAGAGAGAGAAGGGAAGCTACCCATACCTCTGCCTTTGTAGAGGGAAAGAACACAGCAATGCAGATTACCCAATATAAAATTAAGGTTTTTTTTTTTTAAATCAGAAAACCTTAGGAGGGAGAAATGACTGGAAGAGAGAAATCCAGTAATAAAATATTTGGAACTTCTTTCCATATTTGTTTTCATAGAACATACAAATCGTTAGGTAAAGCCTGTTGCCCCTCAGTTTACTCTGCAAGTGTTGTACAGGCACCCTAAGTGCCAATAGCAAGGGTGATTGCATCACCTCAGAACGGAGTTCTGCTCTTCAGAAAGCAACTCCATGATGTGACAGCAGTGTATAAATGGTCATCCAAACCTGGTGTCACTGATGCACAGAAGTGAATCTGTACATGAAGAAAGCTGGCACTGATGGAGCCCAAAGGTGAGGACTCTCAACTTGGTGCAGTGAGAACGGTGTAGCTGCAAAGGGAGGCCGTGGCTTTGGCATGGGGCGGTGCAGGTTTACTGAAGCATCAAAATAGCAGAAGTGGTAGCTTATTTGGTGGGATGAAGAGAATGTGAAGAGAGTTATAATGAACATATAAAAATCACATAAAATTCAAGGGGTTTGCTGCAGGTATTTTGCAATGATGGTGAAACAAGATCTGTGGGGCTGAAAAAGTTTCATGACACAAAACAAACTCTGTGTCCATATTGTAAAATGGAAAATTCCAGACAGTGTAAACTAGATTAACAGGAACAAGGAAGTACTATGCAATTTTGTCCACAGTTCCCTGTTCTTTGTTGAAAAATGTTCTTTAAGACTTAGTCGTTGCATTGATTTCAGTGTTGACTCTTTGCCTTCAGTGCTGTAAATGGGATAATGTTAACATAGTCACTGCAAGTTGATATTGTCATCCACTGTTGTCCTGAATACAATTTTAAATTAATACATTAGTTGTTGAACTACCAGGAACCACTGTCCTGCTGCACTGATATGTTGCATATGTTGTCAATAGGATTTTTAATCCTATAGACAAATAATTGTGGTTACTTAGTTTCCTTTATTGTGCATAAATATCATGAAATTGTTGTTAAATTAGGGGACAGAATTTTGCCACTGGTTTGAGAGCTACAGAAATCCAGGAGGCTTGCAAAGTAAAAATATATAAATGCACTCAGAGAGGAGTACACACTGACATCTCTTTAGCCATTTTGTGGTGGAATGTCACTAAGCGTTGTTGAGTTTATAAATGAATGCTTGATGAAATCCATCCATTTTTAAAGTAGCTGTGTATTTGTGTGTATGTATATAATATGCACATCCAATTTTTCAGATTTCCTGACAATGTGTGGAAATTTGGCAGCATGGGCTCTGTGATGAGTGTTTCTAAGCTGGCTTTAGCAGAAAGTGGGCTGGAAGTGTCCCTGTCCTTTGTCACTTACCACTCAAAAAGATAAGTGGGCACATCACTGAAGTTTGAACTCCATGTGGGTGACAACAGACAAAAAACAACTCATATTCAGATTTCTTCTTGTGTCTAAATAATGTTATTAGAAAAAAAAAAAATCACTGTGAAGGTGGTGAGGCACAGGAACAGGTTGCCCAAAGAAGTTGTGGATGCCCCATCCCTGGAAGAGTTCAAGGCTAGGTTGGATGGGGCTCTGAGCAGCCTGGTCTAGTGAAAGGTATCCCTGCCTATGGTGGGGGCAGGTTGAAACCATCTGGTCTTTAAGGTCCCTTCCAACCCAAAACATTCTATAATTCTATGATTCTATAATCATTGTATTCAGAGAAAGACTGTACCCCAATATTACAGAGAGTATTGGTATGCTATTTTTTGTAAATGAATGAGGAGGTTTTGACATGAATATACAGTTTTTACCAGTTATTTCATGAAAATGGGAGCTTCTTCTAGACTTGGTTGACACAGAGCCTAGAGGGACTTAATTTTCCTGGGAAAAACTGTCTTCAAAAAGACAACCACTCTATAAAGTCTGTCATGCCATCAGCAAGTGGGTAAAACTACAGTTAATCAAAAACTTGTGGATACTGGGAAGTCTATTTAGCTGCAGGTTAGAGTCTGATGACAAGCATGAAGACATTGCTTTGTATGACTCTTTAAGTTTGCAAAGGTCTTTGATATCCTTTGGAGTAAAAATGATATGTGGATATTAGATATCATTTGTACTAATTTACAATTCACATAGCAATATGTAATCTCTCATGAACTTTATCAGTATGACACGACAGCAAACTCCATCACAAAATTTTCACGTTTCTCTAAATGAAGAGGGTGTTTCTCTATGACAATATTTGGTTTTATTCCCTCACATTTATGCCCTAGACTAAATTATAGTATTTTGTTTGCAATTTTTTTGTCATATCATGTTAGCCTAATATACCACTAATACCATTTTAATACAGAAATTTTAGTATTCCTACTCATCGGATGATACAGTAAGTTATCATCACATTAGCCTGCTATGACTTCTTGTGGTATCAGTTACTACTCTATAGTTACATTCCTACCTTATTCTAAGTCTGATAGGTACCACCATTGCCCACACTTCTGCATTTGAGATCCTACATAAACTCCATGTTACCAAGTTCTACAGCTGAAGATGTAACACTGATCTAGTTAATAAACTTTAGTGGTGTATTTGCAGGTACCCATGAGTTCAGTCTTCTAGGGTGCAACAGCTGTGTCTGAAAATTGAACTTTTATTTTCTAACTTAGAAAATAGGACTAAGGAAAAATATGATTACTGCAAAGCAAACAAACAAACAAAAATCGCCAACCAAAACTGTGCTCCCACAGAATAACTGCCAAAAAGCAGTATTAAAAACTCCTTTGTTTCCCTACTGTTCATTTTTCCCATCATGTTCTATTTGCCTGTTCAAATAGATTTATAAACCTTCAAAGGAAAAGGAAAGACAAGGAAAAATCCCTGTAGCTGTGTCAACAACTCAGTGCCTGCAGCCTCCCTGCTGCGATGATATCTGGTGACACTCTCTTTCATAGGAGGAAGCAGGAGAATTTTACTGTCCTGGACCAGGCAACCTCTCATGCTTGTTCTGACCAAACTGATGAAAGCAATTGTTTCTCATTGCTTCATTTTTTTCTTTTTACCTTACCTAAGACAATATTTTATTCCTTGGCTTAACTAGAATGGTAAGAGACCTGGTGTAGTAAATTGACGAAATGGTGAACTGCACAGTTGTCTGGACAAATCATGTACTCTGATTCTTCAAGCTTGATTATTTCCCACACCTGTGTGCTCAGGTTTGCCTCCAGTTAGATTCACAGTATTGGAAAACCTACTCATTCAAATATTCTAGTTTTGCAGTTATAGCATTGGAGTCAAGAAGCAAATGAAATACCTGAATATATTGTGTTTTCCTTAGAAACAGCATCAGGTATATTCTAGAAATGCTTTAAGAGTTCAATATTATCCTTACCAGGCCATGTTGAAATTAGTTCTTTCTCCAGTTAACCTATCCATATAATTTTACACCTGCCCTTTGTACACAGACTTTTGCATGAGCCTTTTTGGGGTCTGCCTGCTTAAAGCAGCCACAGCCTGAGAGCTGATTCTACAAGGTTTCCATTTAGATGTGGCTGCTGTTTGGGGCCCCCCTTTAGTCCTCTAGGACTAAGTTCCTGCTTGCGTTTCCTTCCACCATGTTCTTACTGGGACCTCACTGTTCTAATCCAAGGTCAGAAGCTGGCTGATTTTTTTGGTTACGCAAACTACTGCAGTCAGTCCATCAGTGTCCCCATTTGCACAAATATCTGTTCCTTTGAGTGATATTCTGCAATGTCATATATATTCTTCCAGTAAAGTCTTCTGACCTTACAGTTCTCTATGGGGAGTTGCCACAAGTTCTGTCAATGCAATGTTTATCCTTTCAAAGAGGAGGTATCATATGAGCTGCACCAGCCATGCTGGATAAATGTTTCTCAGCCCTTTCCGTGCATAAATTAGACATAGTGCTGAAATGATGTCTCGTGTTGCATGAAAATTTCTATTTTAAAATCAGAAAATTCTGTGATTAACCTGGCATCCACTGATTCCTGGAATTCCTGGAAATTTTCGATTATTGCTTTTGTGATTCAGTTTCAGTAGTACTAAATTCATTGCCCATATTCAGGTTGTAAGTATTTTGCTCAGATTTATGAACTAAATATTCATGCTGATAGATTGTTTGCAACTCACTGCAGAGTGAGTGGGCACTGAGTGGGCAACTTTGTGGTTGCTCATGGTTTCAGAGGAGCAGGTCTACCTCAGGGCAGATCAGTCTGATGAGACACATTCCCCTCCAAAATTTATCAGGAATTTTCTGTTCCTACCATTAACACATATTAACATTGATATTACTAAGTGTTTAAATAATGATTTTACTTTCTTAACCCACTTTCAGCATCCCTCTTCATAAGAGAGAGCTAGTGGTTTGTAGAGTATTCAATACCTTTATTCAGAGCTTGCAAATTATTGATGAATTTAGTAATACACTTTAATTTCTTTGTGTTGCTGTATTGTGGTTTTATAGATTGACTGTAATTTTGCCTACGCATGCTCTCAGGATCTCAGTAAAATATGGTGTAATTTCCTTTGGATAGTTTTCCTGGATTTTGAATTGCTAAAGAGTGCATGTGTTCCTGTGTTCCTTCTGGCTAAAAAAAAAAGAAAAAAAAAAAAAGAAAAAAAAAAAGAAAAAAGAAAAGTTAAGCAACAAGAATTCCTGGAATTTAATGGGAATTCTAGTGCAAATCTACATGATGTACTTAACAAATAATCCCAGCAGCAGTGGTGATTAGTGACCTGGTCTGAAAGGCTGGTGATTTGAGGTCTCTTCCCCCTTGTTGAGTAGTTGCTGTAGGGCATGGTGAGCTCCTGGTGAGTTGTGATCTTTTTTGAAAATACAACAGGCTTCATGGGAAACTACTCCAGTGCTTCTTTCTCTGACCTTGTGCTTTGGGGATGGTGAAATTTCTCCAGAATGAGCAAATACTGATATATTTTTCAGAATTTTCTGTATTTTGGTCTGGTTGATGTGGTGTATCTCAAGTGATGTGTTTTACAGCTAGTTCAGGTATATAGAAGAAATATAATGCGTGTGATGCTGCACGGATTGCAACGCAGCCAGAAATACTCATTTTTTGCAGGTGGCAGGTGAAATTCACAGGGGTATTAGAGAAAAGTTTTGATGAATAGCTGCACATTTGCTCCACCTAAGGTCTGTTGTTGCGTTTGAACTGTAAACTGAAATGACAGTTGCTTGCATGGCAGAGCACCCAGGAGAGCACAGCAACAGCAATGCCACCTGTTACTCATTGCATGACTGTGGAAGACACAGTTCTACATGGCATGAGAAGACATGAGAAAATATGATCTATTCCTTCCTTTATTAACGAAGATATTCTGACACAGATTATATGTACCTTGAAAGATAAATATTTTCTTTTTGTGTTTTACATGCTGTAACAGTAATTGTTGTTTCCCTCAGGATCTTATAATATTTAGCAGCATTTAAATTTTATGAAGTGTTTAGACCAACACATATAATTGAATTACATCTTTGTTATTCCTTGAGCACCATCAGTTTAAAAAAAAAATGAGATGTATTACTGTGTAAGAAGTTTTAGAAGGTGCATAAAATCTTATAGTTTATTCTTGACCAAGTTATATAGCATAGATGATGCTTTTCCAATAACACACTTCTTTAAATCCTGAGATAAAAAGCTTTTTGCTTTGGGAAATTAGATCAGCTTGAAAAATAGATAAAAGAAATACTAAAGGAAGTAGAAACAATTAGCAAATATTATATCTGTAAAGGGAGAAGTGTACAGTAGGTCTTCTGGTTTACTAGTGGGTATAGCTTTAAAACATCATGAAGAATGTCATCTGCTCCTCAGGAGGATGTCAGTAGAAATGCAACTGATTATAAATTTATAACTACCTGTGAAAGTGAACACCTCCTTTTCAGCAATAGATGACGTTTTCATGGTTTCCTTTGTTGTCCCAGGTAGTACTTGCACAGGGATTTAAAAGATCCAAGAGGATGGAATCCAGTGAATACACTTCCCTCACCCCACTCAAGCTGTAGGAGCACTGCATCACCAGAGAGCTCTCCTCCTCATGTGTCTGCCGGGACAGACCTCTCGTCACTCCTCCTGCACAGGCTGCAAGCTGAAGAACTGCCTTTAGCAAGGGATTAATCGGTCTAGAAGGCCAAGAATGAGGTTGGGATGAATTGCCTTCCAGAGTCCAACATTCCTCTGTGCAGGTTGCTGAGGAAGGTCAGCTCACACAGGTAATTTTTAGAGCTCAAAAGTTAGGCAATGAAATGTCTGTTGACACACCAACAAGTCTGAGATAGAGTCAGGGGCAAGAACTTAGCCCTGAGACGCAGTGGAAGACTTGTGCTGTGGAAAATTCACAGTATCTTTAAACAGTCCGGATTTTCCATGCTTGCATACTCAACATTATCTGAGATTAGTTTCCTTGCAGAGATTTCAGATTAGCTTGGCAGAAGCAGACACATCCTGGATTACTAGTCGTATTTGAAATATTTAACCTAAACCCAGACCGTGTTGGTAGAGTTATTTAGTAATTATTTTTCTGTATTAAAAAACAGGCCCTTGGCTTTAGTCAGAGCTTATGGTGTCTTGGAAGACCAGGCCAATTCAATGTCCTTTTCTACAATGCAATCCATTGGGCATGCCAAATGTCCATGCTAGTGTCTGCAAATACGGAAGTCAAGTAAAATTGATTTAATTTAGAACTTGTCCCCACCCTCATTCTGAGAGAAAATACTCATTTCTTTTCAGGCCTATGCTGAGAGCAGCCAGGTGGTCAGGTAGCATGAGACTATCCCATAAGAGGGGAGAATCAGAGGTTAAAAGAAGCAGAGACAGCATCAGGGAAAAGACACCTGCAGGGAAAATAAGTGCAATATCCCTCACAAGATAATATCTTTCTAATTTCTTGAGGGTTGGTCCCACTGTGTCAGACAATCACAAATGAAGGGAAAGGAGAAAACATAAAATAAATCAGTGCTCGTCATACTGGTTTCTGAAACCATAACAATTTACTATCATAGTACCTGAGGGCAAATCATACTGAGGTGTCATAAATTAACCATGTAACATTTGCTTTTGTGCATGCTGTCATATTTCCATGTTTCAGAGTTTGGACTGCAAGTCAGCTATCATTTTATCTTGTTAACAATTTGGTATCAGTTTTGTTTCTTCATCTTTTTTTCAAGTCCAAAAATTACATGTTTTTACTTCCACTATCATGAAGAATTAGGACATGGGGAAACAGCAGAATTCTTTGCTACAATGAGTATTTGCAAACCTTTGGCTACAGCTGTTCTGCTGGCACAAATAAGGAGAGTTTGTATTTTTTTACTTATTAGTTTTTATCCCTGTGAAATGTGAGCAGGACCCTCTAATAAACTAGGATGTTTAGAGCAGTTCAAAGTCTTGAAATTGTAGACTGTGGGCTCTTTGTGTGCCTGTTTCCTTGACAGGTTCAACAAGGATCATTTCAACCTACCTAGGAATAATTTTTTTTTGTTTTTGTTGTTTTCACAGACCAAAAAAAAAAAAAAAAAAACCTCACTTGAATATCAAGTCTAAATAATAACTCATCTATTGAATAAGAAAGCAGTGCAGTCTGTAGAACAGAAACAGCTTTTTCACTGCAGAAAGTTAAAATCAGTGCCTGTGAATGTGGCTGGATCTGGACAGATTCTTCTCTCTTAGCAGTGTAGGAGCACTTGGGCTTGCTCCAAGAGTGAGGAATGTTTTGTGCTGTACTCTCACGTATCCCAGTTAAGTCCATTAATACTAAGTGGTTGAATGTTGTGGTATCCTGAACTTCCCAGCTCTCCTAGGGAAGCACAGGGAACAGAGGGTTTTGATACACATTGAAAATATGTAATGTCTAAAAGGAGCTGTCCTCCCCCACCCTGTATTTTGTCAGATGATCAAACATGGAAAAGAAAACAACAAAGACCAAAAAAAAAAAAAGCTGGTTTTGGGACATTCCCTAAACATTTTAGCTCTTGGTCCCTCATTGCTTCTTTTAGGTAATGAAGTGACCAATAAATCACTGCCTGAAGGAGATGACAGACTTAAATTTACAAAAACCTGCTAATCCTCAATCCTTCTCAGTTATGCGCTAGTTCTTTCTCAGCTGTGGTCTTGATACTTTCTTTCAAGTGAAATGCAGCAAATATTTTGTAAAGCAGTTCTCTCCTTTGCTCCCAGAAGGCACCGTCTGGCCTGAGGTCTGTAGTGCAGAAAAGACCTCTCTTCCTCCTTAAGTGTAAAAAGGCAGCTGTGAGGCAAACCCAAGGTACAAGATAAATTGTAGTGTGGGAGTAAGTTAGCTTAGCCAACTACTGCCTAAGCATCCCAGCTCGTGTCTTTTCTGTAATTATTGCATTTAATACAGCTAGTTACTTGCACAAAAGAGCTTCCGGATGCAGCAATTTCCACGGAGGGCTGTTTGGGAATGTAGAGGCCCATCATTTAGCTCTGATATTGTTGGGTTGTCAGAATTGATCATAGCTCTTGACGGAACACCTCTAGGTTTTTTTTTATGGAGTGCATCAGAGTGACATTTCACATTGTTTAAGTAGGAGTGACTTGTTAGTTTATATTTTATCTAAAACTGCAGAGCAGATGACCTCCCTCAGGGTCTAAATACATGAATCCTATGTGCATGTTATAATTAATAGTAGAGCTAGGAGAGAAATTCATAACAAGGGGCCGAAGAGTTGGGCAGAACAACTTGTCAAAAAGAAGGAAATTCCACTACAGATTAGCTTATTTTTAAGCATGTCAAGCTCTACATACAAACATGATATATTGCTTCCTTGTAATGTCTGTTTAGGCCCAGATGCTCGAGGCACTGTCAGGGAGTGCTGTAAATTTTGTCTGAGTCAGGGCAATTCTGATTGATCTCTGAGTGTAAAATCGATAAGAAGACACTGTCATTTTCTTAAAGGATGAGCTAGAAAAGGAAAATAAATTAAGACTCCACTGAATGTCTATCTCCAGTGCTCATTAATTCAGTGTGGTCTGTACTTTGTTAATGTTATGTCCACAGCTTTAATCTTCCAGGTGCTCTTCCTGCAGATAGTCGACAGCAGCCCTTTATTATGTTATGTATATTTCATCTACACGTGGTGGAAATAAAATGTCTGCCCTCTTTTTTCCCCTAGCTCCTGATTAATCCATTTTATTATTTTTCAGAAATACATCACTTGGGTACTGATTAACTTAAAAATGGAAAGCCATTGTCTTTCTTGCATGTCCTTCATCAGAGCTAACACACCGGCTGCTCATTTGTCTTGAGTTGTTACTCCAAATAACGACTACCAGGCATTTCCCCTTATGTAATATACTTCAGGAAGATTAATTTACTTCTGCTCTTTTTCTCTGCTTCTTTTTTGTCTACTAAGACTTTTTTGACGTGTTTTGAACTCCCTCCCAGCTCCCACTGTCCTGCTTCTTCAAACATATTAGAGCCTGCACCGGGGCAGCAGTGCTCAAACTGACCATTATAGTGTTCAGTGGAAGTCACTCCGTGCTTCGGCAGACAGAGCTCCATTCTGGGCTGACTTGCCTTGCTCTGTGCTGGTGAGTGTGAGTGCAGGGGGTTGTCCCTTAAGAATAACAATATATTGTCACTTTAGTCCCACAACCTGGTCATGCACAAGAAGTCATCTTGAAGTTTGTAGTTCTGCTAAGGTGAGTAAGGCTGCTCTCAGGAGTATAGGATAAGATGCTGCTACACTGAAATATAAAGTTATTTTTATCACTAAGCAGTCATTTCCCCTTCTATGCGTGTGCACTCCATGTAGAAATAGCTTCTAAACATAAGTAACAGGTCATTTAGTGCTTCTGTTTCTACTTCACAATGTTGATATCAGGGCCCAAACAACACAGTGGGATTTGATTTAATCAGTGATCATTTGATCAATGATCAAATTTTAAAGAAATCATGTAAATACTCTTGACAAGAAAAAAAAATGTTTTCCATACTCCACACCCCTCTTTCTCCCTGCATCCCCCCCCCCCAGCTGTTCATATTAACTAAAATGTTATTTACTTACAACATCATTATATACCTCTAGGGTATGCTGATTGTGAAAACAGAGGTAGTTAAAGAAGAAGACCCCTTGGCTTCAACATGCATTTAATGCATATTCATGAAGCATCTTATTCCCATTCCTTAAAAAAGTACAGTACATGCCAATTAATTAATTTTATGGAGAGGCTGTTGGTGAGACTAGACCTTGGACCATCTGTTTCCCAGCTGAGCAGGCATCACCTGAACTAGAGGAGTGGTTTCAGTGATCTCTTCCAGCAGTCTGTAACATTTTATTTGAAAATTATCCTTCAGGACTTTCTCCTGTTTTCATTGAATTTTGAATTTCTGAGAAGCTCAGAAAATCTTTGAAAGGTTGCATTCAGTGTATCTAGAACTGAGTGCATCCAGCTAAACTCTGAAATGCTATGTGTTTCTTCTGTGTTTATCTTTGAAATGGGCATAAGTCAACTCCTAGGTCTTCTTCTGGTTATATGTCAAAAAATTTATACTTTGAGGATAGCTCACCAGGGGTGGTAGCACTACAGAAGAAGTTGAGCTTTCATCCAAATCTACTGTTCTTTCCACAGGTCTACTGCCAGTAACATCTAAAGCAAGAAAATCGCTTCCCTGGCACACATTGTCAAAATGTCTTTTATAGTATTTAGGTTAAATTGTGGATTGTATCACCCTTGTGTATTAGGAGAGAACCAGATGCCTGATTTGCACTTGACATGCTTGGCCCAGTCCCAAGTTCCTGGGAAATCCTGATTCCCTGATGTTAGCAGAGATACTGACATGGCTATACCTGAGAAAAGAAGGCAAAGGGGAGGTCATGGACAAAAACCCTTCAGGGCAGAGACAGGAAATGAGATATTCTGCTGCATCTTCCAAGCCACCCATCAAGCTAATCTGGATTTTTAAACAGAAAAAGCTGCAAACTTCCTCCAGACAATAACATTCCACATTAGGAGGAAAATTATGACAAACTAAATGCAGACAGTAGCCCCAGATACAGAATTGCCTCTAGGTTAGATAGACACTGATCTGATTGTTGTCTGAATTACAAATCTGTAAATCCTCTGACAGCCAGCTATTTGTAAAGGCAATAAGCATTTGTGATAGGAAAGGGTTTCATAGTGGTTATGCTGCCTAGCCACATATCTAGATCAGGTGAATTTGGGAGTCAAGTTAGAAAATCTCCATCAAAATAGAATTGCTCCAACTAAGCATTATTGAGCAAGTGTATTTTTCAAACACATTTTGAATGTGACTGAAATACAGCAATAAGTTTATAAACTCTATCATAGTAGACACTTTTATACTGTCCTTGAAAAATGCACCTATAGTTGAGTGGATGGAATGGATTTAATAGTAATATATAATATAAATACATGTAGCAAATATATAAAATATATTTTATATAATATAAAATATATAATATAAATACATGTAGCAAATATATAAAGCTATGTATATAATGCACATACTAAATGACAGTACATGTATATTCCAGATTGCCTGCTCTCCAGAGCTTCTGCTATGTGTATACTTCCTACAGTTAGATGATCAAACCTGTGCAAATTTATTTACCCGCAGCAGGTTCAGAGTGTAGCATTTGACATCCTTTAACCAAGTTTTTAGAACAGTGCCTGTATGTAATTGAAGGACTTAGCATGAATTTTTGTGAGCTTATTTTTCTAGAGCGGAACACTTCTAACTCTAGATCTAAATGTTTAGTGCATAAACAGAAAAAACATTTATGGGTTTTTATGGAGAAAAAACCACCACAAATAACCACACTTCTATTACAAGAGAAGATGAAATTCACCTTATTAAAATTAAACTTGTTCTGGCTTTATTATTTAAATTAGCATTCCCACTGATTTTGGTGGATGAATTTAATAATTCCTGTTCTGTTCTCCCATCATGTGACTAAGCTAAATAAACAGTAACTGATCCGAAAGTTGATACTGAAATTCTGAATGTAGCAAATAGGGTGATAGAAATGTAGGCTTTGGGCCAAGACATTCAACCAGTCTAGATTTCCTCTGGGAATAGTAAGACATTTATTAAAAAGTACCGAAATGATGGTTAGCTGCTTTTCAACAAAAATTCTTGACAGGGTTGACTACATTCTTCAATACAAAAGAGATGCCTTTACAGCTATACCAAGGATTTGTTTGAGACCCTTAAAGCTTTTTTCAGTCAGACTTCCATTGACTCCATGGAAACAGAAAATCAAGTTGGATCAAGCTAATTTTGAGCACTCTGAAAAGAGGTTAGATGCACAGAGCATATTGATATGGATCTGTTTACAAAGGAGTAATAATTTAAGGGGCTTAATGTGCTTAACACAAAACCTTGTCTATGATTGCTTAAAAGTTTAGGATTTTTGCCAGTGTAATCATGTCCTGGTGTTCTGAGCAAAATTATTTAGATAGGAATTGCACTTGATTTTGAAAATAGAATACTGTTGTACAACTTTACAATGAGGTATTAGTTGAAAAAAATTAATAAACAGTTATTGATAGAATGTCACACGTTTCTTGAGGTTTTGTTTAACATGCTTAGATTCCTATCAAACAGATTTGGGAAAGACATCTGAAGAGGAAGATGGCACACAAGTTGCTCTGGGATGGGGGAACAGAGATCCAAAAGAAGAGCTACAAGAAATGGGTATCCAAATGATTTTAAACCAAGGCCTTGGCCCCAGTGGCAAAAGCTAAAAGAGAAATAAGAAAATTAGGAATTTACATTAAAATACTAAGATGAGTTTAGGAAAATCTGAATTTTTACACATTTCATTCAACTGGGTCTGTCATACTGATCTATGACATTTATTGTTACGATTGAAAATCTGCATAGAAAGGGTTTGTGCAGTTTATGGCAGTATTAATTATCTGCCTTGTTACTGTACTGAACAATCTAATATTTCTCAATCTAATTTTATGTTTTGGTTATTAAACATCTGGGAATAAATTTTCAAAGCTGTGAAATTTATCCCCAGCTGTTCTGTGAACACTAGTGGAAATAGGTATACCAATCACAACGTTTCATAACACTCAGCACATAGGTGCAAGAACTCATTGCTCTTTCTTAGCAGTAATTCATTGCTTCTTACATATAAATGTCTGCAAATTTATAAAAGGCTGGGTGCTATTGAAACCAACAGGTTAGCTTCCTTTGACTTCAGTGGGGGGCAGGATTGATCTGAGAATGCAACCAGATTGATGTTCTTTATGATTGTGCATACTGAGAAGTATTAATGAGAACATGTTTTATAGTATGTGTGCTGCTTGCGCTTCCCATCCCAAGAAACCTCAGAACTGCTGTATTGTTATATATCTATGGTGTAGCTGGAGCCCATACCCCTTTGGATATGAATAGCAGCAGTAAATCAATGTACATGTTTATATGGTATCATGAATCTCCTTTTCTACTAGAATATTTGAAACAGCAGCAGATGACCTGATTTTGCAAATTCAAAAGCAATGCTTGATACAACAGGGGGTATTTTCAATAGTGACTGCTCTTGTGGAGCTCTTGGTTTAGTGGCTTTACAAAAGCATCATAATATCCTTGCCACCTTCGCAGGTTTCTCTTAAAAACTTGTTTTGGTTTTAGACACTCCTTAGGAAAATGTTGAGTTCCTGGCCTTCAGCAGATTTCACCTGCCATTTATCATTCAAATCAAGGTGCCAAATGAGGAAAAATGATTCTCTGTAAATCAACAGTATTAATATTTTACGTATTTGAATCACTTGCTTCTTCATAGTGAAGATATGGTACCCTTTTGAGATAGCATTTGAGATAACTCTTTTTTCTACAATATTGTCAACATGCATTGTACTCATGCTTCATAGTACAGGTGTTGAACATTTGCCTCACATATGCTGAAATAGCAACCACAGGCATTTTTCCATCTCTTCTGGGAATCACCAACATTTGAAAGCACAGCTGTTGCTTCAGGTGGTTTTGCTGGCAGTCCTTAATAAGAATGGAAAATCACTAAGAAAAAGACAACAAGGAAAGAAAGTATGTAAGTTCCAGTATGTAAAGGTGCTTACAAGAAGGCTGGAGAGGAACTTTTCACACGGACACGTTGTGGTAGGACACAAGGGGGAATGGCCTTAAGCTGAAGGAGAGTAGGTTTAGATTAGAAATTTTTTACACTGGGTGTGGTGAGGCACTGGAGCAGGTTGCCCAGAGAAGCTGTGGATGCCCCACCCTTGGAGGTGTTCAAGACCAGGGTGGACAGGGCTCTGAGTAACCTGGTCTCGTAAGAGGTGTACTTGCCCATGGAAGGGTCTTGGAGCTAGATGGTCTTTAGGGTCTCTTCTAACCCAAACCAGCATCTGATTCTATGAAAATAGAAAGAATTTCTTGTTGGAGGAATTTCTGCCAAGCACACTGCTTGAAGGGTGTATTATGTTATAGAGGAAAGGAACTTGGGAGGTTATTTTTGATCAAGTTTTTCCTTGTTCCCTGGACCCTTCTCCATGCATTATTGGTTGCTGTTAGAATGCTTGTCTGAAATGCGCCATCCAAGGCATCTGATTCTTTCTCTGTTCTCTGAAATACATGGCAAAGAGAGAGGAGCTGCACTCTCCTTCAAGTGCATTTTCACAATGACTCTCTGACACTCAACTGCTCTCTTGCCATCACTTAGGCGTCCGATACTACTTCACCTAGAACTCATCACAAGACCCTTATTAGTCAAACAAGCCCAGAGAGTGTATTCACATAATTTAATGATTGAAAGACCATTTACAAAATATCAAAACAGGGATAAAAAAGTATTACTGAGAGATTTTCTTTTTCTATCTTCATTTTATTGCTTCTGTAATTTCAGTCTTGATGTTGCTGTTGGAGTCCTGAAGGATTTATCTAGAAAAATTGGGCACTATAGAAACATAATGAAGCCCTGCCAGGGTCTTCTTTGTTCCTTGCATTCTGCTCCTCCTTGTTGACAGGACCTCTCTTTTTCTAAGACAAGCCACATGCAATGGTGGCTGGAAATTAGCTCTTATCCTTCTTTCCACTCATGCACAAACCCAGAATTCTCCACCTTTGTAAAGCAGGTGAGTTATCACAGGGGCAATCCTACAATCCACCTTTCCCAATTAGAGCAGCCTGTACAGGGGACCATATAATGTGTGATACACCACAGAGCCATTGCTGTGAGCATCAGGCCTGGTTTCACCCCTGCCATAGCAATGGTCCATTTGTACTACAGAAGAAGGACCTCTGTGGAACTAGAACCATGCCATTTCTTGTCTGACTGTTCACGATGTCCTGCCTTTGCAGTTACAGGGAAAGATTTTAGCTAGTTAATTGTCCTTAGGTATATGAAAAGGAAAGAAAATCAGAAATACAGGCTTTAATATAGTGAGCTTAAACAAAGAATCTTTTGAAAAAGCCTTTTCCACAAAGTAGTAATAAAATTAAACAGGTAAGAAGTGGCTTACCTGAAATATGACCAATGACCCTTATCTCCAGTGAGGTTTTCACTACTTGTGTAGCTCCCACTTCACTAAAGTCATGTTTCTACACATCAACATCAGTGCTAAGTACATTTAGCCTCTTTTGGCATTCTTTTCTCCAATAGAAAATCTATTTCTAATTATCCCACAGTCTACATTAAATTTATATTTTTTTCCCAGATTTTACTTTTCGCTTTTAGGACTAGAAAAATCTTTCTTCTATGGAGAATAATTGTTCTCCAGTGCCAAGAAGCTTCCCTAGATTTGCCCTTAAAGAAATATTTTGATTCTCCATTTCCTACCTTTCTCCTGACTTATTAAGGCTCTTTGTTATGTGCTGTCAGTGTTACTAAGGTGCTTAATTTCCAGTTGATTTCAAAGTGCACAAATAAGTATTTGTGGGAAAAGGAGCACGCCTTTTGTGCTTTGTAAAGCCTCTGCAGGACCCCTCCACAGTCTGGTGAAGTCTTCCATCAGAGTTGAGGCACCCAAGCGACTTCACAGCAACTGCAATTTTACATTGGTGCTCAGTAAGTGTACAAGCAGAGTTCTCTGGTTACTGTATTTATCATCCTGTCTCCCGCAGGCCTATTCCTACAGATACATCCTACCTCTGTCTCATGACCCATGAG
Organism: Acanthornis magna; assembly: GCA_036785705.1. NCBI lineage: Eukaryota > Metazoa > Chordata > Aves > Passeriformes > Acanthizidae > Acanthornis > Acanthornis magna. Next base: position 25,451,000 of record JAWUZG010000028.1, read on the forward strand.
GTCATGTCACCTGACCCATGCTCACAAGAAGTAATGTAAAACCTAGATCTACAATACTTTCAGGTGATTGGAATCTTTTAATCAGGTCAAGGTATATAATAATTCTTGCATGTAACTAAAGCATCCTTTCACTTTTGCTTTTTGCAGCATTGGCTGATACACAATAGAGCACTGTGAAGAAGCCTGGTAGTGGTGGCCATTAAGTTAAGCCTGCTTCTTTTGATTGAAGTGGTTTCTTGATAGAAAGGCCCAGAACCCACCTTATTTACATCTTTTGACATATTTTGTCATTAGGAAATCACAAGAGTCTAAGAAGAATAAAGATTCTCTTTAGAATTCTTACAGCCTTATCCTGTGAACCATTTGCCTGTTTTTGAGCTGGTGTTCTAGGTTTATGTTCCTCACTTTGAAAGACATTAGAAGTCACCGCAGGCACCTTTTAGCCTGTTCAGTTACTTTCAGTTACCTTCCTGAACTAGCAAGAAAGGAAGCTATTCTTATCCCAGATGTGGTCCCATTTAACTCTTGCATGGGATAATAATGAAATTTGTTGCCTTTACCATTAATTTACATTCTCTGTTTCTCTCAGGGCATATTCTCTGAAGTACCTGCTTATTCATACTGTTCAGAGAAGCTGATGCTTTCAGTAAATTCATCTCAGGGCTAACTGCTGGGCACCATTCCATTACCATGATGACATTGGTGATTGTATTGCCTAGAAGTATGACAATATAGAAACTTACTGGAGCAATGTATGTAATGAAAATGCTTCATCCTCCCGTGGGCTCTTCAGCTGAAGGTGCCTGAAGCTGTCTCATCAGTTGAAAACATCTCTAATAAATGCATAGTTTGATTTGCAAGGTGAATTCATCCTTGTTAATTTGTTAATTTTTTTGGTAGAGCCTTTGCTGCCAAGAAAAATTAGCAAGCCTGTGCCTCAAACACTTAAAAAAGCTGCAATATAGGGTAAGTTTAGGTACCTATATGCTAAAGACTTCCAGAAACCCTTGGACATTCACAGAACTCTGTAGAATCAGATCTATATCTCTTATTATCTCGGTGCTCATCTCTTCCCTAAACCTGTAACCCAGTTATTTTGCTCTCTCTCCCAGCCAAGCAGGAATGCCTGTTCCCTCCTGTTTTGCCTTTTCCTTTTCCTTTCTTTCCTCACTATTGACTTTTGTATCCTCATCACCTCAAGGAGCTCAGAAAGCAGTTTGGCTATCAACTGGCTGCTTGGGCAGTTTCATCGCTGCAGGAATTGAATTTGAGCTGGCAGCGATCTAAGATTTTCTTCCCATGGAAGCACCAGAACCACTACAAAGTGTGGCATTTGCCTGTGTCAACCATGTTGTCTTTTCCACAGAGATAACCTGGATGTCAGGACAGCAGGGGACTGGTCCCTTGCAGCACAGTGCAACATCGCTGCTCAACAAGTGCAGTCTGGCCCCTGGATCTGTAGGAAAATTGGATTCTTTTGCTAGTGGCCTGAGGCTGTGGCCCATGCAGGGTTGTGGCATCTCCTAGGTTCCAGCTTAAGAAACTGAGGCTCTGAAATATGTCTTGTGTTTTCTGCTCCTGGCACAGAGCATTTTGAAGTAAAGAATAGTCAAGAGTCACCACATGCAAGTCCATATGTGAACCTGGCTCTAAGAGCTGATGAAAGGCATCCTTTATCCAGCAGATGAATTTTGCCTTTGCTATTTGAATGTAAAGACTGATAATAACAGTGCACTCCTTAACAAGGTTTGATATTTCCAAATGTCATCTCTTCTAGTTTCCCGTGTGCCTGTTGATTGTTCTAATGTCTTAATTAAAAGTGTAACTCTAATAATGAACTTATTTTTAGCCTGCTTCTCCGAGTGGTGCATTGTATCAAAGGACAGGCAATTCAGAAAGCAGTTAGCTGTGGATCAACAGTGACACAGAGCACTTGTGTAGTCGCTGGGGGTCAGTCAGTACATTTCTTTCACACTGGTGCTAGTCAATCACTTTTGTTTTCCAGATTAATTATGTGGCCTTTCATTAAAAAATGAGGCACTCTGGTTTCTTGCCATTTTCATTTCACTCGTGTCTTTGCCTGGGCGAATTTTACATCAGGACCTTCTATATGATGTGCTTTTCCTCTATTTTTAGGCAAGAAAGTGGAAAGGGTGCAAATAGACTAAAAACCTAAGGGGGTGAAGGGGGGCTGGTCCATAGTTTCTGTGTATCTGTAAAGAAACATAATATAAACTCCTCTTGCAGAGGTGACTATTTCACCATACAATGTTATTGTCTCCTTTCTCTTCACATTCTATAGTTTTCTCTAAAAGCTGAAGCAGTGACTATATTCAACACCTGCGTCTTTAACAGCCACTGCAGTATAATTACCTTTCTTGAATATTCTATAGAATTGTCAAACAGCAATTTTCTTTTTCAAGACAAGCTTTTGAATAATGTCGTTTACATACAGAGCTTAACTTCTCTTACGTCGAAAATCTAATTATAAGTATCCAAAATTTACTGTGTGTTTGCTGTTTTATAATTCAGTCTACATAAAATTGCTAAAACACGGCACATTTAACATTTATTCTGGAGCTGAATCAGCATACTCTTTATTGGACACTTTTTCAGTCTTAAATGTAATTGATTCTATAACAATATTTTTTGATTTTTCTTATTGTGTTTATCTTAAATTTCCATACATAGGTACAGAGCAAGAGGAGAGAGAGAGGCTATTGATGGAGATGCCTAATATTATTTTACTGTTTTTTATTCAGTGTATATTTATTTTGTATTGAAAGAAGAATATCTCAGCATTTCAGTGAGAGAATCTAGGAAAAAACTCCAGCATATTTTATTCTGTTCGGTGTATTATTCACTGGATGTTTAATGCTGATGTTGATTGATTAGATCAGACTGTAGATAATTAGCCAGGAAATCTTAGAGCAAATCGTGGCTTGAATTGTGCAATGTACCATCATCCTAGTCAGGCTACTTTTGCAGTCTTTGTGATACAAACATCGATAGACAACCATCTCGACTATCTCAAGCAGCACAACTTCAGTATTCTGTTAGGAAGATGACATTAGAATAGAAAATTAACATAACATTGTATTATTTCTTACTGGTGCAAGCTATAAATTAATGTTATGAAATGTTATGAGCGTATCTGCAAAACTACCTCTTACAAAAATTAAAGAGTATCGTTATAATCTTCCAATTGTCACTCTGGGAATTCCTGTGTTGTCACACATTATTTTCAGCGTATGGTAAGCTACATTTTCCTTCTCAGTCACTCTTCCGGATTTCAGTTCTCATTGCCAATTTCTGTCCAAGGTTTCTGTAAATCTTTTGTGCCCTTTTTCTAAACACGTCCTATTCTTAAAAAAAGAATCCCTCAGCTATTCACTCCACAGCTTAGAGTGAAACATTCTTCAGCTTTTCTTTTCAAATACCATATTCTATGAATGCATATAATAAGGAAGATGAAAAATAATTTTAAAGACTATTACACATCCTGCTGATATCAATGTAATATGAGACAATTGCTCTGTTTATGATTCTTTTTCACTTTCTGCACATAAGTGTAAAAATAAACCTTTCATATTTTAGTCCTATTAGTTTCATTCCTTTTTTGTTTTGTTTAAAGATCTTAAGTATGCCAACATCATCACAAATTCTTAAGGCTTTTGAACATATCCCCTTCGTGTTGCATTGTATCATGTCCGGTTTAACTCTTCACTGCCTCTTCCAGGAATGAAAAAATTCTCTTTTGAGAAGAATGCAAATGTGTGTAAAACACCATTTTTCTGTTAAATCATGAATTTCAGGTTCACTACTGGGAATAAATTGTATCAAATAAATCCACTTTTTGCAACAACTTTCTGAAACAGTTTCTTTGAAGTGATCCATTTTGAGTAAAATGTGTATATGAGCTGGCAGTAAAAACTACTATATAGATTTGGAATATTCGTCTTAAGAGAACACTAGATGTTAAAGCAAGTCCAAAACAAACAAGTAACACTGTTTTTCACAGCAAAAGCTTAAATTTTATGTGGTTTACCTCATAAGATCTTTCATGGATTAAAGAGTAAGAACAAGTTTTCTCCATTACAAAATTCTCATTTAATCCTTATCCACACTTAGTTTATCAAATTAAATTGGACAAGATTGATGCAGGGGCTTTTTAAGCCGGACATCATGTGTAAAATCGCTAGACAACAGATTTTAAAGGGTGCCCACCATGACTTGTCACATCATCTTTCCTCAGCCTCAGCTGCCCTTGCATAGTCTTATGCAGGGTCAGGATTCTTCTTGGTGTTACACTATGGACCACTGCAGAGAAACAGAGCTGCGACACAGTCTCCAGCAGAGTTACTTATTACATCCTCAGCCCCCTTCACCTGCCCCAGCCATTCAAAATAACATCACACCATAAAATATTCATGAACAGCCCAGTGCTCCATCGAGGGCCTCGCTTCTGCAGGTGGCTGTTACATCAGTAATTGCCCGATACTTCCCTCCACAGCGTAAAATTGTTTTCATTATGTGTCATGCACACAGAGCCAAGCAAATCCCTCTTGAGTGGTTTCCCAAGGGCTAGAGGGAGGTGGTACTTAACTTAAACAGGCGCTTTTGGCTTAGATTAAAAAAAAAGAGAAAGAAAAAGCCAGTGAAAGCTCATCATTAACTCTACTTCTAACTGCAACAAAAAGCAGAAGCTCATGCAAAACTCTCATAAAGATTATCCTAAATGTCTCAGTTACTAGGAAGAGCTTTAGTGGCTTTAGCTGTTCTTATGATACTTAAAGCTGCTTCAGCCAGAGAAGAGAATAACTTTCCACCTGACTGAAGTTCCCATGGTTTGCAGTGCAAGGCGATAAGCAGGTTTCAGCAATAAACTCCTGCATTGTGAGACAATAATGCACAGTCAGGTCCCCCCATTTTGATTCAAGGGTGTCTTTTTCTTTCCCCCCTGTGGTGGACTAATCACAGCTCCACTTTGTTTAATTGCAGCAAAGAGAGAAATGTGTTTAAGAAGTCATTCTGGCCCTCTTTAAATGAATGCTCAAGTTCTTCAAAGACAACAAACAGGATGCATAATAAATAAGATTTAATTTTCAGATCAAAATAGGCAGAGTTAAAGATTTTATTGACTGATGTGGGAGAGAGAGATGCTTCTGAAAAGGGGGAGGAAAAAAAAGGAAGCAACAAGTGGGATTAAAGTCTTGGGTTTTATGCAGCACAAGCTGGTTTTGCATGGTGGGAGGATCAGTACAGGAATAAAATCTTTCCAGAATTAGTGGTCGGTAGCCTGCCGGGCACTTTGCTTCTGATAAAAATGCTTGTAAAACTATGTCAACCCCTTGATAATTGACACAGATGCACCCACTATGGTTTTCAAACTAAGACCTAGAAAGCCTTGGGCACGATGTATTGTAAATTATGGCTCGAGGTCATGAACTCCGGAGTGGTTGTTGGGGGGGAGAGGGTGGGACAGAAAAGTGTTTATCAATCAAAAGTTTTCTTTCTGAGTTTGACATGACTAAGCTACAGCCCAAGTGATTGGGAGAGAAAACCCCTTAATTCATTATTTTTAAAACTATGTTGTTCTTTTTTTGATGTCCTTCCACTCTGAGATAATTGTCTCTCCTTAAAGGCAGGCATACATATACCAGTGAAAAATAAGAAGCATCATGACAAATTTCTCCACTAATTTTCTTTTCTTTTTGGGAAAAAAAAAAAGTTTAAAAACCCACAATTTATTGATTATGGTCTGTAAAACATATATTGAAATCATTTTAAATTTGCTTCAAGTTACTTACTAAGGTCTCATATAGGAAGGAGCACACACTACCTAATTTGATACATGCCAATTAATACTTATAACATCTATCTGTACTCTGATTTCTGTGGAATGAGTCTTCCAGGCTGATGTAGAATTCTGTCAGAAGAGAAGTAAATGTATTTTTCCTTAACTTGCAGTGGTAAAATACTATGGCCATGGTTTGGTGCACTTTCATTGCTAAAAGTCAAAATTGCTGGTGACCATGAGCTGTGAGGTCTCATAATTTTGAGCAGGAACTCGGTGTGCATGAAATGACCGTCAGGAACATCTGCTGTGGGCTTTTTTTCCCCCTGTGTTAAATCGGATATGTGAGGTTATCTGGGATACTGAAAAGCTATACTCAGAAAGTATTTATTTTTTTTTTTTTATAATGAATGATGGAGTTCTTTTTGCTTCTGGAAACTATAGGCCTTTTCTGAATACAGCAAATGACTGTTTCAAAATGAAAACCACTATGTGTTTGAATGTAGTATTATGCCTAGTTGCTTTTTGAGTGAAAGGCGGCTTTAAAAAGTTAGGTATATCATTGCCAAAAAGGGCTACATAGTATTGTCAGCATTTTGAGAAGGAATAGGTCCTTTTTTTCCTGAAACTCCATTCTGGACAGCTGTTAGTGACTTACCAAACTTTTCATATGGATATGTATGTTAATGACAGGCAATGAACTGGAGATGAAGAGACCCAAACACAGACCGATCTCTTCAGTGCACATCAAAAGCCTTTACAAAAGGAGCAGTAAAAGAGGCAGTGATGGTGGAGCCTTCACTTTTGTACACTGAATTAGTTCTGCAAGCAATGAAACTGATCTTTTCTCCTTGCCAGAAAAGTCTGGTGATTTTTGTGAGTGCTCATTAGCACAAGAGGCATTTGTGAAGATAATTGACTGACGCTGATACTGCTGGCTGTCACAACAGTGCCAGCAGTGTATGTGCGTTTTAATAGTTGTATTTTTTCCCCTTTCTTAGATATAATGCTTTCTGAAAGATACTGGCTCTCTAAAGCTCTACAAGCCCATGCAAAGCAGGGAGTTTAAAGAACTCCTGCTCGGGGAATCTTTCCGCCTGCCCTGCTATCTGTCTGCTCGCAGGGTACGTGGGATAGGTAAAGGGGGCTATGGGGGCAGAGATGATGCAAATGTGAACAGCTAAGAGTCCCATAACCTTCCCATAAGGGAAAATATTTGAGCCTCACCTTATAGGAAAGTGTTACTGTCAAAAAAAAAAAAAAAAAAGAAAAAAAAGGCTGAAAAATTAAACAAACCAGATTCACAACCAGGAGGAAACAAGCCACGCAATGCTGGACTCAAAGCAGACAAAGAGACCCATGGGGGTAAAGCAGGTTGGTTGTTGGAGAGTGTGCTTAGCCTTGTACAATGCAGTCATCCCACAGAACCCAACCATACACATGCACGATCCGTGCGCTGAAAAATGCATCCCTTGTGTAAGGTCAGACACATTCCAGAAATCTCCACTTTCAGAATTATTCAATGCCTGAGACTCTCTTTTTAACACAGGTAAATCAGCAGAGGTAAATTGTTGTATGACTGATAACATCTCTCAGCATCAGCAGCACAACTTCATGGTATTGAGACAGTGTAAACAGAAACTGAATTTGGCCTGTTACCTCGTGTGTGTTCAGAATGAGTTATGATCAGCAGTGCAAGCACTTATTTTTATTTGGTGTTTCTGATTTTAAAAAACAAACAAAAAACCTAAAAAACATTAATAATTTTTCTGACCTGGTATTTCAGCTACTAGAAAGTTCAGAAGTGATGAAATTAACCCCGCAAAGTGGTGTTTTCAGTAAATCTTCAGACTCTAAAATATTTTGAAAGAGTCACTTAATTTTTCAAACCAGCTTTGTTAAGCGTTTTTAAAATATAAACTCCATGGGCTTTGATTTGAAATATTAGCTACTTTAATATTTTGAATCTCAATGGCCCCAAATGAAAAGTCAAAATCAAAGTAGAAAGTTTTGGATTTCTTAACACAGAGAATTGCATCCCAATGTACTTTAATTCTTTATAATTTTTTTTAACATTTGAAAATTTGGGGCTTTCAGTTTACAATGAGAAACTTGTTTTAAATCCAAAATTCTCACAGTACAGGAAAGTTGGTGTCCACAACTAAAAATAGCTCCCAGGAGTTTATTGATATCAGAAGAAACTGAAAATAAAAAGATAGAAACTGGAACTGCCTTACTTTTTGCATATATAACTCTGTGTTAATGCTTAGCACAAAACAGTAAATTGAAGATCTGATTTATGAGTAAATTAAGTCCCCTGTTTTTCATCTTGAATTTCTATTCAATTTCATTTTCTAAATATATTACACTTTGATATTTCACTAGAATACAAAATCTGATATTTTTGAGTAGAGATTTGAAGGGTAAAGCAGCTGACCGAAAAGTTTTTAAAAAGAAATTTCAACTGTGAGCTCATGACCTGAAATAAATGTTGTGTAATACTGTCACCATTTTACCAAGTAAGATAATGTTACAAAAGACTGTAATCTATATATTCATTAAAGCCTATCAAGAACCTGATTTTGTGTGTGTGTGTGTGTGTGTGTGTGTGTGTGTGTGTGTGTGTGTGTGTCTGGAGTACCCACTGTGGTTTTTCACATGGTTTTCGTGACATATTAGGGAATGCTGTATTGATTGTGAGTAGCAAGAACTATGTAGTTCTTTCTTAGATAGTATCTAATGTGACTGCATCTCTTGATCTGTTATGCAAAACAGAATTGTTTCTTTGATACTAACATTATGAAGTATATTAAAGGCATCTCTGATGTCAGTTAGTCTCTAGTTATGACTTCAGCACTCAGAAATGAAACTTAAAACTTGTTTCAAGTCTATTTTAAACCTTCCTTGAGGAATGTGAGCTACTTATTTCAGTGAGCAATGGTAAAAACTACAATTTTATCTCCAGACCTTCTACAAGTAGGAATTGCCTATTGCCTGGGGGGATTTCTTATTGTGCTGTTTGAAAACATCTGACTGTAATCCTATGTTAGTATCAACTACTGATTCACAAATATCCAGCACATTATTATTAGTCTCCTGAGGATGTCAGGTTGTGGAAAGAGTTGCATGCATGGATTTGAAAGATGACCCTCTAAAAGTGACAAATGGCAAAAAGTATGCAGAGGTTTTAGGTAAGATCGTTAAGGATGAGGGTGTCAGTGCAGCAGTTTGAAATCCATAGTAAATTCAAATGATGTCTCTGTAGATGGTGTATGGGTATTTCCTTTTAAGAAGAGATTTAAATATGATTTTGTGGTAATATTTCAGAAGCATTTTAAAAGAAATAACAGTTGCAACAAGTTAGCACAGAGCACAACCTCATTCTCTGAACTGATGGAATAGATGAAGGTGGAATTTCTGCTGAAGAGATGAGGTTAACTATGTATGTCACAGCGAGAAATTTTATCTACGATGGTAGACTAGTGTTTAGAAAATATTCCATAGTACATTTCAATGCCGTTTTATATCATCAAGCAATACTCTGGGGGCAAAAGTTCCCAGATCTGGGCACTACTCAAAGGATACTTTACCATGAGTTGTGTCTTGCTAGAACTTTTTACTTAAAACACAGGTATCAGGCCAGTAGTCTGTGCAAAACAGTCTTATGGCTTTGTACTTTGTTTAAACATGCAAAAGACAAATGAAATAACAGACATCCTGACAGAAAACAGCATGGGGAGAATTTTGCTTTCCACACAATTCTTTTTAAATAGTCTCTATTTTCTTCAGCATCAAGTGACATTTAATGTCATCTTTCTAAGCCTCATGACTAAAAATCCATTAACATCCCCTGTTTAAAAAAAGGCATAGAAGCCCAATTTGAGTTCTGATTACCCCTGAAAATTTGACATGTCAGCATTTCATAAAACATTATTTTCTTGACTTGTTATATTTAAGGAAATGCCATGCTCCAAATAGCAGTCAGTAGGAGAGAAACAGAGCTGGGAAAGGGATAGCAGGATGTGTAAGAAGTCAGTCAGCCAACTCAATAACTAAGGTAGTATTCCTGTTGAAAAGGTAGCCAAGGCTTTCCTCCTCTTTCTGTTTCTATCAGGGAGTTTGTTAACATGGCAATTACAACTTACAGAAGTGACCAACCCTTCCACAACTCCTCCTAACGTGCGTATTCCTGCCTCAACAACCCAGCCAGAAGTTAGGCAGACTTTAATTTTCATGACTCCTGCCTCACTTCTAGCCATGTATTGATCATCCTAAACTGTCATTGATCTGGTGGCAGCACATACCACAGCAATTTTTATTTGCCTTCGCCAAATTATGCAAATCTAGTGCTATCTTCAATATGTTAGCTTCCAATATCCATTAATGGTCTTGGCATAGCTTCTAAGGAGAGATCTCACCCATCCCATAATCATGCTCTCATACAATACTGCAGCACAGCTGGGAAAATGCCCATCACCCAAACCCTTTATTTGGGGTGTGCCCGAGTGACCCTTGTTATTCCTGCCAGTGAGCTGGACAGTCACCCTTTTCCTCTCTTCCCTCTCTTGCTGCAGAGCAGTGACAGTAATCTGTGCTGTAATCCAAACACTTTGCAGGCATGAGGTGAAATACAAGGGAGAGGCATCTGAAGATAGACCTCAGAAGGGTGAGGGGTCAGGTAGCAAACAGCTGGGCACTCACCTGCTGCAAAGTAACAACTTCCCATGCAAAGAGCTGAATAGTGGAGTAGAGAAGGAAATAAAGTCTGAGCCTCTGAGGCATGCAGCCATTTGGATCTGGAATTATGTAGTTGGGGAAATTCATACCTCAGAGCTGGAATTCCAAGTTAATTGCTGCTTCATATGTGTTACATTCATACATTATCCTCACAAAGTAAGAACATGCAAAAAAGGAAGTCTAAGATTCTGACACAGTGATTTTCCTTGGGTTTTTCCATAACTGCATTCCAGATTATATCATTTTCATGAGATATATAACATAAAATATTGGTAAGTAATTTCAAAGGGATGTCTTTTTCATATTATTTGAATATTTTACCAATGCAATATTCTGTGTTGTTCACAGCATGTGAAGTGAAGGCGAAGATAACATGTTTGCACTATTAGGTAGTATCATCACCTTACTGGATATTTCTAGGGTAATGTTCTTAGGGATGTGACATATTGGTACTGAGGACCTGGAAGCGGAACATTTGTTCTGCAAGTGAAGCCTTCTGTGACACATTCCCTGTGTGAGAAGCTACAGGTGGAACAAAAGGTCCATCATCATTTTTTGAATATTGACAAAAGGAACTTTGGTTTCTTACATAGGAAGTTAATTTTGTAATAATATATCTAGTATAAGACTAAAAAACCAAGTTGTATCTCTGTAAATACTGGATGGCAGTTTTATTTCAAATTTACTGTTAATGGGTCAGCACGAGACAGTTACTTGGCAGTCAGAATCACCAATACTAGAAAGTGCAGTCTATGATTTTCTTTCAAACAGGGTTATAGAATCTTCTGGTCTTCTTTTTATATTCTACTTGGGGACAGCTCTGACCCATCTGAAACGTGATCTATATTACAGATGATATTTGCCCTTAAAGAGAAATCTCAGGGCTCAACAAGACAGCTTATTTAACCAAGATGAGATACAGCGCACACATTAGACTTTGAAAGACCCTGGGAGAAGTTGATGCAGGAAGATTATAAATACATAGCTGGCATCTGACTGTGGCCTAGTAAAGGAACTTTGTTCATTTCAAGCTGCATAACAAATTTCTTGCATGGCACCAAAGCATCCCCTGAAGGTCTGTCATATAAACATAGACACTGTCTCACTCCACTTAATGAATGAATATGATAAGAACAAAGTTTGAAAAGGAATAGCCACAAGTAGATGACTCCTTGTGTAGGATTTCTTTTCTCTATATTCTGGCATGTATTGGTGAGAGCTGTGTCTGGAGGTTTGCAATTACCACCAGATCTCCTTTATGTGCAAAGCGTTCTGCATTTTTCTATTTTCAAAATTAGCCAAGAGGCCCGTGTTTGTTACAAAGAATGTCTTTCTTTGCATGAAATATTTCACAAATACCATTTATTGCTATGTTCTCGATTCTTTGCAGGGTTTCAAGACTATGATTTAATATCTTAGATTGTCTAAACAAAGCCCTACTTAAAATTTGCTCAGGTTTGCTTAGAAACCCAGAAACCCTGTAATTATAGGGAGAATTTGAAGGAGAAAGCAGTTTCATTAACACCAGAAACTACTGTTTATGCCCATGAACTGTGCAAAGCTGCAGTTTCAGAAATCCTGCTGAAATAATCCTTCAGTGTACTCAGTAAGCCAAAATTGTAAAGAAGCAGTACCTCCATGTGACCTCAAGGACTGGACCCATTGCTTTTGCATGTGATAGTGTCCAACCCCATATTAGTTGATTTACAGTGCCTGGAGTACAGCTGATGCAGCACACCCTCCTCATTGCTGTTGTCTCTCTCCAGCAAAAGTGAAAGGATGTCAGAGCTCCTGCTGGTGCCATGAGGTGTCATTGGGGGCTCAACCTGTAGATGCAGGGCTGTGTGCATGGCCTTCAGTTTGTATTTGTCTAACCTATGGTTTTATTTCTATTAGGGATATAACTTTCCCATCTAACCACAAATGTACCCTCTTTGGCGCTGGCCCTTTTTGCCAAGTACTGTAATTAGGGATATGCTTTCTCTGCTGTGCTGTGTGGGGTTTTTATAGTGCCTTTGAAGGGTGCCAAATTGAGAGTCATGGGTCTTTGGGTCCTCTCTTTACCCACAGAGCCATTTCAGCCTTTTGGGCTCTGAGGAAGCATTATTTGCACACATTTAACTTCAGTGAGGCCAGTAGCCGTGCATGGCAGCTAATGTTGGGGAGAAACAATGAGCTGAATTCTGTACTGTTTGTTTATTTGTGTTTGTGTTCATATCAAAGATGAGGAAAGTGCAACTTCATTAAATTAAATTAAATTTTATAACAATCAAATGATTTAGGTAATAAAGGGGGGCAAAGAAAGAAAATGTTCCATTTTAATAGCTATAACCTGTAAGCAATGCTTTATCTTGCCGCTGCTGTTGTAAGGACTAGTAATTGCAGCCGTCTAGACACAGGAACAGATGCAAAGTAGAGCTTTATTATATCAGACATTTGCCCTACTACGATACAGTCTAATTGCCCAGAAAATATATTTCTACATGAATTATTTGTAATTTGATTTGAACTAGACCAACTGTTGTATTTTGCTGAACTTTATCAGGTGATAAAATGGAGCACTAAATTTCAAAACAGTTTCTCTTATCAATCTTTTTAGAGAAAAAGATTAATTAATTGAAACTTAAAATGGCATGTGGTTCTCTAGCAAGTAAAATAGTTTTTTTTTCTTGTTAATTAATTTTTTGTGATTTCATTCACCTGTGTGGTTCAAAAAGAAAAGCAATATTAACACTAATTTGTGATTTAGGATGTTATGTCTACTAGTGTTGCATGAAAATACTTTAAAGTGCAAGTTTAAATTCTGATTAGTGATGCTGTCATTGTGAGAGATGTGAGGACTTCAGTTTGGTTATCTGAAAATGTTGATAATTTAAAACAAATTGGTTTTTTTCTTCCCAGTTGATTTTTTTTTTCCTTTTGAGAGTATTAGTACAAAATCTCAATTTTTTTTTAATAAAACCTGGTAAACGTTCTGTGTATTTCAAGACAGTCTGAATCATAATTCTACTGAAAAAGGGTAATCAATGTGAAATAAAGGTAAATCTTTGGCTGCTCAGGTCCACGGTTTAAAAAAAAATTAGATTTTTTTTGCTATGCATTTCTGTTCATTTTGCAGCTGATATTCATACGTTTGTCTTATCTCTTTTCACATTTTAAGAAGAATTTAGGAAACGCAGGGGAATCTCTCAATGGCTTTTGCATAAAATGATAATAGTAACTTGCTTCCTCCTTCTTCCCATCCCCCCAAAATAGAGCATACTACTGAAATTATTTAAATTGACTGAGCCTTTTAAGCAAGTAAACACATTTTAACTAGTTTTTTTTCCCAATCCTTCCATTCATGCCTACTATAGAAATTAGCCTTCACTCTTCCTTCACTTACACATGGATACACACACTTGCATGGACACAAGAAAAATTTCTTTTCTCCTGTCAGCATTCCTACCCAACAATAGTTAGATTAGTGGAAATGAGGGCCTCCGCAGAGAAAGGACATTCAGCTACAGAAGGCTCCCTGCAGGAACAGCTGGTAGGGGTTAATGGCTGCTGAACCTCACAGCCAGGGCCTATTCTCTATTGTGTGTTCAACTCCTGGGAAGGAGGGAGACTTGTGACAGCTTCTGGGGTGCATGGGATCAGAGGTACAGCAGCTAGGTCAGAGAGGTAGTGTTCGGGGGGAAAAGGCTAGCCGGGAATTGCAATAAAAATGAACTCTGCGGCGGGGACAGCCGAGCCTTGAAATCTGCAAAAATTGGGCGCAAATTGCCACGGGGAAACAGTAAAGGACTATTCAGTAACATGGCTTCTAACCTTTTAACAACTGCGATATGAATTAAAAGAACAATTGGAGGGAGATGGGGGATGAATAATTCATATCTGAAAGTGGATGAAATCCAAGTCCGAGCTAAACATGCGCCGCTAATGTATGTTATTTACGTTTGTACTCTAACCCCTCGGAGTTCAGCTCTCCGGATGGTGGTGCGAGCGCCGTGGCCGCGGTACCGCTCACACCGGGCAGGAGTGATCACTCAGTGTTCAGCATGCTTAAGCTTAAATAGAGAGTGATTAATAAGTGCATGTTTCCCCTCAGTGTAGGTGTGTCTGCCACACCACCACAGCTGGCGTGTGGAAGGAGTCCTCCTCAAAGGACTGGCAGGGGATGCGCTGGAAGGTCAGGTCTGGTTGGGGACTGGGCTCCCCTTCTGCCCGCCTGTGTCCGGCACACACCAGGAAAACAAACTCCAGCTGCCAACAAAGCTGGGAAGAAACACCTTGATGGGCTGAAATAATCGCCTCTGGGAAAGCACCAGGATGTTTCTGTCACCCCTGCCCCTCCTTGCTTTGGGATAGTTTGGCAGGATGCTGTGGTTTTAAAGGGAGCTTAGAGGGAGCTGTATTTCCCTTCTGAGAGTGGATTCCTCTTCATATAGTATCTGAAAAGTTCCCAAAGTAAATAAATACTTTTTAATAGCAAAAAAGTATTAGACTGACCAATTCTGTGTGGAAACCTGCTTTCCTTTCACCTACTATGGCAGCAACCTCTTTATTTGTTTTGCTGCTCTTTTGGTATGGGAATTCCTGACACATTAAATATTGAGAGTTGTTGGGAATGTTATACTTGTGAACTGTAGCTTAAGGAAAAGAATAGCAAGTTTGCTGGTAATGCCGATCTTTTGCTCTAAATCTACTGATTCCCTGTTCTCATTATGCTTCTAAATGAGATATGCAGGTCTTGGGAGACATCAGTATATATCTCACCCAGTGCAGTTTGGGTGAAAAAGTTCAGCTGTGATTATCATTCCTTAGTTTTGTTTGTTTGATGTCAAACTTTTTAAGCCACGTAAATCATTTTGCCTTATGGTTAGTTCTTTGTTTCCTATGTGTAAGTTTGTTTGAAGAAAAAAAGAGAGAGCAAGGGAAAAAAAACATTCCATTGAGATCCTCACCTGTAGCAGAAGCATGAAAGATACTGTCAATGAGCTCCCAGTGAGTGCTTTGGAAGCGATACAGATGCAATAAACTCATTAAAGTTCTTTTATTTGGATCATAATGGCTCAAGGAAAGCATATGAGCCAGAGCCTGAGGGCTTTTAAGAATATTTAAGATGCACTGAAGTGTGTCGTGCCTCAGTACACCTTGACACAGTATTGCAGACCCAGAACGAGGATTGACAAGTACAGGTAAAAATAACAACAGAGACATAACAGAACAATAACAGAAATGCCTCCCTGAAGTACTGACACTGACAGCTTGATAGAATAAGCAAAAATATCACCAAAATGACTTGCAGGCGGGAATAAATGAGGCTTCCAAGCACTCGTGAGAGAGTGCTCAGAACATTTCTCCTGCTTTACATTGTGGCTACTGAAACGCTGAGTGTGACTTATCCAGAGGCAGGCAGCAAAGCAGAGCACCTGCCACCACAGCCCTTAGTCATGCTTTCTGCTGGGCTCAGCAGGTGTCCCTGGAACACAAAACCCCTTCTCTGCATATTCTGGTATATCCTCTGTCCAAATGAAGGCTCTGAGTCTACAAACAACCCTGTGCATGAGCAGATTTCAACGTGCACCTAAGTGCTTTTTTGGATCCTTACTCCCGAAGGTGAATATTCACATTTAGAGAATGTGCTCATCTTCATGCTAAAGGCTGGTGCTTGGACTGGTGGAAGCATAGGTCTGCACTGAAATGTCTGTGCTACGGATGCCTGAATTGTTTGAAAACAGTGAGAATGACAAATCTGGAAAGTAAAATAGACAAATAGGCTCACCTGGGCTAAGACTTCTGAATGCGTGAATTCAGTTCATAGACAATTTCGCACACTAACTATAAACATCCAAAAGCAAGACTGGCTTGATATAAATATAGCTTAGAATAGTAGACTTAGCAGGTGTGTTTTGAATAAGTTGCATTCAAATTCTCATTTGTTTTAATAAATCAGAAAGTAAGAATGAGGGAGTTTGTTGACCTCTTGGCTATTCATATTGTCAGCATAAAGATGAAAGGGGTATGAAATCAAGAACTCAGGAGGGATTTATTTTGATAACAGACTCTCACACTAAGGGTTTGTTACATTTGGTAAACTCTTAATCTCCCCAAAGTGCAGCAATTGCTTCCAATAGTTTGTTGACACATTTTTTTAAGATACAGATAAATCAATTTTGTGAAACAAATTTGAGAATGCTGTTTACAAAACCATGGTGCTATTTGTAAAGCTTCTAGTTCAAACATTATGTGTGATATCCTCTGCAGGATGTGCTATTGAAAGGGTTAAGCTTTTCTGACTTTCAGATACAATGAAATTATGACAGGAAGAAAATTGTGCCATTTTAGCATGAAAATGCTTGTACAAATACTGTCGTTCCTTCCTTCTTACTTTCTTTATAATGCCTCAACGATAGCTAAGATGACAGACATTTGACAGGTATCTGTAAGCATACAACCCAGGCAGCTCATTAAAGTTTTTCTTTCTATGCATCAGCTTTCACAAAGGCAAAAACCCATTAGCATTGACTATTTTGCAGATTAGAAGAATTAAGGGCTTCAAACGTTGGCTTATACCAAGCAATGTCATTTGTGAAGTGATGTTTGCTTTATTATTTCCCTTTCTCTCCCTCTGAAACCAGACTGACATGACTTTAGCTCAACGTAGGGCGTAATGTGCAAACCAAAGGACTGGCTCACCGATGAAAAGAAACACATTCCCTTTTATACATGACTGGAATGGCAAAAAGGGGAGACTTTACATGTACTATTTAGGCTCATTAGAGCACTGATTATGATAGTTCTCTGGTGTAATCTTTAATCGACTTTGACACTAGATTTGCCCCGTTACAAATCCTGTCATGCAAATTAAGTCATTTGTGTTGTTTGATATGGAAAGATCTGCTATGAAATGAAAGATTAGTTCACAGATGAGGCACCAGAGACTGTTGCCCTTGTGCACCGTGCAACTGATTACAAGGATGAGAGCATCCATTTTTATACTGCTGTTAACATTTAGGAAAGAAGATTAAATTATCGTAGTTTATTTCCTTCTTCCTGCATGCAGTTATTTTAAATAAGATTTCATAACCCTTATTTTAATGGTATGCAAAACTGGCAAAGCTGGCTAAATGCAATGCCACCATTTTAAAAAAGGGGAACATATTTTTGGAGGCAATGTGAATGATGCAATGGGCATTTTTTTTGTATGCCCTTGAATGAGATATTGGATTTTGTTCCTTTTTTTTATTAGTAATCAGATGGCAGAAATTTTGCCACCATGTACAAACCAGCAATGAAAAATTACTGTAAATTTTCATGTGCTAAAAATCTACCCTTTTGGCTCACAATGTATAGGATGCATTTTAATATTGTTGTTTTTATTTTCTATGGAGTATTTGTATCTTTCATTAATTGTATGGGCTTGATAGGAAAGGTCTACTTAAAGAATGAGGAGTTTTTCTACTTAGAAACATAGCTTAAGAAGAAAATGTTGCTCCTAGGCCCACTAAATATACATTTAAGTAAAATTTATACTGCCGATGAATGAGCCAGAGCTGGTTTAAAATTTTAGGATCTCTCAGGCCCAAGTCACAGTGATGGCTGGCACAGTGCAGTTCATATACCTGGCCATGATTCAGGCAGGCAATCCCTTCTTGGTGACAAAGAATATCAAAATCTTTATAGGAATCATTTGTTCTGTACTCTTGAACCAGAGTGTTTGATCTGCTTGAGGAATTTGAGATGCTTAGTTACTTTTAACACCTCCCTCTTTAAAAAAAATTTTAAAAATAGCATTTTATGCAGACCACTTAATTTCTCGGAGAGGGTGGGAAGCATGGGTATCTGCATAAGTTCAGACTGATATAGCCAGAATCTAAACAAACCAAAATAGATGACAAGATATTCATCATTTTCCATTTTCATTAAGCATTGTCAGCAAAGAAACAGCTGTGCAATATTTTTGTATGCTGCTCTAGCAGTATGGGATGGACACAGAATGTGCCTAACACCATGGTTGGGGATGGAACTCCAGAAATTAGTAAGTACCACTGCTATATATTCTTTAAGGCAACGGATTATTAAGAACCTCCAATTAAATGTGCTTTCATCTTGTCCTAACCATTTTTTCTACCTCTCCTTTATAATCTATTTACTTAGTCCTTTTTAAAACTATATGTTAAAAGAAATTACCACTACATTTGGTCACTGTGTGAGTATTTTATATAATCTGAGTGTCCCCTATTGTTTGGATGAACATGAATGCTGCAGTTACCTGAAATCTCTTAAATGACCATGGCACAAGCTGGAACAATCTTTGGAAAATTTATTTCATTTTGGATAACTTAAAAGGAATTTTAACCTTTATTTCCCACTTGATTATTCCAAGATACTGTGTGTTCATTTATTTACAAATCAGCAGTGCTAGATATTTCTGGAATACTGAAAAAAGCTCTAACTACTGAACAATGATTCCTAGGAACCTTAAGGAGGAACCCACATAATACACTGCTGTAAAAACTTTACAGGTGTTACAAATTTCAGACCACCACTTGAATAAGTAACTGAATATTTTACTTCATCAGTAATTTAAGAATGAAATACCTTAAATCTATAAAAGATATATTTATTTTTATATGGTATGTTTAATCTACAGGGATATCTTTGTCCCTTTAGTTTCAGGTGACAGTCTTGAAGCATGTAAAAAGTAAATCGCAAGGATTCATCTGAAAATCCTAGTTTTAGTATAAATTATTTATTTCTTTATTTCAATCAATTTATCTCTTTATTTCAATGAAATAATAAAATCCATTAAAATTCATGTTTCTAATATGTTATATTAAAAAAAAGAAATCTATAAATCTTTATGTGTAAAGTGTGATGGTAGAGCTTAAAAATGAGGATTACCAAGCATTACAGGATTCAGTTAACATTTGATAAGTGCAAACAGTGTCTACATGTACTGTAATATTACTGTAAAATTTTTCTATTGGTATAAAATAGGTTTGGACATGCTTTCATAAAGATGTATACTCTAAGTGTGCATGCTTTCACAAAGCAATCCTTGCAATTCAAAGGCATTAGATACCTATCAACATATTTTAAGTATTAGATCTCTCCCTTAGTCGTGTTTGAGAGCAGTGTGTTTTCTTCTATAAGACAAAATACCACAGTAGTTATACAAAGGATTCAAATGTGTCATATACTTCTCCCCAGGCTCATTTGCCCTCACTGTTTGATGCTTCCTGCATTACAGTAATAGAGTCCATAAAATGTAATAAGAAAAAATGTACTTTAATTAGCCAAGTCATGCTATGAATAAACTCTGATATAAATCACTTCTCTTTATTTGCATGCATGAGTAGTGTATAGTGACAATTTATATTAAGTTTATTGAAGTGTCTTAAGGTGCTTTTAAAGTATGTGTAAGTACAGGCCTGGTCAGAAGAAACCTTGCAATGCTAAAATATTCGACTCTTGCACTGGCTGGATAGATATAAATATTAAAGAGAAGACCGCTAGCATACAAGGCTTTTTTAAACCCCACGGCAGAAATCAGAGTACATTAGTTAGACCTATTAAACTGTGTAGTAGTTCTCTGAGAAAAATGCTGGAACCTCTATCAATTAAGTCTATTTAGAAACAGTTTGCTTTAAATGGATTTTCCAGGTAGTGGAGTAGGTTAGGTCATTTAGTAATTTTTTTTTCCTTCTGTGAGTGTTACAAGTCTCTTAATGGCATCCTAGGTATTACAGCCCATTTTTTAAAAAATTTATTCAGACCCTAAAGGACATAGTGATTTTCAAAGGCATCAAAACTGTTTAGGTGGTTAATTCCATTAGTATCTAGATAAGTCTTTGTGATGGCAAAGTGTCTTTTACTTGTTTATGTGCATTTGGATGTGTGACACGTCCAGGACACCACTAACCCTTTGTGCGGGCAGGTAACCAAGGTCTGTATAATTCTCAAAAGGCGTTTTGCTGTGTTGGTATGAGTAAGAGGTCACATGCAAGCTTTTGGCTTGACCCACTCTGAACAAGCTGCCATGCCCAGCGCACCAAATGAGATCTCAGCTGCAACTCATTTAATGATCTTAATTTTTGTCTGCCGTCATGGAAGTATCTTGACTGGTTCATCCTATGATTTTACCTGCATTACACTTGGCAACTCTTGACTTTCCTGAAAATGCTGTGTCCTCCTCTTAAACAGCCATTGTCACCTGCACAGCAACATCTTTAATAGGCCACAAGTGCACACTGCACTGTTGAATTTGGCCCACTTTTTCAGCCCATCTTTTTGCATGGTTTCTGCATTATCCACATATGTATCCTATGCCCTAAGCAAACCCAACAGCACTTTGTTTTGTGTCAGTGTTTCAAAAGAGAACATAAAAAAATTCCATCCCATGATCCCTATCCTAAGAGTGAGAACTGACTTGGAGGAGCTCATTGTTAATATCCTCCCAACATGTACCTTCCCTTCTAGCACTACTCCCTGTGTCTTCCTTGTAACCAGATCGTGAAACATGCAAAGAACATTCCCCTTTCCTGGAAAGGTGGTAGCCTAAAATGTAAAGTTCACAGGTTATTCTAGTACCATGTACATATAATAAACCTGTGCTGCAATGTATCCAGTTTCCTTTCACCTTAACAGTGTAATTAAAATTTCCCCCCAGTTTGCACTCAAGCACCTTATATACTCACTTCAGAATAAGGGGAGCAGATCTCCATGTTCTCTTCCTCATCAAATGAAAGCTCCTGGTAGTATGATTTCTCTTGAAACCTGACAGGTTTCTTAAAACTCTTATTTCTTAATTGATGCTCAACTGATGGGCACTTCTGGAATGAAAGTTACTCTATTCCACCTTTTTCCTTTATTTCTCATCTTCTCAAGCAACAGAAACTGAAATGCTTGGATTTCCATATCAGTCACAGTTACAATGTGAATTCTGTTGTCTCTGGTTTTACGGCCACTTTCTACCTTGTGTTTGTGCAGGCTGAGAAGTAGAGATGCAGCAGATAAGCAGAGTAAAGGGCCATGAGTGCACACTTGTTCTGCAACTGGTCTCTAAATTGTAAGGGTTTTCTTATTATATTAAAAAAGAGGAGGGCTAGTATAGAGAAGAGAACAAGGGGAGCATATGGTTATCTACTTGTCTTCTAACTTTTTGCCCTCTGTCTCTGGAATGCAATTAAGAATCAGTGTCTTGAAGTTGTTTTGAGTGCAACAGGTATATTACACTTGGAATTAGAAAGATTTTTTGTATTATGGCAAAATTGGCAGGAATACATGACTATATTTTCCATCACACAGACTTATAAAGGCACCACAAGAATACTTTGTAGAAGTTAGGCAGTCTAAAACTCAGTAATTGATGGGAACAATCTATTTGTTCAAATCACAAACCACTGTCTGCTGTGGATAAGTAGAAAATAGTTCAGCTCCCAGAAAAAAACATGGAGACCTATGATTTTGCTATTCAACTCTTGTCCGCAGGGGATAATGAAAACACTGCAGCCTTAGGTTGACTTACCAATCCCTCCATCTGCTTCCCTTTCCCCTTTTTTCTCCACATTTCCATAAATAAGGAGGTTTTCACATAAGACCTGTAACATTCCCACTGAGACCACATCAAAAATGTTTGGTATATTAACCAGTAGAATTCCAGCCTTCTGTCTGTAACTCAGAAATTGATACATTTAGATTAACCATAGTGAGCCTCTGAACAAAGTTTCAAGTAAAGTTTCACATGAAGTACTCAGGAGTAAAATACTGACTATAAATATTGAGCACAGTAGGAATTTAAAAACTGAAAGGACAAAACTGCCTTTACACTGACTTGCCAACCCTACAGCAAATTAGTGGGAACAGATGGGAAACACACAAAATATTCTGTATCAATCTGATTATGTTTTCTATAACTAAAGGTTCTCCACATATTTAAGATGTAAAGCATACATAGTAAAAAAAAATTAAGACCTCTAGCTTTGTGTATGCAAATATAAATCATAATCCAAACAGCACGCAAATTTTGGCTTAAAAGTTCAGAAAATTATGTCCCTCCCCAAAGGGAGTCCTCACAAGTAATACATCTGAGCTTAAAACAAAATACCAAAACACTAGATTCCCAAATATGAAGTATTTTAAAACATCTCATTTATTATTGCTAAAGATTATAATAATTATGGGTTATCAAGGTGGAAGTGTGCCACTGAATTGACAATGATTACTCGAATTAATAAAACACAAGAATGTATTTGACTATTGGAACATCTGTGTAACTCCTATTATCAGAGCTGCATGCACAAAGTACAGCAAGGTGAAGGCTGCTTTGTTTATACATAGATCTTAAAGAGCAGAAGTGGTACAAAAATGCACTAAGAAATAGAAAAACAGGGTGTACTGAAATGCCATGGAAAAGTGTGGCCCATGAGGGCTTCAGAAACCATAGGCACAATGATATTTCAGTGCTTCTCTGGTCAGTGTGAGATATTCTACTCAATGTGGCAGAAGGCAGGCTTATTCCCAGCTGGACCCACCTTCCACCTTCTCTTCATGTAGAGCACAGCAGGGTTTCCTGCTTTCATAAACATCATTCACTTCAAAAGACACTTATGTGGCTTCTATATGAGGCAATTCAAGAAGTGGCTGCTCTATGAGTTACTGAAACCACTTGATTTAAGACAAGAATTTTACACCTAAGTATAACAGATAATAAATACATAGGGCAGATGTGACATCTTTTATTTAGAGTCACATTTTTGTGTAAGTGAAAAGAATGACGCCTAGAGGAGAGAGTCTTACTCCTGGAATATCAACAAAGGGGATCAGAATATATTTGTTTTAGGGAAATGGGTTATCATTTAAGATGATAATCTTTGACTGTTTGGGAGCAGAGCTGGTAAAAAGTGGCCTCATTAAGACTGGACCCGAAAAGCAGAATGGTTCTGTCTAGGATCTGCCCCTTAAAGGAAACTATTGGGTCAGTTTCAGCTCTGTTGATTTGAATGTGAACAATACTTGCAAACTCATGGCAACCTAGATTAGACATTCCCATTCGGTCCCACTGCTGTCTGTACTAAGATTGAAAGGAAGTCAGTATTCTGATGGATTAGATATAGGTTTGATGAGGATCAGAGACAAATGGCAATACAGGACTACGTAGATATTCAAATCAATCAGTAAACAATGGCTGTATTTAAAGTCTTGCGCCCTGTGTGCACAAAGTTATAGGAAAGGAAGCAGGCAAAGCTGAAAGTGTGGAAAAGAGAAAGTGCATGTCCAAACACAAATGTGTAAATACGCTTGATACTTAAACAGAAATGTAACAGTCTAAAAAGATGACAGATAACATAGATGAAACCTTCATGAAATATTGGAATGGATGTGATGTCTGCTGGTGAGTCAAGCTACGATTTCTTATGAGATGAAGGCACAGTCTCTCATATAATGTTAAAAGTCTAAGCCTGAAATGATTTGCACACAAAATAGATGGCAAATGAATCCCTAGACTGTGAGATCCACAACAGAGTATTCAAGAGTAATCAAGAGTATTATGTTTTATGCTGTTTAATTTTCATACAAGGAGCTGAATTCCACTAATATCAAGGTCTGTTTTCTCCTTTCTAGGACATTCATTGGATCATCTTGTCTTTTGAGTATGAAACACTTTCTTTGAGTATATGGTGACTTAAAATGTGTAATTCTAATGCTGAAATATCAGAACTTTTGAGTGATTACTGGTGTGCCCATAAAACTTTAATCAGCATTCCATTTACTTTATGTCATCTTGTTAAAAAACACTTTTTGCCATTCTGAAAAAATTCTGATGCCCAGTATAGGGAAAATTAGTTATTTCAGTTGTGATATCAAAAAAGCAGTTTATTACCAAGTAGGAATTTCTTACTTGTATTTTACTTAAGTTGTCAAAGACACTTCACAGTGATTAACTTTTCAGTTATAATTAGGCATAGCAGTTGGAATATTTTTAGTATTACACTGATCGTTCCATAACTCTGAATATGCTCACCTATAGATAATGTTATGCATTTCTCATATACACTGAACAGATAGCTATGGGTAGACGTACACATTGATACACCTAAGCATTTTTAACAACAAATATAAGCATTCTTTTTAGAAATTGTGGAATCACTTATGATGCAGCTTTCTACTTTGTCCACTCTACTTTATATTGAAAGTAGATAAAAGTACTGTGAAATGGTGGTAGATGACAAAATCAAACTCCCTGATACCATACAGAGCAGGAGACAGAGAACAGTGTTTGAGGGCAAGGTAGCATACACACACTGTCAAACATGACAAAAACTCGTGTCTGAGGCTTACCAGCCTGTAACTAGTTCACCTTGAGTAAGGATGAGACGGAATTTTCTTCCTGTCAGTTTGTGCTGCCTTTTTGTCATCTCTGTCCTCATTAGAGATTTCAAGGTTTTGTTCTCGTGATGTTTACTTAGGAAGAAATAATGCTCATTTCAACTGCAATGCTATTTTTTTGTCAGGAATCTTAGAACTGCTGAACTGATAGTTACTTTTATCATTGTAAGCAATTAATGAAAATATGTATTTTATGAAAAAAACATAAGTAATTTTCCATAGAATTATGATTTTTGCACATTATATGCAATACAGAACAAAATCTTTCCACATAACATATTTGCATTAGACATTACAAATATATATTATGAAAAAGGACTTGAGAGGAGGGCGTAATGAGGTAAACACCAAATACACACAGCTGATGTGGGTGTACATTATTAAGAGATTAATTAAAGTTTGGACAGGGAACAGATCTTTACAAGTCACTCCTTTCCTGCAAGTACAGTGTTTTGAGAACTGCTGCTAAGTCTCCTAGGAAACCAATGCTATTTGTGACTGTTTAGTGGTGGAAAACTAATTTTTACCTTCTCTTCTAAGACTGACAAGTCATGACAGCTCTTAGAAGTCTGCAAATCGATTATTAGTCAAGCCTTGCTGTATTTTTAGTTACCTTTTTTGTGTACCTAGACTGAATCACTGAACTACACTACAGATCAGAGGTGGAAAAGTCAGTCGTGATCTGAAAAAAATGGTACAAATCAAATTTTCACAACAATGCTTATAACATAGTTGTATTATATTGAAAAATTGTACCTCCTGTTTAAGTAATTTACTGGTATCCTACACAAATATAAATTTGTTTATACAGACTTTCTTGCAAGGCTGCAAATAGAGTTGTATACAAATACACACCTCGAGGATGGACTGAGGACTTATCAGACAGCTGCTATCAGGTAGACTCTTACCCTCACTGCCAACCTTGGAAAAACAAAAATCTTTATTCTTAAATCAGATGCTGACAGCAAGAGCCAGACCTTTAGCAAGATATTTTATTTATGCCATATAGTGGACTGCTATGGGTTCTTTCTTTTCCCATGTTTCTCTGCCAGCAAAAGGAAGATGATGACAACCCTGAGTTTTCAAAGGCAGAGTTGGTTGTTTTCCCACATGACAGCAGATGTAAGGTCAGAGCATGAAATGCCTGTACCAGCTGACACCACAGCTAACACGCCTTGCCTCACAACGTGACTCCAGCATCAGCTGAAGGCTGCTGTCCATGGAGCTGTACAAGGCAATCCCACAAGGAGGTCTCCACAGAATATCCCCTTAGCATCTGGTGAGAGGGGCTGTTGATCACAAGCAGTGTCCCTGTGTTTCATGGCACAGAATGGGCTTTTGCTCCATTAATTTGTTAAGTGTTTTTTCAGAAACATGAAAAGCTTTACCATGTTCAAGATATAATTCAGAGACTGAAAGAGGACTTGCCATGTAGTTCAGGAGAGGCAGGGATATGTAAGAATTTGGAATTAGCTTCTCAGTTTAACAGGAGACACAAGCATGATGACGAAGTGGTGGCAGAGGATGATAGGGATTTCAATTTGCATGTCTGTCATAAACTGCATAAAATTGGAAGACAGACGTGGGGAAGAAGGAAGTGACAGAAGCTACAGGTCTATTGAGAAAAGAGGCAACATTACAAGTAATGGAGATATGGGAAACTATACAGTTTACTCGGGGGTAAAGTCCCTTCTAACTTCCTTCTGTATAACCTGAGAACGGAAAAAAATCTTTCTTTCTCTTTCCTCCTTCCTTCCTTCCTTCCTTCCTTCCTTCCTTCCTTCCTTCCTTCCTTCCTTCCTTCCTTCCTTCCTTCCTTCCTTCCTTCCTTCCTTCCTTCCTTCCTTCCTTCCTTCCTTCCTTCCTTTTTTTATAACACACTTTGGATTTTATATTTGAGACAGTGGTAATTTAATCTTTCTCAATCCTGGCAAGTGCATAAAGTGATATTCCTTGAAACTTATTTTTACTTTTTTTCTTACGTAAGTGGGAAAGCTCAAGTATATTTTCAAGCCTGGTCAGATATTCATAATTATGTCCCATAAAAAACTTTCAAATAAAACAATAAAAATTCAGTGTTATTTACCCAATTTTCTGGTTTTATCAATGATAACTGCTTTACATTTTTTCAAAATTGTGCTCAGGTTGCATTCCAAAATCTTTAAAATCCAAACACATTTCAGTATACTTGAGTTCCTAACACTTGCAACTTTCTGGCATGTGTACATGTGTTGACAGTAACTAGGTGGAGTTCTAGTGATAAAATTCTGGGGAAAAAAACAGTTTTACTTAAATCTCCAGGGCATCAAAGAGCAAAGAGAGAGCCTCTGTCCACTCAGGGTTTGGCTCATCCCCTCCCTTCTCGATTGCCCTCCCTCACTGCTCACACCATTCCCTCAGGGCTCCTTTTAAACAGTTTTTTAATCATCGAGTCCAGAAGACAAACATTGTTAATTGATTTGAAAGCTGATGACAGAAAGCTGGACCTAGAGTGACCTGGTTCAGTAGGTTTTGAAATAATCAAATGCCAAGTGAGTCTGAGAGTGAAATGCTATGAAAGAGATTGTGGTGGAGGGATGTGACTCCGTGTGTCTGTCTGAATGTTCAGACTGTAGACATTGCAGGCACCTTTTCTGCTGATGCCTTCTTTGGCACCAGCTGCCTCATCTGGTTGAGCTCTTAGAAAAATAAACCCTTGGCTGAGCTCCCAGGGACTGCTGGGGATGCCTGAATCTACCAAAGCACTGTATTCCAAGTGGGATAAGATACCCTGGCCTAGAAGTAATCCTAAAAATGATCCCCAGAAGCTGTACTGAATGATATGTATGGTAGATTTATATACACAACTACGTGAAGACGTGAAAGAAATTACATCCAAAGTCTCAATAAAACCAGTGGCAAATGTTAGATTTTTCCCCACACCATACCTAGAAATCTAGGTCTTGGCTCTGAGGCTTACTCAATCATTTCAATTCCTGCTTGTGCTGACTGTCATGAGTTATCCCAGCCATAAGTTCAGTCTGTTGACTTTCGTGTAAACACTTTAGTGAATATAGCCAGTAGCACTAGATGTTCTTAATGGCACTGCTATCCACAGAGTTATTTCCACCACAAAAGATGTCAAAAAGCCTTATTAAGTCATCTAGTTCTGCCTCTGTGTTTCCTCTCTGTCTTAGTGTGTCCATCAACGCTGATGCAATGCAGTGTGGGCTGTAGTGTCAGAAGTAATGCAGCAATTCAAGTATTCTGTTCTTCTGGGGGTGTTGATGAAAAATCCACGTTAGTGCCTCAGTCTTGTGACAATGAAGGAGTCTCAATGCAGCAGCCATTCTGTCCTTTTTTATTCTTACTTATTTTTATAAAAAACATTTTTCTAGTATTTGCTTTGACAAAATATTTTGGCTACTTGAAAAAAAGTAGCAAGGAACAGGATGAAGGTGAATGTAACCTTTTCAATCCTTCTGGGGAGAATGAAACCTTGCTTCTTGTTAGTCATTATTGGCCTTGAATCTGATACAACTTTCTTGGACTTGTTAGGTGATGAGGAATCTTCCAGTTTGCAAGTTATTGGAAAGTCATTTCTGGATTCTGAATGCCTTAGCATGAATTACCCTCTGAGAGCACACATTTGTGCTAAAGGGCCAAAGAATGCAGTGTCAAGAAGTTAAAAAATGAAATCAGGTTGATATAACGTCTCCACTCATTAAGGTACAACACATTGGTTATTGCAAAAGTTTTGTTCTCTAAATTTTCAGCTCTGTAGGAGAAAGAAAACAAAGAAGAGCCTAATTATTTTTCTGTTTATGTGTACTACAAATACCTTTCCGAAGTAAAGACTTTTTTCAAAACCATAACAAAAAATTCCAAATTAGTATCTTGTATTCCTTTTCAAAATCATATTCTTTGTCTTTATAACTGCCTTATAAGCCTAAGTTTTCTCACCTTTCTGATTCACCCTGACCTGATCTGAATCATTTCATGGTTATGCCTGCAAAGTTTTTTCAGAGCACAGAACTGCTGTCCTGCTCTGTAACATTGAAGCAGATCTTGCTGGATGTGTTTTCAAACATTCCTGGTTTTAGATCCAAAGGTACAGTTCCAAGTGCAGATCCATAGGTGCAGTTGGGGAAGAATATTATTTAGAAATATTGCTTCTGCAGCCAGGTAGATCTTTTTTGTCATGTGTTTGTCAACCTTATTTTGGAAGCTACAAACTCCACTACTTATCCACTTATCAGGCCCTTATCCCCTTCTAGGGGACAGACATGTAGCCGCTTTCACATCTTTATTCTGATTCCCAGACTTCCAGTGTGCTGCTTGTAAAACATCCTTGTTTTCACTTGCCTGACGTCCCCTTACATACACTAACTCCCCTCCTTCCTCCCACGTCTCAACAATCATCAACTACTGAGGCATCCAGCATACCTTTTTGTGACTATTTTCTTCCTACACTTCATTCAGACATAGCCAGAAAGATCACAAGCAGAAAGCTTGTAAAGTGATTAAACTCATTTTCTTCGTTTGCTGTGGCGCCAGCTTTCTAGGTCCTTTAGAGAAACTAGCTCAGTCATGCGGCAGGTTGAGCCTGAGATTCCTGGTGCAGATCATTATGCTCCCATAAATTATCTCATATGTACCTGAGCCAGGGTTTGAACCAGACATTGAGAGGAGAGGTTTCTAACTTTTGCTATTTACTTTTCTTTGCTGTCCTGCACTACTTTGCTCTTGCCTGTAGAATGGAGAACAAATCCATTTTTTGAATAGCTGATTCTGTTTATTTCCACTGTCTTTGAAAGGTATTCTGTTTTTCAACCAAAATTGTCTTAAATAAAATTTGCGCAGTAGCTTAATCTCGTAAAGAGAAGGAAAAA
This sequence comes from Acanthornis magna, assembly GCA_036785705.1. Taxonomy (NCBI): domain Eukaryota; kingdom Metazoa; phylum Chordata; class Aves; order Passeriformes; family Acanthizidae; genus Acanthornis; species Acanthornis magna. Next base: position 25,480,784 of record JAWUZG010000028.1, read on the forward strand.
GATGTTTTCCAGTTTTAATTATTAATTAAATTAATTGCAATCTACTTTAATAGAAAATTAAAGTGGCCATACAAGGTAGTATTTACTTCTGATGAGCTTATGCCTGTGTGAGTGTATAATTTATTGGCAACTGTCACTGGAAATGATCACTGCAACAGAAAAAAATCCTTGGATAAACTTTCTATTGATATATTTGGTAGGCAAGTTTTAAACTGCATTCTTTGATAAATTTGTCATGTTATCCAACTGAAAATCTTAATGAAATTAATGCTAGAAGAATTAATAATAATATATGGTTATGTTATACAATGTGCTAAAAACTTACACAGTAGTGTGGATATACATCAGTATATCTACTACACAGTAGTAGATATACATCAAGTTATTTCTGGATTTTCTAAAAAAAACCCCAAAAACAAACAAAAACCCCAGAACTTTAAAAAAAAACCAAAAAAACAGATTAAAAAAGCAATTTTGAACACTAGGCCATTTTAACATATTCCAGTTTCCAATTTTCCAAAAACAAGTTTCCCAGCTTTCAGGGAAAACAGATTTTTCCCAGGAATCTTGGAGTTCAGGTCATAGTTTTGGTCCAGCCAAACTTTTGGGTTATTTTGGTTTCTAAACATTTTCAATCCATTTTTTTTTAAAGAATGTTGAAAAAGGTTTTCCACATAAATGAAACAAATGAACAAAGGAGAACAAAGTGACTACAGTAATTCTAATGCCCTTGCAAGGTCACCAGCATTACTACAAGCAGGTTCAAAAGTGTCCGTACCATCCATGTGTAAATTAGTATTATCCATGGAGATTAAAAATACGTCAAGATGGAGTCAGCTCCCTGGGGGAGGTGCAGTTGACATGACCTTATACCTTCCATATGGATATGGGATCTCCTAATTGTCCTGGAAACACACAGGTATTTCAGGCCACAGTTGCTGCAGAGAAGTGAACTGGGCAAGCTGGGGAACACTGCTGAAGGATGTGCTGTTCTCACTGGCAGGGGGGAGGGCAGAATATCTGATCTGAGAAACAGATCTGAACCCAGAATGAATCTGGGGTCCATTTGTAAAAACAAGAAATTGAGCTCAATATAGCTTCATAAACTGCAAGTGCAATAGCATAACAGCAAAGGGTTGATGGCCTATAATGCTTTGTCAGAAGATTTTCCTCTCAGAATTGTCAGAGTTGTTGTCTGTAGAGAAATAAGTGCCCTTTAGGACATGGTTCAAGTACAGGAGTAGTTTAGTCTGTCTTGCATCTGAGAGGACAGAGGAATTTATCAAGAAAATCACAAAGGTTTTTACGACTGACTGAAATTCAAATCCTAGAATTGAAGGTGGAAAGTTGATGTTTTGACTCATGCAAAAAAAGAAGGGAGAGGTTTCTGCTGCATTTTAGAGCTCTGAGTTTTCTTTCATATAAACCAACATTAGCCTTGTTTTTCTAAAAACAACATGCCTCACTGTCATTTCAGCCTGGGATTATCCATGTGTCCTGGAGACAGGCAGACACCTGGGAGACAATTTCAATGAGCAGAACATTCTCTAGTTGCAGGAGGTATTTATTACGCCAAATCATTGTTTCTCACTTCATTTCACATAATCATAACTTCTGTGGCATTTCCTTCTTTGACCTTCAGTATAGATCAGAGGACACAGCTGAAATCAAACACACTGTTTATGTGGGCTTGGCCCCTTCCAATTAAAGGATCTTTTTTTTTGCAGATCTCCCCAGTCTTTATTCCTTCAGGACTTCACTATTGCCATTCCTTAAGTTTCAGTGGCCAATTTAACACTTTAGTTTTCCTGAGTAGAATACATTCCTTTTTCACAGATGTTAACAGAAAATTCTCTGAAAGTCATTATGTGTGGAAAATACTGCAGTAACATTCTCTTTTGCACAGGTGCATGGCAGATATTTTATTTCCCTTAGGCAGGAAATAAAAAAAACAGCTGAGTATTGCAATGCTGAATTTTTTAAAAGGTAATAACCCAGAAAAATTATTCAAAATTGATTGCATCATACTTCTAAAAACAGCAAAAAAGGTTTTGTCTCTACAGAAACAACAGTTAAGAGTAGTATGCTTTGCCGAGTTATTTTGTTTTCTCTATATTTCACGCTTCTCATACCATTTTTGGGCTTCTGTCTCTTACAATCATCACTATTCTTATTTTTCTGATGTAATTTCTTCTTTCCCAAATCCAAAATGATCAGCTCTGACTGCAAAGAGTTGATTTGCCTGTTTTCACATCCTAGGTAAGAGCTTGCTCACTTTGTCTGGGAAAGATGCTTGCAATATTTTGTAGCTTGTACAGGACTCAATAATTAAAGTGACTCTTTGGGCTTAAACCCAGTACCATAGCACACGTGCTCTAGACAGAAGTTATACTTCATTCTGGAGTAAAATTAAGCCAGATCCTGACCTTGAGCCTATAGTTTGTAAAGACCTCTAAATGCTGAGTTTGTGCACATTTAACCCCACCATAACAGTTGTAGGGTCACAGGAAGGTGACAGATGTTATCACACACTTCCTACTGTAGATGATTAATTACAAAGAGAGATCTTTGCATAGAATATATTTGAAAATTTCAGCCAAGGTTCTTGGCAGACCTACAGGAGCATCTTTGTTGATTCAAGCCAGCTAGTGCCTGTTGTGTTTATCACAGATTTCCTTACAGAAGATAACCATCCAGGCTGATAAAAGCAATGAAATTTCAGTACAACACAACACTGGAAATTTGGATCACAAATAAACAAATATTGCCATCAATATTCCTGGCATTATATAGCTGCTATTAATATCAGGCTTACATATTGTAATTTTATTTCTTAAACCACACAGATAGTGCTTAGATGTATGGATTTATTATCACATTTGGCATATATTATTTATAGCATAAGAAAGGTGAAACATCTTGCAGCATGCATGTAAAGATTAGGATTTATTGTCCAGGAATCCTTGAACAATTTTATCAAAAGCCCATTTCTAGGTGGTGTTTTTCTGCAATAAATCATAGAGCAGAAATCTATCAGTGGTCACCAGTAGGAGATAAATGAGAGCAGAGGAAAGAGGGTCATCACAGAATTTTTTTTCTGTATCATGACCTGTCATTGGCAGAAATCCATTTATTATCGTACACAACTGATTTTTTTCTCTCACTCACTGGGTTTGCAGTTCTGGGCATTGTTATCAAAAACAAAATTAAAAACTTTGCAGAATGTAAGCTTTCAGGAATCATGAAAACAGAGTTAACTTAAAGACCACAGGTGCAAAGACTAGCCCTACTTTTACTCCCCTGCCTCCCTCCCACCCTCCACTTCTCTCTTCTGCACCCTCTACATAAGAATAAACTGTTTTGAAATTTTCATTAGGGAGATAGGAGAGGATGAGGGACAGGATCATAAACCTGATGCCATGGCAGTACATACAGAATCCATAGATATACACAACTCAATCACTTGGTAAGTGCAGGAAGGAGGCAAAATCTGTATTGCCCTATCAGAAGTGGGAGAATTCTTCTTGTTCCATTAACCCCAATTAAAATTCTCCAAGAACCTTTCTAAGTTTTTTAATAAAATGAAATTACATTTTCTCTTTAAAGTAGGGGAAAGGGGGGGAAGAGAAATAAGGAGGAGGGCTGAAGTGTGACCTTTTTTGCAAGTTGAAATTTGTCGAGGTAGGAAGGAGCAATATCATCTCATGTATCTCAATAAATGTCATCACACAGATTTCTATCAGGTCCTCAAGTACGATCCACACATGCTACAGGTAGCTGATGTGGGATTTGGTTAGGTAATGGAGCCTTCATCCAGATCAAAATTATGCTCATAGCAGTCATGTTTCCGGGAAATTAGAGAAGAGTACATAGGTGAAATTTTTATAATACAACAGCAAAAGTTTTAAGACCAATTGACAACTGGAGAGATTTATGTATACTTCCCTTGTACGAGTAGTGTACCACTGGGTCCACACTAACTAAGATACCCAGATGGTGCTCCTTCTGGAAAACCTTGATTATTTCCGCCTTAACAGCTCAGGATATTATCACAGTGCAAGTTTTATATGATTCTTCATTTCTCTGATCTATTTATCTTTGGGACGTGTGCCACGTCCAAATGCAGGGTCTACATTGGCCTTTGAAAAGAAATGGAATAGTGGACTAATGGCCATTCGTTTGTGCAAATTCAGCTGCTCCTTATCAACAGAGACAAGGGTGGGACTATGTAAACTTGATAAAACCAGCTATGTAAGTTTATGTCACTGCTGGGAAGACCTGCTGTGAGTCACCAGACTATGATCTCTCCTTCCCAGCACTGGACTGTCAGTTCTGCACTACAGGGAGTGAGGTGCCATCCTTGTGGAACACACTCTCATTGCCAGATGCAACTGTGTGCTGCCCCAAAGCAAGGCTCTTTCTGCTGCTGAAGTATGGCATGTATAACTAAGTAATCCACACTTTTAAAATCAATCTTTCTATCTTTTTATCTTTCTTTCTTTCTATCTTTCTTTCTTTCTTTCTTTCTTTCTTTCTTTCTTTTCTACTAAAATACTGGTTACTGAAGTAATTTGCCAAATGGCTAGTAACTATGGCAATTATTCTTCAATAATCTTATCACAAGAAAATTCAAGATCTTATAACAATGTATAGTTTATTAGGTTAATATTGTATATTTAATTAATTTATTATATTATATAACATTATTATAAATTCTATAGACTGTAAAATATTTGTATATTATTATTTTCTTAATTTAAAGGTTGGGCTTGATGATCAAAGGTTGGACTCGATAATCTCAGAGGTCTTTTCTAACCTAATTGATTCTGTGATTCTATAATATATGGGGAGGAAAAAAAGAGGAAAGGCTTGAAGTAAGCAACTCAGATTGATGACAGGAAAGATATTCAAAAGCCAATCAGAAGAAATCTTTATTCTGTTGTAGCTATTACAGAGATGTTACAACTTTCAAATAAGTTTTAGCTGTAAATATATTTTACATAAAATACAAGCAAATGATTTTTGTATAAAAATTACACTTTCCCATTTGCTCTATGTGATCAGTTATAATCCCACATGAAGGCTCAATTTCAACTGACTCCAACACATGTGCAGATATTGGATCTTCATGGATTAAATTTTAATAACTTCTAAATCTTTCAAACTCTTCTTCAGATACTGTAGGTTTAGCTAACTTTTCTTGTTGCTTGTATAAGTCTTTCACAACAAAGACATTTACTCAAAGTAGAAAAATTGTAATAAAAATTAATAAATTTAATTAATAAATTAATTGTACTATTAATTAATAAAATTAATTAATTTAATTAATTTAATTATTTTTTTTAAAAATAAGGAAAAGTTACCTAAAGTATTAAGATACTACTAAAATATTAAGATACCACAAGAATCTCTTCTTTTTCATTTCATCTTGACTTCATTGTTTATGTTCAGCATGCAAGGTAAACATGTTCAGAACTCTATTAAAATTTGAGTTGTACTTCAGAAAAGTTTTAAAAATCCCCTCTTTTTTTTCAGATATAAGATCGTTACCTCTCTTTTTATTTTGCTGATGTAATTTTCAACTAATGGGAAGATTTTATTCCTTGGAATCATAATAGCTACAGATATGAACAATAATTTATGGCTACCACATTAAATTAATTGCTCACTATAGTAACTCACATTTCAACTTTACAGTAAAGTCAACTAAATAGCTTAACCTACATGCAAAGCAAGACCCTCTAAACTGCTACTAATATTTTTAAGCCATTAATATGCTCAATATTGCACGTATTATATTAAAATATAATCTTATGCCTATAAACTAGGAAAGGAAAAAGACATGCTATAGAGCAAATTACAAATTTTTAAGTTGTTAAGGCTTGAATTGATCTTAGATGTATTAATTTCTTCTTCACTAAGCAGCAAAATAAGCAGTAGTTTACACTCTGCAGTCTAGGTCTTTTGGGAAAAGACAGTTTGTATCTTTCTTTTTAGTATTTTGGTTGAAACCTTTAATTATAACCAATTGAATCTCCTTAAAGATTAGGGGGCCCACATAGACAGACTGTGCATACCCAGTCATTATCTAGAGCTCAACCCGAGATTAATGTGGGTGAATTTTCTATGATATCATGCACTTTTACCTATTATCAAAATTTAATATATATGCCACATAACCTTTCATTTTAATATTTATGCTGGTTTTAAGTATCTTTTTCTTATAAATGCTACAATGAAATCATCCCTTAAGGCAAATTTTGTTCCACTGGCTGCAAGTTGGTTGCAGTAGAATTGGGGATTTTATTAATCAGGAGAAAGACATGTCTGTGATTATAAGACTTTGAGAGTCACAGGAATTATGGGTATTGCAAAACAATTGCATGAAATCAGTTTAGCAGGGCCTCACAGAAACCCCAGCATGGATGTCACTGAGAGTGGAGCAGGGATGCACTCGGTGGATAAAACTTTCACACATATTCATCAAAATGTGGATCACACTTTGATACCAAACCAACACCATCTGCACAGAAATGGTGAGACCTTTCTGCCTGCTCTGTGTTGGACATGGAGGAGCAGCAGAAGAGTGGAAAGGAACAGAGAAGGTAAATAAGAGGCAGCAGCTCCTTACATTGGCACTGTAAGAGGCCTCAGCTGCCCCACCATTGTCTGCCTGGAGCTCACACAGGGAAAGAAGGGGTGAAGAGGTACTTCCTGCAGAGCAAATATTCCATGCTCCTGGACAAGGATGAGATGGCAGAGAGCTTCCCTCTTCCCTCCATTTCTGTAGGCAAACCCTGTGGTAAAAGCAGCTTCCCAGCCTTAGTCTAGGGTAACACTTTTGTCTTCCCTTTCCATTTTATCCTCTGAGCTTGTGTGTACTCACTTCATAAATAATTTTGGCATACATGAAGGACTGAAGAAAGCACATCTGTGTTTTGGAGGTTAACTCTATCAGGTTGATAAGTCAGCTAAGTCAAAGAAATTCCTTGGCTTCTTTTGTATCACAGCCACAGAAATTTGCTCAAAGGGAAGATGTCTCATATATCACCCCAGTAAGACCATGTTGGACCAGTTTTACTCAGCCTCCTTCACACGAGAAAGATTTTGTGGTACTTATCCCTCTTATGGCGTGAGTGCTTAAAGCATCTGCAAGATTTACACAAGGAGTGAATGTAGTCCGGGGGTTTTAGGGCTCATGTGAAAAATTTAAAAATTAGTTGTGAACTGGAAAACTGTTTGTCCTTCAGACATCTGGGACTTGTATATGAACCCTCTGCAGTAAAACAACCTGATGTGGATGTTTTACTGAGTAGCAAGTGCAAGGAAGTTTGTGTGGCTTCACCCCCTTTCATTTATGCATCCATAGGATCCCAAATTTGAGAATTACCTTGCCTTTTGCTATTCACAAGCACCAAATTCTCCTGGGAGAATGTAAGCCCAAATTATTATTTTCCCTTCAGTGTCTATTCCTGAGACACCATGAGCAAGTTGGGAAGAATGCAGGATATCCAATTCACTTTATTTTTCAAGAAGCCTTACAAAAGTGTTTAGGTCACAGCATTTTAAATGGGACAACAAAGATGGAAATGTGAGTTTTAGCAAAAAAATGTGAGAAACGTAAATTATTTTCCATTTTTAAGTTTTATTTTTCCTTAAAAATGAAAGGAAAGATGACTGGAATGGACAAAATGCAATAGTGAAGATCAGAACATACTCTGGAAAGCTTAATGTAATTGTTTAGTCCTTTCCTATAGCAGCATAAAAAAAAAAACAACAAAAAACCCCCAAAACACCAATTAAAAAAAAAAAAAAAAAAAAAAAAAAAAAAAAAAAAAAACAACCACCAACCCACCCACAAAAAAAAAGGGGGGGGGGGGGGACGGGACAGAAACTTTCCAAGTCAAATTCCTCACAATACCCACTGTTCTAAGTTTGTTATATTTTGCTGTGAAGGCTTCCCCAGTTCTCTTGGCACTTCAGCAATAATTTAGTGGAGCACATCTTTAAACATTTCTCCCTTGAAATAGCTCACAAGGCTTGCAGATAGAATTTGTATAGTGAGGGGTAAAAAGATCCATTTGCTAAAAAACATAACAAGGAATCTTCAGGAAAAAAGACGATAGGATTTTAATTTTAACGTACGATCTTGTGAAAGAAAAAATGATAACTCTCTTAATGACCCAGGCCAACACAGGAGGGTACTAAACTCCCCTCTAACCCACACTGGAAGCACTAAGGCAGAATCATTGCCATGATTTATTATATGGAAAAAATATTTTTTGTGACTTTTACTGTTACGGTGCAAGAGATCAGAATGAATATCCGTGGTTAATCTATTTCTCAAAACTCCCTATCTCAGTTCCAGAGAAACACAGTGGTGGTGTCTCGTGTTTCCAGCATTTAGGGATCTAATTGGGATATTGTTCTGTACACGCTGTTAGACAGTGTAGTGACAAGATGAATCTCAGCCAACACTGGCTGCCAGCCAGCACATACCTTGCACAAACAAAGTGCAGGGCAATTAAAGTGGAAGTGCCAAAGGAGCCCTGCTGAGAGAGAGCACAAAAATAGCCATCCAGGAAAGCACTTGGAAAATATATTTCTTTGGCTTATTGGAGGACTATTGTTCCATTCATTTATTTCTTTCCCTTGGTGTCTTTCCCTGAAGTGAATCTATTCTCCCTTCTGGAGTATTTTCACTCTTTAGAGAAGTTTGGGAATGCCTTGGTGAGGAGGGGATTTTTTCTAGCAGGGCAGAGGAGACAGGATTTCTATTATGTGAATTGAGGCAAGGGGATATTAGAGAGAAAGAGCTTTGGGAAGTGTGTTATGAAATGGAGCTCTTTATAAAATACGTGGATTGGGTGCGCTATATACATATCATGTGCTGCAGAAATATAGAGCCATCATTCTGTACACAGCTATGTATAAATATTGAAACAAGGCCTGTAATTCCACTCATCAAAATGAAAGCCCTTAAGGAGTCAGATGTTCCCCCCACTCCCTGCTCTGCAAACATGTCTGCATTACTAAACTGAATTCACAATCACCTTATTAGTAATTTGTGCAACCTGTGTTGAATATCTAGTATCCTAAATGCTCCACAAATAATTCCAGCAGTGCATTTTGTGACATTCAGTGACAAAACCTAACAGAGCCGAAACAGTTATTACTTGGAAGCCTGTTTGTTAATAGATGGGTAAAAGACTATTGGAGAGGGAAGGGGAAAGCGGGCTGCAGAATGAGCTACTGGGGATAAAGGATACATAAATGTACCAGCACTACTTTCATCCTCATTCCCAAACAAAGCAACTGATCATAATACACATTTTTCTTTTCCTTCAGATCTGCTCCATTGCTCTTGTGCAGCAGGTGTGTACTTGCAAAGATCAAAACAATGGGCTTCACTGAGTTTCTTCTTACCCCGGATAGTCTTGTTGATGGGTATGGTGGGGTTTTTTTCCTCTCAGAATATATTTCTCTAATGAAGATTTTATATTTACAAGGTAATTTTTATTTCCCATGTAGTTTACAGAGCACATTTTTTCAATAATTTTGTTGTTTGTGGGCAGATTTACTTATCGTCTCTCTAACAGCAGCAGAAGGAGTCAGAAATAAGCTCCTAAGCATATGGACAACTATGGATGTATTTATTAATCTGATCTTCTCTAAAGATAACATCCAAATTCTTTCCTAAAATGCATTTCTTTACATTGTGTCTATGTCAGGTCAGAAGCAGCAGATACATGCTTTCTAACTTAGATTTGTTTTGAAAAACAATTATTTATTCTGCAGGAAGGAAAGGTTATATTGCAGAGGTCAGACTTTTATCATTTTCTTTTTATGGAGCAAGCCTTTGGGATATTGTAATGGTATGTCAGCTAAGCACCTAGATGGCTCTACAAGGTCAAACAGAGTTACAATCGGCATATTTTATGTATGTATCTTGCAAGCGTTGTCCCAGTACACTCCAACCCCACCAATAAACCATTTTATTGCTTTACAATAACGCAGCTTTGTGTTTCCCAGGATTTTCCCCCCCTTTGAATCAATGTTAAATTCATACAAATGTCAATAACAAAAATGTACCAAGTTTTCCTGGGGTCACTTAATGACATTGTTAGGATTCTTAATGTAGCTACTAGGTGAAAGAGCTGCCAGTACTGCATAAAGAATGAGTTGTTCTACTCCTGCCACAGCCTCAGCTGATTTACAACCACTTTGTGTTTGATGTTGGACAGGATAATTTCATCAGTCTCCAGCCCTTGTGATCATGTCCCAAAATGACTAGTCAGGTGAAGCCCTAGCCAAAGATTGCTTGTCACCTGTAGGAAGTAGCTGTCTGCTGTGAGTAGTCTTTACTCATAAATGTAATCATCAGTTAGCTATTCATTGAGCTACACTTCATGGTCTAGATGTAGTAGTGAGGATAATATACAAACACCTCACAGGGAAAATGCTTTGAAACAACAGATGTGTCCATTAAAAAACTTGGGTTTTTACAAGGGGACAGCATCTTAAACGGAAGTAACTGGCTTCCAAGTTCATCTCTGAAGGTTACTTCAGAAAACCTGTCAAAACCTCTCCCCATCTCCAAGTGATTCACTGAAGCAAATGGCCTGTAGTTAAAACAATGATGACTTAAAAGTCCAACACCAGCATTGTTGTGGTGATTTAAGGCAGCCAGAGTAGGATAGGTATAAACCTTTGGTGCACTATTGTTTTGAAAGAATATGCAACATTGCGATAGAGTTATCTGAGAGAACAATATGATAATGCAGCCACATTTCTGGTGGGGCAAATTCTTATTTATTTTAGTTACATTCCTTGAAATTGTGGAGGTTGTGTCTATTTATACTACAAGTGATACATTTCCATCACATCTAAACATATAATTTGGAATGAAGTAACTAATGCTCATCCATTTTTTGCTATTCAGTTGGGCTTAACCTGACATTTGTTCTCCTATTTATTTAAATAAAAATCTTGTTTCAGAAGAAGTGAAGCTAGTAAGAATTCTGCAAAAGCATTATAAAATTGCCCAAAAGAAAAACCGTGCTGTTATTAGGCCAATGCCGCTGTAAATGATAAATTAAAAAGGCAACATGAAGAGGCTGAAAAGTGGTGACAGCTACAATGAGTACATTTTCTCTTTTCTCAGTGTGAGATCACAGTGCAGGAATATATGAACTTTGAATCCCTTTGTGAAATTTGTGCTCATTTTAGCTGTCAGTGCTGCAGGTGATGAACACTCGCAACCTGTTGTTTCTACTTTGTGCTTTTAAGAATGCAAGGGGTAAGCTCTAGTAACAAAGGAGTAAATATTCTGGTACATATAATCACATAGCTAATGGGGAGTTCTGGATAAAAATTTCAGTGTATTTTGGAATTTATCCAGAAGCTTGTGAGATTAAGGTCAGGCAGATATTTAATTTTTAAAATCATAGCTGGAAAAAAAGCGTGATATTTGATATGTTTTAGTTATATCTATTTTGTCAGAATTCTTTCAAGGTCTGAATACACACTATTTTTCCTCCTGAGGTTTGTTCCTCAAGGTCTGTTCTCCCTATTCATTTCACTAAAAAAATTACAGATACAGTGCCTTAAAAAAATTTAAGCAACTCAAAATGCAGAAGGAAATGGATATTGACTTCTAGTCTGTCTTACCAAGAAGAAAGAGGTCTTTTGCAAATTTTGGATCTATAATATATGTGAAACTTTAGATTTTGAAATCAGAGGATGTGCAGACGACATCTGGTGTGAGATTTTTTTATTTACTTCTATTTTTTCTTGAATAAAGAAGGATTGAAATCAATAGATGCACAGAATAACAATTCAATATTTCTTCCACAGAACAGTTTTCCAAACTGTATTCTGTTAGTACTGCTCTTTATATTAATAATTTTAACATCTCTTTAAAAGGACCTGTATTTTGGAAATGTATATAGGGATGGATTGTCTACTTATTTCTAAAATTCTCTCTTTATTTGATTTTTTGAACACTTAATTTTACTCCCATTGCTCAAGATTTCTGTCCTTTTTCTCGACGCATGGAAGTCCTTGTGGTTTATATCAGCTTTTAACATAATACAGTACTTCTTAGAGAAAAGATCTGTCATACTTTGGCTGCCTTTTAGTCCCTCCATGCTGATGAACACATAACAGAGAGTTACTGTGCAAGAACAAACTTTTTTTTATTATTATTTTGACTTCAAAATTAAAATAAGATGTTATGTATGTTTTAATTACTTATGGAATATTTCCTAGTGGATTTGCATTGCTCTGGTCAGCAGAGGGATGAGTTTATAATATCCAAAAGGGGAAATCCTTCTCAAGGATTTCTCAAGCTATGTGATTTCTCAAGCAGGTAGCTTGCAGTAGACACTCCATGATTGATTCTTCCGTGAGTACTATAGCACCACTAGGCACCATGGTAATAAAGGTGTTATATTTAATGATGTTTTTCCATGTATGACAAAGAAAACAGCCTTTTGCAATTGAGCAGCTCTTTCTAGCACCCAGTGTCATTTGTCTCCTGTAAATTGTGTTCACACACTGATCTGCAGCATGAATATTCCCTGTTTGCCCTTGCAAAGCATTGATTGACACAAGCCATACAGAAATATCAACACCTTCCCTGTACAGAGAGGCAAGGGAAATTATCTAAAAATGAAACACCCAAGGCTTACAGGAATGCAACTCTTTACATCTCTAAAGTAGGCAAAAGTAAAACTTGCCTAAGTTTAAAAAAACCACCAAACCCCTAGGTAATCTGTAACTTTTTGTTACTGTGTGCTGAAATAGTGGGACTGTTATTGTACTGGCAGTGATTATTGTCACTGCCTTTGCAAGCACTGCTGTGGCAGTGTGACCATGGAATGTGGCTCTTTGCCCTGGACACCACGGGAGTCTCCAGAAAGGTGCTGTCCTGCTGCAGCTACCATTGCTGGGACAGAATGGCTTTCTAGAGGAAGCTGTAGCACCTGGATTATAATGGGGAATAACAGCAGCGCATGTTCAACAGCCTGCACAAATCCTGGGGATGAATCTTTTCCAGGAGGAGCATTGAAGTTTTGGGCATCACTGGTGCAACTGAAAAGCCCCCTTCCCTTCCCTTCCCTTCCCTTCCCTTCCCTTCCCTTCCCTTCCCTTCCCTTCCCTTCCCTTCCCTTCCCTTCCCTTCCCACACATGGATTAATTTGTATTTCCATTTAAGATAATGTACAATTACAGCTGTATTTTTGCAATCAGGATTCTTTTTCCAAGCAGACTATTTTTTCTCTGGATTTTCTTTTGGAAACTTGTTTCTTTTCTAATTCTAATATATGGTATTCTATCTCAGTTTTTTCCCCCTTTTTTTCAACCTCTTCTTCACTCTCAGTGGAAAAGATATGATTGCACAGGCAGCAGTGTCTGCCTTTCCAGGTTAATTTCATGTGTGATGCCTACAGGCTTCCTTTGATGTTTCAGATGTTTTATCTTAGATTCTCAGTAAGATGAAGAGCTAATTTTACCCTGGATCTGGAACTTCTGATTTGGCAATATTGTTTTGCTGGATCTTGTGATTTTGTTCTGGATCCAAGAGATAGTTTATTTTTTTTTCTAAATGTTGATTTATGTATTCCCAGGTGAAAGACTGTCATCATGTAAATAATAATGATTATTTCTTTGACTATTCCAAATATCAGACAAAAAAATCACCAGAGAATTACAAAACACAGGGGAAGGAAGACAAGCGGCCACTATAAAGAGCTTAAATGAACTAAGATAAAACACTATTTGCATGTGCCACAGATAAGTACTGGATTCATTATTTTGTGAAATTAATGTTAAGGTAAATGTCATGTAATACAATAGTAGGATTCTTTCTTTTCATTACCAAAATCTTTCTAAGGATAATCTTACTTTTCCTTATTCTTGAATCACAGTACGGTTTCCCTGCAGAAAAGAATATTGAGAAAAAGAGAATTAGTTTTCAATTCTAAATCCTGCAGCAGTAGTAAAACAGCATCAGCAGACTTAGGAGAGCCCTTATTTTATAAGACATTTTGTATTCCTAATTTTTAAATACTTAAAAGATAGACATATTAGTATAAATTAGTCACTCTGGCTTCAGTTTATAGGAATCTATGAAGAGGCACTATAAATCAATACATGGTGATTCACTATATCCTAAAATAGTCCAGATGAATCATCATTTGGAGGCGTGCATTGCTTTTGATAACTATAAAAGTAATGTAACATATTTAGCTCAGTCACAGGCACCTGCCTTTGAGATGGTCAGGTGAGTGTGGCTGAATTCCATCTTTTTGTGCCTGGTGTCTCCACTTCTTCCACATTTCCTGAGTGGAAATGGAGAGCAGTGGATAGGAAACTGAGCACTCCCACGTCAGCCCACGTGCCAAAAGTCTCAGAATCTGTTGCAATACTTCGAGCAGATGAGCAAAAGGCAATGTCTTGTGTCATGTCAAAGGAGAATATGCTCAATTGTCAACCATGACGTGGTTCATAACTTCCCATTCAGTCAGTTTGTGAGTTTAAAACACATTTTACCACTGAGATTTAGAAGTGGCTTGAGTTATTTCAAATGCTGTTAGTATGCAAAGAAATCAACTTGTTTTGAATGTTTGGTGTGATGTTTAAACTGAAAAAAATATGACTGAAATGAAAAAGAGTCTCTTAATGTGTGATATTATACAGCTGATGAAAACATACTGAAAACATTGAAAAAATAATGGCATTAGCTTGTGCAGTGTGAATGTGTCTTTTTGCAGTAAAACCTGCCTAAGAATTTTTATTATTTCTTACAAAGATTTCATAAGAAAGACTTTTAAATGAGTTTACTGTATGTTTGCCTGAGTCTCTTCAGCAGCAGTACAATAAAGCAAGTGTAGGGCTCTGCATAATAATTGTTTAAAATTTCCATGCTACGTGCAGTGCCAACCTTTTTGGCATGCTTTGAGCAGCATAGGGTGTTCTATATAATAAAAAGTTAAAAATGTAAACCCAGAAGTTTTAGAAGTAACAAACATTCAATTTATGATGTAAAAACATGGGTTTTGTGCACGATGTTCATCTGTTTTGCCTCAGTGGGACAGCATGTTGCCTCCTCGTGCCTTCATTCAGATGTGATTTCAGCACTCTTTTATATGCTGATTTGAACCTGTACAAATGTCAGCCTTGAATGCCAACTAATATCACTGAGACTGTTATTAAGATTTTTTCCAGTGCTGTGAAGGGGGTAAGAACACTGGACATAATGTGCTTTCTTGTCCAGGGAAGGCAAAAACAGGGAAAAATTGGAGTCAGGCAGTTGCAGTGGGCCAAAGCTGCATGCATCAAGTAAAGACTATTACAACAACACAACTCTTAAGAACAGATTTTATATTGGCATATGAATGAATTTTTCTGAAAAGTTGTCTCTCAGGATAAGGGTTGAATGAATCGTTTTTTCCCAGGAAAGCAACACATTGTTATTGCAGACACTGCTTTCCAGCTCTCATCATACTGTGATTATAAGCAATTTTCATAGCCATTATGCTGTGTTTCAGGGTGTAAAGACAGTCATTTTTAGGTATTCCCTCTGTGGCAATGTCATTGCCCTGTCCCAGTCTTGAGTTTGCTTTGCCACCGCTTTCTCCTCAAATTCCTTCCACAGCAGAATGAGCAGCCCTTGCTGTCCCCTGCTCTGTGTCTAGAGGAGGAGCAGACAAGGTCAGGAGCAGATTCTTCTCCAGACATCTTCCACTCAGGAAGGGCAGAGCAGCTCTGGTTGTGCTGCTTGGTGCTTCTGTGGGAAGCAGGCAAGGACACTGAACTGGCAGTCAGCAGGCACCTCTACTTCCTTCCTAAAACACTTTAGGAGCCCTAGGTGGTGACTTCAAAGACCATTTATGCACTGCTCAGAGGAATGGATATTTTGTAATACAAAATGAATGGAATTTCAAAGCCTGTAAAGGTCAAAAGCAGCCTCTGGCCAAACAAGAGGAAGAAGCCAATGGGAATTACAGCTCTTCATGAGAGGCCACTTTAACACAAACAGCCCTTGTGAAGTCGCATATGCAAAGAGTTAAACCACAAACCTCCACAGCCTGATGGATGAGAAGTGATCACTCATTCCTAGGACAGGCAGGGACCAGAAATGCTGGGCTGATGCAGTTTCACTTTGCCTGCTGTTATTCTTTAGATTTGGTACTAACCTCTCTTGAGATGGGACTGTGAGCATCCATTTTCATCGCTGCATATGCCAGGTCAGACTCTGCAGGTGTGAAAAGCCCTGTGGTGAAAGTACTTAGTCTCCTTAAATAAGTGCAGGAGATGGTGAGTCTGGGGGAACTAACATAAGAACTTGTTCAGAAGCCTCCCCCTCCTTCACAAAATTAGTCTCTTTGAATTACAGCTAATACTAATTCTATTTTCTGTATGGAGCAGTACAGACCTATGTGATTTTCCAAAGGAATTGATTAAAAAGTACCCTGCTGTCACTGGCTTAAGCTCTTGCCACCCTGAGTGGAATACAATGGGTAAGAATAAGAAAAATCATGCAAATATTTAGAATAAAGTGTTAAAGCAAGACTTTATGTTGGGTGTCTTACTCAAGATAGATATGGTGCTAGTGTGTATCTCATTGTATTCTTTACCTTATCATCAGATTTCTGGCCATTTCACACATTTCAGGGGAAAAATATTCTTTGATGACTTTTTCTGTCTCATGGGGTTTTTTTCTTGTATCTTGCTACCAGATTAAAAAAAACCAAACAAAAAAAAAAAGCAAGCAAGCAACACCCAGATAAAACAAAACAAAAACCAGGCATCACAAGTTGTGAGCACAGGCTTCAGAAGAGAGAGAAAATGAACTCATAAAAATTTTCTTATGTACCTTGTCTGGGGTGAAAGGTGTGAATTTTAAAGCCTGCTACCGTACCATTTATCCAATATTTGCTGCCTTTTGATGGAGCAGTCCTTTGTCTTTAAAAGCAGGCCATCTATTTGTGGCAAGTACTACTGGATCCAGGGCCAACATGCTTGTTTGGGGATTGGGAAGGATGAACTGGTGTCCCTGCTCCTCTGAACACTGTAGCTCTGTAGCTGTGGGTCACAGAAGAAGCCATCTCTTTCTTTGAGGTTGCTGCTGTTTGTTGGCAGGGGCTCGGGGCTTTTCCTGCTAGAAATGGAATAGGAATCCACAAAATTCAGCAGGGGCAAATGCCAAGTCCTGCATGTGAGATGGTCTAATCCCTTGCACTGATCCAGGCTGAGGTCTGCCTGGCTGGGGAGCAGCTCTGAGGCGAAGGCACATAAGATGCTGGTAAGCCATGGGCTGAACAGGACCCAGGGAGTCTCCTGTCATTAAGGAAGGTCAAGAGCACTCTGGGCTCTATTAACAGGAGAAAAGCCAGCAGATTATAACCCCCCCCCTTTACTTTGCACTATGTTTGACCACATACATAAAACCGCATCCATTTTTTGTCCACCAGTACAGCTAAAACATGAATAGCCTGCAGCAAGTTCAGTCGGGTGCCACCAAGACCGGCAGGGCAGGAGCACTTGCCCAGGGAGAAGAGGCTGAGGGAGCTGGGTTTGCTCAGCCAGAGAAGAGATCAGCTCCAGGGGATCTGCCAGTGCCTATGGGGAGGTTACTGAAAAGAGGGCCATGCTCCTCACAGCTATGTGTGCTGAGAGCATGAGAGGCGATAAGTTGAAAAAAGAGACATTCAGACTCCACATGAAGAGCACTTTCACTGTGAGGACTCTCCATCAGGGGATGAAGAAGGGGTCTGTAGTCTTCATCCTTGGAGATTTTCAAGACCAGACTGAATAAACCCCAGAACTGACATTCAAGCTTGCCCTGCTCTGGGCAGGAGGTTGGCTGAGAAGCCTCCTGCTATCCCTTCCATCCTAGTCATTCTGTGAGCATGTGATTTTCACCCAGCAGAGGACCTGCTTGATGCTGAAGTAATTTCAGTGGTCAGTAAGAGTAGCATGCTCACTTCCTGGTAAAACATCATCTGAGAACTTCTGCACCCAAAAGACTCACATCAAAATGGAATTTTAAAATAAGAGAAATGCAAAAACCAAGGAAAAAACCCTGACTTAATCAGCATGTAGCTTGAAATTAGTTGGATGAAGAGAGCACTCACCATCACTTGAAGAGAAAGGGCAAAAGAGAGCACAGCTGTCATCTGGATCAGGTTAAACAGAGGCAGAGCTGTTGCCCTGGCCTGTGTCATGACCTCCTATGTGAACAACATCAGCACCATCACGTTTCAGCTGCCACCACATGGTGCCTGCAAAGAGAAGGGAGAAGCAGCACTTTGTGGCTGCCACCTGCGAATCCCTCATTATTGGCAGGTACTTTGCAATGGAGTACCAGGACGGGATAATTGCTGGAGATGGAATTGGCAAGAGCAGTGTATGGGAGACACATTCGATTGCACATGAGTATGGTAGGTGAACTATAAAAAAAGCAACCCTGCCATTATCTGTTGAACAGCCGGCAACTCCAGGTCTTCCATTTTGTTTACAGCAGAACAGACAAAAGGCTGGTAGTGTCAGCAGTAAATAGCCTGGGGACTCGTGCCTTGTAAAGGTATGCTGCATGCCTTTATGAGCCATAGCTCAAACTTTTGTGGCAATAACAGCAAGGCATTGCAAGTTTATTTACAAGATTGAGTCTAAATGTTGTCCCCAGAGCGCAGTATAAAAACTAATTAATTTTTTTATTCTTTATCATTGAGATCAACATTCATCCATAGGAATTTGCATTTCTATATGACCCTTGTGTAAGCCAGCTTGCATGGGAGGGAGACCAATTTTGAGATTCATCAGTAGTGTTGTCAATCCTACTCAAATATTCCATTTACACTAAATATTCCACAAGCAAGTATAATTCTGCAGCCGGCCTTAGGAGGAAAACAAGTACTTCTATGAGAAACACGACTACTTTTCATTACAAAATGTTTTACTATGCATTTGTGTCTTATAGCTGCTCTGCCATATGGATTCCTCAATATCTAGTTCAAGATGTGAGATTACACCGCAGTCTTCCACTCACTGAGAGCACTGGCTGGGCTTTTCAACCAGATATTTTAACAGACTTTGACTTCAAGTCATCTTTACACCTCAGCACTTCTTTGGTTTCCAACAGGTCTATTTATCAGTTTGAACACCCAAAATTATTACTTGAGAATCTTATTAAGTGGGCAGAGGTGCAAACACCTACAGGGTGAGGACATAAGCCTCCAGGACATGAAAGTAAGAGAGAAGTTGAAAAAGTATTTAATGGTGAAAAATATCTTACTATGCCATCAAATCTGCAATTCAGAGCTTTCCCCATACAAAAATATTCCTGGACCAATCTCCCTCCAACCTCCAAACTCTTGTTTTAGCAATGATGAATATTCCTTTTAGAAGGATGTTATAAAGGGGAAGGGTGCTATCCTCTGGTTTGCCTTCTCGAACAAGGAATGCCTGATATGGGGCTAGGAGACTACAGGCCACAGGCATGTCAAATGGGAGCATGCTGGAGCCATGCTGGGAGCAGAAGGAACTGGGAGAGAAGGTACACTGCAGCTGCTGGACCTGAACAGCAGGATGCTGCCATGCAGGAACATCTCCTTCATTCCAGACTCATCCGGCATTTGTCTCTAGAGGATGGAGCCCTTACCTGAAAGGTGCATTTCTAATATTGTTAGTTCTTTTGGGTCGCTCTTACCTCAGGTGGTCCAATTACCTGCCAAGCCTGCAACTTTCTCGTGTGTAACTGGGAAGGGCAAACTTTTCTTCATCTCCTGATGCCTAAAAGACAGGCTACCTGAAACAGAGGCCAAGACAAATTAGGAGTATAAAAAACAGACAATTTATTCAAGGCCTGCAAAGGCCTTGGCGGTACATCCAGGCAAGCAAAGCCCGCACTGGGGACGACACCCAAAATGGACAACGGGTCCCGAGCCCTTCACCTTTTATAAGTTCTGTCCCATTTGCATATTGGCGCTTAATTCTCCAATCGCACCCTTACGTGATGATGTTAACCACCCCAGGCCTGCTCCCCCATCTCACAGTTGTTTATATATTTTTGAGCCCTAAGGCAATGAATATGTCCTTGAATCTGTATTCAGAGAGCCTTGTTTTGGCCAAAGGTGCTGGGAACAGAGGATTTTAGCACTTCGTAAAAAGCACAGAACTGCACCAAGTCACAGATATATAAAGAGTAAAAAACTAGAAATACTTGAAGGCATCACTTCAAGACAGCACACTGAGGGAAAACCTCTTTATGAATTGCGTGTAGGCTCCTATACTAGCCAAATTTACAGATGCTTCACAGAGTTCTGCAGAAAGTCAGTACTCCTGACCCACCAGTTTTTGTGGGCATTTTCTATTGACTACATATTTTCTGGCTTGAATTTGCTTTGGATACAGAGATCCTTTCAGTGGAAGTCAGAAATGTCTATAGGTCTTCCATCGCTTTCTGTGTAAAGACTCAGGGAAAAGTCAGCCTAAGCAGAGCTTCCAAAGCTAACAGCTTTCCTGATTAACTCTTATTATCCAACACAGTGCATTTTGTAGGGGGAAAAAATTCTCAAAGATGGGAGAGAGAGCAAAACTGAAACAAACAAAAAAATCACACTTTGAAATCCATCCCTTTGGCAGCTGTCCCTTTCTCATTTTGGCAGACGGAGAATTGCTGGCAGGACTAGTGAGGGAAGGGTAAAAGACAAATGGTTCATGATGAATCCTTTAACTAAGCTGATATTTCAACACAGCACTTGCCAGCATTTTTCTTTGGCATACGCTTTACAGAACATACATGAAAACCACTTCAGCATGGTTAATATATTGGCATTACCTGGTTTATATTCATCTCCCTCTGGATCAGACCCCAGACTTTCAGGAGACGTAGCAGAAGTCCTTTTTTTTTTTTCCCCAGCATTTATTTCCCTGGGTGAAAACATGAAACTAAAACTATGAGACTACTTTGTAAAAATCCTATCAAACCAGCTTTTTAAAATTAGTGTATTAATTATCAGGATATTATCCTTTGAAATACTGATAATGTAACTACCAACTTTCAAGAATAAGGTGTATCAAATAGCTCCACTGTTTGGGTGAATCAGCTTCAGAAAAACAAAAATAAATGAGATCACTAATTTTTAAGAAACTAAAATGAAACTATGGATTAGATGGTAATTATTGGGTTTTATCATGTGTTTTGTCCTGGGAAAAAACCCTCTAGGTTTCAGGAGCAAAAGTATATAGCTCAAGATGTACTGATGAAAACAAATTATTTCAAACTCTGCAAGGAAAAAAACCAACAAAATAACAACAAGCAAACCTGTAAGCAGCATTTGGTTTTCATTATATTTCATTGTAACATTTTCATTTACTTGAATGGGCCTAGCACTACACACTACACACAATGTAGTGATGTTCATTACAACAATTCATTAGACCAATAAATTTGAATTTAAAAAATAGTTACACCAACATACTGAAAAAGAGGTCAGAATATTAAATTATTTTTTGTTCATGTATTCATTCAATCATTCATTTATTCATTTCTTTCTTTTTTTCCTTTCATTTTCTCCTTCATTCCTTGCTAAATACTTAACTCATTATCTTTTAACAAATCTCATTTTGTGCTCCTGAAGTTCCCACAGGTGGCATTCCACCACATCTACCTCTTTTGCAGAAGACACTGCATTTTCAAGGAGCCAGCCCATGAGGACTTACCAATCACTAAATACTATGACTGCATGATGAAGCATGTACAATCACAGTAGATGGTCAGGAAGACCCTGTGTGATATTTTTGAATTAAATTGTCACTGTTTAGTTGTAAATTTTCCTTATAAATGCATCTTTCTCCCATACAGCACAACACAGTAAAAATCATTGGTGAGGTAGGAACTGAAGGAAATGCCAAGATAAGTGCAATACAGTGTGCAATTTTCTGGCCAGAGAGCCTAACAAGTTCTCCTTCTTTCTAACAGCCTAGCTTCATTTCTCAGCCCTGCTAATAGAAGATTAAAACCGTAAAAAAAAAAAATTAAAAATGTTATCTTCTGAAATACTGATAATGACTTCAGGCTTTATTGCAGGAAATTTTGGGGTTTTTGTAAAAAGAGACCAAAAAATAGGCTTGGATATTTTTTCCTTATTTGAATTGATTCTAATGTTAGGATTTATTTACAGAAGTAAACTGAAATGTGAGTGCCTAAAAAGGTAATATGGAATAGCTCAACAAGCTATGGAAAGCACGAATAACAAACCATATATTTTTCCTGCCATGACAGGGCACTGCATAAAAACACTAGGGGATGGATGCAAACAATGTGCTGGTGAGAGTGACAATAAAACAGAGATGACAGCATAAAGAGAGAATGATGAATGTATTAACACAGGTAGGAGAGTTAGATAAAAGATCACAGGGAAGAGCAGAAAATTCACTCTAAGCAGATCTTGAGTAGTCTAACAGGAAATAGTGCTGTTGTTAGATGTGGATTTGATAGGGAATGTGGTGACAACGGAGAGTGAGAAAATCTTTGAGTTTATATGAAGAGTTTTATATTTATGCCTCTGGATATACATTTATAGATATTTATACTAAATATATATTTTGATATCTCTGTAATAAATTTCTATAACCATATGATAAACTGTATTTATTGTAGTTAACACCCTTTGCCTGCCTTACCTATGCTATGTTCTTTTTTTCTTTTCAACTGGTGATTTCTCTAAGCAGCTCAGAACTGCTGTCAGAATTGTTGAAACCTGCCAGAATTTTTTTTTCTTCTTTTCTTCCCAAACACCTCCAGAGATGGGGAATTCTCCTCCTCTGCTGCATTTTGCTTTGAAGTACCTGTCTTGAATTACGCCATTTTGTACTAGTTTAGATTTAAAGGTCCAATTTCTCTTATCTATCAAAGATGAGAAAAGTAGGGGAATTGAGGCTGTTATGATAAGAAAAACTGGCATTAATATAATAGACTGATTTCTTGAAAATGTTATTCCTAAACAGTTGAAAGAAAGATGTTAGTCTATAATAGAAAGTTTAAAAAAAACCTTTTTTTTTTTTTTGCTTAATTCTTGATTTTAGTTTCAAAAGATCCATAACAATAAATCGATTAAAGTCACATGTTTTTGGCTAATGGCTACTTGCCTGGGATTAGTCTCTGAAACAGTTGTTTTTCAACAGTTGAACTAGCAAAGAAGATGAAAAATCAACTGGCTTTAGTACGTTTTATATTAGGTCCTTAGATGTAAATAGTTCAACATAATTTTATTTTATTGCTTGTTAGCACTCTCATGTTTCACGCCTTATGGTTTCTCAATGAGTGGTTCTTTTAAAAACCTTTCTCTTTATGTCATTATTTTCCATAGAGTAATATTAGCGATGTAGAGATCCCTGATTGCCTTTTTCAAAGTGCACCTCATGTACTTGGGGCATTTGTTTGATATTGAATGGAACACAGCAGCACTACCTAGAAATCGAGGAGAAGAACTGAAAGACACCAATTTCTTCTGATGTTGTAAGTAGCTTTTAGACAGATTACTCAAAGAGGAAGAAAAAAAATACCAAACTGAACCCCACAGCACATGCCCACGCACAAATGAGGCAAAATCTGCTGTGACGGTGTCTGTATTGCCACATGTTGTTCAGGGCTGCAGACTTTTATGTTTTCCTTCACACGCAGCATTTTTAATATTATGGGTCAGAATTTCACCATTCAGTGGCATCTCTTTGTCAGCAGTGATTCAGTAGACAAGCAAGGCTTGATGAGTCGTCAGTGAGGGATATCACATTTACACAAAATCACAGTTGAAACCATCAGTCTGAGACAGATTAAAACCTGTGAGGCTAAGCATAAGAAAAAGGAGCCTGAAAACCACCAGAATGTGTGTATTACGGTATGAATGGAAGTTTCAGAAGACTAGTCAGAGAGGATTACTTAGAAAAGAAAATGTTTGTCTTGGAGACTTTTTTATTGACCTGTGATATGCTTTTGGTTTGAAAGACATGTTAAACAAAGAGAGCTCCAGTCTTTCAAAACTCTCACAGCTCTATAAATAACTCCACATAAAATGTACAGTATGTATAAACAGCATGACAAAGATTTTCTGACAGGATTTTCTCTACAGTAAAAGTAAAGTCAAAACATCCCATTGATGGCAGCTATTTTGAAGAATTCCTAAGAATACAAGTACTTACGAGCTGGCAAACTCTCTGTGAGTGAGAGCGAGTATAAACAATGAACTTTTATGAGGTTGTAGCCATTCCATCAAGATCCAAATGCAGCTTGGATGGACCTTAGCCAAGAAGTGACTGCTCAGCATTTAGTAAAGCGTCAGCTAAGGGAACTGCGGAAAAAACCAAACAGTTCCAGCAGTAAAACTATCTGCCAGCAACATTTTTGAGAGTTCACCATCTGGGTCCTGCAGCCATCAATCAGACTCAATGTGTCACTCCAGCTGTCCTTCAAGGCTCCTCGTGGTCAAGGTAGAGCAGTTGTGAGAAAATAAAACACAAAAATTGAGAGAGCACAGCTGTTGAAAGCTCAAATAAGTCAGCAGGCAAATAACTCCCAAGTATTAAATAGCACACAATTGCTTCTCTAAATCTAAAGGCTGAGCACTTGCATGTCTGAAATTACCTGTTTTCTGCACTACATATTGATATTTTATTTGACTATTCTGTTTTAGTGGATTTGGGGTTGTTTCATAAATACATCCGTAAGTCTCTTTTACTTTTGTGGGAAATTAATCCACAAAACCCAGGTCTATAAGTTTATTTTCTATAGGTTAATGTGTAAGGGCTCTACTCATTGGCTCTTACTGTGACCTGAACTTGTTAAAATTCGACACTAATACTGGAGATTCTGACTGGAGATGAACTCTGAAACACTCTGCCATTGTGAATCTCCCACCTGACTGAGAATGAGGGCCCTTAAAATATGTGTGCATGGTTGGAAACATCCCTTGGAAATGGAAATAAGTAGTAGCTTGTACAGGAACTAATACAGGACAGTTAGATGTAGTAGGAATTTCAGAAGAAACACTAGAAGAGGTAGGAGCAATTATTAAATCAACAATTCAATACCTATGAGCAACAAAAAAAAAAATAGAGGGAAGGCAGAACTAGGGAGAGAAGAAGCTGGTGATTGAAATAGAAAACCCAGCATTTTGAATGGATTCAAGTACAGACAGTCAGAAATGAAAGCCAGAGCTATAAGTAGGACTATGGAAATTTAGGGAGAAAAAAAGTTATTTAATTTAGTAAACTTGAGAAACAAGAGAAAAATTTCAGCGACCAAAATGAAAAGTTGAAGAGACAAAGAAATTAATAGATTTCTGCTGCATTTTTAAAATGTAATTATAGGGAAATAACGTGGGGTTTCTGTCCAAATATGGTTGATTGCTTTTTCTATCTGTATTACATTGCAAAATACCTCCAGTATTTCTTTCACACTGTAAGGATTTTTCAAATGCCTGTGTGGTGAAGAACTTTAGTTTGTTTCTTTGTTTTTCAATAGTTGACTTTGCTTTATGAATGGTTTTAACAAAAAAAAAATGTGCTGGCATCCAAGGTTTGTTCTAATGTACAATTTAGATGCAATCATCTCCATATAATGGCTTTTCTTAATGTCCACCTATAAAAGTCTGGACCTGGACCAGGTAAAGATTGTTCTGTAGGAATAAAAATAAAATAATGACCACCAGATTTTTTATTATTTTTCTTTTTAGTGTTCAGCAAGATTTATTTTATTATAGTTATTCAATACTCAGTTTTTACAAAGCTGAGTTGCAGACATTAGAAACTGTGCATAACAGATAAAAATTCTCTATTCCAGGTGTTTTAAACAAAAGTTTCCACTTCAGGATTTTAAAATAAGTGAATAATAATCACATAATCACTGAATCATTTGGCTTGGAAGGGACCTCTTGGTATCATCTAGTCTAACTCTGGTACAAAAGACTGCCATTTTTGCACTGTCCATGCACATATTGCAAAACGAACTCAGGGATGCTCAGATGCTTCAGGAGATTCAGACTGAGGAGGAGAACGAGAAATGGCAAAAAAGAAATGCAGAAGAGAAGGATGAAAAAGAGCCCAGTGATCTGTTGTTACAGGCAGCTGTCTCCCAGCCTGTCATAGGATTTTCTTTGCAAACTTTCACAAAACCTTTGGAGGTCTGGGCACACTGAGGACATCAGCTTGTATCTCATGCCAAATGAGATTCTTATAGGTGAGGTTTCCTGGCATTCATCTGAGTTTTCAAAGGGAAGCTAAAAAGAACACAGGAAGTCATGATTTTAATTACTTTTTTGGTAAAATACGGTAAACCAACTGAAGTGCATATGGCTTTAAAAAAATTAACAGAACTTTGTTTTGAATACATTTCCAAAAACATTATCATCACTCCAACTTGTCAGAAAAAGAATATACTGCAAAAACACACATGACATTTCAAGTGGATTGGCCACTTTCATGAAGCTGTGATTTAGTCTATCATCGCTGTTAACTGGTGTCTCACCTAGGTACTTACTGGAGAGCAGAGGGATTCAATATCATTTAAAAGACAGTTTAGAACAGCAATAACTTTTGCACACACATCATTTAGCATTGGCCTAGAGAGTTTGTAATGTCCTTCCTACATCTGTGTAGTTTTTAAAATAAAAGTGGAAAATGCTTTTGGCAAAAACAAGCAATAAAAAACCTCCCTTGCTATATAGCAAATAAACAGAAAAGGCTCTTTGAGTAAGAGCCCTACAAGCGTTTTACATGAGGAGGCATTACCTGCTACTGCTTTTCAAACAAGTAGCATAGCTTTTGCCCACTACAAAGCTTGCATTACTTGTGTTTTGATATCACAAATATTGACATCCTGATCAAAGTAATTGGACTGGATTCTGCCCGGTTGTGGCTGTTATCAGAGAGCAAAGCCTACTTTTCATTGATTCCTGCTGATTTCATGCCAATGTGAAGGCATGACAGAAATAATGACAATGCAGTGTATTTTTATTTTGAAAAGAACAATCTGTCCCCTCTTGTTCCCTCTGGGCTGGAATAGCGACCAACGCGTCCAAAGAGAGAGGAGAAGATGGCACTAAATGAGTTTACACGTTAAATGGCATTTTATTTTGTCAGATTCCTCCATAAGTCATTAACTATTGTATTCTCTCTCACAGTTAATAGCCCATTCCCTGTAAAGAAAAGTACATACCTATTCTGTGAAGGAAAATGAAGGTTGAGTTACACATATATTCAAAAATTGCCTGAAATATTTATTTTCCTTATATAAAACATACACAGCACTGTGGGCATTTGTCTCACATGTGAATGCAGAAGTTAGAAGAATTACTGTAGTTAAATCCTAAATCAGAGCTAATTCTTTTAAATACTACTCTTCCCTTTTAATTCTTTAAAATACTACTCTTTCCTTTTAATTTAATTAAATACAAGCTTTATCACTCCCATATGAGTCAAGATAATTAAAGAAAGACCTATATTTGTCAGTGAATCTCAGAAATGTTCTAATGAGTGGATAAGAATCATTTGTAATTAACATGCTAATTGCTTGTATGCAAATGGCCTGTTCAAGTGGTTTAAAAAGTGCTTGAAAACAGTTTGTTTGCCTTCCCTCTTAAGCAGACTAAACATTCCCACTTGAAGTCTTATTTACATTATTAATTTGCTTAGCAAATATTTTTTTAATAGCTAGTGCCAATAGAAGGAGTGGAAGCGTTGTTTGGAGAGCTCTTGTGAAGAGCGCTATTTTCTCCAGTTCAAGCAGATGAGCAGGCTGAAATGTGAGTTTTTCAGGCACATAATAGACCCTTGGCTTATCAAAGCCTCTTATCAGATTGGAAAAAAAATCAAAGGTAAACTTCACAGCTCATGGAATTAAAAGACAAATGAGATGTCATAATTATCAAAGTGGCTAATTTAGAAAATTAAGCCATTCACATAGGTGACATAATTGCTTGTCACAATCACTCTTTTTCTCATTAGCCCTCTCTTCAGTACCTACTATACAGTGGAACATTCTTTAGTCTTGGAAAATATTGCCCATACTGTAATCCCTTAATAGCATAGCCTCTGAAATTAGTGCAAAAATATACTTAATAGCTTCATTGATGTGATATATTTGTGTGATTCTCTGTTTGATCGTGTCTCACATTGTAAAATCTGGTATTTTGAATTTTGAATATTTTATTGGGGTATTTTTCTAGCTTCTTTTAAAATTACACAATTTAAAATTAATCATCTAATTATGATGGAGGACTCAATACGCCAACATGCCATATGCAAATTCTTTTGACAAGATTATGCTTCCATCTCACAAGGCAGCTTTAACATACAAGTATTATGAAGTATTTAACCATTGTGGCTAGAAGATTAAATTGTCCTCCTAAATTGTGGATATATAGGCAAAATACTTTATCCTCTATAGACTAATACATCTTCCTAATACTTAATGTTTCATTTTACATTGCTTTTAGTCAGTTTAAAATAATACCTAAAATAATATTCTTTATAAGAAAGTAATTTTCAGGAAGTAGGTACACTTCCCTGACAATCATATTGTTTATGAGTCAGTAAGTACAGAAATTATTAATGACAATTTCTAAGAAAGGAAATGAGTCTGGTTTGCTATGCGAGTTTCAAGGCATGACATTGTAAATGGGCAAGGTTAAACATTTTGGATTAAAAACATGACTGTGAGATTGATTAGGGTCCTACAGTCTTGTAAAGTTGGTAGAACATAGCTGACATGACTTATAGTTTGCTGAATTCAGAGAGATTACATTGATGTCATTCATTTGAAGAGGTAGTTCATCCTGGATGCATACAGTGAAGCTGTCATCTGTGCGTTTCACAAATATTCATGTGACTAACATGTTTTGATTAGACTAACACTGAACCACACCACTGAATGGGTCATGTGTCTGAAGTGCTGTGACAAAGTCAAAGTGTGCGTTAAAAAACATGGAAAAAAACTGGAAATAAAATAAAGCCAAACACCCAACCTAATCTGGTAAAGCTTTCTGTGTGCCACTCCTCTGAATATTTGCCATACTTAACATATGGAGTACTGAAACTTGTATCTTATAGCAAGCAATTAGGCTTCTGACTGCAATAAAAGAAAGTTAATATATCATTAGCTCAATTATAAACAGTATTGACTTTGGTCTGTATGAACAGACTCCTGTACAGTTTGCATAAATGTGCTTATTTAGAAATAGGGTCCATCCTGTCCTTTTTTCTCCACCCATACCTGGGCAGGATTGCAACCCAGCGTTCCCAACTTCAGCTGACAGTTCTTCAAAAGTGAATGGAAAGCAAGAGGTTCTATTTCCAAGAAAAGGATCTTCTTCAATGGACTGCAATAGGCTTCAAAACATCTCCTTGTTTCAGAAAATTATGTTAGGACTGGTGTTCCTGGATTTATTGGGCCTGACAGCACTGCAGTTATACATCCTTGGCTCATTGCAGGGGTAGTCACTTTAGCCGTCCTGCCCAGAAGGCACAGGAGGAGTTCCAGTCCTTTTTCTTCCACAGACATTTGTCGGGATCAACCCTTTTCCCCAAACTTCTCTGTATTTCCCTTCCATCTCACTAGGATTGTTTCTTTCCTGAGTCCTTCAGTTTGTTCACAACAAAGAAGGCAGGAATTCTAAACCAACATTTTAAACCCATTCCCACTGTTCATATGCAAAAAGAGCTATTTACAGGTCCGTACAAAGGTAGCAAAATCTGCACATAAAAACATTTGGTTTAATTTCCTCTCCACTATGGAAGTCCTCTGACTTTCCCACCCTTTTTTATCTCCACATCCTTTTGATCCCCATAGTTTCATCTCCTCCTTAACTTCAGCTTCTCTTTTCTTGCCCAGGGCACTCCTTCTTTAGTTTAGACCCCTTGGCCTAGAGAGCCAAGAGACCACTCTCATTTTAAACAGAACTATTTAAAGCATTTTTTCTTCTGCTTTCCTGCTTTACATTTTTGGCTGTATCCAGCTGACAGACCAGCTCTGCTCTCAACCCCAAGGGCAGGCAGGACATATGAAATCTCATGTCAGTTAATATCCACAGCTATCTCTGAACCATAACTTGTTCAGTCTTTTGTCATGCTCATTGTTTTCCAAGACACTTATCCCATGCTAACAACTTTTTCTCTTGTTCTCTGGCAACCTCTGAGTAACATATGTGAGCAATGACACAGATCCTGCCAGAAACTCTTAACATTCACGGTTATAGTTACATGAAAGGTTCATAAATACAGAATTTGTAAGTCATGCATAAATTTTCTGAATGTCTCAGGAAAAAAATAAATATTAAGTATCTGCTATTTTTCTAGAAGAAATTTCCTTACAATAAATATTTTCTATAAATATCTGTCTGGTTTGAGGGAGAAGGAAGGGAGGTTGAAGATACAAGGCCGTTCTCTTATTCTTCCATCACCTGTCAAGAGGAGGGTCAGGTTCTGATCTCATTTATCTCATTGCAAACTTCTGATGCAATTTCCATGAAGCAGCTCAGCCTCTACTGATTTAACAGGTTGTGGGCACTGGTCAGATATTTTAGGTTTGAAGATATCAACACTGCCTCTCAGAAATGTCACTTCATTCAATGGACAGGCACAAAATTGCGATGTGGCAGACACAAGTGGCAGTCAGCCACCATAGGAAGCAAAAAACATTTTGCTTTGACATAGCATTCAGCATTGGGAACAAGCTTTCTTATTCAGCTTAAAAAGAGAAGCTGACTTGGAACATCTGCAAATGCCTTACAGAACGGTCAGGCCTAAATAATCAGTAACAACAGCCTTTGTGATTTGGGGACTTGGTCCCATTCCCATAATAATTTTGGATCAAAAAAATTTCATTTAGATGACACTGAGGTTGTGATTTCGGTACAAGATGGATATTACCATCATAAGTCTGCATGTAAGTGGAAGTTTATATAAGTAAATTGATATATCTGTCTTTTTAGGTTAACAACATATGTGTTTTTTATGGGAACAGAGGATTATCACCTAAGAAAACAAAGACTAATGTAAAACAGCTGCAAATAGTGACTGATGATCACTATGCTAATACTAATAGTATTGTTCTCAAATATGCACTGCTGTCTCCCAGAGTCCATGTACAGTACTAAATACCCCCCAGTTTATTAACAAACAGGTTAATTCAGGGACCTATCTTGTGGGAGAGCTGATTTCAAGAACTAGACTACCTCCATGTGCTCCTGTAAAGTAGTTTATATGATGATAATACCAAAACAAAAGAAAAAGCTGTCTCATGCCGGCTGTTGAGGAAAAAAGGTGTATTAATCTTGCATATCTCTGATTTGGCTAACTCATGCTTGCAGTTCCATATTCTGCACTGCATTAGTCATGCTCAACGTTTCTTGCAATATTTTTGAAAGAGGGCTGCCAACAACCAAAAGCAAACCTTTCTCCCTCTTCCTTTCTTCCCTTGAACTTCCCCATCAAAATATTGAGGGTTTTTGAGAGTTATGTCATACACCTGACTCAGTAGCTGGCCTTTCAGGGCTTGCTTTGCTACCTTCTCCCTTCTCTTAACAAGTATTTTTAAATTACTGAGCTAAGTCTACTGTCATTTATTGTAGCATATAGATGAAATAACTTTACTAAGAGCATTACATTGGTCTGGTATCCTTTGAATTACTGAAATTATTGAACACAAACATAGCAACAGTGTTTGGAAGGAAGGATTACTCAGCCCCACAGCAGTCGACTCTTCATCAAAAAATATTATAAAACCATACTCCATAAAATTTTTACGTGTAATCCCCTAACAAATTACAGAATAGGAATGAAGGATGGACATAGATGAGTAATAGAAGCAAAGGTGGAAAACAGAAGGTCCATGGATTCCATTTCATGACAGGGAGGGCTTGGGCATGCTGAGGTACAACTCATTAGTGTTATGATTACTGTGACTGAAATGGTCCTAAGGCTGGACAGAATTTGGAGGTCATTTTTATTTTTCAGAGGACTGCAGCTTCAGACAAGACTGAGGAGCTCAAATGTCACATATTTCCCAGTGAAGGTTCACCAAACAGCACAGAGTGATGGATAGACCTTATCTCTAAGTGAATCAAGGTAAACAAGGGACAGACATTTTAACACAGACAGTTGCATTAGCACAAAGAGTAGTGGTTTTAAAATAAAAAAGTATCAATACAAATTAAATTAGAAGATTTTTTTTAATGATGAGTGTGGTAGAACGCTGGTACAAATTGCCCAGAGTGGTAGTGGATGCCACATCCCTGAAAACATTCACCATCAGGCTGGATAGGGCTCTGAGCAACCTGATCTAGTTGAAGACGTCCCTGATCATTGCAGAGGGGCTGGATTAGATGGTCTTTGGAGGACCTTCCAACCCAAACGGTTTTATACTTCTGTGATAACCAAAGTATTCAGGAGGAGAAGCTGAAGAACCACATTCTTCCTAAAAGATTGTAGGTTCATAAGAAAGCTGGAAGAAACAGAGGCAACTTCTGGCAGGAGGACTGCTATATATTTGTCTCCCCTGCTGTTTTTCAGCTTATTGCCAGCTACCACTCAATTACTCAGGATATTTTGACCTTTCTTACTAGGTAAGTGTCCTTTGCATACAATTTTTAAACCCCATGTTTGTTCATTATAGGTAATGCACATCACTCGTTCTAATGTGGTTTGGACTGGTAACAATCAAATTTCCCACAGGCTGCTGATCTAGATCTCCTGTCTTTCTATACTGTATTCTCTGTTGGCAAAATGTCTCGAGCATCTTAGCAGTCAGCAAGAATCTGGAAGCAGGTGTCGATTTTCACCTCTTCTAGTGTCAGAAATTATCGTCTAGATGGCAAGTTGTCTATAGAGCTGAAGCTGAATCAAACTGAAAGTTGGCATTTTTCTCTTCCACTAGACCTGCAGCGAGACAAGGTCAGCTGGAGGAACGCTTACACCACCGGCGCTGATTCTAGGTGAGGAAGCTTGGCTTCACAGGCAGAAATGCTTAAAGACCCAAAAAGTGATAAGTAACTATAGTTCGTAGTCCTGTGGTTAAGGGAGGGAGGCTCACTGCATGGAGTGAGACAGACATGTGGAGTGTCTGTGGAGCTGCAGAAAAGCTAACTAAAAGTACAGTGCCTCCTCTTCATCATTTCCCAGAGCCCAGAAGAGGGCACTTTGGGCAAATTTCCTGATGAATAGGACAGCTCTTGGAAGAGTGCAAAAATGTGTCCTTGGCACTGTGCAAATGAGAGGGACATGTCTTCTGTGTAAATACTGTTCTCCTGTCTTTATTTTGACATTTACTCCAGTTTAATCAACTAGGTTTTAAAGCACATTTGCTTTGATTAAAACTGGGATTGGCCTTGCAATAAAGATGGTCTCTCCAGTGGCTCGTTTTGGAAACCCCCTGAACAGTGATCAGATATATTTATGATGCCCTTTAGCTGTGTGTTTGATTTCCTTGACATAAAAAGGGGGGGAGGGAAAAAAAAAAGGAAAAGCTGCTGACTCTTTAAAGGTTTCTGGGGTTGTTATTGCTGGCCTGCAGCCACACATTCTCTTACACAGTGGATCAAAGACACCAACACTGTGAGAGTCAGTCAGTACAACACAGGCACTACTTAAACATATTGCTCAAAACATTCCTTTTTGTTTCTTTAAAGGGTCACATTCTGAAAACAGTTCATCTTATCATTTAAATGGAACAGTAATTTTATGTACTCTGACATGTTGCATTTTTTTCCTGAGGGAAAAAAAACCAAGCTTTGATAGCATTCTAACCATTAGTTAATAAAATAGTTACATACCTTATGTTTTATTAACTGTCTTTGTTGTAGTTACACAAATGTATTTTTTTCCCCTTGTTCATTTTCAATGTTATGGTGTGGAAAGCTGGAGACCACAAAGAGTTAATTCATAGTCTATGCTGGGTCCTTATTTAGAAGGAAAAGGTAGTTGTTTTGATGTAGGTCTCTTAGCAACTAGAAATTTAGCGCTTTGTTTATTATAAAATACTTCAATTTTGAAGGAAAGAATTTACATTTCTCATTTAGTTACTCTCCTTGTCTTCTTCTGCATCTGCCTTGATGTAGTCTAAAACAAAATAAAAGAAGTTTTTTCCAAATATGAGTTGAATGACAAGAAAATCTTAATACTTACCATTAAGAGAGGGTTGTTTAAAGAATCAGTGGTTACCATGCCTAGCATTTTCAAAAAAAAAAAGCAAACTCAAAAAAAAAAATTTATAGTATATGTTATGCTAAATAAATTTTACAGTGTATGTTTTGTAGTGATTTAGTTTTAGTATAAGATACTATTTTTAAAGGATGATTGACAAAATTAACAAAAGCAAAGCATCTTAATGCACAGAATTATGCAGTTAAGACAATAAGCTAAATATTTTCTTTTGAGCCTTCAGATTATTAAAAAAATTGATGGAATTTTGTCCTAGACTGCATCTTGTGTCAGAGCTAAAGTATTAACTTGATGCTGTAAAGCCTGCTTTTGTACTTGAATACAGTGTTTTGATAGAAAACTAGTATTTAATTTTGCAGAAAAAACCCACATATCTATTGGACAATAAAATCCTGTATGTAAGTTATACTTCCATTAAGTTGTGATGGCCTAATAGTTTTTCCAGCTGGAGAAAGCAAAGTATAATTTTGTGTGAATAAGGGTAGTTTATAAATAAAACCACCAAATATGAGGCCAAAATTACAGTCTTCATCAGTGCTTTTCTGAGGATGCAGATAGGACCAGATGGTCTTCATTGAAGATGGGGACAGCTGATGTACTCTGTGGATAACCAGTCCCAAACACACTCAGATGGTGGGGAAACTGAGGAAAGGAAGATCATGTGCAGGTGTTCATTACCTTGTCTGCAACACAGTTGTCACTTGTACAGAGAAGGGTACCTGCTTCATGGGTTTCAAGAGACAAAACTTATCTCAAATCCATCCACTTTGTCTCTGGGGCCAAAGAAAGTAGCCTGCTTCAGCCTTACCAAGAGCAGAATAGCTTAGGAGAAGCAGAGGTGATGAAGGCCTCCACTTGATTTTCTATTTTATGTTTTCCTAAGTTGACAAAATGGAAGAGAATTTCCAGTTGATTGTATGGCATTTTTTTAAAATTAAGCAAGTCAAATATTTGTATACAATATAACTTGAGGATTTGTATTTTAATGTTGAAAACATTGTATTCTAGGCTTAATAAACTTAGGATAAAAATAAAAAATATATAGCTGCCCCTGGTCATCCGCAAAGTTATGGTGCCTGTATGCCTGATCAAATAAACAGTCACCTGAGTGACTATATTTAGTCCCATTGGTCCATTAACTTCATACTCTTAAAGAAGAAAGATTGACACAAGCAGAGTTTTGGGAACTGGGTTTAGTGTTGATATTCAGACTGACCTGCTCCTGTTCATAAATGTTAGGACACAAAGATGATCGGGGGCTGGAGCACCTTTCTTATGAGGAAAGGCTGATGCAGGTGAGGTTGCTCATTTTGCAGAAGGGCTCTGAGGAGACCTTATAGCACCTTCTACTACCTTAAGGGGGCTTATTTAAAAATGAGGAAGGGAGACTTTTTATATGGGCAGATAGTGACAGGACAAGAGGAATAATTTCAAATTGAAAGAGGATAAATTCAGATTAGATGCAAGGAAGAAATTCTTTACCCAGAGGCAACTTGGAAATGTTGCCTAGAGAAGTTGTGGATTCCCCACCCCTGGAAGTGTTCAAGGCCAGGTTGGATGTGGGTCTGAGCAACCTGATCAAGTGCAAGGTGTTCCTGCCCATGACAGAGGAGTTGGAACTAGATGATCTTTGGATGCCCCTTCCAACCCAAAACATTCATATCATTGACTCTAATCAAGAGTCCATGATTCTAAACATAACCCAATAAGAATAATAATAGATGGACTTACTACTAGAATTTTTAATTATCACAGTATCTGATCTTTTTTATTAGAGGATATTATGTCTATGTTATTAAAACAAGATCATTTATCCATTGATGAACAATTTAAAGTGGTTTAGGGCTTTTTTTGGGATCAGAAAAGGAACATTTAGTTTTAATAGCACTCCTGAAATTTTCATATAGCCTTTCTAGAAAACTCCTTTCCTAAGAATAAAGAAAAATTGAAATTGGTTGAAGTATTTGAAGAATTACATGGTATTACAGAAATCAATAGATGCCATAATGACAGCTGCACGCTGCATTTCTCTCAACACACATTTTCAGAGTGAGCTTGTGGAGATGCATTTCTTACATTTTGCCATTAATTCACTAATTTGCAAGGAAAATCAAGGCCTTCCACAGCTTCCATCCTACAATTTTTTTGTTTGTTTTTATATTAGAGGTATTGGCTCTGGGCGATGTTTCTGAAAGAAACATCTACTGGTAACTTATTTTCCTAATTATATACCTTAATGAGATCAGGGATATGTGAATTGAGTTTGAGAGGTGCAGGAATGGCTGAAATCCCAATAAAAGGGAAAATCAAAACAGGATTTCTCTTATGCCATGCTATATTTTCTGCTCCATTTGAAAGATTGCTTGTGGAATGCAGCAATACTCAGGCGATGTCTCCAGTTTTGAAAAGTCAGCTTGAGACTGTCAACACACAAATGTAGTCGTGTGTGCAGCCATTGATTTCCTTTGCAATGGAATCCTAAGACTTCATATATCATAAGGATTAGTCTACCTCAAGGCAAAAAAGGAAAATCTGGCTTCCCCAATTGCTGTGGTTTAGGAATGGTACTCTGCAATTTCATGCTCCCACTGAGACTCTCCAAACCACACTGCCACTCTCACGGTCCCCCATTTTCCCTCCCCTTCCCCCTGTAGTGGGCTGGAGAGGGGAATTAGAGGCACAAAAGGTAAAGACGACAGGTTGAAATAATAATTTACTAGAAACAGCAATGAGACAAGAAAACAAACAGTAACAGCAACAATATTAATAACAATTTGTACAAAAAAGAGAGCCATTCACATGCATCTCAGTTTCTACTACTGAAACATGGTTTGAGGCATCTTAGCGCACAGAAAAACAGTCTGGAAAACCTCACTCCACGAAGTCCTGTGTTGAACTACATTTAGACTTAATTAATCAGAAATTTGAAAGCCTAAAGCACTCTTACAATGCTAAATTTCATTTAATGACTCTTCCTGATGACCAAGCATCTAATGATTTCAGGGAGTTCCTAGAACAAAGTGGATTCTCAGAGTTCTAATCCTTCACCTAAACCATGGAAGTTTAGCTAATAGTTTAGCTAAGGAGTTTCAGGTTGGCTTTGGGTGCAGCAGCAGTGTGTTTTTGCTTCCTCAGGAGAAAAATTGTAAAATATAGCTGTCATATTTGTAAAGCCCCTCTCTTCT
Organism: Acanthornis magna; assembly: GCA_036785705.1. Classification (NCBI taxonomy): domain Eukaryota; kingdom Metazoa; phylum Chordata; class Aves; order Passeriformes; family Acanthizidae; genus Acanthornis; species Acanthornis magna. The sequence continues at coordinate 25,518,190 of JAWUZG010000028.1, forward strand.
TGCTAATAGACTAAATTACTAAGGCTACGTGGTTGAAACCTGGGACATCTCTGCACCTTCCTATGCCTTTGTTGGTTAATTTTACAAGGAAACAAATTTAGTGTCTGATTAACTGGTCGTTAATCATTGATGAGTGTGAAACTCATTCTTCCAGTAGTGCATTGCCTCCCCTATTTCATGTGTGACAATAATATTCTAAATCCTGACACAGTTGAAGTATAGACAATTTGTACACGTCTATATAAGTAGAGATACACATGCTAAAGACGAGCCTGTTGTTTATGTGGTAGAACTAGCACTGAGTTATGGCTCCTAAGAAACAGAATGTCATGTTTCTTTCTCCAAAGAATAGGATTGGCACAGACCTTTGTAATACAGGAACCTATTTCTCATGAAATGAAAATGGATAATTTACAGCATTCCTAATCACACAGAAAATGTCTTGTGTGAGATGCCCCGTATGTGTTAAGAGATTATGGATTTGATAGTGTCAATCTATGAACAGGCACAAATAATGTAGTGACTCAGTTCAAGGGCTTTACACAGAGAGGGAGAGAAAAAGAAAAGCACAAGTGCTGTAAGATAAAACCTTGCTATATGCCCAATTTGGAGTGAATAGGCTTTTACCTGACAGAAGCCTAAAAACATTTGCATTTAGAAATTCACGAGAGGTTTCAAGAAAAGACTTAAACATATTTTAGCATTAATGTACTAAATTGCAGTTGAAATTTAAGTAAAATTATTGAATTACATTATTTTCATTTTGATTTGCCTTACTAAATGGCAGACTTCATCTCACCTGGATGAAAGATTTCTCAGCATTTGATTCTAAGTGAACAAGATTTAATATTTAGCATAAAGACAGTGAGAATTTCTGACTATTTTTAGTTCAACAGACATACTGCATTCATTTCAACCGAAATTTTTTTTTGTCTGATTTGGGGTTCACTAAAATTGTAAACTCTGTTAGAACAGGAACGGGAAATGTTTCATTCAGGCTAAAATAGATGTGGACACAAGCCCACACGAAACACAAGATGTCCCAAAGAAACCATGCCAGCTCTAAGCCCAGCATTGTTCTGACATTATGATGAATTATGAAGTTATTTAGTTGTACCCAGAATTTCCAAGTTAATAAGAAATATATTTTTCAAACTACCCACAGTGGTTTTATACACAGCCCTACTCGCTCTGAGTAACTTTCATGGCACAACCAATAATGGGCAGATTAGAAGACCATTTATCCTTTAAAAATCTCAGTTAGTACATTTGATTCATTTCATGAAGCCTTTTGTTTTACTGCCCTCCACCTCAGAAAACAGCTGTGAAGCCAGTCTGCTGAGAATGGGTTAGCTATTAGCAAAAGCCTTCTAAAGGTAAGCATTAATACTGTACATGGTAATATTCGTACAAACATTGAGTAGAAAAGGAAGGAGAGGGGAAATAAATTAACTGACATCAAGATCAACTGGTTTTGATCTTGATGAGTTTATGAAATGAATTGCAATTCTTCATTTGCAAGATTGTTTAAGATCAATCTTTCTGGACATAATTACCATGTGATTAATATGAATAAACTAACTAGAAAAACAGACATGATAATTTCCTTTCATTCTATTACATGGATGATCATTGTTTCAATGTCAAACAAAATTAAGCTTTGGCCTTAAAAAACTACATAGCAATCTTGGGATTCATTTAGGATGATAATTTTATGGGATTTGTTTGGTTGACGGTTCATTTTAAATAATGTCATGTGCATCTTTAATATCTCCTGAAAACCTTGATGACAAATATCGACACTAGGCTGTGCTTTAATACTGTCAGATTTTTAATTTCAGAAAGTGTAAACATTGCCAAGTTTTGAAGGTCTGAACCAAGGATACTGACATAATTTTCAAAGGCATGGGTAATACCTCAGCACCTCCCTTCAACATAAAACCCGGAGGTCTGACACAAGCAAACCTCTCTACAGTCCACTTCATGCATAACAATTCTGTCCCACATCCTTCCTGATTATCTGTCCATCTGCATGCCGAGTGGTGTTTTGCATATGAGGTTCAGGTGATGTATTTTATTGCTGATACTGTTTCACCTGTATTTAGTTCCAGTGACATGGAAAACACTGCAGCCAATTGTCCTTATTACAGTCCCTGTGTATTTCTCCCCAGTGCACTTGCACAGGGGAAAGATGTGAGCATGGAGTGTACTTAACTGCCAGGCTGAATGGCTCTGTAATGTAGCTTCAGCATGGCATAAATTAAGCTGTCATTTTTTTGGCAGCAAGTGCAGAGAGGCGATTTTCCTGTACTGTAACATTTGAAACAACAATTTTCTGGCTCCAGTAGTAACTGACAGTTCTGTGTGATACATGCTCAATGTTTGTGCTTCAGGGGCTGCAGCTGGAAAAAGCCTTTGGGGTAAGGTATTGTCTTTATTAGCAAATCGAGCTTGCAGTCACAGTACACTAATATTTCCTAACACTTTTCAAAGACCTTGTCACACCCTAAAAAATTGTGCTTAAAATTTACTGGATTCCATCAAGGTATTTAACCGGGTTGCTTATATGCAAAACACTATTTTTGATAATTACTTCAGACCTATTTTCATTAGGAAGATTGCTTACCCGGAAGGAGTTGGCCACCGGCATTTTATTGGCAACCTGTACCAAGATGGCTTGAAGGACAGCCAGGTTTGGAAATTATCTTGAAATGCTTGGCCGGATTCAGGCTGGTGAGGCAGGAGGATGCTGACAGTACTGGGGAAGGAGGGAAGCAGCCCTTTTCCAGCTCTCCACTCTGAAACTGACTCTGAGCAGCACAGACTCTGAATATGCCCTGCCACAAGCAGTGAGCGAAGCCTCCTTTTGCTGTCTGGCAAGATGTAAGGGTATGCAAAGTCATTTCACAGAGGTGAGAGAGAGCAGGAAATTAAGGAGTCATTTGTGTTAGTGCAAAGTTGCTTTATTAAATGTGTGAATTTTGCAGTGTTTTGTTTCAGAAGTTTGAACAATTTTGACATAATTTTTTAAAGGTTCCAGAGACACATTCTGCTTTTCTAGCACAATGGTGAAATCAGGAGAATTACACTAGATCCGCAGTTGTATCAGTCAAAGTAGAAAGCAGCTCAGTATATTATATGTCATTTATTGTTTAAAAATACTTGCAGTACTCCTAAAGCATTCAGATATTTTGACACCTGTGTATTCCTTCACTACTTCCAAACAGAATTATGGCCATGCCTGCTGGCAGGGGTCCTGGCAGTCCCTGGGAGCAGATTTCACTATATCCTGCCAGCCACTCATTGTTGTCCATTTCAAATATTTTAGCCATTAGACTCCCATTTTTAAGTCATTCCTTCAATGTCTAAGTTCATGCTGGCGTTTTTTGAGATCTGACTCTTTACTTTACAGCACTACTGAATCTAGAGATATAAACTGCATAAGAATCCACATGCACTCTTTGTCCCTCCTGCTCCCACTTTGTTTCAACACTTCTCTGAGTTTCTCAAAACCACAAGATTTGGATGGCCAGTTTCCACAGGAATCAACAGCATTCTAGTGATGCTTTGGAAAGGATTGGCTTCAGCACCTCCATGCACAGGAGGATTTGATTTTTGCCTGTTTGGGTTGAAAGAGGAGGAAAAAAGAGAAAATATGTTTTAAAACATTTATCAATTAGCTCAATTTATGGGGTGCAGCTGTCAAGAAAGAGAAATAACCTCCACTGATTTTTAAGTGAGATATAAATACACTACTGCCATGTCATGCTTGTTGTAGTTTACCTTTGTGTTTGTCTGTGTGTTAGGATGTAGTAAAATGAATTGGCACCTGACTTTTATTATTATAGGCATTCAGTTTTATTAACATAATTGGGAGTCTGTAAGTTCTTTCATCACAGATACAGATTTTAGAAGTTTAAAACTCAGCCACAGAAATAATTTTGGTAAAGGCTTTGCAGTCATAATATTTTTCCAGGACACTGCTTTAAAAATCCTGTTGTCCTTTGTTCCCCAAAATCCCAATTTTGCTTTATCAGATGTATTCTGTATCCAATAAATCACCTGAGTGGTACAAAACTAAGTTAGGACCACCTCTACCTCCCAAAGCCTGGAGAATTCTTGTGCTGCTTAAGCTTACAGAAGGCTTAGTGAATCAAGGCACTGTGATGCACCCACTAGCATTCCATTTTTCAGCTATGGAAAGTATTTTCTTTCAGGAGAAAATCTCATTTGGGATCTTTGGGCCTCTAAATTCTGATAAACTGTCTATGAATGGTTATATATTCTGTACCTTAAATGATGAAAAATCTATTTTTCCATAAGGTATAAGACATATCATAGTGCTTCCAACTGTGAGGCTCTGGAATGAGCTGCAAAATAAGAATAGTGGGATTCCAAAATTAATCTGGTTTTACCTTAAACAAATAAGCTTGAATTAATGTAATTTTAGTGCGTGAGAGGTGCTTTTCTCTAAACGTACCTAGAGAACGGGAAATTGCTTACATTCCGTAGATATGTATACATCCCTTCCAAAAGAAAAGTATGGATGATGCCCACAGAAATAAAATTAAGATGGGAACTTAGACTCCAGCAAAGTAAACTTTGTATTCCAATGTATTAACTGTAGCTTTATTTACATTATTGCACAAATTAATATTTATTATTGCCTCTGAAATATAAACAAATTCTGTTTGCCCAATCTAGAATATCAGATTATACTGCTGCAGCTTTCATGGGAAGTTTTAATATAAATCTGTTTAATGCATGATCTTCTACCTTTTTATAGCTCTGAATCTCAGGAATAATATTTCCAAAATTCCTGTTGTGCATCCATTTAATTATTCCATTTTCTTTTAACTGGTGTCTCTAACCGAGCAGTCAGAGTGTGCTGGTTTAAGGTGAATTGCCAGGTATCTGTTATTTTCCTCCATATGATCAGCGCTGCTGGGCTCTACTATTACCATGCTTTGTCAATGTTAATGTAATGGCAAATGACGAAGATGCCCTTTGGCAGGAAACACTGCTAGCCCTTAATAATAAACAATTTTTGCACCTCAAATGGCTTCTATACATAAGCAAGTTTAGTCAACCCCTGAAGAGAACCTGTACCTTCTCATTACAGGGCAGCAGTAGTGAGAAAGCAATTCACCAAGCTGTAAGGTTTGCAATCACCCATATTTTCTGCTATGAGTAAATAACCCCAATTGATTTAATCATAAAAGAATAACAGGAAAACTACATTGATTTCCAAATCCCTAATGTGAACATCAGAATATATTGACTAAGTAGCATGTAAAAAGGTTTTATCCATTTGTATGAACTGAAGAAATATCAATATTTGATCATTACTCTAACAAAAAATTACGACAATTTGCAGTCATCTCAAAATGGACTGGTGTTGCATTATACAGTGCTGTGGTTCAGTCTACAGAGTGAAAGTGGTAAGACTCTATAGAATTCATAGACCAAGAAGAGAAAAATCCATATTGTCAGGCAGATGCACCTCCTATTAATTGTAATAGGCTACTTACATAACCCTGTAGAATTAGTAAATAATGTAGAATTGTTTTTATTAAAGAAGCCAGCTAGAAATAGAAGATTCACTGTTAGTCACATAACTGTGCTCACCACAACAAGTGATCAGTGTTATTCAAACCAAACTATGTCAAAAGAGCAAAATACGAATGTAACTGTTTTTAAAAAAATACAATTCTTTCGTCATGGAGATGCCAAAACAATATTTTGACTCATATAATACCTTAAATTGACCTTAATTTGCAGTGAGAGACTCAGGATCAAAATTTGCTTAAAAGTTCTAATAAAGTGATTAAAAAATGAGCGAGCAACAAGACGCAACTGCGCATTTGAGGACAAAAAATAGCCAGTAGAGGTTATTCCAAACCCCAAAGTTTCTGTCCTTTAGGAACCATCAGAGAATGGTTCTGACTGGAATCAGCAGCTTGCTCTGCCAGACAAAATCTGCTGAAAATAGATAAACAAATTTCAGGAGCACATTGTCAATACAGCTAAACTAAGATGAAAACCCTGCGGAGGAGGCTTGTGAAATAGGAAAAAGCAAATGAGGAAAATAATCATTCAACCAATGTCATTCATCAAAACAAAGACAGGAGAGGTAAGAAGAGAAACTGAGAAATGAAGAGAGCAAAGTTATGTGAATTTGCTGAATATTTACATGAGTTGAAATATCTGGAAAACTGCATGTTCAGTTAGAACTCAAATTTGAAGCCCTTGAAGTCACAGGAAAAGTTACAATTTTTTTCACTGACTTTGAATTGATTTTTAAGACCTCTGCTCAATAGAAAAGTATTGCAGCATTAACTAGGAACTTCAGGATCTAACATGTTGCATACCTTTCAGATGGACCATTGAAAGTACCTATCATATCCTCTGTCATTTTTAAAACAGTTGAGATGCATGTTTTTTCACAGAGATGTGCAAAATGTCAAGATTTTATAAACTTTTTCAAGTATAAGGCTTTAGGTCTGTTCATGAACAAGAGAAGATTTTATATTATGGCTCTGTAGGAGAAAAAAAACAGCATTACCTCAGTCAGCAATATTCCAGTCGCAGGTTTTTTTGTGATGGCTGCTGCATGCTAGAGGTGGGTGCACATGTAATGGGCTATAGAAAGGTCAACTGGTTGCACTTTAATTGTGAGCAGCTTTTAATGCAGTAGGCCCTCAAGGAGATGCAAAACCAAGAAAAGTCTGTTATTCTGTGTAGGTAAGAAAAAATTCTTGTTTTGGTGCTGTTTAATATTCTAAGTGTAGTTAATCTAGACCAATACATGATTATATTAATTTTTGATGGCAAAATCATAGCTTAAAAGAAACACTGGATATGTTAACCTGTCAGCTTTAGATATAGTAACTAAATGGAGTATATAATTGATGGTTGATGTGTATTGAAAATTAAATAATAATAACCGTAATAATGCTTTGTCCTTTGTCTACACAGATCTTAGCAAGCCAAAGTCTTTGCTGTTTTAGTGAATTGCTTGAGAGGAACCATTCCTCCCATATCCAGCTTTGGTTCTTCATCACTGAAATTCATCTCAGTATGGAGCAGACTCATGCTTGATGGACAAGTCATGACAATTCTCCATTGGTCATTTGAGAAGTAGCATCTTTCTATGTTACTTTCTCTGTGACTTCTAATGTAGCTTTGTTTACTATGGGTTAAGATAGTTACAGTCTCAATTGCATGTAGAAAGCAAAGATTAGAAAATTTAATTGGTACAGATAGTATAAGTTTCAGGTCTCATTTAAATATCTAATTTTAAAAGCATAATAAACTCAGATTTCAGAAAAAATAGAAGAGCATTTTCAATCTCCAATAGTGAAACTATAAAGCTGAATATTGGAGCTACTTTCTGAGTTCTCTGCAGTGAATTAAGCAGCAGACATGGAGAATTCAGAATGAAAATGACCTGCTGACCAATTATTCCTTGTCCTGAAAGCAGACCTTTCCAGAAGCACAGCAAAGTGCTTTGTCCAGCTGGGAACCACACTGGGATAAGGTGCAAAAATTACAGATAAAGGTGGGACAGTTAACAACTCTGTAGAGATATTATGTTTCTGGGAACCATAGTAGCTGTAACATGAACGTCAGCAGGAGTGTGTGGCTGAACTATTTGGAAATGGCTGTGCAGTCAGTAACTTGTTTACTTACTCTCCATATTTCCTAATGCACTTCTGCCTGGAAGTACAGTAGCTCCTCTGTATGCACCACTGCAGAAGAACACCTGTCCAGCTGAAATCACTCAGACAGGGTGATTTCAGAGTGAGTCACTGCAGATACTTGTCACAGCCAGAACATGGACTGAACACTGAGACCATGAGAACATTTCATGAATGTTTCCATGGTCAATGCCATGATGAGAAAGAATGACATTTCCGATGCCCAGTGGCGAAAATCATGAAGTCGCACTGTAGATTAATCATCCACCGAAGGGGCACATGCTCTCCATTGAGGCAGAAATATGTTTTCTTTTTAAATCCCTTGTGAAGAAACCCAGAATAAGCAAAAAAAAAAAATCTGGTGTCATCTCCGACTGCCACCACTGCACCACCACTGATTTAATATTACAATTTTCCTCTAAAAAAATTAGCGTTGAGAAAAAATTTATCATAGCCCTGTTTTAACTGGTGCATCATATGGTGTATCAACTGGTACATCATCACATACAAACTTTTGGAAGTTATGTTTTTGTAGCTCAGTTTCTAATCTGTTGAATATTAGGTAACAGACACTCCAAAGTTCTTGAAGATTTATATATTAAAAATCCTTGGCAATGAAGTTTGGTTGATCCATTACCAGATCCAAATTCAAATTCTATATAAAAAAGCCCCTTCTTAGGTACATTTAGGTACTACAAAGCTATTATACATTTTGTTAAATAAGAGTAATAAAACATGTTAAAAGACTCTTGCACTAATTTTCATGTTTGCTGCACTGTTTTAGTATCTGTCATAAACCTGGTATAACTTTAACAGAAATACAATCTGCTGCAGCATATTTTATTTCCAGTGTTAAAATACAAAAGGCAAAACAGGCAGAACAGGGTAAGCCTTCAATTATTTTCTCATTAGGTATTCTGAAATATCTGATAATTAATACATTTCATATTTTCTTTTTTTTTTTTTTTTTTCACAGAAACTATTTTGGCGCCTGCAACACCTCACGTTTATTTCTTGGACTCTGGCTGTGGGAGCTAGAGCAGCAGACTGCCGACAGGACTCATTGCTGTGTCCCTGAGCCAGTCTTTCCCACATCCTGATGTTCAGCTTTTTCCAAATGAGAATTTGTTTTTTAATTAACAGGCAAACAAACAAAGATGGAGGCTGTTTGTTCTAGAACAAGGAGCGCCTGTTGGTCAGCATCCTAGGACAGCTGGTGCAGGGTGGAGAAGAAAGAATTTAATATGGAATTGAGTTTGTTTTCAGATACTGATCTCTCGGTGAGACCCTCAGCAGAGCCTGTGGTCTGGCCCGGGGGAGCCTTTGCTTTCCAGGCTTTGGGCAGCATTTCCCACATTCCCACAGTGCCATGGAAGCTGTGGGGTCTCCAGCGATCTCTGCTCTGCAGGGCAGGACACTTTCCTTCTGCCCTGCTACGACGTGCCATTTTCCCTGGTGAAGTGGCCCCAGCAAGCTGTGTTGGCACACTCTACAGCAGCTATTTGCAAACCTGCTTGTGAGCAGCTGAACTTCCTGGAAGACTGTCAGGAGATGTAACTCTGCAGGTGGTTACTGATCTACATGAGATCTGCAGCATTGGAAGGATGAGAAGCCCCCCACTCAGGAACTGCAATATCCAAAAGATGAGCAAAACAGTGTTAGTTAAACTACCTGTCCCATCACCTGATTACAAAAATCCTCTAGGGATGTGCCAATAGAAGAAATCTTCCCAGCATAATTATGCGGCCTTGTATTGCGCCAGCAGAAAATTGTGGTTTTCATCCAATTCAGAATTTAAGTATTCTGTTCTCTATCAGTGAAAAGTTCTTTCTAGGACCTTCACCTTCACTTTAGTATTTTTCCTCTGAAGCATTTAAGCGTGGCTCAAGCTCTCTTCTGGAAGGGGCTGTTTATGTGGAGTAAAACACCAGTTAACCTGAAGAAACACCCCATGTTTAAATTAAATTTGAACATGACTCACTATGCACAAATTTGAAACAGTTGCACTAGCAGTTATCCTCAGTATTTATTCCTCAGGGCAATCTTGTGCTTCTGTTGCCTCTCTGAGTACATTATATTGCCCAGAGAACTGGGGTGTAATTTTCACCAAATCTGTTTAATAGCTAGTGCAGCTACCACACAGGTGATAAATGTGCTATGTGCTCTACAGGAGCAGGTTAGCTATGAAGCAGCACATTGCCAACCTGACGCAGTGACAAAGCAGTTGCTGAGAATGCACTGGAAAGGACTACACAGGGTTTTTCTTGGCACTGACCACCTCTTACACCTCCATCACAGACATGTCAGCAGAGGGTGTAATCTCGAGGTTTAAAATTTTAAGCATAATGTCATACTTACATTTATAATGTTACATATTAAGGGCTGACTCTAGCATAAAAGCACCTGTATTACTAGTCTTGATATAACACTTCCAAACAAACTGTTTACACAGGCACAATGTCCCATGCCTTATTTTTCCTGAATTCATGACTTTGAGGGTAGGATACTCTTTGAAAAACTGTAATGTACTGAAAAAAAAAGCAAGCTCAATACAGGAGAGTGGAGGCAAATAAACAAAAAATGTGTGCGTGTCTTCCATGAGCCGTAGCAGTCTGAAGAATCAATCTTTAGCAGACTTATTATTAGCTGGTACACTATTGAATAGCATCCCCTTATGCAAGCCATTTCAATGACATTTTAAGTGAAAAACCAAAAAAAGAGTGTAGAAACCCTCATTTTAACAGGCTTCTAAGGGCAGATTTTCACTTTACTAGTCATAATCATATGTAACTGCAAATTCAGGAAAATTTGTATAGATAATCTTCCTTTGGGGAAAAAGTGCTGGTCTGAGTAAATGCAATTTGAAAATGTTTTCCCTCACTTTGCTCCTATGCTGCATTCTATCTTGTTACAGGCAATACAACATATAATCTTGTCTAGTAGCATTATTTATTTTAAAAGAACTCAGACCAAATAGGATCTCTTTAATTTGAGAGACAAGTATCTGTATCTCTTGTTGTTTACGTGATGTGTGCTGCTTTTCCTCCTACCTGCTGTTTTCACTGGTAGTAAAAATTCATTCACAGCAGGGAACACATTGGCCTTACCTGTCTTTAATTTATGCAGCATTTCAAATTGTGCCATCATGGCAGGTGTGGTCAGGCTTTGTTGAGGCTTCTTAAATAAAAAAATTTAAAAATTCTGATCTACCTGCTTGAGTCTGTCAAGAGCCCATTTGTATGCATGCAGCTAATGTGCTAGAAATAAAAGCCACAACCTGTCAAATAAACTCCTGCACCTGTATGAAGCAGTTAAATTGTTCCATCTACCATTATTCTCGGAGATCAAAGGGCCCTCACTGTGAGGGGCTCTGAAGAAATAAAGAAAATGATAGACCTACTTGTCCTTGAGCTAAAAAAGAAGGGGTGGGGAAAAGAAAGAAAAGTGGACCAGTTCAACTACCTGAAGGAGCTTTTGTTTGGCATGGGCACAACATGAACGCATTCTTTCACATTAAGACCCAAGAGGAAGAAATTCATTCACCCTTATTATAGTGACGTAGCTCTGGCATTGATGTGTTTTTAACCTTGAATAATTGTTGTCTCTAAAGCTCCAAACAAGTTTTATCCTGTCCACAGGTCAGTTTTGTTACAAAGGCCAATTAGTGGTGCTACCTTAGCCTGCAGCAAAAAGCCAAGTAATGGTGGGGCATGCCCCATCCAGAGGTGATGAATAGCCTGTAGAGCTATAATTTGAGAAGGGGGGAGGGGGGCTTTGAAGCATTTACCTTACATGGAACTCCATTGTCACTGCAGGCTGTTTGATCTTTAAATAATTTACTTAATGATCTCACCATGGGAGCAATTGGCAGAGCAAGATTAGGTTGTAAGGGCCTAATGGACATGGGAAAACTTAAAATTACTAGAAGAGAGGTATGTACAGAACAGGGTTTTTTTCTTTTTCCTGTGTGGATTCATGATTTATAAGGGGGGGGAAGCTACAAATTATTGTATTTGCTTGATGTGTTCTGGCAGAGGAAAAAAGAAGAAATTCTGTGTTTGGTGAATGTTTCAGTGAATTTTAATCCTTATTCTTTTAATCTTTGTGGTTTTGTTTTGCTTCTCCTTAAAAAAAAAAAAAAAAAAAAAAGCGACCCTGGGAAATTATTGTTTTATAATAGGTTAATAGGTCAGCAATAAAAACCTTTGGCCACTGTGAATAGGCTGTTGTTAAAAGGTCATGGTTAGCATAATGTTTCATTTTTGATAAATAAAGGGTTGGAAAGTCTGGGTCCAGAGCCTGTGAATAGGAAAAGTGTAGCATGACCCCTTTTATGCAGTAAATATTGTAAAATATGATTTATCAAGTCATTTTGTGATCACACATGAAAACTATGCACCATTTTGTGGATACAGGATTTGGGATATTCTTCAGCATCCTGAAAATATAGCATTAGTCACCAAGGCCCTCTTCAATTACTTGCAGATAACAATTGTTGCATTCCTGTGGTATTACGCTCCTTTACACATGGAATGCTAAAATGCAAAACAAAAGTTAATTAGACCTATGGGAGAATTGCAGAAATTGCAATATAGATCACTGTTTAATAATTTAATATCTGCTTTTGTAGATGGATAGCTTTACGTGAAACTAAAAAGAGCCTTATGAAGTGCTTGAGACATACCTGCCTATTATACACAATTTCTAAGCCTCTCTATTATAGGTAATCAAGAGTAAGCATTTTAAATGTCTGTATAAATACAAGTAAAATATCTCTACACAGGCAAATAAAAAGGGCAACATTGTTATCTGAATTGTACATATTAGGAGCTTCTTGAAAACTTCTTACAAGATGAGCAGTTTTACAAAAACATTTCAAAGAAACAACATTGTCTGCAATAAATTCTTCAATAGAAGAGTTCTATTTGGACAGAGTGGGAGTGTTTAAAGCTGTTGACTGATGCAGTTCACTGACAAGATGCCTTCACTGAAGATCTAAGCTCTGGTCTTACCTGTATTTGATTAATATTGGGATCTTTGCGGCAGTTACTCTCGAACTACATTATTGAAAAAATGTTAAAACCTCAAGGTGTAAGATGCCAATGACAACTCCATCTGCTTCTAAGATGAGAACTTTGACTTTATGGACTTCTTGGCTGACTTGTAGCTTGATCCTTCCTTTTAGTCGAATTTTGGATGAAGAACAATCTGATGAAGAGTTTGGTGTTGTTGAGAACACCTTGACAACAGTGAAAGTATAGGAGCTGGAAGAGGTCATGAAACAGGTCTGTCAGCATAGTCCTATCTGCAGATTTGACACATTCCAGGTGGGTTTGGAAGAAAAGAAAGAAACATTGGAATTGGTGCCACAGCTGAGTAAGTGAAAAAAGTACTCTTGATCACTTAAAAAAAATTACAGCATTGGTGGAAGTGTAGTGTAGACTGTTGACTTCGTTCATTGACATTCAAAAACAAATGATATTCAGGTTTGAAAGGCTTACATTTTTTTCATTGCAGCCATGGTTGATAACAGAAACATGTCTGTTTTACAGTCCCTTATTCTATTTAATTCATTACGTATTTGATAAAAGATACAGCCCAACCTAGGGGAAAAACCTCAGGAGAGGTTTAGATTAGATGCCAGGAAGAGGTTTTTCACCCAGAGGGGGGCTGGGGACTGGGACAGGCCCCCCAGGGAAGTGGTCACAGCACCAACCTGACAGAGCTCAAGCAGTGTTTGGACAATGCTCCCATGGTGTGACTATTGGAGTGTCCTGTGCAGGGCCAGAAGCTGGACTTGGCAATCCTTGTGGGTCCCTTTCAACTCAGGTTATCGTATGATTCCATAAAAAATAAAGCCAGAATTAAAAAGTATTTTAATGCAATATTTAATGGTTAGTATTAGTGAATTTTTCTTAACCTGGAGTTATGAGTTTAACCTGTATAATAATTTATTTTTAGACTTTTTGTATACATTTCTAATATATTTAAATTATGTATAGTGTTATGTCCCACTCTCCCAAGTATACCACCAAGCTTTTTCCTGTCAAATGAACTAAATAAATGTAAAATAACTATGAATTTTTTTGAGCAGTAATGGGTAGGTGTCCTGAGCTGAAATCAAATGTGAGGGAGAAAAAAGGATCTGTAACTTAAAAAAAAAAAATAGTTTAAGAAACAATATTCCTGAATCATATGAGGACATGAGAATGGTTTAAATTTATATTGGATGGAAGTAGATAAAGATATTACCATTTAGTGCTTTATGCATAACATAAAGTCATGATACAAACCCAATATACCCTTGCACTATCAGAAGTAAAAGAAGAAAGGGAATAAAAGGGAGAGACCAAATGGGTTAAAGTGCCCAAAGGACAGTCAAACACTGAGCAAGAATGATTGAAGGGAGTGCAGAAGGATGGAGGCAAGCTGCTGTGTTTTTAAGGGGGAGAAGTCTGCACACTGCAGAGCAAATATGGTACCCAGCCCTCAAACCTGGCACAGTTCACCTGCAGATTTACACCTTGGAAACAGCTGGAGCAAACAGAAATCTGATCCAAGTAGGCTTTATTTGTTGCCTGACTAATAAAACATAGAAGGTGCTTGGGAAGAACAGATACCTTCCAGCAGAGTGCACCACGGAATTGTCCATGGAACACCTGAGCTCAGGGGAGATGCTTAAGAGCATTGCACATCAGACAACAGTGTGTCTAAAGCTCTCTGTGCTTTACTGGGTATATGACTGATTCCTGGTGGTGAATCTCTCCCTGAAATCTCCCCTGGCAAAGGCAGAAAAGGCTGGAAGGGGTGGCTTAAACAGCACCTCCTATCTCTCTCTTCCATGTTAGTCTGGCAATTTCCATCTGCTTGTTTGCAGGCAGTGCAAATGAAAGGCTGTAGATGACTGTCCCGTTTCAGTGCACGGACAGGTAATCACAAGAACAGGAGTTCTGTTGCAGTAGCAGGTTTTGAGCAGGGAAACACAAGACAAGATTATCCTTCAATTTTTCTTCTTCCCATCCCCATTTTTTGACATTTGATCCAGCCACAGCGGAGGATTTGATTCTACAGCTATCTTGAGCATAAACTCAGGATACAGATTTGTGAAAGTTAAGGAGATCTAAGTTTCAGTCACTTTATGGAATTAATGAAGCAGAAAAAAAGATTAAAAGGATGAGAATCAAAAAGATTCTTTTGAAAAATGTGCTTTTTTATTTGTTCATTCACTGCATAGCAAGAATTTCCAATAATTATGTTCAGTCTGATACAGACTTTTATTTTTCTCCTCCATGGATATAGAATGTACTGATATTATAAACCCGCATATATATATATATATATATATATATATGTACTCATCCTGGAATGTACAAATCAAAGGCTGAAGGAATACGATACAAGGGAATTCTGGGTAAGCACAAACACTTGTTGATACAAGACAGGGACAAAAACTCAGACAAGCATAAACCAATAAACTCTCCTTGAAGCAAGTAGAGTTTTGCAAACTTATGTAGCTGCCAAGTTTTGTATAGAAGTGGGTGAGATTTTATGCAGTTTAGCTAATGAAATGTTTGCTTCTGTACAAAAATATATACTCATGGAAACTTTAAATAGTTGTGTGGTTTTAGCAATAGTGAGAGGCCAGACATCCTTCATGACGGATATCCTCTGGATTTGGAAAAAAGGCAGTCTGGTAAGCTTAACAAACACTTCCACCTGAGGTGGAAGATTTCCTCCGGGGGCAGAAAGGGTAGATCAGACTCAATAGATCAGCCAACATTTGGCCTCTTCACTGAATCTGCCAATTAGTGCAGAGCATTATGGCATATTTCTGTTGTGGCAGCTAGAGAAAGAGACCTGCCAAACTCATTCTATACAGAACCCCAAACATCCATTAGATGCAAGATGCTTTTCATCCTGATGAGTTGGCTTCAGTTCAAACTAATGGCCAACTGATGAGAAAGTTCATTAACTCTGAAGCATTCAGTCCCTCAGGAGGTGTAAACTAAAAAGTGGGGTCCTACAGATATACACAACATAACAAAAATTATGTTAAAATATTGAAACTACAAAGCCAAACACTTTAATGGTCAGGAACGGGAGAATTAAATTCACTCCTCAAATTTTCACATTGTCTGCTTTTGCACATGCACTAATACAGTCTTTAATTACAGTCTGTCATTTCTATTTTTTCCCATGTGTATTGGAAGGCTACAAATCCTATGTTACTCTTTCTTATCCAGGACCTATGTTCTTTCATTGCTGCATATTTGGTTTATGATATCAGTGCAATAGACACTGTATGAAAGCTGAAGATGTGGAGATATACAGATAACAGTGTGACTTCCACCAGAACTAATGACATTTACTGAAGACATGCACAAAGAGAAAAAGAAAGCCCATGATGTTTACCTCCTTCCCTTCACATCTTCTGTTTATTATCAGATACTGAGGAACACTTGCTTAGGTCCACTTGCTTTTCAACTGTGTTTCTTTCTCCAGGCCTGTATGCCCACTTATTCTGAAGTATAGCTGTTAGATGGATTCAAGAATATATAGGGAAACCAGAATCCTGAAAATAACCATTCCTTTTGGAAATCCTTTTCCTTAACTTCTATCTGTCATGACGTATTAGTAGTCAAGAGTGTAACATTCAGGGATGTTTATTGAAATATCTCTGAATTCACTACCATAGCCAACAGAGTTTAAGCAGTAAGGGTGGGAGCTTGTGGAAATTAATTCCTTGTGAGACACAGAAGTACAGAAATAAACTTTTGGCTAATCTGGAAAAAAGTTTGGGTCATGCAAAAATTTATCATTGTTATTTACATTTTCTCTTCACCTTAAAAGTTCATTTTTGTGATCAAAGTTGTGCACGTATAGGGATGAGCAGGAGTGTAATGTAGAGCAAGACACCACTATGTAGAGGTAACACAACTGAGAAATTCATGGCAGCTGCAAGAGCAACCTGCTGTTTCTTCTTAGACAGAAGTAACATGGCATACATGGAATTATCCATCCATAGCTGTTATGTGTAATGTAGCGACAAGAAAAGATTGCAAATAAACCAATCTTTATACACAGCAGACTGTGATTCTGTGCCTAGTCTCTGCTTTGTCTCTGCTTTGCTTTACCAGGAGTTCAAGGGTTTGAATAAAGCATCACAGAGTTAGGGAACTCTTTTTGGTCAACTAATGCTACCCAGCCTGAATGAACTGCTCCTTTAGTGCTAGGTTCAAGATGAAATAAATCCTTCCTAACTCAGATGTGGATGTAGGTATCAAGTGCTACTTATCCATAACACAGAGAGGATGTGCACACTCTCAGGGCACAGGCAACACAGCAGACAGCATCCATGCATTCAACCCACTGGAAAAGACAGAAGAAAAGAAGATGGAGATGAAAAAAAGAGGAGCAAATCATCACTACTTGGCCACAACAGGCCACTCTAGAACTCCTGTCCCAGGTTAAGCTCATCCCACCAGATCACTCTTCTGCTCGAGGTGATGCAAACTCTGCATATGCATTTCTAAACTCCTAAACATAACTGAAATGCAGATTTGACTGCTTGCTTTATAAACCTTCTCTGCCATGCCAATATGTCATTCTTTGACCTTTGGGTTCTCTTCATCTCTATTTTCATAGGTATACTTTTTTTGCCTTATCGGTGAACTGCATTTTCATGTTATTTGACCAAACACAAAGTACACACCTAAAAGACACCAGACAAGTGACAGCTTTGTCTGTAAGCTTTAAGGGATGTTTGTAGAATTTATGAAAGAAAGCTGAAGTTTATTATACATCAAAGATAAATGCCTCTTTCTGTTGCTAAGGTGTAGCAAAACATGAGGATTTTACCAAGTGTGAAAAATACAGGTGTTTTAAATTCAGGTTTATTTCTGTTTGCCAGTTGTCTACCAGATAGTAAGTAATTTCTGGACTTAAGTTCACAAAACTATTTTTTATTTTTAAAAATAAATTCTAAAGATATTTTTGCTAGATTAGATTAATAAAGCAAATATTCACTGATTTGTGTGTTTGTGGATGGACACTGTTAGGCATAACAGGGTCCTGACCTGTAGAAAGTATGATGATACTGTTTTGTTTTCTTCTTTTCATCTTGATTCAATTTAAACCCACATGAGTTTTATTCAGCTCAGCATTTTTTATATCTTCCTGTCTTTTTCTTGTGTCTAGAAACTTCACACAATGATTTTTTTTCTTTTATCTTGTTCAGTGTAAGAGAAAGTATCTAAAGTGTGACCAGTTTTACACCACATTCAGTGACTGTTTAAACTGAATTTTTATCCTGACCTTAGAAGTGGCACAGTGTGGGATGTACCCTCTTGTGGGCAAAGAGAATTTTACAGTCATCCCTGTCTTGTGCAGACTCCAGCTTGGTTTCATTTGGACTCTCTTAATGATAAAAACCTCACATCAATATTCAGGGCTTAGGCCAACATTTTCAAATTTTGGTGTCTAAAACTGCTGCCACTGAGCATCAATGGAGAAATCTTAAGAGCCATGATGCACCACAGTACAAGAGCTAAGATTTGTGGAGTTGCTGGGTTACTTACCAAAACTTTTAGAAAGCCTTTTTATGGGATAACATAGTAAGTATAGGATATATGTAATTGTATAGTACAGTAAGGGGTGTTTTGTTGGGCATTAGCCAGAGACAAAGTTGCTGAGGGGTCTTCAGCTTCCCTGTTAGTCCTGCCTTCCAAATGCAGCACCCAGTTTGGACTCTTTAGCTCCACACCCCATCATGTCCCAATGCCTTGCACAGAGATCCAATTTTACTGTGTAGAGCCCCCACCCCATTCCATGGAGCCCTGATCCCACCAGGCAATGCTGAGCAGGAAGCTGTTGGGATCCAGCACCGTGAGATGCTCCCCTGCCCTCAGTGGGTGAAAGGTGATGCAATTCCCACGTGGGTCCTACCAGATCTCTCCCATCACCTGGACAGCGAAGGGATAGTGAAGTCCTTCTGTATCACATGTGTTTATACAGATGTCTGCCCTGAGCTACAGAATTTTCAAATGTTGTGCATTATCCTCCAACATATTCTTATCATACGATAGATTGTATTAAAAAATAATTTACATCTTTCATTCTTCTGTGTTACAAAAAGAGGTAATTTGAACATAGATAGTTAAGTATGTTTTCCAAATTCTAATAATCTACTTCCCTGGATTAAATCATGCAATTAATACTATTTCCATAAGTCTTCTTTAATTTACGCTGGAACTGCTTATCATTTTATTTTTAAGCTGCTAAATTCCATGATCTTAAATGAGTCATCTCTCCTTCACTGAAGGTACCTTTTAAAATATGAAAATATTTAGCTTCATTTCACCATATTTGTATTAAATCTAAGAAAAATAAATATTGACTATTAATCAAGTTTGATTAAATACAGCTATACATTTTTTCATTAATTTAAATTTATGCTGACATTATCTTGATTGAACTGAAGCATCAGAATAAATAAAAACTCCAGTATAAGATTTCAATGAATTTGAGATAAACACAAATATAGTCTGTATTTTTCGCTCCTTCTTTCTTATAAATATTTTCAGCTGACCTAGCTAAAATCTCACAAAAGCCCAGAATCACAGAGTAGATGAGGCTGGAAGGCAGATCTGGAGATTGTCTACTCCAATCCCCTGCTCAGAGTAGAGTCACCTAAAGAACATTATCCAGGACCTTGCCCAGCTGGATTTTGGATATCACCTTTGAAGGATGGAAAATCCACAGCCTCTCTGGGAAACCTGTTCCAGTGTTCAATAACCAAAGCAGTAAAAAAATTTTATCTTGTTCTTAAGCATAATTCTAATTAATTTTACTTATAGACAATGGAAATAAGACCTAAACATCAATTTTAGAAAGTGTTGGTAATATGTGTCAGGAAATCCATACCACCGAAATAATGCAGGCTTGCTCAAAATTAAAAAGTAAGAAACTTTGTGAAATATCAGACTATAGGGATCTCAGATTGGACTTTTAATATCAAGCCTTTATCCTGCATAAATACCTATATCTCATTTGTAACACAAAAAAAAGTCAATTTGCCCCACAAGGAAGACTGTGAGATAAATTCAATGTCGTTTGTGACATAGTCAAATACTGCAATGAAGAGTACAATAAAAGGAGAAAAACAGGAGAATATTAACAGTTTGATATTCAGAGCAAGAAATACAATAAACATGTCATAAGGCCACATGCTGAATAGAGATGAAATTTAATGCTGAATAGAGATGAAATGTTACGCTGAATAGTGCTTTGTTAAGTGAGCATTGTCCATCCTGTGTCCTCAAAGAGGCAGAAGGTTGGTGGCAGATACAGTTTGTGATCATATAATTAGTGATTGTTTTTTAGAAGAGAAATGAAAATGGCCCAAAGAAGGAATCCACAGGAACTGCCTAACTTCAAATTTTTAAGTTGATGGTCTTAACATATAGACAACTATTTATTCTGTGTGCATTAACACATATAATATCATTCTTTAAAAGTCTGCCATTAATAAAAAACCCCACAACAGGATCACGTTAATAAACCCTAATCTCTCTATGTGTCTGTGATTTTTTAGGAAATGTTAGGTTTAGAGGCGTTTTATTTTCTGCTCTGCATTGTGAGTCTGATGTAATTTAAATACATAAGAGCCCTATTGTTCTGTCATTTATGCCCCGTGCACTTCTGCTTTTAGCATGATTAAACAAAAGAGACACATACCAAAGCTTTCTCATTTGAATAATGCAACATCAATATTTTACATCTTGGGCTGTATTTCATTTTTTTCCTCATCAAGGTGAACGCTTGAAAAGGAAGCAACCATTGCTTTCAAATTGTCAATTAAGTTACATTCTCTTCTTTTCCAAAAGAGACATGTGTCTCAAAAAATACACGTTATTGAGCAGTTGTCATTCTGTTGTAAACTAGCTTTTCAACTGATGGATTTTTATTCTCCAGTAGCATAAGGAAAGCAATAATGTATTTACATAGCAGTTCCATTCTTAACATTTCCAGTATTTTTTTACAATGGATAGATTCTGTTTTCACCTGCAGTAAGGAGAAGCAACACTTATGATAGATGCACCTGAGTGGACACAGTGCACAGCACAACATAGGGAGTGGAGGGGTTCAGATCCATTTTGGGCAAATCACAGCTGCTCATGTTAGGGTTGGATTCTGCTGTGGAGATTAGAGATTTTGGTTCTTCAGTCTACAGGAGTTAACGTGCTTTGGATCTTCAATAACAGCAGCATTTGGGTACCTTCTCTTGGGATTGGCTCCTCTGTGTGTAGAAGCATTACTATTGTAAAGATACTTCCTATAGTAATTTCAATAAGTGACCAAGCCCTACTCTTTAGCAGGAGATATCTTCTGGGGTGCACACATCTCCCTTGAACCCTGTTACTGACCTTTGGAGGAGCTGCTTCCATGAATTTGTCTGGTTTTCCGCAAAGAAAGCATCTCCAGCTGAGTCTGTAACTGCAGTTTCATCATTTCCATGAAGTGCACCCTTGTGTGCTGCTTTCTGTGCCCAGAGACAGTGTAGAGAGCTGCACGTTTCTCTTTTGCACTGCAATTAATGCATGGTTGTGTTCAAACACATGGGTTTGTGGATGTTCACCAGTAAGCCAAAAGGGAGTTCAGGGATGTCAAACATGCTGAGATTAAAGAAAGATAATCTTTCCAAATTCTTGGCCAATCGCAAGCATGAAATGAG
Source organism: Acanthornis magna (assembly GCA_036785705.1). Lineage (NCBI taxonomy): Eukaryota > Metazoa > Chordata > Aves > Passeriformes > Acanthizidae > Acanthornis > Acanthornis magna. The sequence goes on from JAWUZG010000028.1 coordinate 25,539,622, forward strand.
AAACTCTCCGGTTTCCTTTTGAGAAATTCCATTAACTACCATCAGATACACAATTTTAGGTATACATAACAGTACCTGACAGGACAAGTCCTACAATATAACAACATTCTGCCACTGTTTTGCCTCAAAAGCCTGCAAACCCACAGGTTAAGGTGCTCACACATTAGGTGACACTTCTCACGTCTTTGCCATTTGACTAGAAAACAAGTTATTAGTCTTGTTAAGTCTCCCCTCAATCAGTATAAAAGTTTTATGTTGCGATTTTATGGCTCTTTTCCAGAATAATGAAATAATGCTCTTTCTACATGTAGGATCATTTCTTCAGATTACTCTAGTACTTTTTGTAGAAAGTTCGTTGTATTTTCTAATACTGTCTGAAAAGTACAGGCTATGACAAGCCACCTTAGTGATAAGTTGGTGCTTGTTTGTCAAATCTTAAAAATAATAAAGCAAAAGCCACAAAATGCCAACATAGTTTATAGGGACAAAAACTGGATACGATCTAAATTTGTAATAAGCAATTTAGTCCATTTTGTTAATAACATGGTATTTGCAATGATTCATTCTTACCTCTGTCATAAAGCAGCTAAAACGTTGGAACTGAGCAGGCTCATTATGCAGTATCTAATATTTCATATTTAACATCCAGTCTTTAATATTTCGTTTTGGGTTTGTTATTCAGACATGCTTGTTCTTTGTGTGGAGATTATAAAACCAATTTCTGATATATATATATGTGTGTGTGTATGTGTAAACAACTCCCATTTACTTCAGCAGAGTCTACTTTTACAAGAATCCATGGGCATAATTTAGCACAAATTATGAATAAACTAAAAGAAAAATAAATCAAACTACACACTTTTAACACATTCAAAGTATTCCAGTTTAGCTTGGGACCATTCAGCTGGTGCTGTAGGACTACAGAATACATACGATGATGTCTTAGCTTCGTGGAATACCATCAGGACCCATGAAATTCATTGTCCAGGATCAGAGCTTTTTTATTTCCCTTCTCTCACCTCTTTTTTATTGTGTGCAGTTAACAGTAAAATAGAAAAAAATACAAAGTATATATGTAACTATAACTTGTCAAATATGGCTGCCTCTTACTTCCTAGCTGTCACGAAGCATTATCTTGATAAATATGTATATATACTAGAGACTATATTTTATTACGGTTGGTTCTATTGTCAAGTCTTGTGCATTACACAGCCAGAAATACTTGAAGTTAAATGTCCAGTCTTTTGAAACATAGAATAAAAGATGTTTAAATACTTTTCCTTTTATTGAAGTGTTTTAACACCTCTCATATTACTCAGAGAAATGAATTGCTTGGGAATGAGGTTAATGCTCTACAAAAAAACCTGCTTTTTAAAACCCTATAAGAGGGGTCAAAGACCAGGAAATGCTCTCACTATAATTCTCATTTTCAGCTGAATTGGCCATGGCAACTGCACTAAGAATGCAAGTTTGAATTTCATTATGTCCCAGAAACCTGTAACTTTGCATTAGAATGATTCATGCAATAACAGAAGGAAATAGCGAGCATTTTTGATGCAGCATAAAGTAGAATTTTAAGTTAAGTAGTTACTTTCAAGTACAACAAAAAATGTTCATTTGATAGCTACTAAATGCATCCCTTTGCATTTTACCTGTAAAATGCTCTGTGTTTGGTGACAGGTTAAATGTATACTATGCACAGGGAGCCAACATGTGTCTTTGTAATACCGCAGCAGCAATAGCAATTTTAGCAGCATTCTTATTATTTTAAGCCGTTCCCATTGTCTTCTAAAGACCATAATTAGAAGCTGAAAACTTAAGGCAACCAAACTCAATAAGCTCTCATTATGAACAAAATATTCTATTGTTGCTCAACAAGTGACCATATGCAGCCCAACATGATAATGCCTTTTTCCTTAATTATGTCTGCACAGATCCAATATTAGGTCATTTCTCAAACAAAACTTCCATTAATTGCAGTAGAATTTTCCCTGAATGATGTTGCAGCACTGGCCTTTTAGGTATTTCCTTTTGTTTAGCCATAACAGTTCTCTAAATCAGCAAGTATTTTATTATGAGGGCTTTCAAGAATACACTTGATTTTTTGGGAAATGACCAGGGTATACCTCTTTAGTTATCACTGTTGACTTAACAAGCAGCTTAAGGAACTCCCTGAAAAGCACTAAGGCAATGCTCAGGAGTGGGAGGGTAAGAATGAGAAGATACCTTACAATTTTGGGATGCAAAATTATGTAGTTCTGCAACACTTGAGATGCTGATACTTCTGGAGCACATCCATAGTATTTCTCGTGTTATGGGTGGATCCATGTGCACAGCTACTTTTAGAAAAGTTGTGGTTTAACATACCTTACAAGTTGCTAAGTACACTGCAGGGAATTTCAAAGGCTGAGTTTTTATCCCGAGAAAGCTGTGAAACCATTGCCACACAGCTGCTCCTCTGCCTGCAAGCTCAGAATAGCCTTCTGCTATTTCCAGCTCACTGTGATGTTCAGAAGACTTCCTCCTGCTGGAATACACCCAGGTTTTTGCAGCTGGTCTGCAGCAACCTATTATCTCAGCCAGACAAATGACAGTGAGAGAAACAGAACTTAATTTCACCTGGAAATTCTGTGAACAAGTTATGTGTTTACTAAGGTTAACTGGGATTTGTAGCAGTCGTATTGTGCAGGCAATAGAAAGCAGCCTGGGTTGGATCTGCAGAGGTCAGATGGAATGTAGAGATATGTCAAACCATGCTCTCCATCCCACGTGCCCAGGAGTCACTTTAGTCTCTAGCCACATCATCACCAGTCACAAGTTTTGCTGAGAACATATATCCAATTAACACTTGTCCCCTCTAGTATTCTGTTCCCAGCCTAATGCTATAACAAGTCTTTGCACGGCCAGGGCCGAAGGAGGCTAATGTGACTGATTTCCCTGTCAAAGATGGTCTCCATCAGGAGCACACCAGGCAAAAGTGGTAACTTTGACTGGGTCTAACACACCTGGCCCAGTGCTTCCTTTTAGTTATCCACTATTCCTTCTTGGAGATGTGTGCTCAGAGCATTCCTGATGTTAAGCAGCAAAAATGGCCCATTTAAATTGGACATGGGCAGCCTGTTCTGCTGGTGAGAAGCAGTGAGATTTATAGGCAAAAGGCATATCAGAAAGTATCCTTAATCTCCTAGGTACAAATAGCATATTCTACCTGATAATAATAAACAGTCAATCCTGATGCTCTTTTTTTGAAGGTGTTAAAATAGTCTGCAGTACATGATTAGAGCCACTGAACTGCCTCCAAAAGCAGCTACAGGTAAAGAGAAGGATTGATTGTGTGAGAAAAATTTTCTTTTAGGGAGTCTGAAGTTTATGCAATTTATGACTGTTTAGCAGAAACTATATCCAGCGAATAAAGTGGTCTGAAACAAACCTCCTCTCTCCCCACGGGACATTTATGCAGTCCAAGAGATGGTTTCTTGGGAGAGATGATTTTGTGCTAGATGCTCTTCAGAAAAGCCTCACGTCACTGGAATAGGCTCCTGCTGTGGCCCAGTGCTTTCTCTCTTGTGTTCAAAGTACATTGGCAGCAGCATTGATTTGTTAAACTCTGAGGACATTAGCCTAATGGCCAATGCAGGGCAAGACATATTTGTATAAAGGAAGGGTCTGGTATGGAGAATCAGCTAAACTTTCTGTGTGGCCCGATAATGTTTAAAATGAGTTAGTGCTTCAGAGATTTTGAATGGTATTTTTATTAGGATAAATTGAGTTTTTAAATATCAATATTATTTAAAATTATATTAACACAGCATACCAATTCTTAGAGACTTGTAGAAAAAGGAAGCAAATTTGAGCAAATCTAGGACAATCTGGTTCTCATTTATGAAAACACGTTCAACTCCTGTGGTTTCAATTTCTCATCATGATGATTTTGCACAAGATCAAACAATACCTTCCTTTCCATTTCTCTTTCAAACAAGCTTATTCCTTGGAAATGGAACAGAAAGAGAAGTAGATGTTAGTGCTTTTCTCTTTGACCTGATCTCTGCAAAAGTAAAATCAGAAAGGATGATAAAGAATTATGAATGCACACGAAACATTGAGGGGCCCTAAACATGGTGTCTCAGCATTTTCCATGAAAACTCTAAGCAGATGTATCTAGTGGATTTCTGATTTGCTGCCATCCTCTCCTCTTGTTGTGTTTGATAAGTGCTGGGAAAAAAATAGCTGAAAAATCAAAGGCAGAAAGAAATTCTGTAAAGCGGCAATATCTAAAAGCCTGATGCTGTAAATGTTCAGAGTTTGGAGCGCCCTTTGAAGTGACATGGAATGCACATGATACCTGCCTATTCATTTAGCCACTGATAAGGTCCTAATTAGCACAGCACTCAGAGAACCTCCCATATAGTGAAGTATAAAAATAACTATGGCTTTTACTTCCTTCCTTTGCAGCTGTAAGTGAAACAGCTTTCAGGGGTTTTGCTTTTTACCAATGTGTGCATTTGGTGTACTTGTAAATACCTCACTAAGTGAAAAAAAAGAAAGCAACCTGTTTTTATTCCTGGGAAGTAGTGGATTCAGCAGTCATCTGAGTCATGCAAGGGAATTTCTGGGGGTTTAGGTCAAGCTTCACTTATAAACTCTGGCCTGCAGGCTAACACTCTCTTCAGTTCAGTGCAACATAGCCAGCAGAGTGAGTCATGATTGCTTCTCTGTCCAGGACTGAGCCATCAGGCCCTTAAATCCTAAAAGTTATTTCAATGGAAATGTTCCAGCACACAGAAGTGCTTCCTGAAAGCAGAACTGCAGGATCAGGCCCTTCAATTTTAAAAAATGACATTTAATATGGACAGACAAAGGCACTGGAGAAGAACACAGTGACTCTCTGTATACCTGGAGGAGGGATAGTAGTACAAAACAAGCTTTTCTTTAACCACAACGGCAATCTTCTAACAGCAGCACCCACTCAAAAGCATAGAACTCAGAGGTTGATAATCATCTTTCAGTTCAGGTTATTGCATGCAATTTTTCACATTCATTCAGTTTTCTTCATATAGCTCTTAGTAAAGTAACTCCCTTAACAATAAAAGCTTTTATGGCAGCCCATTACACAGGAGAACTAACCACTCCTAGTTTTTTTACTGGCTTCTTGGAATATTTATAGCAGTCTTTGTTCTCTTTGCAAGCTTATGCATTTGGGTGTGTATGGAGATTTTTCTTTTTTCTTTTTCTTTTTTTTTTTTAATTTGGCAATTGGTTTCGACAGCGAAGTACATATATTTTTACATCTTTAAGGCTTTAAAATTTTATATATGTTTTCCTTTATATATTATTATTGGCATCAAAGCTAACATTCAGTATGGTCCTCATTGTTTAACATTTGAACATTCACTGGTGTAGAATTTTCATTTCAAGTTGCCACCATGCTACGTTTTCTTGATAAACTGGTTACACTGTGCACACAAAGAAATTATGAAATTTGACTCCATTCTAACAAATCAAAGAATTTACTTGGTGTCTAAAGGAACAGATTAAATTTCTATTTCAATAATCTAACAGGAAAACCTCACATTAAAACAACAGATTGGCATTCTTGTAGGAATCACCTCAGCAGTAAACAAAACTACTGTATGACTTATTTCTGCACAGCATTTTGGACTCAGGATGATCCCAAAACTTTTGATACAGCTTACACAGGAGAAAAAACAGTCCCAAACAGAATCTGGCTTTGAATACTTCTATCCTGGTTTCAAAGTTTCAAATTTAATTTTTTATTCTGTCTTTCATAAACAAGCATTTCTTGTTAACATCATCTTCATGAAAATCATATTGAATATTGGAACCAGTGGAGGAATTCAAGATACATATAGATATAGGTATAGATATAGATACAGATATATAGACACAAATAGATATAGATTAGATATAGAATAGATATAGATATAGATATAGTATAGATATATAGATATAGATATAGATATAGATATAGATATAGAGATAGAGATAGAGATAGAGATAGAGATAGAGATAGAGATAGAGATAGAGATAGAGATAGATATATATAGATAGATATAGATATAGATATAGATATAGATATAGATATAGATAGATATAGATATAGATATAGATATAGATATAGATATAGATATAGATATAGATATAGATATAGATATAGATTAGGTACAGATGGCTAGAGATAAATGGCTTTATTTTCCAATATAATGAAAGAAGAAATTGTACAAACTGGACTGATGGAACTGTCGAAATTAGAAAGAGAATTAATTTCTCAATTCTCATTTGCAGTTCAGAAAATATTCATTGTACTTAGAGCTAAAGCAATGCAAATAATAAACAATAATATTAATCATCTAGTAAGTACCTTCTTGAATTTGTTGTATACATACTTATTGAATAAATAATAAATAATTGAAAAGATTCCTTTCTTTTTGATCATAAAGTTTAGAAAGTTACACATTATTAAAGAAAAATAAAGATTCGAATTGTTGATATGAAGTTTTTATAGTGTTTTTAATAAACACAAGAATGTTGTAATAAATGCATTTTCCGTGGCACCCTTTCACAGAGACTTATTTCCCTGGAGCAAGCATGGCTGCCTGACTACGGAAGGTAGGTGGAATCTTAATTTTCACTAATAATACCAAGCAAGTTTTCTGGACTTTGATAACATATAAACTCCATTTGACCAAACACACAACAACCAAACATAAACACAACCACAAAAAACACACCCCAAAACAAAACCATCCCCCCAACTCTGAGCTATAAAATGCCTCTTCACTGTAGACTAAAAGCTCTTTCCCATAGCGATTGTGCTATCCCAAATTCGGATTTGGACACAATCGATTGTGTCTATCCCTAAATTCGTACTGTTGGAAGGTCCCACAGGCTCACTCAGGACAGCTCCTCCATCCTTCTACAGGTGAGGCTTCTAGGCCTTTAATGGAGCTCCGCTTTAAGTGACATTCTCATTCCCTGTGAATGGATATCAGCTTTAAGTGACATCTCTCCATCTCCTACAAGCCCAAGACGAGCGCCCCCCCACCCCCGCCCGCCCCCGCCCTCCTGCAGGCTCCTGGGCCAGGGCCAGTGCCGGTCCTCGTGACCCCCCAAGATAGTCCCACTATTTGCAAATAGATGGAGTCCAAGGAAAATGGAGTCAGCAAGGCCCAGCAGCCTTCACTGGCCTATTCCACCTTCCAGAAGGTCAAGCTCTTGTGAAAAGCGTTTTATCCCTGTTCTGAAACATGTCGCTTAGGCTTCAACTAAACCTTGTCATCACAAGACAGCAGCTGCCACTCAGCTGTGACAAAGGGTGGGGAGTGGCAGTAACTTTGGTGAAGCAAGTCACCTCTGTGGTGGCTTACCTCCTCACCTCAGGTCTTGTTTGCAAACCACTACAGGCTTCTCTCTTCAAGAGCATTGGAGTACCTGACACACCACATCTATTTCACTGTGTCTAAATGGAGACAAAATTGTGATGTGAAAACAAAAGCCCTGAAAACCCCATGGGAACCTCTTCTGTAGGCGTGAATCTCATCCCTGCCCTGCTCCAGTGAACATGGGAGACCACACACCATTTTCCAGAGAGGTGACAGACCTCACTGGCAGCAATCTGCCACTTAGGTGTGACAGGAGCCTGGTAATGAGACACACTCCGTGTGAGGAGTCAGCACCCACGTGAACAAATAGGAAAGGTGTCGGCAAGATGTGGCTGATACTGGGGAAAACAGACAGAATGGAGAGTTGTTTCTTCTCTAGATAGAATACCGCGTCAGCTCCTTTGTCCTGTGGGTTACGGTCTTTGACAAGTCAGTCTCCAGCTGTGCTTGTCCAGGAGAACATGGCCCAGAGCACACAGATGAAGCACTTTTGCAACACCACAGGACAACATGTTGCAAGTTACAGTGTGGCTTTTGGTGAAAATGAGACAGTGGAGATTTACCTCCACAACTGAAATGGAGAATGATAGTGGAAAACAAAATGAAAAATAAAGAATCATCTATAGGTTTTCCTATTAGCAGAACTGTGTGAAAATGACCTTTGTGAAGGACTCCCAGGGACTCTATGAAGTACTTCAGCGTCTCTCATTTTATGATGCAGTTTATGCAAAAAATATCTGTATCCTATGATAATAATAGTTGTAAAGAATAGGTGTGATACCCAAGCCAGACAGCAGATCAGACAAATTGGCTTTGGAAGGAATAATCAGCCCCCCCTTAACTCTATGTATCTTTCAGCACTCTGAAAGAACCCTATAAACAAAACCTTAGCTTGGATATCAGTATACAGATTAAATACAGGCATTTCCATTCTGCCATTGCACTACCCTTTATGTATTCAGCCAAACATTTCTAAAAGGATTGTAACTCCTCCTTGTTTGAATTCAAATTCCTGGAAATTCAAATTGCTAATGCAGGGTAAAATTCAATAAGCTATGCAAACTGCTTAAAATTATACTATAAATATTATTTAGACATATTTGTAGGCTTATGCATGATAAGCCTATGAAAACAATAGCAAAACACTATTTTATTCCTTCAAACATTTTTAATTTTCATCATGCCATTACATTTTTTCGATTGAAGTGAAACACAGAGACATGTTAAAAGAAAGCATAATTGGGCTTCTTTGAAATTATTTCTCTGAAACTTGAAAGAAAGAAAAGTCAAAAAATGCATTAGAAGTCAGAGTTAGAAAGAAGTCAGGGAATGTATAACCTTTCAAGATTTTTAAAATGTGAGGCATAAATAATGTTTGTTTCCTGGTAAATAGCAATCATATGCAGAAAATGGGAATGAGCTGTAGAAAGAAATAAATAAGAGAAAGTCTATTCAACTGAAATCCTAGGAACTTTAATGTTGTGGAACACTGTTGGACTGCTTCGGTTTTGCAAGTGCTTTATCTCAGCTGAAAGGTGAAATTAGCAGCTTTCTCAAAACCCTGGGAAGCTATTGTGTCAATGCCACACACTGGAGACCACTGTTTGATGCCAGTGCCACTAGTTTAGATGAGCACTGCAATCAGGAATATTAAAAGTGAGTTGGTGAATTGCATTGCATGAAGCAATGGAGCTGCTTACAGACAAAAGAGCTGAATGGGGTTTTATACAGTCTATAAGAATATAATGAATTCAAATATACCAAACATGCAGCTGAATTCAGCAACATTAAAGTAACAAACCTAGAAAAGAAGATGGGGAGAGAGGTGACTGAGGGGAGGACATCTGAATACAAGAATTAATTATTAAAATGAATTGTAAATTCAGACACAGCTGGGCCACTCCCTGAAATATTAATACTGTGAGGAATGACCCATCAAACCTGTCTCTCGGAAGAGAGAACTGCTCATAGTTTTTTGCACTTTAAGAGGGCACGCAGTTTCTGTAGTTTAGTTTGGGGAGGACATTACCTCATTTTACTAGCAATTTACCCAGGAAATTCTTTCTTTCTTTCTTTCTTTCTTTCTTTCTTTCTTTCTTTCTTTCTTTCTTTCTGTCTTTCTTTCTGTCTTTCTTCCTTCCTTCCTTCCTTCCTTCCTTCCTTCCTTCCTTCCTTCCTTCCTTCCTTCCTTCCTTCCTTCTTTCTTTTTCTTTCTCTTCTGAAAAGTGTCTTTAGAAAATTTGTAATCTTGAATCAGCCTGTAGTCTTTGTTGCATTAATGTCAGGCTAAAGTAACTTTACTTGCAGGTATTTGTTCTGTTTTTCATATAATCTACAACTCATTTTGTTTTGGTTTTTGCGGGTTTTTTTCACGGATGTAGAACAGCTGAAAACATTCTGCAAAAAGAGTTGAAAAACCTGTATATTTTTACCACTATGTGAAGGCATAGAGGTATCATGCTCTAGAGATCATTATCAGAAATTATGAGAAATAAAACAATCTTTCCGCTCTGTGATGAGGTTTATGGGAATATCCCTAGACAATTCATTAGTTTTAAACTGACATGAAAATCAATTAATTTTAATAGGGAATAACAGATTATGTGTTTAATAATTCATCTAATTTCATGAGGTAAAGTGAATTAGACAATGCAATGTAAATCTAATAGCAGTTGTAACCACATAATTTGACTGTTTGTCAAGAGCAAAGTATAGTGAAATGATCAAGAATTACACAGAGTGAAAAACATTAATTGTGTGTAAACTGAGTGACAGTTCCTTGTAACCCTAAAAGCCTGTGAGTTCAGTGTAATTATTTCTATTAGATCTTTCCCTAAAATCGTCCTGTATCATTAATTATGTATTCATATTAAGCAGGCAAATTAATAAATAATACAAAATAACTTTTCCAGGAATTTTTTCAATTCAGAGATGCAATGAAATTGACAGAGATTTTATAGACTGAAGCTATGTGAAAATTGTTTTACAGTCTGCATTAATTAATCAATAATGGCCCTGAGAGCTGACATTTCTGCCTGTTAATGACCAGCTGAAAGAGCTGAGGACCCAACGTCGAGCAGGGAGCCCTTAACCCATGCGGTCATTAACACCGGAGAAATGCCCGACCCCCAGGTCACTGTTGCTGTTAATCGAAGCCATGATAATTGTTATGGTTATTTTTCCATGCACACGGAGCAGTCATGTGCTTTCCATCTGAGTGCTATTTATTTCAGGTTAAGGAAAAAAAAACAAAACAGGAAAGAACAAAAGTGAGGCCTTGACAAGCAAAATGGCAGCTGTGGGTGGCTGTGCGTGACAGAGGGAGCCGGGAGCACCAGCAGTGAGATCGTGGCCATCTCAGCTGATGTGTCACAGCACACACGATTATTTTAAAGCACAAATATTATACAAAGAGGTTGTCCTTTTAAATGTTTGAAAATATACATGTTGAAATATGTGTTGCCATGGATACAGGTCTGCCTTTAGAGCAATGGTCTCTTTCGCTTGATAGTGACACTAGTAACCTATAGAATCAAGGAGCATCACACCTCCTTGTGTTAATATGAGAAAAAAAATATGAAAAATACATCAGAAAGACTCAAAGTGCTTTTCTTTTTATAACAACATACAGAGCAATCAAGGCCAGGTTGAATGGATCTTTGAGCAGCCTGGTCTAGTGGAAGGTGTCCCTGCCTATGGCAGGAGGGTTGGAACTAGATGATTTTTAAGGTCTTTTCCATTCCAAACCATTCTGTGATTCTATGAATCACAACTGTGTGGGTAATTTTTCTTGTTTGTAGTCTGAAGAAAAAGTCTTGTCAGTGTAATTTAAGACAGAAAATGTGGTCTGGCCTATCGCACATGCGCTCCCATCCCTCTCTCCTTTATCAACAGCTGGGATTTGAGGCAGACCAACATAGGAGATGGCGAAGTTGCCAGGGCAGGGTGTGAAAATCTACCATCTATTTACGCCAAAGGGATGGAAGATACTAATCCTCCACATTTTACCAAAGGCAGCAAAAAACTTCACCTCATCTTTGAAGAGCAAACAGCAGTTTTGGAACATTGAACAGAGAGATGTAAGAAGCAGGTTCAGGACATCATCCTGGAATTGCAGATCTGGACAGGAGAGAACAATACGCATATTCAGGGCTGAAAGGACTCCCTGGCAGTTCCCTAGAATGGCAAAATACCAGCGAGTATCTTGAGAATCCTCTCCTCTGTACCCAGTTTTGCCATTCCAGCAGCACTGCCTGCTGTGTGTGTAGGAAAGAGACATTTACTATAGTTGGCTCTTGGAGATATGCATTGCACAAAACCTTACTTTTATACCTTGAATAAGGTGAAGAAAGAAAACCTTAAGTTCCCAGCCTTCTGTTAGTTCCTTCAGATCTGGAGAAAGGAGACGAGAAGGAAAAAAGAGCGTCCTTGGCTGCACATGCCCCACAGTATGCTCTTTTGGGGGTCTCAACTCTATTTGTTATACTGGAGGAAACACAACAGAACAGGCAAAACAGGAAAGAGATAGTTACATAGAATGAACAAGGAAGAGAAAAACAGATATCCCGAAAAAAAAACAGATCATCATCAAACTAGATAAGGCACTGGTCTTCTCTAGTATACCTACCTGTTTTCCATCCATCTGCCAAAGAGCCTAAAGGAACTGAGTGCTTCTGAACTTCATTCAAGGCTCATCAACGTGTGGGCAGATTTGGTGTAGTTTCTTGTATGCTACTGCTTAAAACAGTGCATTCAAGGCTGGTCAGAGAATTTCCATGAGAGATGTAATAAAATCTAAGTTTCACCAAAACTTTTATATCTGGCTCTTAAATATTAGCTTGATATTCCTGGCACACCCATTACCTCTAATATACTCACCAACCAACTGATGGTTTTGGCTCAAGAAAGCCTCTTCACTCGGTGACCACAGCCTTGAAGACTTACAGATTTTGTAGGACCTTCAGTGTAAAGAACCTGTTTTGGTTGATCACAGTTCTGTCAGCTTCTAGCACGATCCACTCCATGCCAGGAGTTCTGATTGATACAAAGAATTAATTTTCTATTTCTGCAACTAGGAAATTCTATAACTGGGAGATTTCAATAAAAGCTAGCATTGGCAAAAAAACCCCACAGGAATACGAGTTATTAAAAAAGTTTCTCTGTCTAATCACTCCTACTGTTTTTGAAAATAAATGCTGTTTATTGATCCGTTGTGTAATGCAGTGAGCTGACCAAAAATACAGACTATGCCTGGCACTGTCTCAGAAACAATTTGTCTTAGCTAACTGAATGCACCTAAGCAACTTAATTGTTAAGTGCTTGGCATTTGCATGCTTCAAGTATGCTTTCCCAAATCTGTTAGTAAAACACAAATTTGCTAAAGAGAAAATTGTTAATATTTAGGCTGACAGTGTGAAAAATAGACATAGGAAATATGTAAAATAGAAATACGTTACATTTCAAGAAGCCATAAATTCAAACACAAATATTTTCATTTAAAAGGCAAAAAAAATTTATAATTAGTGTTTTGATTCAGTCCTCGCAGCTCTTACGCCTTTAATCATTCTAAAACCTGGCAGTAGAGTACATACAGAAAATCTGAGCAAACTGTCTGAAAGTCCTTAAGGAATTTAAAATAAATGCTTAAATGAATCTCTCAGTACTGGCATGCAACAAATGCCCAGATGTATTCATAGTGATGCACCCAATTAACTTTAGAAGAATTGCATGAGTTCAGTTTCAGCAGACTCCTATTGATTCTCCTAGTTAATAAACAGTTAAAGGATGAAGTGAGTTTTTAAAAAATATAAGTGCTTTAAAGGTGCTAGAGAGGAAAAGCACAGTACTAAGTGGTCATGTGGCTAGTGCCATTCATCTTGGTAGTGACTATCTGTCAAAAGTGGCAAGAGCCCTGTTAACAGCCATGACCTGTGCTGTAATGAAGGGAGAGTGCACAGCAAAGTGTCCATTATCAGGCAGTTGGGAGCAGTAAATTGGTGCAGTTTGCCTCAATCTTGCAGCAAGTTGAGATGTAAGATAGGTGGGGATCAGCAAGCAGCAATTTTATCCTATGATCATTTTTGTCAGATCACATCAGAGTAGGAACTTACTCAGATTCATTATTTCAATTAAGTAAGTTCTCTCATTAAGTGACCACTGCCATGAACATTTTCTGTGGTCCTGTATTTATAATTATGTAAACACCCCTGCTAATATTTGGACAGGGAGCAGTGATGGAGAAGCAGCAAGGTAAATGACACATTAAGATGATAGTCAGGTACAATCAAACAAATCTTGCACCGTCTCAACAGGGCTAACAGCTTTCAATAAAATAGGCAACCTCTGTTACCTATACACTAACCTAAGGTGCTTACATCCAGTTCTAACTAGGAAAATTAATTTCAGACTCTTTGCAAAAAGACAAAACACACTAGTAAAATTACACCTCTATTCAATCCCATGCAAATGAATTGATGCTATTAGCATTTTCCTGGGGAATAAGCCCAAAATTCTAGGTGACACACAATGTCCGGTCTTGGGTGCATGGAGATGAAAAATTTTGGATGAACTCTTAAACATTCAGGCAGATTTAACCCTTAGAGACCCTTCAGTAAACTAGAAAAGCAAACAGAAGACAAATGTACTTGTCACCACCACTCACTCACCTCTTTACAGCAGCAAGTGCCTTTCAGATCAGCCCATCGTTTCCAGACATGGCATGTATTTCCCTAATCACATATCGTCCCCATTCCTACCCCATAACCTAAATGAGGAATACTAAAACTTCTGTAATTCTATAATTCCTGTAATTCTGTACAGCACTTTATTATACCTCTCTGCCAATTTCTCCCCCTATTGGGAAAGATGTGTGCTTTCCCTGCCAGCTCTCAGCCACACAGGTAGTTTGGACGATGAGCAGAGAGGTAAAGCTCACGTCCAAATAGAATTATATTGCAAATGGTCACAGTTTTACCCTGTTCCCCAAAGTTCCCCATCATCTTCCAATGTGGGTCAGTCCTATGGAACTGAATAGCAAATGTGGGGGTTTTTTCCTTTCCATAAGTTCATTAAATCAACTGATGGATGCCTTTTTCTCTCTCTTAGTCTATTTCAGCAGTGCAACATCCAGCTCTAAAGGAAGGACTCGGCTTCTGTTATATGTTGATAGAGACCAACAGCAAACAAAAAGAAAAAGCTTTTGCAACCTTTAAGAAGTTGCACTTATACCTTGCCTAAATCAGCAGATTTTTGATATTTGATAAGGGGCCAGGGACAGTATGCCTTGACCCTCGTTTTGTTGCCAGTTTTATGTTTTTCATTTCAGGAAATTTAAACATTTGGTAAGACAAAGTGCTGAAAATCGCTCCTTGCATCCTGGTATTTGCATTTCTCAGAAAACCTGTGGCAGCATATTCATACATATATTTTTTAAAAAACCATCCCAAAACACCCCTGGTCACAAACTTTTAAAGACTGAATCTATTTTATTACAAAATCGCTGCTGCTAGCAGACTCTTGGGTGGGAGCACATAGGGACCTGGGAGCCATAAAGGTAAACAGTGTCAAGCATGTCATCTTGGGACACAGCACTAGCAAATTTTACATTTCTTGCCTGGTTTCAGTCACACAGCTGAGTTTTTCTTTAGCATGTACAGGCATTTATTGCTTCCTCCTCTCTTCTGTTTATATAGTTGTTTTCTTATCTGTGGTGCCAGCGGTGCTGCAAAGTTTTTGCCCCATTGAGGTGCTTATTGCAGAATATACACATATTACATGCATTTTATCCATATATATGCACACATAAACATTTTAAAAATAACTCTCAAAACATCAAATTCATACACAAACATTAGTGTGATCTGTCTGTAAACTACGACACCCTCAATATAAAGGCTGGTAAAGAAATTCAGTTTGGGGGTTATGTTTTTCACAGGAAGGACACAGAAGGATACAGGATTAGGACATTTTGTAAAGTCTTGGCATTTCAGCTTGAGAAGGCTTGATGTCAGGAGCTCAGACAACGCTCCAACACAGTCAGCAGGAATGTGTGCAAAGGTGTATGTCTGCACCAGGGGATTACTTTAACTCCTACAAAATAACAATTCCCAGCTAAGTGGAGGCAAAGCTGTCTCCCCTTCAGCTTGTGAACAGGCACAGAGCACAGAATGGAATCAGGACAAAAGATGATTTGATAACTTTTTATCATCTTGGACATATTTGGAGAGAAATGGGGCAGAGGAGGAATTCAGAGCTGGAAAGTGGAATATTTTGGCCCTTTGGAGTCCTCACCAGAAAGTGAGCTGTGAGAAGCAGCTACAAGGATCTGCAAGCCTGCACCTCCAAGCTGGGGAATGCAGGGGTGAGTTTGGTGAATGGTAACAAATAGACTTGATGGCAATAGATTAAAAATGTGCTGCTGGGATGACATAGAGGTTGGAGAATATTGTGGAATGCGGATCTCTCCTGTAGCCCCGAAATGTACCTCCCAGTTCTCCCCGATGCTCAGGGCACAAGTTAAAACCAGTGCTGATATTCCTAAAAGCAAGTAAGGGATATGTAGTAATAAATTCAGAAGAGGCGTAATAATATTTACAATTCTCTGGATATTTTGATAGATTTTAAAGTTCCTGATAGGAGTAGGGTCTCTTTATCCATTTTTGACCTTTACCTCAAGTTAACAGAAAAAGAATGTAACAAAAAACCAAAGAAACACCCCAACAAAACAACGAGGGTCAGTGACAGCTCTAAACTATCCCAGGGTTCAATACAGTTTTAGTCAGGTAACCATGGGAAGAAAAATATAGACTGAAATGTAGATCTAATCTGTCCAAAAGTAGGGTGAAAATTAATTTCCTTTCATGTATTAGCATAGGCATAATTATGCACTGAACTCGCGTTGATGCTGGGATTCCCACCTGCAGGCGTACTGCTGCATTTTTACACTACTGCAAAATTGTCAGCAGAGTGCTTACAACCTGCATACAAATCCAGGTTATTGCGTGGGTACCAGGGCTACCCAAGCAATAACCTGGATTTGTATGTCATGATGATTTGGGTTATATAAGTCCTGCAGAAGAGGAGTTTTAGCTTGTAAAGTGAGGCTGGTCTTTCTCACAGGCTGCAGTGTACTACCAGAAACACGGAGCTAGAGGCACAATGATGAAACACAAGTGATGAAACCGCCACTGTTCACATAGCAGGTAAAAATTCATTTTGGAGGGGCTGGAACCATCTGTTACTACCTGTATAATGGCACTTCTTACAACTTGGCAGCTAAAACCAGGCTGTAAAGGGGGAGTGGAAGCTGCAACTTTCTCTCCATGTCTTTGCAGGGTGGTGGGAAGTGAAGGGAAATAAAATTGTCCACATTAGTTGATACGCAGGCAAAACTATAATTTTGGAGGGGGGGATTGTTTACCTTAAAAGCTGTGTAAATCAGCTTGAAACTGAATTAAACAGGTGGCTGACCACCTGTACATAATGATTAACTGTGCTTATACGATAATTTATGTGAAAATGTTGTCAAACCCTGATAACATCACATCTGCTACTACTGTAGTATTATGCAGTATATTTGTACTTTTTTTTTTTTGAAAAACAGGTGTTGCTGACCTTTCCTCCCTTTGTATTGCATTGAGGTAAAGTGCTTGCACTGGAAAGTTGAGTATTCTTTCTACTGTTATAAATTTTGAAGTATCTTATTTGTGCATATTTGGTCATTTGAACCAAAAATTCCATAATTTTAAGTACTGTAAAGTACCTGAATTAGTCTGACAAGCCATTGCATTTTCAGCATTTAATTTGTTTTTGAAACCCCTCACTACCTATAAGGTACTTAAAATTGCTTTTCTGCATATATTTAGACATGCTGGAGTTTTCTTTACTTTTGAGAATATTATAAACAAAATGTTTTGGTCTTTATCAAAATCCTAATTTATGCAAGTAGAATCATATTCTAGCCAGACACTCTTTTAAGCAAGGAGTGCCTCTAGATCTGTGAATTTATACTGTCATAAACAGAAGCAAAATCAGAATCCAACTACAGGGCATGGGTTCCATTCCTGTGAAGGTAGTTAAATCTGCATATGAAAGTACAGTGTTAACCCAATGCCCAGGGATTTTGGATGATGTGATCACCGCACCACTCACCCATCCAACAACTCAAGTGAAAGGCTATGAAAGAGCTCTGGAGTTGCTGCAGGTTTAAAAAGGACAAGGTGAAATTCAGATCAGTTTATTTTACATAGAGCTGAAGACAAATGATTTAGGACCTGTTTCAAGAGCTTTTCATCCATCCCTCTTTTGAAAGGGCTCCAGGTTCCCTCAGTGACATGTGGCAGTCCACAGTTTATTGTCACTGAACCATTCACTGGCATTGTCCACTTGTATCCAGCCTCCATCACACTGGGAGAATTTAAGTTTGGTGACATTCTTACGTAGAACACTTGGGTTCTTGCACAATTGGGAGGCACTATAAAATGCTTGGGAATGGCAAATCAGATTCACTGGATTAGAAGAAGTAGTAACAATCACACATTTTAACAACGGCTAATATTATCCCATTCGTATCATAGCAGCATGCTCAATGCATTGTATATTTAGATGTCTGAAAGAAGTCAGCCCAGGACTTTTCAAATTCTTCATTGGTTATCTGAAATTCCAACCCTGGAGGTACATATAAAACTATGCTTTTTGCCCATTTCATGTCTTCATTGTAAAAAAAAACCTCCAATTGCAGCCACATTTATTTTCCTAGAAAAACACAAAAGAGGGTAATAAAGTTCTTCTGCTATACCCTAAAGAACTGTGTAATTTTTCTAAATTAGTCCTAGTCACTAACACTAGAATGCCAACAGACAGATTCTTATCTGCCTGTACCTCTGAAGACACCTCTCAGGGCAATGACAACAGTACAAAGGAAACTTAAGGTTTATGAGAATGCTGCTTGTAAACTCTAGATTATCAGACCAGGTCCAGGAGTCCCCTTGACACCAGCATCCATGAAAGGAGGACACATACATGGCAGTTCCTCAGGAACAATACAGTTCTCACAGAGTTGTCTGCATGTTGCTGTGCCTGTCCTGCTATCCACAGCTCCCATTTCTGTGTTGCTGGTTCTCTGCATTCACAGTAGAACAAATAGCATAACTATCAGTTAGGAGAGCTTCAAGCACCAATTGCAGTGGCAGCGTTTCTAGTACGATTAAAATTCTAGCCTAACTCACATTTGATTTGGGGAGTCACTACTTCTTAACAGGATAAATGGAAGAATCCATTGAAAAAATACATAACATGTATTTTCTGTCTCCAGCTGAGTCTATATAGTCGGTTGGCCTCTGGACCCTTGGATTTTATATCTATCCCATCACTTTCCAAGCTATAATTCACTCCTTGTCTTTCAGCACTATGCTAACATGAACAGGCTTTTTTTTACCACACAAAATCCTCTGACAAATACATTTGATGACTCATAATTGTTCTGCTTTGTTTCTTGCAGGGATGCCAAGAGCATTATGTCCGTTGCACAGGAGTTGACTGAATTTATTAACACTTATCATTAATATTAACCATATCCTTTCACTTAAAAAAAAAAAAATCACCACCACCATTGTGAAGGATTCCTTTTTTATAAAAATATAGAACAGATGTACATCTAAAACAATCCACTCATCCAATTGTTCAGAAAAAGACTAGAGGGAAAGGCCTGTCATCCTCAATAAAACACTGGTTTGAAAGCCACGGCTGCCCAAAATCACAGCTCTGTCCCTTCTCTTTTTGGATGCCTCCAACTGTTCAGATTTTGGAGTGAAGGTTCCCTGAGCATGGATTGCAGGTTGGGTCTCTTCTGAGGTAATTTCTTTCTGTTACACAAAGGGTAGAAAAGGTCCTGCTACCCTGGCATTCCACCGTAGTCTCTAATTCAAGCAGTTAAACTTTGCTCTTTTCGCTACATTTAGAGAAGAGGTAAATGTCTTGAGCACCCAGCAAGTGTATCACACTCATGTCATGTCCTCCCATAGAAATCCCCCTTTTCTCTTGAAACTGGCATGGCAAATCATTAATGGGCTGCAATGCAAAAAGTATAGCCAAAAAATGTGCTGGTAGTGTAGCAGCTCTTCTTGGACAGAAAAGCATTCCCTTCATTTAAATCTCCCCAACTCTAGTACATCATCCTTTATTAAAAAGGTTCTTTTTATTTCCTCTGTTTCTGTGTTGTTATTGCCCCATTTGGTGTCAGACATCATGCCAACAAGGAATATTGGCAATTCTGGTTATAGGTAGTATAGATATGTCTTTATTATTATTAATTTTTAATAAAAAGAAGTAATTACAGTGCTTGTTTTTGTAATATCACTGATGATAAAGCACTCATAAGGTGCAAGATTTTGAAGCAGGAGAAAACCCAGGATACAGATGTAGGCATCACCTTCTGCCACTACAAAGCTTTCTGTATGTGCAACTCTGTGTGCTTTGGTGGGGCATTCATCCCATCACCTCTGTTCTGGCCATGATCTGCAGAAACATAAATAAAATCAGAGTTTAGTTCAGATTTTGACCAGGGTTCCCTTTTTTAAACAGTTTTGTTATTTTGTGTACTGATTTTTTAATGGGTATCTGGGCTCATCCCCTACTTCATCTCGTTGCCATAAGAGCTGATGCAGAGAAAGCAAATACTGGCTGATGTTGCTGCTCTGGGCACGATCCCTTTACCAGCTGTCTCTGGTGGGCAGGTAGCCTGCATTAAAGTCTGCAATGATTCCTGATAATTCAGTGTTAGAACAAAAATCATGCAAACATTTGAAATTCTTTTCATTCATGGATATGTTTCTTGAACTTTATTACTCTGTAATGGTAATAAATGTATGCAGCAGGGTATTACAAAAAATGTAGCAGATACAGACTACATTGGACCTCCTAAAATAAACATCAGGTTAGAGATGTTGGTCAAAAGAAACAGTCAAGAAATGATGGAATTAACACTACAAACATTTTCCTTAGGGTGGAGCAAATCCCCACTGGAATCCCCTTTTACTCCTGCTTAACTATAAAAAGAGTTAAGAATGACAAGGGCAGACTTTGATATGCAGTTTTAGAGATGCCAAAGAGAGAAAAATAAATCCCCAAACCAAACTTAAAGTCCTAAATCTTACAGAGAAATTCTGAGAAACCCCTGGAGGATGAAAAGTTGGAGGCAAACCAAAAATCAGTCTATGACACTTTTTGTCATCTTCTTGAGTCTTGGAGGTCTTATGGAGATTTTCTTTGAAAATGTATTAAAAAAGAGGTCTAGAATGAAGGCTGGTGTGAACAGCCAGAAGTCTTTGACAAATAGGAGAATTACCCTGCCTTTCACTGGATATTTTCCAGTAATTGCTCATTTTAAATCTGAGTGATTTCTTGATAACACACTTAAACATTTTTTTCTAAAATGACCTCTTCAGCTAATGACTTAGATGAGACATTTGTTTGCATTTGCTTCACTCATTGTCTTTCATAGTCGGTGACTAAGTTCCTGCTGTCAGCAGATGAGTTCCTATCTGCATGTCCTCAACAAAGAGATTTAAGAACAGATGCAGTTTTGATCAATTTTTTTCAATTCTGCCTTTAGTCACTCAATATTTAAAATAAGATATTGAATGATGTTAAAATATAGCAGCACTTTTCTTCTGGCTCTTCATACATAAGAGTTTTGGGACCATCTGCCTCACAAGCCTCTCGAACTAAAGACATCAGTCTTTAAGTTTTTTATTACTGGGTGCGGCTAAGCACTGGATTTATGAAATCAGTAAGAAACTGTGAAAAGTGTTGCAATGAACTGGTTAGGACAAACACAAAAAACTTGAATCTATGAGTCTTTATATTTTGATGAAGTTCTGAATTTTTAAAAAATGCTTTTTATTTAGGTTTTATGTATGGAATAGGTCTTGGTGTTGCTTGGTGAAGCTGACAGACTGGAGAACAACATTGCCATAACATGGTTTGTTTCTGATAGTCTTACCAGGGTCAATCAGTTATTCTATATTTTGTGCCTGTTATTTCTGATTTGGGTCCCGTTGGTCCTGAGGATCTTTCCCATTACTCTATACTTCATTTACAGTAAATGGCTATGTACATACTGAATACATTAACTTCATACTACCTTCAATCACCCAAAACAGTAGCTCGTTGTCCCCCACTCCTTTGTCGTGAATATTAGACTTCAACTAATACCACTTGAATTTACCGGCGTTGCCAACAAGAGAAGACCTTCAAAGAAAATATTTGATGCGACTTCATGCCTCCTTTTACAAAATGCTTCCTTTTCATCCTCAAGCCAATGTTATTTCCTACATGGCCTTTTAAGCAGTTCTGTCCTTTGTGCGCAAAATGGGACTGATTCTTGCAACCACATTTGCTCTAAGCAGAAACACCTCATTTGTGCTTTCCTTCTGCCTTTGTCACAGACAGGACAATAAATTAGCACCATGGTTTTCTCACCTGTACTTTTTGGAAGGTGTCTTCAACATGGGAATTCAAACAAGCAGTGATCACCCATGTCTTTTATATGGGAAAGAATCCTTGTCCAGCTAAATACTGGCTACAAGGGAGATTGTCCTGAAAAAGTTAAACTGTTTTGTGAAAAAGATTGGAAATCATTGTTTTGTGACACTGTAGCCACCAAACATCCAACCTTATGCTTTAACTATTTGAAAGACTAGGAAATATCTACAAGAGGGTGCTCACTAATGCAATAAAATCTCTAAGAGTTAGAGTCTGCTTTGTAGTCTCATAATGTTGTCTCATAGGAGGTTTTAGTTGTGTTAAAGGATATCAAGGTCCCACACTTTTGGAAGATCAGTTTTTCAAGCACTTCTTTGGAGGCTGGCTTCAGGCTTCCCATTTTGAGCACTAAGTTCACAGAGAGGTCTTTGTTTTTCCTTTTGGTTAAAAATGCATGGATCTGGAGTATCAGGGAAGGCCTGCCCTGTGCAAGGATGTGTGGTGCACAGATCCCCATGAAAGCACTGGCCAGGCTACCTCAGCCCTAGAAGGATGGCTTGTTTGTGGAGGCCTGTGTTTGGAGTTAGGGGTTTCTGCTGCAGGCAGGTTTTAGTAATCAAGTGATTAAGCACAGACAAGTCAAGCAGTTTGTTGTTGCATTGTTACTCTGTTGCCTATTTTGTTTATGCCAGAGACAAAAAAACCCACATTGGCTGGTGCTTCTGAGAAAGGCATCAAAAATTGCTTCATCCTTGCAGCCTCACTCACTCCTGTTGTGCCTTAATTCCTCCAGCAGCAACAGCAAGGTTCCCATTCAGGTCTCCCCTCATCCAGAGTTCTCCTCTTCCCAGGCCAGGAGCAGTCTGGCTTCCAGCCCTGACTGCAGGTTTTGCCTGTGCTGATGAAATTACCTGAGCCAACTTTTCCAGTGTGAGTATCTCCACACAGATTTACTCTGAGCCGTGTACATGGCACATGTCTGTCTGGAAGAAGCTGTACCATGCAATGCAGAGATGTGCCCTCAAAGACACAAAGAGTTAATGCAGTGTAATTTTCCTAATAAAACTAAAGGCAGTGCATCATTTTTTTATAAGCTATGGCAGGCTGTGTGACACTATGTAATTTTTGAAGAATTTTATACTTTGTAAGAAAACAACAATACCCTGTGTCTTTTTCCTGCCAAAAACACCCATTTGCTTTGTTCTGACTGCAGTATAAATATTGTGGTGAAGACATTTAATGATGGCTACAATGATTCTTTTATTTTACCTTGTGAAGGGACATTTCAGAAGTTTACCAAGCATATTCATCTCAAGTGAATGAAAAATACTATGCACTGTAGATTTGCTGAAGTAGACCCTACAGGAATAAGCACAACAGAAAAACATTAAGCAGTATTAACACATTGCAAAGTATCTCAAATCCTTCTATGGACTATTTGGTAAATCAGTAACTCTGTGTGGCACAGATAGGTAAAGGCAGGAACTCTTCGTGTCATCATTCTACATGAGAGAGAGTACAAGCAGCTCTAGCCCCAGCTCTGCCCTTCTGGCTGACTGCAGGTGTTGAGAACCACAAGCAGCATCACTGAGCCTGACACAAGAGACACAGCTGCCTTGCAGGCACTCATGAAAAGGATCCCTCAAAAACATCTCATATCTGCTTGGAAATGTGATCCCCCTTTGACATCCCAGCTGGGATAATCTGCTTATGCTTCAGCACTTGCACAGAGTCACATGTAAAATTAGGCCCAGTATGATTAAAAGACAAAGTAAGGACTGAAATGCATGGTGATTGTCAAAAACCAGCTCGTCTCCAGATTCTCTTTTGCAAATGTAACATAACTCAGTCCCTGCTGCTTAAGTCAGGAAACAAATTACCTTTTTAGTAAGTCAGTTTTCCTTGTCTGGTTTAAATAAGGAAACTGGTCCCAGGTAGCAGTGAGAGCACTAGGAATACTATCTGGTGTTGATTTATGGGGGAGGAGGTGCCGACCTTAGTCTGAGCAATGAATGGGTTTGAGAGCCATTGCCCTGTGCTCTGACGAGTTTGGAGGGAGAAGTTTATTGCTGGTGAGCTGGCTGCTTCCAGGAAACTGAAGGGTTCTGGGAACTTCAGACTGCTCTTCCCACCAGGAGTAGTTTTGGAAACCAGCCGGCGTCTCTAGCTTTAGCTCCCTGCCTAACGCAGGAGCTCGCAGCCGTAGAAAGCAGCAGTCATTCAAAGACTGGAGATCAATGCTCACCACCAATGGATTCCAGGCAGCTTGTGAAATAACTTGCAACTGGCCATCAGTCCCAGAGTTGGCTCCGTCCCTGATCCCAGGGGCTATGGCCTTTAGGCCAAGTGTTGCAGCTTATTCTCTAGCCATGCCTTCACCACATGCTGTGAATGTTTACAGACTCAGTCCATGGCCACCTCCCCCTCTGAAGGAGCACCACATCCCTGCTGCTCTGTAGCCCTCACATAATCTTCCTGTGAGGGGAGAACATCTTACACTGATTTATTTTCAGCTCACCATCTCATTAACCATTCTGAATTATTCTTCTATCAAACCTATTTATTTCCCCACTACCATCTCAGAAGCATAAACCTATTTTCTATCTCTGTGTAACTGATTTAAATGCTTGCTTTTCTGAAGCACCATACACTAATTTAGTGGAATCCTTGACTACTGCATCTGCTAGTTATTGTTATTGCTACATTGTACTTAACTACATTTTTAAACTATTTTTTTATTGATGGGTATTTCAACCCATTCTTTCATGTCTGTAAAGGAGACAGTCAGTTGTAATAGCAATAATGCAAGATATGTTTCACCTTTTTGAAGAACAAGACAAGAAAGCACATTGCAATATACACCCAGATTTTGAAATTGCAAAATATAAAAATTGAAGTCTTATGAACCTTAGTATTACTGACAGAAAGACTACTTGGTTTTTAATCTCATATTTTTCAAGATGATATTGAAGGGGCAGTAAGCAGAAGGCATAGCCAGTGCTAGACACTTGGGAGCAATGTGTATGTGTACACAAAGCTGTTTTGATGTTTAAACAGAGATATATGTTGCATGTGATTTTAAAAAAATCTCAAGTAGATTAAACATGTGATTTCCTTACATTTTGGTGGCACTGAGGCATGTCTATAGATCCCAATGGGTACCTAATAGCATCTTTAAGCATCTAAAGACATTTAGACAGCTATGATGGAGGAGTCCTGCTAAATGGCAACAGGGAACTTTCAGGCCCCTGCTCACCCTTTGCTGGGAAATACCAAAGGGATGAATTAATAATGGAGAGCTTGAAATTACATAGAAGGAAAAACAGGGAATACAATAAAGATGAAGAATTCATGTTTGTATATAGTGTATATATGTATATATATATGCACACACACACCCTAAAAAGTCAGGGTGGTATTTAAGTTCATATGAAATCAAATAGGAATAGGATGTGTTTTATCTGACTACATGCCTGATTGCAGGAAGCCTTATAAATGAACCCTCAGGAGCTCACAGCTGAAAGGATGATCCATTTGGCACTTGCCATGTTATCTCTGCTAAGTGTAAATGAATATGAAATTCACTTCTGCATGACTCCTGAAAATGACAAAGCATTTCTTATCTAACCGTGGAATAAGAAAGATGATCCACAGTTACTAATGGTACTGACGTGTAATCTTGTCTGACATTCCTCCTACAAGCATTTATTAGTAATTTGTTGAAGAGAGGACATATGACTAACAGGGGTCAGTTAGTCATTGAGTTTGGCTGAATTTTATATTTGGATCCTGTGAAAGGCTGATTTCTGTCTATCTTTGAAACATTTAAATACAATCACCAACGGCAACATATAGAAAGAGCCAGCTTTTGTTTATCACATTTATTTCCTAGTGTGCATGCGCAGTGCTTCAGCCCAACCCCAAAGTAATTAATTTTTTTTCAAAACTTCTTTCAAACTTGTCCTATAGTATTTGTTTTCCTTTTTTTGCTGGGGGGAAGGCAGGGGGGAATGGCAAGTGATGGGGCAGTTTACCATCCATTTCCTTTTCCCCTTTTTTAATTTCATATTAATTTTCAGGAAAAAAATCCACATTTCCCTCTTGGTCTTTTAAAGGTATAAGGATTAAATAAATATGGTGTTATTTTTCAATAACAAATTCACAGAGTAAATGGCATCTGGAACATTGTGCTCACTCTAAGCTTTCCCATCCACTGAGTCACAGCTGAAGTGGTGAGAAAAGTAGAAGGATTACCTACAAGGATTTTAATTCCTGTTCTGATTCCATGCAGCAACTCAAAGAGGAGATGTAAGAAATTATTTTACCATAAAGCAATTTAATTCATTCTCTCTTGGAAACAGTATTAATGGAGGTAGGGCCTGTGGGCTGTACCCACAATGAGGAGTGTGGGGCCAAGAAGAGTGGCTACTTGGAGTGGAACTGGTGGTGTAGAGGATGCTAAGACCTTGTTTTTTAGAGCTGAGGGTTTTTTCCACCTCTGACATGCTCTAGTCTGATCCTGTGGTCTGCATGCCCACTCCGAAGGAATTTGCTATGTAGAGATTGGCAGGTAAAGGATCACTAAATGAGGAGTGCAAAGACATCTGCTATATAAACAAAAAACCGAGCTGAAGTGTTGATGTAACACACCCTGACTGCACAGCCTTGGGAAGTCCTCACACTTATTGATTCTGAGAACTTTTATAGTGAGTGGTATTTGAAACACCAGGATTTTGTCTGAGTGTTGGCCTTGCATTCCTGGGGAGCTGAAACTTTAACAGTGGCTTTACAAGTCTGAAGACATGTAAGTATGAAGTGGATGTATGGAACCTTAAATGGTTTTTGGTGTTGGTTTTGGTTTTGTTTTTAGGATTTGGGTTAAAGTTTTTTGGGGTTTTTTTAATGAGTGTCAGTGTAAATTAAGGCATGTTCTTCCAGGACAGGGGGCATGTTCTAAGTGTTCAACAGGAACTATCATCTCCCATTACTCTTTGCATGGTTCTTACATGGGTAGTTACTGTGGGCTCATAAGAAATGTTGGCTGACAGCACTGCTTTTGCTCACAACATCCATCAAAAAAGTTCCAGTTCTTGCAGATTATCTGCGTCCCTATGGTCAACACTGCAAAGGGTTTCAGGGAGTCAGCAGGATGCGTTCAAGTCTCCTCCAATAGTGACAGATGGATAGCTGGGTTTATATTGGCACACTGTGTGAAGACAGGAGCTACAACAGTGTTGAAGTGTAGCATGCAAGTGCTTCAGGCAGTCTTAAAGTCTTTAAGTAGCTTTTAAAACAATCTTAGAATAATCTCCCACTGCTATAGGAAAGGGGTTTTTTTCTAGAAAGTATGGGAAAGTTATAAATTTTGCTAGAATTTAATATCATTCTGTCACAGATGGGATCTCTGAGATAGAGAGTAGCTAATGAGTAGCCTGATGTCATAAAGCAGTTGAGGGGATGGTCATGAAAACCTGCTCCCCTTATGCCCAGAACTGTTGTTTTGTCTTCCTAAACAGTCTGCTGGAGCTTGCCCCTGCTCTGAGCAGGAGATTGGCCCAGATGATCTTCAGAGACCTCTTCCAATATCAACTGCTTGGTGATTCTCTAGAGTTCCACCATTTTTCTGTTCTGTGTTTCACTTGCCAGCTTTAACGTTTTGAAAGAAAATGTGATAAAAATCTAACAATACTTTATTTTGGGTTTTTTAAAGCTAAAGATACCATGCATCACTTCTCAGCAATGTGCTGAGGCTATAGCCTTGGGCTCTTGAAAGACACAAACAGACAAAGAATTCATCTTCATGTAGGTCCTTATGGAGCCCAAACTGAGTGCCTTGTAGGGGTCTTAATTTGAGTTGAATGCAAACTCAAATATGAATGCAAAGTGACACACTCAAATGCTGCAATGTCAAGAAATCCTTCCTAATATGCCAAGATCTGAGTTCTGAGACCTCCGTCAGCTGACATGGATGAGGAGATCAGATGCTAAGTCAGGCAGGAGCAATAGAGGTGTTGCTTATATATGTCACCATCCTGAACTCAGGTGTCATGTGATTAAGTCAAAAGGAATTGAGAAAGTCCTATGACTGTTAAAGGATGTCCATGAGATAGCGACTGTAGTGTACATTCAGTTACTAGTTTGGTTTCTTCAAGGACTATATTTATTTTAGGTAGTAATTTCCTCTTGATTTAGAGAGCAATCTATTCAAATTGTGCATAGAAGTAAAGTATGCAAAAGCAATTCTTTTGGTCTATATTTTATTACTTCATAATCTTATTATTACTTAATCATTATTAATATCTGTTACATCCTATATGTTACTGACAATTAGTATAATCTAATTGATGCGACTTCTCAATGATTTAAAAAACTTCTGAGATACCACTTACATGATGTGGTATCTCACACGCTGGATAAGTTCAAGTTCTAATCTGCATCATCTTTTTTATTATTATTATCATCAGTATTTAAATTATTATTGCAATAAAAACTACTATATCGACTTGGAAGAAAAATTAGTTCTTTCTACTAGCAAAGAGAAATTAAGTAAGTCAGAAATTAAGCAAAAACACATGACAATGTTGTATTCATGTTCCTTCTATTTAATTTGAAAGAATGCCCCTTTTGTGTTGATACTGAGGTTGTAAGCATTATAATTAAATGTTTCATTAACATGGGACTAACCCACTACAATAAACACTACCTTAATAGGAGATTTTTGCAGGGTTAATCAGTTCTATGGTATTCCCTCTAACTCTATCTTTTTCATACCAGTTATTGTATGTTTTCACTTATTAATCTATTTTGGAATATTAAAAGAAAGTATTCTTTTCTGATTGCATTATCTGATTCTGTCTCAACTACACAGTTTTTTTTATTGGCATTGGTACTCTGCCATGTTTTCCAAAATACATAGTCTAACTAATTCTCATTGCATCGTACTTTTGATAAGCAAGGAGCAAAAAGAAAGATACATAATGCCCCTCTGCTCTCTTTTGCTATATCACTGCATAACATAAAACAGATGGAGAAGGAGCATCTGCATCGCTGCTGCATATTTGAACTGTTTCTTCGAATCTTTTTGAGACTGACAAAACACTTCACATTTTTTCATGTTAGAGAATTTGAGAGAAAGGAAATGGATTTGCTCACCAAAATAGCAAGGCAACACCAAACACACCAGTACAGAAATTGCACCTGGAGCAAGTGCAGTGATCGAGCTCCATGTGATGAAGGTACAAATAGCCCTTGGAAAGGTAAAACTGAAAGCTACAAGACTCAGGCTCCACTTTTCCTTTCACACAAGAAACACTACACAAATTCAAGACTAAACTAAATAACTGACTAGTCTCAGTCAAATGGGTTTTCAAAGCTTTTGCTCTGGGAATAATTAAGAGGTGACAGTCACTAGACAAGGTAAAAAATGTCTATTGCAACAGCAAGGCTCTCAAAATGGATTTCCCTCTTAAGAGGCTGTTGCCTGAATAAATTCAGACAACATAATCCAGCAAGATTATGAGGCATGAATCATAATGTTTCTAGAAAATTAAGACTCCAACTTGTTCATGTTAGGGAGCTGCATTCAGGGCTTGCCCTTAATCTTTCTGAAAAACTCACTAACGGGCACCTAAACATCTTTGGCTGCACTCTCTGAAGCAGGACGTCACCCTACAAAGCAGCCAGTGTGATGGATTTACTACCTGAGAAGTTATAAATAAAATATTGTGAGGTTTTTTTCCTATAGTAAGATCATATTTCCTTAGCATTTCTCTGATCAAAAATAAAATGTCTTTCGTATTTAAATTTAAAAGATACCATAAGTTCTAAGAAGCAATCTTGAACCTCAGTATGCTCTGCCTAATTACCTCATATTTACTGTCTTAGTAATTATTAATTAATATACTGTAGAATATTGGGATTCTTCTTCCCCTTACTATTTAACATGTTTTTACTAGTGAGAATCATAGTTACTTATTAAGGAACAGTAGGCCACTATTCTAGCTGGAGTTTGCAGTGTAGAGAGTGAAAAAATAAAGCACAGTCTCAATCTTAAATTTCATAGATGATACGGTGGCTCTGTGGAAGTCAATTAAAATTTTGCCATTGATTTCCAATGGTGAGAGTTTTCTACGATACAGGTTTGGATTGTAAAAGAAATCAATATTATTTTAAGACATTTACTGGCCGAATTCTGTTTATTTTTAGTTCCCTCGATTTCTTCATGCAGACCAAGAGAAATTCATTCAGAGGACTTTGCAGACTGATAGTTTAATGAATATGATTAAGAAATGAGGCAACAGACTAAATCATATGACATTCCTTTCAATTTCTAAGCTTTTATTATCAAAGTGGGGTTTAGCATAAAAAAATGAAAAATTGACATATAAGGAATATCAAACAAGATAAAAACACATCCCAAATACTTTTTTGATAAGGATCTGGTTTTGTGTAAGCACACAATGTATAGACATACTTTGCATAATTGTGCCCTCTCCATCATTTGAAAATGAGCAAAAGTGGGTAATTTTGAAAGAATCTTCAAGAAAATGTAGCAGAGAAAATCAGCTTGCAGGCTGAGCCCTTACCTGCCCAGTTTCTGCCTAGGGTCATTTTCTCCAACAAAGTTAATCATCCCTGAAAATATTAGTTTAAAGGATGCATTGAAATCATGTAGCTTTATCTGTACTATATTAAGTTGCTATGAAATGGAGCATGTATTTTTACTTTACTAATTTTCAGATTTACAAAGTACTGTAAAAAAGCATAACAATTTTATGCCTTTTTTCAATTAAAGGAAATTATTTGTTCTTTGCAGCAAGCAGGTTGGTTAAAATAATATATGACATTTGATTTAACATGATTGTTTCAGCTGCTGTATATTAATATGCATAGGTGGGCTGTAGTTTTATAAAATGAAAAGGAGGGCATTTTTAAAATTTAAAGATATTTCTTGTATAGCTTTTCTTTTAAGTTCTTGAAAAGTAGCTTGGGTATTTTCATATTTTACAAAGTGGAAATGTGTTTATCATTATTAAATGCAGTGCAATATACTCTACGTACTGACATACAGAATAGGCATGTGTGTATTGCATGTTAGATAATATTGTTCTTTCATAATTTATCCACGACATACACAGTTTTCCTCAGAGAGGGAATATATCCAGCATGATCACAAGATCCATACACTCCAAATATTTGGACGGCTCTGAGATGTTAAGGGAGTTACCTCATGAGACAGATCACACGCTCTTGTTTCTCTGCGAAAATTAGGTGGTACCTTAATTAATGCTGAATTGCAGCGGAATTCCATGTGAGCACTTAAAACACTCACAAGGCTACAGAATGAGTTAATTATGATCAGTGTTATTACAGTGAATACCAAATGAATTAATAGTGCTGGCACACTCAAAATGAAGTGTTGGCCAGGACTGCGGCAGAACGCATAAGGTTAAATATTATGTGATGAAAGGCGTTACGTGCTCAGCAGGAAGGAGCAAACTCAGTCTCTGTAGCTCCACACTCTCAAGCACGGTGCCTGCCAGCATCCCATGCACTTCATATTTGAACAAGTCAAATGCACATTTTCCTGCAGGAGCAAGTGTTCAGCAACACTAGCCACAGTTTAAATTTCCAGGGGTGAAAACACACCCAGTACAGAAGCAGCATTTTGTAGCAGCACTCTGAAGGTCTCCTTCTCTTATAGACAGAATTTTTCTAGGTATCTGTAACATTAAAAAAGTTCAATGACAGCTTCAGCTGGAGACAGAAAGAACATCTGAATTTCCTAGAGCATGCTGCTGCCCCGAGTTGTGCTGTCACTTACAAGACATTGTGGATTCTAGCTGGAATGAAACTCTGAAATACCACGACCTGACCATACCTAGTAAATTATTGCTTCATAACCTTCTGAAGATAACCTGCCTCAAAGTCATCATGAAATTTTTGTTTAGATACAGTATATTGCAACAATTCGTATCTACTATACATCTGAAAGGTGTGAAAGCATAAATGGATTTAATCAGACATAATTATTTTTTGCCTAGCACTGAAAAATACGCAGAAATGAATTTATGGTAATTTGGCAGCCAGTGGGAATTGTGTTTATAAATGTTGAAACAGCTGTTGGCAAATGTAAGTGTTAAAGCAAGGAAAACAGCTTTTAACTTCTGCGCATCAGGTTTGCAATAAAGGAATCCTCGCTCCTTGTGAGAGCTGGGCTCTGACTGACGTACACTTCCAGCTGCTTCCCCAATTCATTCCACAGGCACAGGCACAGCAAAGAGATAAGAATTTGCCCTCTAAACTTCGACTAGTTTGTCACTGGCTCTCCTACTGTCTGTAATTAAAAGCACAAGTTACACAGTAATTCTCTGGGGGTTACTCTAGGAGGAATGGATAACATGAGGACTTACTGCACTTCTCTCTGCTTTAATCTTTACCATTTTCTCTCTAGCTAGAGATGCCTGCACTGCCCCACCTTTACACTCAGATCACATGCTTGAAGGTTTGTTAATGAGAAACATGCACCTACTTATAGCTGTGTCAGTGCCTAACTTCTGTGTTCTCCAGGGTGGACATGTAGCACTGCTTTCCCAATTTGAGTTTTAGGGTTTTAAGAAAGATCAGTCTACTTTATAGAAATACATGCATGCTACCTTAATGTATGATAGTTCTGCGTGCAGTATTCCTGCCAAGTTCTCATAGTTTGGCCTCTGTATGAAAATCTCAGTTACAGTAATTTCTGAAGTTTTACATGGTATCAATGAATCATTTTGTTTTATATATTTATTGCTTTATTTCCTATGCGTTCTAGACAGACAGGCTAAAAATACCTAATTTGTCCTAACAAAATATCCCCTTCGGGTTCTAGTTCTAAATGCAATTATTTTATTTGAAAATAAGTGAACAACAGAAGTAAAAATGATCAGTAAAGTCGGTAGCACAAGGTAGGCTGGTGTCATGAAACTAACCTATTTATGAATTGTAAGAAATATCCTGTATGGAACAGCAGCAGGGCCTGACCTGTCAACACTTGTGATATTCAAAGACATGATTTTTAAACAAACAGCAAGGGTAAAACACAACATTATTACATTACTGAGTAAGTACATTTTTGACTGAGAGTATGTTACAACTTTTGCACATAATTTCCAATTTTGAAGATGTAACTAAGAGCTGACTGTATATCACAGCCTTAATCCTAGTATCTGATTTTATCAAATGATGGGGTTCTCTTTCATTCCTGTACTCTATGTTATTGTGGAAATCAGTAGCATTTCCAATAAATTATAGATTGACCAGTACTAAAGGCTCTTTGAAAACTTCACTCAGCCATCTCCTACTGAACCCTTATAAGCTTCTATTAGGCTCCTTTGAAAACCATAGAGTGCCCTCTGTTGATCAAAACATATTCTTTTAACATATTAAATCCTTCATACAGAAAATGTTATCATTTCATCTTTTCCAACGTTTCACTTAGAAAAAGTGCTAATTTTGCAAAAGTGAATGTATTTGCTTAAAGACTGGTATTAGAATATGGAAGTATTAAAAAAAAAAAAAACCCAAACCACAACCAACTGCATTACTAAATATTTACACATAATAGTGATGATTGGAAAGATACA
Source organism: Acanthornis magna (assembly GCA_036785705.1). Lineage (NCBI taxonomy): Eukaryota > Metazoa > Chordata > Aves > Passeriformes > Acanthizidae > Acanthornis > Acanthornis magna. The sequence goes on from JAWUZG010000028.1 coordinate 25,573,127, forward strand.
TACCTGGCAGTGCTAGCTGAAAACAATTCCTTCCCCTGCGTGTGCATAGGTATGCACATGGCTGTTCATTGGTGCCTGCTGTCCTGGACATGCACATTTCTATTAATACAATGAAAAAAAATAGAATTTGTAAAAACGCGGAGCAGACACAAGATACCGCATGTCACAGTGTACACTGAGCAACAGAAAATGTGTGGTAAATGACGATTGCTTAATCCCACCATGTTCTCCCAAAAAGCAAAACAGCTGAGTGTAGCTTTCAGCTCTCATGTTGTCTCCATACGACACAGAAAAATTGATGGCTTGGCTTGCTGGTGACTCTTCAAACATAAGTTCCAGCTAGCCTTGATAAAACAGTAAATTTTACTGCAATTTCTGAGCAGAAATTCATAGGAGGATGAGAAGAGTTGGTGGGTTTTCTTTTTCATTATTTTTCCTTTCTCATCTGTTGGCTGAGTGAAATCATTGTTATACTCAGGACTGTTTCACACGTTAATTGATTGAGGATGTCAACACTGAAAGTGATTGACTTACATTAAAATATGTTATAAAATAACATATAAAACAACATCTTATTTACTTTATTTAAATGCTGAGAAAAGACTCACACTTCATGATGAATATCAATGTAAATAGTAGTTTATATTTAATCCAACCAGTTAATGAAATAGTTCCATTTGTCCTGTATCATTGTACAGATAATGATCCATTTGTAGAAGTAATTGTTCTGTGATGTTTTGTAATAAAAGAAGACCAATTTCCATCATTCTGTATCCATTTGAATGTGTAAAAGAAAAAAGAAAGAGTTGTGTGGTTTGATTTCTCTGACTATAGCAGGACTTAGGTTCCAGCTGTTGAAGAAACGGATTCTAATTCTGAATGCCTGTGTATTCAGAAATGTGATGCCAATTATAAAAACACATGGGCAATTCACCTGTTGAATCAGGTTAAATAACTAGTAAATACAGTAAATTAACATTTATTTCCTAATATAAAACATTCAGACTTAAACCAGACACCTGAAAAATAAAGTGGAAACATATAGAAACACAGTTCTTCACTAATCTTGCTTTTTTCTTGCATTGTATTTTTCTGCAAATTTGTTGGGTTTTTTTCTGATCCTATAAACAAACCATGAAACTGGGTTTTTGTTAGATTGGGAATATGACAATAGAATTTTTTTTTAAGAACATTCATCATTATAATTTTTGCATGTGATCTTCTTTTTGCGAGGTCCACAGATTAAACTCAGATGTGAAATGAAATAAGTAAAATGCATTTTTGTGGAGAGAAAAGTGTAAATGTCAAAAGGCAAACACAATAGTGTTTTGGAAAATTAACAGTATAGTTAATTAGTTTCTAAAATAAAATTTAATAGCATGCAGAAGGAAAAAAAAGGAATTAGACTAACAGTAGTTGCATTTTTAAAAGAAATTCTCACAGTCATAAAAAATAATATAGTATAGTACTGCCGAACTGGCAGACTGGAAGGAAGTAAAACACTTTAGAGTGCGTGCATTTTAAATAAACTCCCTTAGGCTTACCCAGACAGCTTTTACGAGTTCCCTCAAAAATTATGTAGGTAATAAGCGGGAATCTCTTCCCGCGCAGGAGACTCTGATTGCAGAATATTCCCGCGACAGCACAGAACTTGTCCCAGGGGCCACACGAGGGCGCTCTGCTTTTGTTTGTAACGCGATTCCTCCGCTCCGGAGCTCAGGGATGCGCTGCTTTTCAAGGAACGCTGGCTTTCCCCCTTTTTCATCCCGTGTCAGAGATGGTATATTTTACCGCTTCATACAACGAGGTGATGAAATGATGAAGTCAAAAATCCCTAGTGTGTCACTACACTTCTGCAACGACTCACTCCAGTTATGTCTCCCTGTTGCTATTGCACCGCTTGAGCGCTCACAAACCATTTTGCTGGGTTGAATATATGGGGTACCCCCAAAGCCAGCACTGATGAGATTTGTTTTATGGACAGATTGAACTCTTGGGCAGCATTAAGCAGAAGCAGAACTCGCTCTTCTTAGTCACATCAGAAGTGGGTGCAGACCTCCTGTAGTACCTGGGAAAAAGGGACTACACCAAAGGAAGATGGTGTGGGTGTAAACACACCTCCATGAAATCTGTTTTCCTATCAAATTATGCCTTGAATGCAACATATTATACAGCCAGCAGCTAGTTGTAAGTTGTACTCCTTGTACCTGCCTCTAAAATATCTATTCTATTAGTCATTTTAAATGTGATACATAGCAGCACAAACATAGAATTATTTTTCATTATGTATTTTCTATTAGAATAAATAATATTTTCTGCTGTACACAATAACCAAGGAACATTAACAAAAGTTTACAAGTATATTTATAATCTAGACACAGAAGGCTACCTTGGTTTTTTTTAGTGTCCTAGACCATATTTGTCTTTAGATGCAAGACTAATCTTCTAACTAGATTTACAATTTAGGTTTCCAAGAAAAAAGCTGGCCAGGAAAGGCACAGGACAGTCCTTTTTGTGCCCATGCACCACTCCTTTTTAGAAACACAGGGCCCCTTTCCTTGAGAGCTGCATCACAGCAAGGGGAAAGATGTTGATGTTTTCCACCTTATCAGACTTGTGACAATCTACCTCCATCAAGAGACCTTTCTCTGCACTTCATCATTAACCAACCACAAACAAGCTTGGTCCCTTTAGCTGGGCCTTTACCGGACCCATACTGGATATTGGTATATGGTGTCACACAAAAGGATGGATAACTTTCACTCTCTGTTTCTGGTTTGTCTACAGCATGTTTTAGAAATTAACCATCTTTCCACATTCATGTTTTAGTTTCCTTCACCTTGACCATAGAAAACACAACAACAGGAGGCAAGTTTTATTTCCTTCATTGCAATGCTCCTCCCCTGCACTCTTTGAACAGAGAGGAATTTCCCCCACTCTACTACCACTGTGTGGTTTTGTATAACTGTGTATTTTTTTATAAAGTCATCAGGAAAGGGCACACTCGCAGGAACAGCCACTGCACTGGTGACAACTGCTGAAAGTGTGCTGAATTAGTCGGGCCAATCTGTTATTCTCACAGATAAATCTTTTCTCTTGTGTGAAACTGGAAAACACACAGCTGAAAATTGCTCCTGGCTCTAAGTAATGAAAACACAATATATTCTCTTCGTGCTGAATCTATTATAAGGTAAAAGTATATTAAGTCTCAAGTCAAATGACTTCCCAATTAGCCAGCCAGGTTTGTATCCATGAAAAATGCAAATTATAGATGAGTGATGAGATCTTGTATGTGTTACTATTTTGCAGTCTCAGACTTTTTAGCTGGAACAGTAGTAATAAATAATGTTTCTGAGTGCTCATGCTGTGAAATTGCTTGCTGTTGTGAATACATCTCTTCACTACCTGCAGGTGCAGCAGTGAAAGTACAGGCACTGTTAATCACCCTCAAAGCAATGAAAGGGAAAAAAGGAAAGATCCTTCCTGGTAATGTCTTTCATGCAAATCCAATGAATCTAGATAATACGTTATCTTCAGGAACGCAGCAGTGCACCTGGTTAGAGGATGGATTTGTCAGATATTCTTTCCTCTGCTCTAATTCCTTCACTCTCCTCCTGCCTCTTAGAAAGGCCCTTATCTCATACAGGAAAGAGCTCTGACCATTTTTAGAGCGAGCAGGAAAAGATGTTATCATGTGGCTACCTCTGAAGGGACCAGCCCTGCAAGTTCTAGGCAGCCCTTCCCTGCAGGCAGGTGGTGTTGGTGGTCACTGCATGGCTCAGCAGTTACTCCTTTCCTCAAGGCTGCTGAAATGGCAGCCTTGAAAGGTAAGGCAGTTTACTCTTCAGAGTGAGGGCATCATGCAGAAGTTAGAGTCAATGTAATTTATTCTGCAGGTACTTCTTGTGTGGCGCATAAAATATTGCAAATAGATCTAATGTTTTATGGAGAGCAGTTTTACACAAAAAAATTCCATCTTTAATCCTTTCTGATGATGATCTCTGTCTGACTCTCCAGTTAATTTTATGCCATTGTCTAGCCCATGCCCTCCTACCTTGTGCCTGCTCTTAAAGGTGTCGAAAGGAATGTTGTATTATGCCAGAATGATGAGGGAAAAGATGATTGGCAGAAAAAGTCTGACATTTTTGTGAAGGGACAATACAACTTATAAAACATCTGAGAGTGGCAACCTGGACATTTCCCTCTGTATTTTCCAGTTTTGCAAGGAAAATTTGTGTATCTGAGGAAACTGCCTGAAAAACACAGGACAGTTGGTAAAAGGCACAATGGAGTTGAAACAGATGTTGGTTCTTCTGGGTTTCACGTGTTCTACTTGGTAGCTTTATTCCATAGTTTTCCTAGCTGTAATACAGGAATGACAATATTATGAGCTTAAACCATTGGTCTGATGAGTTTTATTTCACTCAGCCTCGCAAAGTGCTTTGAGAACCTAGCTAATGTCAGCAAAATATAAGAGAGGTTTTTTGTCCTCTTCTTTTTTTTTCTTTTTTTTTTTCTGAATTATGCCTGGAAATCATAGTGTTATTAAAAAAAATGTGTTCATGTTTCCTTTGAAAATAAAGAAAGGGATGGAATACTTTGCAATTAGGATCATTCCCATTTCTGAAATTCACCAGGAATCCATCCTCACACATAGAAAAAAAATCATGTGACATATCTATGACAGGTACACAAAGAAAAATAATTTAATTTATCTTGCACACCATTATTGTTCTTCCTTTGAAACACTTCTGTCAGATGTATGTGATAACATCTGTCTATGTATATTGTGATAAAAGAAAAGCCAGACAAGAATATCTACATTTCTATAACCTCCAGATCTGATTTTTTCAGCTTTTCCATTAAAAAGAACAGGTCTGGCTTAGCTGAAGGATTAGGTAGCTCCATTAAAACACTTGTTGCTGCAGTAGCAGATGTTCTGCTGTGCACTTCATGTCCTTTTCTTTCTCAGTCAATACTGTCTTACTTTCCAAGTAGATCCAAGATAGTGCTTATGTGATAGGCCTGTACTTGAGGTGTTTTTTTGGCAAAATTAGAGAACTGAAATATTAATATCACTTTTGGACATTCATAAACATCTAGAGAATTCCTAAAATTTTAAAAATACATTGAACATTAGAAACGTATTAAAATAGAAGTAGGACTGGCAAGAAATATTTGTAAAGAAGCATGGAGCTGCTGACAAGTTGCTGTTATCTCCAAAAGCAGAAATGTTAAATCTTACAAAAACTCATGAAATTCAGTTACTGATAGTTCTGTTTAAAAGAAATACAAGCTTGCTGAATTAGGAAATATGAGATCGAAGCACCCAAGCAGCTTGGGGTCTGCTCTATTGCAGCTTTTAGATGAGGGTTTTCATAGCCTGGAAAATGGCTTCTGCTGCTATTTCTGCCAGATCACATCTATATTGCTATATTAAGACTACAGTTCATGAAGAGCTTTCTTGACAACATCCAGTTTACTTTCAGAGGTGTTTTCTCAGAACTGGAGGTACGCAGCCAGTAGCATGCATTAAAACACTAAGTTACTGAGGAAAACAAACTTGGAAGATGATAAAAGCTATTTTCTTTTAGAGGTATTTCTTTGGCTAGTTTTAAAAACATCTGAGGAAAGTAAGAGGTTTTAGTGATTTCTTTCAACAAAAATGTTTCCCCCTTACAGAAACTCTTTGGGAGCAAGGGGAATGGGAAATCTGCAGATATTGTTAAAATTCTGTTCTAAAGATGTGAAGAAATGAAAAGGAAATAGCAATGTCTTCTGTCAGATTACTTTTTTTAACATTAATTACAAGTTTCACCACCATGAAGAACTTCAGGAGGTTTAGCTCATTATCTACATTTCAAAGGTAGCAGAAGTCTTAGGAGGACATGTAAAAGACAGGGTTCTTCCAGTTTTATAAGGAAGACATGGAGGCTGAAAAGATGTGTGTTGCAGATGTGACTGTGCTCTCTTTGTTACATAAATCAAAGATAAATCTTTTACTCAGATCGTTCAGAATTTCTCTTCTTTGCCTGCCAGTAAGGAAATATTGGTAGAAGAGAGAGGAGGATAAGGAGGAACACAAGTAAAAGCTGGTGATGATCAGCCAAACTCTGCCTTTTCTCACAGGCTGTGTATGGGGAACTTGGTGTATAACTAGAGGAAAAGCAAAGCACTACAAAGGGCTGTCTTCAGTGAAAGGAGGACAACCTTGCCTTTCCATCCCCATGTATGTAGAACAGAGACTGATGATGGGAAACAGCCTGATGGTAGGGTTTATACTTCTGTAGGTGTCTGTCTTCTGGATCTCACCTAGTCCCTCACTACCACTGCTGAGAAAATAAGTCTCAGTCAACATTTGAATCAATTTTATTTTTTAAAATTCTTTTAATTCATCTTGCTTAAGACCTGACTGCGTGGCAAGATTAAGAAGAAACATGCAAGGATTTGTTTTTCAACTGGAAGATATAGTCTGCTTATAGTAACTCTCATTTGCCTTTGATATTATTTTTTTTCACAGCATTAAAAATATATTTCTTGGAACTAGGTCATGCTGAACTTTAAAATATCAGTGAAGCTATATCAAAATTTTATCAAATGCAAGACACAAACCCTCGATCACTTTCTAAGCTGACCAAAAATCAGATGACTGTGGTGAAGTCATGTCAACTCAAAATGAGTGTAGTCTGTTGCTCAGCTCCACACAAGGGTACTATTGCAGGATGTTACATTTAGACTCTGCATGCTGTGAATTAAATCCCATAGTCAGTCTCATAATTTAAAGGTTATCTGAAGGTTTGTGAGTAGCAGTTGGACTAGATGAACATTGAAGCTCCCTCCCTATTCTATTCTATTCTATTCTATTCTATTCTATTCTATTCTATTCTATTCTATTCTATTCCATTCCATTCCATTCCATTCCATTCCATTCTCTGAGTAGCTTACCCAGAGCATACACCACACAACATATTCCTCTCTGTCTTTAGATCTCTCATTTCTGAGATAGTGAGCTTCTTCGGAATCATTGTTAACTCTTCAAATACATAAAACCATGAAAAATCATTACACCTTCAAAAACAGATGAAGAAAATTCAGGTGTATAGTGTAACCAATGGTGTATTTTCAGATTTTTTGCATTTTAATATATCTCTCGTGTGCTAAATAACTAAATTAACTGCAGTTCTTAATAAGGATATTTCATAAATTGGAATGTTGAATACCCGTCAACATTTTCTACATTACTTAAAACACATGTTCAGTACTTTGCATGAAAGGTTAAGAATGATGGTTTCTTATGTCTTCAAAGTTCTTGCTTTCTGGAGAGAAATAGATTCAAAATATATGGAGTTGAGAAATATGCAGGAAGCAAAACATGTGAACCGATCATGATAAAACCTGACACGGAGCAAAATTTGCCATCCAGATGCTGAAAAAAAAAAAGACACGTCCTTTTGCATCCTGAAAATTCAAACATCAAATCATTAATCACTTATTGAAAATACAAATAAAGAGGTCTGAGTCTTTAACTGTCTAGCATCAGCCTCTCCAGTTCATACTTTCCTCCCTTTAAGTTTAGCCCACATATTTCAGCCTCAATAAACTGATTCATATAAAAGTCACCTACACCACCCATATTGCTCATGGTATTTGCTGTCAAGAACATGAAAAACTCCTGCTTTAGAAACCTGCTCTCCTTTAATGACAAAGGGATCCACTTAGTGGATGAGGGGAAGGTTTCAGATGTGCCTGCCTCGACTTCAGTAACACCTTTGCCACTATTTCCCACATTATTCTCCTGGAGAAAATACTGTCCATGGCTTGGATGGGTAAAAGAAATTATACTTTCTGGATAAAAAAATGGCTGAATGTCCAGGTCCAGGGTGGTGGCTGGCCATAAGCGGCATTCACCAGGGCTCGGTACTGGGAGCAGTCCTGTTTAACATTTTTATATGTGATGTAGACGAGGGCAAGAAGTGCCCCCTCACCCAGTTTGCAAACAGCACTGAGTTGGGCAAGAGCGTTGATCTGCTGGAGGGTAGGAAGGGTCTTCAAGGGATCTGGAGAGGCTGGATCGATGGGCTGAGGTCAATAGTATGAGGTTCAAGAAGGTCAAGTAATGGGTCACAACAACCTTACGGGCTGGGGGCAGAGTGGCTGGAAAGCTGCCTGGTGGAAAAGGATGTGCTGGTGCTGGTGCTGGTCAACAGCAGCTGAACAGGAGCCAGTGCGTGCCCAGGTGGCCTAAAAGGCCAAAGGCAAAAAAGGCCAGAAAGGCAACCTGGCTTGGATCAAGAATAGTGTGGCCAGTGGGAACAGGGCAGTGATTGTCCCCCTGTACTCAGCACTGGTGAGGCCACAGCTCAAATCCCATGTTCAGTTCTGGACCCCCCACTGCAAGAAAGACATTGAGGTGTGGAAGAGTGTCCAGAGAAGGGCAATGGAGATGGGGAAGGGTCTGGAACACATCAGGAGCAATTTATGGGAAGCAGCTGAGGGAGCTGGGGCTGTTTAACCTGGAGAAAAGGAGGCTCAGGGGGAATCTTCTTGCTCTCTGACTGAAAGAAGGTTGCAGCCAGGTGGGGGTCAGTCTCTTCTCCCAAGTAACAAGAAACAGGACAAGAGCAAATGGCATCAAGTTATGTCAGGGAAGGTTTAGATTGGATAATAGGAAAAATTTCTTTACTTAGAGGGTTGCTAAGCACTGGAATAGGCTGACCAGGGAAGCGGTGTGGTCATCATCCCCAGAGATATTTAAGAGACGTGTAGATGTGGCACGTCGGCTCATGGTTTAGTGGGGGACTTGTCAGAGCCTAACTTGGTTAACATTTAGACTCCATAGTCTTAGAAGTCTTTTTCAGTCTTAACAATTCTATGATCCTATGAAACATCAACAAAATTTCATCTTTTTTCCCTTTCCCTTTCTGAATATTTTTTTGGTAGACAGTGATATCAGATACTGTATGTACATAAATATTTATTTCATTTATCATATATCTAACATGGTATTCTTATTCCTAATTTTTGTATTTTTATCTCATTACATAATGGATGACATTATTTTAATACAGCTTGAACAAACTATGCTTGAATGAAAATTAGGTTTAATTTTAAAATTACCCAAAAGAAAACCTGAGATAGATAAGTGAAGGTATGCATATGCAAGAGAAGAGGAGAAAAAGTTCAGTACAACATAGCATATTGTTCTCTAATTTATCAAATCAAGCTCATGTAAATGTGAAGTCCCTTTTTCAGTGTGTCCTTCAGGATTTCAATAATAGTACATTCTTTTTTTCTAACTTTCTGTAGGTAGAAGGAGGACAATGACATTATTACTGTTTGCTTTGTCAGATTTTCAGCTTTGCATGAACTAGTCATTAAATCAATCCAGTATAATATTCCCTCTGTTTCCATGGGAGACAGGCTGTGGTTGTCCAAAGCCAGTTTGGTGTCTCAGCAAAGGTGCAGGTCTGCGTGCTCACTCAGGGCTGTTATTAATCCTGCTCTTCGGACAAATTAGAGACTTTGGCACCAAATGCATGCTGCTGTCAGCTGCCCAATGGCAGCTGGACAGGACTCCAGCCAGATTTCAGGCATGAGGTTTCCTAAGCTTGGCCGTGCCACAGCCAGCGCACCGCTCCCGTGCTCAGCCCCAGCATGGCACGCTGGGGGCTGGCAGCTCTGCTGGACCAGGATCTGAGCCCTGCACCTGCATCCAACACCAGACACAGCCCAAACACCTCAACACGGGGCTGAACCATGTTCATTGAACTCAGTACTGCACAGAGCCACTGCTATCCCCTAATAAATGTGGCACCAGAACGCACAGCCACATGAGGCCTGGGAAACTGAAGGACTTTTGTCTGACCATTGGTCCTGCTGGATCAGAGCTGCGATGAGCAGCCTCATCACCACGACCTGGAATATCCTAACCTCCATGGATCTCTTAGAGGTTGCAAATCTTTGAGATTTCATTTAGAATACATCTAGAGACAGAACCAAAAAAGTCATCCTAATTTTCCATTTGAAAAACTGCATAAATTCTTATTTTCTATATTTTTTACATTGTCGCTTATTGTGAATGGTTGTTTAGCAAAAGGTTACTCCACCTTTTTAGGCTTCTACACCTTTTTCCTCATTCTGACTGCTGTGTGCATCACGTATTCATCATTAAGATACAGAAAAAAAGCCTCTGTGAGGGGCTGTTGTCATATAGCTGTGGGCCCCTGCTGTCAGCTATGAGATGAATGACCTGAGAGACAAATAGAGGTGTCACATACATAGCTACACTTCCCCATTAGTAAAGATTTTCCAGGAGCACAAATGTACATTGTCTGTAAGCTACTTCTGCACTACCTGAAAGTGACTTACAGCCAGATCCTCCAGTAAATCTGAAACGGATCCCAAAGACCAGTTTCAGGCCAGGAATAGACTAAATGTAAAGAATTCCAGGGGACCCAAATGAGATTTTACAGTTTTAAAATCTCCCATAGCTTAATTTCTAGAGTCAAAGATTTGAATTGCAATCTGTACAAGACATAAAATACTTAATATATGCTCTGTTCTTTTTTTTTATTATTTTTTAAGGCAGTTCATAAATTTATTGCAGTCTTATGGCATACCATTCAGATTGATTTATGGGGCACAGCTCAGATTTCTTATAGCTGAATTACCAAGTACAAACCAGGTACACCATCCCATTAAAAATGAATTTACTATGGGAACTGCACATTGAAAGTTAAATAATGGCTTGATTTTCAAGCTGAAACTGAAATATTTGCTTTTCTGCCAACTAATCCAAAACAGTCCATGAATAATTGCATTACCTTTGCTTTCAAAATGTTGTTTATTTTCACTGAAGGTCATAGTCTTTGGGGAAAAATTTCAGAATAATGAGCATTACTTTACATACTCTGACCTGTACTGTCACCACTGTCACACCTTTGCACTGAACGGTATGTTTACCATGGCAAAAGAACTTCGTTATGGTGTAGGATGTTTCTACAGATATATTTAAGGGAAATTTTACATATGTATACATAGACATGAATAGCTGCAATTCATATGAACTGCAAAGTCATGAATAGGTTCTAGATCAACAAAATCTTGAAGAAAAAAATTCTTAATCCTAGAAAGTGTATTATTACAAGTTTTGTTTAGTTCACATTTCCTAGGAAGTAATATTTGAGCTAATGTCCTAAAGAACAAGGGGGGAGAAAAAGGTGTGAGACTCTCCATATTCTTTCTTCCACCAGTCAGATCATAACAGAATGTATGATGTTGTAAGAATGATCCAGTGTAGATATTTCTCAATGTTTCCATTCTGCGGTCTATAAGGACAACCGTGAAAATACAGGGTCCCAGCCTGAGCTGCAGACAGAGTCCTCATCTTCATTTCTAAAATCTTCTGAATGCTAACTTTATGAAGTTCTTAGGATTGAAGACAAGAGTCACTTTGAAAAGAAGTCCTTATAGAATCTTTCATCAGATGCTATGGAAACCTTGCCTAACATAACAGAAGTTATAAAACAAGAAACCATTGGATTTTGATGTATAATGGCTCCTAAAATAAATTAAAATTTAAAAAAAAAAAAAAAAAGAACCTGTAAACAGGTGAGTGGCATTCTAACTCTTGCTGTGTACTGCTGGCCTTTGAAGGAAGTGCTTGTGTGTCACAGGAGTACAGGTTTGATCCCACTTTTTCCCTACCTGGCATACATTCATGCAAGATTTAAGTCAACTATCTGGTTCAAGAGTATGCTTCTTTCAGAGAGTAATCAGAATGTTATATGCAGAAAGAACAATTTTTTTATGTGGGGATTGCCTTCTTTGTACGAATCATAGTGAAAAAACACAGAATCAGCATTGCCTGATCAAGACATGACTCCATCCAGGTTTTCCTTGCTCTTGGTGTGGAGTGGTCCCGTCCAGCTGTGCGTTTGGAAAGCATTCTGGATTACGCCTTTTCCATGGCAAATGCTCTGCATTCCCATTGCCAGGCACTGTATTCCCAGAAAGAAATTCACTCCAAACTTCCTGATGTAGGGCATGGAATATAATTTGTGTTAGGCAGCCTACATATTGTGTTGAAAGGAGACCATGAGGACAAAGGCCAAAAGCTGAGAGATTTTTGTAATAAAAAACTACGACCAAGGGAGCTACTGGAAAATGAACTGCATAAAGAGGCACATCTGTATTTACCTACAAATGTTACAGTGTACAAAAGCACATTTACAAAACGTGCAAATGTGATGTGCATGCTGAGTACTGAGTGCTTCTAACACATTGATTTATTACACCATTTAACAATAGTTCCCCGGTAATGGATCCTAACTGTTAATGATGATTTTAAAATGCGATTGGAATGAAAACAGAACTTCTTCTCTTTATTCTCTTATGTGTTACATGCGTTAGAAGTGATCACTTGTGCTGTGGTATATAAGATGACTGGCCAGTGGCACAGTATGTGCTGTACAAAGGATGCACAGACCAAAGTTATTTCATACTATCCAGCTTTCCAACTGTGTTCACAAGTCTTGCATTTATATGTACATATTCTTTTTAGAGATACAAATTGCTTGATTTTTATTTCCTGAGCAAATAATACCATGAATTAAACTAAAAAAAAAAAAAGACTTTATACAACACATTTATAATTTATGACAGTTTAGGTAAACTTTAAAAATATTACCTCACATTTTCTCTGGTTAAAAACCACTTCACACAGACAGAAGTTGCAAATGACTCTTTCATAATGCTTAACAACAGGCACCTGAATCATCTACTTGGTGAATGTGGTGCAGTTTTTGGGAAATTTGGGGCTCTCAGACTCAGGTGTACTGAAGAGACTGTCAGTCATTAGCCTCAAGCAAGTGATGCTAGATAATCAGTGACAAAGGTCAGGAACAAACCACTGGGCAAACAGAGGGTTAGTTCATATTCTGTTTTCTCAACTTCTATCTCCAAGCGTGCACAAATGCTGAGGAGGAAATCATAGAATCATAGACTCATTAGAGTTGGAAAAGACCTTTAAAATCATTAAATCCAGCCATTAACCCAGCACTGCCAAGCTTGACACTAAATTATGCCCCTAAGCACCTCATATAAACATTTTTTAAATATCTTCAGGGGTGGTCACTTCACTACTTCCCTGGGAAGCCTGTTCCAGTGCTTCACAGCCCTTTCAGTGAAGAAATATTTTCTAATATCCAGTCTAAACCTCTCCTCGTGCAACTCCACTCATCTGGTCTCTTGTTACATGGGAGAAGACAACAAACCCCACCTGGCTACAACCTCCTCCCACACAGTTACAGAGAGTGATAGCACCTCCCCTGAGTGTCCTTTTCTCCAGGCTAAACATTCCCAGCTCCCTCAGCCACTCCTCATAGGACTTGTGTTCCAATAGAGCCCTTCCCCAGCTCTATTGTCCTTCTCTGGACATGCTCCAGCACCTCAATGTCTTTTTGGAAGTGAGGGGCCCAAAACTGAACACAGCACTCAAAGTGTGGCCTCACCAGTGCTGAGTACAGGGGGACAGTCACTCTCCTGATCTTCCTGACCACACTATTGCTGATACAGTCCAGGCTGCCATTGGCCTTCTTGGCCACAGGGACACACTGGGAACTCATATTCCTCAAAGAACCACTGGTGCGAGAGAAGAGAGGATAATGGTTTTGGGAAAATACTGGATTAAAAGTTCCTTGGAATATCATTTTTTTGTATGTCCAATGCTAGAAGGGGCTTTCTAGCCCTTTCATTTAATTTTGTTTCTACTACTGTTGTCACAAGCACTAGTCTAGAAGATGCTGGAGAACTCACCTTGTATACTCAAAAAAGGTGGTAAGGTAATTCTAGAGTTAGATACATAAATATTTATCACAAAACTCAATCTCACCTTCTATTTTCCATCACCAACCTATAACATTCATATTTTTTAAATATTCCTCACCATGAAAAATAACGATCAACTTAAGCAAAGCTGATGGCAGCAGAGATCAGAGGAGACACAGTATAGTGGACACAAAAATTTTATTCAGAACATTAAAAAAGGTACCTCCTTTGGGAACTAACATGACACAGAACCAAATTACAGGAAAGGAAGAGAGCATTTCAGCCACGCACTTTCTCTCCTGGCATCATTTTGGTAACTATTTTCCTAAATAAGTCCAACTCCTTTTTTACAGGTTTCAGCTCATTTTCAGAGCAGAAGCCAATGATTTCTCCACAACTCAATTTTACATCTGCAGTCACCAGTCACGTGAGAAAGAGCTCATCTGCCTTGGCATATGCCAAGTATTAATTCTTCTTGTTATATTAGTTTGTTGAATAAGGAAGAAATACAGTGACAATCTCCCATACGGGGTGCAGGGGCAAACATCAGTACACTACACCCAAATCTCTGCTTACTTAATCAGCGAGAGAGGGGGACCTTCTTTTCTGTGTTAAATTGTCCAGTTGTAGTTTGAACTCCCATTTCACACATTGGCAGAGCGGATCTACTGCTTTGTCTGTTCTCATTTGTTTCAGTCTCTTTGGCTATTTTTCCTTATGTGCAAGTCATATCTCATAACACATTTTTTGTGGGGAGAGAACCTGTTCCCACGTGCAAAGGTACAACTGATTGGAAATGAGCCATATGCTCTCCTAAATTACTAATTCTTATTACTAATGAGATAAGCAGAAAGAGCATCGAGGACTCTTTGGGTGAAATCCTCCTATTTTCTGCTATCCTTTATTTTGAAGCTAGGGCGATGGTGTTGTTCCACGATCCTGACCTAGTGAGCAGCCCGGCAGGAGCTTCCAGTGCAGGACCCTGGAGAGTGCCGTCCCCGCCCCGCGGGACCGCCCGCCGCTCCCGGCGCTTGGGGAAAGAGATTTCCAGAAAACACGGATTTTCAGAGGCGGGGGGGGGAAGTGTATGGGCTCGGCTACCCATCCTGTTAAGCGGGAGACAAGGCAGATATGTGCGCTGATGATTTATGTGAGAAATTTCCCTCAGGGAATATTTTCTTTGCTCACTATACATTCCACGCTTCCTGCCTGTTCTTTGCCTGAAATGGGAAAATAGTTTGTTTAAGGAGATTTTTTATAGACAGTCCTTTCTTTTTTTCTTTTTTTTTTTATTTATTTTTAAGCTGTATCCTGAAATAGGACTTTTAAATCTTTTGACAGCATAGAAATATCTAAGTCCTTCCTTCGTCCCACTGAGAATGGCATAGAGAAAATTTACCTGTAATTTACCTCTGCCTGCATTGTTTACATCCCTCAGCCACAGTCACACAACTTTCTTGTGACAACAATAGCAACTGCACATATAGGCAGAGTTTCACAGAAAGTACGATGTGTTTTTACCTGGAAGCTACATTGGAGAATGCTCCTCTCGGAGGATTGTTTGCAACACTTTGCACATGACAATGTGAAAACTTTTAAGTAGCAGTGAGTATAATTGTCTCTGAAGATGGACTCTATAGTCTATTCTGATTTTGGAGTTTCTTTCCCCAAATAATTTTCCTGATACTGATTTTACTAAAAATATCATCATTGGAATGACGTGACAGAACCCTAAAAATAGGTCAGTGAGTGGATGTTAGCATACATGTTTGGAAATGTGTATTCAGTTTTATCTGGAAAAGTATAATTCAGATCACTTTTCATCTCACAGTTTCATTATGATGATCAGCTGGGGGAACTGAAGTGTCTCCTGCTTTTTAATGACATAGGAGAATAAACTATGCAGAGACAAGAATGCACAATGGGATTCCTTTTAATACTTAATCAGAAAATAAACCCACACAGTTCCTTATCAGAGGTGTTATTCCTCACCAACACAAAGCATAGAAATTGCTTTAGGCATCTCATAAAAGCAATTTCAGTTATAAAGAGAAACACAAGGTATGGAGGAAATGTTCAAGAGCTGATGTTTTCTCTTATTTAACTGACAAGTTTCTTGAATACTTGGCTGGCTTTTTATCTCATATTTGTCAGAAAATTTATATTCCAGCAGGTAAGATTCCTGAAGAAAAAGAACTCTGAGCAGAATATAATTGTTTACTAATTAGGTGCCAAATGGCTGACTACTTATCCTTGCACAAGGATTACATACACCAATACAGTGCACATGAAAACACACATATTATACATATCAATAAGCATGCGGGTGGAGGATCAGATGATCACTTTACATCAGTTCCAACATTCCTTTTTGGTGACTCTGTCTGTGAGAGTGCACACATCCATGCATAAAACTTCCTTGTCAATGAAGGATAAGACATGACAGGCATTTAGTTACAGGTTATTAGTGATTTGAAAGAGTAGGTGTAAAATGGGACTCCAAAAACAGCTGCAGAAAAGATTTTTATTTTTGTAGAGAAAAAAGGGAACACTTCATAGTACTAGAAAACAACAGATTTGAAAAGGTTCCAAAGGAATATGTGAAATTCCAGATCCTTTTCTAAGACCTTGAGCAAAAACTTCTTTGTGGTTGCTGGCATTAAAGAAATGCTATACAGCTTGAGTAAACCTAATGCTTCTATTCAAGACTGTCTCAAAGGATTGAAGCCAACTAAAAGATTAGATGGAATCTGAGTTTTTGACCAGAGATTCATTTGTAACAGGATTCCCTTTAATAGCAGATGCTATTTAATATTATTGATGTGGGCGTTACGGTCCCCAGAAGCATGTCATCTCCTTGAAGAGCTCCATAATTCCTTTGGTAAAATGACTGTACAGAAGTCTCCTTTTCTTTTGATAACTGACCCAGAGGGCATTTACTGAGTTCAAAGAGAAGACATATTTTTTTCCCTTGGAAAGGCAATCCATATAGAAGAGAGAGCACAAAGAATCTCACTTTTTTCTCGTCCTATAGACACTTTATTTAATATGTATATTAACAAATAATGTTTCTTTTTCTAAACTGTTGACTCATCTTTATTTAGGTGCACATTATCATGCAGCATTCTGAGCAAGTGATAGCATAACCTTAAATGTTATACAGGCTTATCTCAAATAACATTCTTTTTGAGCCAACTGCCCATGAGAACAAAAATAATTACATAATAAAAGATGCAGAAGATATTGGTGCTGATTTGCAGGGGTAAAAATAACTGCACAGTTAATACAACAGTGCATGGAACTCAGTATAGGCAGCTTTTGTGATTCTGTGATTTTAGCCCCAAGAAAAACACAGGACTAAACCCTTGGAAAATCAGAATACATCTGTGATTTTTGTTTTCTTTTTCTTGATTCCTGAATATTGGTTAAATCTGTGACATGTTCAGATGTTCTGCTTTCCACAGGGATAAAAATTATTTTCTTCCTGGTACCTGGTACAGTGCTGTGTTTTGGGTTTAGCATGAGAATAATGTTGATAACACATGGATGTTTAGCTGTTTCTCAGCAGTGCTCATGCTTTTTCAAGGACTTTTCAGTTTTCAGTGCTCTGCCTGAGAAGAGGTGCAAAAGAAGCTGGGAGGGAACATAGCCAGGACAGCTGGGCCAACCTGGCCAAAGGGATATTCTACCATGCCCAGGACATAAACCAGGGGGAAACCTGGGCTGGAGGGTCTGATGAATACTTAAGGCTGGCTTAGGCATCAGTCAGCAAGTGGTGTGCAATTGTATTGTGCATCACTTCTCTTCCCTGAGTTTTATTTCTGTCTCCCTTTCTTTAGTCTTATTTTTTAAATATAATAATTATTAATATTATATTTTACTTTATTTCAAATATTACATTGTTTATTCAATTTCATTTAATTCAAATTTTAAAAATAATTTAAAATTAATTAAAAATAGATTGTTATTATTTCTTTTAAAAGGGAAATCTAAAATTTATCCTTTATTTAGAATCCCCCTATATCTAAAGTTTTCACAGCAAAACTAACATTGTGTGGTAAGATCTGCAGCATGTGTTAATCCATTTATTTTTTCTTAATACTGTCCTGTGGCACATTCATTATTTATGCACACATAATTTGAATGAAATTAATTATATTTAAAATCCAAAATTTCTACTTACAATTCAACAGCAGTACTCAGTTTCAGGTTATTTATCTTATATTTCAGGTTTTCATGTTGAAATTTCCATGGATCTCATTCCAGATTTATGCCAGAGATTAATTGCAAAAAGACAGCATAAGTAATTTTCATTTAGTTATTAATATATCTCAGTTCTCATCCTCATCATAAATACTATATTCAACATATGTAACTCATGAAGGTACAACCAGTAAATTTTCCTGTGTCAAAGTGCATTAAAACTCTTTCTGTATACCTTTCTTTTACAGGCATATTAATAAGACTTTTTTACTACTAGACGGTCAAATAGTGCCACTAGGACTACAGACACTTCCGGAAAGAAGACATTGTTTCAAAAGGTCATATTTGCAGTTTTCCTAAATACTCCACGTTATATGAACATTATGTTACAACTTACCATTCATCTGCCTTAAGAGGGACAATTCTCAACAGAGTAATCTCACCTGCCACTGTGGTTGTGTTGGATTTAATGGGAACTGGTCATGTTCGTCACCATCCTGGGGTACGATTTGAAGGGAACAAAACACAAATCACTGTATGTCACTATGAACTCTGTAACCTGGCTGGGGTTTGAACCAGATCCCACACAATTTAAGGTAGAAAAATCTCTCAATTACCTTTAAAAAGTGGCTTCTAAATGACCAACCAGAGAGGCCATAGTAGTCTCAATTGATAAAAGGAGTCTAATGCCCAGTTCCTGATCTGTGCTTAAGCACCTCCTGAAATGTGTCAGCATGTTCCTAGTGTAAAATATCCTGGAGTAAAATAAACACCTTCAAGAGATGTTAAATCAGTCTGTACAGGTCTACAGCTGCACTTTCCCTGGTGCATGCATAGACATCAAGTACAGAGTGTTAAAGACCAGAGAGCTATACAGTTAACGTAGTTACTTATCACCTGCCTATCCATAGGTGGAGACATAGATCTTCCAGGGATCTGTGTGACTTTGGCGCTGTAACTCGTTTTTGTAAAACAGAGGTAACATACACTCAGTAAAGTTCATCTTCTCCCCTGCTGCTCCTTTCCCTGTAGAAATAACAGATCAGGTAAAATGGGTTGCATTGACCAACTCCCTGCTTCTTCACAGAATTCATAGCACAGGCTGCTAAGGAAAGTGCCAGTGCTCAGACACATCTATCCCTTTCCTGGCCCTTCTTCCCATCCACTCTGTGAATTTTCTAGGAAAGAAAAAGGTAACAGTTTTTTATCATATCTCTTTCGTATCATCTTCATCTTTGCAAGCCTTTCTATGGTTTTCCCCACCTTAATTCATGCTCCTACCCCTTTTCTGCTGCCCCACACAGTCGGCGGTTCACAGGTCCCCTTGACATTAGCAGACTATTTTTCAGCAAGATGATATTTACATCAATATTGGAAGCAAATTCTGAAAAAACAAATTAAGCAATCAGAGTAAAGTTAAAGTCTAAGATGCATGCTGAAGACCCAGGATAATTCAGATGACTAAACTGAAGCTAATGCAAGTGGGCTGTTAATCAGTAATACGAACTTTAAGACTGTGAGGGATGGTTGTTGGAAAGAGATGTCATTCTCTCCTCCTGCAGCCTAAAGGAAGCCAGCTCATTCATTTGCCTTCAGAGCTTGGTAATGACTGACAGGTTGTAGAAAAAAGCAAAGAGTTTGAGATTCAATAAGGAAACCAATAGTTTATACTTGCCTTCTACAACCTGGAATATTTAATTCAATATCCATGTACTAACATCCCAGTATTTCTAATCCTTCTTCATGAGCAGTTGAACTGCTTCATAATCTCACTACATTAATTCTGACTAGCTGGTTCATTTGCTTAACACAATGTCTGAAAAGGCCAATCACCAAAATTTGAGAAGTATTCACATCCTCACCACAGATCCAATTATAACTGCACATACTTGTAGCTCCTAAACTACAATAGTTATTCAAACACAGAGAACCAGAGAATGAACAAATGTAAATGACAATTGAGGAATTTTGTCTATGATAGGTAAGAAATACCCTCTGCTATTTGTGCTGGAATGGTGGTCGGCTGTGACTGCCTTGGTGGGATATCTGCTGGTGGGTAAATGTCAGAGCAAGCACAATCTATTTCTAGAGCCAAGGTTAGGAGATAAATCCAGAGGCCGTAAATTATGGTTACTGTTCATTCTCTTCTACCAAGTCACTGCTGCAGATGTGCTAGAAAAAGATTTCTAGACACTGCAATATCATCTTTTTGCAGAACTGCCTTCCCTTCTCCCTACATTTCCCTCTCCAGACTGACTCACTTTCCTCTCTTAGTGCCTGCACACAGAAGATATTTTCACTCTAGCTTTGGCTGATCTCCATTTTTGCAATTTTTTGCCAGGAGCTATTTTTGCCAGAAGTCACGTGTATGTGGGGCTCTGCCACAAAACCAACCTATTTAAAACTGCTAGTACCAATAATAAACACTAAAATTAAAATGAGGAGGAGGACTGAATCTAAAAATGTTCTCTATTTTAGGTAATGGATCGATTTTTCTCTATTGAAGCAAATTATCTTCCAAATGAGATACTGTGTGTCAGCAAAAGAACATAATAGAACCTTGCTAGATTATTTTTCAGCAAAGGAAAGGATACACATGTGAGTTTTGGTGATTGCCTTTCCCCAATTTTACAGTCAAATGTAGACTCTTTGATCTAGGCTACTAGGAGATAGTAACTCTTTGAAGAAGACATTAGAAATTTATGAAGTATCTCAGAGATTTGATGTCAAATAACAGACAACATTTATGCAGCAACTTTAAAACAAATAATCTTTCATTTTCTTACAAGCTTCCTATAAAAATTAGCCCCATTGCTACTAAACTTTTAAAGCACATTTGAGTAGCTTTGTGTAAGTTCAATCGATCAATCAATCAATCACAGCTAGTTAACCTCTTTGTATATCTATAATTTCACATGCCAGTCAGGATTTATCCTAAACATTTATCACATAGTAAATACTAGCAAAAAAAGGCCCAGGTATGTAACCTTTTGCTTTTATATACAGTTGTGTTATGCTAGGGTCATCTCAGACCAGAGGTTTATGAAAACCATCATCTTTACAATTAATTTTAGCTAAGTTTTCTGTGTTAGGATGAAAATAATGATGCTAACTGTTAAAAAAACACTGTTAAAAGAAAAAACATTATTTCTCTAACTTGAATAAATGAAATTTTTTTTGTGTGTGTTTTTTTCATGGAAGGGTAAAAATTGAGATAAAACCTAGTGTAACTTATGCAGAAGTGTATGTGGCAGACTGTCAGGTATAAGACAGCATGCAAAATGAGACATTTATTAATTCTAATAATTTTAGAATAAAATTCTTGCAATGTTTATGCTGCTACCACACATGAAAAATACAGAAAATGACAAGATTGTTTCTGCAGAGGCAAAAAATATTTGAAGTAATGTTATCCATCACCTTTCATATATATGTCACCTATTTGTGACATGTAGTTTTCCAGGCTGCACCCATGTTAAAATGATGCATCTATGAAGGACAAATGTTTTGTGTTTTGCCCTGAGCTCTTTTGCTCCTTTTTCGGCTGAGACAATGTTGCAAAATTTGATTGGAAAGGAGTTCTTTTCATCTGTGGCCTCATGGTACCTGTGACTGTAGAAATTCCAAAGAGTTTCTGATATTCTGTGCTACCAAATGGTTAAAGAAAAATAATGCATTATCTCTCTTCAGCATCTTTTCCTCATCTGCCTGGAATTTCCTGCAGAAGATAGCTGCTTTCCCTCTGAAATAGATGGGAATGTTAGGGCACACCCTTTCAAGGGGGTGCTGTCCTGGTTCTAGGTACTTAAAGTGGTAGGTTTAGGTTTCCTCTACAGAAACATAGAATCACATAAAAGGAAAGGTTGGAAGGGTCATCCTAGAGCACTCTGCACAGAACTGCATCCAGGCAGTTCTTGAATATCTCCAGTGAGGGAGTCTCCACAACACCTCTGGGCAACCTGTTCCAGTCTGGGGTCACTCACACAGTGAAGAAGTTCTTCCTCATGTTCAGATGGAATTTCCTGTGCAGCAGTTTCTGCCCATTGCCTCTTGTCCTATTGCTGGGCACCACTGAGAAGAGCCTGGCTCCATCCTCTTGGCCCTCTCCTTCAGATACTGATGGACATTGATGAGGTTCCCTCTCAGTCATCTCTTCTCGAGGCTGAACAGGCCCAGCTCCCTCAGCCTTTCCCCATAAGAGAGATGCTCCAGTGCCTTAATCACCTTTGTAGCCCTCCACTGGACCTGCTCCAGGAGCTCCATGCCTCTCTTGCACTGGGGAGCCCAAAACTGGAACCAACAGTATAGGATATAGCCTCACCAGGGCTGAGAAGGGCAGGATCACCACCCTCAGCCTGCTGGCAATGCTCTTCCTAACGCACAACCCCAGGATTACTTTAGCTTTCTGGGCCATGGGGGCACACTGCTGTCCTTACAGTGGTAACAAACACAGAGCTGTGGCTGAGGAAAGGCTGGATAGACCACCTTGATGGGGGAAAGCCAGAGAGCCCAAGGGCAGCCTGTGGTTTCTAAGAGTCCTGTGGTGCATTTGCATCAATGGGAGTTTTGCAGGGCAACATCACTACCTGTCTCATTCTCTCCTGACCACTTCCTGGTCTTTCAGCTTCTGTCACTTCCATCTCCTCACTCAAGACTACAATTACAAAAATGACTATGGCTTCTGATGCTGCTTTGCATTTGGCCTGACCTGTATAGACAGGTTGCAAAAGGAAGCTACAAGAAAGCTGTACACGCCTACGGACTCTGAACAGGTTTTTATTTATGCAGCAAACCAGAGCCTATCCCAGCATCTGGGCTGTGATCAGAACTAGTCTAAGCCTAGGCTACTTTAGAGAGTGTGTCCTAGCTTGAATAAAGCAGGGAAGCACTAACAAAATTAAGGATTATTCTAAGGTAAGTAAAAAGTCTTCATATTTGCCTTATGCGAATAGTGCGATCTGAAACTAAACACAGCTCAAGGAATTGGGGCTTGTGTTTTTTTAAAATGGTTAGCTCAATCAGTCCATGATTAGATGTTGCTTTTATAGCCACTGAAGAAGTAACTGAAAGTGGTTTTGATATTCTCTGGAAGCATCTGCCTAATAAAATTAAGACATAATATTTTCAGAAAACACTGGTAAGTTGGCTTTGCTATCTGTCATTAGAGAATAATCTTTTGTGTTGTTTGCAATCTGATATATTTGTAGCTTACCTCTTCATAATAATTGTTCTTTTTTTCCACCTGAATAAGCTAACAGAAGGATCTGGGTTTTGAGCTTGTCATTCTCTCTTCATTCAGTCTTCCTTTCAACCAGGCACACAGAAAAATAGCTCTTGTTCAATGCCAAAGTACTGGATCCTATCTTTCCAGAGCTGAAAAGAAAAACCACTGTCTTTTTTCGTTTAAAAAGCCACACTTGTCATTCTTCCCGTTCAAGCCTAATCACAGATATTTAAGGTGTCTGACAGCCACAAGTGACATTGCTTACAGTCTCTTGAAACATGCACTTCGTTTTAGCTTTAATATCCTTTCAAATAACTGTTACTTGTTACTTTCATTTAAAAGAGAAAACTGCTCACTTTTCAACAGTATTACATTAATGCAAAATAATCTTTTTGGATCTGGATGAGACTATTTATAAACCTAGCCCCTTCTTGTGCCTTCTGTGCAGTTGGCAGGGAAACTAGCTGGAAGGGGCCAAGGGGCTGACCAGAGCAGGTCATCTTTACACAGCCCATTGTGCAAGGGCCCAGGCAGACAGATGAGACTCAGATGATCAGCTGTTCTAAACTGCTGCTTTGTTTCATTTATTTTCCACCTTGGTTCACCCAGTCCAACTGCCTGACCACTTCAGGGCTGACCAAAACCTAAAGTATATCATTAAGGGCATTGTTCAAATGCCTCCTAAACACTGACAGAGATGGGTGACCTACCACCTCCCCAGGAGGAAATTAGAATAGAATAGAATAGAATAGAATAGAATAGAATAGAATAGAATAGAATAGAATAGAATAGAATAGAATAGAATAGAATAGAATAGAATAGAATAGAATAGGTTTGTGTTGGAAGGGACCTAAAATATCATCTAATTCCAGCTATCCTGCCTTAGGCAGGGACATCTTTCACCAGACCAGATTGCTCAGAGCTCCATCCAACCTGGCCTTAAGCATTCCCAAAGACGGGGCCTCCTCAGCTTTTCTGGGCAACCTGTTCCAGTGCCCCACCACACGTACAGAAAAGAACTTTTTTCTTGTAGCTAAACTAAACCCACTCTCTTTCAGTTTGAATTCATTTCCCCTTGTCCTGCCACTGCATGCTCTTGGTAAATAGCCCCTCTCCATCTCTCTTCTAAGTTCCTTTCAGGTACTAGAAGGCTGTGATTAGGTCACTGCGAAACCTTCTCTTTTCCAGGCTGAAAGAAATAGAATTTTGGCTCTGCTTTAGCTTGTTTTCATGCCTTCACTGATGTACACCTGATGTTTATCACTGCCTGAAGTTAGGACCACCTTCATCCTGAGCAGCGATGAGAGGCTAGTTTGGGAGGAGATGAAGGAACTGCTGTTTCTAGTACATCAGGTGGAAGGAACAAGCCATGTCATTCCCTGTGGAATGGAAGCTAAAGACACTGGAAAATATCTCTGCTTTCTTGCAATTTCAATTTCCCAGTCGCTCTGTACACTGGCTATGTAATTAGCTCATTATTATCCAGGGACTAAGGATAGGTTCTGGTAGGTGCTCTCTGTGCTTTGAACCGTACCCTCAGCAGATAGTGATACTGCTGGGAGGAGACTTGCTTAGTCTTCAAAACTTTGTGAAGCTGCCGTGAAGAGCTGATGCTGTTAGTGTGTACATTGACAGAATCTCAAAGAGATAAAAATCATTTCTGTTAGGAAATGCGGGACAGCCTCATTAAAAAAAAATAAAGAAGAAAGAAGGACATTGCTTGTTGTAAAAACTCTTCATTAGAGTATCTCCAGCTAAATAATTTCAGGATAAAGCTGATTAAACAGTTTCTGAAACTTCTTATTGGCTAATTCAATTCCATATTAAATGCCATATCAACACAATACCTTCATGATAGTTTAGTCATGGTCGTTATTCCACTGGGAGTCACTCAGAGGCTACAGTCCCTCTAGGGATTTCCCTACTGTCTTCCCAATAACTGACCTAGCAAAAAAAAAGCCCTTTCCTTTTTCACTAAATTAACTTGAAGTTACATTAAGCAGGGTGAGCTGATGAAACGACTCCTCACCACTGAAAAGGGAAAACTCCTCTTGTGTTTCCCCTCCTCTCTGTCCCACCACGTAGGTAGCACCGGGGATCTCTCTGTGACCTACTCAGCTCAATAACACCGCACACAAGCACAGGAAAAGAGAATATTCTCTGCGTGAGCAGTGAGCTCAGTTGGCTCAGGGAGGGGGCTGAATATCAGAGCAAGGACAGAAGGAGAAAGAACTCTGTGGGAGCCAACAGTGCTTGCAATGAGGCCCTGAGAGCTCAGCAGGAGCAAGACCTCCCCTTCTCAAGGGACAGCGAGATGTTAGAAAAGGGGATTTTGGAAATACATCCTGGAAAAATTTACCCTCTGTTTCTTTTTCAAATGTGTCAGTGTTTACTTGTGTGAGTCTTCTCAGGAATACTTCTCAGGGAAAGGAAGAAAGATGAATGCAGAGGAAACAGAACATTATTTGTAAAATCTCTGGAACAGTATTAACCTGGACAATACAAAAATAAAAAATCCACTATGTAAGTACAACGTTTTTCCTTTCTTAAAATATATTGCTGCTTTCTGACAGTTTTCATGTATTTAATATTTTTGTTGTTTCAAGATTACCCAATAATGTCTATCTTTAATTCTGGCATTTTAAACTAAATAATTAAGCGTAATTCCAGTTATTAAATCAAATACTCTGAACACTCTGAAAAGAATAATTTATTATTATAACACATGTAAATAGCACATTCATATAGACTACAGAAGAAAATATTGTGAACAGAAAATACATTATTCATAGAACTGGTAAAATAACAACACTTGAATACTCATTTTCTATCTGTTATGCATTGCATAAAATCAGTTTTATTAACAAAATGTCATAATAAAAATTAAAACAAAATAAAAAGTTGAATATTAAATTATGAAAATAAAAACAATTTATTGAGTGAAACTATATTCTGGAAAGTAAGTCTATTTTGTCCATCTATAATAACCTTCACACTTAGATAAAAAAAATAATAAAAGTTTACGCAGAGATCCACAGAGCAGCCACCTCCACAGCAGTCTGAAAGTGGCTTCCTACAGGCTTTAAGTGTGGTGTTCTTCACCTCTTTGTATCTTGCTGGGCACGGAGCTGGTTCGTGCAAAGCCTGATGACTTCTGTAGGCTCCCAATGGACAGCATTCCGAAGCATCCTGAGAGTGGACCCTGAGGCCAACTTTGGACCATTCTCTAGAAGCAATGTCAATATATCCATGCAAGAATCTGCACACAGCCACAGGCCCGGGGGAGGTCATGCACAGATCTAAAGTCCTTTTCTGTTACCAGTGATACTTAACACTCCCAGAACAAGGCATGTCAGAAGAAAGCATATTTTGTCTACATCACCTGTTAGAAATTCACCTTTTTTTCTTGCTGTAGGCTGGTCTCCTACATCAAGCATAGGAAATTAGAGGTCCCAACAAGAATTTCTTTCATGTGAGGGCAAATTCCTTTGGAAAATGTTTGTTCCTCATTTTATGCACTTCAATTTAAAATTTGCTTTCTTAGCCATAAAAATTGCATGCAGGTCCACTATAAATATCTCAACCAAACTGACTTCATATAAAACAGAAGTACAAAACTTAGAGCCATGACTATACCCATAAATTATCTGAAACACTGAGAAGTATTTTGCCATCAATACACAAAAGCAAGCCCATAACACAAACATAGCAGCCTCCCATTTCTTCACATTTTAGCCATAACCTTAAAATGGATTATTTTATAATTTCTTCCATGCTATACATTCTGAATAGGTGCACAGACTGTCAGCACACTGGCTTTCTAAGTAACAACAATTTGTTCTAGAGCAATGCTAAATTCATCTATGGAGCACCTCCTTAATTTTTCCAGCAGAATGACTATTCTCTACTGACTACAATCCCTTAAGGCTTCAGTATAACGCAGTATTCCTTAACTTAAGCTTGTTTTTCATGTCATGGATAACATTTTTTTTTTCCAAAACATTACAGCTTTCATTTTCCTTGCCCATAAAAGCCATCATGTGCATCAGCAGCTATTTTATATCCTTTCTGCCCTCCTGTGACCTACATTCAAAACTTCCCTTACATGAAAACCTTCCTTCACACTCAACAAAGTACTCTAAACCCAGCTTTAAAAGAGCCCTTTATTGCAATCTTAGTGAGACAGCAAAGTCCAGTAGTAAGGAAGATCCTCTTGGATTTGGCAGATGCAACTTCAGTTGCACAAAAGCTTTTCTTAGCACTCTGGGCAATTTAGCTAGTGGGATCCATGATCTTAAATAACCTTTTTTGAATACAGACTTTAACACCTCTGTGCTTTGATATCCCAGCTGTAGCAGGAAAAATAAAACTCCCTGTTGTTACCTGAGTGTTGTAAATACAAGGAAGTAAAAATTAGAGGCTTTTACATATCCTGGAATAAACATTTATTGATAAAATCATCTTTACGATTCTTGCAGGGATCACATAAATTCCAAACTCAAGCAATTTTTCAGACTGTATGTATGCAGGAATGCAGTAATTTTTTACAAACAACAGGCAGATCTTTATTAAATTGTGGTGCAAAATGGGAACTACACAAAAAAAGTGCTATGCAAAAATACACTCTTGCTTTATTAATTAAGAAATAGAAGTAATAATTAAATTAAATTGAAAAATGAATACTACTACAATCAGTGCACTTTGTACTATTAAATTATTAAATACTATATATAGCTCAAGCTCTCCTTAGTGTTCCAATTAAGTTTCAACTGAATATTACTCTATTATCAGTGGTATATCTGCAGCTAAGGAAGATGCTTGAAGAGCATTGCCTTCCAGTTTTTGCCTTCATTAGTAATTATAGCAACACTGTTAACCAGAGTTTATAGAACCTTATTGATTAGTATTTTCACTGTCTTTTGTTGCGAGACAGACTGTTCATCTTCAAGGGATGTCTCCATAGCTCTAGGCAGCTGAATCAACACCCCTCCACAGCTGATGCACACACTGCTCCCTGCCCTTCCCACCCTTCCTTTCTGCCCCAGCACTGACCACTCAATCCTGGTGCTTGCACCATGCCAGCTCCTCAACTAATGGGGTCTTTTTGGGAGCCAGTTTTAGTCAGCAGTGGGTCATGTCAATTTACAACAAAGCCTGTTACAACTGGAACAAGGAAGGATGGGTGCTTGAGGAGAAAAGGACATGTGCACAAGAAAGAAAGGGAGCAAGGGCATGGGGAGCAAGGCTTTCTTGGCCACTGAGATGCTTTACACTCACTGCTGGCTCTTGCCTTTAGTATGTTCCTTCACTAATAATAAATATAAGCTTAAAAGTTCAATAAGCAGTGCAGGTTTGTTCATACCGAAGTGATACATTCAGTGCTTCATTTCTGGAGTGCATTTGGTATCTGCTGAAGGCTCACATCCCAGGCACTTCCTTCAGATTTTTGTGTCTTCTGATGAATTAGAAGATCAGACACGTAGGCTAACACCAGCCTTGACAGGGTCTTCCCAAACGATGGCACAGCCACACAGCTATTGGCATAAGCATCCTCTCCCCAGAAGCCAAATAGCAGAACTGGCAACAATGATCATTACCTTGTGTGTGTGACTGGGAGATACTGGGCTGGTCAAGAAATGTTTGGTGGTTTTTTTGGGTTTTTTTGAAAACAAGTAAAAATTTTAAAATGCCTGAAATTGATAATAATAATGACAAGTAGTAGTAGTAGTAGTAGTAGTAGTAGTATTAAAGCTGACGTACTTTAGACTGGAAATACCTTAACAGTATGAAATGTCCACCCAAAGAGCTTCTCCAAATTATAGAGTACTGTGAGACTTGCAAACCCAGTGAAATGGCAGTGTCTGATTACTCACTTCAGCTTTTGGCATAAGAGCAATGGCTAGGAGCAAGGCCAAAGAAGATACTAGACCAACATGTCTCACATGCCATAGTAGATCTTCAGGGAGTGTTACTGTATTGCACCAGTGTTAGCCTCTCTTTGTAAATATCTGCATCAGCAACATGATCAACAGGGGATCACATTCACAAATGCTTTGAGAATGGTAATTGTTTCATCCTTACTGCTTATTTTTAGGCTTATCCACATATTCCATAAAACTTTATTTATATGCTTTAAATTTGCTATAAGGCCACCACATGTCCTGATGCCGCTTGTATACCATGTCTCATGCTGAGTCCTTGTGAGACATTCCTCATTTTGGGCTTATTTGTTCACTATGTATAACTTAAGCTAACTCTGCCCCATATGTCCTAAGGTCAGAGTAATTTCTCCTGTTTGCACTTCCTACTTAGGTTTTCCCTCCTCGCACATCAGTCAACTGTACACAGGTTGAAGCTGAAAACCAGTGTGGATAAGTGAAGAGTCTGGGCTTGAAACTCGAGCTGAGGTAACAGCTATAAGGTGCTCATGTGGGTCATGCTGCCAGCCAAGGCAGCTCAGGAGTCCAAATACAGCATGCCTCTCTTTCCTTACAAAGGAGAGGAAGAAAAGGCCTCATGAGAGCAAAGAGAAGAGGTGTAGAGCTGTTCTGCTAACCCCACAGCAAAGGAATGGTGTCACACCTCTCTTGTAGCTGATCTCCACTGCTGCTGAGAGGTGCAGTTCTAGTCTGTGCGCAGCCACATCTTCTCACCTTCCCTTTGTGTTGGGGCTGTGCTGCTTCATCACCACAGGCAGCTGCAACAGCTTAGCTGAGAAAACACCTTTTGTGTGACTGTTTTTTCCAGCTGGGTTAAGTGAGTTTCCCTGAGTTGCTGCATGGCCACGCTGGTACAACCACAAGGGAGTCAGTGGTGATACACACCTGGGCCAGCAGCAGAATCATTCTTTTTGGAAGAGTGCATTTTCAAATTGGCTAAAGACAGGTGTGAAGCCACACAGCTGCATATGAACCCAGCACAGGTAAGCACATTGCTGTGAATCAGCACATAAAACTAAATGCCAAACTCTGAAGACTTTAATTAGTTAGTGTAGCACAGCATCTGCTAATGGCTAGTGCTGCAATGACCAATGAGATCAGTATAGACCACTGTGATTTGAAAGATCATGTCTTTTCTGAGACAAGCATTGTCAAGAACAAGCAAACTGAAAGAAAGCATAGATGTTAAATGTTTCTGAAGTCTTTCTGTTACTAAAAATGGGAGATTACAAATTCCAAAAATGGGAGATTACAAACTTCATCTTAACAAGAATAATCTTTTAAATAAAAGTAGAAAATAAAGAATCCACAATATGTCTTCTGATACAGGATAGCAGAAGGGATCAAACTGTCATAAGCTCCAGTGTGCCAGTTTTCTGCTTCTAGAGCTGCTACCTGCTTTGCTGTGCCAGCGATCTCATCTTTACACAGAGACTGCAGGAACTTTGCACAAAGTATATGCTGATCAGATAAAACAGAAGGTGTCAGGTTTGACTTTGGTTATCCCTGTCGTTCCCCTTCTCACTCTCGGTTTGAACCAGGAAAAATAGCTAGTGTCAGCATACCGGTGAGGACCAGGTAATTCTACTTAGAATAAAATTTGTTGCCAAACTGACAGAATAGTTTAGCTGCTGACAGCCAAAGGTTTCACCTGCACCACTGAGTCGTTTCAGCAGCCATTGTCTGGCTGTTTTATGCCCCTACCTCTCCCTAGTGATTGAATGCATACATTCCCAAAGAGGGAGACTAAATGGTACCCAAAGAGTTTGGCACTCCATGCATGCTCTTTAGTCATCTCATCTAAGCACCAGAGCAGAGCTTACTGCAGAGCTGTGACGTGCCCTTGTGAAGCTTCAGGACAGATAGCACTTCAGTGAGAATATCTTCAATTTTTAAATATGTAAAATATACACATTAAACCAGAAAGTTTCTCTCTCTCTCTCGATTATCTTTTAATTATTATTTTTTCAGGTAGGTAAAGAGATAAACAATTTCCATATCGTATTTTATGTTGACTTTAGTAATTTGTTTGGTAAGTTCAATGTTTCATTGTAAGGAAAAAAAAACAACAAACTGAAACCCAAAAGATATCTTTCACTATCTAGCAACTGAGTTTAGCAGTGCTCATACATTTTCATTGCAAATGTGTATTTCAGCAGGAAACCACATGAGATGGATTGGATTTCCTGTTCAGCTTAGAGAGCAACAGAAGTCTATTGATGCATCTAGCCAGTGCAGAGTTGTTATCCACTGTTACAAGAGACATGACTCTAACATTAAAACTCTTTAGTAGTTCTTCATCTGAAGACTAACATGAATGGGCTGCATGATGTCAGATTGGTTCTGTCCACTCCTGTGAGCTGCTTATTGCAATGCACAATAAATTGGAGAGCAAAGTACAATAAATTCGCCACTTAGGAAAGCTGTCTTTGATGCCAGGCAACTGTGCTGGTGTTCCAAAATATAAATTTAAACATACAGCTATAAATTAAGGTGTTCTTCTAAGGCAGATGGAGAGCTGTTCATGTCCACATTCTTCTGCTAAGAAGAAAAACTTAAACTCTGCAATTTCTTAGCAACAGCTTCTTTGAGCACCATGAAATTCCAAGGAGTATCCAAAAGTAATTTCCTTGTTTTTCCTCATATAATAGCTAAAACTTGATGAAAAGAGAAGACTTTTGTTATTGTTTAGAATGTGACTTTTAACTCTTTGGAGGTGAGTCTTGGTAATCTACATGAAGCTCTTTACAAAAAAAAAAAAAAATCACTTCTTTTATTTCCATCATAATTTAACTCAAAAACAAGGTAAAAAAATGAACCACTAAACAAAGCATAAAAATATGACCAATGTAAAATGGCACATTATCTTCACTATGCTTCTGATATTTTTCCTTAAAAGAGAAGAAGGAACAGAGTCCAGTAATCACCTTCAATAACCCATTGCATCAAATACCTGTATTTACAAAGCCAACAGCAAATGGGTGCTTTCCTCCAGAGAGGTTTAAATTTCCATAACAAAAATCAGTCATAGTTGAAAGGTTACAACTATTTGGTAGAGGAAGGGTGGTTTGGGTTTCTTTCTTTTTTCTTATTATTATCTGGAGTGCCATCTGTGGCAGGAGAGCTATTCAGTTGTGTGATAAAGCTCACCTGCACACCCACAAAGATGCTCAGAGAGAAGGTGGAAGGGTGGAGAACCCAAATTATACCCTGTCAGGCTACCCTCAGACCCACCACAGAAGCCATCAGCCCACTGAAGACCGATCTCCACAAGACCAGAGGAGCGCAGGGAGGCAGACAGGCAAGCAGGGACCTAGAATCATACCATCAAAGAATCATTTAGGTTGGAAAATACCTGTAAAATCAATGAGTCCAACTGTTAACCAAGCACTAAGTCCACCACTAAACCATGTCCATAAGTGTCATATCTTTTAAATAGCTCCATGGATAGTGATCCACCACTTCCTTGGGCAGCCTGTTTAAAGGCTTGGCAACCCTCTCAGCAAAGAAATTTTTCTTAATATCCAATCTAAACCTTCCCTGGTGCAAATTGAGGCCTTTTCCTCATGCCCTATCCCTATCTTGGAAAGGAGGCTGTACTCCACTGGCTACAGCCTCTTCTCAGGGAGTTGTAGAGAGTGACAAGGTCCCTCCTGAGTGTCCTTTTCTTCAGGCTCAACAACCCCAGCTCCCTCAGCTGCTGCTCATAGGACTTGTGCTCCAGACCCTGCCCCAGCTCTTTTGCCCTTCTTTGGACTTGCTCCAGCACCTCAATGTCTTTCTTGTAGTGAGGGGCCCAAAACTGAACACAAGATTCGAAGTTTGGCCTCACCAGTGCTGAGTACAAGGGGATAATCACTGCCCTGGTCCTGCTAACCACAGCACAACCTGAACCAAGGACCAAGAAACAAACAATTTATTCAGGCCCCTCCCTGGTCTGTCCCAACAAAACCCCAATGTCCAGGTGGAAAACCCATCACGACAAGGTGTTGCAAGCAAGCAGCTCTCCAGATGCCCTTTCAGACCAAGAGGAGGTACTGGCCAAGGGTGGGATATATCATTCAATGCATGAGAAAAGCAGTTTGAAGTTGTACAGGATTTACTACACAATGTTTAGGGGACGAACCAAAGGCAGGAAAAGGGAGAAGTTTAGGTGATTTGGGGTAGAGCAAGACTGCAAAAATTGAGTGGTAAGGGGATAAAAAGGGCCAGTTGTGTATAAATACTGTGTATTTCAATATTTCTATATCTCACCACCTCTATTCTTTTTCTTTTTCAACCTTTTAATTGTTTTTGCCACTGACTTATTTCAAGGAAGCAATCTGGCAGCCAGTAATTTATTATAATGTAGTTTGGATAGAGAAAATTAGTAAGTACGTAACTAGCTTCTTCCAATAAGCTTTGGCAATATTTAGAAGGAAAAGTCTCTTAAAGCTACAAAGAATACTAATAAACTGGTTATACAACTTTCCTTCTGGAAAGTTATTAGACTTTTCAGTCTTGCAATTTTGTCTTTAAAAGTGTTTACCTAATTTGCCCCTTTCAAAGCAAACATCAAACATTAAATTGAGCGCAGAGACACAATTTTTATGTTCACACAGTATCTAAATATTTACCTCAGATATTTTCTGTGGAGTGGTTTTAGAACTAAAACATTTATAACACTGCATTGCCATCACTGTTTTCAAGAATTCTTGAACAACAGGTAGTCTGAATAGAGGAGAATAAAATATTATCTTCAGAAAGGGGAAATCAGCAGTCAACATTTTTCAACGTCAAGAACAATACTCAAACAAATTATTAAATTGCCACTTCGAAAGCACCTGGAGGGTCAGTGAAAAAGAAGAAGGCAGGAAAGATTTGTTGCAAGCCAAAGTTTCATAAACTGCTGCATTTTATTTCTTTAACAAAGTATCTGGCTTGTAGCAAAAAAGGCAGCAGAAGTGATGTGTATCTTTGGACACTATCTTACTTGGCTTTCTCATAAACAGGGTACAGAAACATTTTGTTCCTGGCTAACTTGCTGCACAATAGATGCACAATTGCTTGCAGAATATACTTCTAGACTTATCCGTGTTTTGTTTTCAAACAAAAAAAATGCATAATATAGAATTCTGCTGGAGTCTGGCCAAAATCTGACCCAATGCAACATTTTCACTTATGACTTGGTTGATGGAATGGAGTGCACTCAAAAAGATGCCACAGAAAAAGGGTGCAAGGGAGCTGAAGGATTAGAATTCAAAATGACTTTGATAAATGGGAGAAGTGGTCAGTAATCAATAAGATGAAACTCAATAAATACAAGGACCAAGTACTATATTGAGGCTAGAAAAAAATCAAATGCTTAAATACAAAATTGAGAATACTAACAGCACTGTAGAAAGAGAACTGGCTGTTACAATAAACCACATATTGAATATGAATCAATGATACCATGCTGATGAAAAAATGGAAAAACTTATCCTGGGACATTTTAATAGATATGTCATATATAAGGCAGGATTAGTAATTGTTTTTCTTAACTCACCTTACAGAGGTCTCAGTTTGGGGTAGTTTAATACAATAATACATAAAGAAGCGTCCTTTTAAAAAATGGTTTAAAATATGGAGAGTGATTGAAAAAGGGAGAGGTAGCATTTGCTCTAAAAAATAAAGGCTGATGGCAAGTGTGGAGGTGATATGACAACTTTCCAATACGTAGAAAATTCTCAAAAGCAGAGGTCCCACTTCATGATTGTTCTTCATGACACTGAGGGCATGACAAAACCTTGCTGGCTTTAACCGCAGCTGGAAAGGTTTAGGATAAAACAGGAAAACCTTCTGACTCTAAGGATAGCTACAGACCGAAATAGGTCACCAAAAGCTGAGGTATAATCTCAACCATTCAGCTTTCTAAGAAGAGGTTAGAAAAATATTCATCAGAGTTTCTCCATTCCTTTGAGGAAGAGGCAAACAGTGGATCCTGCTGGATTTTCATTGTTACTTTTGTTACAGTCTCCTCAAGGAAACAGAAAGTGGTAACTTAAATTAGCTATTGTTTTTTAATACTAAATATTTTCATTACAGTTTCTGACACTGACTTGCCTGTCAGAAATTCATGCCCTCATGGTCTGCTCATTTTAAGCAGTAACATCTGTAGAGGTTAGATCTCTTGCTGACTTTGATCCATTTTCTCAAGACAGCTTAATGCATCTCTTGATGCCTGCAGGTCTTTGATTCCAAATATTTATCTTCTTTTGGATTTATTTCTGGCCACTTGAATTTTACATTTCCTCACACAGCCCCTCTGACACATCCATCAGCTACAGAATTCAGATGACACTGTCCTTGATGATTCCTCCTGGCATCATGGGGACTGCTTTTAACCCTCTGTAGGCTTCTTTATTACTCAAATAAACTTTGAAATGTAGCATGTTTGTTCTTTTAATCATTATACTATGGTGTGCTTATATATTTACCAGGTTGATTTTAAGGATTTTATTTTCTTAAATACTTTGCCTTTGATTTCATGGTTTTATGCCTTTGGACAGCCATTCTGCAGTTAAGATCACTACACTAATCTTCACTATCTTGCAGCTACTGTGACAGAGAGAGTCAGCTGTAATTACTTCTTAAATCAGATCTCATTTGTTACTTAGGACTAAATCTCTCGTGCACTAGCAAAGCCACCTACTGCTTAAAGCAGTCCTTTATGGTAACAATAATTTGCTACTCTTAGCTATATCCTTCAGTGGTATTTGATCCATTAATCCTGGGTACTTGAAATGATCTATTACTACAAGTTTATTTCTATTTGGGCCCTCGCTTGTGCACTTCTTTTGCAAGGGTCATTCTTCTACAATAAAAGGCATCGAGACTTGGAGCTACATAAAAATTGAGTCTGTGGCTCATTTTCTTGGTTCCCTCTCCTCAGTAAAACTGTATCACATTGAAGAGTCAGGATTAGAAAACATATTTGATACTACAGAATGTGCTGTTTCATCAGGTTTCTGTTAGAGCTCAAGGAGGAAAAAATCTACCTCCCATTTCCCCCTTCATCTGCTGCACCTGTAGACTTGAATTTCCAGGTACACTCATTGATTTTCTCAAACCAGCACAGTGATTGACATGTCCTTTATTCAACTTTTTTCTACATTTATTAATACAAGACCTGTGCAAAACTGGGTCACTGGTACCATGTGCAAAATTTGGATCACAGATTGCAAATTGCAGAGAGCATAGGGTATCCTGTTTATGCCTATGTGTATTACAGGCATGTTAACTAGTATCCCAGTTGAAATGCATCCCACTTTCCCATCCTCTGGTACTTTGTAAACTGCCAGCCCAGTTTCACTGCAGGGAATAGGTGAGAAAGATCATGAGTTTAGGAGTTGGACTCGATGATCCTGATGTGTCCTTTCTAACTCAGCATATTCTATGAATCTGTGTTTGAAATGTGTAAGTTGAACAAATTAAAAAAAAACTCATATAAAATGCCTGGACCTATCACCACACCTACCATCAGAGTGTCTCCATTTTTGGAAGATGAACTGAGCAAAAAGCACCTATGTGGGCAGGGCAGCAGTGCTTTCAGTGGCAGCACAGAGGCAGGCAGACTTCCTGAGCCAAAAGCATTTCCTGCACACAATGGGCCACATGAAATGAGACTGTAAAGTTGGTTACATCAGACAAGACTTTCTGGGTAGTCATATATTGTCAATGATGACAAAGACAGGATCCTTTTGAGCATCAAATCTGGCTCTGTGAGAAGGGCTCTGCAAATGCAGGTGGGGCAGCTCAGCAGCAAAAAGAGATTTCTAGAATGGGAAGTACAATATTAATGGTGGCAAATTCAGCGGTTTTTTTGGTGAGATGACTAGTGTGTAAGCATGTTGTTGAGCAAGTATGGGAGAATAACTAGTCATGCAAAGACCCAAAGCATAGTTCCCCATCTCAGTGCCATGGCAGCATATTGGGACTGGAAAATCAAGAGCAAGGAAGGTTATTTAGGAAATTAACCATTCTGATAGGAAGTGGTAGTAGACTTGGATACTTTCTCAGCTGCATCAGGGTCATTGATGGGGAAGAAATTCTCTCCACCATCCTGGCTGCTGCTGAGATAGAGTTAATTTTTTCCTGATAGCTGGTACAGTACTGTAGGGTTTCCATTTAGTATGAGAATAATGTTGATAACACACTGATGTTTTAGTTGCTGCTGAGAAATACTTACTCTAAATCAAGGACCTTCCAGTTTCTCAACCTTTGCTAGCAAACAGGTACACAAGAAGCCAGGAAGAAGTGCAGACAGGACAGCTGACTCAAATTATCCAAAGGGATGTTTCATACCACAGAATGTCATGCCCAGTACACAAACTGGGTGGAGTTGATGGGGAGGGACAATCGCTACTCAGGGTTGGACTGAATGTTGGTCAATAGGTGGTGAGCAATTGTATTGTGCAGTATTTGTCTTTCTTGGGTTTTATTTCTCTCTCTCTTAATTGGCAAAATTTTCATCATCATCATCATTATTATTATTACTCTTATTAATGGTTTATGGTTTATGTTTAGTGGTTTATGTTTTCTTTTAATTATTAAACTGTTCTTATATAAACCCATAAGTTTCTCCTCGCCATCCCAGCGGGGCCAGGGGGCAGTAAGCGAGTGGTTGTGTTAGTTACTGGTTGGGGTTAAGCAACCATATCCACAAATTCAGGTCTCCATGCTTTAGATGAAAATGAAAGAGTGTGTTGCAAGCTTTTGTAACTAACAATGGAAGACAAGGCCAGTGTTACTGACATAGCGAGGTGCGTGGTGTCTGAGTGCCCCACAGCTCTCTCCAGGCCATGCTGACACAAGCAGACTATGATCCCTTAAGTTCTCAGCACACTGAGCTCAACAGACTGGCACATCAAGAGCCACTGGAGACTGTGCCTGCAGCTGGGCAGTCAAACTTATCCATTGGCAATCTCCACTAAGACCTTTTCAATTACTGCTTTAGTTACTAAAATGGTTGCTGGATGTGTGTGCTTGTCCCCCTCAAAGAAGGAACTACATCTCAAGGTTTTTCCTTCCCCACTAATCTGGCATTGATGATGGTAGGGTATGTCACATACTTAGCAATCAGAGCTCTCTGGCTTGTCAGAAAGAAGGCAAGGTGTCTGAAGAGACTTACACCTGACAGGAGTGTGGGACAGAAGAAGAGAGAAGCCAAAAATACTTCATAACAATGACAAGTAGAATCAAATAACTCCTTGAGCTCAAGCATACTTCAGGCAAGACTCGATTTTAGTTTTCAAACTTGTGATAGATCAGGCATAGAAAAGTGTACAAAAGGGAATTTTCACTCCCTTAAGGCATGCAGATCACCTTTATGCTGGATGACATGATTCTGGGGGCAGAAAAAACACATTTTTGCCTTAGCAGGGAAAGTCCATAAATGAATGTCCTGAAGTCAATTTCCGCACTGTGTCCTTTGATATGCTGAAGTCTTGGATTGCAGCTGTGACCTGTTACTGTGACAAGGAATAAAGTCTGATGTCTTGAGTAATGTCAGGTAGATTTCACTTTCATATCCTAAGCTAAAAGGTCACTTTTACAATGTCTGATACAATGTCATCCAATAGAGCTGATATGGTAGCAGGGTGGGAGTGCATGGGCCCCATCTAGAGTCACATAAACTCTGCTCAGAATAAGTGTTTGCTTCACTGTCTGAGACATACCTGCTTTCTCATAGTAACTACAACATAATAATGGCAACAGAAAATCCCAGGAGAACACTAGATGAGTGAGGAGCAAGTGCAATGGGTGTAGATGCAGTACAAGGAAGGGCAGCTTTGTGTTCCAGGCTTGGAGAAGTTGGGGCCATGGCAGTCAAAACTGAAGCATTCATTTTTATCACTGGTCTTCCTAAAGGTAGGATTCTTAATCCAGTCCTGTGCTCTCTGAGGTTCCCCAGGCCGATGCATTTGCAAAGAGAGGATATTACGGAAGAAATCATTGCTCAAGTTCCCATGGTGTTGTCGATAGATGTTTTCCACAGAATCCAAGTAGGCTGAATAGCTCTTACTTGGTTCACTTGGGATCATGTGGAACAATGCCGAAGGGCCTCACTTGCCAAGTACACAATTTCCACTGGGGCTCTGGTCCAGGCTCTGTCTGATCAGTAATGCTACGCCATCACCAAATTCTTCAAAGTTGCTGTTGATGGAGTTGAGACAGTTTACAACAAAACCATCAGAAGTGTTAGAGGCAAAATATGCACCCAAACCTGCACATATTTCTTGGGAACCATTTGAGTTCCAGGGCAAAGCAGCATCAAGAGCACAAAGGGAGCATGAAAGAACAAAGGCAAAAGAGCCTTTGGGCTGGCAAAGAAGCTTCATTCAGAAATATGGTTATCTGATACTTGATCTTATACAATCCTGACAGACAAAAATTCCTCCTTCATATGTTTATATAAATATTCTCACTACCACCCCCAGCTTCAGTCAAACAGTGTGGTCTTATAGTAATACAGCACCTTGGGTCTAAGGGCTGCAGCATTTTTAATCTAATACGAATTACACTACAACTGGACTTACAGTTTTGTGAAGCCACCGTGTCGTTACTGTCTCTGCTGTTTGCAGCTGCTGGCCTCTCGTCTCTCTCTGTCCAAATGCAACCTATGTAAGTGCTGGCAGAGAGTAGAGAGGGAACCAATGAAACTGGAGCACGCAGACAGCTGTCTTTCCCTCCCCCTTCACGCCCTCTCTTTTTTTTCCCTTTGTAAAGATATTTGGATGTTGCTCTGTTCAGCATTACAAGCCCCACTGTGCTCTAAAGAGCCATGCCTAAATAGGTCCAAAAATATCCATCCGTGTTTTAGGTGAAAAATCAGTGAATGCTAAGGACAGCTCAGAGAGCAAGCCAGAAGTGATAAAGAAGATAGTTTGGTAGCTTAAAAAGGGGAAAAAGAAAAAAAAAATACAGGTGGAGATTTGCGGTGAGAGAGTATGTTTGAGGCAGAGAAATGGGTGGATACTAGAACAAGGAAAGAAAGTAGCAAAAAATAATGGGAAAAGCAAGACCCAGGGACTTATACTCACATAGGAAAAAGTTGGAGAAAATAAAGAAAATGAAAAGATTAGGAAAACAGAAACAAAATGTAGAACTGACAAACAAGAGAGACAGAAAACTGCACATATGGATACAAAGAAAGGATAATTAAAGTATCAAAAACAAGGAGCTGAGCTCTTTGTAGTTATAATATATATACACTGAGAGACACCAAGAGTAGAAACTCAGCACTAAGGGGATTTTCCTAGTTTGGGCTGTTGTGCAAACCAGCCACCCTCATGTGATACTATGCCTGAGCTACATCTTGCCAGGAACCTCATATTTCAGTGGGTCTCTGCTCACCCACACATTTCCATGCTGTGCTCTTTTTCTGGGTGACAACACACTTCTGAAGTTATGAGGCTGAAAGAAAGTGGCGATGAAAGGCTTTTGCTTTTTTCCTATTTCTGATATTTTTCTTTCATAAATCCCCATAGCAGATGGGACTCCTGTTGGGACACACATACATCCTCAGACCTCATTTTTCTTCCATATAATTCAACAGGTGACTACTGCTGACTTCAATCAGAGCCCACAGAGAACAACCAGTATCAGGGTGCAGAGGAAAGGTACAGGTTCATTTGGGAATAATGCTGAAATGGGCACACTCAGAAAGCTCAAGCTGGCAGAAAGAATTTGAGCAAGAATGATGTTTGGAATTTGGGAAAGAGTAGGTGGTATAGGAGTAACTGTGGATGGTAAAAATCAAAAATGAAAATCACGGTGTCCCACTAAAACCACCTACACCACCACCATCTTTTATCTGTTGCTTCAATCACTTGCTGAGTTGAGACAGAGTTTTTACTCTTTGCACCCTAGAGCAAGTTTTTCAAAAGCACTGTACCTACAGCCTCAGATGGAAATCCAGTGAAAGTTTAAAAGCTTCCATAGGACTTAAGACTTCTGTCTCTCACTAAAAAAAAGAGGAGAGTGACCTTGATAGTACATTTGCCCATTCTTCACACAACGCCTTCTTCAGGAGGTGCTCCATACTCTGCTTCCCAGAGCTGAGTGCTCAGGAAAGCTGTGATGCTCTGAACAGTCTCACCACAGACTCCCACACACTGTGCAGGGGCTGGAGCTCTCATGGAGCTCAGCTCTGGCCCTAAACTTGGTTCTGCGGTGGAGGTGGCCCAATCTCCTGCTCATCTGGTGACCAATGAATCACCAGCAGGTCCTGTCTCTACCTCAGACCTGCTTGGATGTGGGGGCTGGCACCCTGACCAGGGCCACTGCCCTGCCTTGGCAGTGGACTCTCCAACGGGGAAGCCCTACTCTTGCTGCTCCCTGGCACTGACTAGGAGGCACTGAGATTTGGCTGAGCTGTAAGCTGTAAGCTACTACCACTTGCTTGTCTGAACACAAATAATTCAGCATTGGTAGGGTCATGGTCCCTACCCAACTGTTGTAGCTGTGGAACAAAAAAAATCTGCCATGTAGACAGAGCAGGATTTGAAGCAGTTTTGGGGAATTTATAGATGAAAGGAGGAAGCTTTAATTACATTTCCTAAAAGCACAATAGTGGGATGTCCTTAGAATCACAGTTCACAACATTGTCCTATCACTACAAATAGTTCTTGCAAATAGTTTCCATCTTTCTTGTAGGGTCCCTTCAAGCACTGGAAGGCTGCAAAACAGTTAACCATTAAGGCTTCTCTTTTACAGGCTGAAAAACCCTA
The DNA here is from genome assembly GCA_036785705.1 of Acanthornis magna. Taxonomy (NCBI): domain Eukaryota; kingdom Metazoa; phylum Chordata; class Aves; order Passeriformes; family Acanthizidae; genus Acanthornis; species Acanthornis magna. Next base: position 25,615,072 of record JAWUZG010000028.1, read on the forward strand.
AATCTCTCAGCCTTCCCTTGTAGGAGAGGTGCTCCATGCCACTAATCATCATGGAGGCTGGTGATCTTGCACTTGACCAACTTGGGCACATAGTATAGAAAATTTAAACTGACAGGATTAGCACACGTGCACCATTGCAAAAATTTTTTTCCAAATCTGAGTAAGGTCAACAGGCTTTGCCATGGAGGCAGTTATTGCAGATCTATCTAGTTACTGCATTTCTTGCACCACACAGCTGCCACGACCAGCTTCGGCTTGCCCAGCCATCGCATCAAACCAGTCAGGCTGAGCGGGGCCGGATCCGCAGGGAACAGCGGCACAAGTGTCGGGGAAAAACAACAGCACAACCGTCATTCATCTGCTTTTAATCCAACGACGACCAGCCCTGACCAGCACAGGCTGCCAGGGACTGACTCCCGCTTTGTGAATCTGCAGCTAAACGGAGGGCTCAGGGCTGACCCGCCCCGGAGGCACCTGCCGGGCGCGACGCAGCCGCCGCGCATGCACCGCCACCGCCAGCCCAGAACTACATATCCCAGCGTGCCAAGAGAGCCCGCCGCTGCGGCCGAGCCAATGGGGAGGGAGGAGGCAGCTCCCGCCTCCACGCAGCAGGTGTGGAAGCAATCCCCGAGCCGCCCTTCCCCCGCCCGCAGGCACAGGGCTGGCGCGGGAGTCTGTTACAAAGGAGTAGAGCGGCGGGAGAGGGAACAGGCCCTGGCTTCCATGTGGAAGCCGTAGGGGCGTCTCCTCCCCGCTCCCTGGACGGCCGTGGAACCGGGCGCGGGGGCCGCACCTCAGGGGAAGCGGCGGCTTGGGGGCTTCCCGCGCGCTGTCAGTTACGGGCGCGCGAGGCGGGCGGGCACCCGCGGGTTGGCCGGCTGCCGCGCGCGGCCCCGCCCGCCCCCTCGCCGGATTCGCTGGCGACCGGGGCGCGCGTAGCGTCAATCAGCGGCCCGAGCCGCGGCGGGACCCGGGGCTGAGGGCTCGGCCTGGCCCCGCCCCGCCGCGGCCGAGGCCCCACCCCCGCCCGCCCCTCCGCTCCGCGCTGTCAAGCGAGCGGCGCGAGCGCGGAAGCCCGGGCCGCCCGCACGCCCCCGCCCCCGCGGAGCGCGCGCGCCTCGGCGGCCACGCCCCCTCCGGCGCCGCGCGGACGGGCTGAGGACCGGGAGGAGGAGGAGGAGGCGGAGGAGGAGGCCGAGGGCCCTGGGCCGCGGCCCGCCCCCGGCCCGCCCCCTGTGCCTGCGGCGTGGGGAGCCGGGCTGAGGCGGAGCGGGGCGACCGAGGGGCCGGCGGCTGGGCTCGGTTTCCTGCTCAGTGGGCGTCGTTGGGGCCCCGGCGGGCCCCGCCCCCGCACCGCCCACCCCGGCCCCCGGCTGTCACTCAAGGCGGCGGGCTGAGGCCGGCGGCAGCAGCGGGCGGAGAGAGAGGCAGCTACGCCACAGCCCAGCGGCGGCCATTCGTGGAAAAATAGGCCGTCCCGCTCCTCCCAGCTCCGGCTGCGACCGGCCTTCTCCCCGCTACCCCCACCCCACCCTCCGCCTCCTCCTCCTCCTTCTCCTCCCCCCTAGAGCGGCGCCTCAGCGGGGCATTAATGCGGGATGAGCGGTATGTAACCCCCTCCCTCTCTCCCTCCTGTGCACACCCCTCCCTCCCTCCGCTCCTCCCTCCACCCTTCATCGCCCCTCTATCCCGCCCTCTCGGGTTCCCCCTTTTCTTCCCTCTGTTTTCCCCCTTCTTACCCCGTTCTTCTCTCGCTGCCCCTCCGCCCATCCGTGCTGCTTCCTCTTATGCCCCCTTTCTTCTCTTCCTCTCCTGCCTGCCCCTCCGGCTTGCCTCCTCCGTACCTCCCTCCTCCATTCCCCCTTTCTTCGCTAACCCTCCCTCCTGTGCACATCCCTCCCTCCTTCATTCCTCTTTTCCTCCCTCTTTCCCTCCCATGCACAACCCTCCTCCTGCCCCCTAAAGCATCGGCGGCCACTCAGTGGCCGTCGATGCTTTAGGGGGCAGGAGGAGGAGGAGGGTTGTGGGTGGTTTTTTCCTGCTGTCTCTGGGAGAGGAAACCAAACCTCCCCTTTCTGGGTGTTAACTCTCCAGCCCCCATGGGTTGGGTTTCAAACCACGTTTCTTAGGACTCGTTCTTTTGTAATAATGATTTGTACTGTTGTTTTTATGAAGAGGCAAAAGCGACAATCTGGGAACCGAAAAGGATATGCTCGTAGGTTTTGTTATTGTATAAATGAAGGTGAATAATTAACCTGTTACACTTGATATTTTTGCAGATCAAAAGAAGGAGGAAACTATGCCCACAGAGGGAGAGAAATCTCCCGAGGCAGAGAATAACAACAATAATAATAAAAAAGGGAAAACTGGAGGCTCACAGGTAAAGAACACACACCCGAATAGGGAAGTGCCCAGACTATTAGCATTTAAAATTAAATGTTCAGCTAACAGCATTTCCTGCTCAGGGCATCTTTCTTTGGGTTGGCTGAAACACAGTTGGTTGGATGCAATGTTTTTACTGCCTGGACATGTTTGTTTGATTGCATTTTGCAGTGATCAGCTGCTTTCCATGTAATAGAAGCATTTTTAAATTTTTTTCTTTATTTTAGGGGGGAATAAAAGACTGAATTGAGAATGCAGTTGAGGTCTTGGCTGTCACATAATCATTGATAATTAGGGACTTTTAAGGACATGTTTAACGATTATTTGCAGCAATTCATACTTCCTTATTCAGAGCTGTATCATTGGTCTCTATGCAGAGGCACTTTTTTTTTTTTAATGCTTCCTGTGCAAACCTTAATGCTGACTTCTGATGGTTCGTATTTGTGCTCTTCTCCTGAATCCTTTCTGTTTTCTCTCTTTGTGGTTCTGGATAGGATTCTCAGCCTTCACCTCTCGCTTTGCTAGCAGCCACTTGCAGCAAAATAGGAACTCCTGGTGAGAATCAAGGAACTGGACAGCAACAGATTATTATAGACCCAAATCAAGGTTTGGTGCAGCTTCAGAATCAGCCACAGCAGTTGGAATTGGTAACAACTCAGCTTGCGGGAAATGCTTGGCAGCTCGTTGCCGCTGCACCTTCTGCTTCGAAAGAAAATAACGTTGCTCAACAAGGATCTTCTGTTGCCTCGAGTGCAGCAAGTCCCTCCAGCAGTAACAATGGAAGTACATCTCCTTCAAAAACCAAATCGGGCAATTCTTCTACAACAACCCCTGGACAATTCCAAGTCATTCAAGTACAAAATCCAAGTGGGAGTGTCCAATACCAAGTGATTCCACAGATTCAGACAACGGAAGGTCAGATCAATCCATCTAACACTACTGGTCTACAAGACATACAGGGTCAGATTCAGCTTATTCCTGCAGGGAATAATCAAGCTATCCTCACAACTGCAAACAGGACAGCTTCGGGGAATGTTATTGCTCAAAACCTAGCAAATCAGACAGTTCCAGTCCAAATTCGGCCTGGTGTTTCCATACCACTGCAACTGCAAACTATTCCTGGTACTCAGGCACAAGTTGTAACAACGCTACCTATAAACATTGGTGGGGTAACCCTGGCATTGCCTGTAATTAACAACGTTGCCACTGGGGGAAGTTCCGGGCAAGTTGGCCAGTCTACTGAGAGTGGAGTTTCCAATGGAAATCAGCTGACATCTACACCTGTCACTTCTGCCTCTGGTAGCACCATGCCAGAATCTCCTTCCTCATCTTCCACCACTACAACCACTGCCTCAACATCTCTGACTAGCAGTGACACACTGGTAAGCTCTGCAGAAACAGGCCAGTACACAAGCACAGCAGGTGGCAGTTCAGAGCAGGCGACTGAAGAACCTCAAACAACTCCTACGGACTCCGAAGCCCAGAGCTCCAGTCAGCTTCAGTCCAATGGACTACAGAACGTCCAGGATCAGTCAGGTTCTCTTCAGCAGGTCCAAATCGTAGGTCAGCCAATTCTGCAGCAGATACAGATCCAGCAGCCTCAACAGCAGATTATTCAGGCCATTCCTCCACAGTCATTTCAGCTCCAGTCAGGGCAGACTATACAGACCATCCAGCAGCAGCCTTTGCAGAATGTTCAGCTGCAGGCAGTGAGCCCAACTCAGGTGCTCATCAGGGCTCCGACTTTAACACCATCAGGACAGATCAGCTGGCAAACTGTGCAGGTTCAGAATCTGCAAAGCCTTTCAAATCTTCAAGTTCAAAATGCTGGGTTACCCCAACAACTAACCATTACTCCTGTGTCTTCAAGTGGTGGCACAACCATTGCCCAAATTGCTCCAGTGGCTGTTGCTGGTACCCCCATCACTCTGAATGCTGCCCAGCTTGCTTCGGTACCTAATCTTCAAACAGTAAGTGTTGCCAACCTGAGTGCTGCAGGTGTTCAAGTTCAAGGAGTTCCTGTTACCATTACCAGCGTTGCGGGTGAGTGGTCTGACGAAGTTTGGAGTTTTGCTTGTTTGTGGGGTTTTTTGTTTTGTTTGTGGTGGTTGTTTGTGGCTTTGGTTTGCTTTTCTTTTGCTGTTGCAAGAATACCAGATGGTTTTAAATTAACACTTTTTTTTTTCAGAATTTTTGGTAATAAATGTTAAACCCTTAACTGTGAGGAAATATCTTACTCTTATCACTAAAATTTAGATTTTAAAATTGTTGACATTTTTGCTAAACATTGAGTTAGTATTACCAGTTGTGTCAATTGAAATGGAACTTTGTTTGTATTTGATAAACTATACTTAAATGATTCTGTCCTCCATCTTACTAAAGACATGTAGACTCCAGAAGTGAGCATGAGACTTTATTGTTAGAGCTTTGATATGTTTGAAAAACAAAGCTTTTTCCAGCCAGGCAGTATTCCTAATCTCATTTTTGGGGGATGTAGAATGAGAAGTGACAATATATGAACTGGTATACCTTGTGTCCTGGCATGTATTCATATGGAGCTACTCGTTGCATTCTGCACTTGCTCATAAAGTTGTTCCCTTAAAAGCTTGAGTTCTGCAAAGAGATCGAGTGGAATAAGGTGTACTTGCACACAGCATTGTTTATGTGGCTTGCTTTAAAATAACATAAAACCAGCTGGTGACTGTACTTCAGTACTTGCTGCTGGACTTTTGATATGTGTTATGAAATGCCTGTTTGGTTATGCTGGTCTAATAGTTGGGAAAGGAGCTAATAGGCTCTAGGCTGGATAACTGAGCATCGTTTTATGGTAGACTGTAGGGTCTCTGCAGTGTCCCACAAGGGCAACTCCATATGTAAAATCTGCCAACTTTTGATGTTTCAGATAAAACTTGATTTAGGTAGGAGTTCTCTTTGCCAGCTTGATAACTGCTTACATAAGCTTGGGTTTATGTCATAGAAGTAAAAGTGTTCTGTTGTAGTAGTTACAATAAACTCTTCTTAACAACAGCCTGCCTGGTGGCACAGTTTTTTAGTATAAAACTATAAGAAAAAGCCCATTGTGTTTAACTGCTGTCCAGTCTGCATAAGCAAACATTAGTGTCATATTGACTTTTAAATGGTATGGCTTTTTATAATCATATGCTAAGATGAGAAATGTTTAACTGGGGAAAAGATTGTTCTCTTTAATTGAAATGTTTTTGAGGAGATTGAATAATAGTTTAATAGTAAGAAATTTGCCATTGGGAGAATTTCATCTGCTATGGTACTTTTTGGCACTGGATGGCATGTTGAAATACTGAGAGCTGAGTTAGTTGCACTAAACCTGGCTTGTTTAAGGAGAGTCACACAAACGTTAATTTGGGTAATCAGAATTAAAGTCTTGACCTTGTGTTTAGCTGTAATGGTTCAAAGAGAAGTTTTGGTTAGCTGTAGCTGAGCAGCTGCAGTCTTGTTTACCTTGGAACACTTTTTTTCTTGATGGGAAGGTGCCAGTTGACCATTTTTTGTAGACAGAAATGTCTACATTGGTAGGGGACTCTTCATAGGAAGCGTGCTTTGGGAATAGGGTAGATTTGGGGGTGCAGGAAGAACCTTTCTGCATGTAGGTTTTTTCCCTGCTTACTAATGGTGTGCTAGTGTTTAGTACACACTAGCAGGTATTAGAGCAAGAGATTCTGAATATCATCTTTGTTATATTGACCTTACCTGTGCTTGCATGTGATGTCTTTTGGAAAATGAAGGGATTGAGATTGGTAACTTGAGGATGAAAGAAGGGAAATGAGTCACAAGTACGTCCTGGACAAGCCAAGCCTTAGTCATACAGTGTTTATATGTTAACCAGACTACATTTTGTGACCATTTAATTCCTCTTCACTGTGCCCACTCTCTCCCGCCCTGCTCCCAGTACACCTTATGGCTGTTTCCTTAATTTTTAGGCAGTAGTGAATCATAGAAACATAGAATAGTTTGGATTGAAAGGACCTTAAAAGGTCATCTAGTTCAACCACTCTGCAATGATTAGGGACATCTTCAACTAGATCAGGTTGCTGAGAGCCCCATCCAACCTGGCCTTGAATGTTTTCAAGGATGGGACATCCACCACCTCTCTGGGCAGTCTGTTCCAGTATTTTGCCACCCCCATTCTAAAAAAACCTCTTGCTTATGTCTCATCTCCACCTACGCTCTTTCATTTTGAGGCCATTCCCCTTTGTCCTTTCACTACATGCCCTTGTAGAAAATTCCTTTCCAACTCTTTTGTAGACCCTTTAGGTAGTGGCAGGTGCTATAATGTCTCTCCAGAGCCTTCTTTTCTTCAGACTGAACAACACCATTTCTGTCAGCCTTTCCTCATAGGAGAGGTGCTCCGCCCCGATAAGTTTTCTGACATTTTTTCCTTTCCTTTGTCAATGAGGTACTATTTCTCCCCCAAGACTTTATATTAGGGAGAAAGAACAAGCTTTGTGAATGCAAGAGATTAGTTGTAATTTTTTTCTCTTACTTATCTCTGCTTCTGTCCTGTGAAACTTCTTGATGCTACACTCTGGGAATGGGAGACATGGTAGAATGGAAAATGAAGAACATGATGTGCAGTTTCATAATGTTGTATTAAGATTCCAAGTAAAGAATGGCTATAAAATAGAATATTGCAAACATGCTAAGATCTAAACTTTGCTTGCCACTTTAAAAAGAATAAGATAACTTGATCAGGGCTGTTAACTTCCTCAGGTTTGCTGTTTTTTATTTGAATTTTTTTTTTGTTATTCCCAGGCATCATTACAGGAAACCTTTTGAAAAATAAACAGCTAAGCTACCTCAATATCTGCAGACTGGTATTCCTTTTCTGCAGTACCTGAGCTTGCCAGTGTGAAGTGTCTTGAAAATAAGTTGAACTCTCCACAAGTAGATCATTCGCCACAAATGAGCAGTAGAAGTAGATGTTAGAAATGAGCTGAATGGAGGATGTCCAGAAAATACTAAGGAGAAGGCTGAGTGAAGAACTCATCCCATGCATTAATTCAGGTGCTCTAACTTTGTCAGGGAAAAGAAGTTACTTTGTCCTACAATCAAACCCCTTCAATCGAGCCACCCGAGTTTCTAGAAAAAAAAAAACAACTTCAAAATCGCAATAAAATACATACAATAAATACAAACAATAAAGAACTGTTTTTGTATTTGTGTCATATTTCTGTTCCCTGAGTAGTGGTTTTCCTAGTTATTTCTACAGTGAGATATTTAAGCACTTTTTTTAGCTTTTCAGTAGTAAATTAAATAGTGAAGCAAAAAAATTCTTAGTTTTAAATTATAACAGAATTAATTTATAGAAAATTTTGAGAAATGGGGGAGTTGTGTGTTTTGTTGGGTTGCTGTTGTTTTGTATTGTCAAATGGATTCTAAATTCCAAAAGAGAAGAATTTCATATTGGGAAGAGAAACATTAAAATCTTCTAGTAAATACTGTATTTTGGTCTACCTTTTATAACATTTGTTACTGAAAGTCTACTGTAAACCCAGCAAGATATATGAGTGTGTTTGGGGGTTTTTTGTTGTGTTTTTCAGTTAAAAGTTCAATAACTGATTCTGGTAAGTACCATACTTTGGGTTATATGTTGCTTGTGGTCAAAAAGCAGGGCAAAGCAGAGAAGTTCTTACATTCTTTCACTTTCTGGCTTGAGGGAGAACTTCAATATCAATGATGAAAATGGTTTTTTTACTCTGAGAGCGACGGAGTGCTGACACAGGTTGCCCAGAGAAGCTGCAGGCTCTCCGTCTCTGTCTGGACATGGTCCTGGACAACTTTCTGTAGGTAGCCCTGCTTGAGTAGGGTGATGGGACCAGATGCCCTCCAGAGGTCCCTTAAAGTCTACACCAGTCTGTGATTCTGTAAAATTTTATTAAGATGTACAAAATGTCAGTCAAATGCGTAAATATCTTCTCATCCAGTTAAGTTTCTGAGCCTTAAAACCAGATCTTGAAACCATTGTTTAATTGTGAGGTAGTCAAACAACAGGCTACATGAAAACCACTGTTTACTTGAAAATTCAGGCATCTACTAATACCTGCCTTGCTGTGATATTAGTACCTTGCATAGCCTTTTACCAGGCTAGTTCTGTACAAAGTATTTCTTCTGTGCTGTGTCAGTTGTTGTTTTGCACATGGTTTCCTGTAGAAGGAGATAGCTTGTCCCCAAGACCATAGGGGCTAAATTCAGGAAGCTGCCACCTATAACATAGCAGGCTATCTGCAGAGTACCCTTGCCTTTTTTCAAGGCTTCTGCTGTGAGAGTTGCAGATGCAAGTTCAAAGGATGCCTGTCCCCAGCCCCATCCCCTTTTTAAAATAAGGTATCTTTTGCCTTTTTTTAAGCTCATTTTCAGGCCCTTCGGTTTGTCTAGGTCTGTTAACTAACAATATAAGTGGCTATTTGAAAGGAACTGATTTTATTACTAGTTGATTCTAAGAAAAATATACAGTTCATAAAATTGTTTCCTTTTGGTAGGCTGAGTTGTTTTTTCTGGTTGGTTGGTTTTGGTGTTTTTCTCTTTTTTTTTTTTTTTTTGTTTGTTTGTTTTTGTTTTTGGGTTTTTGTTTCATTTTGGTGGTTTTTTGTTTGTTTTGTTTTGTCTCGGAATAATTCCCTCTTCCTTCTGAGGAAAAAAAATAATAGATCGAACTCATATCTGCCTTAATTATACATCTTAGAATAATTTTGTTACATGATTATGGAGGTGTTTGCCCCATACAAAAGTGAATGATTTGCTTTGTTTTAAAATAGTGAAAAATATTATTTATATTTTATATATACTTGTTTCAAGCTTTTTTACTTGCTTTAAGCAAAAGTTATCAGGTTCCATCACCCTGCAACACAAGTGCTAGCTGTTTTCTTGAAGATGATTGGTGACATGGCCTGAATTATGGGGAATTTGGAGTGCATCCACCCAAAATAACCTGGAGCAATGACTTCTGTTCAGTGGAACAGTGTGTTGACTGGCAATACTACAACTGGAAAGTTTTAAGTCTTTTGTAGGGGTGTGCTGTGGCCTCTGAAATTGTTATTAATGACAATGAAATCCAGTGCCAAGTGTTCTTATTGGGGTACTTAAAAAATATAATGAACCTCACCCTTCTGTTTCATACTCTGTAGTAATGTGAGGCAGATTCTCTCTTTGGCCAGATACTTTCACATCACTGTTATTAGTAGTTATACAATTTGCAAGTACCTTGATGTCTCCTGATTTCTTGTGCATTTTCCCCCTTGTCTGCATCCAGCTTCAGTCGTTCTTCAAGGCTTTCTCTTCCTTTTCCCTCTTTATTAACTCTTTTTGTGTGACAGTCACTAGTTTCAGGATTTGCAGTTCAAAGACTGAATATATTGTTTAGACATTACTGTCATTCTGGGTCAAAGTTTGATGAGGAGTTTGAAGCATTCTATCAAATTCTTTAAACAGGAAAAAATGGATTAGATTAAATGTATGTCACTCAGGAATAGGGACTGGAAAAGGCAAAACATCACACCCATTTTTAAAAAGGTAGTAAGTAGGTCCCGGAGAACTACCAACCAGTCAGCCTCATCTCTGTTTCTGATAACATCATGGAACAGATCTTCTGCAAGCTATGTCCGGGCATATGGGTACGGAGGTGATTAGAGACAGTCAATATGTTGTCCCAAATGTACATCAAACAAGGCTTCACAAAGGGCAAATTGTGCCTGACCAATCCAGTGGCCTTCTGTGATGGAGTAACTGTATTGGTAGGTAAAGGGAGCAGCTGGTAAATGTCTACTTTATATGCCATGACCTACAGAAGGGTTTTTGGCATAGTCCCTCACAGTAGCCTTGGAGAGATATGGATTTTATGGATGATTGGAAATGGCTGGATGGCCACATTCAGAGTTGCCATCAGTGGTTCAATCTCCAAATGCAGATCAGTAATCAGTGATGTCCCTCCGGGGTCTATACTGCAACCAGTACTGTCAGTGTCTTTATTAATGACACTGTGGGATTGCGTGCACCCTTGGCGAGTTTGCAGATAGCACCAAAACAAGTCATGCAGTTGATGTGCTTGAGGGAAAGGGTGCCATCCAGAGGGATCTTGGCAGGCTTGAGAAGTGGGCCAATGTGAACCTCATTGTACTTCAGCAAGGCTGAATGAAAGGTCCTGCACCTGTGATGGGGCGATCCCTAATGTCAGTATGGATTGTGTGATGAAGTAATAGATTGAGAGCAGCTCTGTGGAGAAAGACCTGGGGAAATAGGTAGATGAGAAATGGGATATGTGCTTGCAATATACACTTGCAGCCCAGAAAACCTATTGTATCCTGGGCTACATAAAGAGAAACAAGGTTCAAGGGATTTGATTCTGTCCTTCTTTACTGCTGTTGCAAGATCCCATCCATAGTACTATGCCTAGTGCTGGGATCCCCACCAGAAGACAGATGTGGATCTGTTAGAGCAGATCCAGAAGAAGGCTGTGAAAATGACCAGAGAGCTGAAACACATCTCATATGAAGATGGGCTGAGAGAGTTGGGGTTGTTCAAACTGGTGAAGAGAAGGCTGTGGGACACTTTCCTGCAGCTGTTCAATATACAACAGGATCTCATAAAAAAGACAGACTTTCTACCAAGGCCTGCCCATAGTAACAGCACAAGGGGCAGCAGTTTTAAGCTGAAAAAAAGTTAGCTTTAGATTTAGATTGGACATCATGAAGAAATTCTTTACTCTTAGGGTGGTGAGACACTGGAACAGGTTTTCCAGAGTAGATGTCTCATCCCTGGAAAGTGTTCAAAGTGAGGTCAGGTAGGTAGGTCTTTGAACAATGTGATCTAGTTGAAGGTGTCTCTGCCCGTGGCAGGGGCATTGGAGCTGCATGATTTTTAAAGGTGCCTTGTGGCGCAAACCATTCTATGATTCTGTGAATACAAGAATCAAAAGTGTTTTTGACCCTGTCTCATGCTGACTGCAGGTGATGCATACAAGAACAGTGCTCAGATACTCTTCCCACCATTCAGTCGTCTGCAGCTTAGGTCTCCCTGAGCCACAAGTGGGATTTTTTTCTAAACATGTTTAATAGTTCTTGATGGATTTATTTTCTCTGAATTTTTCCTTTCTGAGTCTGCCTATCTTTTTTTTATGCATTCGATATTTGTCTGCAATATATTGTGTTTTAATTGTTGCATAAGACACATTTTTATTTAATGTTCTTAAGCTCCTCTATTATGAAAACTTAATATACCTGATTCATCTTCATACTATTCTCAGTCTTCTATTATTTCTATTACTATGCTAGATTTTGAGGGAGAGGAAGGTGTTTAGTCTAAAGTCCTAGACTATTGCACTTACACTTAGGCTGTTGAATGGAAGAAAATGCATTTTTGTGACAACACATATCCTGTGGGGCTCCTCTTGTGTTAATGTAATAGTGAGTATGTCTAGAAACAGAACTCAGTGAGTGGTGTAGCTAAGCAAGAAGGGGTACCTGTAGGTGGTAAGAAGGTGAAAAGGGTTTAAAATAGCCACATTAGATACAAGCAAACTCGCAAATATAGACACCAAAGGTGGAAGTCAAAGGACCTGAAGGATAAGGGTTGCATTTTTTTTATTTTTTTTTTAAATAACATTCATTGTTTTCCTGGATGTTCATTGACAAGCAAGATTCAGCAAGCATCTTGAAAGAACCAAGCTGCAAGCTACGGAATCTGCAGTAAAAAGATAAGTACAAAGTACGGGCTATATTAAAAAAACAAACAAATAAGGAAAAAAAAGGAGCCTTTCTTAGTTTTTTACTTCATAATATGTGACTTGGCATTGTGAGAGTGTAGATGGGAGGAGTATAGAAATGTAGCATACTTTTTCCAAAGTCATGAAAGGTCACAACTGTTCTCAGGTTGCCTTTAGCTGAGAATTGTTGCAGAACCACAGTGTTCTAAATATTATAGTACTGGCATCCTTTTCAAATGTTTCAAAGTAATTACAGGAGAAGCATTTAGTCTTCTAATGTCAAAATTGCTTTGGTTATGGGATTTTCTTAAACTGAAGTTCAATACAGTGGCAGAAAGAGTTTAACAACAAACTGCTGGTAGAAACAAACATTTGCCATGGTGATGGTAGCATAAAAATAAGTGTCCATATACCGTTCCTGAACTTGATGCCTAAGGAGTGTGCAATCTACCTGTTCAGATAAACTGCCAATGGAGAATAACCTGGTAAATACGCCTCAGTAAAACAAGTATTTTCTGCCTGACCTGTGAGTAGTGAGGCATGACTTCATCATTACTTCTAAAATAATGTGGGAAGCGGAAGCATTTCAAGTAACAACTTTGCTCATTATTGCCAGGTAAAATAGGTTTATAATGAGCTATTTTTATGCTATAAACTTCAAAAAGAAAACGTAAGCTTTAAAGTCTTCAAAGAAGAATGTTGCTAAAGCTGTGTTTCCATATTAGATTATGTGTGTCATCAATATAGATGCACTCTCTGAGAATATTGGGTTTTGCCATCGCCTTTCTCACTCCTTATTGTCAGAAATTGGACCGTGTAGAACAGGAAATGAATTGGCTGAGCTTTCTTGATCATAAAATGCCAAGCAAGTGAATTGAGTGATATGGCACATCTTCAACAGCTTGTTAGGATGTTGTTTTTTTTTAAAGCATGCTTAGATCTGCACTAAGCCAACCTTCTTGTTCTTCCGTTACCACCTGGTGTGAGGGAAGGACAAGAAGCATAATCAAAATCTCATTTCAACAGCTTCCTCACTGTAAATTGAATTTTGGAGTACTAAGCTTCGTATGATTTTGGAGCTTGTAGATGAAATAAATCAATTTTTACTGTTTTAATATATTAAAAAGCTTTTAATAGCAGTGGTGATTATTGAAAAAGCTAACTGTATAGGGAATGGGATGTTGTGTTCTAAGAATATTAATTTCAAGTGAAACAGTGTTATTATTGGGGGTTGTCCTGTGGAAAACCAGGAGTGCTCATTGATGCTTGTGGGTCCCTTCCAATTCAGGATGTTCTATGACTATTGAAAAACAACTCTGTTTTTCAGAGGTCAATGATTTTGACTGGATAATTTAGTTAAAAGAAGTTGTTTGGTTTCTATGCTATAGCATAGTAGCTTTGGAAGTAGTCACAAGTCCATAATGAAGTATAATTTTTATAATCAATATTTTGCTCCGGTCATGACAATCTCACCAGAACAGTAGCTCTGGACATATGTAGGCTCTTGAGAAATGTAGCATCTGAGCACATGCTTAGGTTAGTTTGGGTTATGGTTATACAGTTACATTGATTCCTGTGTACATCCATTCCTAACAGTGGAGTTTCCACTGATGTTGAATACTGCTGAGTTGATTAGTCATACACCTTGATCAGTTGGTCATTGGGAAAACTGTATCACCCCAACATTCATATTTAATCTTCATAGATTGGCAGACTAGTATTATTTTGTTGTAAAGAGAGAATTATCAGTTAATATCTTCCTGCCAAAAAACCCCTTGGGATACATGTTAAGTACAAGCCTGAGTTTCCTTAATTATAGTTTCAAGTGATGATGTGACCACTTTTCCCTTGAGAAAAATACTGAAGTTTAAGAAATATGGGCCTTGATTTTCTTGTTTCTTTGGTCATCAGGAAGTAACTGACAAAAGCATGAAGCTTTTCAGTTTGTTCTGATCCAAAAAAACAAGACTAGGTAAACAGTTTTGTGGGGTTAACAGTTAGATGTCATCTTACAGAAGATGTCAGAACTTTTGTGGGTTTGGATCTTACAGATTTATGTGTCCCTTCTTTTGTGATTCTTTAACATGTAGTTTTGTTGGTCCTTTCCTGATGAAGGGTATAGCAAAGTTTCAGTTACATCTTTAATAAACAAATTAGTCTTAATATTGGTAAGCCTGTCTACCCCACAGGCTGTTAATAAAACTGAAGCTTGTGGCTCATGTGGTCTTACTGTGTAAGATCTTTAAAAATGTTTTATGAATCTTGTGTTTTTCCTGATAATATCCTTTAAATTCCTTTTAATCACCTTTCCTTTTTTGCATATTTACTTTTATCTTGATCAATATAACATTTCCTATAGCCAAAATATTTACTTCAAGGACATTCATGAACCTTCTAGTCAAGTGTAAAATATGTAAGCCAGCTTAGTCATAGTCAAAATCCCATAACACCCAACCAGAAAAGCTCCCAGCCCTACCTCCCAAAATCCAAATAGAGTACTGGAATGTTAGTTTATATTTTTTCACATTAGCCTGCTTCTGTCCTTTCAAGATTCAGTCATTACTACTTCATGGCAATACTCAGAAATGGAATGGATATGCAACAAACAACACTTTCTGAGTGTGTGTTTTTGTTTCTGTATGGCAGAAGTGGTTTTGTTTTGCTTTGGCTTTTTTTGTTTTGTTTTGTTTCAGTTTGTCAGGTATTGAGCTTCTCTAGTCAGACTGTGGAGACTAACAGTCCACAAGTCTCTTTCTAGTCCTATCCCTTTTTAAGAGTTAAGGGGAAGACCTGAAGGAAAACTGGACCACATTCTGTTGTGGCTATAAACTGTAGAATAGTCTGAGAGTTGGGGAAAGGGGATGGGGGAGGGGGAAATGTTCCATAAAAGTAAGTCTAAGAACCTCAATTTCTTTCATCTGCTACTAGTTTCCATTAAATGTGTCTGATACTTTGCAGGTGCTTGCTTGGGTTTTCAGTTGTTGTTCGAAAGTTCAGTATGCAGGAAACTACTTGCGTTCATCTGCAGAGAAGTGTTCTTGGGCACTCACCCTACACATACTTTTCTTTTTGACTATTTATTCAATGATGATGGCAGTCAAGGCTTTTTGGAAGGTTCTCTTGTCTTTAGTATAACAAGCTACTTTTCTGATTCCTTCTCCTTCTTTAGAATACCTAATAAATTGAGCAAATTTTCTTTTCATTTGAAGTCACAGTATCCAAAACAACCAGAGACATTGCCTTGCTTTAACTGAAACCACCACTTGGTTGTTCAAAACTAATTTTTGTGAAACAGTAGCTCTGTGTTTGATTTTTATGTTGATTTTGTATGGGTCTTTCTATGTTGTATTTGTGGTAGCTCTTTCCTATGTCTAATAAAATAATAAAAAGTAAACTTGCTTTCAGTTTAATGAAAGGTACTACCAGCTGGGAAAACTTGTTTTCTGGCTCAAAGTACTGAAGTGCCCTCAGGTTGTCCTAAAACACTTGGGTAAAGCCTTACATTTTCGAAAAGTCATTAAAGTAACTTGGTGAAACTTCTGGGGCACTGGTTTGGTTTTGTGTTACCAATATGATTCTTGCACTAAAGGAAACTGACTTCATTTTTTTAAAGATGCTTAAACCCCCTCAAACTCTATTGCCTTGGATTTCTTTTTTTTAAATGATACTTTCAACAGAAGTTAAGCTTAGTTACAATGTTATTCAGTGATTTTTTAACACACTCTTCAAGAGTACTCTTCAAGAAGAGTATGACAAGTTCTTACAAATCTTGACAAAGTTAGCCATGGCCAAAAGATAGAAAATTGCTGCAGTGCCCCTGTAGGATGTAGAAAAGACAAATGGTATTTGATGCTGCAGTTTGCACTGGAAACTTTCTGCTTGTAGTACCAACTGGGCACAATGCTGTGATTTGTAATGACTCAAATTTCTTGTAGTAGTTGGGTGAATCCAGTTCCTCTCCTTACTCCAAATTGGTCTTCTCTACAGCATGTGTGAGTCCCTTGCATCACTGCTTGCAGTTTCTGTTCTGGGGAATTCTTCTTTTGTCACATATTGTTTCTCCATGCATCTTTATTAACCTCTGTTAAGAAGAGAGAGTAGAATTGTCAGCATACTGCATCATATTCTATGTAAATACTAAAATTCAGTGTTGTCTTCACATATATATATAATTTTAAAATGTGATCTGTGCTTCTTTCTTTAACATGAAACTTCCTTCATAGTAGATTTTTTTAAAAAAAGATTGATCTCGAACTATATTGACACAGACTTTTAAAAAAAAGTTTATATTGCCTATATATTAATCAAAGCATTCTATTTTATTATATTATATAGACATGTTACTTTATATTATAAATATATTTTATTTTAAGTCAATATGTGAAGTATATAGATATTTTCTGATTATAAATTATATGTATGTCTTTGTGGAACAAATATTAAAGGATGTTTTTAAGTTTACAGTACCTGCTGTATGCAGGGCAAGGGAAGATGAGAAACTTCTTTTTCCCCATTGCTTTGCATCAGTTAGTTGTTAATGGGTGAGTTGCTACATCAGCTCTGATGCCTGCAGATCTTTAGAACTCTGCAGGCTGTCTTGTAGTAATATGCATTGAATTATGAATGCTACCTACAGCCTTCTCTTTGCTTTTTAGAATATGCAGTTGAACAAATTTTCTTTTTTTGCAGAATTAGCCACTGTGGCTCTAGGTACATTTTGCAAAGTGTTTCTCAGATTTTGCTGTAAGGTGCACCCTACTGAGATAACTCTGTCATTGATGCTGTCATCCTTTGGACTGCTAAACATTGGCTGCACACCAGCAACAGGAAATACATCAAATTTTTCTGAGGAACTATGTACCAGAATTTAGAAGTGTCCTTTTCTTAGTCTTAAATTTCTCTTCTTCCCAAGATCCAATTTTCTAATGCTTTACTCTCATGATTTCTCTAGCTCATTAAAATTAAGTCCTTTTCTTTCCCTTCTGCCCTGTTTTCCTCAGAGAGTGGTCTTTCATGCTTGCTACTTCAGGTGAACAAGAATAGGAAAGCAGGTGTAGTGTGTGGTAAAAGCAAACTTGGTTTGACTTATAATGGATGGCCAAGCCTAATAACCAGTGGTCAGTCACTCTGTAGAAAAGTACTTTTTAGGTACAATGCATTAGCTTTCTCAAATCATTCAAGTGTTGTTATGGTTTTGCAAATTAATTTTTAACCAAAAATGTGATTGATGTGTGTGTGTGTGTGTGTGTGTGTGTGTGTGTGTGTGTGTGTGTGTGTGTGTGTGTGTGTATTATTTGGCTTCATAGTAATTACTCAAAGTTGTTGAATTTTCTTGTGTGAATGTGTTACAAACTCGTGTATGGGAAAGTATATGTGAGTTTTAACTGCTAAGATGCAATTTTACTGCAAAATTGGAAAGCTGGGCAAGTGGTGCTGAAGAATAAAGGATGTGCAATCATTTATCTTGATAATCCTGTATCTTGTGTTAATAAGTAATGCATTGACTTAATGGCTTAAATGGGAAAGATTAGTGACTAAGATCATGCAGGTTCTTCTATTTGAGAAGCTTTAAAAATTTCTATTCAGTCATAATCATATTTGTTATATTGCAATAAGTGAGGCTCCTATTGCATTTGATTTGTAAAGTAAACACTACATCAGGTTTCCTTGCTGTTCTCATTTTTTCCTGTCGCCAAATAAATGGTTACTATCCAAAAGCAAGAGAGAATTTAGGCCTGAGAGGAAATGAAATGCAATTGAGTATCAATGTTATCTTGTATCAAAGTTATTTTGTAACACTTGGTAGTAACTTAACTTTGTATCCTGACAGTATGTACAATGAAGCTCAGTCATAGGCCTGTTCAGAGATGATTTTGTTAATCAGGATATTTCACAATTTCAGAAATCATTATTAAAGAAATCATGGGAACTTGAGAAAACTCATCCAAAAGCAGGTGTCAATGTGAGGTGACTGCTCTCACAACGAGCTGAAGTGTGACTTTGTTCCCTCACATACTGATTTGTTTAGACCTCTGTCTGAAACCTGTGCTGAAACATGAGAGCTGCTGTTACTGAAAGGTTTGATTATGAATGGTGGGTGTAGTGGTATCTGGTCCTGTGGTTTGGAGTATGTCAGGAAGAAGCAATATCAAGTGATCTCATGATTGTAGCAACATTTCTGGAAGGCTTTAAATCGTATTTTAATACCTCTAGTAAGACGTTGAAAGGAATATTTTTAATAAGCCTTTTTCTTTCCATCTAGAAAATGTCAAGAGAGCATTCTGTTCCTGTATGGATAACATTATCTCAATCACCTGTTTTTAGAGTAAGCAGGTTTGTTTGCTGGGTTTGGGATATTTTTCAAATAAGAAACCAGTTTAGACCTAGATCTTCTCAACCTAAAAATCCTCACTGTTTTAACTTTTAGAAGTTGCCATCATATAATTTAGTAGGCTGCTGAGAAACTCATATCAACATTTACGTTTTCTCAGTATCTTTTCTTTGGTAGATGCGATTTAAGAAATAATTAAATTCTCTTATCTCCCCTTTATGTTCCTTTATTTTTCTTCCTCTTTAATAGGTACAAGTGATGTGAAAGTCAAAGTCCTTAGTGATCCACAGAATTCTAGTATATAGTTTTTAAAATCCCCTACAACTCAATCTCACTTTGAGATTTTGGGCATGTTCTGTGAGTTGTTTTGTGAAAAATTTCTGATTTTTCTTCAGGAGAAAAGATACTTCAATTGGTCTAAAATACACTCCTATTATTCTCAAAGAACAAAGACTTTTTATCTTATTTAAGTCCAGTAATTACATTATTGAACTTTGAAGTGTTTTCTGATAGTTATGTAAATCTGTGACAAAGAATATTTATTGTATATGTGTGCTTTCTTCAGTTACTCTTTTACCTCAAAAAATTAGATTTGCTTATTGAATATTGAGGCCTGGTTCTTTAAATAAGGCAATTTGTATGATATTTTGAGGGCTTCAGAACCTTCTGTTCTGAATTTAGTAAGTGGAATTCAAGGGAAGGGAGTTTAAAATAGTGACTCCATGAGATAAATTTAAAGAAAAAAATCAATATTTTTATTAGAAAAATGTTATAACTAGTTAATGCTATCTAAAGAGCAGTCATCTAATTACTGTTTAACTGAAACCATGTGGGGAATGTAATTGTCTGCCTGAGCAACCTTTCTTGTCATTGTCCCCTTTGTATTTTTATTGTCATTTTTACAATTATTGTGAAGAATTTCTGCTTCAATGTATCACTGTATTATGTTTAATAACTAGATTAAGATTGTAGCTCAGTAGTGTGTATCCTGTATTCTAAGATATGCCCTTTCCTCACATGGGAGAAGAAAAGTTCAGAACAGATAAAGTGTGTGTCAGCAGTAGTACCTGATATTTTGAAGAAGTATCAAAAGACCCTCCTGTGGTTGGTTGTCTCATGACTTGGACATTGAAAATTGGTTCATATTGAATCAGCAAAATATACTGGATTTTTAGAAATGCTGAACAGACTTCTCTATAAATGTGGATTGGTCATATCCAAGAATTATATCCTGGATATTAACCAGTAGTCATGGGGTGAGAAAAGGAGTCATCCTTCTCAGGGTTCAAGTGCCTCAATTCACATCTTTCTTGAAATGCCTTTGTTTTCAGCAGTGCAGGGAAAGGTTGCATTGACACTTTAAAATCAGTTCAAAAAAATCAGAGATAAAGAGATAATTATCCTCTTCAACTGAGTTCTGACCACAGAGTGATTAGGTCTCAGGATTTCTTTGCTCCAATAGGGCTTTGTGACATAGATGGGGCATCCTTCTAACAGACCATAATAAAAAACTATAATTCTTAATAATGTACTCAAAAATGTGACGAATAATGGAAACAGAATAAGAAACTGCAGTAGGTGTGGCCACAACATCTGTTACGTGTTTGACTTTTGAAATGAGCATTCACATACTCTTCATTTGTAGTGCTGCTCCATGAATTAAAGGAGTTTGCATCTTGGGTATGTTTGACAGATGCAGAGTGGATTGTGCTCTGCAAAAGACTACACATTGAATAAGCTCTTCCTTTTCATTTACCTTTGGCTCACCAGAAAGTGCAACTGGTTTTCAACACAATCAATCACATTATCATATTAATATTATCGTATTAGGGTAAGCATTAGATATTAAAAAAAAATCTTAGCCTTTTTTTTACTCTGGCTATTTATAGCACTCAGTGTTTCAACAGCTTAGCAGCCTGACAAGGAGGCACTGGAGCCTTTGTAGTGCCTCAGGACTAGCACTTTCTTTACAAGCTCTAGTATCCTCTTCAACCACTGTTAGACCAAAGTACTAGATATTACTATTTGCATATATATCATGATGTTCTTCTCACCCTATCATGTTCTCCCTCAAGGATTATCATGATTGCTTTTCTTTCCCATTGGGAAAGTATGGGAAATAAATGTATTTCCAGTACATTGTTATTCTGAGAAGAAAGACTTGGTTATATCCTAAACATATGGGGACTCTGTGCTCAAGGTTAAGCCTGTAATTATTTTTCTTCTGCTGCAGATACCACTTTTTAAAATTTTTGTTTGCTTGTTTGTTTGTTAGTTTGTTTTACTATCTGTCCAACAGCAAGTTGGGTTCAAACACTGTCTGTTATGAGTTTGTCCTTGTTCTTTTCAGAGAACTGAAAACACTCAGCATCTGTCAGTATTTGTGGCCTTCTTAGCAAGACAAGGAATTTATGTTTATTCATATCTAAGCAGATCAGATGCAACTTCCAGATGTAAACCAAGGGAGATAACTGGGAACACTTGATCAGTGCTTCAGGTGAAAATAACCTGGTACTGACCTAGGTAGAAAACAGATTTATTCTATTTGCTGTAGCCGGCAGTAGCCTTCAGATGACAAGTCAAGTCACATTGGGAGGTTCTCTGTATATCACATTCTTCAGTGCCAACCTGTCTGCGTGTATGTGCTGGTGTTAGGTGGTGTGTGTTAGGTTTCATCTCTGGCTGGTAGCATGGTGTCACACAAGATGGTCTGTCCAAGCATCTATTGCCCCTCAGCACTCACGTGAATGAAGCAGTCATTGTCCCATGCTGGGTTGTATGTCAACTCACTCAGTAGCTGGGCAGTTTAGGCTTCAGAGAGAACATTCTTCCCAGTCTTATCCCCATTGGTGGTGTCTTTATGGATGCTGCAGAAGTCATTAAAACCCATTAAAATCTCTCTGAATCATGTTATCCCCAAGGAATTTCTACATTTTAAATGAATGCTTCAATGCTGAGGATTTTCAAGTCTTAAAATATTGTATTCTGCTCTAAAGAATTGTGGTTGCCTGTTATACCCTCTCAATAAGGAGATAGTATTTCCTTTAATTTCACAGTTGTATGAAGGCACTGAATTTATGAAAATGGCAGCATCTAATTATATTTTGTCCCGTTCCTGTTACTGGCAGGGCTGGCATTCAGTGTTGTCATTTTGTGGCTGGAAGTCATATCTCTGTATATCTCTGTGTCAGGTTTAGTTTATTATGTGTATTTTCTAAGACTGAATAGTACTAACTTTTAAAATAAACATAATATTACTGTGCTGTTCAAGAAATTACACTTCTTACCTATACTGGAATAGTTTCTTTTGCATTAATATCAAGACAGTAATCCAAATTTCCTTAGACCAAGAAAGCCAATAAGATCAATGTACTTATGCAATGAAGCTGAATTCTTCATTCGTGAAGTCAGTCCTAGAATTTAATTTGATCCCTTCCCTGGGGAGGCTGTTCCAGTGATCAGCCACCCTCTCAGTGAAGAGCCTTTTCTTGATGTCCAACCTGAACTTCGCCTGGTGCAGATTCTTGCCATTCCCTTGTGTCCTGTCACTGGTTACCAGAAAGAGGAGAGAGGAGATCAGCACCTCCCCCTCCACTGCCCCCCTTGAGGAAGGTACAGACTGTGTAGAGGTCACCCCTCAGCCTTCTCTTCTCCCAGCTGTACAAACCAAGTGACCTCAGCCTCTCCTTGTAGGTCTTGCCCTCGGGACCTTTCAGCATCTTGGTCCCCTCCTCTAGAGAGACACTCTGATAGTTTGATGTCCTTCTTTAATGCACTCAAACCAGCACAGAGTGCTCAAGGTGAGGCTGCACCAGTGCAGAGCAGAGCAGGACAGTCACTTCCCTCGCTTGGCTCACTGCTCTCTGCTGGATACACCCCAGGATACAGTTGCCCCTTTCGGCTGCCAGGACACACTATTGACTCATACACAGCTTGCCATCAGCCCAAACACCAAATCTCCTTCCCCAGGGCTTCTCTTGCTTCTTGGCCCCCCAATTTGTACATCTGACCAGGATTACCCCTTCCTGGGCAGAGAATCCTGCAAAACAACAATCCCAAGAAAGCTTTGGAATGTTAGCCTGTTCAAGTCTAGTCTTAAGTTTCTTTTTCTTTGCAAAAGTTCCTTTCTGGCTCAATGTCGATTCAAGACAGATTGTAAGAGAAGTGACAATTCTATAAGTGCCATAAAGCAACTTTTTAATTACCTAATTGTAGTTTTCTGAATGCAGATATAGTTCAAGGGTTTTTAGAGAGACATTAATTGGCAATTGACTGAACAATATTTCTGTGTAAGATTTTGTCTATCTCAGCTTTTAAGAAAAAGAATGTGTTTGTTAAACTAGTTAATTTTTCTTTGTACCAGTCAGTAATTTGCAATCTTGTGCTATTTTAATAGCAAATTACATTAAACAGGGCTAGCAGGTAGGTAGTGCTTCAGGAAAATGGCTGGATTTAGTATTTTGTTTGTGGCTTCCCTTAACATTAGGTGGATCTTTGTCTTGTAAAATGTATAAAGTTTATTTGTGCATTCCACTTACTGAAATTACTAATCAAAGGTACAAACAATTTTTATTTTACAGGTCAACAGCAAGGACAGGATGGAGTAAAAGTACAG
Organism: Acanthornis magna; assembly: GCA_036785705.1. Taxonomy (NCBI): domain Eukaryota; kingdom Metazoa; phylum Chordata; class Aves; order Passeriformes; family Acanthizidae; genus Acanthornis; species Acanthornis magna. The sequence goes on from JAWUZG010000028.1 coordinate 25,638,133, forward strand.
CAAGCCACAATAGCTCCTGTAACCGTAGCAGTAGGTGGCATTGCTAATGCAGCAATTGGTGCTGTTAGTCCCGATCAGATAACACAAGTGCAGCTGCAACAAGCTCAACAAGCTTCTGACCAGGAAGTGCAGCCTGGCAAGAGACTGAGAAGAGTTGCCTGCTCATGTCCTAATTGCAGAGAGGGAGAAGGAAGGTAAATGTAACTTTTATCAACATATATTTAAGCATCTTATCACAGTTTGCCTCATTTGGGAATGAGATTGTCCTATATTGCCTAGATTTTTAATGCTTTCTGTTAGAAAGTACATTTGTGTGGGCTTTTTTAGACAGGGATTAAAATTGTCTTTATTAGCATGAAATGTTTCTCCTAATAGCTGGTAATGTTTTAGAATGTAGCTACTTAGCTGTTTAAATATGATCTTTTTAGAGGCAGCAATGAGCCAGGAAAAAAGAAACAGCATATCTGCCATATCGAAGGATGTGGAAAAGTTTATGGCAAGACATCTCATCTTCGAGCACATCTGCGCTGGCATACTGGTGAAAGACCATTTGTATGCAACTGGATTTTTTGTGGCAAGCGATTCACAAGGAGTGATGAGTTACAAAGGCATAGAAGAACCCACACAGGTTGGTCATCTCTCTCTGTAGCCGTAGTACAGCAAGTCTGAATCGCAGTGGCCAGTTAGACAATGGTGTCAAGGTTCTCACTAAGTTACCTGAAAACTACTCTTAAATGTAAATAAAGTAATTTTAAAAGAAGGAAGTGGTAAATTTCAGTTTTCATCAATTCAATCTGACTGTGAAATCATATAAATAAAAAGGGATCTGTTCCAACTGGTCTTTTGTACCTAGGCTAGAAAAAGATAACCATTTCATCATAGACAGATGATGCAGATTAGCTAGTACTAGACCTAAATGTAACAAATTTAGGTCAGGCATGTAGGATTGGCCATGGACCAGGGTTATTGTTTCCTCACTTGGATTAGCTCAGTCCTTAAGAAATTAATTAACCTAGTCCATACATTAGATTTGGTCTTCTTGGTAAATTTCCTAGTTTCAAGTGGGAACTGATAAAGCAAATTCTCTTAACAGTTCAGATTGGAAAAGTCAACCTTTTAAAAGCTGAAAATTATATCAGCCTTCATATTTTTAGACATAGAAGAGTGTCTCTCCCTCCCTGTCTGTCCTCCCTCAGCTTATAGCACCTGATGTCTAAGCACTAATTACATTTGAACATTAACAGGACCTTTTAGTATATTGAATTTGTCTCTCTTGATGTGGATTTCATACATCCTCATGGAGCATTAGAATTCATGTTTCCAAATTTGTTTCCCATCACTATAATCTAAATAACAAAAGTATTCTTAAAAAATGCTACCAAGTTGTTCTTTGAGGGCTTTTGTCTCCCTCACTCTGGTAGGTTTATGGAAGTTTATGAAAATTCTCTGGTGACCTGAAATTCAAACTTCTCACCAGATAATCACAGCATTGCAAATATTTGTTGTGAACATTTTAGTAGTGAAGAGTAGATTGCCAAAAGCCTGTGACTGAGCAGAACACACCTGGAAATGAGTCAGATAGAAAAGAAATTATTTTGTCTTTTTAGAGACACTGAATGTTGAATAGAGTAGGGTGAGATTCAAATGATCAAGCAGTGTTCAGTGCTCTCTTTCAGTAACATTTTGGTTTTGTTCTTCTTCTTAAAAAGGTGAAAAGAGATTTGAGTGCCCAGAATGTTCTAAAAGGTTTATGCGAAGTGACCATCTCTCGAAACATGTCAAAACTCATCAGAACAAGAAGGGTGGTGGAACAGCCCTTGCTATTGTTACCTCAGGAGAACTGGACTCTTCAGTTACTGAGGTTCTTGGTTCTCCAAGAATTGTCACTGTTGCTGCCATTTCTCAAGATTCAAACCCAGCAACCCCTAACGTTTCAACAAACATGGAAGAATTCTGAAAGGATCATTTATATGGACACCTAGTGCTGCACTTAAGTTTACATACCTTTCAGGATATGGAAGTGGGCTGGTAAAGTGGATTACAGAGCAGGAAATCATCTTTTCAGTCATGACTTCTGTAAGTGTTCCAGGTTGGAGGGTCAGCATGGGAAGTGTACACCGGTGCAACAAGACAAAAATTTCAAAAATACAAACAGCGCAAATTGATGACTGGATAAACAGATGGAGGAATAATATTTCCATACTGTACTTTTTTAGTTATATGTCTGTATATTCTGTAATGATTTTAAGTGAACTTTACCCCCCTATTTTAGCACTGTATGTTAATGTGTTTATGAAATCAGATAGTATCAATGTAAAACAGGGTGGACCTTGACTAGAATTAATACCATTTGATGAAGGTACTTTGTTTTTAACATAAATTTGTAATATTTTCATGAGAGCATCTTTTTCCCATATGGCACAACAAAAGAGAATACAGGATGAACAACAGTGGATATATTTTAGGTTTTTACTCAGTCTATACAACACATCAGTTAATTTTGGCCATCTTTTCTCAAGTTGTGGAATTACTCAAATAGCAGCTGGGTGATGCATGCTGCAAAGTTGTTCTGAGGTGGGCCTCAGATTAATTTTGACCACTACATTATAGTAGTGTGTATAAACGACAATCAGTGAGTTCTAATTCCTCTCTTTGTGTGGAGAGCTAGGGTTATGTAGAATTAGTGTAAACAGTAGGAAAGATAAAACCGTAGAAAGATACTAACATAAGAGTTACAAAAGTAATGGTGTCTTCATGTAGAATGAAAAAAAATTGTGTCAATTTTTGGTAATTCATCTCATTATATATGTCCCTGCCCATGGCAAGGAGGTTGGAACTGGATGATCTTTAAGGTTCCTTCCAACCCAAACCATTCTCTGGTTCTATGATTCTGTATTTTAAAACATCTGTGGCCCATTTCTAACTCATAGGTAACTTGTATCTTAAAAACTCGACCTTAGGTGTTTGAATGTTTTAATTTTGTTAGAATTCATGGCTATTAATCAGACAATTGAGTGTCGTAGCTCATTCTCCACTATCTCCTCTCTGTAAATACTAGTTTATTATGTTGTGGTTAATGTGCTGAGTTCTTTGTGCTTTGACTTAATAGCCAAAGAAAAAAAAAGTTATCACATTTTAATAAAAAAAAAGAAGGCAGTAAACATTTTCTCTTTTCCCCTAAATATTACTTTCTCTGCTTTCTCTTCAAGGCTAATAAGTGGGCTGGTAATAAATATCTGTTACCTATCAAGTCTTATATTGAGCCTCCAACCACAAAACAAACTGAAAAGAGGGAAAGAGAAATATTGTTATCTTTTTGGGACATGACTTTTGGTTTCAAAGGTTTGGTTACATTTTCAGATGTGACAGTGAATATAGAGGAAATATTAAAAAAAAAAAAAAAAAAAAAAAAAAGAGAAAAAGAAAAAAATTACAGCAAAAATTGCGTTTTCTATGTGAAAATTCTGGTAGGTACAAGGAGGAAAGATGGCCAAATATTTCATACTCAGGACATTTAATTACTTCCCATAGGCATAAATGTAATCTTTAACATCTACAGTCATTTTAAAATAAATTCTCATGACCAGTTTTTAAGGAGATTTATACACCAAAATATTTTTAGTGTAACTAAAGGAAGTACAGTGCAAGAAGAATAAGATGTTTTTCTTTCCCCTGCAAATTATGAAAGGAAGAATGTGTGTGGTAGCTGTTTGCAAGACATAACAGGTACCCTGTGCATTCCCTAATGAGTATATACTTCTCATCTGAACAATTTATCAATCTTGTGGTGTTTTCTGTATTTTTGAAGCAGAATACCATTGTTTACACTGTGTACACTTTAGGCCAGCCCTTTGTAGCAAAATACTAAGCTGAGGGTATTTTATACTTTCAGTTTACATAAAAAGCTTTGAGATTAAAGAAAAACAATTTTACACTGTGGTTATAAATTTCAAGTTTCTTAAAGCTTTTTTAGACTTGTAACAGAGTCTTTAAATTTTAGTTGGGTTTTGTACATTATTTTGTATATTTTATTTAAAGTACTCTTAACTGATGTATCTGGATTTAAAACATCAGAATCAATTAGGTGTTACATTTAATACAGATGAACATTAGGTAGTATTAACTGTTAATTTTATTATATAGGAGATGAAATGTCAAAGATATATTTTATCATTATGCTTCACAATCAGTGCTCTACATTACTTTATGCAAAGAACTTTCCTAATGTTAATATCATATTTCCTGAAAGTTAACAGTTTTGTAAACTGAAGTTACAAGCATTCTGCACAACCATTTCATATGTAATTTTTCCATGCATACTTATGTATGCAGATAGGAAACTGAAGTAATTTTTAATCTGCAATGAATCCCTATTATAGATGTATCCAAATCTAAATCTGGTTGGCTTCATAGCATCTCAAGTACATTAACTTGTGTTAGCAGGTGCACATTTTACCACTGGAATTAGAAACATTCTGCCAGTCTGTTCTGCATACCATTCTGAATCCACTTTTCTGTCTTAAAAGGATCGTAAATTTCAATGTCCTTTATTTGACTCAGTGGGATATAGCTGTTGTAAGTAATAGGGCACAGATGTGCAGTAGTATCTTGTTTAATGGCATTTCACTGTTCATTCCCTTTGCCACCGTTAAAAATTTTGCTTTATTGTAATTATCAGTGCAAAGTGTATTTACCATGGTAGAACTCCAGTGTTAGAATAGTTTTTTTCTTACAATATACTTTATTTGGTTAGGTTTGTGTATGTGTTGCCGATTACATTAGCAATTGGTGTTAAGTCATTATTTATCACATTCTTTCACGAGAGCAGTAATAAAAGTGTGTAATCTAGGAGAAAAAGTTAATTTGTCAAAGTTAAGTAAGCATGATGTTTAGGTCCTATTTTTCAATTTTATAACTGTTTTATTGCAACAATATTTGTATTTAAGTCTTCATTTTAATGCCTTGTGGTGTTTTTTTATGCATGTCACTGAATTGTCATCCCGCAAGAATTGATGTGCAGCATAGGGTATTAAATCTACATAATGATTTTGAAACAGAAAAATAGTTGATGGTAAAAATGTAAATGTTTTGCAAAAATTCCTTATAAAAAAAAGTTTTGTAGTAATATTTCACTTGTAAATTTTTCTAAAAAAAAGTGGAAAAGGAAAAAAATGAAAGTAACGTTTCCCCACATCTAGAATTTAGAAATTAATTCTGCCAGCAAAGCCTGTAAGGCATTAATCTGACACTTTTACAATGCTGATTTGTATAATTTTTTGGTGGGTTTGGAACTAAAATCATGTACAAGTTGTTGCCTGCAATAACATTTTGCAAGTAACCTATTAAAATTCCCTTGAGTTTAAAAGGTTTCTTCATTTAATTGCTTACAATATAAAGCAGCAATAAATTATGTTTGTGTGATAATCTGTTCATCAAGAAGAACACTAGAAAACAAATGCTTCTCAATGGGGAAAGGTTGGCAGCAGCTTCTGGATTTGTGTAATTAAGACCTGTACTTGCTGGTCAGCGTTTCCCAACTGGCAGACTCCCAGCAGGGAATTAAACCAGCAGATTCTAGCTCAGCATGAATTCTGTGGGGTTTGTTCAGCTCTTGCGAATGGAAGCTACAGTTATTCCTGAACACACCAAAGGAATAACCAAAGGGAAAAATTTCCTAAGGTAAGGAATATGTACACACACACACACACACACACACACACACAGATAAAATAAAAATCTAGAAAACTGAAGATAATTCAGTTTGACAGAGATAAGTAGTAGAAGTGTCATTGTATTGAACATAGGGAGTGAATGTAACAAATAAATGGAAACCTGAAAGTACTGACTTCAAGTCATAGAGAATATATTGAGCTTTTCTTAGTGAAATGTCAACAAGCTCCTGCATTGTGCTATACTGAAATAACTTTTATGGTAGGCCAAATTGCTTATGACAATGTTATACTAATTGTTTTATTTAAATGCTAAAAGAATTTTTATGGTATAGTTTACCATACTTTTGCAGTGAATAAATAATACTGTTACACAAAGGAGGAATTACATAGAGAATCACAGAATCATTGAGGTTGGAAGACCTTTAACATCTTTGACCCTAGCTGAAAAGCTAACACTGCAAATCCTACCACTAAAACATGTCCCTAAGCACCACACATACACATAAGAAGGCCACATTCCTCCATTTTCCAAAAGAAGATGAATTTAAAATTTGGGACTTCTAGCCTTGTACTGCAAGACAGAATCATCTTTCCTAATTGAGATGTAAAATACATTCTCTTTATTGTGTGTTTGATGAAATACCTGTTAAAGTCTCAGTAACCTCTATTTGAATGTCCAACAAACTTACTAACTGAAGTCAAACTATGTCATAATTCAAAGTAAATGCATCTGACCAATTAATATGTCTTTACTGGCCAGTTTTTTAGTATTGTGGCACTGGTGTGTTTTGAAGCAAATTCTACATTCCTGGTAAGAGACTAGTGCTCTGCTTACACCATTTCAAATATACAATATCAGAAAATGTAACAAATTTTGGTTTAAGGATGACTGTTCATGTTACATTTTACCCTTTTAGTCCTTCAAATGTGATTGTTCTACTCTGAGAAGCGTGAAGTGTGACACCAAATTGAGTATTTCTGTCTGCAACTGTAGATTCACTATCATTGCTAAAATTATCTAAAATTACATTTTATATTTATTCCGTTCGCTTAATTTTATGCCCAGCTAGGTAGCAAATACCAGGATGGGGTTTTATCTATACGTAATATTAACATTTAATTCATATTGAACTTCCTAATGTCTTCCATGCCCCTACTTCCCATTCCTTTTCCTTTCCTCAAAGCTACTTGCATCATTTCCTGATATCCTGAGATTTATCAATGTAAATGGAAATGCTGTGGGGACCTAGAGCTGGCATGTGCTCTCTTTGCTTGCTAGAATACCTTCCATGGAGAGAGGACAGCAGGATACCTTTCCTAGAAGAGCCTCACTAAAAATGACAAGATGCTGTCACGGGTGGGTGGATTGGTGCTGTGCCCAGCTGCTGTGGGTGTCTGATGGGCACTTCTCCAGCTGAGGTGGACAGTAAATGAATGTGAGTGGGGGGGTCTGGCTCTGTGTGCAAATTATTTACCAGTAACACAAATGATGAAAGGTCCCTAGTTTTTGCATGGACTTGTCTGTCACCTCCAGAAGTACTTGGGTTAGGTTTATAGGTTTATAGATTTTTAATGGGCTCCAATGTTTGTGAATTGTTCAAGTAAAATGTTTCTTCAAATAATTCCAGTGCCATTACTGGGGTACTTTTCTGTTCAGTTTATTTTGGTTTTTTGGGTGGTTTTCATAGCAAGTACCAAAAATCACCTACTTCTAAATTGCCAGGTCAAGGAACATTGACATTTCTTTGACTTACAGGGGCAGCAGTGTGCAATGTAAGATTCATAATATACTAATTTAAAGCTATATCTGTCATTTCTACTTTTATGTATGGAAAATGCCTAGCCTTGAGCATTTAATAATTTCTTACAACAATATTTTTGCACAGCCTTTGAACAAATAAAAAAATGTTTCAACCTTTATAGTTTCTCCTATGAAGGAGAAACTGTTCTAAAGTGAAGTGTATTGAAGACCATAAATATTCAGAGAGCTCTCTAGCAGGCACACATTTTACAGCATTTCTGGAATTTTTCACTTTCTCTCTTGTGTCTGTCCCCTCTTGAATCTGTTTGTACTGCAGGTCTGAAATTCTGTTAAGCATTAATTTTTACACTGTTTTAAGTTCAATGCATACCTTTGTGTCACTTGTATGTATTTTAAAGGAAAGTCTTGGGCTCTTCTTCCAGGAAGAACCCAATCTTGAAGCTGGCTGACCTTTTGGCATTGATACACTTAGTGAAGTTTTGAAAGATTTTTGAAACTACTGAAAACAAGCAGTAAGAGAAGCTTGCTCTGCATAGACCTAGACACATTCAGATTTTTTTAAAGCAGTTGAATTAGTGAGGTATTGATTTACTTTATTAGCTCAATTTACTAACTTAAACTGGTGCTGATAGATAGTATGTGTGTCTGCTAGGTGATGCATATATATCTTTCAGGAGTTAAAGATTCTTGTGTTTGTACATCAACAAGTATATAAAACAGTATCCTCTTCCTAACTCCTTTTAGTCAGTTCTATTTCAGTCTTACAAATATAGAGTCTCTGCTTACAGTTTTAAAAATCTAGGGAATTAATATGCAAAATCATACAGGTGAGTGGAAAAAAGCCAAGAAAGTGAAAGCCAAACCAAGTGAAGTAATTTTTTTCTAGTCACATGTTTTACTTCTGTCCTGTTATAATTTTTGCTTAGGCATGCCAGATTTTCATCATCTTATGTCAGTTCCTAACAGAAAACTTCCATAACTATGTGTGGAAGTAGCGTTTATTTAAAGGAGAAAAAAGGTAGCTAGAGCATAAACAGGATTCTGGTTGGTGTACCTTTTCCCCCTAAAGTCTTCCATTTTTATTGACAGCTGTCACTAAAGCTTATTGCTGCTCACAAAAGGAAAAAAAGTCAAGATAATTGACGGAGGCAAGAATTACCTGAGAGTGGGATGGAGAGGGGTGATAAAATACTTAACAAGTTAAAAAAAAAATAAAAATAGGAGACTGAAGAACTAAAAGGAACCTGAATGGAATCTAAAATACTACAGGAACAGGCAAAGCAGTTGTTAGCATTAGTAGTTTCCATGTTGAGCTAGAAGGAGGTGGAGAATAGGTAGGATTGTCCCTTTGCAAATATACATTTTTTAAATGCTTTTGACTTGTGATACAACACTGGTATTGCACGTGGTGCGTGCAGCTTCTTTCTATGTTGAGCAGAAGTCACAGAGCACTGAGTAGACTCACTACTGAAAGGTCTTTGAAAGTGGAATTCCTTGTTAGTGTTTGTTTTTCTAAACTGCTGGACTTGCAGGCAGAGTAGAATCTGGTTAAAAGTAGAGTCCCCTGGGAGCTGTGCATGGACATGGTAAATGTCAATCATCCTGGATGTTACCATCTGTTTACATTAAGACAAGCAATCAATTTTTAAAGATTGTCATAAACTAGAGAGACTTTTCTACTTACATAGAAAAAATCCAATTTCCCTCAACTTTTTTTCTCTTCCTCTTTTATAGCAGCATGAAACTATTCAGAAATAAAGTTGGTAGCCTTGATGGAATAAAAATACTCTGGTTTAGATGGTAAGAGCTTAAGACATGAAACAGTAGTACATTTAAACTCCTGCTCTTAAATATGAGCAGAACTAATTTTACTGTTTTCTAACATCAATTTACTGAAATGGTGTAATTCAGATGTAATGTGGTCAATATGACTTTAGCACTAAACACAATCCACACTTCTACATTGACATCTATAGCTTTCACTTTTGTTGAACTAAATGCCTGAAGCTTCTTCTGAAACTAAGGTTGAAACCTTTGGGTAGCCTTCTGTTTTTACACTTGCAGCTTTCAAAACTAGTTTGGCATTGAGGATCACTTAGAAGCTGCTATGATTGCTACTCATTATTGCTGTTTAGTCAGTAGTAATGAGTGATCACACCCTTGTTCTTCCTTTAGTTGTGACTGTTCAATAGCTGCTATCTTCTGCTTGTTTTAGCGCAGTAGTCTGTTTCCACCCTGTTAGAATAAAACTTCTCAGTCTTTTAAGAACTCTAGTCTGTATTAGATTGTTATCTAATCAATTGGTGGTAGCTGACTGGTCCCATGGTAATATGCATGTAAAGAGTAGAGAGCTGGAGAACAATGGAGTATGTAACAAGCCGATAAGTAAAGAGGCATTACCCAAAAAATGCTAAATTTAATCCTGTCTTTATTTGATCTCTTCCATTCTTTCGAGTTCTGCTTGTGCCCTGCAGAAAAAAAAAAAAAGAAGTAGAAATCATCGTCTGTGGTCTTGAGAAGATATGTAGCAAATGCACAGGAACACATGCAGTGAAAAGTTGACTGAGACAAATATTTATTGCAATAAACCCCTAACAGCTGGACAGCAAATATATATGGAGGAAAATCAAAAGTGAAAGTTATTGTGGAAGGTGATAGCAGATTTCAAATGTGTCACAGGTTCAGAGAAATAATTTGGAGATTACCTTTTTCTCATACTGAAGAAATAAAAATTCATGTACCACAATAATCTGTATGAATCCCTTCATTTGAATGACTTGACAGAATGTACCATGAGATCCCTCAGCTGAACTAACTAAACAAAGCTTTCCACAAAGATTCTACAAGCAGTTTTTAATAAGGATCAGACTTACTTTTTGAAGGTTCCAACCTTCTTCATTTCAGAGAACAAAAGCTTCTATTATACTACTTTGCTGAGATCTTAAAGATCAGTATCTTTTTCACATATTTCTAGTCAACTGTCACCTTATGTCCCTCAAAATTTATTATTATGATTTCAAATTACTGTTGAATTTATCTGTTAACCATCTGTTAATTGTCCTTCTGACTGGCCAACTAAGAGATTCAAATATCCACTCTACATATTGTGTTGAATGAGTCTATTTATTGTGCTAAAGCTGCAGCAGCTAACTACAACATTTACATTGAAACTTTTACCCATATTCTTGCTCAAATGCACTTCTAGAAGACCTTCTGCTGAATATTTGAGATAAGATTTAAAGAAATAAAAGAATTATTAGAAAAGGATTAAGCAAGTAAAGCTTGAGGACAAATTATGTCAGTCACTGAGGTTACAGAAGCCAGAAAGAGACTTTGGGTCAACTTTTAGGATTTTTCATCCTTGTTTAATTACAGATCTTTTAAGTTTTCTTTAAAACATGTTGTATTTGATTTCACCACAAGGACGTGGGGAAATTACTTGCCTTCAGTAGATGGATGGATGGATAGATAGATGATAGATAGATAGATAGATAGATAGATAGATAGATAGATAGATAGATGACTTTTTTTTCATCAGTGCCCATTTAAGTTTGTAGACTCCTCTGGCTGTGACCCACGAGGCAGGTTCATCTCTGGGGAAGCCTGGAAAAGGCCCTGCATTTACACCAAGACAGGTATTTTCTCTCGCAGTCTGTGTGTGAATCCAGAAAAGAAATGTAGCTCAAGCTTGGCAGTGAGGGGCTATATTGCACAGATCAATGCCTCCAAAGAGCAAGAGAAATTGGAAAAAAAAAAAAGATTTCTCTTGCTGTTTCCTTGAGAAAGGTGGAAAGTGTTCTGAAAGTCGGTTGCATGCTAAATGTTGACCAAATGAAGCATGAAAAGCGAGCGGATGGCACTGGTGAGAGCGCCAAACTCCAAGCCCTAGCAACACTGCTGAATTCTGGCTGACCCCTGCAGAGGGGAACGTAATCCCCTTCTTTCAGAATATAAGAACAAAGGTGCTCACAGAAAAGAAACCAGGGGAAGAAATGTAATGTCTCCTGTGCTGCAAAATAAGGAAAGTAAAATTCATCAAGGAGCACTAGATTTTTTTGCACAAAGAGATCAAGTGAGCTCCAAAGGTCTGTGGCAGCCTGGCACAGAGAAGATTGCTGGGCATTACCTCACCATTTGTGCTCAACTCCTGACAGAGCTGTACCTGCAGCAGCACAGGACACTGTACAGACACAGGTATCAGTTTCTAAGGTGCACTGGTAGCAGAACTCAACTCATAGTTCCATCCTGGATGTTTTCTTGAAAACAACTCCATGATCACAGAGGTCTCCAGATGCCCATGCCACATATTTTATAAGGGTGTTTTTGCATGAGTCATATGGCAGGAATCAACTTTTTCTGGGATGAGTGCCTGTCTACAGAGATGCTCTACAGCTTGGCAGACCACCATGGGCTGGCAGAGACATGAGCAGCCTGTAAATGCCAAACTGAAGAAACTTCAGAGAGAAACCCATCACACACCAAGTGAAGCTGGCTTTCCTTGCAGCTGACATAATGGGTGTTTTTCTCAGACATCACAGATATCTTGCTTTCACTGGGTTCAAAACTATATTCTGAAAATATCTGTGTTTCTTTTGTGCTTAATCAGATACAATTAGGCAGCTCTAGGAGATGTGAAGTTGGGAAGACAAACACTAGTGACCTGTTTGTTTTATTTCTGCAAAAAGCAAGCGAGGAACAGTTTTAAATCCCCATAGGAAATGTTTGTTGCACAGTTAGCATCACTTCAGAAAGCAGCTGTCCTCACACCGTCGTGAAAGAGGCGTTACTTCTCTCATGGCCTGAAGTTTAACTAAGAGCTGCCCAAATAAAACCTCGGCTGGCGCATTACTTCCTCCTGGGACCCTTGTCCTTGCGTGTCCCCGCAGCAGCAGGAGCGGGGTCCGGCGGGACCTGTCCCAGAGGTTGCTTGGAGCCTCGAGTGGGAGCCGCACATTTGTGGTCAGGTTTGGTCTAACAGCTCCCACCGGACGCGCTGTCCTGGCATCCCCATGGCACGCCGGCAAACAGGTATGGACAGGCAACAAACAGTTAATTTATGGTACTTTTGTACACGTTTGCTGAGGGAGATGCTGAGACGGATTCGTATTTCACACGTTCCCGGCGGCGCGGGGGAGGATGCACCAGTGCTGCTCCATAGGACTCGACGCTGCGAGAGAATTCCCTCAAATCCCGCCGCGCTGCCGTGCCCTCCGCCCCTGGCCCCTCCCGCACGGGCTCCGCCGCCCGCCCCCGGGGCCGTCCCGGCGCACGGAGCGGGCAGCCTCAGCTCTGCCGCCCACGGAGCAGCGCCGGCCCCCGGCTGCGGCTGCGGCTGCGGGACGGGAACGGGACCGGGGACGGCCAGCCCGAGGGAGACGGGACGCGGTGAGGGACGGGACGGGACGGGAGGGGACGGGACGGGGTGGGGAGGGCTGTGTGTGCGCGAGAGAAATAAATGTCTGTGCCGGCGGCAGTGGAGCCGCGTCCCGTGCCCTCAGCGCGGCTCCCGAGGCGGCCCCGGCAGCGGCAGGTGAGCGGGGTTGGCCCTGCGTCCCCCTTTTCCCGGCCCTGCGTCCCGTTTTCCCGGCCCTGAGCCCCCCTTTCCCCGGCCCTGCGTCCCCTCTCCCCGGCCCTGAGCCCCCCTTTTCCGGCCCTGAGCCCCCCTTTTCCCGGCCCTGAGCTCCCCTTTCCCGGCCCTGAGCTCCCCTTTCCCGGCCCTGAGCCCCCCTTTCCCGGCCGAGCCCCTTTCCCGGCCCTGAGCCCCCCTTTCCCGGCCGAGCCCCTTTCCCCGGCGCCGCGGGTGCCTCCTGCCGGCCCAAGGGGGGCTCTCCGCAGGGAATTTCAGAGGGCGTGGGAATCTCCCGGGGTGGATAGTGGGAAACTACAGCGGGTTCTTGTTTCTCATTTTCAGTTTCGAGGAGTTTGTTATTTTGAAAACCTGAAGAGCGACAAGCCACCAAGTCAGTGAGAGTGTTGTCTGCCGATGAAATTTAGTGCCAGCCTGAAACAAAAAAAAAGTTGTTTGGTTTGTTTGGTTGGTTTTTTGAGTGGACAGGGGTTGGACAAACCTCGAAGGGATTCTACAGCCTTGGTTTGACCAGAAGAGCAGGCTCAGAAATTAACTGTTCATGTATTTTTTCTTTGCATCGCCTTGAAGCTCCACTTGTATCTCTTATCCAATAAGCTGGATGCGTTTCAAGAATAGTTTAACTCTGATAGAAACCAAAAGGTAGAAATGCTGATGCTTTACGGCATCAATCTTCTTCCTGACCTCTCCTCTCTTGACTTTTTATGGTTTTGAAGATCTCCTGTGCCATTTACTTTGACAAAAATCATTGATTTCTCTGCTGTACTGTCTCTGTGACACCTGTGTTGAGAACTAGAAATACAAGAACTGTGAAAAACTTGGTCCTGGTTAAAAAGCTTTGTGGCAAATGAGGTGTTTTCATGACTGTGGTGTCCAGTGGGAAAATCTGTGAACAATTTAGTTGTGCAAGGCATAGCTCCCCCTCTCTCTCCTGTTCTTCTACCAGTGGAGCTGTGTTTATGCTGTGTCTGGGCTCCCTGTTATCTCATACCTCCAGTTACCTCCAGCATCTATGCCATGTGTATGCTGACCTTTTCTAAAGGGATTATTCCTCTTCTGGGGAGCTGTCTCTGTCCCTCTGAGCCCTCAGCCTTACACCATTCAGCGGGCTACAGCCTCATCTCAGGAGCCTCTTAATGCTGTATATGCCTGTTGGTGTGATGGAGTGAACCAATCTCTTGTTGGTATGGTCCCAGACTTCACTTAGTTTAGCCTGTAGTCAGTGATGGCTTTTACCTTTTCCAAGTAGACTAAAAATGTTTTGCTTTAATGAAAATTCCACTTCTCTATTTCTGAGCAAGCAGTGAAATTCACAGTAACTTGCAGAGCTGCCAAGTCATGAAATACAGAACCCTGGCAAAGAAGATTCTGAAGAGTTAGTTTATTTTTAAAATGAAGACACAATTTACGATGAAATTATGCTGTCAGAAATATTCTTCTAGATCCCACTAACTGAAGGAGTCATGTATATACAGTCGAAGAGTTATGTCTGTGAGAGTCTTGTCTCATCTAAACGCAACCTTGCTGGTATCTGGAAGGGGGAACCTGATTCTATATCTATTAGCTACCAATCAGGCTCTCTGGAAGGTAAGACTACATGAATTTTTGGCAGAGCAGAGATGACTAAATGTAATTATGTATATTAAAATATGGCATTGATGAAAGGTGGTATGACATATCCAGGGATAGTTTTCAAAAGATGATGTTTACGATCATATTTCCAAGTCCAGAGGCTTGGAAAATGTCTGTGAATATTCATAGGGAAGCTGGAAAAGTAAGTTTAGAAGGAAGAACAAGGAACATATGTGTGTTTGTGTAGTATAGGTGTTCTGGAACCCACTCCTTGGATTGCCTATTTACTAATCATGTTTTCTCTACACTGTCCAAATAAATCATGCTGAGATTTTAACTTCTATTACGCATCAGTTGTTGGAGACTTCTGATGGGCAGCTGAGGCTCTCCTCATCTTTAGTCTGTCTAAAGATGCAACAGGGGTATTGTCAAACCAATAACCTGCATCTCACTTGATTCAGGTGCCACATGCGGTGGTGCAGAAATCTGTCCATGCTATGAGGAACACCACAGAGTGCCTTGGAATGGAGAACAGAAAGGACCTTTAGTTTGGGGAGCTGTCTCAAACACTGCACCAGCGTACAGTGACCTTCACAATGAGAGGTTTTTATATTTAAATACTCATAATAAAGCAGAAAAAAAAGAAGTAAATAAAAAGAGAATGATATTTTAACTGGCACCAGAGATAACTGATGCAAAATAACTCTTGTGAAAGTGCCTCTTTTTTAAAAGTAGCTATCCTGCTTCCTGTATAATCATCAGAAATGTCTTGTTGCTGGAGGCTTAGTTCTGTGTAGCATGTCACTCTTCCTTGCTTTTTGTTGCCTTTTGTATAATGGATGTGACTGCTGTCATCTGAATTGTTTACAGCATGAAAGATATATCCTTCCCTGTGCTCAAGTCTCCAGAGCCACCCCCAACACAGTGCAAGGTGATGTACTCCTAGTCCAGTGGATGTCATTGTGAGAGATGAGGCGTGAGTCACTCCCCTCGTGGGCAGTGATGACTAAAAGCCTCTCCTTCAAGAGCAACAATGTAGAGATGCCACACCAGCACTTGGGCACACAAGGAATCATCACCTCACATCAGCTCTCTGATGACTAAATGGTGTAAAAACAGTTTATAAAGTTACATGATTAAAGACTTCTACAGCTCATAAAGGAGGAGAGCTCATAAGAAGGTAATAAGAGAAGGAATATTTAATTTTGCACCAGTCTTCCAAAAACTGTGCTGCTCCTGAGAGGGAAATCATAAGAGATTTGTAGACAAGATTTCAAAATGTGTCATGTAAGAGTTATTAGGATTAAACTATAAAAACAATTACTTGCATAAGATTTTCTTAAAGAAAACTGCCTTCTTTTAGCATATATGTCATAAAACTCTTTAGAAACCTGTTGCTTTACTAACAGAATGTAGTAGACACTTAGAATTAGGGACAGGTACAAAACTTTCAGGGTATTTTTTGTGTTGTAAGTGTTCTGGGACTAAGATGAAGTATTTAATTTTCAATTTTTCAATCGAGTCTATATGAAGAACTTGAAGAAAAAGGAGAGAGAGAGAGACTGTAATCCAGACCAGACTTCTACATTTGCAATAAGATTTCCCTTAAAGTTGCTTTGGAAATTCTGCCTTATAGAAAGGGTGGATTTACACTTGGTACAAAAAGGCAACATCATGAATTAAAGGTTTTGTACTGCTCTTTCCAGGTCCCGCGTCATGCCAGTGGTCCTGATCTTGACTATTTGGGTCTCTTTTCCAAAATTTTGAGAAACCTTGGCTCATCAAAATAACATGTTTTTAAATGTAAATACTCTAGTTCTGTGGAAATTTTTCTGAGGTAATTACAGATGCAGGTTCACATTTTGATTGGAGGGAGGAAAATGTAGTGGGTCATGTCCATAGCTCAGACTGGGGAAACCCAAATTTAAGACCAGGAAAGCCAAACAGGTTTCCCAGAACAGTTTCTAGTCATAACTCCTGCATTTTTATGGAAAAAAATTATGTTTCAAGGAGGGAATGAATGTGTGCCATTTATACTGCAGTATTACAGATACTGTATATAAATATCGATGGCAATGACAGGAAGATGAAAAGTATTCCTTTTGTCTGCTAGTACTTTGTTAGCAGCGTTCAGATTTCAGGCTGGTCATTATCTTTTTGGTTTGATCTTGAGAGGCAGCGGTTATGAATAAGGGCAGGGATAGAACCACAACTCCCCCGCCGAGACGGAAATCTCTTCCTGATTGAAGCCCATGACAAAACTCTCATCAACTTCAAAGCACAAAGATTTCAAGCACAGCAACCTGAATGCATCTGAAATCCACTGTTGGGCAGCTTGGAAAGGTCAAGGTTTTTTTCAAAGATTAGTAGGGAAAGGAAAAAGACTGAGAACAAATCATGACTAGCATAAAGAGGAAGTTGACAACTAAGTTTACAGTTCATTGCTAAATCTGTGTTTATTAAGGTAGTAGATTTTTGTGAAAACTGATATTTAGCTGGCTTAGTTGTTTCTGCTTCAAATGAGAATGGGATTCTTTTTCCCCTGGTTTGATGTAAGGCCAACAAATATATAGAATTTGGTTGTCACACATGGTATCTATATCACTATTGTGGCTGTTTACTTAACTAGCATATTCTGCAAAGAGAAGACAGAATTTCCCAGAAGTAACACCTGCTAAAGTTTTTATCTTAAGGATCTCATAACTTTCAATTTCCGTGTGTTTGTGTTACTAAAAAAACCACACCAAAACAGTGCTTAAAATTTATTTTTAAATGTTTTAAAACCTTTTGTAAAGGAGATACTGAAAGAGAAATAAAAGGTTTTGACACAAATTTACTGCTTGTTCAGTATATACAGATGGAGTTTCATTTATAGCTTTGGTATTTAAATCTAGACTCTAAACTCTGACATCTCATACCCTGGCTTCAGTGTTCAAAACCAGAAAAACTACCTCCCTAAAAATGACATTTTTGCCCCTCTTTTCCATACTGGAGCAAATCTAATCCCTATCATATTTACAAGGTCCATAAAGTTTAAAGAGTTTATTGTGTTAAGGAAGTGTAAATTCCTTCAGAAAGCCACAGATGAACCCATTAAATTAATGTCTGCCTTACAAGTCTCTAGGGAGCACACAAGCAGTGTAAGGCTTGCCCTCCTCATGGATGAAATGGAAACAGTGACCAGTGTGACAGATCTCAGGAGGCTTTTAGGAGAGGAGGATGGGCTGCTGTGGCAGCAGAGCTCTGCTGCCTTGGAGCAGCTGCTGGTGCTCAGGGGCAGGGCTAGGATGGAGCGTGAGCTTCAAGGTGCTGGAGAAGCTGTGACTCTATCAGGCCCTAGTAAATTAGATCTTGGGAGAAGGATGGTTAGAACAGATAAACAGAAGCTCTGCTGTTCTCATCCTTGCTTCTACAGTTTGTATTTTTGCCCATTTGCTTTGTGATTTTTTCTCACTTATGTGTATGCTGAGGTTGCTCCTGTGCTGTTCATGTCTTCACTGTCAAAACAAGCTAAACTGCACCATGAGTTTGTAACTTCTTGTGCAAAAGCAGACTTGCATCACTATTTTCCTTATTGCTTCCTTTAGTGTTATTTTTCTGTTTCTTGTTTGTAAATCACTGTCACAGAGAGGAATCAATGGGACAGGGTATGGATGTAGCAGCACATCTTTAGCTTCACAGGGTCCTAAAACTGAGTAGATAGCAAGGGTTCATCTCCTTCAATTTTGTAACTCAAAGGTTACTTTTCCATTTTGATGTTTGGCATTGAAAGTGTTTTAAGTGGCATATTTTAAAGTGTTTTTGGTACAATTAGTGTATTTTAAACTGTAATTGCTTTGTCATATTAAATAATGAATTCTCAGGAATCTATATTTTGAGTTTATTAATTTCAAAGGCAAGACTTAAGCTCTGTGTGGAGTCATCAGAATTTGGAATCATTTGAAACTATGCTTCCAGGGTACAAAATATTCTGTTGAATTACCTTTTAAATGTGTTTTCAATAGATTACACTTCTCTGTGCCTTGAGCATTTAATGTGAACTAAACTCATATCATAAAAGACATCTTATTGTTTTTGATGAGACTAGCACTAATATCAGGGGATGGCATCAAAAAGGAGAGTGTCACTAATCATTCAGGTGTTCATCTCTTACCTTTAGAGACAGCAATAATATAAGCTGTGTTCCAGAGAGCTCACATCTTAAGCAAATCTAAGCCTTGACTTCAGCTTGTGACTGTGTACAGAGATGATTGATAAGCAGTTTCTGGATAAATGAAGATTTATAATTTATAATCCTGTCAATAACAATTGATCTCAAGGCTCTGGCCAGGGTCAGCTCCTTGCTCTGTGTCATAGCAGTGAAGCAGGTGTGCCAGGTAGAACAGTGTAAGTACTAAAAACTCAGCTAAAACTGAGGCAGAACTGATGAGTTGGCTTGAATGAAAGGACTGAATGGGAAAAAATAGAGTGTGAAACAGAATGTAAGCTTTAATGCTCCATTAATATTTTATTAAAATGCCTTGCTGTATATCATCAATTTCTCTTTTTGTAAACACTGGCAAAGTGTAATAAAAATCTATTAAATAAGATGTATTTAATATTTTATATTCATGTTAACCCTTGTATTTATTTAAAAAACCCTACAAATTACCATGTAACATTAGAAAATTAAACAGTAAAATGCAGGGTTTTCACTTCTGGAATAACTGCAAGGAACCATTCGAAGGATCTGCAGTCAATAATTTCTGAGAGGGTGTTTGGGCATGGTGTTGATTAGCAGATACATCTGAAATGTGATCTGGGTCTTCATAAAGTCTTTTTAGCTCTGTCTTCAGGCTTTTTTCTTTTTGTTATTTTCTTCTAGTTGGAACTAAATTCCAAATTTCAGTGTTGTTCATCCTTAAAATGCAAATAGGAATGGGGGGGTGAAGAGCCCTGTACTGTCACAAAGCAGCATTTACTTTGAAATTCAGGGGCTATTTTTGTATTTTGCAGACAAGATCCTAATTCCAGGACACTGCCACACACAGCTGAATCAATGGTGGCCACACCAGATTCATGGCACTGTGAGCATGGATTCTGCTGTTCCTCTTCTGCATGGTCTTTATCTGGGCCTCCAAACTGAGCTGAATTTCTGGAAAGCAAGAAAAGACAATCTTTTATTTAAAAATAAACAAGTAAGAGATTTCAGGTATTATTGTAAACATCAAGGAGAATTTTCTTTTGGATCATCTTTCTCTATGCACTTGGAAAATTCAGGCACAGAAAACAACTTTTAGTTGTTTTGTTTTTGCAAATAGTTTATAGTGGTTTCCCAAAGCAATCAGATTTTGCATGAATTACCAAAGAAAAACAGCTAAACGTTAGAGGAAGCAGAAGTTAATGACAAGGGGTTAAATAGTTGTAAGGGATTCTGTTTTTCTTGTCCCTTCTAAATTTCTTCCCATGACATTTCTCACACTGAAGAAAATAAGTTTGACAACTAAGTTTATATTCAGCAAATTATTGCCAAATTTGGCTATGAATCAGACACTGTTGATCAATGATAATAATCATAGCTTGTTACAAGTGAAATAGCTCTTTTTAATTGAAAAATATAGGTAAGATTTCTTAGTTTCCAAATGCAATATGATATTGGGAGCTTTTAAACACAGACATTGTGTTTAATCCTCTCCTTGTTCCACGTTTGTTATTCACAGTGTTGTGATGTCACGATGTCGGGTGAGGGAGTATTGTAAAGAGTCCAATTCTTTCCCCACTTTTTGGCCTTTCCAAGGATTTCAGCTGGCATGTATCAGCCCTTATTTGCTAGTAGGCATGAGACATACTTATTCATTAATTCTCTGAGTGTACTTGTAAGCTCTAATGGTTTGACAGACAGCCCTGATCTTTAGCTGTTTTCTTTCTCCTTTGTGGAATTATAGCTTCAGTGTCATCTAAATAAAAAGAGATCTTAAAAGTCAAAAAAGTAGCTGTTATCCTGCTTTTCAGGACAATTTCAAGGAAGCTAGGTTTGGTTCTGGGGTTGGGGAGGACCTCTTCTGCTAAATTACTAAATGATAAAAGCTAGGAGGACCCATGTTGCCATTTCTGTATCTGTTGGCACAATATATGCTACAGGAGAATTAGTACACAAAGGCTGTGGTCATGTTACGGCAAACAGGTAAACAAATTTCCAATATCACTTTTACTGAGAGGAAGAAACTCCCCTTACTGTGTTGTTTTTGGAATGTTGGCTGTACAGAAGATGATACGTAAGAATCCAGGAGGTTGAACATTCTTTGGGACCACCTCAAAAGTAAGCGTTGCATTATGCAACGCTTATAGAACTAGAATTATTAGAGATTACAATTTTAAAATATAATACATATTGGGTTTTGTGTTCATCTATAAATTGAAAAGTGACTCTAAGACTGATATCATGGCTACATTTTGGAAAGTAATTATTTTTTAAAAATTTTTCTTCTGTTATTCATTTATATACATTTTAGTCTAGATTGTAACTTTCACCAAAAATCTTTTCAAAGAAGAAACTGAAGAAACATTGGAGCATGTGAAAACAACTAAAACTATCTTTAAAATCTTTGAGGATTTATTCTTTAATCACAGAAACCTTCTGGAGAGTTACTTTCTCTGTACCAAGGAATTTAAACCATGGGATTTCACATCTGAGATGTTGTTTTCCAGATTTGATATGTTCCTCAAACACTCACTGAAGATTGAGGTGTTACTTCTTATCTATGCTGCTAGATAAATACAGTACCTGAGAAATACGGGCTATTCTCAGTTATGCAGGCAGCAAGACTCAGGTTTCAAATATCCAGAATACAAAATTACAGTGCATAGAGAAGAACTCAGTGTTGAATAGGATGAGAATGTCACATGCTGCGAAAGGAGCAGACTAGGAATAGCATTAAGAAAAATTGCAAAGGTGTTTCCTAAATACAACCCTTCTTAGGGTTTTGAATGTTGCTTCAGTAAAGTGTTACTCTCCATATGCAGCCCACAGCCAGAACTTTCTCCTGAGCATGGCACCTGCCTCTAAGAACTAAGGAGTAATCTATTTATAGCTAGAAAAAATGTAATGTTTAAGGCTAGTCCTTGGATGAGACAGAATACCCTTCACCTCTCTTTTTAAATCTGTGCCAATAAGCAAGGGAAAATTAAAAATCTCAGACCAGGAAAAAAGTGCAGAGTATTTTTCTAATATTGTGGTTAGTCAGCTGTGTAGGATGGGAGCAGCCATCCTTTGGTTCCTGCTCCTGGGGACTTTTATTCTTTACTGAAACTGGAAGCTGTTGTAGTAAGAATGCTGCTGATTAGAATTGCAGAATCATAGAATAGTTTGAGTTTGAAGGGAGCTTTGAAGGTCCAATTTCCCCACAATGAGCAGGGACATTTTCAAGTAGATCAGGTTGCTCAGAGTACCATCCAACCTGGCCTTGAGCGTTTCCAGGGATGGGGCATCCACAACTTCTTTGGGCAACCTGTTCCAGTGCATCTCCACCCCCATTTAAAAAAAAACTTTCTCCTAATATTCAGCCTAAACCTACCCTTTTTTGTTTATAATCATTATCCCTTGTCCTATAGCAACATGTCCTGCTAAAAAGTTTGTCCCCCTCTTTCTTATAAGCCCCCATTAAGTACTGAAAGGCTGTGATAACACATCTTCAGAGCCTTCTCCCACCTGAACAATCCCAACTCTCACAGCCTTTCCACAGGGGAGAGGTGCTCCACTGCTCTAATAATCTTTGTGACCCTCCTCTGGACCCATGCCCTTCCAGGAATTGTGAGACTCACTTTTTGGATATGAGCTGGAAAATTATGTTCTTTGGCTCTGCAATTATTTAGATAGTGTGCTGCTCCATCCCATCCCTTTAAAATACTATCCAAGAGTAAGAAATCCAATCTTACAGTGTCGAACAATGCCCACCAGAACAATCTGTGAAAGGGATTTGGGATGAATGTGTTGGCTCTTGGCTGTCTGTTGTCAGAAAGACAGGTTGAGGTGCCTTTGGCTGGGGGATAGCTGCAGGTACTTGGGAAGAGCATCCTGTGCCAGCAGTTTTACAAATGCGGCAGCTCATGCCCATCAGAGACATCATGCACAGCCATTGCACATGAAGCAGCTCTTGCTGGCAGTCTTGGCTCTGGATAATCAGGTGGGTTATCCAATCTGGATAATCCACAGGGAGCCCTGCCCTGTGCCAGGGGTGAGGGGACGGCTGAGGCAAGTTTGTAGAGGACAATGGTGAGCCCAGCTCTGCTTGGGGAACTCATCACTGGTTTGCTCCTAGCGAGAATAGCTGTTGCTTATTTCTAAACATACAAGGAAAGAGTTATTTTCATCCCTTTGGGGCATAAAACAATTACTTCATTCAAGTGAAATCAGGGAACATAGAAATTAATTTGGCACACGTTACAAAAGAGGTTAAAGTGTGTTCAACTTTATTCCTCTGGGAAAGATTTAAGTTTAATTTTCATAGCAACATTTTCTGTTATTATAATAAATCATGTGTTTGTATATGAAAGTATGTGTTTAGGAGTGCTTGCTCTTTTTCATCTAGGTCTTTTTTAACTTAATCTGCTGAAATTGAAATGGGGTTAAATGTGTATGCTCTATGTGACAATTCATTTCCACTTATGTTTCAATCTTGTAAGTGACTCAACCAGGATAAAGCCTTGTTGGAAATACCTGTTGCTCCTCCACCCTTTTTTTTTCCATAATAATTATTTAAGATAGCACAGATTTAACAGTTTTAGTCAAATCAGAACAGAAAAGGTCAAATGGCAAAAACCACCTCAAACATAGGTTTGTTATTGGCTTTTTTGTAGAGGTTAATTAATTTTTATTCATTTGATCTAGGAAATTTTCATTATTATGTTGGAATTTCAAAAGCTGAAAAGGATGGATTTTGGTGGACTCTAGGGGGATATTTAAAGTGAGTAGGTCTGCAGCATGACTGAATAGTTTCTGGAAAGCTCTTCAGAAGGAGAACATACGATCCTTCAGATTACGGGAACATTGTCATATTGCAGGCATTTGTACCATTTTTTCCTTGTTTATTCAAATGTATCTATAAACTTGTGACACTAGGTTGTGACACTGGGAATTTTATAGTGCTGAATGGAACTAGGCATGAGATAGGCTTCCAACACAGCTGGGCACAGTGTTTACCATTTCTTCTTTAAAACAGAAATTAATTTTCTTAAGGAAAGACTTCTGAATGCTTTTTCCTGATCAGGTGACTGAATTATTTAGAACTGTTACATGTGGAGAAATATTCAGATGGCTCTGACCAAAGATTTTGGGTGAATAAACTAAATTTACGTGAATAAAATAAATTTGGATGAAGTGAAAAAAAAAATACCCCCCCAATATTGCCCAAAATTTAAAAAAAAAAAAAAAAAAAAAAAGTTAATTTTTCACATATAATATACAGAACTGTCAGTTATGCAAGGTTTTTTCCCTGAGTGTTAAAATGTAATTTACATGCAGTTCTGGTGTAGATACAAAACCAGTTGATTCACTAAAATGACAGAGAATGTTTTTAAAATGTTTGTTCACATAAGTGTCTTGCAATGACAGTTAAAACAATTCCTAACACTATGCTCACTAGTAGTCATGATATGTCTTCATGATAAAACAGAATATTTATTACTGTTCTTTTTGTAGATACTTTTTTTTGGTAATTTCCAAAATTTTAGTGTTAATTCATGGCTATAAATATCTGTGAACTTGGAAAATTAGATTTTCTGAGGGATTTAATCCCCTTCTAACATAAATTTGAATAAAGAAGTACTTTATCATATTATGTAGTTGGCATTGCTCCCTGCAGGCTACAGCACTTAACTGGCAGGAGGGCAGCCAAATACTGCCTCTTCTCCTTCCTTTTCACCCTGCAGCTTTGTGGAGCAGAGAGATATTGATTAAATTCCCCTTGAAGTGAGGGGGGCTGGTGAAGCCAGGACTGACCCCACAGGTGTGTGCCCAGCTCCAGGTGCAGTTGCCATGGGTGCCCTGGGATGACTCTCTTCTTCCCCATCTTGATCCAGAAAGGGATTCTCCCAGCTGTGTCCCTGCCATTTCCCTGTGCTCCTGGCACCTGTGTAGCCACAAGCTTGCTGGCTTTGCCCAGATGCAGATGATTAGAAGGTGGGCTCAGCCTCCCCAGGGGTATAAGCTTTGCTGGCCTCGGGGAGCTTGGATCTGCTGTATGGCAATTTTGGTAGTGTGTTAAGGAGAGCAATTGCTGCATCGGTGAGGAATGCTTCCTTTGGGTAAGGTATTACTTAAGCAGGCAATTTTCTGAAACAGATACAAATATTAAAGTTGTTAAAATAATAAATAACAAATCAAAATAATATCATAAAAAATGTATTAATGATACTTTAAAGAAAATTATTAGAATAATTTAGAGATTTACTGTTCTGTTAGATGGGCTAGGAAGTATATTCTCTGTGTATACACACTGATTTTTCTTGCAAGTGTATGTCTTAATCTAGGTAATTAAAAACCCAGAGGAATGGTCATAAACCAGATTTGAACTAAATGAATGGCACATGCTTAGTTCATGCAGAAGCCTTGTAAAGTTGTTAATGCCTTTGGACTAAAATCCTGGTACTTCTTTCAATTCCATAGCAAAGATTTCCATGTCTCAGGGTCAGGACTCGCTCTACTGTACTTCTGAGTTTCATTGCTCCTGATAAAATCTCTTACAATTCACAGTAAATTCCTGCTGATCCCTGCACAAAGCTGCCTCAGAAAGGAGTAGTGACCTGCAGAATGGCAGTAGTGACCTACTGCTACCTTTTTTCTTCCTCCTGAAGCACCAGGAAGCTCTGAACCATCCTTGTCTGTAGGAGATGTGGGCTCAAGACACCCCTTCTGAGGGTGTAGTTTACCTGGTCTTGCCTCTGAGGGATTCCCTGCATACTCAGTATATAAACATGAGTGTTGGTGAGGTGCTTAAATAACAGTTTTAAGCTGTAACAGAGTACAGCAATTATCATATTTGGTCAGATGTAGACTGTGAGAGGGTTTGAATTGATCCATTTTTGAGGTGATGAGTGCTTCCTTAGTAACTTGACCGACTTAGGTCAAAAGCAGCCTTTCTAGCACAGTTCTGAACAAGCATTCTGCATTGTAAATTTACTGACTTTGCGGCTTATTGCCAAGGAAAGCACAGTCAATGAGTATTAGTTTTCAAAACTGAGCCACTTTTCCTCATGCGTGCAATCTTAGTGTTGACAGCAGAAGTACAGGTGAAATACCAAGCACCAATTACTGCACTGGTTTTACTGTCATTGTTAAAATATTTATTTTCCAAGTTCTTCAGAAACTATTTGCCTTTAGGTTTTGCAGTCCTAATTGGGAGCTTTATCAAACAATAGCTGTCATCTTACAGCTAATTTATCTGTCAGAATCTTCAAGGTTCATGCTGTTAAGTGCATGATATATGAAGTGTCCACATATTTCCAGGAACAAGCCTTACATACTTCTGGATAGGCAGGTATGTATTTGGTTAAAATGTGAATGGAATTGCCTGAAAACCAGAACAGAGCAATGATCTGGTTTGTGGTGTGACTGGGGGGTGTCTGATGCCAGAGGATCAAAGGGTGGTTAGCTTTCCAGGCACAAATGTGGGTTTCTCAGGCTTACTGTCTTACATGGATTCTTGATGAGTTAAATAAATGTGTATTTAAAGGCGAATATATTCTAATTTAGTCACAGAACTAAATCTAAATTCCTTTATTTGCCTTGGAGAAGTGAAGTAGTTCATATTGTCATGGGTCTTGTGTATAGATGAGTGGGCTTGTACTGTACATTTTAAAAAGTTCAGACAAACAAAATCCATATTAGTTGACGGAGGGAGTTAGAGAGGAAGAAGGTTCATAAATAAACAAGTTAATTTGATATGCCTATCCAACGATGCTGGATTTTATTTAAGTGTCCACCTTGGCTAGTGGTACTTCTATTTGTTTATTTATTTTTCAAGTGGCTTGCAACAGAAAAGATACACAGACAAGCTGAAAATAAAAAATTTCTCAGAGGCGATTAATATATAACATATTTAGCGAAGTAATAAGTGTTGCATGTAACATGTTGCGTGTTGCTGTTTGTGTTGCCAATGGAACAAAGCAGAAGGTGCTAGAGCTCTCCCTTTAGAGCCAGCATGAGCTTGCATTAATACACACCTCTATTTTCTGCTCTGCTACTATTTTTCCAGAAGTCCTCATCTGTGAACATGCTCAATTAGCTTGAGTATTAATAGAGTACGTCTGTGGTGTAGAAAATGACTGTTGTTCTGTTGCCTGATCATGTGGTAGCCATGGAATAAGACAACCTAATTAAATGTAACAATGATTCAGAGTCAAAAGATACTGTTTACTTAGTGAGCTGACTTCAAGTATTTGAGTAGCTGAAGTTTGATGCACATAATAACCCTCTTAATGATAACACATACAGATAATTTCGCTTTTTACAAACTTGTTGAGAAGATCTTTGTTTAACAGGAGGGTTGACATGATGAAACAGCATAAAAGTAAGGGGCAGTACAGGGGGCTATCCCTTTTACTAAGCTTCTTAAACATAGGTGTCACTAGTACACACGTGTATTGATTTTGCAGTGGTACACTTGCATTATATCTTAAACCCTTATTTAAAATCAATCTATTTCTAAGCAAATGCTTCAGTTGCTAACTCAGTTTCTGTAAAAATAAACAAACAAACAGCTATCACTGTTTATAGCATTGATCATTGCTCATTGGTTAAAACAGTACTAAAAAATCTCCGTAGTGTGTTCAGTGACAGAGGTGAACTATGTGTTTAGCACTACCGTATGCCAGCCATTAGATTTTTCTCCTGTTGGAAAAACATGCATGTTTTACTTTTTTCTCTTTCTTTATTTTAACATTACAGGAGTTTGAAGATGGTTATACTGCATTTAAAGCCAAAACTCTGAACCTTGACAGATGTGTTGCCTCAGTTCTTTGTGTAGCATTTCATGAGTGTTCTAGTTTAGAATCTGTGTTCAAAGTCAGTACCCAAATACATGAAGCTGTTCATTTATTATTAGGAAAACAGTTTAGTGCATTGCTTAAATTATACTATAGTTTAGCTCTCTGTGAGTTGAATGCCTTGGAATACTGATGTAAGTAGTGCAGCTGGGAATCAAGCTGTGTTCTATGATTCTATTCCTGCTTTAGTGATGTTCTGAGTACAGGTTCTTTTCAGAAGTTAACCCATAGCTAACACCGATCTAAAATGCAATTCAAAGAAACAGAGATTTTCAGCTCACTAATATTCTGTATTTTGCATTTGTATTTGTCTGCACAAGGCACAGAGATTCCATGGATGGCAGGTGTGTCCAGGCTCTCCATCCAGTGTAGCACATAGTTAACCTGGATAGTTGGAGCATGTTTCTGCTGCAGCATGTATTATTCTTACACTGGAATAATGAAAATGTAAGATAGGAAATAACTGATTAGAAACAGTTCTTCAAAACATAGTTTAGGAACTGTCATATGTCGAACATGAGTAAGCGGAGTCATGTTATTAAGAAAGAGGGAAGAATGTAAATGTTCAAATGAGTGTTTGTCCTGAAAGGCACAAGGATGTGAAATCTCACATTTTAATCAGCCTTGATGAGGCCTCTAGTGGAGTGTTGTGCTCAGGTATGGACTTTGCACTTCAGGAAAAAGGATCTGTTGATAGTCATTGAGGCTGAAGAAGAGAGAGAACATGCATCAATCTTCAAATACATTAAAGACTTCTGCACACAGGAATGAAATGGTCTATTCTCTACATCCAGAACATACTGAACTTAATTTAAAGTGTGTAAGGTTCAAGTCTGATGTCTGGAAAAACCACTCCATGCCAAGCATAATGAATTGCTAGAACAGATTGCTAGGGTAGGTGACAGGCTCTTCATTACTGAAAATCCTTCCAGGGACAGCTAGAAAAAACCTCTTTTGCAAATTTCATAGGTATAGCAAACCTCTTCTTGGGGCAGGCGTGTGGACTAATTCCTCTTGAAGTCCCTTTTAGACATACGTTTCTATGGCATTGTATTACACTTAAACTGTGGCAAAGTATTGCAAATTAGTTGTGGTAAGTATAAGGCAGTAATAATGAATATTCAACAACTAATTTTGAAGAAATGAATTTTCCTTAGGTTGACACTTTTGACATTGTTAGAAATTAAATGGGTGTCTTTCATTTAATGTTTACCCTCTTTCTTTCCAAACTTATTCCTCACTGATTTCAGATAACACATATATTATCATATCTGCTCTTTCAAAAGGCAGATAACTTGTCTTAACTTTAAACAAATCAATGAGAAGGGAGGGCAACTTAGAGAAATCACTTCTGCTTGACACTTTTTTGCTAAGCTTTAACAGGAGTAGACATTTTTTTCCTCTAGAAAACATTAACTTACAAGTAAGACTTGGAATTTCTGTGAGACTCGGGAGGGACAGCCTAGTGAGTTATGAGAGAGGCTATATCTGAGGGAAAAAAAGGGGAGAAAACACACACGTTAGAAACATTCAGGGTAGGATTTCACTTAAGAGGTGGACTCAATGATCCTTCCAGCTCAGAATATTCTGTGATTTGGAAAGTATCAAGAGTGTGGGGTATATGTGTGGATCTGGAAAGCCTAGTTCCATACTTTCTAGGATCTGAGCTAATCTGTCATTCCTTAGCATTCTAGAATTCATCTGCTGTGGACGATTTAAGAGTATATTTAGAAATATGTGGTCTGTTGGTAAGCACATGGCACATACCAGCACTATAGCTTGGTAGAGTGCCAATCTCTGTACTTCAGAAACATTTTGGATGAGATTTCATGTTGAGAGTATCACAGAAAGAGAACGTCAATGCTTACTTTGCAGTTTGGGCTTTTTCTCTTTTTATTTTCTTTTCAAGCTTTTAACCATCTTGGAAGCTTTCTAAAAAAAAACCTTGTCTGTGGAGATAATTAGCCCAAATTGCAATATTTCATTGCAAATGTTTGGTGAAGAACTGGATAACTGCAAACGAGTGTGATGAACACATTAAAAAGGTATTGAACAATTAAAAAATAAAAGCTTAATTTCCTGTCAGTTTAAAATACCTTAATTTATATTCTAATAAGCAAGGGGATGAGGAGGAGGTTAGAATTAAATCATTAACAAAAATATGCTGGTTACTTTGGGAAAGCTTCAATGGTCTAAAGTACTGAAGGAACAAATACAGACATTTTAGTCCTAATTTACATAGGAGTCCATAAACAGTTTTATTGCTCTTTGGGGACAAGACCTTCAAAAATACTTATGGGGGACCTGGACAACCAAGTTATTTGAAAATTGTGCCCTAATCCTTCCTCTTGTCCTGATTCTAAGCAAACATGCTTTCAGGTGGGAGCACAGAGCATGGAAGCTCCTCTGAGAACTTTAGACACACATGAATTAAATTATTCAGTAATTACAATTCCAATGTTGAAAACTGACTTAGCTAATAGAATGCAAGGAGGGGGCATGACCTTCTTTCCTCACCCAAGTTTTAATTGTTTCTAGTGTTCTCACTTCTTGCTTTATGCATCTTTTCCTGTCTAGTTCAATTTAGTAAAGATATGGACAGCTTAAAAATGGACAGCATATACAGAACTTAATCTGAAAATGAAAAATATGGACAACTAAAAATTTCCACCAGAATTTGTTCAGGAGGTGCTATTGGTAAAAGAAAAAAAGAATGATTGGCTGTGGGTTTTTTCCTTGCAGATTCCTAGAAATTCCAGAAACTACTTTTATTTCTCAGAAATATGTGGAGAAGTTGAAATCTCTTGAGCAGTATGAAGATCAGGCCTACAGTATATGGAAAGTTCACATGGGTTAAATTTGTCAGTATAATTTAAGCCAAGCTCTAACTAAGAATAATCCTCAAAACAGACTCCTGATGATGAATTTTGATCCTAAGGTGTGTACTTAGAACTGTAACTAAATAAGTCACTGATGTTTGACTTCATAGTCAAAAAATGACAGTAATCTTCTAGGGTATTAATTAATTTTAGAATCTTAAGCCTTACCTATTTTTATAGAATCATACAATCATTCAGGTTGGAAAAGACCTTTAACATCACCATGTACAACCTTAAACCCAGCACTTCCTAGCCCACCACTAAACCACATCTCTAAGTGCCACATCTAAGTGCTTTTTAAACACCCACAGGGATGGTGACTCCACCACTTCCCTGGATAGCCTGTTGCAATGCCTGACAACCCTTTCAGTGATGAAATTTTTTCCTAATATCCAGTCTAAACCTTCCCTAGCACAACCTGAGGCCGTTTTCTCTTTTCCTGTCACTTGTCACCTGGAAGAAAAGACTGGCCTCCACCTGGCTATGACTTCCTTTCAGGGAGTTGTAGGGAGTGATAAGGTCTGCCCTAAGCCTCCTTTTCTGCAGGCTACACAGCCCCAGCTCTGTCAGCTGCTCCTCATCAGGCTTGTTGTCTTTGTTTTCTAGTCAGGAAATCTACTTGCCTTATACCTGCTCAGGGAAGAGTTCTTACTTTGAACAGTAAAGAAAGTCTTTCCCGTAGTAGATGGTTTCCCCAGAGACACATGGAGGAATGTGATAACAACAGCCAGTTCTTACCCTGTAACATGCAGTGGTTCTTTTAATTTTTCACACTTCTAAAAGCCCTTAAATCCCTACTCCTAAACTGCTGAATACTAATTAAATGATGTCTTCTGTGTACTTTCTCATACTCCAGTCAATAAAATGGTATTTTAATGCCTTTGTATCTAAGATTAGATGCAAAGTAAAAAAAAAAGTCATTGCGTTGAGGCTTCTGAAAGGAAGATGAACAGTTTCTTTCTTCCTCTCCTTTAGATAGAGGCACTATTGAGAGAGGTGAATTATTTCTTGGTGTTGAACCAACCCAACATTCCAGATTCTGCTTTAGATATATATTAGAAAAGGAACAATTTCACAAAACTTCCTGGTTGTGGGATATGTAAAGCGGGTGTATATTATCTTTTGCTCTTCTAAGGCTTTGTTTTATGTGAATGATGGAAAATCAGTTCAAAAAGAGATGTTTCATTTTGTTCTAATGGGGCCCATAATTTCTCTTTACTAATTTTTTTTCTTAATAATGACCAAGTCATGTTCACATTCATAAACTTCCTCCCAGAACCATACAGAAACTCCAGTGAGTGTCTGTGTTACTTTGCCCTCCATATCACAGTTAACTGTAGTTTGGCAGTGTTCAAATGTGGATACAAAGGCAGCATTTGATGGCTGTCAGGTGGTGCTGTCTTGAAGACATCCTCAGCCACCTTTTTCCCTGTATATTCTGTCCCACACCCATCCCAGTTATAGTTTTCGAGTGGCAAGTGAAATCTAAGGGAATTACCTGTATTAAGCAAAATTTGGTGGTAAGAATAGGTGGAAAAGCACAACAGCTGTAGTGTTTCCTACTGACACGAAAAGAAGAACTTTCTAAGCTCTTGTTTTAACAGCAACATCTGCATATGAGAGGCCTTTATCTGGTCTGTTTAGGGATACACACTGCACTGTAAATTCTGTTAAGCAAAACTGGGTGAAAGTTAAACTAATGCTTTTTATCAAATAATTATAACTTCTCTCCAGTTTCATTGTGTTTTCTAGTGAAACTTCTGTGTCCATTTGGTCTAGTATTTGTGGTAGGATTTTTGATGTGGACCTTTAGCTGGTTTCCTGGTTACTCTGAAGTGAGTCAGGTTCAAGCATCCCTTTCTTGTACTTTTGATACAGACTAAAACCACCTGTCAAAGTATCTTTTTCATCCTGATGGAAGTTTTTTTCACATGGTTTACTGAATTTTTTTTCTAGATATCTTGGGGCAATTTGTGGAATGAGAAAGCTATTTCCAGGTCTTCTTTATGTATTTGGAAGTGTGTTAAAGCAGCAAGAGTAGAACTCTCTGGTTTACTGTGTGGAAGATTCCCAGTTTGATTAAGCTGAAGTTTTATGGGATTATGCATAAAATAACTGAATTAAGTTCAAATAGTTTATAATTATCAACAATCTATAATATGAATTCTTTTACAATTGACAAAAATTCTAGTAAAAGCTGTAACATAGATTATAGTTTTGGTTAAATAATTCATCTGCTGTAATTTCTTATTCATAAGTAGGTGTTGGATTATTCTCACTGTTAATATACAGATTTTAATGGGATATTTCTACCATGTGTTATATTTTTTTGTTTAAAAAAAATGTTACTCTATTCAATAGGAATTGCTGGAAGAACAGAATGCCATTAAGAGGAGACCTGTGTCAGTATAGCACAAAGTAACTCCTCTTCAGGCATCTGACATTGCAGTTAATCGGAAGAAAATGCACTTTACTTGATGTATGTTGAATTCTGGGATCAGTCTTTTTAGTCTCTGTTTTTCCTAATAAGAGTGGCAAGTGTCATTACCTGTTCTTCGAAGCAGATGGAATTCAAAGAAAGATTTAAAATGGAAGCTCCCTTTCAGTTTGATGTAGAAAATCCATATGTTCATCTCTGTAAGGTGCTGAGGAGTCTCAGAAAAACGTATTTGCTAGTAATCTTCCAGCAAAAAAATTTAATGATATTTCAATGTAGACATAAAATATTTGTGAGTTGGATTTTTTGGGGGATTTTAGGGTTTTTTTGATTGTGGTTTTTTTGAAGGATTGTTTTGGAGTGTTTTTTGTTTTACTACTATTTTGGGGTTTTTTGATGTTGTTTGTTGGTTTGGGGATTTTTATTTCAAAACGCTGGTATAATTTGAGTGCCACCAAATTCAGGTTTCTTGTTTCTCTTCCAGTGTTGCATATGCTCACTGAACAAATTAAAAAAATTCAGAATACTTTCTCATTCCATTACACAGTCAGCATAAATGTGCTTTTGAATAGAGTAGCCTAAAGTGGACTATTTAGTGGATCTTTTTTAAAACAACATGAGGGGGCTTTGCTAACATTTATACAACTTGAAGAAGTGGTTTATTAAGTTAAGAGATTTATTATAAGAATATAAATTAATTTCTTTCTATGCAGCTTTTCTTTTATGGTTTGAATATAGAGTCCTTTGTATGCTTTTGGGTGCTTTCAGAGGCAATGCAAATACAGCTTTGTAACCTCTTTGCAATAATTCCCTCAGCTTCTCTTATATTTAATCATATATGCAGGATCTATAGATTTCACTGGCAGGTTAAGTAAGCTCAATATACCCTACAACTGTACTTTGAATGTTCTTTTCCTCTCCCAGGCAAATCAAGAACTTGAGATGCTGGAAAAAGAAATGTTTCTAATGCAGGAATCTATCTGCAGAACTATTTGAAGTATCTATTCTAGGCTACAAGCACATGAATTAATGCTGAAAAGAAGTGCAGTTGCTCAAGAAAGTGGGATATTCATGTTTATATTAATGTAAGATTTTTCTTAATATTACTTTTAAATTTAGAATATATTTGAATGTTATAATTTTTATTTGCTCCTAGAGGTGCCATAGTTTTGATTTTAAAAAAATATTAAATACTGAAAATTTTACTATTCCTTTTGGTTTCGAAATTATAGTTGCTATGTTTTAGGATACCCAGAGTAAAAATATCTCTGTTCCCAAGTCAACCAATTTCAAGATAACCTCAAAACAAAACAAACTTTGTTGTTTCCTTTAGAACTATTTTCATACCAATAACTTGCTTGATTAATGAAAACAACTGAGTAAAAATTCAGAAATCTGTAAAATTCCACTTCAGAACTCGGGATTTTACATTAGAAAGCTCCACAAATCTAGAAGCAAGAGTCCAGAAAAGTCAGTGTACAGAGCTGTATGAGAAATCAGTCTTGCAAAGTTCTGCTCCCCTTAAGAAGCTGCTTTTCATAGGCAAGGTTAAAAATATGTGTACTAGAATTTCTTTCCATAATTTTGTGTGTAGCACCCCCAGGAGGAGTTGCTGGGCAGCTTCCCCACATCTCCCGGGTGCACCTGTACATTATCTGTGGATACAGGTGTGTGTTTAATAGCACAGGAAAGTTGTGCATGTGTGTTTTTATCAGGTACTGAAGCATGAAACTGTTAAAATGCTTGGCCTCTGGGTTGAATTTAGAGAAGATGGATTATTATGTGTGCTTGCTAAGTAATGGTGGGGTAGGAAAAAATTAAGGCCCACAAGCTATCACTGTAGGATGGGCTTTTCCCTGCATCCATTTATCTGTTTTGTAGCAGAAGCTTGTCTTTACCAAATGTTGTTGATGCTTTTATCTGTACTTTCTGTTTCAGAGCAGCATTGATGATTGGACTAAAACCCAGTGGAGAGAGATTAATGTGGAACAGATGGATGAGCACTCTGAAGGTTTGCCAAGGCAGGTTCCATAGCTGTCTATTTCTGCAATTTATCTGTCTCAGTGCCACCCCTTCCTCACTTTTCCCACCCACTTGGATGTTTCGGTGGGTTTATTACTCATGTCCAAACTGAATGTTCTGGAACATGCTTTGTTTTGGGGGCTTTATTTTAAAACTTTTTTTTTTCTGAATGAGTTTCCAGCCCCTGTGGAGTTATATGTAAAACCGTGGTGTCACTTCTCTAAGCTGAGGCAATGTATGAAATAAAAAAGAGGGTGGGGGTTTGTGGCAGACCCCTCCAGACAACATAATTTTTAGAGACAGGTGGAATCTGCAGAGGTTCATCTGCTCTGGTCGTAGACAGCTCCAGAGTTCTGGGAAAGTGGAGTGCTCATTTTTAAAGGGAGGGCACTTCTTTTGCATGATGTATCTTCAATGTTTTGTTGACAGCAGCCCTGCAGAAGAAAATTCCAATGGGAGAAGTAAGAAGCAAAAATTGCCACAACCAACCCCGCCCTCCCCCCCCGACAATTTACAGAACACTAGAGCTGTGGCTCACAGACAGTGTAGTGGCTGGAAATGAAGCCTTGAACCTAACAGGTATAAAGTTTCTTCTTGTTTACACATTCATTTCATTCAGAAATAAAATATCTTCATTGCATGCCCAATTATTAGTTCTTTAAGAGAAAAATCAGACTTCATCATAAATGTCTTCCCTAAATCTCTTCAAAAGGGTGGACTCCACCTAACCAGTGGAGTTCAGTTCTGATACTTTTTTTCTTCAAAAATATTCCCGTGGTTTGGGTTCATAGGCTTATAACATGAATCAGATGTTAGTTTTCAATATTTGAATAAAATTCTTTTAAAACATTTTGAAAATAAAATTTGAAGACCAACTGCTAATTTTTTTTTCATTTTTAAAATTAAACTGTGAAGCTGAAAGCATAGGAGTGTAACAGAATGTTTCTATTCTTTTAAATATACCAATAA
Organism: Acanthornis magna; assembly: GCA_036785705.1. NCBI lineage: Eukaryota > Metazoa > Chordata > Aves > Passeriformes > Acanthizidae > Acanthornis > Acanthornis magna. Next base: position 25,674,053 of record JAWUZG010000028.1, read on the forward strand.
TTTATCATATACAGTTTTAATAAAAGCATATTTAAACTTATTTTTTATGTAGAAAGCTCCTAAACAGGATTAGCACAAAATTGCAATTTTTTTAAAGAAAAATAATGAAAAAAGAATTGACTATCATCTTTTCAAATAATAGACAAAAATGTTATAGGTTTTTTTAATTTATATTCTACAAAGTAACAAAATACTGCAAATATCCCCACTACTCCCCAAAGCTTCTATTCTACAAGTACCAAGTCTGTATCTGATATCAGCTTCAGTGGCAACTGTGCTAATAAACTTGTGTTTAGCGTTATGATGTACAAAATATCACGGTACAAGACAAAACAACACAAAAAAGTAATGGCATCAAGAAATATTTCTCCTAGGCTGATTAAGTCCACACGTTTGATGCAAATCTGAAAATATATGTCATACCTAGAGCACATGTAACTTATTTAAATGTGTTTCTTAGTTAGATTCCATTTAAACACTTTGTTATATGTTTATGTCTGAAATTTCTTGTTCATTCACTTATTTTGCTCCCTGTGGTCTCTTTTCTTTACAGGTCAGACTTTTAATAGCAGAAGATACTACCTTATCAGACCTTCTGGGACTCCAGTTTCATAAAGGTAGAAGTCAAAGTCCAGAGTGTAGTTGTCAATGTTGTGCAAGAGTTGAGTACTGAAAATGTGAGAGATGTAAATTTTCTTTCTTCTGTTTTTGCAGAATAGTAGGTAAAAAATATTGGTTTGTTTAGGTTTTGTTGCAAGAAATTAATGATAGAAAGCCTAGCAAAATGAACTTCTTGTCTGTGGTGTAGTTTACCACAAATGTGAATTACATATAATTTAAGTGTTCAACTCAAAAGATGAAATGGGAGATGTATATATAGAGATATATAGATAGATATAGATATATATGTGTATGTAGACAGATGTTGTTATTGTTCTTCTTATTCACAGATTTTGATAGAAATCAGCCAAACATGGGCTGCAATGGAATTTTCTTACCAAGAACATGAGAAGAAAGAAACTCCTTCATTAAAGTCAGATGAACAGCTGCTTGAAACTTTAGATAAAAAACAAGTAGGGATTTAATTCATAGCAACATTATTAGTGTATCAATATTATTCACTCCCTTGATACACTCGTTTAGTTAAAACTTTTTGCCTGAATCTTTATTGTACATTTCTATTTTCTCCAGAAATTAGTACTGGCAATATACCTGTATTCTAAAAAAAATCCTGTCTCCATTTAGGAGTTAAAAAAAATCATAGCTTTCTAAGTCTGTGATTTTTTTAAAAAATTCTTAAATATTATGCTATCCATTTTCAGTATTTAAAGGTGTCTACTGTTATGATATACAATAATATTGGTTACAGGACAATTTCTTATATCTTAAGCTCTCGTTAGCTCTAGTTCCTTTGTTTGATAAATTATTTTGTATTAGTGTAGTTTTTTCTGTTATGTTTTATTTTTCCATTTTCAGATGGAAACCATTCTGAAAAGTAAATATGTGGTATATTTTATTAAACAAGTGAAAAGCTGGAAAAATGAATTCAACATGGCTGATTCTGTAATTTCCATTTGGACAGAATTTCAACACACGTGATACCTTCATGAAAGTAATTATTTGCCTTGTTTTCCTTTCAAACTGGCTGGGAGTTTCTGGTGTTGCAATTCAAAACAAAGATCTGCAGGTCATTCCTTCATATGTCTTTAATATCTTCTTTTATTTGCTCTTTATTAACTTTTTAACCTCCTGGAGTCACATAGAGATATTATATTTCTGAGTTGCAGAAATCTCTTCTGCCAAACTCCATAGCATTTTGGAAAGTGATGGCTAAAGCATAAGTTTATGGTCTGTCATTTATTAATGGCCAAAGGTAACTACAGCAATCAACATAAACATTTGAATTGACAAAAAACATTATGCCTTAATTGTTTGTTCTGACCAAAAAAAAGACATTGAACCCTTCTATAGTAGTGATGATAACTTTTGTGCTGCCAATATATCTTTAATTCAATCCACAGATGCCAGGGAAAGTTCTCAGCACGTACAATTCTGAAAAGCTAATATAGGATGACGTTCTACAGGAAGGTTCTGTGTTTGAAATATCAAATATATTACTACTTGTTTAAATCTGCAATTTAGAAACATGGACAGAAACAGGTCTCACTATATGCCAACAAAAGTGTATTTATTCACACCTTTGCCCTGTTATGACCAACGAAATGATTTATGGTGTTTAACACGTGTAAGTTTCTTCATGGTGCATATTGAAAAAGGCATTGCACTTGCATGAGAAGAAATAGTTGAAGTTAATAATTCTGTTATGATCATTTTTATCTTGTTAGAGTTTTAATAGTATCATCAGTAGTATTTGCAGTTGTCTCTGTTCATTTTACTTTTCATTCATATTCAGTGTAAACACTATCAAAATAGGTGTTTGTGGCTTTAATTATTTTTTTCCGTTTAAGAAATAGAACCTAGAACAAGCTGATTAGATGATTTCTTCCTGCTCTTTTCCCCATGTTTTTCTCGTCCAAGTTCAGTAAACCAAATGAAATAGAAAAAAATAATTTGAGGGTTTCCCGACTGGAGCTGGTGACTGACATAACAAATAAAGAAAATATGATGGAAGATACAAGAAAGCCAAAGGTGTATGAAAGCTTTGAAGCTCTGCAGCACAGGTAAAATTTCCAGTATGATTACAAATCGTTCTAAAGTGCAGTTCTGCAACAAGCAGGAAATGAAAGCTGTCTGATAGTTTCCTTTTTGTACAGATGTGAGATGATCCGATGATATTTTTGTCATTCATTTCTATTTGACATACTGGATTTGTTCTGTTTTTTATATGATCAATTAAATTTGAGGCATTGGTTCATTATTTAAGAATGCCACGATGTCAAAATTGTCAAAGGTCTTAAAAATATGTTCTGTTTGAATCAGATTAATTTTCTCCCTATCCACATTGTGGGAGCTGGGAGTCTTTCTTTTGTACTTGCAACAGAAGGTAATGGATCCTGTGCATCCAAAGTGCTCCTTCCACACACTTGAATGTATGCCTTGAACTTCCCACTGGAGTTCACTCTTCCTGACTGTTGTGGCAGCAATGTTTAGTCACAGTCTGTTTCTTCTTACAGGAAAAAGTTGCAATAGGAAGTTAAAAAACCCTTGAACACAAACCTGTTTCTTGAGATGTAACTTTTGTTCTGAGAGATACCAAGCTAATAGCTGGAGTGCATCAATCAAAAGTAAATAAATATGGCTTCTCTTTCTTTCCAGATGGGCATATATTTAAGCATTTTGATTCTTAATGCCTTTCGTGTCAATACTAGCGTGTGTTTTCATGTTTTTAACTCTTCATACATCAAAAATAATATGTGTATCAGTTTAAAAAGTGGTTACATTGCTTCCCCACTCAACTAATTCTTATCTATTTCTTTGTTTGTTGTTTTGGTGGTTTTCTTTTAAAAATTATCTGCACATAACCTCCTTGTTGGGTTAGAATTTTTTTTTTGTCCCTTGCTTGCTAAGGGTGGACTCTTTGGAAGGTTGAAGAGGAGTTTCCCCTGGCCCGACTTACCTCCTGGGGGACTTTTCTGTCTCAAATCCATTCCCTTAGTAATCTTGGTATGAATGAATTAAAGATTATGTTCCTTTTCTGGAAAGGAAACGTAAAAGTTTTGCCACCCTCTCTGTTCCTTACAGCTGTGTTCATTGTTATTATTTTAAATCAAAAGTGGATTGTACCATGCTGTATTAATGTTTGGTCTGATTTTTGCCTTAACTGAGAGGGAATTCTCAGCTTTAAGGTGATTAAAGGCATGTGTCATTAAAATCTCTGTCCTCTTTTCAGACTTTCTCTTTGTGAAAAAGCTTTGGCTGGATACTTAGAAAGCAAGCACCTTTTCCTTGCTTCTATTTTGTTTTTTCAGCAGACTTGCTAGACATCCTTTCAAGAGGAGCACAACTAAAATGACTGAGCCTCTTTGTGTATTATTGTATTTCATTTTCTCTACCTAAAACTAAAGGAAAGTTTTCCAGCTAACCATGTGAGCTCATAATATCATTGAACTGCACCTTTGCTTCTAAACATTAATTTTCTTTGCAAATGGGAACACTTTGCCTAAGGAAGGTAGTAAACATATTTTTCCCCCCAGCTAGGACAAGTACAAGGTGTTCAGCAAGAAGAGATGAGACAGGTGTTACCAATCCCAAGCTGTCTTTGCTGGAAACTTAGCCACATGGAAGTTGCATTTACTTGGATTTTTGGGTGGTAAGTTTGCAGGAACTAGAAACAGAAAGGGTCAATGAGATCATCAGTTCTATTCTTCTTCTGGCATGTATTGATCAAATTTCAGGCATGCAATGAGTAGTGATGATAAGTAAGACTGAAAGATCTACGGTGTCTGTTAGGCTCTTACTGGCTGAGCTGCTGACCCTTGCACGAGTAATGTTTTTGTAGCTATAATTCCGTGTTCCTCCCTTGAACAATCATCTGCTAGATTTTGTGGCACCAATTTGTATAAAAGCACAGGCACTTTGATGTATTTCAGAAGCTTCATACTATGTTATCTACATGCCAGATGATACTCCTGGCCTCAGTTACTATCCAGCCACAGCCATAAATCCTGAGTGCTACAGTTTTTCATGTGCCTCAGGCAAAACGTTTTTTAAGGGCTGTGACTTGTAACAGAATTGGTGCTTTCCCAGATGATGAAGGCTTGAGCATGGAGCCTTTTCAAACGTGATGGTAGGCTCTCATAGATTCTTCATAGAATTGAATCTCAGTGGTTTGTTTCATCCACATATGAGGCAAGTAAAGAAGTCTTCTGTTCTCGTTGTCAGGCTTAGAGAATGCTGGTGTGTAGACAGTGATCTCCAAAGTCCACAGTCCTTGGAGAGATGTATAGCCACAAAAGGCATTTAGACCTTAACAGGCAATTTGTGAAATAAGCATAGCCATAAATAATAAGAATTTCCTCAGTTTTGTATTGAGCTATCTTTGTCCTTCACTCTTCTGACAACTTACAGTAGTGTAATTTACTCTGTTCACTGATTTATCATTTTGGCCAAGCTTTTCCCATAAAAACCTCCTGTGTAGTAATCATGCAACAGTCAGAGTCATCCACTTTAACAGAAGCACGCATTAGTGTGATTGACACAAACCTAATGTAGATGGTTTCCTTATATATCTGGTATTTTTGGGTTCAAATAGCCCATCATCTTACCAAACTTTTTGACAACATTGCTGATCTTACATTTCAAGAGAATACAGTGGAATCTATAAATGTTGCCCTTGGGATGTACAGCAGAGAAAAAGAGGATGTTCTGTTCCATGGAAAATGTAGATCCAATCAGATATGTTGAGTTATGTGAAATCTCCTTCAAGGATTTTGTCCTCTTTGGGACGTAGATTAAATGGACACTTTCAATTGCATGAAATGCTACTTTTAAATATATAAATTTGGAAAAACTAATAATAAATAAATAATAATAAACCCAGAACATTTTGTTACCCAATACTGGGTAATTTACTAATAATTTAATAAAGTTTCTATCTTCCTCTTGTACATAAAGTGCTTTTTAAAAGAAGTGCAGAGAGTTTACTGTTTGGGAGCAATGAAAAAGAAAAAAGCAAGCACTAAAAGTCACAGAACTGATCAAGACTATGGTTGAATGTTGCATTTCTCATGCATCCTCTCTTCTGATCCTTTTACTTCATCTTCTGTTACAGTTTCAGATACCCTCCTGTCTTATCCTTTAATGCACACCTCTCCAAACCTCCAGCGCTCTCATACATCCCCTATCAGCTGAATGGGCTTTGAGCTGGTTCTGAGCCTCTTATTTGCCAACTGGCCAGCCAGTGTGTGTGCTAACTGGGTAGTGGTAGGTCAGAGAGAACACATCAGCAACGTCTGAGACAATACCTTATTGTTCTCAGAACAGTGCTGAATGCATAAGCATTCACATTGCATAAAATCAATGTTGCTTGTGGTTCTAATGATTGATTGTCCCAGCAGGGAGGCCCCAGACTGAATGGACAAATATATGCAACTTGCTTCCTAGAGATGATTTCTCCAAGATACAGCTATGTTTGAGCACACAGAGACAGAAAAGACTGTATTGTCTGTGCTTACTCTGTGGCTGTGAACACAGAAACTCCAGACTTTCATATTTGGAGCTCTAAGACAGTATGTCTGTGTGTTCAGGTCAAGTGGATATGTAAAACAAAACAATATCTGGTATCTCATCTAAATCCTACTGAAGGTACAGTGACAGAGGAAATGGAGAGAAAAATCTACTCTTCATTTCAAGTTTGTAAAAAGTGCTGACGTAAAGAAAATCCTTTGTGAACATTAATGAGATTAACTTCCTTTATTTGTAGTATAAAATGTACTATTTATATTATGTGCATAAACTGATGCATGCTTGGGGTTTTTTGCTTCAAAAGGCGGACTCTTGGTTGCAACGCCTTGAGGAAACTCCACAGTCCCATACATCTCTGCTCCATGGAGGCCACGCTGGCCTGTGAAGACAGACAGAGACAACAGTGAGTTTTTGACTACCCATCCCAGGCTGAACTTAGTGCTTCACAAACCTGGTGGGTTTTAGATGTAGAAGTGGCACCTGGTAGGCTGAATGAAGGCTTGGCATCAGCCCTGAAGGATTGCCACAAGAAGCAGGTATGGATATCTCCTTTTCGTTTAATTGAAAGAAAATAAATATAGTGTGAAAATGGTCACATAAAAAGATATGAGTAGCATATTAAATAATTTTAACACTGTAGTAACAGTACTGCTATTAGCACCTACTGAAAAAAGAAACATGCTTTTTTCTTCTGTTTCTGCTACCTCATGGACGTCTTTATCTCATCTTAATTACTGGGGTTTTGTGGCATTATTCCAAATACGAAGATAAATACGAATTCCAAGATGAAAGTTAAAAGCAAAGATACCTCCACGATGGTGTGTTAAGCACAGACTACACATCTAGTATGTATACAAATATTAAACCCATATATCTGTGTAAGGAAGCCAAAATTGTTGGGTTTGTTCATGTCAAACCAGGCAGTTTATGTCTAAGTTTAGCCCCATTTCAGGCGGGTATCTTGTATCAGTTGATTTTAGCTTTGCCCTGGTTTACCTCAGACTTCTCCTGAATGTTTTTGTGCTGCTGTGAGTACTCTTACTCTTTGTGAAAAATTTCAGTGGTTTTAGTTTTGTTTACCAACATAGAATATCTGCTGAAAGGAAATACAAAATAAGAAAGACTTTAGAGGGGTGATGGGTATGACAGAGGTGTCTAAAATTTCCCTGTAATAGCAAATGCATTATATCTTTCTACTGATATTTCTATATATTTCTGTATTTTCCTCCTTAGAACTACATGCAGTAGCTGAGATTGGGGTTTTCCCTCACTATTAATATGAAACCTAAATAATTCCATAGTCACTTCCTACTACTTAACTCTGTATAGTTATTTATATCATATTTTGTAATCATCCCCTTATTGCTTGGTCTATTTTTAAAATGTAAGTGTCTGATCTTTCCTAAGGACTATTTTTAGTTTGCCAATAAATGTTCTCATACAATTAGTAAAATTTTTGGAGACACTGGTGCATATCTCTATGGAGATTATAACCACAGACTTTTCAATTCCATTTTGCGTACACCATCTTACCCATCCATTCCTCCTACCATGCCTAAGTGACCATCTGCAACGTTTTGCTCACCTGGATTGTCATTGTTTTGGAGATGATTCAAATTTCTGTTTAAACCAGGATTTCTTCTGGCATCTCATGTTTAATATCAGCAAATTTGTACATCCAAGCCAGTTTTTAGGGAGATTTAGTTCATGATGTAGGAAGAACTAGTTTCTAGTGGTAATAATGGCAGATGCTACCGGAAGCCATCTGAATTTAGGGGGTGACCTAAATCCTTTCCGGTCACTGAGCTAAATGCTCTTTATTGCTATGCTGCTTGGAGAACTTTCCTTGGGTGATCATGAAAAAATCATGGCCATTTGTACCAAAGATGTTCATGCCAGAAATGTATTAGCAAGCCTTCAAGCTCAGAAGGTGCATGTTTGAATCAGCTATATTTTGCATTTACAGTTTGTTCTGCCTTCAGTAATTCACAGTGTATTTTGCTCTCAGAGGCATACACATGCATCTCCAGAGCAAGTCACTCCTCTCTGGTGGTGACTTTTTATAAGTGCACACAATTGAAGTTTTGCATGTTTATTTAAACCTAAATTCTCACACTATGGGTAACTTCTGTTCAGGTAAAACTAAGGTGGTGGCACATGCTGTTGGTTTGAATGAACAAAATGTTTCACTGGATTGGGATTGAAATAGGAAAGAATTCTCGTTTTTAGTCTGACCCCCTGAGCCTCAGAAATAAAACGAACTTTTAAGGTGGCATTAAGGTAAGAAGAAACAAGGCTTGAGGAGTAAAATGAAACTCATTGTGGCCAAAGTAATGTCAGGTCCCATGCAAAGGCTACATTGTTTTTAAGGAGAGGTCTTGACTTAATAAGTGACAATGTGTTCTGCTGTAATAGCTCTATTAAAATTATCTTCTATTACACTTGCATCTGTATAAAAGCACAAATGTTTTGAGGTGCATCTAATCCTTTATAAGAGGTTGTAGTGGTGATTAGTCATAGGTGGCTGGGAATGAGGTGTGAGACCTGCTGATGACAGCTGGAGCTTTGTGATGGGTGCCATTCCACCACCTGAATCGCTCATACCTGGCATCATGACTCTCTGATGGCTCTTGGGTCTCCAGTTCCAGAGCTTTTGCTTGGCTGCCACAGCTATGCCATAGATGGGATGATGTCCAGAAACACTATTTTGCCAACATTTGTGCGGCTCAGCTTCAGTGTTTCTATGAGTACTTGGGAAATACCCCTCGGGATGTTATTGCACTTTTGACTGACAGATAATGACTGCCACAAATAACAGTGGCTGCTTTATCTGTTTCAGTGAATGAAAAATTAAATGTTTCTTAGAAGTTCAGAGTCCTTTCCTAGCTCATAGGTGTGTTACATGGTTATTAAGACGCAATATCTTTGAGCATGTGCGTGCATATAGATGTGCTTACTTAAGAAATGGTATGATTTTAATGGCCATTACATTTATAATAACTGCATTATTTTTTGCATAATTTAATGTATATATTCATTGCCTAGTCTGAAAGGGAATATGAGCAGATCTTTGCCAAGGTTAATCAGGAGTTTTCAGCAAAGTGTTTTTTTGTTCATTTGTTAAAGTCAAAACTGGTATTTTTTTTCGCACCACATACAGTGAAACTTTTTTATATGTATATATTATGGAATTTATTGTTAAGTGATCCAAAAAGATACACCCAGATATCCTGACTGGCTTAATGCTTACAACCTTATGTTGGGGGTCCAGTTCTGGGGCCCAAATCTTTGAAATAGGCAAAGCAGCATTTGCAGCCTCCTGTTTCCTGTCCTGTGTGATCACTGCTAGGATATTCCTATATGCTAAAAAATGTTGATGTGGTTAGTTTTCTTTTCTAAAATAAGAACTTTCCAAGTAGTAGCACACCATGATTTTACATGAACATGGAAGAGATGGATTTGTGGTTTAGGACATTAAATTATAATGAGAAAGTGGACTTGGAATAAATTGCACATGAAACATGAGATTTGTAAAAAAAGCTCCTGTTGTTGTATAAGTTCATAGCAATGCAAACAGTCACTTCTCTTGTGGACCTGACAAGGTGAGATGTTCTGCTAAGCAGTATGGAGATTTGTTATTTAGCTTCTTTTTCATGTGAATTATGTTGGAAACTGTTGCTTTTAAAAGATGTTAAATCTTTCACTTTTAATTTTAGTCTGTAGGGAATATCTGTAAACGTTTGGTCCAGACAGGTGCTTGGGGATGTTTTGATGAATTCAATAATCTCTTGTTAGCAGACAGTGGTGGCAGTACAATAAAAGACTATCCACAACACAATTAGGAAAAAAAAGATAAGTGGATATGTTAGGAGTGCTTCTTTGTCCTTTTCAGGCTATAAATACTGCACCAGTAATATCTTCCTCCAAAGTTTCTCTGAAAGTCTTTGTACATGAGGGAGTAGATGGTAACACAAAATCACCTGTGTAATATACTACCCGAAAATAACCTTCTCTTTGAAATGTAGCAATAAATGTGAGTAAAGTCCTGGTCCTGCAGGATTACAATTAAAGTTTTGCTATTGAAACCTGTTCAAGTCCCACCATGTGAGATCATGGTATCCTATTGCTGAGAAGTTTGGAGGGATTCAGCTTTGCAAGAAGTCTCAGTTGTTCCAGGACTTTCCAGAACTGTTGAGGCATTCCTTGTTTTTCCACTGTCCTGTTTGCCTTCCCCTGCTTTTTTTTTTTTTTTTTTTTTTTTTTTTTTTTTTTTTTTAAACTCAATGCTGTCTCCTGGCCTTTTCAAACCCACTGTATCCCTATTAGTCTCCTTCATTCTATCTGTTTCAGAAGATGATTCTTCCTATAGACATGTTTCAGTCCCATGCACTCTTTTTGGCTCTGGCAGTCCAGTCATTTCCTTTGGAATGCAATGCCAGACAGATTACTAAACATTGATGCCTACCAGTGAAATACCTCTGCTTGCCAAGGTCTGGTAAGTTTTCCTGTCTTGTAAGTCGTATCTTTCTTTTAACTCTTCTTTGTGTTATCTATCTTTTAACAGAGCTTTATTTCTTGGGAAAACATTACATTGAAGTCCAGAGTTGGAATATTTATTACCGTGATCCCTGGATGTGCAGATCAGACAGAACTACGTGAGAACCTCAGGTTCCCCATTCTTACTTTAATATGACAAAATTAAAACTGGTCATTTAGTTCAGCAATATATTTCTGAATGAGGAACAAAAGAAGCATTTGTTTTCTTCGTTAATAAGAAAATGCTGTGAGGGACAAATTTGCTGGTTTGTAGCTGGCCTGAACACAAAATTCAAGATCTCTTCTTTGCTAGTATGTAACTTAAGTAATGATTTTAAATGAAAAAATTGTTCAGCAATAGCATTATTACTTTGTGTCACTTTAAAAATGAGATTTAATGAGATTTCTCTCATTTGTATCATCAAAATTTCTGTGGTTTTGTTCTAGAAGTTTGAGTAGTTATATTTAGAAAAGAAACAGTGAAACCTCTGAACCAACCAAGCCTTCATATAAAAGCATTAAAGCCCTCAAAAAAATCGAAGTGCTTTTAAAAAGGATGGCATTTTTAGCAGTGGTTGTGTTGGACTTGGCTTGCAGACTCTGTTGAGCTGCTGGCTGTGCCTCCAGTGCTCAGTGACAAGTGACACCATGGCAGCCTGTGCCTGCTCTGAGCTTGGGCAGTACCTGCCTGTGCTTCTCAGATGCCTCTTTTGTGCAGCAATGTTATGGAATACTAACAATCACCAGTGCCTAATTAGCTCATTTTGCTTTGAACTGGGGTCCTTGTCTGCTTTGATTGACACTCCTAATTGAGACTCTCTTGAGCTCTGTTTTTAAAAATGTTTGCACACATCAGACATTTGATTTAACTGACTTATTCTTACCATGTTTAAATACTAATCTGTGTACTTGGATTATGGGGTTTGTTTTCTTCCCTAGAACCTGTGCCATGGATGTCCCTGACACTGAACTGAAATGATGTTGGCTGCTGAAGGGTTTATTGATTCTTGTCTGTCAGCCAGGAAGTTCATCACCTTGCAACCTCTCTGCTCCCTGAACAGGTGAGGGTTCTTTGGGCTTTTGGATTTGAGACTTTTCCATCAACACACACTCCATGCCACTGCAGCTGAATATGGTATAATGGGAGAGATTCATGCATATGGTCTTATCTTGTATTTTAAAGACACTTAAAATCACATGTCCACCCTTAATAAATTGTCAGACATGAATTTGGAAAAAGACTGTCCTTTCCTCTTACTTTGGGATGTTTATAATGTGTTAGTTTTGCATTAAATAATCGTATATCACCACTTCATACCTGGGATAAGTGACTACATTGTGCTGCTGTGTAACAGTCGTATAAATAACTATCTTCTGGAGAAGAGAATGACAGAGTAGGAATTATTTTGAAAAACAGATAGCATATTGTAATTGAATGAACATTTCTTTTAACTTTCCCCAGTAAATACAGTGGACAGCTGTTTGAAAAAAAAGGGGGAGAAAAAGCATTTCTTAATAATTTGTTATACTAGAAAGAATTCATATTCAGAAATATTATCATTTCCTCCCTGCATGCATGCTGTTTTAATAATTTTGAAATGTATCATTTTTCACAAGACATTCCTAATATTCGGTTTTATCAGTGGAATAAGAACTGGGAAAACCATTGAATCTTAAACTATAAAATCAAATAGCAGACAGAGCCATTATGAAATAAAAACAACTTTATTGTCATGCCTGTGTAATTTTGAAATTATCTCTAAGTATCTTGAAGATTTCCTGACACATTCTTGCAATTTTCTAGAGATAATGAAATTAAACCATGCATATCTAAAGATAATTAATATTGTTTGCTTCACTAGAATGAGGATTCCTTGAGTCTAATGATTACTTTGTCCCAGAGGCACTTTCTGAATTGATAAAAGTAATTTATATAATTTTTTGCCACTTCAGAATTAATCATAGTAACAATAATAATATAAACATTAATGTTTGAAGCAAAATCTAGAATGTTCTTGTTTTTTTAATTTAAAAATCTCATTTAGTTTACTTTTAATGGAAATGGGAGAAATCAAATCACTCTGAGAAAAAATTCTGGGCTGCTGAATAAAATATCCAGCAGTTCAGAGAGTTCTGAGAGTATTGCTCCAGTGTTGGGATTTTAGAACTTTAAATATACCTTTGGGGCACTAGGATTCCAGCCCACAGAAATTGCTGCAGAACAAGGTTATCAGGACTTTCCGTGAAGGAAGGAACTTCTGCTACTGTCATGCCATGGCAAATAAAGTCTTTGTTCCCTGCACAATCCACACACCAGGCTGCTTTTAACATACATGTCCTGCTCTTTTAACACCCTTTCAGACAGCAAAACAAGAAGAAATTTTTTGGGGGAAAAAAAAATCTGTCCTAAATCTAACCTAAATCTCATTAGCACAATATATTCCTAAATTTCCTGGTTTCCTTATCAACTCTGTTTAACTTCTTTGCCTAGATGTACCATTTCTAAAATGTGGACACTCATTTTCAGTGCAGATAATTGGCATCTTTATTACCTCAGAAAATTTTTGGTTTTTATTGATAATGAACTGTCCTGAATTTGAAAACCACTTTTGATTTTTTTATTCTTTGTGACGTATTTAGCACTTTTGATTCACACTTATAGAGTTACCACTGTCATGGAAGAGGGTAGAGGAATGTGTCACCTTAAAATGATATATTTTTAAGTTGTGAATTTGCTTCCAGTTTTGCTTTTGGTTTGGGTTTTTTTTGGGGGGGTGGTTTGTTTGTTCCTTTTTTTGGGGGGATGATAATACTAACCAGGCTGTATTTATGTTGAATTCTTAGGTGTGGCTGCAGCACATATTTTCAAATTTTAACCAGATATTATCAAGTTAAGAACAGGGAACAAAATGGCGGAATACTTAAAATTAAATAGATATACAAATATATGTATTTCACTTCTTTTTTTGTTTTAGGCAACATCTAACACTGGCCTAAATCTACTGCAAAACTGCAAGTGAATAAAAATATCTCATTTTACCCCATGTTTAAAATGATTGTTGCCTTCGTAGACATAACCACTTAGTTTTATTTCATGTGCTAACATAACTAATTAAAATGTTTTTGTAGGGCCAGTATCACTGGGGACATCATACTGTCAAGTCAATTTTGGTAATTGCTAGGTCCCTGAAATGAGGAGACAAGAACAGGTCTGAGGATCAGGTAAAATCTGTTTCTGGTGTTCTTCCTCTGAATAAAAACAGAATCCTAAAGGAAAAAGGATTTAATGCTCTTGTGATATAGTGTCTACCATCCTTTTCCATGTGCTTATGTGAGCCTTAAGAGACTTAAATTTGCATAAAACAGTGACAGATGATATCCCAATTTTCACAGGCCTGATCAGTGACCTGTTTCCAGCTCTGGATGTTCGAAGGACAAGGAACCTACAGTTGGAACAGATGGTTAAACAATCTACCCTGGAGCTGTACTTGCAGCCAGAAGAGAACTTTATTCTCAAAGTAAAAGAATTCAATGTCTTTAATTACTCTCCTTAAGATTTTTGATCAAAATAATTGCCAATGGGTTGTATTAGACATGAAGATTATTTGTGAGTATGTTACGGTATTGATAAAATGTCACTCAGTGACTTAGTATTTCAAAGGCATTTCATCACGGCAGTAGTGTTCCTCAGTATGAAAAATATGCCCATAAGGAAATGTCTATCCTGTTCAGAAAAGCTGTGTACAGTGACAATTTAGAGTGACAAAAACATTTGTTTGTGCAAAGTAACAGGAATTTTTACTTGGGAGCAAATTCATTGCTGATCAGCTATTTATAGTGAGGTAAGAAGAGTAAGGGAACAAAAACATAAATAAGAAGATGTGGATTTGGAATGTGCATGGCTACATATTACTTTTGTGTGCTCTGGCATTTATGTATAATATAATGCACGTTGTACAATACTCATTAATGTACATGTATGTACATGTATGCATGCATGCATGTATACTCACAAGAATTAGTTGCTCGTAAGCTAAATTTAAACACTAATTTAATTTAATTACAGACAAGGTGAAAAAGTGAAACATAGAAACACTGGTTAGAATAGAGATCAAATAAAAAGTGCACATATTCCCACCTTTCTTCAAGGAACATCCACATCTGCTGTATGTGATAGCACTCTCCTTACCTCTATTAAGGCATGCTGGAAATAACCAAGCTGGTTGAATATGACTGATTTGAAGATTTATAAAGGATTTTGTGCTCTTGTTTATCTTGTTCCATTATGTTGACAGAAGGGTGAAAGACAATAAGGTATGCCTTGAGGTATTATGGACTTTACAATCAGCCTTCTATAGAGTATTTTGTTTCCTGGGTAAATCAGAAGACAAGCACTGAGGACCATGAACTTGCTCCTGTTAGACTTTGGAAAATCGGAGTGGATACTCTTCACTAAAACAGCAATCCACAAGCAGCCAAGCTATTTCCGTTCTGTGACTCACACAACTATTTCTTTGGAAGCAATGTATTGCTTTAGGAGACCGACTTCGTATTTTTCTGAATTACAGCTGCACAACTGATTTTGGAATTCACTATGCTAAAGCAATGGCAAAATTGTGATAACTATTCTGTATCCCCTGGTTTTCACAGTCCTTATGGACTGTGTGGCTGTCTGGCAGAATAGGATTATTTCTCACTTGCTGAGGTACCTGCTTTCATTATTTTGTACTAACTCTCTTATCATTTTCTGGGAGACAGTGTTGCTTGATGCAACACCAGCTTCACTGAGGTAAATCTGCCAAGAAGGTGAAAGTTTATTTTTTCTTATTAAAGAGAATAAGAATGTAGAGGGGGAGAAAATTTTTGTGAATAATTGTGTCTTTGGGATAAGAACTACAACAGGAGAGGAAAGGTGCTCACTGTGTGTCCCTTCTGTAGGGCAGGATGTTCAGCTGGAGGACCAATGGGCAGTGTGTCACTGTGTGTTTGTTGTTGGAATTTCAGGGAATGGAAAGAGGAAGGTACCTGCTTGCCTCTGCAGTGTGTCTTCCCTCTCACATTGTAAAGAAATTGTCGTGGTTCTTGCAGAAAACTTTCTTCATATTGCCTTTGCCTTAGGCTGCAGAGTAATAACACACTGCTTGGGCCATTCAGTTAGACACAGGATGTGCAATAGAAAGCTCAAATGTTGCAAACAAATTCTGCATTTTATGTGTTGTTTGCGTGTCCCAAAGGATAGTTAATCATGGCATGAAGTAATGAGCATTCAATTTGACAGATAGACTAAGTAATACTTTGTTCTGGAAGGAGAAGCAGGATGTTTTAATGAGGCTTCTAGACAGACATCATGGAATTTATTGCCAAAACACTAGACAAATAATTCTAATACATAATACTTGCCTATTCCTGCTACTAAATGTTGGCAGCTGCATAGATTTTCTTCTCTATTTAACACTTTCTATTAGAATTGAATGCAGAATACAGCTATTTCAGACTGGGAGTCTTCTTTCCTATCCTTAGGCTTAATGGAGATTTGGGACTGAACTGAAACAGAGGCAAGAGTAAGTCAATGTGAACTGTTGGCTGAGTGCAAAGATTCACAGTCAGAGATCCAGTTCAGGAAAAAGTAAAAAATTCCCACTATATGAAAATAGCGTCACTAACATGCACTCTGCCGCTTCTCTTCAGGTTTTGAAAGTTCTTGTTCACATGAATGTGAACACAAAAGAAATGCCCATTTGGAATGAACTTGATCCAAAAGTTCTGACAGCTGATGAGATGTGTAGTTTTATACATCAGGAAACCCAAGAATGGGAAGATGGCAAGAAACATGTGTTCTTACTAGGACCTGCTCCTGGACATGTCATTCACCTTCCAAAACAGACAATACCACAATTCAAAGAATGTGTAAGAGATAGAATTCTTGCATTTTTCTGAGTTTTGATGCCATGAGATGTGTGTGCAGGGCACTGGTGGTTCTGGAAAGGCTGGAGGGCAGGGCAGGATGCTGGTAGACAGAAACTATTAGCCTGAACAATGCTGATGCAGCTGCCTTCAAGGGCCAGTTATTTTCTCCCTGGACCCATGGTACCTCCCTTATCTCACCCATATCATTAAGACTAATGACAGACTCTTCTGTAATCAAAACAGAAATAGATAATTATTACATAAAATGCAGTCATTTTGCTGTATTGAGTGTTCACTGAATTTTCTTTATTTTTTTTTGTTATTTTAAATAACTACCTAACAAACAAGCAAAGGAAGAGAACATGGATTTGATGCTACAAAGGCTTCTTGTTTCAGTGATGTGTCATCTTCAGAAGTTTTAATTGCA
Organism: Acanthornis magna; assembly: GCA_036785705.1. Taxonomy (NCBI): domain Eukaryota; kingdom Metazoa; phylum Chordata; class Aves; order Passeriformes; family Acanthizidae; genus Acanthornis; species Acanthornis magna. The sequence goes on from JAWUZG010000028.1 coordinate 25,691,067, forward strand.
GTGCGGTGCTGTTGTTTAAGCACTTAAGTGATAAGACTTTATTAAAATATAATTTGCAGGTCTCCTGTCATCTTCTCTGAGAGGACAAGACAGTATCACCCAGAAGGGTCCAAAAAGGTTTAAATAGGGATATAGATCCTGTGTAGACTGAGTGCCTCAACACTGTTACGGATCTTAACAAAGTTAGTCATTGGGAAACAACTACAGTGACTTCCCTTCTGTCTATTTTCCTATTTTCCTCTTCCTCTATTTTTCTGGAGATAGTTTTGCAGTGTGCATTCCTTTTTACTTTTTTCTTATAATTTTTTTGGTTTTCACTATTACTAAGTAGTATTTTAGTACCTAATTATCACTTTATGCCTTGCTTATTTGGCACAACAAAAAGACTTAAAGCAGCCTACGAATACTCCAAGGGTGATTGTGCCTCCTAGAGTATGAGCTGATGTAATTCAAGATATCAATCATAAGATTATTGAAACTGGTATTTGGAAAATCTCTCAGTAAAATCGATTTAAGATTCCATTATTGTAGTTCTTGCATCACTATACTGTGGAAGGCTGGTGTAGGAAATCTAAATTAGTCAGTTTATGCACGGTGGGATACAGACTCCTTCTTTCCTTCTTATTAATTATACAGCTAAACCAGTTTTGTGGACCCTCTGAAATGCTGTAATGTAATGAAATTTAAAATCTGAATATAACCTTTGGAAAGTGATTGGAGTTTTATGCTTTTTTGTCTTAGAAACTTAAACCCCAGTAACCCTCTGGTTACTCAGCAGGGTGACTGTCAGGGTTAGCCACGTAACCTAACTTTATTTGAAGAACAGAAAGTGGCTTTTTCAACAGACATTTTGGAGCACTTAAGTTTAGGCCCTACTCTGAATCATTTTTGGATTATTTCCATTGACCTTGAGAGAGATTTTTCCTCCTCTGCTTTTATCTGCTTTCAGGAGAACTCATACTGGTGAAGCAGGCTAGTCACCTTTTAAATCAATTGAACTCTTAAGAACTCATACAAAGTCAAGTAAAACCTTTTGAATTTTCATCCTCTATGTTTCTGGTAAAAAACCCTAAGCATGTTAGAGTTTGTTTAGCATTGGTCAAGAAATAACGTATGCATTGTGTTGCAGATAATCCTCAGTCCTCTGTGGAACTTTAAGAAACACAATTGCCCTCATCATGTTCTTGTTAAATAGTGTATCTTAGCTTTCTTTTGCTGAAAAGTTTACTGATGGTTTCCAGGTTCTGACCCTTGCAAGCAATGAACATGTGCCTATGACTCTGCCAATGTGCTGCTGTTTGAGGTACACATCGGGAGCTGCTGCCCCATCTACAATATCCAGAGCCAGTATTCTTGACCTGAACACCCAAGACCTGGGGTGGAACCCGTGAGTTTCTGATGATATTAATTAGCATTTTTAACATCCAGCTTGAAGATTAATTGGAACAAGCTCCATTACTTATATTAAACCTTCCTTCTAATTTTTATTCTGCTAATCTATTATTTATTTGGTATCATATATTCTCAAGTAGGCATTTCAGAGGATTCTGCCATCAGTTAAGTGTTTTGTTTTCCTCTCTTATATGTACTGCTTAATCAGAACAGTAGTATGGAGCTCCACCAGGCCACTATCATTCTCCCTCCTCAGCTGGACAACACAGGGAAAAATACGATTAAATACTCTTTGAGAGTTAATATTTGACAGGAAGATACAGAGCTTGGATAAGAAAAATTTATCAGGCAATTGAAGGGTTTAGAAAAGAAAGATCTATCAGGCAAGGAAGCTTTTAGGTGCTCACTGTAAGTAAAGCTATTTATTGCCAACTGTTCGTCCAAATGGTTTTAGGCATGGTGAAAGCCAGGCCAAAAATTAAATTTAAATAATTGAGAAATTAAACCAGCTACATCTTGCACCAGTCTTTGCTTCTCTAACAGTTATAGGGAAACTGATGTTCTGTAGAGGCTGTGGTGGAACAAATGCATTTCAGCTACAGCCAGATTTCAATGGCTTCCTACTAGAAGAAGTTGAATAAAAATTTTCAAGTATAAATATTGTGTAAAAAGTAATCCAGTAAAACAATTTCCTGTAGTTATTGTTTGAGAATGAAAGAATGGTGTATCCTGTTTCATCACTTTTTAGAATTTAGTCCTAGCCAGAGAGAGAGACAGAAATTACAGTTTGTTTTTAAAAGTAAACTGTGATGTATAAGTGTTTGATGGGGCTTTTTTCCTGTTCGATTTTAGTCAATTTTTGTTCACACATTTTAGACTGTGCATCTCCAATACTTTTTTGATTTACTCGCAATAAAAGGCAAAGAAGTCTTGCTTGTTGGAAATGCCAGAGTAGGAAAAACAGTGTTTATAGGCAATAGGCTTGGTGGTCTCTCTGAAGACTAACTCCTGACCAACAATTCATTCAACTGCCACACAACATCAACAGTGCTCCAGAGTAAGTTCCATACAGATGCAAGAAACTTCTCTCGACAGCAAAGGTAAAAAATATTCCACAGTTATTACTGTCTTATGACAACCATTGGCTACAGCTCTTGTCTGGGCCTTGGCAAAGTTCATTGCTTTGCGAACTGTACAACTTTGAAAGTTGTGGCAGGGAAGGGGAAAGGAGGAGGATGACACAGCTTGGTGCAGAGTGGAACTGACACTGTGCTCCCACAAGTTGCTCTCTGATTGTGGACAAAAAAATTTGTCTTTACCTCTGTTCACAAGAAGCCTTGAGCCAGCTTTGGCTAGCCTGGGTGTCTCTGCATGGTGCCTGTAGATGTACCAAAAAGGACAGTCTGAAGTTGAGCTTACTTGTGCTGGGTACCATACAACACCCAAGGAGGTCAATCCCTGTCTGGTGGAGTCTGGAGTCTCCACAGGTGAGAGGGATGAAGATCAAAGGAAATGTTAATATAACACACAAATGGAGAGTGCTGTATGCTGGCCAAAAATGTTGTACTGGTGGTAGATTTTGGAACAAGAGGAATCAGACAGTCTAAGCAAAATAGGCTTATAAAAGCTGCCTGTTTTGCTCTTAATGAGAGCCCAGCTGTCAGTGGATATGACCTCTTTTCCATCTCTTCTTTTCTCCTTCCTGTAACTCGAACAAGAAACAACTACACAGAAAAAATTATGTGCCCTCTTTGTTATACAGTTTTACATGCTATGAAAAGCACTAGAGAAGTAAGTTAATACACTGGCTTGTCCTCTCAAATCTTTGGGAGAAGATTCCAAAACCAATTTTTCAGTTTTCAAAACTTTCTACAATTTTAGAAGTCTTCAGATAAAATCTTGAGAAGCTTTTAAGTGTGCTTGATGTGTAATTTAACTGCTTTTGCAATCAGTTGTCTAATTTTCCCGCCAATCTACACTGCTGCTAATGGACTACATTTTCAGCAGGTTCAAAGAAATAGGTATAAATCCACAAATCCTAATTGAATAAGTTTTTGCCCTGTTTTTCTTTCATGTCTTATGTTCATTTCTTCTGTATTCAGATCAGATAAGCAAAGACCATTTTGTCTTCTTTATACCTTAGTTTATTCTTTGAAACGTTTCCAAATTCACGTTAACGTAGAATCCTGCATTAACAAAACTTAATCGCCTTTTTGCCCCTCAAAATGAATGGAAAGATTAGGAGAAAAGAAATTTGGTGCTCGTCAGAGTGAGATCGTGAGTTGTTGTAAACTGTCATAGCTCCTTTAATGGGGAATCAGCCTTAAAAGGCTTTCAGAAATTCCTCTGATCAGAGAGGGATTTTTCAGCTAATGACTGCCCTTCCAATAGCAACCATGGCCATGGCTCTAGAGTACAAAAGCATAACACTTTCCATTGCAGGGAGAAGCTGATCAAAGGAGCTCCTGGCCAGCAAAAGTTGTGTATTCTTCTTGCAGGGAACTTCTTAAATAAACCAAAGAGGTGAAGTTACAGGGGCTTGCTCTCCAAGTGTATCACACCCACCAACAGTCTTGTGGCATAAAATTAGAGAGTTTATGAACCTTTAAGGATTTGCTGTGAAATTTTAGTAGTATTGCTTCACATTTTAAGTCAGTATTGTAAAATATCCACTACTCCTTCTAAGAAAAATTAAGACATGAACAAAGAAGTGGACTCGTCTGGTTGTCTATGGCTCTTCCTTCTGTCCTCTGTTCTTCAGCCAAGGTCCTCTCATTAAATGCTCTGCTACTAAGTCCCACTGCTAATCACAGTAGGTGAAGAACAGCATGGCAATCCAGAAACAGCTGTATTGTGTTCCCTTTCCATTGTGTTTACAACATTGTCTCTGTGAGCTGTGACGGAATGATTTTTTACTGTCATGTATAGATCAAAATGACTGCCTCTTATGTTATTTTTATGTTTGTGTGTACCAGTATTTCTTCCTAGAAAATGCATTCAAGTGATACGCTGAAATGCCTTCATGTGTCTTAAGCTATCACTCCAAGCAATTATTTGGAACAGTCAAATTCTGGATTGTTTTCATAATGGAAAGAGTCATTCACAGTAAATTGCACAAATGAACAATTTAAATTAGGTCTTAGTTCATAAAAAAGAGCTTAAGAGATGAACTTGTTAAAGTACAGTGATTCACCACTGTTCATTGCTATGTTCTTTCCATAGTTCAGGGGTTAAAAGATTTTTCTTAGAGATCATATCACTTCTAATCTGCAGTATTTTCTGTCAGTTCTCATCTTATCTGTAGCCACATAACTTTTTTTGAGGTATCTGCTAGAGTGGGTGAGATTAGCATGTAGTGTAGGGTTTTATTTAGCATTCCCCCAAGGCATATGACTCACCCTCTCTGCCTCTAGAACAGCAGAAAATTTGAGAACGTTGCTTGATGGAGGCATGTTCTGATGCAAACTAATATTGGTGCATTGAGTCTGGGGTCCTCAGTAATACTGACATCTGGAACGCTGCCACAGAGAACAAAAATGTGTGTTTATAGATTATAATTGTGGACATTATTTAAAATTTAGAAAAGGTTAAGGATCAAGAGGGAGGATTCCTAATTTGGGGTTTAAAATTACAGATACACACTGAGCTAAAAGAACAAAATTGTCTTATATGTAATTAAGAGTCTTCAAACCTTTAATATGCACATAGCTTCTACAAAAAGTTTTTTCCCTTCCGTGGTAGAAAAGCAGGGTAAGTGCAGTCACAGTTTTTTCACCCAAAACTTATGATCATCCCGTTGCAAATATGTTGAGGTTCTCTGTTTCTGTCCTGTCCTCCAGCACACCTTCACTCTTTATCTGCTTGTTTTACATCTCCAGTCAGTAACCATCCTTTCAACTGACTGTGACTAGACAGAAATGTCCTTGGAAGCATTTGTTACCTTTGTTGAGTCGGCCAGTTGTGATCACTGTTGAGGTTTGCAGATGATTCATTTCACTGAAAAATCGAAGATGACAACACAATACTTCTGCAATCCTACTGGAAACTGCTCGCAGTGATGTATGTTTATTCTGCTTTGCCCAAGGAACAAATAAGTCTGCTGCGAGTCAGGACCGTGGCAGTGCTGTGACATCCAGCATTCAGCTGTCCCTGCACAAGTGCAGTTTCCATTTCCTACAAGCTCTCATGAATAAGTTGTCCAGTTTTTAGGAAGGCAAGTGTTGTGGTTTTGACCCTGGCTAAATGCCAGGCACTTACGACGTCTACTCTTTCGGCTCTCTCCTGCTGCAACTATGCAGAGGAAAAAAACTAACACAAACACACTGGACTCATGAGTTGAGATGAGATCACTGATCGGTGCACACTGGAGCGGGCAAAAGCAGGCGGGAAACTTAAAGTTGCAAAGATAGTGATTTATTAATCTAACAGAGTCGGAGGATAAATCAGAGGTAAAAATAAGCTCTCAAGACACCGTTTCTCCACTGACCCCCCTTCCCTCTTAAGGAGCCGCTTCTCAGCTCACCCCCTCCCTCCTTTCCAACTAACCAACAACTCCCAGGCAGGGGCAGGGTGTGGGGTGTTTTTCTCTTTGGTCAGTCTATCACAATTCTTCTACTACAAACACTGTTTCTCTATTCTCCCCCTCCCTCCATTCAACTAACAGATCCGGGCTGGGGCAAGATATGTGGCTTTTCTTAGTCAGTCTAACACCACAATTCATCTGCTACAAACGCTGTTTCTCTACCCAACCCCCCTCCCTATTAAGGCCATTTCTCAGCTCACCCCCTCCCTCCTTCCTTCTAACCAACAGCTCCGGGGTGGGGGCAGGGTATGGAGGTTTCCTTTGGTCAGGGTCAGTCCATCAGGGAGAAGAGTCTTCTACTTAGCCATGGGAGTCCCTCCCACGAGAGACAGTCCTCTGAGAACTTCTTTGGCGTGGGTCCAATCTCACGAGCAGCCCCGCCCGATTGCTGCTGTCCGAGATTCTCTCCAGGTTGCAGATTTCCAAGCCGAGGCCAGGCTGTTTCCATCCCGGGAGCAAGGCCTTTCTCTCTCCTGCAAGGCCTTTGCAACTCTCAGTCTCTGGGACTCCCACTGGATCACAGCTTCCTGCAGGCCTCCACCTGCTCCTCTGGCGTGGGCACCTCCCCACAGGCTGTGGGGGGTTTCTCTGCATCTCCTGGACTCCATGGGCTGCAGGGGGACCACCTGCTCCCCCATGGTCTTCACCACGGCCGGCAGAGGGTTTTCAGCTCCGGCGCCTGGAGCATCTCCTCCCCCACCTTCTCCACTGACCTTGGTGCCTCCATGTTGTTTTCCCTCACATATTTTTACCTCCTCCTTCTCTGGCTAAAAAGAAGTGTGTGCTCACATTGTTTTGATTTCTTCTTAAATATGTTTTCACGGAGGCGTAACTAACATCTCTAATTGGTCCAGGTTTGGCCAGCAGCATGTCCATCATCTTCAGAGCCATCAGAGATTGACTCTGCTGGACATGGTGGAGAAATTTCCAGAATCTTTACTCAGAACATGCAGGAGCCATCTTTGTACCCGACCCTATTCACTGGCAAAAAACTGAGCCAAGCAAAACCACATACTTACATTTCACTCTTTTTTTTCCTGCCTACCCCAAAATATTTTAACACACAGTGCAATACAATTTTTTAAAAGTCTATAGTCTGCATGTTTTCCTGTTCTTCTTATTATACATGGAACTGAAAATCCTTTTTTTTTCTTTTCTTTTATACAGGCATTTCTTATTGACAAATATTATAGTCTTATTAAATTGTGGCTTTCATCCTCTCAAAATCAATAGCAGGTGTATCCCGAATTCATTACGTTATTGGCTAGACAAAAAAAATCTGGATTAGATGTACAAAACTTTTGAGAAATCTCTTTACTCTTGCCAAACAATATTGAGTCTGCATTAAATTATCTACTGTGCTGTAAGGATTTTAACCACTGTATACCCTAAATGCTTCATAACCCCCTTTGGTTCAAATCCCAGCTCTGAGACAGAAGGAATTTAGGCTGCTTGTTGAAGATGAGAACCCCAGTCACTGTGACATACTGAAGTTTCCTTGAAGTCCACCTATTACTATGGTTTTATTTTGTGCAAAATAATTTCTATGATAATTTGAACAACAAAAACATATGACCTAGGAAGGAAGATTGTTAATTTTCCAGTCCTGCCTTAATAAATTCCTAGTGATTTCTGCAGGTTCTTTTTTCCATGCGCAAAATAGAAAGAGTGCAATTAGAAATCAAACTTCTGTGGATGATGAATCCTTTCTTATGTATGTGTGGAATACTTTGCTAAGTGGCAATAGTTGAGGATCACATTGTATCAGAGTTCAGCATTATAATAGTGCTTAATAACACTTGTTTTTTTCTGTGCTTTCAACATGACTTAGAAGCTTTCTGCAGTTATTTTTTTCCTTACACATCTAAGGAAAGCAGTGCAGTTGAATAGAAATTATAGAAACCCAAAGTTTATGTCTCAATATTTTACAGTTCTGATGAGTACACAAGGGTCTTTGAGTTAATTTGTTCACTATTGTAGTAAATTTGTTACCTGATGGTCTGCATTCAGCATAACATAAGCACCTCATTTGGGGGAAGAGGCTGAAATTTAATACAACCACCTTAATATTCCTTCATCTGGGAGATGATATTGCATTAGATTCCTGATTAAATGTCCTGATTAAATTATATCTATAATTCATATTTTTTGCACTTTACATATGTTGATAAAGTTCTTGTTTAATCCTTCCCAGGAGAAGGAGAAATAATCTACTCACTGATTAATTTTCTGAGTGTCAGGATACCTGGGGATTTCACATTCAAAGCATTTCAGTTTCAAAGGATGCAGATGGATATGTTGTGAGATTTTCAAAAGCTGAGAAGTAGTCAATCAACTAAATCAACAAGACTTTTCTAGAATTCAGAATCCCAGGGTGATTTGTTCTCAAAGACTGTCTTTAAGTTTCACTGATTGCTATGGACTTCAATAGTTAAGAAAGCCCTAACCTTGTAGGTGGTGAAATATTTCATAAATTTTAGCCAGCATGATTTTGAATTCTTGATTTTGTTTCGTTTCAGTGTTGCTTCGTATGTTAATAATTTTTTTGCATTTGTGTTACATTTCAGGGATGTTTGGAAAAAGGCTGGAGAAAGAACCTAGTCATACCTATATTCCAGGAAAAGAATGAGAAACTTACCTGTTTTATTGTTGATTTGAATTAGCCTGAAATGGATAGATATGGAATGGTTCAGCTTCATGCATTGATTTGGCAGCCTATCAATTACGGACACTGGTGAGCATTTACTTCTTACTTAGTGTGATAATTTTTGTGTTGTGGTCCATGATGGCAACCCTAAACCACTGAAAAAACAGAAAGCTTCAAAATTAAAGAGAAAAGCATATGCTCCTAGCAGGTTATAAACTGTCTTAGAAAAGAGAAGCAGAAAGTGAAGGAGGGCTACGGAGAATCTTGGAAGAAAAGTATCCTTCAGCTGCTTTTGATGGAACTGCTGGGTGTTGGTCCCGCTGATTGACTATTGAGAGCAGGGATGACTGAGATACAGAAACTGATTCCCTAAACTGCAGCTTCCCAGATGTTTAGCCTCTAACACCTTCTATGTTTTCTTCACCTGTAAAGATGACAAAATCCTTAGAAATGTTATGATACTGGTTGAAATGAACAGTCCTTCTCTGCTATGAGAATAAAAACATGGCTTCTGAAGAATAGTTCAGTTGATTTAAGCAATTAAGGCAATTACAGAATCACGGAATCTCAGAACTGCTAGGGTTGGAAGGGACATCTGGAGATTATCTAGTCCAATCATCTAGTCCCCCTGCCAAGGGAGTGCCACCTAGAATAGGTGACAACAGGAATTCCCTTCTCACCTTCCAAATGACAATTTAATTTTTTGGTAGTTAAAATATATAGGTATTCTTTCACCATAACCTGTGTAAATATAAAGTTTCCAGCTTAAAATCAGCTCATTAGTGGTTTAGTTCATTCTGTTACAGGAAGACCAACATTCTGTGTAAATACTTCATTGTAATCATAAATCATATTAGATTTTTGTTCATGTACAAGCATGTCATCTTATAGGACATGAAGAAAAGGTGACTTACAAAGAAAACATTGTGAATGATCTGTACTGTTCTTGCATCTTTAAATGCAGATGAGCCATAAAAATTTTTTCACTAGGTCCCACTTCACCCCATGAAGGAATGACATCAGGCATCAGCTGAATATCTTCAGTTAGTTAAGAAACAAGATGTAAAGAGAAAAATAAAAGGAAGTGGCTACTTAAATCTGAAACATCTCTGGCTTGGAGAAATCAGTCAGGTCTAATTCAGTGACGTGCAAAGTTAAGGTCTCAATGCTTTTCTGTTTCCTCCCCAAAACTGTATTCTTTTTGAGACAGGAAACTTTTTATTTCACAAAGATTTCAGAGTTCAGATCCCAAATTCCCTAGTGTTTAAAAGGGTTGATGCTTCTTTCTTTTGAATGTTTTTTTAATTCTTTTAAAATAAAACCAAGCCAAAAATTAAAAATTTCCATTTTTCAAAACAGATCAAATCAGGATAAGTGCTGACCATGCAATTCAGGAATCTAATATAACTACTTCAGAATTCTAAAAGAGAGTAGAATTCATTGCAAAAACATTCAAAGAATTCTATGAAGTTCTGGGAAGGAAGGATTTGTTGATTTGAGCAGGGAATAGCTGCATTATTCATGAGTTTTCCTTTTACAGTATTTCTTTTAAAGACCTGCTTGTCCTAGTTCAGATGTACACTAACTTCTAAAGAAAAACGATTCTCTTCACATTTGGACAAAAAGAACACAAATTGCCAGCAACTCACAACCATCGGAGCCTTTTTTTCTTTTTTCTTTTTTTTTAAAATTTTACTTTTTAAGGTGACCTCCTTTTAATTCACCATTCACAAGGAGCTGTGTCATCTGGAGAGCCAGAAAGAATATCTATTGGATAGTGCTGCAAATAAAGGAGAGTGCCACCTCATACTCTATGATGATCTTCGCTGGTTTTATTGAGATCAGCTAATTTTGCTCTTATCTGTGATGATTGTGTGCATTCTCAAACCGATTTGTACTTCCTTTGATCATGCTTTACTCATCCAAGTGTGTTTGGACCCAGTTTAATTATGAAAAAATCTTTATCATCAGAAACTTTTGCAAAAATGTAGTATCTCATTAGCAACAGAGATTTGAGCAAAATATTATGTGATAGAAATTGTGGGATTATTCCTAATTTTAAAAAGTCGATCCTCATTTGAAACTTCCTTTGATGTTTGTATCCCAGATTTCCAGTAGGACAGAAGTGTTGATCAACTGAGGTTAAGCCTGGAAATGTACAGTGTTTCAGTGTTTTGTCACTAATATTAATCAAGCTACATTTTCTTTCTCAATTATGATAGGCAGAAGCTAGCTGTTGAAGAATTCCATAGTTTTCAGTATGCTGCCTGTGTGAATCCAGCTGCTGGCAGCTTCATTATCAAGCTTAAGCTCCAGGTAGGGTTTGAAGTGTCATATTATAGCAATCCTGTATTTAATATATGAAATAATTACTATTTAGCTTTCCACTACAATAGGTAGGAGATGAAAGGGAATAGGAGAAAACATAGTGTTTGAAATTTAGTGCAGGTTGAAAATCTTGCTGTTCTTATAGCTAAACAGAAAGAGACACAGTATATTTATTATGACATTGAGAGTCCTCTGAATTTCATAGCAATTGCGGTCTCATGTGGTCATTCACCTGTCAGATGTGCCTTTGGGGCTCGTAACCAGATATGCAACTGCTGTGGAACTGCGTCAAGGATGAGGCTAGAAATGAAGTATTTTCTGTGTCACACAAGTAGCTGTATGTTTACCAGTCTGTATTGTCATTTAACACTTCATTGACCCTTATCTGCCGTCTGATGCTGGAGAATCTTCATCTTCTTTTCCCTTTTTATTTTCAGAGACATTTTGCAGTATTTGCCTTCAACTTCCTCTCTTCAGATTCTCTGATTACCCTCTATAGAAAGATAGTTTGCTTCCAGCAACAAGCTTTTACTCCATCGATAATCAAGAATATTTGCGCCATAGTACAAACAGATATATGTCTTCAGCAGGCAGGGATTCAAAACTTTCCACCAACTGATATGAAGTTCCATTACATCCTTAATATGAGAGACCTCTTCAATGGCTTTCAGGTCTACGTCATGGGCTAATGTAAGTGATGACACTCTATTATTGCTGTTCTTTATAATCTCATGATGGACATTGGATTGTGGACTGATGAGGCACAGACGCTTTTTGTACAAAGTAGAAGATAGTCCCTGCCATCAGGGTCAGGTAGATGAGATGGATAGGAAGCTGAGAAAGAAAATTTATTTAGTGGAAATAGAGCAATGGTTTGCAAAGTTTGCTATGTTTACTTTTTACTTTGTGTGCTTTTTGAGAAGGCCAACATTTCAAAGGGGAAAACAATTGTTTGAAGACTAGGTAGAGCAAGACAGTGATTAAAGAAGTTCTGAATCAATAATCATAAAATCACAAAATCATTTAGGTAGCAAAAGGCCTCTAAGATCAAGGACACCAGCCATTAGTTTAGCACTGTCATGTCCACCACGAACCATATACCTAAGTACTACATCTTGCATGTCTTTTAAATACCTCCAGGCATGGTGACTCAATCACATCCCTGGGTATCCTGTTACAGTGCTCGACTTTCCATGAAGCAGGGTCTTCAAAGGGTAGCCAAACACCAGAGCAGAGATTAAAGACAGAAATGAGGGAAGGATATAATAGGGTCAGTAAATCCTGACCTCCCTTGTAAAATCAGGTAAGTCCGATCCTGGGGGTTTTTTTATCTGTTCTTCTGTTCCTTGGAGTGCAGCTCTGTTCTTTTACAGAATGTGTTTTTTTTCTACCTGTGGGAATCATAGGCACATAGTAAGAGCTACTTTACCGTGAGAACACCTTGTTGTTCTCAATTCTCACAAAACGGCTCTCTGGTGCAAAACAAACAGAAATTCATAAACAGAGATAGCCAACTTCATGCAGGTGGTGTTTTTCCAAGATGTTGTTCTGGTTGTGGGTAGCCAATGATATTGTGGGTGGTGAATTGAGAGCCAATAGATGTACGACATGAAAGTTGTAAAATAGCATAAAAAACCTCTGGAAAATAAAGAGTTACTTCTTCCTTTCCTTGGACCCAGAAGCTGCTGTTGTGAGTTTGGTACTTGTCATGACCGTCTCCACCCGACATCTACCCACCCCATGGATCATAGTGAAGGCAAGGAGGCAAGGATTTGTCAGGTCTTCTAGTACACGACACCTCTTGTTTCAGTGGGGTTGCACTGGCCCATCATGCATGTTTGCACCCGTCCAGGTGTGGAAGTAGTGAAAGAAGGAAGTTTGAGGTGACAGTTGAGAAAGTGATAATTTTGTCATGATGACCTCTGTCTTGTTTTCTTGACAAGCATTGAAAAACAGGGCTAGTGACCATGGAAGATCCTGGTGGTGCTAATGCTTCTGTGTGCCCTGTACTACACTGGAGCCTCAAGCCATAATGGCCCACCTAAGTGTGTCAGTCAGCAGAGAGCAGACACTTGTTTTAATTATATTTTGCATGTTCAGCTGGCTGGAGAACTTGCTAATTTAGAGACATTCTGGTTCATGTTAAAGACATAGGTTCAAACATAATATCTATTGGAGATCTACTCTGTGTAACTAATGTCTTTGCAGAATATATCAGTTAATCTTAAGACACCCTCTTTTGATGCCAGATGACAACATTGCCAAAGAAAATATTTTTTCATCTTTAAGGCATTTTGTTTGCTACACCCAAGTGTTTACAGCAACCAAATGATGTTCATGATCTCTGGATTGTGAGTTGGCATGTGTCTATGGGGATAACTAGTGGAAAGCGAAGACTGTAATTTCTATTATAGAGTGATGATGGACACCATGAAAAGTATTTTGGGGTATGTTGGTAGCTGGAAAGTATTTTGCCTCGTGCCAGCAAGTTAAAAACTGAGTAGTGATAGGTCTTGTTTCCTGGAACTGTGTGTAGCAGTGGGGAGCTGCCTGAGGAGCTCCCAGAGAGCTGCAATGGCCTGCCTGCTGCTGGGAGCCCAGCCCTGTCTGAGGCTGCCATGCAGTGGGTGTGACTGGAGCATCTATACAGGGAGCATGGAATTCATCATGGTGCTACCAACTCTTCCATGAAGTCAGTGCTTTCTGCTGTTGAGAGGTTCTTGAGTGCAGGCTCATGACGCTCTTAATGGAGGGTTTATGCAGAGCACCATGAAGCAACAGGGCTGATACACAGACTTTGTTGGTGCCCTAATAGAAGAGTGGATTGTGGCCCCGTGGAAAAAATAACCTCCATTTTGTTTGTTTAAACAGAGATTCACCCTTTTTGCACTCCACAGAAATTAACATCACTTATTTTATGAGGCTGGGAAGATAATCTAAAATGTTGTAGATAGTTTGCCTTATCTTTTAATTAGTTAATGATGTATCGGGCCTTTATAAGAAAAGCAATATTTACCTTTTGTTTCCAAGAAAGCGAAAATGCTTTTAAAATTAGATTAGTTCAAAGCAAGGACAATACCTTAGGCATATACTAAATAATGCCACAGCATGGCAGACCTGGCATTGCTTTACTGCCCAGCCTTGTGCCTTTTAAAATCTAAAGCAGCCAAGACTTTTAAGTGTCGTCATAGATATATTTTATTTTTCCATACCTTTTTCTCATATGTATGCTTACCTTACCTCAGTTTAATGTAGCTTGTTTTTGTCATGTCACGTAATATCTTAGTACCCATCATGGCTCCAAAGCTCAGCTTCTGTTTCTGAAATCGGATTTACTACATTTGCTTTGTTTTCCTGCATGGAAGAAAACCAGCCAGTTTTCAGAAGATGAAGATTTTGCTGAGTAAGTGAGGCACAGACTTCATTATTGCTCCTTATCATTATTTGTAATCTTTCTTCAACAGATACCATCATTCTGGTCATGTGTAATTGCAGTGATTTCCAGAAAGAGACAGAGGCCCCTGCTGGCAGAGACTAGTTTTGTTGAAGCAGTTTGTATTATTTGCAGTGTCAAAAGGTTTAATACACAAATTTTTCTTCTCAATGAGTTGGACTAGGATTTCAGTGTCATCATTTTTCACTTTGCACATAATCAGGCAGGAGCTGTATTAGAGAAGGCACTCTTGACAAGGCAGTCTTTTGTAGAAGTTTCATTCCAAGGGGATTAAAGAAATGCTTAAATTTCAAAGATAATCATATGGACCTTTCATAGGGACTGTAGATTTTTTTAGGCTGATTTAGAGGTTGATGTGATAATCACCAGACCTGCAGACAGAAGCCTTCTCAGGTATCGCTAGTTTTGCTTGAAAATGTTGGTAAGCCATTATCTCCTCTCTGGAGTCCAGTGACTGAGAGCACTATCTCAGTTTGGCAAACAAAGTGGCAGGGTGTCTCAGGCTTACAGTTTGGCAGTCCTGGAAAAGTGATTGTGAAATTAAATCCTGTAAGTTTTTTTCTGCACCTTTTATAGGGTTTTTTTATGGACCCATTGTGAAATCATGAATAAGGTTGACAAAGTTCTACAATTAAGTCAAAGAGAATTGGCTTCCAGTAACGTTTTGGTTGGACAGGTTTTTTGCTCTTTATTAGATGCAACAGGTTAGATACATTATCTGTTCATTTAAGAAGGTTCCCATCAATGTTTTTTCAAGGCTCTTTTCAATGATTTTTTTCAGTGGCATGAGATATAAAGAGAATGAAGGGAATATTTCATTGATACATGTAAGAAAAATTAAGCAAAAAGTCCAACATGCTGTCTCCATGCTCTGGTCTTTCATCCATTAGAACCTCCATCTGATTTTTAAAAAATAAAATTTTGAAAATAATTTTTAGATCTTATATCAATTATTAGAACATAAAATACAAAAGATTTCTTTCAATGTCTCAAATATAATTTTCTGTGGGAACAATTACCTCAATACATAGATTTCAAAATTCTAGCACTTAGATCTTGTGTAATTTTGGGGCAAGTTCTCATCTGGCCTCATTCTTCCTGTAGTATTCCATGATCAGCAAATAACAGCACACTTTAATTAGCCTGGAAGAGATATTCCAAGAGTAAATTAAAGTTTGATGCAAATTTGTCATTAAATGATTCATCGTCCTTCAGCCATTGTGGTGCAAACTGCCAGACATGAAATTCTCATGTGCTCCTACAGCTCAGTCAATCTCCCTTCAAGTTCACTCAGTCTCCATTCTGAGTCCAGTCAGGGCCCATCAGAATCCTTTGGAAAAACTCAATGTAAAGAATGTAAAGCAACCAGACAGCTCTGGTTGTTGGCAGACCTTCAGTATTTTATAAAGGAAAAGCACTTTTCTTTCCACTTGCTCAAATAGTGCAAGCAACAGCAAATGTTGATGTGAAGATAATGTACATTTAACTGTCAGGAGAATGTTATCTCAAAAACAGACCAAAAAAAAAAAAAAAAAAAGGAAAGAGGGGGGAGGGAAAAAAACCAGGCTTGGTACAATAAAAAGAAATTGAGAAAATTCACTAAGGAGGTTGTTGAGGTTACTTGGTTACTTTATGATACTGTTACTTTATTGGTGTTTTGTCATCAGGTGCTGAATCAGTCCTATCCTATAAGCTTCTAGGGGTTATGAACTTCTGATTGGAGTAGGTGGTAAACACAGCTTGTCTGGACTGGCAGAATACATCTGTTCCTTGGAGGTTTTCCAAATAACACAGAAGAAACCAGGGCCCCAGGGTAATCTAATAGATAATATTTGAGTCTGTTGAGTACACTACTTCAAGAATGTGTTTCGTTGTTGCACAAGCTTGATAAAAGCACAGGAAAAACAGTGGAATTTATAGTAAAATATTCTCTGGTTCCTGTGGCTTTCAGCTGTACTTCTTGTTTTCTTTATTTTTGAAAACTGGGTGGTCAAAATATTTTTTGGTGTCTGCTTATATGCTTCACAGAATATTAGTAGTTTCTCTGCTTTTTCCAAGGCAGCTACTTCACATGTTACAAAGATGTGGTTTGCGTACTGGTATTTATAGTTAGTGGTTTATTACTAATTTCTGTGTGTCATTGAGCATGTGTTGGTTTAGGGCTGTAAAGCTGAAGTGGGTGAACATAAGAAAAAATTTTGTCCTTGTTGCATGTTAGTCATTTAGTCACTTAAACTGTCCATATGCAAATATTAGAAATATAGTTGAGTGAGATGCTCTTATCAGGTTTACAGACCTTGCAAGGCTGAGCCCTATGTGAGCAAACAGCAAAGGAGGGAATATTTTCATCTTCACTCTATGTGGACAACAATATTTCTGTACCTCAGATGTGGCTGAATAAGGATTTGATTGTGGCCAGATTTGGTGAATGCCAGTCCCCAGAAAGCCCTTCTGTTAGCCTTGGTCCATGGCCAAAGCACCACAATGTGTGTAGCCCAAGGCTTTCTCAGCCTCTGGTTTTCAGAGGGAGGTAGATGCTGTTCTGATTTGAAAAATGCAGTGTGTTCTTCAGTGCCTTCATGGTGTCTAACTTCTTGTGTCCTCTTTCCCTGGTCAAATGAGGTGCAGTGTAAGATGTGGGCTTAAGTGGCCATTTCCTTCTTGCTGTTTCCAAGCAGGAAAACTTCTAAGCCTCAGTTAATAAGCTTGAAGATTTGCTTTGCTAAGTTGTGTGACAGCTTGTTCGTAACAGCCAGCATTGACCTTATTCTGTATTTCAGATGTGATCACACTCAAATGTAACTGCTGAGGGTTGTTTTCATTCTTCTTAGAAACACAAGCCAAGAAACTTTCCACGTTTGTACCACTACTAGCACAATGGTCCCACACCACATTTCCCTCTGGGCCACTGCTAAAATAACATTGCAACGATGCCCACTTCAGGTTTGTTGGGCTTTTTTGCAGCTGTGAAAGCTTTCCTAAATAAATTCACTAAAGAAAAAAAAAAGTCTTTCAGAAACAACATGATTTAAAATAGATCTGACTCTTCAGTGCAATTCCCACATGTTTTTGGTATGGTAATGCCTATTCTTGAAGGGAACATTCATGGTTGCAATATCCCTTTTTAGTACATTCATGGGGAGATTTCTTCAATCTTTACCACTAGGTCATGTCAAAACTTCAGTGTCTGATATGGAAAAAAAGGCAAACTGCATTTCCACTTGGATGTTATACAGCAAATTAGTGATACATAAATAAACTGAAAAAAACTAAGGAGAAGTCAGCAATGTGTTGTCACCACTAACATGTATTTCACACTTTTTTTGTATGAACATTTTATCAGAGTATGAGTAATTGCCTCCTTTCCTTACAGGTAGATCTTGCCAGTTTGCACATCAAGATTGGTGCCAAGAACATGCCCACAGTGTTTTTGCTGACAGATGCCCAAGTTCCAGATGAACGCTTTCTTGTGCTGATTAATGACTTGTTGGCATCAGGTGATTAAACCAACAAATTTCTTGAAAGATCTTTTCCAATGACAAATGATCTGTGTTTTCATTGAACTTTAAAGAGATTATTTCCCTTTCAGGTATTTGTAGGGGGAGAGTTTAGAGAGGCCAAGTCAAGCCATTCAACTTGAGCATTGAGTCTAACTTGGTTAAGAAAACTTTGCCCATTGAGGAGACAAACTGCTAAGGCTTATCATGCATAAGTGCATTGATTTGGGGGCAAATGAGATTCTCTCTTTGACTTAGTGCTATGTTTGCTTTGGTGTGATTTCACTAATTTCAAGCAATGTCCTCGTGACTGCACAGGTGTAGCACGTAACAATGGAGCTTCACCCATGTTTTGAAGATTAGAGAATCTGAGCTCTGAATGTCGGGATCCAGGGATAGGATGGAAGGAAAAAAAAAGAAACGAATAGTTAATTTTGGGAAAGAAGACATAGGGAACAGGAGGAGACTGTTTTTTACTAGATATATGTAGTATCATGCCATAGCTCTAGTTAGGTGCTTAAGCCCCAATGGGCTAAATATCATGTAGAAAATTATTTATTATGTGTTGTGTACGGCTTCTCTTACCTCCCCTTTGTCTTTTCACAGGAAAGGTTCCAGATCTGGTCAGTGATGAAGACATAAAGATCACATTTGCAAGAGTTAGAAAAGAAGTCTGAGCCCTGGGCCTGATGGACATGAGAGAACACTGCTGGAGGCTCTTCTTGAGAGTGTGGCTGCAGTAAAAAGTAAGGCATATTTCAGGGGCAAGAAACCGTGATGAGCTGATCAAAATAGCAGCATATTTCAGTTATCTCATAACCCAGCATATGTTGGCACACTTCTCTTGAAAGCTTGCTTGCTGACATGTGGCACCAAATTTGCCTCTCTTGTGTTACCTCTCCATGTGGGGAGGCTTGGTGTATACCAAGTTTTCCTCCAAATCTGGCTGTTCATAGGAGAGTCACATGGCTGCTCTGTCTTAGTTTCATGGTCTTATGTCTTGGAAATAATGAGGCACTTCAGAGAGGTGAGGTGCTCATGAGGAGTTAGTGGTGCTGTAAATGCAATTGTAAATATTTTTCCTAATTATATATGTAGTAATTCTGTATGCATACTTAACTCCTAAACATTTGCACAAATAATTGAAATTTCACAGAAAATGTTAATTCTTTCTACTTTTTCTATGCAATTTAAAAATGGAAAAATTAAAATATCCATGTAGGTGTTTTCAGATTTAAAGCTGTTTAGCGATATACATTAACATGATACCATAATTGCAACAAATGTCTCTCCTAAACTCTGTTTTCGAGACAGCTTTGGAAGGAGACTGTAGAGGCTGAGCGCTGGAAAGCAATAGCTGAAAAAATTGTTTTTGCAGTGGCATCTTTAGGAACGTTCAGTCTACGTAGAATTCAATTTCACATGTCATCTAAAACATCTGTGTAGCTGATAAGAAAATGAGAAGTCTGAAAACCATTAACCCTTAAGAAAGATAATGTTTTGAAAGGGATATATGTCCCATAATTTTTGTGTTAAAATGATCTTCCTGATTAGGGGTGAGAAGAGCCTTCCTATAACAGATTATTCCACAGAGATATTCTATGCAGGCTCTGTTTCTCAATTTTCTGAGTTGTTTAACCACCAGTGTTCTAAAGAGCATTCTGATTTGAATATGAGTTTTTGCTAAGTTCTTACACTTTATAACTTACCACTCTCTCTTTTTTTCCACCTCCTCTTCTCTTTTTCCAATCCTGCTTAAGTTTTACTGATGTTCCCTCCTATCTCTAATTTTGTTGCCATTACTTCTGTAATTTCACAAATTTATTCTGCAACTTAAAGGCCAGTGAAGACTTGTATACAATCTAGTGTGACATATTTTGTATCATTTTCACTTTTACAGACTTCAGTGACATGGGCAATAGTGGTGCTTACCTTCTGCATATCTCTTTCTGACAGTGCTATTTGTCTCTGTTTCATGAGTATTGTGTTTATATATATATTTTTTAAGAAAGGATGGGGAAAAATTATTCCTAATATCTCTCTTCATTTTCTCCTTTCACATTTTTCATTTTTTCCCTTTATGTTTTCCTTATTCCCACAGTAATTTCTTCTTTTCTTTTCTTTTCTTTTTTTTCTTTTTAAGGGCTTTTTGAAAGCCAGCTTTCAAATTCCTTTTACCTTGCAACAATTTCACCAGTCCCCCACTGTGCAAATTAGCACTTCTGGAGGCAAGAACAGGAGATATCTATTCATGTTGCAGGGAAGCAAAGCAGAGACATTATAGCACTGAAGTAGACATAAATTTCATGAGTTAACACACTGGTAGATATCTGTGTGAACTTTTAGTTAGTGCAGGGTGACCTATCATCTCCTCCTTTCCCTCGGTTTGAAGAATAAAGGACTAATATAATGTGAAATAGAACAAAAGGGTGAATTTAGAGAGTTTTATAACATTAAAGCTCTGTGAAGTGATATAGTCTCATTTCTCCATTTCATTTAAGAAAAATCAGCATCCTACATTAAGCCACCTTTCCCCTTGAGCTCACTTATAATCTTACATCCTGCAGTTCTGTTTATGCTGAGGAATCTGTTGCTCAGGAACCAAAACTGCACAGTGCTGTTCTTTGAATCTCTTGTGTTGATTTTGTTTTGATCATTTTCAATCTGGACATTGCAATCAATTCTGCTTTTAATGTATTGAGAACATGCCATGTGTGTAGGTGCAAATTTAAGTTGAAAGCATGGCAGGTGAAGACAATGGGTCACACCATTGTAAGATATGGGTGCACAACTGAAGGCTATGTGAGGACAGATAAGCACCTGAGAATTTCAAAAACTCTCACGATGAATGATGAAGTAAATTATGAAAGAAGAATGATACTCAAGCAAACAAAGTTGATGGTTGAACATTGTAAATGTTAACGTGCTGGTAGGTCTACGGCACACATAAGTTAAGGCATTTCTAAGGCTCAGTGATTTACTCAGGCTCCAGAATTTTTTCAATATCCCATATCTCTGTGCAGTAATTACTCTTAAATACTCTGCACATCACCACAATTTCTTGGAAAAGTAAAGGCCAGAAGAAGCAATTATTTCTCAAAAGCATGAATATGATGAGATCAGTCAGTCTTGCTGTCTCTGGGGCTCCATCTGATTTATTTTATTTCATTCTATTGGTCATGGTAACCCTTCAGCTTTTCCCTAAGTATTCTCTTTGCAGCATTTAATCTTTGCATGTTTTCCAGGTTCTCACTTCAGTCTCCTCAGTGCTCTTAAACATTACTATATATTCTAAAGCCAGACATGTTAAATGACTTTTCTTTTGAACTGAATATCTGTTATTCAGTCCATATGCAGCCAGTTTTCTTCATGAACTGCTAATGGATATTACAAATACTTGCTTCTCCTTCCCTGAGCAAGTTTCTTCATAGTGTATTTTCCTCATGTAAGGTTTACCGTCCCTCAGTGGCTGTTGTGAAGTCCCAACACCAAGAATTAAATTTGCTAGTTTTAGAGGAATGCCATTTCTCTAATTTCCTTCCAACTTGGCATGACTACTTTAGTCATCACATCCTTATAATGGTCTCCTCTTTCTATAGTGCTGTCAGGATTTAGCTGGCTCCCCATTTTCTATGGAACTTAGCAGTACAGTTGTTTCATGCTTCAACCAGAATTAATGTCAAACATAGGCAGAGTGGGTGTCCTGCATTGCCACAGGCAATCTTGTCCATATTTTTATGATTACTTTTAGGTTATTGTCTTTCATTTCCAAATCCTCTTTCATTAAGACACATTAGCCTTTTCCTTGTGGCTTGTTTTGCCACTGACAGAACATCTATTTTTATCTGTGAATCTGAGAGGAACTTGTGAAGTCCCCTCAGAGCTCAGCTTTTGGCCAGCTCTCATGGTTTTTCTTTGAGGGCATAAATACATGTCTATCTGCTTGAGTGCTTTAATCCCAGCAAAAAGAATGGGAAAACTGTTTTTAGGGATTCTGGTTCCATGTTAAACTAATACTGACCCCAGATTTGTTTTGATTTTTTTTTTGTTTGGGTTTATTTTTTGTTGTTTGTTTTTTTGATGCAGTAGGGAATAGCTATCAAGTATTTCTAAGTTTTGTAGCACAGAAAACATCTGTTTCTGCAGTTGGCGGGCTCTTACAGAGTTCCTGTTTCTGTATGAAAAGCTCCAGGCTTTTCTGATTTGGATGTCAGCCATCTCTTCTTGAGCTCTCAGAGAGCTGACTTTTAAGGATACATCTGTATTAGTAAAATTATGAAGGGCATTTTGTGGTCCTGAGGACCAGTAGCATGACATGGCTGGCATCCATATGGCTTAGCTTTTCCTGTGCTCCGCTCACAAAATGATGATGGTGGTGGCATAGAGCTGGTCAGGACTAATTCCTGGTCTCTGCGGCTCCTCACTCCTGCTGCAGCACTGCTTAGTTTCATATGGGAGAACCATGAGAGGACACTAATGCATAAATAGGATGGGCCTGGTCCGACCACTGGTCAAGTATGTGCCAAGGTGCACTTTAATTTTCTGTCTTGCTCTGTTTGAAGCACTTAGTGAACCCAGAGGGCTTGCTTATCTGAGATAAGCAGGAAGAGGCTGAGCTAAAAAGGACAGGGTAAGAAGCGCATCTGCAGTGAGAGTGACATGTGAGTGTGAGGCTCAGATGGACACTTGAGCAAACAGGGGGTTGTGTTTTTAGGAGTGGCTACATGGAAGTTGATACTGATTTCACAAGATAACAGTTCTTTTTTCTTCAATGACTGTCTTCATTAGTCAGTTGCGCATGTTTAAATCTCAAAAAACCCTCAACAAAGTGGATGTGTCTATCTTGGAAAACCTACTACATTTTTCTATTGCTATATTAAATATCTTCACTGTCATATTTATATCCTGGTTATCTTACAAGACATTTTCTATTTCTTACTTGGAGAACTTCCTATTCTTTGGGTTTTTTTTCCTTCAGTCAAATGAAACTGTAATGTATGGCCTGAACAAAAGATAAATGTTTTCAAAATAAGACCTTCTTGCTTATGCAAAGATTGTTCAAAATGTAGTCAGTAATAATTACTCAATTTTCCTCACAGCTCTCTTGCTATCAGATCACATGGCATCTTCATTATTCTGTGTGAAAAGCAAGCAGTGCACAAGGTCCTTTGTAGTATAGGAAATTCACTGGGGGGAATGCAAATGAACCCTGAAATCATGCCATATCAAATCTATGCCTGGTGTGAATTTACCAAACTCCACTAAAGCTAAAGGAGAAAGAAGGGTTATGCTGTGTTCAGGATCTGGTTACATTCATTTTATTATGACCTTTTCAAGTATATGCTGTGTCCTATGTTTTTGTTTACAAAAAGTAATTAACAAATAGATTTAATCAGGGTGTTATATTATATCCAGGGCTGTGCTGGAATTTCCTGCCTAACAATACACTATAGTAAAAATCTCTTAGCTTTGTGTTTTAAGGAAAAATAATACAAATTATGAATAGTGTGTTACAGTTTCAGCTCTAGGACTAGCTATTCCAAGAAGTAATTTATTAAAGGATTGAGAAATTGCTCTTCTAAACTTCATCCTGTCATAATAACCTACAAAGTTTTTCTGTAAGTAACTCATTTTGCCTATCGCTACCTTTTTATTGGATTTGATCATTTCTCTTCCTTTCCGGTAAGGTTCCTAGAATTTAGTTTTGCAGATCTTCTCATCTACTTTCTCTCTTCTTATCCATTGTAACAGTTTAGTTCAATTGATATCTACTGCTTTGTAAACTTGTACTTGTAAAATTGTGCTTATTCAGTCCATATATATCTGCCAAGGGCAAGGAGAGAACAGGAGTTCTGGGTATCACTTAGTAAATCTAGAATTTATTTGCTAGAGTAAGGTTTGCTGCAAACAATCCTAAAAGCCCAGGATTACCTTCTCAGGGATCTGCAGTTCATATAAACTAATGCAGTTCCTTATACCTACAAGTAATTCTTCTAAATCACTCCTAACAAATTACATTGGATAAGGAAAGTAACCTCTCCCCTAAAGTTCAACTTGAGATTGATATAAATAGTAACCATCTCATACAAACAGTTTTTCAATATTTAGGGAGAATAAAATAATACTTAGGATAGAAGAATGAGGGAAACACTAAATTCTGATTTGTTTCCGGCAAACAGCCCAAGACTTTTATTTGAGCTCTTCTTGCAGTGCAGTACTTAGATAGTTAAGTCCATATATGAGCAATGTGAGCGGTGGAGGAGGGTGTAGAAGATGAAACTTCAAGCAAGATTGTGTATGGTTTGCAGCTTTGGAGGTGTGACAGATTGTTTGGCACCTCTGCTACAGCAAGGGCACTTGTGAGAAGCACATCACAGCAGGGACAGATCTTTCCGGGCTCTCCAGTGCTGTTGCCATAACAGGGATGGTGTGTAGATATGAGAAAGGGGATAAAAGAAGAGAAAATTAGGTTCCCTGGGTTTCAACATTGCTCACCGTGAGTCCAGGTATTACAACTGAGCATAGAATTTTTTCAGAAAATGAGGTGATGTAAGGGAGAAATAATGCCTAACCGAAGGATACGTAATGTAACCAAGAAACAAATTCAGAAAGCTCTACAATATTCAAGAGTCACAAAACAGATCTGGCATATTCTTCCTCTACATTTTTACTTCTCTGATTCAGAATTTTGTGGTAGAGACCATCTATTCTTGTATCCTTTTGATTCTTTCTTCTGTGCTTGCCCATCTTTCTCATCAGCAGTAAATTCCAAAGTTTTTCTTGGAAAAATCTTTGTGTCTTTGTAGAGTTTTAGTATAATTTTCACCACTTGGCTGGAATTCTATGTGGATATTTCGGCCATTTGCCTGTTCATGCTGAGCACATTCAAAGTAAATGATTTCTTCTGTAGCTTAAGCCAACTTGGTGATTGGCCTAGCTTTGTAACATTCCTGGACAACCTGGATATTCTTGGTTTGACTTGGTTCTGCTATCTAGGTTATTTGCATAAATTTCTATCTTGTGTTTTCTAGTGCAGAGATGTATGTTTAGTAACTATGAGGTGGTGGCAGTTCTTTTCCATTTTCCATTTAATCTTCTTTCCAGATACCATTGAACCTTTTTTCATTTTTACTATCTACTCATCACTTTACTATCTGACTGCTTTAAAACTCAGTGAAGTATTGAACCAGGTCAGCCTCTTCCTTTCATCACTCCTTTTTTTTTCTTCTTTTCTTTCAACTTTGTGCTCTTCTTTTTTTGTCTAGTTTTCTCTTAATAGGAATGTCAATTCCCAATTAGTCCAAAGGAAGAATAAATTTGTCACTTCCCTGGCTTACCTCACTGGGCTCTGTCCTAGTTCTTGTGGCTATTGGACAAGTTATAAGCTCTTCCGAAACCATTTGGATGTGCTCTGTTGGAATAAACAATATCAGTGCCAGGTTTGAGAAGCCCTGTGCAATAAAAATAGCTTCTTTAGTAAGACGTATAGAAGAGAGGCTCCAGTCCTGTCTTCACAGCCTGATGTCTGTCATTTTGCCAATTAACCAAGAGCAAATACAATGGCCAGAACAAGTGGTAACGGTAATAAGTTCACAGATACAACTGGGGGCTAGAATAACCCTTCTTTCTCAAATATGAGTTGCTTTGGGTAGACCTGGTGACATCAAGACCCAATCACAGTTTTACTTTCCTCTGAATATTTTGGCCTAACCTTTTTGGACATCTCTTTCCACTTTTATTGAGAATCATCCCTAAAAATTCCCATGCAAACTAAGATCCAAATCTCGTTTTCTTCCTGCTTTTTTAGTGGGGTCGTACTGCATATTAAAGTGTCAGGAAGAGACTTGAACAGATTTAGAAACTCAAGAATAGGGTTTCTGTCACCCTGACCAGCTGAATGTGCAACTTCTGGCTGCCTGCATGCCAGCCAGTCCCTGTGCCTGCCTTATCATCTATAGCTATCAAAGTGAGTAACTGATGCCAACAGGGAGAGAGCAGAAGGAAGCTGCAATAGTGCCGTGTTTGTACAAGGGAAAAGAAGCAAAGCCGATTTGCCCAAGGCTGCTGACAAAGTTTATTAGCTGCCAAATTTGGTTTGGAGCCTCAGCTGTGTACTGGCTGGTGCTGGACCATGGTTCATTTCATGCCTCTCTCTGATGACCTCAACTTGCTGTGTGATTCCCAGCGTGAGCTGGGAAGTTCCCAGCCATAGTTAAGTGCCCTGCTATTGACTGCCTTCATGAGTGGCCATGGGAGGCCCTTCCCTCTGGCAGCAGGAGGTTCATTGAGGAAGCTGAGGGGGTTGAGGTGCAGAGTTTCAAGCTCGTCAGTTTTCTAAGGAAGGAGCGAGATCATTGAAAGATCGATAACTGAAAAAGCTGGGAAAAAACAATGCTCTTTTTACTCCTTCCTGCATAGTTACTGCCCTTGGGGTTGTTCAAGTTCACCCCTGCTAAAAGTTAAATTTTAATTGTATGTCACTGCCTGATTCCTTCAGGAGAGTTTAGAGAGCTGTCTAGCACAGGCAGAGAAGTGGGGAAAAGAGGTGCTTGTAATTCATAACGTTCTTTGCAGAATCCTTCCATTCTAGGGTTTTTAGGATCTTATAGATACAGTTTATTTCACCCTTTCCAATGCAGTTGAATATATTCACTAGGGCTGTAGCAAGTGAGGCTGAAACACTGTAGTGCACAGTCCAGGTGAACTAAAGAGTTCTCCATCTATTCTGTAGTTAGACAGGTAGAAATTTCCCCTGTAAAAGCAATCCATGGCACCACATGGCAAATGCATTTTGCATTTTAATGGCTGGGCAATTATTCTCTTTTTGTTGCTGATTGATGCAGAGTGTGACATGTTTGTTTTGAGGGGAAAAAACCAAACAAACCACATGCGTTAGTGAGTTTCTGTTCAGGGAAAAGGAATATTCTCATATTCTTCTAAGAGTTTTAGCAAGCTGCCTCTGATGTCCTTCCTAGCATGGGACAACATGCAGCAACTGCCTCACTGGTGGGGAGACTGCTGGAGTTATTCACATAAATCTAGAAAATATTTACTTTCTTTCATGAATTGCAACTGCAGGGGTTTCGTTCTGGAGTGCTGTTATTTTTGGGACCATTTATTAGTATAGGGGATTTCTAATCACGTAAGACGGAGGATTTCAGGAATTCCCAAGGAAGAGCCGTCCGGTTTTAGCCGAGAGTATCACCAGGCAACTCTCTGCATTTGCAGTGTTTACCCTCCATTCGGACCCATAAAAAATACACGCAATCGTCGTGAAATTGGGGAGCACAAGGGCTGTCTGGTGCTGCTTCCAGGGACCCCGCGGGCGTTCCCCGGCTCCGGGGTCGTGCGGGGAGCGGGAGCGGGGCCGGTCCGGGCTCCCCGGCTGCCGCTCCTCCGGCGGCACTCGGATGCCTCCTGTAGGACTGCGGGGGAGGGAGAGATGCTCGCAAACAAACCCGGCGCTTGCATGTTCCGTCAGCTGCTCCTGCTTTATTCTAACGGAGACTTAGAGTGTCATCAGGACAGTTATTTGTTGTCTGGTGAGCTGGGGGGGGATATTCAGTTGAGTTAATTTTTAATGTGATACCAACTTCTTATTTGAAAGAAACAGAGAGGATTGCATGGAGAAAAGAAAATAGAATTTACTTTGACTTAAATATATTCCTTTCTCAGATCTTCAACTAATTATATTTTTCTCCTGTGAAAATACATCCGGTCACCGGAATTTAGTCATTTAATATTACTGTCTATAAACATATAATAATTTTACACCTAATTTATAATATATTGATAAACTGGTTGGGGGAGGGATTATTTAAAGAATAATTATGCATTTTGTTCCTCTGTAATTCTTTACTTTTTAGATATTTAAGAAAGATTTCACTGATCTTAGCAACTGTTAATGAAGTTTTTTTCACTTTGGTGTTAATTGCTCCTGGTAAGTCTTTCCTGTTTGATTCCCAGCAAGTGAAGCACATGTCAACTATCAGAATAACAAGACACTTTATTGACAGGGAGTTAAGGGGTTTGTGTCATCAGTGTACGTAAAGCTTTACATGGTGCCTGAGTCATGTGCAGCTGATGGGAAGACAAACAGAGGGCAGAATGCAAAAAATAATAGGATGAGGCAGGGGAAAGGTCTGAAGGCAATGAGGAAAGGGTACTCAGAACAGAGGTGTTGAAATACAGAGAAACTATGTCAGTGTTATGGGTGGGAAGAGAAGGGGAGACAGGAAGAAAAAGTGAAACTGAACCAAAATGGTAGGAGAGGTGTAAAGCAAAGTGTCTGAGGAGGAGTAAAAGGAAATTCAAGGGAGAATGGCCAAGTTAGTGAAGGGAGGGGTGACAGGACGGTTGCAGAGATATATTAGGATATCAAAAGAATGAGAGGGGCTGGGTAGAAAAGGACCACCCTGAAGAAGAGGGAATCTTAGCTGAAGTCTGCCATCCCCCTCTCCACTGAAGATTTATGGGAGGTGGTCTCCTCTCCTTCTCTCTAGTGCTGGTGTGTTAGTATGTCATTTTGCTTGCTCTATTTTAGATACTTCAGGAAAGTCGTCTCTGTTCTTAGCACAGAAATCTTGTCAGGCAGTGCTCACTTATGTCTGGGCTTCTGAAACTGTAATCGTGTTGTCCCTTATCATCGATCAGCAGTGTGAGCTCTGCAACTGAGTGATTATTTTGGCATAATTGACACTTACCTCCTAATTGTCTTTGTCACACTTTCAAAAATTTGAGCAACAGTAATCGGTAAGGGATTTTTTTTTTAATGCAGTATTACAATATCTCAGATTACTTTTAATTACAGCAGCTTGAAGTTAAGCTAATGATTTTTTTTCTCTTAAAAGTTCAATACAAATATGGTATCATATTTACATTGTTTTAACAAAAACTGGAAAAATTATGAGTTTAAATGGTGAAGGAAAACTAAAAAAAGCTCACAGTGATTGCTGGAATTAAGAAGGAAGTTTTTGGGGGTTTAGTTTGGTTTTTTTTTCTCTATTTCTTTGCTTTCAAACCGATTACACATCTGGAAGATACGGTTTCTCTAGGGAAAGAAGTGGGTCAGGCTGAGCTCAGCAGGGAGATGGTGAGCTGCACCATCAGTATGTTCTATGAAGAGTGCTATGAACATCCCTTTTGCCCTGTGTGAAAGTATCCGAACAGAAAGAATGAGTGATGCTCCCTAATCATGGTGCCTGTTGGAAGCAGGCATTGCAAGACCCTTATCACCTGGAAAGGACATTGCTCAATGTGTGGGTTAAGGACAAGAAACAGTGAGTTCAGAGGTATTCAAAGGGAAATGGAAAATATCAGAAATTTAATCAGTTCTGATATCTTTGATTTCTTGCGAGAGAGGAGAGGAAAAGAGCCCTCTTCTGTTTCAGTACTGAAATTGCTAAACCTCATCTTTTAAAAGAACACAAGAAAAGAACAGGGTGTAGCAGTTCTGAAATCCATGTACTGATCTTCATGACTTACAAAGGTGCTTTTACACCTCATTTGATATAAAACACTGTCTACAGTATTTTAAAATAATCTCTGTCTAAATTCGACATGACAGGCATCCCCCCCTTTCTTACTTCCAGCTGGCGTCACATATCACTCAGTACAGAATAAAAGAATCAGGATTGTTTAATCCATGTCTTTGAAAATAACAGCCATGTGCATCTCTATCATCTTTAAGTATTTTATTGTTGCTGTCTTTATGCTGCTTCTCTGCTGCTCAGCATGAAACAGCACACACTGTTGAGCATACCAAGGATAAATTCATTATGCTCTTAGTTTGTCATATTCCAAGGTATTTTACAACATGCAGTGTGGCAAAGAAGCTACCTGGAGTAATATTTTGCTTTCTCTCCTTGCTTCCTAAACTCCCTCCTGTCGACCCACCCATACTTCCCAGGTACCTTTTCCTTCATGCAAATTTTGACATGGCTTTTTCTCTCAAATTTTATAATTGCCGGCAAGATGCGTTAATTTTCAGTGACATTGGCCTTTTTGTTCTTTACTTGGCATGTTTCAGCTAGCTCAGCCTAACTGCAAAGAGTTAAGATTTATATATTTGATAGTAATGACTATTTTACATCCTAAGATAACACAGAGGGAGGATGCAGGCAAAATTCCTGTATAAACTACTCATAACTTGCTTTGGGGTTTTTTTCACATGTTTAAAGTCAATCAGCCAAGGCCTAGAGTAGAAAGATTGTGTAAGAATGAACCTACTTCACCCTCATATTTTCTTTCAGAATGTATACAGGTTTAATGCTCAGTTGTCTTTAGCGCTAATGAATGGTTTTGATTTGTACCAGCCTAATCTTCATTATTGGCTCCAAGCTACTTTATGTTTTCTAGTGAACTGCTGTTAAATCAGATTTTGTTACTGTATCAACTCTTTTCTTGTTTGCTTTTTTTTTTCCCCAGTAAAGAAGGCTAAATTAGTAATAATAATTTCCTTTGCCTACAACACTGAATGGGCATATATTGAAAAGTACAATGTAGTATTATAAAAAAAGTCCTGGAGATAAATGAATGGCAGAATAAATAATTTATGCTAATGAAATTACTGCAATTAGTAGTTCCACAATGACCCTTTTAAAAGCCACAGCTGTTAATGTCAGGAAGTGCTGTCACCGCTGACCTTATCATAAGAGAAAGTGACAAATTGAAAATGCAGGGAAGACCAATCCTCAAAGAGGTCTGTTCGGGAACGATTAGTGTTTTCTGAAAACCAGTGTGAATTACAACCAGCTGCTCTCTGGCTCGCCGTGTCTCCCATGCTGTGCCATTTTGTTAAGCTCGATAACAATAGTTATTTTGCCCCATTGAGACGAGTTGTCTCAGGCCACTTCCAGCTCTACCGGAACCCACTTCGTCCCTCACTGATTTACAAATGAAACTGTTGTTAGAGGGCTTTTCAGGGCTGCTGAGTGGAGACCTCTCATAAGGATCATGTGTAAGGAGGTTGTCTTTCAGTGGGGAGAGATGTACTGCAGGGTGCGTATGTGTCACAAACAATGAAAAAAAGGAGAAAAGGGCTGAAACACATTTCACTTGGAAGCTAAATGCTGCTCAAATCTGCATAAAATGTCTATTCCTGCTGACTAGCCTTGTTTTTACAAACAATTTTTAAAAAGATGAATTTATGCTACTTTGCTTCCACTAATGATGTTCTGGGTTTTTCTATTTGTAAAGCAATTTGCCTCTGCTTTCCCTAAATGCAAATCATTCTTCATTTAGTTCCTGTTTTAATTTCTGTTTTTGTAATCATAGGTGAAATAAGTATTCTTCTAAACTAGCTCTTAAAAGTCACAAGAAAATAATGAGTTTTCTTACTGAGAAAAATGGCAAGCCTTTCTGCATCAACCTGATTGTAATATTAATGATGTAGGCTTAAAACGTTTGACTGCATCAACAGACACTCATGAGCAATTTTCCCAAAGTTCCCTAAGCATTATTGACAATGCTTTGGTAAATTATGTGTGACTTTCCTAAGAGTTGGTGTAGCTCATTTAATTCATATTAATTGATTTTTAGTCTTCCCTTGATTAATTGAACTGGGTTCGTCTTGTACAGAATGCAATAAATAATCATTAAAATGAGGGAGATGTGACTCCACAAATGATAAAGTTTAAGTGTGCTAGAAGTCATAGAGGACAAAATGAAAGTTAGTTACAGTGATGGAGTTAAATGGGTTTTCTCAGCATTTCCCTTTTAATTTTGAATACAGTATTTTTGCTTAGACATGTATATGCATTTATTCTAGTAACATATGTGGATAGGGTGCTTTAAAACAAACAAACATTAATTCTGGGTATTTCTTATTTCTTGTTTATCCTGGTAAAGTATACTCTAATTCAAAGGAGTGTGGTGGTATCTTGTATTTGCTAGTTCGGTTTTAAACAAATTTAGAAAAAGGACCTTTGAACTTTGATCCTGAACCCCTCTTCTTGCTGTCAAAGGTAAATAAAGACAGGCATTTCACCTCTGCATTTTGCTTGGAAATACATGACTGAATGACCATCTGGAGGTGTTTTAAATTTGCCTGGCCTGTTTTGATTTTTACACAGTATGTGAAGATAAATTTCCGGTCTCCAGCTGCATTTTAGTCCCTGTGATGAGAGAGAAACCCCACGTGGTGCTGTGTGGCACCCAACACAGGGCCACAGTAGTTCTCTGGGGTCCCTTCTGCAGGGTGCTGAGATTTGCTTGGAGCTGGAGCTAGAGTTGGTGGTTTGATGCCTGGGTGGCACACAGGTGTCCACTGTCGTGGCTTGGAGTGAATCTGAACTCCATGAAGTCATAACTACTTTGTACAAATACCCCTTGAAGCTGATAGAAGACCACTTCAGCACAGAAATGTTGCTGATTTTCTGACATTTTATGGTGTCTGGAGACTCAGCTTTCAGAAGCACTCCACAGTAGTCTAAATCCTGCCCTTTTTACTATTCGTTAGTCTATCTTTGAGAAACACAGATAAGCAGGGATGGTACAGCTTCAGAAATCTAAATTGTGGTGCCCGGTTCTGTTCAACCTGAAGTTAATGGCAAAAATGGACTTCACTCCAAATAGGAATTTGATGATATATGAAGTGTATGGGGACCAGTGTAATTGGAGCAACCACTCCATTGTATTTCTTTAACCTGTAGAGGATTTTGCTTAGACAGGAATTCCAGAGGTGAAGTAGAAAATCCAGAGTATTAATTCTACATATAGCAGTATAGTGAACTGGTTTAATCTCTGTTTTTAGTTTTTAGGAGTGTTTATCAAAAAATATTAAAATATATTGAAACACTGTGGTGATGAAGACCTGATGAATGCCCATGTGAAATGTAATTAATTTGTGTGCAAAACAGTTGAGGAAGGCTCATTTTACTTTAGTGTTTTTTACATGCTGACAACATTATATTTAGGGTAGACTGAAGAAGAGTTTTGTGAGTGAGCCATCCTTAGAAACATACATGGATAAACTAAACTTATATAGATACACTTAATTTTGGAAGCATTTCTTTGCTCCTGTGTTTCCATTTGTTCTTTTTCCTTGGGTATGTGCAGCCATTCAGTCAGACTGCACTTCACGGTTTATGGTGATTTCATGGCTTATGCCCACACCAGTGTGAATGTGCTGAGTGCCAAATACAATCATAACAAGAGGCAGTACCGTTACACCACTCCAAATAGTTTTCTGGAGCTAATGATGCTTTATAATACCTTCCTACACAAAAAAGCAAGAGGATGTCACAACAGGAGCACTTGGTAAATGGCAAGGAGAAGCTTTCTTAAGAAAGAAGGCAGCAGATTTCCAGGTAAGCTGTGAAAGTCACAATCTTTTCTTTCATTCTTTATAAATAATCTTGGGTTTATTGCAAATAAAACGTTGTTGCATCATGTTTTCATTAGAATGATTAGTTGTGGGGTGGTGTTTTTGTGTTTCACTAAAACTACTAGATTTTTGAAACAGGGATTTACCTTTTTTTCATTGCACAGAAGATCTTTGAGCTCTTTAGCTGTCTTTGGAAAGAGGGAACTATCCATTTAAGCAAGAACAAAGTCTGGAGGAAGGGGGAGTGTAGTGGGGCTACAGTAAAACGGTGGGAGGGGAAACAAGTGCTGCATCAAAAGCTAAACCCAGGGAGAGAGAAGAGGCAGCTCCGTACATGGGGATTTTGTGCGTGGCCAGTGACCAGCTGAGGGGTAATGAAAGCAGGAGGAAGGTGTGGGAAGCGTTTCCATCAGGTGTTGTCACCTCCTTGTCCCCAGTCAGTGCTTCTGCTTACAGTTCACTGGTGGTTGATCAGCCCACAAAGACAGAAAGGAGGGGGAACTGCTTGGAAGCCTTTGCCCCACCCCACCCACACACATGTTCCACAATCCCCTTTGCAAATGCCAAAGAAAAAACATAATCCAGCAATTTATTTATTAAAAACTAAAATTCTGTGTGTTTTTAAGCAAATGAAATGCTCAGCTGCAGTCTATGTATCTTGATGCTGCTGCATGAGGTTAATGATGGGAGCTGGCTGGCTTATTCCCGCTTTGTCAGCTGAAGACCTTAAAAAAAATGATCAACAGAAGAGTGGCTGAGTTTGTAAAGCCTGTTTTTAATAAAGTATCCCCTGCTAGTAAATTATTAAAATGCTCTTTTTCTCTGATTTGTACTTTGATGATGACCAAATGGTAATTGGACAATTTCATGTGCTGCATGCTGTGCTGGCTGACAGACCCACAGCTCCAGGCACTTGAACACTGAGCCATTTTTACCCTGCACTCTGGAGGTTTACAGAAGAATATCAAATGAAGCACTGTTTAGTATTTTTCTTAAAGAAAAATACATGAAGTCGGCTCAAATAAATTGAGAAATAAAGTGAGTGGAGAGATCTGTGATCTCTACAGTCATCTGTTAAAACTAAGTATAGCAGCTTTGTCAAATCAAATGGTCAAATTCTGAAAAGGTAACTTTTGTAGGATTTTTAAGATTTTTGTAACTTTTGTAGGTTTTGTAAGAGCCCACCAAATCAGGAGAGCCATCAAGACCTTCCACGTGATTAAAATTTAAACCCTCTAATATTTGTCTTCCACTTTGTCTTATCACCCCTATCCAGATCAGATTAACAAGACCCTTCTGGTTAAAATACATAATTGATTGCTGCCAGACAAAATCATTGGTAGGTTAATGAAAAAAAAACAAAAACAAAAAGCCTAAACCATGCCAAACTCACAGTTATTTGAAACAATTCCTTTATATGTGAAAAGATATTGTTACTGGTTATTTTGATATGAGTTTCTCAACTGGCAGGCAATGAATTGCTATTTCAGCAAACTAACAGGTAGCTTTTGTTCAGCAGTCTCTGAGTGTGCCTTAACCTTTCAGCAAAGCTCTGCTGGAATTATCTGCTCAGAGTGAATACCAAGCATTTTCCATAGCATCCCTCTGCCTTTACATTGACATCTTTGCTGGGTGCCACAGCTGCGTCTCTTTTGCCCCGCTGAGACCCCTGATTGCAGCCACAACCTCAGCAGCAGGACAGACAGTTGAACATCTTGGGAGACCTGGGGGGTCCGTGGAGGGACCACTTAGGCTGTCATTATTAAATTATTTATGTCAACAAAATGCTGTCGGGTACAAATGGAAAAGAAAAGATAAAAATGGAAAAGACAATGCTTCTCGTTAGAGAACCGCAAAACATGAATTTTGTTTTCAGTTCAGCTTTTGGGTGTCAGAACCATGCCTAATGACCTGAATAATGCATTACCTTTTGCCCTGTAGGTTGAAGATCTAAAATCCAAACCTGCTTCTCAAGAGGTAGAACTGCAACTGAAAAATCAAGACACTGAAGCTTTGATTGCTAAGACAGGGTTTCAGACTGAGAAACTGAGCCAAGAAAAGGCTATTGCAGATGCAGAGGAGCTAAAGGTCAGTCTAATTCTCCTATTTACTGATGTTGAGCTATATTTAGCACAAAATAAACCTTCTTAGGTGAACAGTTTTGAACAACTTCCTGTCCAGGGAGCATAAAATCTAAAGAATTATTATACTTGTACATGTAACAGCATTTCACACCATGATTACCACTTGACCTTTCTTTACATTATGCCTTTTTCTAACCTTTTAGCTGTTTTAATGAGATGAAGGAACAATAAATACTGAGCTCATCCAAGCATTTAATGGATGTGGATCTTGAGAATCAGACCTATTTGTAATACAGTAAAGGTCAAAGAGTCATCTCTTAGTGCTTCAGATTTCTAAAGGCTTTGAGGCTCTAGGTAAATTGAACAACTCAATTGATACAGAAGTTCATTCCACCATCTTACAAGGTGCAAAACTTGAATCTTAAGATTATAATGGCATTCCTGATAATATATGTCTTCAGTGTTGAATGTCCTTCTTTTTGCTCTCAGTTCAGCCTATCAGGATTAGTTATCAACATCCATGTTAGAAACACAGAGGCTTACATGTGTTAGTCTTCACCACAGAATGAATAGAAACGCATAATTTCATCAGGAGTCTAAAATTTCCATCTACAGTTACTAGCATGGCTTTGGGAATAAAGCACCAGCAGTATGAAATACTGTAAATTGAAGTTCCTCTGCCTTTAAATTCTGAAGGGCTCATTGAAGTCTGGCATTTTGCTGCAAAATCTCATGTACATTGTGTCATTTATCAACACTGCAGAGACAGATTCTTAATTGACTTGTAAATGTTGTTAATGCCTGATTTTGAGCCTGATTCTATGGAAACTTCAAGTTGCCAAGGATTTTGTAATTTCCAGATATTGACCAACAGGGAAGACTGTCTTGTTTGAGCAATCAAAATGGTCTCTCATTTTCTTCTATTTTGTTTCTTAAATACTTACCGTTAGATGATATTTAATACCTTTCTAGCAACCTTGTGTCTGGTCCTAATTTTATTGAGGGGAAAGTGATTTTTGATACTGAGATAAATGAAGATAGGATCAAAACCTTTATATTTCTCTGGATTATGCTAACTGCAGACTTCAGATTTTTGCTGATCCATATCTTATATAAGACTTAAAAATGGCCATGAAATTTAAAGTCCAAATAGTGCAATTAGTTAAACTCGCACAAATGGGATCTAACAGCTCTACATCCTACCAACCACTTTTCAGTGGTGCTTTTCCTGTATTGGTTCCATATGGTTCTGATAAATTTGGAAGTTCAAAATACACCCTTAACACAATTTTAATTACTTCATTAAGCGACTAGGTGAAACACGTAGAGTGATTATTGTGAGATAATCACATCTTTGGGCCACTTTGTTTCAGGGATGAAGTTCAGCGCCTGACACTAATGATTACTGTACTCCACTGTTCATTGCTTTATTGCACTTCTGAAATGTTTTCATTGGAAATGAAAGTGTCATTTTGTGCTACATTAATCTAAAACTGTTTCATAAGGCTAATGATAGTTTCTAAACAGCAATAGTCTATGATTTTCTTGTAAAAAAAGAAAAAGGCCAGCAAATGAAAATATGTCTTCAACTAAGTAATTTGTGAAGACTCTTCCTAATTGATTAAAATATGTCACCCTTTAAAAAATTATTTTTGATTTCCTGTTCTGTAGATTTCAAACTGGAGCTTACAAGAGCTTTTTGAGCTTTAAAACATTAAGCAAGTAAATACTTTGGAGGAATTGACAGGAAGCATTACTTAAGAAAGAAGAGGTGAGGAATGGAAATCACTTTAGATCAGATTTATTAAGAAAAGTGAGGTCAGTCTGGATTCCACATAAATGTGGCAGGGCTACACACCTGTGTAGTAATAAACAAGGGTTTTACCATGAACATGACACTGGTAAGGTTTGAAAATAGTGGGCAGTAGCCGTGCTGTCATTTTGCTGGCCATTTTTGTGCTCTGAACGTTGCCAGCCAGAGCAGTTTGCAGATGAAGGTGCAAATGCCATTGTCTTTTAGAATAGGACCTCCCCCTTTAAAGAGAGAAAATGTGCAGAGCATGGTGTAGGTATATATGTGATAGTCACACTAGCTGAGGATTAGGAACAAAGATGGATCCAGGCTGACCAGCTTTTTTTATTTACCACCCTCTGCTGAAGTGCATTCTTTATTTGCTTGGTATAATTGAGCCGCTCTACTCGTGGTCTGATTGCTAATGGCACAATGCTTCCAGCTTTCCTAACAATTTAGCCATCAAGAGCTCTGTACTGGAGAAGTTATTGATGTGAAGAGGACTAAACTTCTGCAAAAATGCATGAAAAACTCCTTCCCTTTGTAAGCGGTAATAGATTTGAGAAATACTGGCCTAAAGCTTGTCTGCAACCTGTTCTGTTTTATTTTGCCTCTCTTAAAAATCAATTATCCCATCAGATTTTTTTTTTTTTGGGGGGGGGCATCAGCATCAAAGAAAAACTAGAAGTAAGAAAAAAAATGACAGAAATATAATCAACTCGTGTGACTTATACTAGATGTTTATTTCAATGGAAGATACCATGCCATATTAGAAGCACTATGTACTGCCAATGTAATACTTGTTCAC
The DNA here is from genome assembly GCA_036785705.1 of Acanthornis magna. NCBI lineage: Eukaryota > Metazoa > Chordata > Aves > Passeriformes > Acanthizidae > Acanthornis > Acanthornis magna. The sequence continues at coordinate 25,728,976 of JAWUZG010000028.1, forward strand.
CAGGTTATATCCTTAAAAACTTGAACAAAAGGTGCACCTGGCTGGTCTAAACTTTTTACTTGCACTTAATTTTAATAGCAAGGGTCTCAAATCATATTATAGAAAATATAAACCACATCAAAGCTGCGCATGCAAATGCAGTATTTAGTTTTTAAAATATGTTATTGCTAAGATGCAAACCTATAAACCTTGGGAATTACATCCTAAAAGCTACATCACAAGAGATGGGGGACATATTTAACTTGATTAATAACTTGTCATTTATAATGTAATGCATATTGATTTTTAATATTTGTTATTTCCACAGACAGTATCTGTGTGTGTCCTATCTAATAAATGTGTACATGGAAAATGCCCCCAACAATTGTAGAAACACGTTTTGTAAGGATATTAAATTCTTACAGAGGCTTGTTACTGCCAATGCATAGTGCTTGATCCAAATATTAACAACTTGATCACTGTAATATCTTCTTTCTCTGTAATTAGACTTTGTTTAAGCAAGACCTGACAGCAAATGAGCCTGTGAGATGAGCATGAGGTACAAGGGTAAGGATGAACCAAATATAACTGACTTCAGCCTCAGGCAATGTATCTTTAAAAGTGTGTATGGAAATCTTCCAAATACACAATTGTTGATGATACAGAACACCCGCCAGGCTTACTCTCCCAGATATATTTACACCAGTGAATCATAATCTGCTTTTAAACAGATAATTAAGTTGTTGCAGAAAGTTGTGGAGGCACACAGATTTCATGTAAAACTGATGCTAGACAATGTAAAGTCACTGATCTAAGCAACTGCTAAGCCAAAATAAGTGTCTTGAAAAAGCTATTTGAACTGGTGACTGTTTAATTTCCAAACCTGAAATTAAATACAGTGTTTTCATATAAGATATCTCCATTTCTCCCATTCTCTCCCTTGTTGTGGCCTATGGTTTCAGACTTGCAACTGAGGAACTAAAAGAAAAAGGCAAATTTGGCAAAAGATGGAGGCTGAACATTTGACAAATTTGATATATCTGTCTAGACCTCAAAACTGGAGTGAATGTTTTACTAAGGAAAGCTCCAGTGTAGCACTGAACTTCTCATTGGCTTCTTGCTATTTCCTCTGATTACCTAAAAGGAAACCTTTTGAAGGGGAAGAATGAGGGGAAAAATGTTAATGACTCTTAGAATCTTAGCAAAAAATCTTCACTCTTTTTTCCCCATATGTCACTTGTTTATCTCCAACTTTTGTATTTGAACATCAACCATGAAATGCTTGCAGCTTACCTGCTGTGATGGCACAGGCTGCTGAGCTCCTCCCTGTGTTCAGTAACTCCTCAGGAGTCACAGACTGCCCTAGCATCCCCCAGCTTTTTTGTACAGACGCCTTACCTGTTCTCCCATCCTGCATTGCTGGATGATATCCCATCCCTGAGGCATGCCAGTCACACCACTCGCTTTGGTGTCATCTGCAAATTTGCTGAGGGTGACCTTGATCCCACTGCCAGTGTCACTGATTGAGACATGAAAGGGTCCCGGCTGTGACTCCTCCCAGCCTCTCATGCACCCCCAGTCCCCTCGCCAGCCTTACAGTACCAGCAGCAGGAAAGGCCTTGGCTCTGTGTAAGCCCTGCTGAACAATAACAAAAACATCTCTGCGTTATCAGCCCTGTGTTCAGCACTAATCCAAAATGTAGCTCCATACCACTGCGAGGAAAATTAACTCTACCCCAGCCAAAACTAGCACACTGCCACATAAAGCAAAAGGGCCCAAGGACTGAAGCTGGAAAGCCTCAAGAGTTTTTATAAGAAAGGTAATTATCAAAGGAACATAGGATAATATATGAGACGAGAGAGGAAAATAACAGTTAAAAATGAGAGTCAGAGAAAAAGAAACTAAATCACAACTTCATTTTCTTGCAGTTTGAATTTAGGGAGATAAGATATGTCCCTTCATTGTCCTCTTCTGTGTACCTTTGGTGACAAACTCAAGCCAGCCTGATCACCACTAGGATTTTTTGAATGGAAAAACAGGAGAAAATGAAAGGGAGAGCACTTCACTATAAATATTACATAAATCACAAATTGTGTTTGTGGCAGTGAATACTTCTGGTTTTTGGGGGAAATATTTTTGCTTTGTGCTGAATAACATTTCTAAACCAATTAACTAGAGCAGAATTCCAGTTTTACATTTGAGATGAAAGTAGGATTTAGCTTCTGCTTCTCAAAAAATGGAATGTTATATACACTGCAACTTTTCACAGGTTGATGACTCCTTGCAAGATTTAATCGACTATGATAAGGAGCATATTTCTCAGAGTTGTCTGAAGGTCGCCAAGGAACATTACTTGAAGGATCCAGATTTCAACTCAAATTATGTTCGTACAAAATCCTTTGCAGCAGCTGGTCTCTGTGCCTGGGTCATCAATATGGTAAAATTCACTGAAGTATGTATATATCAGCTCTTGAACTAGCCCTAATGGGGGAATTTTGGTTAATGAATTTTTTATTATTTTAGTAGGCTCAGCTGAGTGTTCTGGGGAGCCTGTAACAGCAACCAGAGATAAAGTGGGAAGTGTTCAGTACTTAGCAGTATGTACCCATGCATTCGTTTTTAGTAGAAAGTGGTAAAAAAGATGTAACTGTCCAGGACTTTTCAATTGTCATTATGATGCAACAGTTGGGAAATATTCTCCAGATGTACATGTTTCACTTGAAACATCCATCCTGGGTCTGGCTGTCTGGAGAGTAAGACAGGGCTTATCACTTGTGATTCCCTTGAGCACCTGGCAGCAGGATTTCTCCATTCATCCTAGTATTACAGCATGGTTTCATTTAATTAAAAAATAGTAAAAACTTCTCCATTTTAGATGAAATCTACTCAAGTGTAATGCCTGTCTGATTTCCACCTGTATTCTAAAATCATGAAAGTGATACATACAAATTAATTTTAGTTGGAGAGTAGACCCACTAAGGTTGCATTCAGTTCTGCTTAAGATATCTTTCTACGGACTATCATAAAATCTGTTGTAGTCTTTAAGTCAATAATGAAAGAAATCTTTGCCTGACTCACTACTGTGCAGAAAGATGGGCCTAAGCAAAGCTATTTAATGAAAGACTACTAAGATTATCTGAAAGTCTTTCATCAGGAGTTATTTGTAATTTTTGTAATAATGTGAGACCAATTTCTTCTCTAACGTACCTCTGTGGTATGTCTTTTTCAAGGTGTGTTGTGAGAGAGAACCAAAATGTTGTGTGCTGGCTCAGGCTAACACTGAATTAGCAACAGCTGCAGGAAAACTAAAAGCCATCAGGAAAAAGCCTCTTGTAAGTACTGCCTGATTAATAAGCTTTATTCTCTAACACATTTAGTCCACTTAATTTGGTTTTTTAAAATGTATTTATTTATTTAATGTGTTTTATTTTTATTGATTTTATTACTGTCTAGTTCAAATATTAAAGGCATACTCTCATTAGGATTTATCACTACTTTCCCCGCAAATTTACTGAAGGACTTTCTGCAGTTTGGGTGGCAGCACATGAAGCTGTTTATCCAAAATGACTGAATTTCCTCAAAGCTATCTAGGCACATTATAACCAATAGATTAACAATTTAAATGATGGTTGATAGAAGTAACTGGCTGTGAGTTTTACAAGGAATATATGCCAAGTGTTTATATGAATAATGGCCTACTGGAGTATAGGAATAACATCCAGAAAGGGCTTTAGAAGCTCACACTCATTTGTATTAACATTTGTCATTAAACATACAATAAAAACAACATCAAATATTCTTTGATTTTTTTTGAAACACCCACAACAACAGATACACTGTGCACACATGCACACAGAAGAGCAAACTTTGATTAGCCTTTTTCTGACAAGTGCCTTGTGAGTTAATGATTGAATTGAAGACCACACTTGTCATCAAGTATCTATTGAACTTTTGAGAGGGATTATTTGTTTTTTAAGTGTTCATTTAATGGAGCAACTGCAACACAAAGCACTCTTGATACAAAGACATCTCATGGTATCTTGGGAGATGGTGGGTGGAAGGAGTTTCTGCTGCAAGCTAATCAACCTTACTTAGCAAAGAAAGCTTCAAATGGTTCAAAAGCTATGACATTAATTAGGTTTGAAAGACTTTGACTTGGCTTTAGAGTTTTTTGTTGGTAGTATTTAGATATGAAATCTCACAATTTAAGATATCAAGCAATAAACAAAGGCTGAAAAAATCCGTAATGTGGGGATTATTTCACTATTTTCTCTTGAATTAACAATTTTAAAAGAGTGACCAAGATCCACTTCTATGTAAACTGTTGGAAGCCTGTGAGTTACAGTATTTTAGTATTTAATTCTTTATTTCAGGAATTTCCTGGGTTTCTTCCTGCTATTGTAATATCTTTTTTTTTCTTGATCTGAAAGAGATGCAGTTTTAATGAGTAAACAAAGATAGTTTTCACCATCTCACTTTCTCTTCTGACCCCCACCCCAAAAATCCCATCAGCTGCGACAGCAGGTATTTTGCTTCCGCATGAAACAGCCTTAGCCTTATGACCTTGGAGTTGCCCATTCAGATCAAAATCTGCCCTAATGAAACTTGTATCTCCACTAAAAGACAGCTTTATGGAAGCGTCATGTTTTTTATTTCACATATCTCTATTGACATATGTTTATTAAATAAAAACACTTTTGGACAAAAATAGCCTTTTAATGTTGTTTTGGGGAGGGGTTTTTTGTTGTGGGTTTTGCGGGGTTTTTTGTTTGTTTGTTTGTTTGGGTTTTTTTTCCTTATTTTTAATACACAGCAGTCACCCCTGAAACTCATGGAATATTTTATTGTTTTAATGTGTTCCTCTGGAAAGAGCACGAATACATCTCGGTTCCTTGCCTGACAGTATCTCAAATAACCTTTTCCTGGTTTAGGACCTTGCATTCAATCAGCCTCCAAATTTGAATCATCCTGAGTTTTTACATTTATTTATTTCTGCTTTTCCTCTCCTCATGCATTTTTCTGAATGTTGCTAACAGCAGTCTTTCTCAGCTATGCTTAGCTCCTAATAGGAAGAATTCTGCACCACAGGCAAAGTTGCAATTCCTTTGCATTTATCTGTTTCCTGTGTTAGGCCAATGGTTGTCATACTGTCATTCAATATAAATATTTTCATTAACCACTTTATAAAATCCATACTGCAGGAGGTCCTTTACACTGTAGGAGTATCCTATTAAAACTATTATTTTTATAACTGATTCATGTCCTAGCTGATCCATGTGATGAACTTTTTTAAGGAACTGTAGCTGTAATTTTTAATTCTCTGGCAGGTATTACTCATGACAATAATAAGCTTCAGAGCTCATGGGGCTGTTGAATGGGTGACTCTACAGTTGGTCGAATTTACTGTTGACAAATGCAAAATAATACATATTTGAACTTTTTGTGAATACTTCTGGATCGCTCTTCATTTTTAGTACCTTAAGAAAGAAGAAATGGGGGCTGATCATGTAAAATTCAAAGAAAACTTTGATGTTAGCCCAGTATTGAGCTGAGAGCAGGACTGGATTGCCTCCAAAGATCCTAATCTATACCATTTTATGATTCCAAAAATAAAACAGAATTTTAGTTCATCCAGTAATATTTTACAAGATGAACTTCCATTGAAGAATAAAAAGGAAATACCTGTCAATGAAGTGTGTCTATTGTATATGCTAAGATGTATTCGTAATATTTAAGAGAGCTAATGGCAGGTGTTATAGAGTAAAAACTGCTGCACACATTACTCAGGAAAACTTGGTTTTGACTTGTTTCTTGTAACTGAGTTGTGACTTAAACCAGAAATTTGAAGATGCCAAGAAGAGATTCAGTTTCACTTTATGAAAAACCTTAAAAAATTTATAGACTTACATAATTCATGTCTTAATCTACCATTTCCTTACTGAGGATTGTTGGCAAATTTTTTTTTAAGGCATATTATTCCTCATGGGCATTTCTGAATTTGCTTCTTGCGGTCCACATGTTGCATTCATCTCTCAGGAAGAGTGCACAATCATTATTTTTCAATGTTCTACTACAGCCTCCAATCACTTCACTTCAAAAGCTTCAGTTACAGCGCAATCCTCTGCACAGGCCAATGCAAAATATTGTTCATTTGGATATCTTGCAAATTCCAAATAGGAATAGGATTCTCATCTAACATGTCATCCTTTTTTCCATTTGTGAGGTGAAGTTATTGATTTCCACAGACTGCTTACCTGTATATACAGTGCTGTATCCAAACATCCATGCATACACTCGGGCTAACTATGATTTCTGCACCTATTTTACCCATAGAACAGAAACCATGTAATTTCTTGTTAATGGAAAAGTTTTAAAATGTTATTTAGAGAAAATATTTGAAAGTGATTGAAGTAACCTGGTTTTAATTATATCTTTAATTTTATCTGGTAGCTGTGTGGCAGACTGGAAATTATCAAAGTGTCTGTAAATAGTGCATAACAGTAAGACACATATAAAAGGCCTTGATAGTTTAGCCAGGACTGGCAGCTAGAAGGAAAAAAAGAAAAACCAAATTGCAAGTTATCAGGAACCAGAACTTCAAATAATCTATGAATATTAAAAGGAAGTTTATGTTTCCAGAATTGTAACAAGATGGGAATGTGACACCCACTGTCTAAAAGTCTAATCCAAAAAGTTTCATCTATGGAAAATTCAGAGATGTATTTCCTCTGATGGTTAGTGCCTTGTTTCCTACCTATGAAATACTAGAGGATGATGTGAAACTGAGTTCATTAGAAACGTTCAATAGATGGAATGAAGTCTGCAAACTGGTGAGTACAGAACAGGACCCTTTCCTGCCTTTACACTTTGCTCTCTGGGTTCATCTTTTTTCTCCATCTAAACGTGCACAGCATGGTCCACAGTGAATAAATTTCTCTGCAGATTTTCATCCCTATTCAATGATCCTGAACTGCACTGTTCAATGTTATATTTAAAATCAGCTTGGCTTCCTCAGTTGGAAACTTGTACTAATCAATATGCTAAAGGAAATGATGTGCAATGTGCTGTTCATGGGGATGACTGCTATGTACAGCAGTAGCATTAGCCAGGATTAGCTGATGAAAAGATGTAAATTCAGCATGAAACATTGACATTTTGCTATCATCCATTTTTAGGGTTCAAATAAAATGCTGCAGACACATTCACCAGTTTTCTTTGTCTTTTCTAGAGAGTTTTACCTCTAGCAAAGTTTCAACAGTTCCATCTTTCCAGCTATGTTACTCCTCGATCTGCTTGATTTAATTCTTCATTCGGTATTTTGTAATGCGGATCCCTGCCCTAAGCAACCTGTTCCAGCTGGCTCATGTCAGGCTTTTTAAAGGTAAGATTCACTGTGTAAGGAGATCAGTAAAATTAGTATAAAGGGAAGGCAGAATTATTTGGGTTTTTTTCTGGGAAAAGTGAATGATGCAGGCACTTCTTAGCAACATGTACTTAGATTTTATTTACCTTAGCTGCTGATAAGTAGCTGTGTAGCCCATCAGCCTGCAGAAAGCTCTTAGTCCTTATCTGAGTTGTGTGAATACAATAGTCCATAACCACAAGAATTCTTGCAATGTTAAAGGAAGGTTGCTGTCTATATGTGGACATTTCTCTGTACCTTTCTCTCTGGGCTGTCAGCTGACTGTATCCAGTCTGCAGGATTGCCCCCTATTCTTCAGTTCATTCCTTACCCTCTTCCCTTCCAGTCATTTATTTGCCTGTCTCTTTTCCATCTTCCTCTATCAATTTTCTGAAGAATAAACTTGAAGACAGAACATCAGATGCTAGTGACCTCTGCTTCTGCATTCATGGATATGCTGTGCTCCCTGACTCATAATTCAGCTTCTTTCTGTTGGCAAAAAGAGAGAGGGAAGGAGGGTTGTACATATTTTTCATATGGAAGTTTTTGTGGCCAGCACTTCTCAGTGGTGATAACCAGTGCAGCTGTTAATAATCAATAACACACCTTCAGCCTAGGCAGCACAGTTAGATGACCTTCTTTCACTTTTCATGAGTTCCAGAATATATCTTTAAATGAAAAATGATGAGGGGATCAGCTGCTCCCTCAGTCAGCTCACAGGCAACACCAAGTCGGGCAGGAGTATTGATCTGCTGGAGGGTAGGGAGGCTCTGCAGGGGGATCTGGATAGACTCTTCTCCCAAACGACAAGTGATAGGACAAGAGAAAATGGCCTGAGGTCGTGTCAGAGAATTATTAGATTGCATATTAGGAAAAATTTCTTTACCAGAAGGGCTGCCAAATACTGGAGCAGGGTGCCCAGGTGGAGTCACCATCCCTGAAGGCATTTCAAAGTTGTGTAGATGTGCGATTTAGGGACATGGGTTAGTGGTGGGCTTGGAAGTGCTGGGTTAACAGTTGGATTCAATGATCTTAAAGGTAATTTCTGACCAAAATTATTCTATGGTCTATGAGCAACATTGTAATCATATTGTTACAATAGTCTTTTTATAATTATAGATATACACAGGCTGATACTAATACTAATACTGTATGTAATTTTAAACATTAAAACATTTAAACATTTAAAACATTTAATTTTAAACATTTTAAACATTTAAAATTCATGTTCTGAAGACAATTTAGAAATACTCTGTGGATGGTGATGCCTACCAATCTTTTTTTGCATGTTAAATTTTTAATATCCCATCAAGCCCAACAATTGCTATGTATTTATAGTAAATTTATAGGAAATAGGGAAAAGGATTGTTTCTTCAGAAGCAAAATTATTTTGTAAGTATTTTGAGTGAAAATAAATCATATTTCCATCCTTCATGAGACCAGTTATCTGCTAAAAATACATGTGAAAATTATGATTTTACATTCATATATATATCACAATTAGTAGGCCTATATTATGCCAAAAAAAAAAAAAGAAGTAAAGTTTAGTAGTGCTAAGGCTAAAAAAGTTGGACCAAGTTGATCCTTTCCACAGAGGAGGTGCAATTTGTGTTATTTATCATTACAAACATTGTTATTAACATATGAGAGAACTTAAAATACACTCTGTGCCTGAAAAGGATTATCCAAGGGCACAGTCCAGCAGGTTTACTGTGGAGAGTAATAGCTCTCTGCTGTGATTTGTGGAACATAGTTTCTTGGCACTAGCTTCCTTGAAAACAAGTGTTTTTAAAATACATGGTTTACCCCATAAAATTTAGGGTTCTGGGGTGTAAAATGCAATATGTAATTCTGCTGTTGCTAGACTTTATTTATGTTACATGCTATGAAAGAATGACAAAAGGGAATGGTGTATTTTGTAGTGGCAACTTTCTTATTCAAAAATCATAGAATAAGAAGTGCTCTGATAAAGGAGACTATTATGTATTAAAAAAAATCAAATCCCACAGGTATTGAGGCATTCCTTACTGTTTGTCTCACTCTCCCATCTTTACTACCTGAGCATTTGATGGATGAGTATACTTGAACTATCCTCAGCTCTATGTTATCATGCCAGCAAATTTGAGATGTCTACAAAAAAGTTTCTCCTAAAAAAGAGCAGAGAGCTGTTATTGTGTTGACTCTTCTTATGCCTTGAATGCTAGGCTGATGAAATTTTACTTATAGCCCATCTCTGTTAGATGCCCTAATTGAGTATTAGTCAAATAATGATGATGAATTTAAGATTCATCACCAAAAAAGTGGATTGGTTGACTAATTATCCCTAAAAAAATCAAGATGCCTCTTTCCCCCTTTGCTAATAAATTTCTTATTTGCATTTTATAAATGGTTTCTATATTTTCTGGTTGCATACCACCAATCCAAGCATCAAACTTGGCAGAAGAGTTCCAAATCTTTGATCCTGCAAAACCTGCAAAAAGAGCTTTTGTGGAGGTATGCACACCTTGCTCCTGCTGCTGTTCTTTCATTTAACCCGGAATAGGAAATTTTTGCCCTCAAAAGGAACTCACTGTTGTTAGCTCTGTAAGTCACTCTACAGAAAGAGATCAGTTGGAGACAACTTGTTTTGAGGCACGTGCAGTGTGAAAGCCCTGAAAGCAAAGCGAGGGATGGTGCTGCCTGCTGAGCAGAGTGCAGAGGAGCGTGGCTGAAGGTGCAGATCAGCATGCAGATCTCCATGTGTTCTGCCAGTAGCTATAATGTCCGCCCCTGAGTAAATTGATGAATCTTTTTATGCCTACAGGCTCATATGTAAAATGAAATTAATAATTTGTCTTGCATTTTTTTTTTTACCTAAATTTTGGTTAGTTAATGTACTTACATTGATCCAGGACCTGCAGAAAAAAAACATAGAATATAGCAAAATGTTTCCTCTGAAGCATGTGTCCCTCAAAGTTAAAGGTACTGTCTACAATTATTGTCATTAAAATAGATTATTTAAAGTAAAAATAATAATACTTCTAAAAAACAAACGAAACCCTCAAGCAAACCTTAACTATACTATTTACTCATCCCTTTTCTGCATAAGCTCCCATCTTCACTTGAGAAAGCAGTTAAGAAACAGTACGATGTCAAGATGATGTGAACAGAACAAACAAAATTACTGGGCTAGCCAACAGGTTGGTTAAGTGACCTGAGGTAAGAAGATTTTGCCTGAATGTTCATCCTAGTGTGAGTTTTTAAATAGTTGAAGTGCTTTGTTGAACTTAAGGTCAAATTTTTGAAGATTGTGTGGTGAAAAAATAGGGGGGAAGCGCAGGGGAGGAGGGGGATGACAAAGGTGACAAGATGACCCTTGATAGAAATAATTTAGGTTAAAAATAAGACCGAACCAAACAACCCCAAACCACAAATAAACTCTCAATAAGACTGTGAGAAGTAAAATGTGCTATACCACAATTGTATTTCCTAAAAAACAAATGTTGTTGAGAAACTGATATTGGTGTGTTTGCTAGAGAGGAATCTCGATAACTAAGTCACCACATTTATACACAACTGTGAACACATTGTGACAGCCTGGGCAGCCTCTGGTTAATGAGCAGAAAGACTGAATAATCCTCTAGGTCAGGATGGAGTCGCCCTGCATCTGCCCTTGTTGCACTTTAGATTGCAAATAAGTGGAAGGCACCCGTCAGATGTTTGCTATTTGCTTTTGGTTTTTTTTCCTTTTACAGAAACTAATAATTTTTAAATAAGAATGAAATGTATTTATGTTAAAATTATATATATTTCAGTGTGATTATTAGCTTTATTTGCAGACAAACATCATTAAAGCTACCACATGCCTATTTAAGGGAATCATTTAAGTCAGCCACAACGTTGCTGAGCAGTGTCTCCTAGGTCTTTACACAAATCGTTCTGTCTTAGTTCATCATCTAGAATTTTAACGACTCCTTTTTAGACAAATAAGTGTGTATGACAGGAAGTAGAAAGTACAAGGAATATTTAGACTACTACATGAGTTCCCAAGGCAGTCTGAATAAACATTTTAACTCAAATTTCTTAAAATCCTTGTGACCTTGCTTTATCAGATCAGTGTGTGGATACTTTTGTTTCTGCAAATATCTCAGCAGAGGCTACCAATCAATATTAAATCGGTTTGGAAAAAAATTATTGCAAGAGCATAAAACTAATCAAAAAACTCCATTGCCATTAAAACAGATTTTTTTTTTATTTCATTCTCAAATTAATATGCTAGAAATGTAAAACATGTGAATAATCTTTCCATTGGTAGAAAAACAGTGAAGCTGATGTTGCTATCTGCATATGAAAACTTTTGTTTGCCTCAAGATACCTCAGATGGTCCTTACTGGCCTGGCCTTGCAGACCTCCAAAGCCTTTGGAAGATCTGTGGAAGTCAGGGGCCTTAGCCCATAGTTAGTCTCCAGGTCTTGAAGATTTACACATAGTTAAAAGAAGTTTATCTCCAAAATTTGAGGTTTTATTAGGGATCTTATTGTGTAAGTTAAGGGGGAAAATATTGGAAAGGATTAATTGAGAATGTCAAGCCTTTTCCTCTGAGAATAAATTCTTTTTGACTAGAACAGGAGACAGTTAACTTCTGAAAAGCATCAAGACTGATGATTTTGTCTATATAGCATTGACCTGGAAGCTCAGCCATTCAGACTAATAAATCAGGCAATTTATATTTAATCATTAACTAACTCCCGAGCTGAACAGCTGTTCAAAATTAGAAATGGGTCACCCCGGCCAGGATGACATTACAGGCAATCTATAATGCATTAGAATAAAATTATAGTGATTTTTAACTGTCTGGAAATTTATTACACTGCATGTTCCAACTCTTAAACCCTTGTTAGCCAATGTCACTAATGATTTATGGTGCTTGGCTGGTATGGTAAAATTACTGAAGATTTAAATAGACAATCATTCTATGTTTAGCAAATCTTCAAATTTCAAAGCTATTTTGGAGAATGAGGTGGGTGCTCTTTATTGTTTATGACTTACCAGTCAGTGACAACAAGGAGAGAGAATGGATAAATCAAAAAGCCTTCTTGTAAATTAATGGATTTATTGTCTTGTTGCCCTCAGGTAATAATTTAAAGAAAAATCCAATGACTTCTGTAGGCAAAAATGGATGTCTAAAATATTTCAAAGCAAAACTGCACATTGCAGAGATTGCTGTTAGAACCCCCAACAGGAATGGTCCTTTACTTGTCATTGGGCATCTCTTATGAATGGAACTGGGATCTAGGAGGCCTTCACTCACCAAATTCCTGTGTTTATACCGTGAAATATATGCATGCTAGCTCTTCCAAGCAGCATACTTTGATTAAAGATACTTCTGTTTTCTTAGTGGATCTTCTACCTTCCTCTTTTTTATAACAAAAGGGCTTGAGTAATCTGTTATTATAGAATTCTGTGTCTGTCTTCTCAAGATTAAAATTTTAACCATTTCAGTAAGTATTTCTGATTTTTCTGAAAAATATAAATGGAAAATACTTCATCAATATAGAATTTAACAATTATTTTGTTACTTAGGTTTTGTACACACAGAAAATTATTTCTTAAATGAGAACGAGTTGTTATTTGAGATTGATTTAATAATCTGTACAGCTTTCAAGAATGAACACATTTAAGAGTTTTCTTTTAAGCCCTTTAGCAGACGGCAAATATATGAAGTATAGAGGATATTTTATGTTCAGAAATTTTCATTGATTTAGATTACATTGATTTAGATTACATCATCTAAAGATCTGGAAAAATACTATTTGATTACTGTCATTGCCCTGAAAAGCAAATGTCTGTACAGACAGTGGGTAAATTACTGTCCTTATAGGTAGTTCCAAAGTGCTTTCCTTCTTTCAGCCTGGTCCTTTCTCTGTTTCAGTTGCTGGAGAATGATTTCCTGAGGTTTCCCAGTGCAAGTGAACAAACTATGAAACAACGTTATTTTATCTGCAGTATTTCAAACAGTACAAAGAATAAAGGTTATGGCAATTTATTCCTATTTTACATCTAGAATTTTACCCATTTGAAGATTACTCTAATGGATGATAAATTTTTACCTTCCTCTCCATGCCGAAACTATTTGAGCATGCATTCATGAGTACGTTCATTCCCTTGCTGGGAATTGTACACACAGAACAATCAAAGTACAACGTGCCAAATACTGCTAGTTTGGGGTTTATGCCGTGTCTGAAATCCTGACTGAAATAGAGAGAATCGAGATCTTAAATGTTAAATTTCTTTAAAGAAGATGCTTCGATTTTTCTGAAATTCTTATTAACCAGCTCAAATTTTAATTAGATGGTGGGCTGTCTTTATCACATAACTGGAATAAAATAACAGCTTTCCACATAGCTGCTTATAAGAAATCATCAATATCAGAGACCAGTTCTGACTATTCATGCAAAATACCCCAGGGTTAGTGAGGTTAAGATGAGCTCTGCAGAAGAACAAGGGAAGCATGGGTTCTCTGTAGAAAAAAAAAAAGTAAATGAAGAAAGCATTCTAGGGTTAAACTTTGACGGAATCATTGCAGCTGTAACGAACCTTCTGAGATAATCTAACCCAACCTCATTGTCCAAACAGGATTGATTGGACCAGAATGCCCAGGACCATAGAAATTCCATGGGTATTCCACTGGGCAACCTGTGTGTTTGGTCACTCTCATCTTTTCTCCTGTCAAAATTCCAAATAATTGCAGCCTTAGCTGGGTAAACTGTCTGTATCTAGTAGGTAAAAGAAGACAGATAAATAAGAGCAAAACACGCTGCAAATCTTCACAGAATCATAGAATGGTTTGGATATGAAGGGGCCTTAAAGACCCTCTAAATTCTAAACCCCACTCCATGGGCAGGGACACCAACTCTACTGCCTCTTGGAAAAAAAGTAGGAGAAAAAAAAGTAGAAATCTTTATTGAGGTTGAAACAGCTTCTTCTTCTTCTTTTTTCTTTTCTAATATTCTTGTTCCCTTACCTTTTTTGAATGTTGCTGGAAATTCTAAACGCTGGCAGTAGGACACCACATGCTGCCAATCTTACAGTGTGTCCACCATGCTGGACCTGATCGAGACAAAAGCACCAGTAAAACCTAGTGAAAAAAAATCAGTAGATACAATGTTTGCCAAAGAATTCTGTTCTATTGTTTTCAGCTTCAAAGGTTTCAAATCACCACCAGAAATTCTGGATTGTTTCCAGCCTTTGCAGCCTTTGAAAGTGTATCTCTTGCTGACAGAGTACTTCTCCTGTTGTACTTTTGTATGCTTCTGGTTAATAACATGGAGATTAAACATTCTGCCACTTCCATGGTGCTCAGGAGATAACATTTTCTAATTTTGCTTTGCAGTCCAAAAACATGTGTTGGAGCCAGTCCATCAAAAACCTCAAAGCACAGAAGAAAACTTTATTTGGTAACATCTTATTGACAGCAGCATTTGTGTCTTACTTTGGACCATTCATAAAATGATATCACCAGGAACCAATTAGAGATTTCTGGTAAAGGTACAAAAAGTAGAATTTACTGTATAAAATGGGAGTCTCCAGTGAAGTGTATGGTTTGTTAAAGTTGCTGTCTTTCAAAAATTTGAAGTACAGATATGTATATGAAAGTACCTCTTTGAAGGTATTTGTTTTCCAGCGTATGTATGTATGTGCATGGATAGATAGAGTGGATGTGTGCACGTGGGCAGATTACAGGTGTCTGTTGAGGGAAATGAAAGAGAGGTTTTCTGTCAAAAGAATATCTGTTCCCTTTCCAATTCTCAGCGCCAAAGTCTGTCCTTGGTGACACTTTTGTAACAGCCATTGTTATAAAAATGATAGAGCTGTACAGTGAGACCTATTCTGCTTAGCTTCTCAGTGCCAGGAAGAGCATGCAGTTATGATAATCCCCATTTTTCTGTACACGGAGGAAACCATGACAGCACTCAGTAAATGCACAGAAGTTCTAATCCTTAGAATTGTCTCTGCAAAGATCTCTCCCTTCTTTCTTGTGAAGCTTTGGACCATTCCTTCCTTCCTGTAAATGCTCCTCACTCCTTCCTACTTGTTTCCTATTTATTATGTGCATTATAACATGATTAATGTTGTTTAGTCTCAGAAATATGTGAAATGTGCAACACTTCATTTTCAATCCTAGATCTATGACACTGCAGGTGAGCTGAGTTATGAGGATCCTCTGGAAATACAGTTAAATCCAAATTTGAGTTTCCAAGATCAGCTGTCAGAACTGTGGGGTCATCTCTTTGTAGACATTTGCTTTGCATTAAACAGTCACTAATTTGTGTAAAGCTTTCCTTTACCTGAAACTTCTCCCTGTCCTTTTCCACCAAAAATTTCTCTGCAGATAAAATTCTTTCTCAGAAACCTCCTTCTACCTTGCAGCCTAGTGCAGATAGGCAGAAAGAATTTCTCCTGTATATTTTCCATAGTAGGACTCTGGAAATAAATGTCATTCTTAACTCTTTTAGGACTCCTCTGAAATGGATTGAACATTTTTATGAATAAAAATAAACCCTACTGGGATGTTTTACTTTTTAAGATGCTTTCACTGAACAGCAGTGAGATAAATTACCTCATTTCAGTTTTGATTGTTTCCTGCAAGTGAGGAAGAGTGGAAGAGACAAATACACTTGAAAAGAAGTGTTAAAATAGATGTTTATTAATAGTCTTCTGTAGAAGGAACAGCAGGTAGTTCTATATCATGAAGTATCAGCTTTGTGCAGATACAGTGACAATAGATGTATCTATATGTTCAGATATTTTTCTTGCATTGTGTGAAAATTAATGTTAGGAACCCTGATAACACCCCAGTGCTATTGTTTTCCACAATGAAGTATTTCAGCTCATGGAAATGATTGTATTGGTTGTCTTACAGTCCAGAGATAAAACAAATCTTGTTTTCAGTCTTTTGATATACTTAGATGAATGTATTACATACGGGAGATAGATATGTTGCATTTTTGCAGAGGGGAACGTATGCCTGCTGGGATTTTGTGTTTGTATTTTCAGCACATTCATCAAAAGTTAGGTTTATTTTGGGCTCAGAGATTAGAATCAAGAGTCAGACAATTTAAGGTGGTATATATTCTTTAATAGTATGTTAACCATGACACTGTGCCACAGAAACTGCACCAGAGGCATGGTGTCATTCTTATTACTAATAATGGTGCAAATTTGGATCACCTTAAATATATGTAATGCTTTTCGTTATAAATAACTCTCAGATATACATGTTTGTTTCAGTGTACACTTTTAAAAGAAGTTCCAGTCTAAAATCCAGGACTGAGGATTTTGTCCAGGGAGAAGGAAAATTTGATGAAAGAATTTTTAAGAATGGGGGAAAAGATAGCTCAGCCTTCATACTGATGATGCAGTGCTTTCATTTATTTATGGCTTTTCAATTCAATCCAAAAATTACTAATAAGGAAGCCTGCAATAACACCATGAAGGAATTGGTGGGGGTTTGCCATTTGCTTCAGTAAGGAAAAAATTAATTCCAGGCATCTGGTATAGCTCTTCTATTATGCTTCCACCAGCCCCTCTTGTTTGTTCCAAATAACATTTATTCACTCTCTTGCTCCACTGTGCTGCTTTAGGCACGTCCCTTCCCACCCCTACCTGTTTGGTAAGTGCTGATTTCAGATGTTCCCTTTCTGTCTGAGCTCATCTTCTTGCAAGTGCCTGTTCCAGGCTGGCATCCCACGAGCATGGCTGTGAGGTGGCTGCTCTGTGACAGCCTCCTCCTTACTCAGGGGCACTCACGCGAGAGCATTGCTGCAGCTGGTGCCCCACAGGGAGCTCCACAGCTGCCTCTGCCCCCGGAGATGGCCCCATTCTCTGCCTTTTGAGTGTAGCTGAACAATATTAATAAGATGCCATGGGAATCCTGGTTTTGTAATTTTTTTTCTTTTTTTTTTTTTTTTGTGAATAAGTACTGATTTATGTTCCAGAAATAGCTGCTCAAGAGCATACATAAGCATTGAATTTGCAATATCAGGATACACTGAAATGTAAAATATATGGTGCATTTTTAGCTTTATTGAACTATAAATATTTTTGTGAACTAAATGTCTTAAGAGAAAACACTTTTTTTAATCTGTTATAAATATGATAAACCACTTCTCGTCACATTTCCTAGTATATTCTTTTCATCTGAAACTCCACAGGGATCCTCCTTACTTTTCTGCCTTACTTTAATTTATATCCCCCCAGTTATCTTGTGCATTGCACTGAGTCGTGTCTTGCTACTTGGTAACCTTGCTGGATGATTATATTCCACACTGATCCTAAGGCTCCTTTCCCTGTGACGGAGGGCCTGGACCCAATTGCCACGTTGACAGATGATGCTACGACTGTGCCGTGGGGTAACGAGGGTGATAGGATGTCAACAGAAAATGCCACTATTCTAACAAACTGTGAGTGCTGACCTCTGATGATAGATCCCCAGCAACAGGGAATTAAATGGATAAAGAATAAATATGGAGCTGACCTTAAAGTCGTACATCTAGGACAGAAAGGATGTGTGCACGCTGAAGAATTGGCTTTCATGTTTACTGCCTTCAAGTTCCCCTAATTTTCGTAAGGGATTGGTGTTTGTTGGAATGCACTTACTTAAAGATATGAAATATTACGGTACTGCTGTTTATTTATCCATAGCATCATTTTCCATTTAAAATGGTGCTTGAAAAGGTGCCCTTTTTATGTTGCTTTCAAGTGTTGAAGAGGAAATGAATTGGAGGTTGAGGTACCCTTCTTGTGAAAGTCAAATCACTTTTTCAATAGGTAAAATGCAAAGCCTGATGATGAGACCCTACTTACACTCTAGTTTAGTCAGCAGAACACAACATGTGCACCTCACATGCCTGTACAGCATTCAAGGCAAAAGCCAATATTGGGTCCTTTCCTGGTAAATAAACATATTTTTAATTCTTATTGTTATTACTGAATTGTATGTAAATTGATAGCACTAGCACGAAACTGTTCTCTTCATATATTTTCTTACTTTGCTTAAATTTAGGGAGATAATGCTCCATTTTTAAGGGCTTTCAGAGTTTATTTTATTAAGTTCCAGATATAACACACAATTACAGTAAATGATCATAGTAATGCTTGATTTTTAAAATAGATCTTAATCACCTAGCCTGTCTGCTCCTTTGAATCAGCTATTTTCCCTCATCTGTCCTGTTTGGTTTTCATTCATTTTCCAACCCTCACAAATAATCACAATTTTTTGTTCACACTCTGTAGTACCCTGCTCTGTGAAGATATATTTTCTGCTTGCTTATCTTTCCATTATTACCTACTTTTTTTCCATGCCTGTGGAAACAGATTTCTCCCAGGTCATTCAGATTCTAACCCTTGAACAAATTCTTTATTGTTTAGTTGAGGATATACCAAAAGCTGTAACTCAAGAAAATAAAAATCAAAGAAAATCAAAGAGATAAGATAAGAGTGTGTATATATATATATATATGTGTGTGTATATATATATATACACCTATATATATATCTGTATCTATATATATCTATATATATAGATATATATATGTGCTTCCCCAACACCTGTATGTAAATTCCAGTGTCTTCCATGTGGGGCTGTACCCTCATATTTGCTTATGAGAAAAGCAATGTATCTTTTGTTTAATATGAGGAATAGCAAGAGCATAGGTAGAAAGATGCTGAACTCAAAACTGTCAAACTCTTAAACACTGGGCAATTCTTTGTGAACAGCTTTTCATGGTTTAACCATGTGGT
Source organism: Acanthornis magna (assembly GCA_036785705.1). NCBI lineage: Eukaryota > Metazoa > Chordata > Aves > Passeriformes > Acanthizidae > Acanthornis > Acanthornis magna. Next base: position 25,748,139 of record JAWUZG010000028.1, read on the forward strand.
TTTAGAAAAACTTTGCCATTTCTGTTATAAAAAGCAAATCTTCCTATAGTCAACATTTATCTAACATTGGGGGGTGGTGGGGTATTTTATTTCTCAGGTAAAGTTTTCTGAAGACCACTGAAAGAGCTTTATTTTTTGATGAGGCTGTATTAATTGAAAATGTGTGTGACTCTATTGATCCCATACTTGATCATACAATTGGATCACACAGCTTGGAAGACACACAGTAAAAAGGGAAGGTATGTATACTTGAATAATCAGAATTTTTCCATGACAGCTGGATCTATATTGCTCTTATTGCCCCATTTTGCTTTGTGCTTCAACTCTTCATGAAATAAATTTTTTCTCTTTAAAATGTAATGGCTAAAACCTGATGATGAGTGGATATTAAAATGCTAGTGCCTACATCTTATTAGGTAGCAAAGTTATGCTCTCAGTTTTCAACCCGGACTCAAAATACTATAGAGATGTATGATACACATTTTCAGGATGATAATAGGAGTTTGTATTTGGTGCAAGAGAATTTCAGTCTGTAATATCTTCCATAACTTTTCACAAAAACTTTGAATGCAATTGTTGTCTCCTCCATGCAGAATTCAGCCTAAAGAATAATGTTGATTTGTGGTTGCTCAAGAGTAAACTTGTTAAACCTCACTAAATATTTCATCTGATGAACTGAAATGCCTTTCTGCTCAAATGTGAATTTACTTCTAAATCTAAAGTGTTCCTCTCTTCTTGTTTGCAAGCAGTACATCAACAAGCTATATTTTTCATGTTGGAGAATGTGATGTTTATTCTGACATAAAGCCAGGCATACTCCTGAAGCATTTCTGGATGGATCTCAAATGTTAGTCAAAGAGTGGTTAGAGTGCTTGCACAGCTTCAGATTGTCAATAGTGGAAGTATGAAAGAAATTATAAATGAAGAAATTATCTTATTTTGGACAAATCACGCAAGCTTTATCTCCCTCCTTTCCCCCCTGTATTTCAGGCATTGGTGCCTGCACAGTAAATCTAAGCAGTAAAAACAGCTCAAATTTCCTTGCATACATGAAGCTCCTGGAAGATGCACTCTTGCCCTGCACTGGGGGACCTTGAAATTATCCCTCTTTGTTGCATTTTTCGATAGTTGTATTTTAAGTACTTCAGAGTAAGAGTGTACAGCTTGCTTTTAAAATGCATAGTGAAGAAACTCTACAGAAAATTAGAATTATACTGGTCTAAACCAGAGATCAGAATTTTCACAGGCTAACAGATCTTTAAGGCATAAGACAGAGGGATGTGAAACAATAGAAAGAAGTTAGATTGAAAAGGGCAAGGGTCACAGCAATATAATTTTGCATTTACTTAGCAAAGGCTTCCATGTAGCACAACAGAGCTGTGTACATGCACACAAAAGCAAATATATGAAGCTATTCAAAAATAGGTTCTTCTGCCTAATATTTTAGGCAGTGTTACATGACCTGACATTCTGTGCCTGTATGAAAGTGCCAAGTCCCCTTTGAGGGGCCCTTGTGTGTGTATGTGTATGTGTATATATATATATACATATATACGTATATATACGTATACTCATAGAATGTATATTCCATTTATTACCAAATAAGCAGAGTTTGCATCACTCTCAATTCATTTCTGTCATTTGTTTATTTTTCGTAGTTCTGTCAGGTATTTTGAATTTTTTTTCCTAATAAAGAAAGACTAGAAAGGTATTTGTGATAGATACGGTGCAGTCCAGCAGTTGAAGTTCATTAATAATTGGAATGTTGTAGAGTATGAAGTAATGAATACTAATTACTCCTTTCATGTCTGACAGCACCCCATGGACCAATACATCAGCCCAGACTTTAATTTGGTTCTAGTAATGGTTTCATCAATAGTACATTAATTCTGTGTTTGAAAAGATGTACAGTTGAACCTGACCCACGCAGTAGATACCACTGTCATAAAATGGCCACATACTGACAACAACTGGATAATTACAAATAATTAAATTCACTGAGCTTCAGACAATCCTAATTTTAAGTAAAATATATCTTATCATATCAATCGACAGAAAGCATAGCAAGGGAGATTTATCAACTTGTACTCCTTCCAAAGCAAATTTACTAGCCTGTTTATTAGAGAACTTGCTGATCTGTGAAGCACTTCATAAAAGTACCTCTCCCCTTCCTTCTTTGCAAGATGGTTCTTATGCTGCACTCCTGGATATTCTATAACACCAACTCCTGGTATTGTTTCTGAATTAAGCCTGCAAAAGAAATTCTCAGTCTTGGAGAACTTCCAATGGATACATTTATAGTTTCCTCAAAACCAAGTGACAATAGGGTGAACTAAAGGTACTTGTTATCTCTGAAAAGTAGACTTCATTCCCAAGAGCCTTACTATATATTTAGAAGCCTAACAAGTTTTAGGTGTTCAAATTTAGATACATTTTTATTTTTAATTTTGGAGCCGCAAAACAGCTCAGTTGTTGCTGAAACACTTTAGACTGGGACCTTATGTTCAAAATGGCTTTAAAATGCTAATATTTTTGTTAAAATATTTAATTATATTTGCTTTGAGAAGCCAGAGAAAAGGAAACATAATAAAGTAATTTTAAGAAAATCTCAGTTGTAGTACATGGCTTTACGTAAGCATAGCAGGCACAAAAAAAAAAGAAAATATTGGTGCAACATATTAGCAATTTATGCAAAAATGAATCAAGATGCAAATACTTCAATTTTTTTGGAGCAGGTCAATCAAGGCATAAAATTAATAGGTACCAATTCTGTATGGTGTTGGGTTTTGGCCCTCACCTACTATAAGAGGAATGATGCCATTGAATAGGTTTGGTATGGATGGCCCTTAATATTTGAATTTTACCTCTGTGCATTCTGTCCCATTTCTCCAGCACTGCTCTTTTGGAAGTCACTGGCTATGAGCATTAACTATAAGATATCAATGTTATTTTGACTCATAGGAGAGCAGACAGAGAAATAAATTCATTGTTCCTAAGGCTCCTATTCACATTCACATGAGCTGTTACACTTACTGAACTCCTTTGCACAGCCACCAAAGAGGTAGTCATGTCTCCTCAGCCGCAAGATTAGGTTATTAAAAGATTCTTTAGGGTGTCTTGAAATTTGATTTATGTGCAAATGTAGCTTGTGTGAACAAGTTTCCATTCTTATGAGGCATGACTATTATTCATGAAACAGCAAGAGCATTCGCTCGGTTTCTCCACAGGGAGAAGCTTTCCTTGCCTTGAACATCTTGCCAGCTGTGCAACTTCAAGGCAGTGCTTTTCCCACTGAACAAGTTTGACCAACTTGCACAGTTTGCCTACTGAGATTGCCTAGTAACAGCTCCATTCTGCACTTGTTTTCACCTGATTTATTCAACTTCGTTTTCTACATTACTTTGTTGGGGTTTGCAAGTCGGTTCCAGAAGCTTTTAATTTTAAGCAGCAGGAACTGAATGAAGGTTCCTTTGGAAAATATGTTTATCCCTCTTTCTTCCCACTGAAAAATATTGTTTCCCTTTCCTTTCCTGTCCAAAAATTGATCACATTTTTCATTCTTGCTGAGCTGATCCAAAACATCTCGCTACAGGAAACTATTCTACTATTCTGCCTTTTAGAGTTATGGAGTGTTTTGGAGAACATCTGCCCTGAAAGGTACTCTTTAATTTTATGTTGCATGAAAGTATCTGCTAAGAAAAGATTTTGCATAAACTCTTGAGCCATTTCATTATATGAAGTGATATTATTCCTGTATTCAAAATTTCTCACCTTCATGAGATCCTGTCTTTGAAAGACCTAGACATTGTTACCTTAGGCAGAACATACACAAGGGAATAGCAGGTCCTTGTGTCAATAAATCAAGTTTTGACAGATCAGACAAGATGTTGCGCTAGTCCTAGTCTCCTCATAGCTGAGTGCTCATGTTACTGTCTGGAATTTATTTAGTTTTATATTTGTTTTTGCTAAAAATAATTCATACCTCACGGCATATACAGGTTTTTAAAAGTGCTTTGTAAATACTTTTTGAATCCCTTAATCTACTTTATTTCAAAATCTATGAGAATTTCAACAGTAAAAAAAATAGTGGAGAGCAATCAATTTAATTTGCTTTGTTTATTCTTAAATACCAGGGAACTGGGACTTACATGAAAGATGCTATGTCTATTCCTGGGTAGAGTGGTGCATTAATTCCATCCATGCTATCTGCTTCAGCTGATGGGATATGATATTATAAAAAAAACATTGCCAAAAGTAGAACTTGTCTTTAGAAATTTCTTTGGTGACTATTTTTTTGATATTCCTTCTATCATGGACTTCCATCATTCATGCCTGTATTGCTGCATTTTTTCATAATCCAGAGTTAACATCTAAACAGATATATATTACTGAAAAAAATGAAGTCATTCTACTGGGTTCCCCACCTCTCTGTTTATCGTTGTTGCTTATACTCTTGAACCGTGCGAGAACAATAACAAAACATTTCTTTTTCCCAAATCTGTAATTAACGGAAAACCTACAACAGCTGCAGTAATAAAACCCACCAAGTCATTATGTGGTTTTTGCCTTTCATAGGTGATAATCACAGAAATTGGTTATTTATTGCTTGTGTGAATTGAAAACTCCTAAAGGAAATATTTGAATCTGGAACTCTAATGCTTGTTATATTGCCACATAGACATTCTGAAATATAGTGTGACTCCCTTAGCAAAGGTTTTTCTTCTGACAAAGCAAACTGAAAACTTGTCTTTTGTCAAATCTCATTTTGTCTGTGTGTGTGTGTCTCAAAAGCAAAGCAAGATTGCTTTCTCCATGTCAAGCTCTGCAGTTTTTTTTCCCTCCAGCTGCAGCCAGTTTTGAAGGCTGTGGAGAGACCTTGTTGTAGAACTGGACAGTGAATTCATGTCCACCTGAGATAAACTGTATAATCTGAAGGACATGACCATATGGCTAAATTATTGCAGTATTATACAAGCATAAGCCTGGAAAACCCATCTCCAGTAGTTTGCATGGCAGTATAATACAACATACACGTCTGATGTTGAGTTTTGTAGAATCATAGGTTTCCCTGCACTAGACATAGTTGGTTTCCTTAAGGAATTCACTTAAAGTATTTCATAAGAAACTGTCTTTTCTTCCTTATCCCTGGTGAAATGCAGAAGGGTCTCAGCATGCCATTTCATTTAGACTATGCCTTCCGGCTAAGGGCATGGCAGAAGTAGGCAAGGGTGTTAAGAGCTGAAATCTACGTCCCTGGCTCTGGCAATGCCCTGTGGTAGCCTAGATAGAAAGCAATGTTAAAATTTCTGCAGAAAGTACCTATTTTATTCATGTTCTGATGTGACTTTCATGAATTTCATTTTAAGTGTTTAGTATCTATGTTATTGCAATCACTTTGAAAATTGAGTTAACAAACGCCAATTTGAATTTTATGAACAGTTTGTGTCTACCTATGTTCCATGTTATAAATGTTCTATTCACCCTTTTCTTAACAAAGTTTTATTGCTAATATTTGAATCTCCTTTTTTGGCAGAGAACATTCAAAACAATTGCTGTACAGAAAATACTGTTTTTGTGCTCATGTGTGGCAAGTGAATCCTGAAAATTGGCACACTGTTCACTTTGCAAGTCAGTGACAAAAAATTATGTCACTGGGTCGCACCAGACCAGACACACAGCACACACTGTAGTCTACAAGCAATCTCAATTTTTTTGGTGCTATGCCACAGAAGTAGGAAGGTGAACTTTATGTTGCCTCAGTCCTGGGCTCCAAAATGGTACTTCAGCAGCAGCAGCGTGGCTGTACAGGACAGGCTTCACCCCTCACTGAAGATAAGGGATCAGGAAATGACAGCTCTTCAGTAGGGGATTTCAGTAAATGCAAAGTGAACCAATATATCTCCTTCTTTCATCCAACAAGTAATTAATGTGGAATGGAACATTTAATAAATTACCTTAAAAAAAATTCTTTTTGTTGTTTCACTTGCCAGCCATTCCCTATCCTCTAGTCACTATCCATTTGTTATAAATACATGTATCTGCCTAGTTCTTTATGCTACATATTTAAGGAAATTATAGTAAAAACTAACAACTTTCTCATTGGCATTTGTTTGAAAACTTTGCTAAGAAACTTCTGGAAACTAAATGTCAAATGATGATCCACATTTATCCCTAAGCCACAGACTCTTCAGGACCACAGTGAATAGTCTCCCTGTGTCTGTTGTATATGCAAATGAAACCACACCAATTAAGAAATACTCTGTGTATTCTTCATAAAATATTGATGTGTTCAATCACCCTCATTTCATTTCTTAAGTTGCAGACACCTAAAGTTTGGCTTGTATGCATTTCCTGTGCTGCTAAGATCATACAATACCCATCGTTTGCAATCTGAGATACTTATGAGACTTTAATTTAGTGAGATCCCCATCCTTGTGCATTTTATTCCTTCCCAGACGTACCAAGACTGAAGACAAAAAATGTGTATTCAACAAGAATTTTCATCTCATCCTTCACACTAAACTGGCTAACCCTCACTTACAAGCCACAACTGCAGGCTCAGACCACCCTCATTAATTTCACTGTCACCAGGGACAGGCTGGAAGACCAGCTGTTGGCTGAGGCTGTTAATGCTGAAAGGCACAACTCACAAAAACACAAGGTAAAGACTTCTTTTGATTTTTCTATTGCCTGTTCTGAGATTTTAAGGCTAGAATTAATATACATGTTTGAATCTGCTATACAGTAATTGTTAGTAGCCCATATTAGAAAGATTTTAAGGGTATGCAAAGTGTAGAAAGTACTTTGACTGATTTGCTCAAATCTATGCTCCCAAAGGGCTTGTCTTGACCTAAAGTTCCACTAGAAATTAAATTTATTGTGATATTATTCCCACACTTCTCTCTACTGCTTGGTTTGCTCTGTGCATTGCATTTAATTTACAATGCAGGATTAAAGCCCTCTGCAGGGCTTTGTGCTTCAGCGATCTTGAGCCAATAAGTGTAAATAAAATTTCATGCCAGTCTGTATGAGGATATTATGGCACTGTTAGGAGCTGGAGCATCTGGTTAATAAATCATAGTTTATTCCTGCAAGGTTGCAGTTCTCTGGCTGCTGCAGTCATTCCAATGTATAGTAACTTATGAGGAGAAATGATTTTATAAGTGGGTATAGGAAGGACTTTGGGCAGACTGTAATCTATGAGATAAAAAATGAAAAGAAAATACTTAGAGGTGTGAAATGAATAACAAGAATACTTCATATTTCTCTAGTGTGTCTTTCCAGTTCTCTCATGTAATTAACTAACTTCATCCACAAAGATTTGCTCCACCTGTTAGAGGTACTGCTGCTTCATGGAAGGGCAAACTGGGTCAGGGAGTTTAACTACCCCTTGAAGAATGAAAGCCATATACTTGGGAATGTGATGTGAGAACAGCTGTCCATTTCCCTCTGCATCTGCACATTGTTCCACCTGGGATTGCTTGCTTACAAGGTCTGGATCACCCAGGGGTTTTGATGTGAGCCACAGTCTGATTGAGAGCTCCCCACAAGACTGGTCAAGCTCTTGCACTGGCAGAAGGTCAGTCCAGCAGAGCACACCATGACAATGTTTTCCTACTCCTTTGCTGCCAGTGAGGTTCTCCAGCCTTGTGCTATTCTCTGATTTTCTCAGCTGCCACATAGACTACCACTTGGCATCCCTGGCAAGATCACAGTCCTTTCGTGTAGTCTCAGGAGGAGGGACACTAGGAGTGAGATAAATGTCTAGTCCATGATGACCTGAACCTTCTCACTTTGGGTGTCCAGAACCTTAGATTCAGTGTACTGGGACAGAAAGTAAACTGTTTTTTCAGAAATTAAATCAAATTAACTGATGAAATTAAACGGACAATGTAGCTCACAAATGCTATAAAACATTATTTCTCGCTTATGTTTGTTTAAAAACAGTGTTTTCACTCCCTTTTCTAGTCCTGGCCAAGCAGCAGAATGGTTTCACGGCTGAGCTCAGGCAGCTGGAGGATGACTGAATGCTCAGCCTGTCAGCTGCCCAGGGCAGTCGCTTAGACAACAGTGAACTTGTAAAGAAAATCAAATCAGCAAAGTCAACTGCAGCAAAAATACAACACAAGGTAATAACAACTGAACTGGTTCTGACAGGTCACCTATAAAATGTCTGTTATTAATTATTTTCAGTGTAACAATTCTATGAGGTAGAATAGGAATAGTCAAATTCCTGTCTGCCCAGAAAGAGTTGTCCTTGCCATATTCACCATTTCATATCTATAGTATGTAGTTGTCATGTTTGATTTATTTTTTAGGTGCTGGATTTGGTACTCATAAAATTAGTAACTATCAGCACGAAATTTGAACACATATATTAATATATTATTGCCATGTTTTCACAGGTAAACAGGCATATTGCTATGGAGAACAGTTATTCCCTAATGTTTGTCTAAGACAAAAAACTTGCTTACTTTAAATATTTGCTACTGTCTGAAATAAAGTCAATTTTCTAGAATATATCCATATTCTTTTCTGTATGGATAGGGACATTTTGGTAACTGTGTGGGATAACCATGGCACATTAGAAAATAAATGAGACAACTGTGATCATTCAGATGGCTGAAGCTAAAGAAAATGAAGTTCACCTTAACACAACAAGAGAGCATTAGAGACTGGCAGCCAAAAGAGCATCTGCTCCTTACTCTGGGAGTATCAGCCTGGGCAGTGTCAGCCCCATCTACCAGGTTTCACTGAAGGTAGAAATGTCTCTTGCTGACTTGGTTTCAAAGTGCAAGGAACAGAATTCTGCCTCCAGCAGCAGTGCCTGATACATTAGTTATTACTTGTACCAGATGTTTACATTGGCAGGGCTGTGTGTCTGAGGAAAGAGAACACGATGTGATCTCCTGCTGGTCTGTGACACCGTACATCCCCACGGGTCTCTTTGTTGGCTGCCTCCATTCTGACAGTGTTTGTTGACTGTGCTTGCAAAAGTTTACCTTGCTTGTGTTAAAGCATCCCACAGGATCAGGAAGAAAGAGTTTGGAGGAATTCTTCATAAACAATTCCCCATCGTAAATCTGCCAAGTGATGTAATGCTGTGAGTAAGGGAGATCAACCACTGCAAAATTATCAGCTTGCTTAAGAGAGAGAGTCTCCATGCTGAGTTAAATAATGAAGCAGAAGAGTATTGCTGTTTGTAGCCCTCACCCCTGGTTTGTTGAAAGTTTCCTTTAAAAGCCTCTTGTCAGCCTCTTGCATTTTATACTGTTTTGGTCAGCTCTCTATAGGAACTTGTATTAAGAAACTGATTATTTTATGAGTAGAAAAGAAAAAAAAAGGCAAAATTCAAATAAATAAAAATAATTGTACTAACTTTCAGGCCTTCAGTGCATCTTCCACAAAGCAATTAAACAGGCTGAAAAATCAGGAGATATTCAGTGTTGTATCTCTAATCTGAGAGAAACTGTCACATATTCAACATTTCTTTTCACAGGGCAATGACTTTTTGAAAACAATAAGCTCATTTTCCTCACCCAGACAGCTTTTCAGGTGAGGAAAAATTTTCCTGTTGGTGATGCTGACATTTACTGGATTTGCTGTTTCTTCTCTGGAAGGTGATGCTTGCACCCAAACTCTGTGGTTGTGCAGTTTCTCACACAGGATGACTGCTGCTTCAGTATCAATGGAAATTGCAGAAATTCCAAAGATGTTATCATGTAATTCTTTTCATTTAAAATGCTGCAATGACTTCATGAAGCTAAGTTGAGGATAAACAGCATGACTTAGCTGCTTGCAGTTGAATAATTAGGGCTGAAATTGATCTGGTATATAAAGTAAGAAGTAAATTTTACATATCCAAATAACATTCAGGCTCTTCTTTTTCCTTTTAATTTTGGTATCTGTACACCCTGGAAAAAGTCAGGGCTTGGTTTTTCTGGGAGACAAAAGTCTCTCTGAAGCAAGTCTGATGACCTTTTTCAATTTTATATGCTGTCAAGATTCTTCTAAGTAAAGAGGTAGAACTCCTTGAACTGGACCTCCTTCTTCCTTTCAGAGTTGAACACACAAGAGTCTTGTTGACTTTTAAACTACTCAGCCATGGAGTACCATTAGAGTAGTTTGGGAAAATTGCTTTTCAGTTCTAGGTCTTTTTTGTTATTATTTCTGGATATATACCTCAACTAGACAGATTCAGATAAAGTCATATATTCTTCCATATTTTTGTAGCAGAACTAGTGATGTTTTCAAAGAGGAGTTTTCTTTGCGATTTGAGTGCCTTTTTCCTTAGACATCACACACTGTATCTTGCGAGGAAATTTTGTTTCACCATAATTTTTCTACACCCCTAAAAATAGACTTTTAACTCCGTGCCACTCCTTACTGTAGTAAATGTCCCATACAGCATTTCCAGTTTGTCATACATAGGTACTTAACACTAAGCAAACAATGCCAATACCAACAAAAATAAACTCTTATCAATAATATTATTTTTACATGTGTATGCTTAGGTGTATAGGTATGTAATTTAGTATTTTAAGGCAAGTCCTGAGTCCCTTGGTCGCACTAGGGTTTTTTATGTACCTCAAAAAGTATCAGCGTCATCCTGTTTCAGTCATCATGCAAAAGGTGCAACATCTGTATTTATGTCTTTGGCATGCTTCCAGACCATGGCAGTGATGGATGTGCTCAGAGGAGTAGATAAAGATATTTAAAGATCCACAAAGAAATGAAAGAAGTGGGTGGATTCAAAATACCCAGAAAAGGAAAAGTTCCCCCTGGAGTAAGCAAAAAAAAGCTCTTTTCAGAAAGTAGTAACACTCTCCATCAGGACAGAACGTCATATGCTCTGAGGTATGAAATCTGAGGGTTCATTTTTCAGGGCAAGTGTGTTTGAGGGCGGTGCCTTGCATGTGTCTGACAAATTCAGACCTTAAGAAGCAAGCAAATAATTTCTAAAACTGAGTGGTCAACCAGAATTTGAGATTGATTACTGTGGTCCTTCACAGCTTGTTCTCCTGGTGAAGAGTTTATGAAGAGGTAGTGTGGTAAGGCACGAGTCACAGAATATTTGGTGAGCTGTGATTGTGATTTCTTTTAGATTGAATATACGTACCTGAGGAGAAAAGTCATTGATAAGTAGACATACAGTAAGCTATCCTGTTAATAGGTAAAAATGTCTTTTTCAGTGTTGGTTCTCCTTATGGTATTAGAGCTGGTAGGTAACCCCACAGGATGACAATTTTTCAGGTCTCCCTTTGAAAATCCTGCAATACCAAGAAAGATTCAGCTGTGGATACTGACACAGTGGTTTTCCAGCTGTACTCTTTTGGTCTTTTGATCCCAAGTGATGGTCTTATAGACCTGTTGCTCCACACCTCACCATCACAGTTTTTACCTATTTTTACATGACTTCTGAGAATGCAAGTTTTGTCCTGGGTGTTTATTTTGCCCAGCTGCCCTGGCTGTACGTGAAAATATTGCCTGCATATAATGACTTCTTGGATTCACTTATTGAAGAGGTCCTCTTCATTCAGAAGTTGCTGTTTTCTGTCCGGTGGCCGCTATCCCGCAGGGAAATGGGAAACATCGTCTTCTCTCTTGTTTTACCACCCACTTCCCTTCTTGCTTTCATTTCACTCTCCTGATGATTTCTTTCATGAAATGACTGTTAAACCATTGCTGTCAGACGCTCAAGACTGAGAAGGGTGCAGACTTGAAGTACTTATCACGGAACATCTTCTATGTTTGGCAGATGTTTAGTCATGTGTAGGAACTTTGCGGAGGAAACTGTTGGCTCAAGGTATGTGAAAAGCACAAGGATGGATTTAGCAAAATGCTAACAAAAGAGCAGTCCAGCCACTCCTGTGTTTTTCATCCTGTCTTCATGACTAGACCCACTTGAAGATCATGAGACAACAGGTAAGCCTCTTCTTTGCTTCTGGCTCAAGGATCACTTAACTGTCCTCCAATTAAAGGAAGCAAAATTGAGCTCAAAAGTGAAATGGAGCATGCAAGGCTAGAAATGTAGATAAATGGTTATATGCTTGTGTGTATGTGCTTCTAAACACACGTATGTACATGTATTTTTTTTACTGATGAGAACAAAGCCTTGTGGAATCATCTATCCTTAGGATGGAATATACATTACCATGGGGAAGTTATGCACAGTTTATTTTCAGGAGAAGATTCAAGTTCTGAAATTTCTTCCACCCCCACCATATTCATGGCAATGGGGCGGATGAAAAGTGTAGGGCCATAAGCACTTCAATATGAAGAAATTTTTAGACTGAGCATTCCTCTGCTTGGCATAATGCAGGTTTCCTTTGTACTGCTTTCTACCTTTTGACTAGATGAGGGCCAGAGGGCAATTTTCTCCATGCTCATGTAATCTTGTGCCCCCTGTGACTAAATAATGGTCATTATACAAACTATATTCAATTGTATAGGGCTCTGTGGCTTTATGCTTAGGATTACTATTCCCCACAGACAATAGTGAGAACACCAGGTTAATACAGCTGTGACCTCACTGTGCTCAATTTAAACTCAGGCCTCACAAGGTGAGAGGCTTGTGCATTTACCCACTGAACCAATCAGTTAAAAAACTAATGTGATATCTACCACATGTTGCTCCCTTTTTCATGAGGGAATTGCTCTGTACCCCCCATAAGAGTTTCTAAAGCTTAGTAACAATGCCGAGCATCTATCAAAATGTCAAAAGGTTCATTATCTTAAAACCAAGGGAACAGATTTCTGCAGGCTTTTTCTAATACCAGCAATAAGGCCACTGTAGAGAGCTTGCAATTTTGCTTGTTGAAATTGTAAGGGTTTAGTGAAGTGCTTCGGAGGAAGTAATACGCATTGCACAAGTGATAGTGAAATTAATGGGGGCATTATCATTCTTTTTCCTTTCTGCTCTGCTAATTTTCTTATCTCCTCCCCCTCTGCCACTCACCCTTCCCCAATTATTTCTATAGCAGGCAAAAAGCTTGGGTTCACTATAGACTCTGGAAGATTTCATAACATCTCTCTAGGACAAAGGGAGGAGATCATTGCGAAGGAGGCACTCAAGGAATCTGCCCCACATGGCCATTGGGTTCTTTTCCAAGTGAGTGTCAAGCTACCTCTCTGATAGGGAATACCTTCTCAGCTGGAGGGATGTTTCCAGAACACAAAATATGTGGTGGATTACAGCAAAAGTTCTAAACAGCTAATAATCTTGTTCCATTTGCCTTTGCTTCTGGCTGTAACAGGATAAACATCATATTAATAGGGTGTGTGTCATGTTTTGCCGAACAGTGCACTCTCCCAGGAGGAACGGGAGAGATAAAACAGAAAGCCCCCTGTGGGTGGGTAGGACCGCCCCCAGGCACACACTTCCCCCGCCTAATTAAGAGCTCCCATTCCATTCAGCAGGCCACAATGGAGACTTTAATGAAATGGGTCTGACTGTCCCTGGGGAAGCTGTATAATTAGTCCTGGAGTGCTGCTTTCCTGAGATAGCAGCCATGGCTTTGGCCAGCTTTCTATGGACCAAGAACCAACTCTGCAGGGGACAAAGGGATCCGTGGGATGCCCTGGCAAGCCGTGGTTTCCCAGAACAGTAACGGAGGGAACAGGAGCACTGTGACCGTGAATGCTACTGGAAAGAGATGCTCCCTTCCCAATGTTTTGTACTAAATAGCCAATGTGTATATGTGACAACCCATCAGCCCTGCAGCCAAATAACAAATGCGTGTTCCAGGCCTTGATATGAAGGTGGTTATGGGAATGGGGTGATTCCATCCTCTCCTGATTTTAACCTCAGCAGCTTGCTTTGTCTGCCAACCAGGCTGCCTGCAACAAATGAAGAGATGGCTCAGAGTCAGTGCTCTCTGCTGGATGAAACAAAACCACCACGGGATTAGTGAGAGGCCCTGGTGTGCTAGGCACTGTGGGAGCACACACAAACTGCCCTCTTCATCAGCAGTGAAACTGGAAGGATCTTTAACCATATTTCATGTGAGTGAGCTAATCACGCTAGTCTGAAAACAACCCTGCATAGAAATGTTGTAAAGGGAAGAGCCAAGTTGGTTTTCAGGGGAATTTCAGGGTTCTCAGCTGATCTGGGGGCAGGATGAGAAAATGGGAGATGGCAGAGGCAGTGTTGTGTATCTGAAGACATAGGGATGGATGGCAAACAACTGAGAAGCTTCTGGTGTTACAGACCTGCTCCATTTTCCAGCCCATTATGCCTGGCTTGTGAGGGACGAGAGAGGCAATGTTTTTGCTGTGAAGATTTTTGATAGTGAAGGATTGTTGCAAGGACACTTCATGAAGATGTTGGACCAAATCCCAAGAGGTGCTAAGTAAGGTAGAACTACTGGGATTTAGATGCACTTAAAGCTTCTCAAGCTTTAGCCTTCTGGGTTTTAGCCCAAAAACCCTGTAATCTTATCTTTCAAAAAATACCTATGGATTTTACTATGGATTTTATTGGAAACTAGGGGCTATATATAATGAGATATTTTTAAAAAAACCAAACAAACAACAAAACAACCCACACCCGCTATTCTGACCGACCTGGGAAATACTTTAAAAATTACTTTGGTGTCAGATCTAGCAAAAGCAGTTGGCACAGTGGTTGGCAAACTGGCAGAAGAAAGACTGACTTCAATTTTTTTGGTATCAGGTTTAATTCTTCTGTCACTTTGCACTGGATGGATGTAGCTTATATGAGAATTCAGGTGCTGCAAGGCTGCAATCATGTAATGTGATCTGAAAGTCTCCCTCTCTTTCCATTCACCTATTCCTTTTTGCACATGCCAAGGGACAATTTGGGAATATCCCCCAAGTAGATCTCATAATAAAGTGACGCAGCAACCGGGACATGACTGACATGTTACTGTATTCTTTGGCTGGAATTCCTCCTGTGCTGCATGGAGATTGCCAGTGTAATCAGCAGGTTCTGGCACATCACTGAAGAGCCAGAGAAAAGCTCATGGATGAGCTGCAATTTGAGTTGAAATGTTAGTACCTTAACAAAGAAAGGTGGCGTTTAAGCTAATGGTGTGGTTAAAATATCTTTAGCCCAGTGGCATTTTAAACCTTTCTCGATACTTGTGTTTTCCACCAGTAGGTGTTCTGGAGGCAGATATTTTTCCATTATAGCTCTCTTGTCTGATCTATCAGTGTCTTTCCACTCTCTTCATATAGTTAGAACTTCAAAGACTGTTACACTATGAAGATGTCTGAGACATAGCTCCTAAGTAGCAGGATAGCTGTAACCATTTTTCTGTCTA
Organism: Acanthornis magna; assembly: GCA_036785705.1. Classification (NCBI taxonomy): domain Eukaryota; kingdom Metazoa; phylum Chordata; class Aves; order Passeriformes; family Acanthizidae; genus Acanthornis; species Acanthornis magna. Next base: position 25,763,423 of record JAWUZG010000028.1, read on the forward strand.
GCACTTCTCTCTCGCTCCTGGTATGTATTGGACACATTTAGTCTTAAGTCCCAGCTCTACAGGGAACTTAAATAGAGTCCAGGTGTCTTCTGAGTTATACTTCTCTTTGTATGGAATAACACCCACAACCACAGATCAGATTAACCCTGAGTTTATAATATTTTCATTAGCTTCAGAGTCAGGGCCTGAAATTTTAGAAGCCAACAGTGAAACCTCAACACATACCAAGAAATGACAATGACTTAAGTGTTTCCCATTATAAAGTCATGACAATGTCTTAAAAATAACAAATTTATTTGGTTTTGTACAATAACCATATTATCTGTTTTTGAACAGAATATTCATCTAAGTAGCCAAGTGGTTCAGAACGTTGGACAAACTCCTTGAGCAATGCAGTACCTCATCCTGATTTCTGTGTCTTTATCAGTGCTGAGCCAGCTCCAACTCCAGAAGAGCATATCATTACCCAAGGAATACTAGAAAATTCAATTAAAATTACCAGTGAACTTCCTACAGGTGTGCTGGCTAATTTCCGTGCTGCTCTCTATAATATTGACCAGGTAAAAGCAAGGTATCTTTTTTTCCCATTTGTTTGCTTTAATTGTTCCTTCCACAGTGGGGAGAAGCATTGTGGGAGACCAGAACTTTGGGACCACTGTGATTCCAAACTAACCTGACAGCTTCAGGCTGTGCCCTGCACTTCCTCTGTGTTTCCCATCAGTGTTGGGCAAGAAGAAAGGTGTAACAATATCGCAAACATTTGTACTATTCAATATGGACATGCACAGGTATGCTTACAAAGATAGAAAGTGCATTTATTGCACCAGCTTTAGCCAGTGTTGCACTTATGACAAAAACTTGTACATGCTCTAAAATCAGAGCTCACAAATTTTGCTCTGCTCTAAATTTGGGTTGACCATGTCCATTCTCCCACAGAGTGGATTTGTATACCTGGGTGTTCAGGCAATGGCTCAGCACCTTGTGTATGGATTCCTGTAGTCAGGTATAAAGAAAGGAATTAAAGAGCAAGGGTAAATGTGCCATTTGTTGTTTTGTCTTTTGCTCTTTCCCTGTGTAAGGTTCCGCTTGGTAGGAGGAAAGAAGAAGAAGGAGAAAGAAGACACAAGAATGTGGAGAACAGGCCCATCACAGGTTGTGCATAGCCTCCTTCCCTCCAGATCCCTGGTTATCCCTGTCTGTTACCCCAGGAACTTGCAGAAAGATCCTCAAGGCCAGTGTGAGTCAGCTTCCCTGCAGCAGTGGAAGTGCTGGAGCCGTCAGCTTGCTCGTGTCAGCGAGGCAGACCGTGATGAAGGCAGCCAGAACAGAACGCTTTTGCCTTCCAGCAAGGTATTCACATGTACTTACTCGAGCACAGCACATATGAAGGCAGAGCTGAGATGTGAAAAGGGTAAGAGCTCCTTTAAAAAGGAATACTAACCAATGCCAGGGAAATTTAAAAAGAAAAGTAAAAAAAATAGCTGTGTCAGAGCTACAGATTCATTGATTTTGATGGTATGGGCTGATTTGGAATGATATTTGTGAGAAAGGAAGAATAGCTAAAGTTTTGTAGCTGAGCAGCTGACTATTAATACAGAATTTTGTTCTTTTTTCTATTTTTTATAACTTATTATAATAATACTTTTAATGGAAAGTTGGAGAAGTTAGACAGTTTTTAATAAAGGTGGTTCATGTACACTATTGTTGTGCTTCAGTCTGTGTTTAGTGAAAGAATGTACATGTATATATTTGAATTAACCAATTTCTAAGCTTTGTACTTTTGAAAACTCTCTTTTCTCACCCACTGTTCTAAGCCATGGGTGTTTGTGGTTTACCACAAATTCCTGTACAGACACTGTCTTTAATATATTTCTGGATAAGGTATTTAAGTCTTTTTTAAATTACAAGAAGAAAATCAAACTATGCCTCATCCAGATGGAATAAATTTCACGGGTTTGTGGTTTTATTCAGGTTTTTGTGTTGTATTTTTCATGGTTAAACTCAGCATCCTCATTTAAGGCGTTTTCTTCATCAGACATAAAATCCTTCACCTTTGCCCAGACTCTGCTACCTGTTGTTAAGGATGATCTATTTCCTTTTGAAAGACAAGTGTTTATCCCTCTAATGTTCCTTCCACACATCATTGTTTTCAAGGGTATGAAAAGTAATTTTGTTATGACAATTACTCTTTAAACTAGAGGATAGAATACAGAAAAATGTCAGAGAAATAAGGATTAATTTCTGCAGGTTTTATAGGCAAATGCCAAATATTTTAAAAACAAGCTGAAGCCCTATGCTGAATCTCATCTTGTCAAAATTCTCTATTAACACTATAAGTAATGGAGGCAAAAAAGAAATTAAACTTCAATTTCAATCATGACTTTTTGGGAAATGGTGTAAAATTTCAATGAGTTTGAAGGCTTTTTAATAAATGTTAAATTAGTAAATTTTCTACTTGGGATAAAATCTATGGGTGATTTATGCTAAGAAATAGTAGTTATCTAAGTAAAAGTTATAGAATTCTAGGTAAAGACTCTGTTTTTGTTGGTTTCAGTAGCACAACAGTTCTCCTTTCCTAAATGCCATTTGGGAATAAAAATGTCACTATGAACACTTTTGCGTCTGGAAATTACTACAGAAAATACTTCCTGATAGCCTCTGATTCTTAAGAAACCTGTTTCCCGTTCTCCTTCCAACCCCAGGCTTGTGAGTGCTCCCTTTTGGCAGCTGAGGCTAGCACAGCCCTCGATGGCACTGCCGGTTGTCAGTGCATAAGTTATCCCTTTTTTCTTCGACAGAATACCCTTGAACTGTGCACCAGAGAAGGGGAATTTAAAAAGCATCCTTTTTCCTCTGTGCGATTTTGACACTTGGGCTTCTGGGAGACTGAAGTTTGGCCCTGGGGGCTGGAATGGAAGGTTCAGTAGCAGAGATCTCTGTCTGTGTCACTGTCCTCAGCAGCTGTTTGGAGGCCACGAGAAGGTAAGAAGGAGTGGTCAGGTAAGCACACACTAAGGTTGTTTCCACTCAATCACATGTTTATACCGAATAAGGGGGACGTAATCCTTTCCCTGAAGCTGTTATTTAAGTAGCTGGTGTTATATGATGCTGTTGCTGAGTATGAAAAGAAACCAGATCAAAGGGGGTGGGGGGTTGTGGGGTTTTTCTCTGGCAGTGGATGCTTGAACTTTGTAATATAGGTCAAACCAGTTCCACATCAGTAGCTAAGGGGGAAAAAAATGCCCTTCATTATGTTAACAAAAACAGGGGTTTACATGTGCATATATGCCAAATTCATTAGGCAGGTAATGAAGCATTTGCACAAATGTAATTACAAACAGCAATTCTGACAGTTCATAACACTGCATTAATAATCACTACAATTAGTTCTGATGATGGAAGCAATTTACAGCACGTCACATGTATAAATAATGGTGCATTTCCTGAATGTGTCATTATTATGTATTAAGGATGCCACCTTGTTGTGACTTTCTCAGTAATGTTCCCCTTGAGTCAAAGTTAAGGGTACATGAGTGATTTTTTTTCTGAGCTACAGCATATTTCATACTTGTATAGTTTAAATACTGACTTGAGGTCATTTGTGTAAGTTCTGTATGTGAGAATGTGAAATGCCTAAATAAAAGGCAGTAATTATTTGTTACTGAATGATATAGGATACTATTTAATAGATCCTCCCATTTTAGTAATTTAAATAAATTTCAGAGATATTTATAAAGCAGAGACAGAAGTGTTTACCCTTTGATGATATGGTTTTCTCCATATCTTCCAGCTTGTATTTACCCTTAGAAATTAATTTTCTTTTTGTCTTCATAGCCCTACTAACCATTATTTAGTTAGTAGGACATCAAGCTGTTTTTCCTTTTTGTGGTACTTGGTGTCATAGTGAAATAATTGCTTAATTTTATTATGATGATTTAATAATGTTTCCCATCTAGAAAACAAGTCTATAAAATCAGCTTATTCCAACCCTTAGTTTTCTTTGCTAATAAATCTTGCTGCTTTAAGCTGTTCTTTTCAAACTACAATTCATAAGCTGGATAATTCATTTTGCTAATTAACGAGAGGGAGGATTCTGATGGCAGGGAATACTAGAAAGGTCTGTGAGAGCAAGAATTATTTCTTCTCTCCTCTTGGTAATATTGCTTATTGGCCTTTCTCATTGTATTGCTTAGTGATTCATTACCCTGTGGCTTCATAAGGATTTTTTTAATGTAGATATTGGAAAGAGAGATAAGACAATAGGTTTTTTTTAAATGTGACTTTGTATGTATATATGCACATATATTTATTATCCCCAAAGGATAATAAATAGGAAGAATTTATATATATATATATATAAATCTTCCTATTTATTATCCTTTGGGGTCAACTTCCTTAAGACAATTAGGGATTAAGCAGAAAGCATAAACTGGGCAACTTGAGCTAGTCCATCCAGTAGAAATTTCCACCTAGTAGAAATTGCCATAACTCCATTATAACTTCCACCAGTTTATAGTGTTTTCCCGTGAATATTCAATCTTGAATCTCCGTTTTTCCTGCTGCTAAGACAAACTCCAGCACACCAACCTGTGATAGTTAAGGTCTCCTCATGTGAAGTACAGGTTGCCTGATCCTGCCTCATTGCCCCACTCTTGCCCTCCACCTTCTGCTCCCCACGCCCGTGTTCATGGTGTTGCTGTTGAATGTTTTAAAGGGGGGATGTAAATTCTGTCCTCTCCATTATTCACCCACGCAGCAATGGCTCCGTGGGTTTTTTGGGTACAACAGACCAATTTTCTATAGAGTGCAATGGCAATTATGTGAACCTGACAGCCCAAAATATTTCTAATGCAAACTCCACAGTTTTCTTACACTCACAAAAATGTCCCTTTTATATCACCAGCTTTGATTATCCCAGTATAATCAATGTCCCAGAAGTGTGCAGCTGAATGAGCTTGTACTGCATTAGAATATTGATATTCTCTTCCAAAAGACAAAGGAAAAAGCAATTTCTTGAGATAAATATATATGAAATTAGAAAAACATTAAATGACTTTTTGCTGCCGACAAAGAGAAAAGCAGGTTTATTCTAACTGCAAGAACATTTCCTTCTAAATCCAAGTCTTTGACATTTTTCACAGGGATTCTCTGTTCAGCTTCCTCATCACAAGCATGCAGCATTGCATATTATATTCCAGTAGCTTTAATTTTTTTATTCTTTTTTCATTTTCTTTGAACTGATTTAAAATAAAGATGGATTAGCATTTCACATAATCAAATTGCTGCATACAAGTTTATGTAGCAAGCAGGCTGGAATAGCTGCAGCTATTTTACTTGTTCTGTTCTGTCACATCATGCAATATTTAAAGCCTATAATTAAGTTTTTACTTGAACTGTTGGGAGGCAAATACTGCCCCCAAGGGCATAAAGGTTCCTGTCTGCAAAGGTTTCATCACAAACTGGCATATTTTGCAAACCAAAGGGGAGCAAAAAGAAGCTTCAAATGCTGTGAAGACAAATAAAAGAGAAAGACACTTGTTCCTTGAATAAAATGTTTTACCACCCTTAACCACATGCTTTATCAGTGGCATTATGACTAGAATTCTACAACAAACTTAATGCTTATATGATGTGGCAGTAATGGGATTAATATTAATTCATTTTTACCAAAGATCTTGAATACTTCCCAAATTCAAATAATGTAGAATTTCAGTAACTAAATGTTCCCTAGTGAGGAGATATAAAAGACTGCAATCAGATACAAGTTTTTTATTTCTCCTCCAAGAAAGGCACAGTAGGTTACCTTCCTGTCACTCATGAGGATTATGTTTTTAAAGATCTGTATGGGAAAATACATGCACTTGTTCATGAAGTTACGTTCTCTCATATCATGTGGTGTTTTGAAAATGTGGTTTTCTCTTAAGTTTTTGTGTAAGGGTTAGGTATAAAACATAAAGCTTGGATAACACATTTTATACCATTACTGAATTTTAGTCAAAATTTGCTATTTTTGCTATTTTTGTTCACATACCTCTCACTGGATTGAAATAAAAGAAATCTGGTTTTAATGTTATTTGCTGAACAAACCAAACCCAGCAATACAAATGTATAACCATGAATCTTTCTGAAAGCACATACTTGGATTTCTTTTGTGTCTCTTAACAGCATTTATTCTGAACAGCTCTGGTTTGTCCTTTAAGCAGCTGACTCGTTTTATTCAGTGATGCATTCTATTCCCCAGGTGGGTTCCATGGCAAGACTTGCCTTGCCTCCTCGTTGAGATCATGTAAGGTTGCCACATCCCAGGTGCCTGGGACTGCAGGCTCTGCTGGAACTGTCTGCAAGAATTCATCAGCCCTCTCCTGGTGAGAACTTTCATACATGCCTAAAGCTCTTGCACATGTATAAATTATGGCCAACCCAAGGGAAAGAGAAGACCACACGCTTTCTCAGCTGTGCAGCCCCACCTGTAGCAAGGTCTTGTCTGGCTGTGGGGGAATCAATTTGACAATGATTTATTGTGAGCAGATTTTGGCTGAAAGGGTTTGTGACTCGGCATACTGCTTGTTTACTTTTGCAAGTACCATTAACTTGAATGACTTGGTGACTTGAATTCAGTACTTCAAAATGCTGCTTGTTTAGTGAGCTCAATGACATTGGATACACTTTGGTTTTCATTTTCCTAGGAAGACTGTTTTAAGGTGCTTCCATTTAGAAAGGTTTGGGCTGGCATGGGAAAGTATCTTTTATGGAACTGTACTTTAACAGTTGTGACTGATAGACGCACCAGTTTCAGCAGTCCAGGTGCCAGTCTGAGGCACTATCCTCAGAACTTACACTTACTGTTTGCACATTTTCTTCCTCAAAAAAAAATACAGAATGGAAATGTTATACATTTCCTTGCACCTTCCTCTTTCTAAAATAGAGAAGATAGCTTGTAAGAATGTTTTTAATTTTCCACTACCCTCTCACACATCAGTTTCTGTAGTTTTGTCAGGTTATCACCAGCTGACATATACTGAATTATTCAAATTTCATTATTGAATTTTCATCCTGGACAGCAGTGTATGTGGAACATCCATGACTCCAAAGTACCAGACTGCCAAAGTTGCTTCTAATCAGCAGCAAATGCTACAAATTTTTGAGGTTATAAAAAGAAAAGGTTGCATTAACTCTAGTTGTAATAAGTTTTGAGTGGAAGCTACTTTAATGTATTTCCATCTATACACAGTTGTATCAAATGTGGATGTTTATACAGAGGTGTGTACATATATATATGTATTTTATTTATTTCTATATATCTATATATAAATATATATATAAATATTTTAAACCCTTTCTGCTTCTCCTTAGCTGCTGAAAAAGTCACTTTAGAGAACTGATCATACACAATCTGCTAAAAACAGCCAAGAGATTTTTCAAGCCCTCTTTCCAGACTTGTTATTTTTCATTGTCCAAAGGTAAAAAGCTCATCTATGAGGAAAAAAAAAAAGTATTATCATTTTACGTGTGAGCAGGCCATTTGTGGGGCCTGGCTAAGCTGGGGAAGGTGCCCCTTTCATCCCTGGCAGGGGCTGGAGCCTGCCTTTGGGCTGTGAGCAAGAGGAGCAGGCTGGTGTCTCCTTGGTCCCGAACAAACAGAATTTCATGTGTCAAAGAGCCACACTCAGATGAAGGCAATTGGAAGTAACTGCTCAGAAGAAGATACCCAAGAGTAAGTTGCCATGGAGATGGAAAGGCTAAACACCACTGTACTCCTGACCTCGAAAGAGGCTGATTTCTCCACATGACAGCTGAGGTCGCGGGGGCATGGTGGGAAGCTCATCCTGCAGGCTCCAGCTCTGCCTCTAGCCTATGGATAAGTAAAGAATTACTGCTTTACTACTTTAGGTAGTCCATTAACCTTCACAAGCCTGAACTTTCATTCAAATAATTGCAAAATAAGTATAGGTGGTGAAACCTGAACAGAATCACTGCTATTTGTATGGCCTTTGGAAAGTTTAGGGACCCAACCCTGAGCGTGGATCCACTGGTATTTTAAACAGTGAGATATTTTTCTGAGCTTCTTGCTGCAATTGGAAAAAGTTAAAGCCCAGAATTACCAGCAAAACCAGAAAATCATTCAGTGACTGGCAGCCAAATGAATGTAAACAGGGTGGCCTTTCATCAGCAGTGAGGCTTTGTGTTCACTGGGGAGATTACCTTCTCTTTCTACCTACTTGCCTTATGATGAGTTCTTTGAGTTATAATTTCATTCCACAAGGTCTGTTAGAACAACCCACTGTGCATCAGCCTTGATAAACCTCACCTATAGTTAGACAAAAAGACAGAAAGGCAAAAAGTTCCTGCCACATACCCCAGTAACCCACAGCCTCCCTCTGTGCACATGACTGCCATGGATGCAGTAAAACCTGATTTAAGTGCCAGCAGAGAGACTGGTAAGTACAGATTGTCTGACAGAATTGATCTTCCACTCGAGGTAAATAATAGGGCTTTTTTCAAAACCTCAGCACTACTTCAAAGTGGCGTCTTAAGATATAGCTCATTGTGGGTGAGGTTAGTGGTGCAAGTTCAGGCACAGGTAAATGGCTGGTTGCAGAACCAAAATGACTTCAGAAATAAGTGCTTGCTGGTGTTATTTTGAGCAGTAGCTTGTTGTAGACTGTTCTAAATGCCAAAAGCTGTTAAATGTTACTGTGATTTTGTGGAGTGGACCCTGCATTAGGAAGAAATAGCTTTTGTGAAAAGTACCACTTAGAGCTAGAAATATTTTTCAGCAAAAACAACTTCAAGCCTAGTTTAAATTGCAGACAGCTCTGTGACAATAAGTTCAGAGAAATTCTTTGAATCCAGTGACGTTCTTACAGCGCAGGAGATGGGGAAGTCTGGAAAATAAATGTGATTGTTACAGCTTTCATTCTTATTTTATTTATCACTTTTTATTTTATTTAGGAGGTCAGCCCACTGAGAGTACATCTCACCGAAGTCTTGTCTACCTACATAAATCTTGATTTGCTCCGAAGTCCCAAGTCTTATCTTAAATATCCTGACAGAATTAGGGCCTTCCTGCTCTGTAGGAATAGTGCAGTTAATAGTACTGGGTTCAAAACTGAGCTGATTGAGACCTTAATTTTTTCTCCTGTTAAAATTCTCACCACTGTCTATCTCGTTGAGGCCAAAGCAGCAGTACAAAACCCCATGCAAGACTCCTACACTTGGAGAGATGCAATGGAATAGCTTGATTTTCTTTTCTGTTCCAGCTCCTGGCTGCTAACAGCCAGGCAAAAGAGAACAGAGGGGACATCAACACATAAAGAAATGTCCCTACTGGCAACCATTTCTATGGGAAGTGGAATGGGATCACTGTTTCTGACAAGCTGACAATATTCTGATGTGTGATATCCCAGTTTCACACTCCATTTGCCTGTCTCATGAGCCTGTCTCTCCCTGTGACCTCTTTAAGGTTGTTATGCATGCAGTGTGTTTGTGCAAAGCCCCTAATTAATGACACACTGAATAGAGCTAATGCTGTGGCTCATGATAATACATGGCAGGGTTGAGGTGAGTTGAGGCCCCAGTCCTTCCTCTCCCACAGGTATCCTGTGTGACTCTCTCCTCTCTCAGACTCGTCTGCAAAATGGCATAATAATCCTTGCTCGGCTGTTGAGGGGATGCAGGCATTCAGTACTTAAAATACACTTGCCTCAGTAGGAGACAGTCCTTAAACGCAAAAGCATCCTCATGATGGAAGAAGCAACAGTATTTCAATCCTACAGAAAATGGGTGTGCAAGTTGTTACCATGCTGGGAATACTTTGGTAACCCTGTTGCATTGTATCAGAAGGCACAGGTGTCATGTCCAAAGACTTGAAACAAATTTCTAAAACCTCGTAGATACAGAAGAATGTTTCAAGAACTTGTGTCAGTTGTCAATAACATTGATTCTTTTACTGCAGTTTGAAGAGGAACTGGCACCACCCAGCAAATCTGGATTATGATGGATACCATAAATACATAGATGAAATGCCTCCATCTGAACACCCTGCACTATATGGACTGCACCCCAATGCTGAGATAGGACAACAACAGCAGATAATTTCTTCAAAACTCCTTTGGAAATGGAACCCATTTCTCCAAAGGGAGAGGGATCAGGTTAGTCTGCAGAGAAAAAGGTGAAGTTCTTCACCCAGTGTGCTGTCAGTGCTGTTAATGACAGATGGAATACACATCTTACTGTGTTATTTGAGCAATAGAATTAATATCTAGAAGGAAAACAAAAAACAGGCATCAAATTAGAAAAGATCAGATGAGTGTTAATTGTTGTGATATTGCATCAGCCTGGCCAAGGTGTGCTACACTAGGAAGACATTTGGACCAAAGGGATTTGGACCAGAGGAATACCTAACCTGTTATGCAGATAATTTCTTTTTCACATTGAATGTAATGTGGGGTGGTAAGGATCTATCTCACTTTTTTTTTTTTTTTTTTTTTTTTTTTTTGTGGTATGCTTTTATAAGCAAGTGCAGCAACAATAACTTGCTAAAAAAAAGGCATGGTTGGTTGAATTGGTGGGTCTGGTCTTGACCTCAGTCCTTTGTTCCCATCTCCTGCGTGATAAAACCCCTTAGGGCAGCTTTCCTATTCCTTCCCACCTGTGCCAAGCATAGGAAGCCCCTCCTAGCCTGCAGTCCTGACTTTTTCTGCTGCATTCACAGCACAGCACAGCCTAGCAGTGGTGTGCAGGCTTTCCATGCCAGGAAGAGCAGCCCAAGCACAACAGTCTCCCACCACTTCCCTTCCTGGGCACTTGATCTGAGCAGGAGCCCTATGGGTGCTCCAAGAGACTTCCCTTGCAAGCAGTAACAGAAGAGGAGGTTTTCAGGGAGTTAGCTTTCTGGTAGTCTGAAGAGGTGAAATCTGGCCAAGGAGGCTGTCTGACCATCTGTTAGCCTCAGCACCTCACCACAGAACCTGGAGTTTAGCAGAACAATAACATTAATACCAATAAGGTATCAGATGCTGGGTTAAAGGGACCAAACCTAATAGGAGGATAAGCTTTGTCACTTAATATGGAGTTAACTCGGACATTGTAATTCTGTTCATAGTCAAGATACATCAGACACACAGATACATTAGCACAGCCAAACTCATTCCAGAAAAATTTAAAAGAATGGGCTTTAAGCATGGAACATCATGGGTGTTGTACTTAAGAGATTAAATAAATAAAGGAGCATGGAAGGAAAATGTAATCACAAATCTTAGCTGTCTCTGCTTTCAGATCTTGCCATCTTCTGCATCTTCCTTTCTGAGTGTTGATCTGAGAAACTATGTCCAGATGCCCCAAAGCCTGGCATATGATGAGACTGAGCCTTCAGCTCCTTATCCTTACCAGAGTTAATTAAAGTCCCTTGTGACTGCCACTCTGGTTCTGCATTTCTCCATCCCTTTCTTTGCTCCCTCCTTTGAGCACTCTCTTTTTTTTCTCTTATCACTATCAGATCACGGAGATTTTGCAGGAGGAAATGTGACAGTTCTGCATGCAAGTAGCCAAACATTGCTTCATCTCCTGGGGGTAGCTTGTGCTTTTCACGCTCAGTTCCCATCCACTTTAGGGAGCCTGGGCTATAATATATGGCATTCATCATTAAGTCTGCCAAAGCCAGGGCTGAAATGGAGGCTGTGCTGCATTAATGCTGTGATTTCAATTCCTTCTCATTAGTACTGTTATGAATTGTTCTTCATTTATGTTCTGTCTCAGTTCCAGAGCAGGCCTGCAGGGAGAGAGGCTCTTTTTGGGGGTGAGATATGTGTGTGCCTGTGCTGTTTTGCCTAATGCCTGAGACAGCAAGAACTCAGCAAGGACTGTGGGTGGTGGAGGGGGTGATGGAAGCTCTTAGGTACTAGAGAAATACAAACTACTGACCACACTTGACTGAAAATCAAGACAGTTCTAGGGTCTACCCTAGTAATAGCAGTCATCCCCAAGTCCAGGGACAATGTGTTCTCAGGCTTCAAGGGTGAATGTTACCTGAAAATGTAAAGCTAAATAGAAGCTGGTAGGCGTTAATTGGTTTGCAGTAATTCCTCTCAATACTGTTGTCAAAAAAGAGGCAAAGGTGAGGGAAGGAGCATCTCTGGTTTTTATCTAAGAAAATGAGATATTTAGTGTCTTCTGAAGAAATAAGACCTGAAAGTAGAAGAGTCAGAAATTTCTGAGTTGACTGCTGGGATTTCTGTTGGCTCTGCTGTATTGTCCTGGGCAGGTTAAGAATGTCCTAGATCATATTCTGGAGATGCTTCCTGAGAAGTTTAACATAGCAGAAATCATGCAGGAAGACTATCGCCTGGAGATCATATGCCCTTGTTTGCCTTGAAGAGCGCAAGAAGATAAACCTCTTCCTTTCAGAGATCCATAGCTCTTTTAAACGGCTGGACCTTGGTCTGAAGGCAAATAACTTTTTTATTAACATTACTGTTACTCTTCTGTGTATTTCAGGGTTTTAGTGGCTTTTTTGGCAAAGAAAGAATAGTTGTTCTTTATGTAAGCTTTTTATTTTTCTCCAAAGGGGAAGCTGATTTTTTCTTCTCACATGGATGTGCTGCACTGCACACTCTTCTGTGATGTTGTGCCAGACACATGGACTGAACCAGCATATCCATCCACACACAGCTTTGTCCGCTGGTAAGTACTCCACAGTGACAGGGTTTAGCTTCTATGCACTATTCCAGTGACTTAAGCCCAGCAGCCTTGTTCCACTCATTTTTCTTCCAAATTTTATCCTAATGAAAGTCAGTTTTCCTTTGAAGTGGGTTTTGTAGACACGCCAAGCACTTTGCTAAAGCGGAGGCTCCGTCACCTCCCTTTGTCCCAAGTACTAGGCGTGTTCAGCATCTTGTGGCATTCCTTTTCCCTTAGCCTGTCACCAGCAGTGGTTAGACATGGATGAAACAGGCATTGTTTTTGGAAATTCTTCTGATACCTCATGGCAATGTATGCTGCATTATGCCATTATTCAGAGTCTCTGTCAGACTCTCTTATGTTCCTGATTTGCACTTTGGTTTATTGGAAGTTTAAATGCAGCAATGAAGCTGGTAACACACAATTTGCATTTAAGAAACCATCAGCTTCTTGTTAGCAAATTCTGGCAGTTTCTGAAGGTGTGTTAACATGACTCATGGTGATGTTCAGGTTTATGCCCAAGACAGAAGCTTTTACAGGACCGAGCATACTCACATTCTCTGCTGCCAGCAACCCATCTCATGCTGATTCCCTTCTACAACTGATTTCAGACATACTTACATTAGGGAAAACAACAGATTCCACTGAAACAATTACCTTATACTTCCATAAGCTTGTACTTTCTGGTGACTTCAGCAATGTACTTTCTCTGTAGACAAAAGGACTCTACACTTTAAATCTGTAGTGTTATTGTGTCTATAAAAAGCAGTACACATACCATTAAGGCAGAAACTACTGATGCTTCTCTTTTAGGGTTACTGATCTTCTCATGTGGTGCCAAGAACTAGACATTTGGACACAGGACCTTGTGCTGCCAGCAATGGTGAGGCTTTGTGGCTTGCTCCATCCTCAGTCCTTTCTGACAGGTCAGTAGTAATGGTTGCAGGGCATTAAGCATATGGTTTCAATACTAGGCATTTTTCTTTAATTATTGGTGTTAGCTATGTTTGTGATGCTGTTTGGAGAGTTAAACATAGTTTAAATAAAAAGGTAAAAATCACCTTAATATCAGAATAACCATCTCCTGAAAGCAGGGGGAACAAACTGGTCTTCAGACTACTCAGAAGTGTGAAGACAAAGCAGCTAAGGAAATAAAAGTTTGAATTTTATAGTTTAAAAAAGGTTTAAAAGTGCAAGTTTTTCTACCAATATTATTTAACCAATTCAATGCATATGTCATGGCAGCATTCTGTTTTCTTCCTTAACAGTTACCAGGCTAAGGAGAAAAATGAATCAGTTTCCCAATCCCTTTGTGTAGTTGTTGCCACAGTAGGGGATGGAAAACCTTCAGCAATGTAGTGAATAGGCAGAATATCTCATTTCTTGTCAGGATCACAGCATATTAGCTGTGTTGGTTAGAGCATGGTGCTAATAACACCAAGGTTTGTGGGTTCAATCCCCATATGGATCATTCATTTAGGAGCTGGGTTTGATGATCCTTGTTGGTCCCTTCCAACTCAGAATATCTGGTGACTGTGTGAATGTATGCTTCTATTTATTCTGAACACCAGTGAAGCCACAGGAGCACTTGGTACCAGTGTAGCTCAAATTCTGCATGGTCACCAAGGGCACTGAGATAAATCCTTTACTCGCCTAGCAGAAAGGTGGGTAGGAGCTCCTCACAGGACACTGGCTGGACTGCCATCATTCTCTGGAGCAGGGCAGACCCCACACAGTCTCAGGCTTGAGCATAATGGCCCAAGAGGGGGAGGCTGACAGTTCTGACATTAAAATTACTGCCTGGACATTGAATTATTGAAAACACTTTTTTTAAAAAAAGCTGTAATGCAGAGCAACAACTGGCCTTCAGATAAGGTGTGCTTGACTGCAGATGCTACCAAAAGACCAAAGAAAAGTACGATCACCCAGCAAGAGAAGGAGCCTGTATCTTTGTGCTTTCCACGGAAGGTAAGAAATAAACTTAAATTGTTTGATCTCCTAGTTCAGGGACTCTCTTAGCTAGTTAAGCTGCATCAAGAGTTGCACTAAAGCGTTGTGTACCTACGGACAACACCAAGAAGCTTAGGAAGAGTGGTGGATTGTTGGCATTTGTCACTGTGACTTTAAATTTCATACGACCTTGGTTTCTTAATCATTAAATATACTTCCTCCATTTAAATGACTGTTAAGTGTGTCTGAACAAGGTCTGCACTGTAGTAAAGCAGCAGCTCTAATCTGAGGTTCAGAAGCTTAGACTATTCCAGAAACTGTAAATTTCACAGTTATGAACTTCTAGAAGTTTTTTGCAGGTCTTAGACATGCAGAATAGGGTTAGTAGTTACCACATGTTGGCAACCTTGATCAAGTAATCTACACAACTGAAATTAAAAAAAAAAAACCCACAACCTAACCCCCACAAAAAACCCATGAACTAATGAACCAGCCAAAACACACCCCACACCCAAAAACCAACCAACCAAAACACCATAAAATTTGTCTTTATCTTGTTTTCTTCTTTCACCTTGACCAAAAGTTGCCAATTCTAAATAAACAGATATAAAGAATTCTGAATGTTTCATTTGCTGGGTCATAATACTTAAAAAGCTTTTGGGGAGACACAACCAAGAGTAAAGCAAGTACTTGAGAGCAGCTATATTGTGGGTCCCTTCCAACTCAGAAAATTCTGTGATTCTGTGACTAGCATGAGGTATAATTACACAATTAGATGCGCAAAGTGTAAGAATTAAAAGAGACTTTTTCATCTGGATTTTCAAGCAGTTATTGCAGTAGCTGTAATACAGTTGTAGGCTGTCCCTGAATGAAAATAGAGGTCACCTTTTGAGCTGCAACCCTTCTTTTAACAACCTTCACATGATAAACATCATATTGTGAGAAACGAGGCCTCACCTTGTAAGTTTTGAAGCGTTTATTGCCAGCAGGAACTACAACCAACAATAGGGGATGGCCGCGAAGCCAAGCACAGCACAGTGTGCGTGGCTGGGCTGGCCAGAGGCACACCCCAGAGCGCATGCAACTCCTTTTCATTCCCTCCCAGTGTCAGTCATGACGCCTTGATACTTTTAGTTACTTTGGACCAATCCTTGTCGTAGATTTCCCTAGCCTGCCCCCTTGTATCCACCCACCTGGGGCGGTCTGTCTTGGCCCTGCCCTCTGTGTCCACCCATCTGGGGCGGTCCGTTCTGACCCCACCCCACGGGGCATGCTCGGTGATAGAGCTGGGCTGGTTCTTACCCTCATTGGCATCCTGATTGACACTCTCCGCAGAACTTTCCAGAAGTCCTGCCTTGGTGGCCATCTTAACCCCAATTGTTTTAATAGGATTTTAAAACATTATTTAACTTTCATATAAAACAGAGTATTATGAGAGAAACGAACAATCATCAAAACATTACACAAACAACCATCAAAACATTATGGGTGGTTAACAGATTAAACTCCCCCATGAAACATTTCTATAATTGAACCAATCTTTGTAACCTTTTTAACTCCTTAATTAATTAACCAATTAACATTCAACTTTTAATACGAAAGTCAATCTTCCATGTAGTTCGTTTATAACAGTATCTTGTTCTTTTCAATCTCTATCTTCCCAAGACCGAAGCACCTAGTGTAGGAATGACAACTCAGGCCTGCTGTCAACATGAGATTTTAGTTTTAACTTAGAAAAGCTGTCAACTAAGTTACAGCTCATTAGAGAAAGGTGAGTGACTCCCAGGAGCAATTAGAGAAAAACCATCGTTACTCATACCCTTCATGGGACCGGAATATAATAAAAGGAAAGCAACTCTTTGGGAAGGAAGTTTCTACGACAGCAGATAAACCCCAAGGGGAAAGTTAGGGTGGGGGAGTGGAGCAATGGCAAAGATGTCATTTGAATGTTGCTTTCTGGAACGGAGGCGTCAACTTTTCAGAGGATTGTTTTGTAAATATCTGTCAGTCCAAGGGCAATATGTTGCACTCCTCTTCTAGAGATGAGGAAAGTTATCAAGGAACCTTGTGACTGCAGTTTGGGTTTGTATTGATGTTTGCATATATAAAACTTTCTGTCACTACAGTCTCTGCTTTTGGTAAAAGGGCATGTTGATGAAACCACAAGTACAGTCCAGGCAGACGCTATATACTCATCTCTGCATTCACACAAAGAGATGAGGCACTAAATCTAAATCAACAAAATCTAAAATCGACACTACATTTGTATGTTCAAATGTAGCTTTAACTGTTTAGCAACTGTAAATCTGAATTATTCTGGTCTTGCACCACAGAACACCATGTACAGCATGTGCTCCAATTACTGCAGGCACCAGGTGGGACATCCAGTGGGGCCCATAGCAGAAGCACAGTTCAGAAATTGACTTCAGCAATGCCAGCCATTTTTAAAAGGCTATTCCAGTGGATCAAAGGGAAACTACGAATATTTAGGAATTTACAACTTATAAAAGCAAAAGCAGGAGGACAACTTATGTTTGGACTTTCAATCTGAAAATCAAGAAGTCAGGTAAATGAGTTGTGGCAGGAATAGCTTTACTGCTGGCACTTTCATACTATAAGCTTTCAATAAAACATGCTGCTTTCTCAATCTGCCTCATAGTTAAAGCAAAAGGAGATAAATATTTTTCACAGTCAGCTGGAGCAGGAGATTTGCCTCAAAAAATACAATCCTTAATGTAACACTTATGTGCTCTGTGTTGTTATTTCCTCATCTGTCACTGTTGTGTTCATGTGTTTCTCCACATAATGATTATTGATCTCCAAGCACCATTACACCTGCTATGGGAAAGTAAATGGGAAATATCAGCATCAGGGTGTAGGTTGACTCACAAAATACTCCTCTTTAGATCAATCTTTATTCTCTCTACATAAAATGAAATGTGTATCTTACAAGAATTTTAACATATTTTAACATGCAATAGAAATATGTTGCATTTAAACAAAGTTGTTTGAAAGCCTGGTTGTACAAATGAAAAAATATCTAAGTATGAACTGCAAGTAAAAAAATTAATTCTGAACTCAGACCAGTTACAACTGCCGGGTGGAAGCTTCAGGCAGCAAGTGCACTACATGAAAACTGCTGGTGAGAAGTTTTGTTGGATTTTTTTAACTGGGATGATTTTTAGGTTTTTTTTCTTTTTTTTTTTAACACTCTACTTTCATGATTTGGTGAATAATTGCACTTTGGAATAAAATCTTAACAAACCATCCTCCCACAGGTCAATTGCATCAGCTTTGGCTGGAATATAATGGCATTCAGATGAAAGTACCCTCTCTTTCTTTGCAAGGACAAGTTCTATAAACTACAGGTGGTGGAACAGGTTCAGAAAGCAGAGCTGGAAAAATGGATCTTTATGGTCAAATTGGTAGGCAAGGGTGTTTTGTTTCTTTAAACATGGGGATGCTTTGAAGGTAGTTGTTAAACACCCTTTCTGTAAACTTGCACAATTATATAAATAAAAATATTGCTCAAATTGACCAAGCTCTCCATCATGTGGTTGTGTAGCTCTATTAAAAATTAACCACTCAAGGTTCAAGAATGCCATTTCACTTAACATATAGGTCTGTGCATGTAGATTTCTCTACCAAAACATTTTCCTGAGAGATCTTTTGCATAAGACCATATCAATCAAAAAGTCCCCAATACAGAAATGAATATGCTATACACTACAATTCTATTTTATATAAAACATAGTAATAAACTTCTGAAGTCAAAATTGTCAAGATATTAACCAGTTGCAGGCACATCTTGAGTTCAGTGTTCTCAATTTTCATCCGCCAGTTGTTTTTGTAAACTAGAAGATGTCAGAAAATAGTGTTAGTGCTTTTTAGGAAATGCAGGTTCCCCATAAACAATAATTTTCATTGCTGAAGATGGTAACTTCCAAAACAGCACTTCTATACACTTCAAATAACCAACACGGTTTTCAAAATAAGCAAAAGTGTTTCAATTTTTGGAGCAAATTAGTTGTTTACACAGACAATATACCTCACTTTAAAGATGCTGATTTCAGGCTAGGAAAAAATCAGAAATCCAAGAAATTTCTTTTGCATTGGTGCAGGATTTGCCCCAGGGCACAAGAAGTCAAATATTATTTAAAGGGCTTACAACAGTTTGAAAGGAATGACCACAGGGCAGGACTCTCACCTTTCCAGGTACTCCTTGACGTTGTTGTAGCCGTAGAACTTGGCCAGGTGGATGAGCATGCCAGTGGCACAGCGCCCATCCCGCCGGCGGCAGTAGCTGCAGTTGCACACCCCACGACAAGGAGGACAGATCCAGGCCTGCAGGGGTGTGAACACGGGAAGGGGGTAAAAGCAAGTTATGAAAGATGTTACATTGGCCTTCCTGTTGCTCAGAGAAACATGAGTATGGCTTCCCTACCCTGTGGTTGTTCAGGGCAAGGTTTTAAAAGCCTCTATCAGCCAGTGAGCCAACCTTATTAACACTTCTCAAATTCTGCAGGATTGGAGAAATTATTAAATGCTTGAATACTTCTTACTCTAAAGCCTCACGTTTTCTGAGGTGGTCAGTATTGATTTTCAAATAGACCAAAATAATCTGTAATGCCTAATGATAATTCATTCTATGCTAGGCTGACTGTAGTCAACTCCCCAGAAAGAGATGGGTACCCACTGTGACAAGTTCCTTTGGCTCTGCCTGCTGGTACAGCACAATTCCTGGGACTGAATTACAGTCCCAGGTAATGGTACATGGAGTGAGGCATCTCCAAGCTGCTCAGCAACTGCACATAAAAGCACAGGTGCAAACAGAGCAGCCACTGGCACACTGGGCCAGCACATCAGAGCCATTAGTTAGTACTACAGATCTGCTCTTGGCAAAATAGTTTGAACACCATGAACATATTCTTCTCATCACAGATTACTAACAACATGTATTCATTACACTTTCACTCCAGGCTCTAGAATGATACATACTGGATCAAGCAGAGCTGACTTCACATCTTCACCATATCGATTTCGAAGACATGGTCCACAAAACTGCCCCCTTACTCCGCCACAGCCCTGGTTGCGACAGATTGTCTTTGTATCAGTTGTCTTTTGTCGACACTGGTGGCAAGTACTACCCTAAAGGTGGAAAGGAGAAACATGTATATATAATGGATAACTTAAATGCTCATCGATGAACTCTCCTAATAATCACAAACTTCAAACCAAAGTCAAATTAAACAATGAACAGCAAGTTCTGTTATTACGATAAATCATATAGCAATGCTAGGAATTTTACAGTGCCCAGTTTCCATTGTATTGGAAGTCTCAAACTACATTAACCTCATGTCACGGTTCTCGTCCTTTCTTCTCTCTAGGAAATACTTAAAACTATTGAGAAAATGACCTTGTGACTCATCTCTGTCAATACCATGAAGCATGAAATACATGGTAAGCTGGTCTTCATGATAATCAATAATAGCCAAATCAGTGAAAGCAAGGAGGAGTTCCATTAAGAACTTTGGAAACTACACAACCTACACAGAAATGTCATTTCCAGGTGTACAAGAAACAGCAGGACCACTATTATTTAATAGTGCAACAACACAACATTTTCATTAGTGAGACTGAAGAGATAAAAATGATGCCAACTCTTACCAGTGGCAAGTCATAGCTACGGCAAACTTCACTTAATAGCTCTGCAGCACAAAAGCACTTCTTTTCACAGGCAAAAAGCCAGTGGGGAATATCAACCAGCACAGCCATGCCCCCAGAAGTCTAGCAAAGCTTTTGAAGTTGTACTTGTGTGACTTAACAACAACGAGCTGTACTCCTGAGAACCTCAGGAAAGGACACCTTTTAGCAAACATCAGTGAAATAGCAAGAGTTTTTAAATTTCAAGCACAAAGACATACTGAAGAATACGGCAACCACTTACTAAAACTTTGTCATAGACTTTGTCTCTAACAGTGATTGCAATGTTGTCTAAGTCCTCCTCAGTTATATCTTCTACTGGACGATGAGACGAATACTTTGATGACCTCCTTCTTTTGCGTGCTCCACAATCCCCCTGCTAAACAAACACATCTCAGTACCTTTTGTCTGATGTCATGAAGCCTCCGTCACCACACTTGGTGACAAATTCCTTCATTTACAATGCATGCACAGTCCAGAGTTGGTGGACTACAGGCTCATGCACTACTGGAAGAACAGGGAATAGTTTCCAAAACATCACTGCCTCTCCTCCATACTCTTTTCTCTACTACATTTTTTATTCATTCTATTTAATTCCTTTTCATCATTACTACTTTACTGCTAACTTTTCTTAGCATTCCCTGCACTCCTCCACTGTAACTCTTCATACTCCATTTATTCCCTCTCAAAATAAGAAACTATAATCATCTGCCTTCCCATGCTTTCCTCTTTCAACCTCCTTGTATATTCTCTAACTGCTTTCTCGAATTACAATCTCTACTGTCCTGGAAAAAAACCTTTACTGAAGTTTTAGGTTAGTCCTGTCATACCCAGCCCTTTCTTATTATCCTATTTATTTGGAAGAGAGCATTCCACTCACAATTAAGTGATCTTTCTTCCTTCTAAATATCATTCTCTTTGAGCACTATGCATAAGTAAGTCTTACCTAATTCTTAGCCTTCCCCGTACCTGTCTCTGAAGACCTTATTTGTCCTTCACTTTAGATCAGTTCTGTTCTGTCCAAAACAGTCATTTACCAGCCCAGCTTCTCATTTGGTGCTACTCCACTTTTTCTAATAGCCAAGCTCCCTCTATAACACTTGAACCATGCCCAGCACTTGTTCCTACAAGCAGAACTGGGATCCAGTCTCTGAGGATTCAAACTTAAGAGTCCTACTTATAAGGGCTATACAGAAAATATGAGCAAGACAATTGACCACCATAAGCTAAAGCAGGAAAAAACCAGATTTTTAAAAACAGGGAAGAGTAAAACCTGCCATCTTTCCATGGCCAGCCTGTACATTAGCAGTTTGCTGGTGCAGATTCCCTTAATTCATTCTCAATTCAGCCATACAACTCATATCTTCCCTCTGCTATTTTCAGAGAAGGATTTTCACCTTTTTTTCTGAGTCTGATAACAGAGATCTGCTTTGCCACTTTCACCACCCCACTGCCTTGCCACTCCAAGGCCTTCTGCATTACAGGCTCTAGTAATTTTCAGATACAGAATAAATAACAGACCATACATAAACTGCCTTGTTATGCTTGGATAACATTGGCCACAAATAGAGCCCACTTAACAGGTGAAAGATGACACAGAAAGGCCTTCTTTAGCTAATTCCAACCAATATTTTCAACAACTTTGTGTAGGATGTGATGTCTGGTCTAAGTCCTGGCCAACAATTTAAATGTTTCCTGGTTCCTGACTGCTGGAGGTATCAAAATCTGGCAAATACCACACTGAGTCTCTTCAAGAGGTTTTGTTGTCTATAGCTATGTATGTGTTCTGCAATTTTGACAGCCGACACAGTAAAATTTTCCAAGGCAAATTTTTCTGGTGGACGAGCATTTCTGGTTGGGTTCATTCGACGTGTTATCTGGCCTTCAGAAAATGTCCTCCTTGGGGTTTTCCTCTGTTTCTAGAAAGAGAAGAAAATTCCAGTAACTGTCTCTTCAGTTATGTTTGTAGAGTTAAATACTAGAAACAATCTGAAAATCTCTGTACCACACTTATACTATCATTAATTGATTTGCTGTTCCCCCACTCATTTGTTAAGCCAAACCCAACCAATTTCTAGCATTCTTAATATTCCCTACACACTACATCTTTTTGCTACTTTAAAAACACCACACCTTCACATCAAATTCCCTTCCAATTAACATCACAGAACTATACCAAAATTTACCACGTGGTATATTAGGGTGGAAGCTAGTTCTCTCTGTTCTTTGGTAGCTAAATATACAGATTTTCCCACAATCTGAATACACCTTTGAGGTAAAATCTGAATTCTACTTAATTTTCTTTTAAACTTTTTTAACTGAAAGGATATTAACAAGCTGCTTCATTTAGTTCAAGATTCTTAAATTTTGGAAATTCTTGGGAGGTGCAAGATACCCTCTTCATATTGTGACACCTGCCAATTATTGTGTGATTGAATTCATGCAACGGAAGTCCTGCGTGGACATCTACCAAAGACATGGCCCTTCGGTGTTTCCTCAAATCTCTTCAATTTATACTATATGTGGAAAAATGCTGATCTACAGAGAACTAAGAAAGGTTGACACTCCTCTGCTTAAAGCTGAGAAAAATCAGTTGAAATAACTGCAGTATCATTCCAATTTACGTTGAATGGTTTAACTTCATGGCATAGCTCTTCTGGGAAGTGTGGATCTTAGAAGGAAAGCCCACGAGGGAAATTAACAGGATCTAAACCCAAAGAAAAGCAACTACTCTTCCTTTTTTCCACATACATAGACATTTGTCCAAGATCTCAACAGTATTTCTGGAGCAAAAATGATAAAGCAGCATCTCATCTTGGTCTTTGTATTTCTTCATAAATTGTCTTATGAAATTCCATTTCCTCACATAATCTCTGGTACTTCCCAACCAATAGCAAATCTATACAAATGACCAAACCCAAAGAAAACCAGAACAAACTTGGTTAAAGTTTGCAACGAAACACGTTAATCCTAAGCCTAACAAAAATTACTGTCACCACCAACCAGTACAGGGAAATTACCGAAGGAGTTGTGGCAGGCGTTTTCACTGGGAACAGGTCTGGTATGGAATTCAGTTCTGCCAGCAGCTGGGCAAGCTGGAATCAAGGGATGGCACAATGAAAACTCACTGCAACTTGCAAAAGAGAAGCAACACCACCTACCATCCACTCTTCACATGCACTTCACATTATAGCTAAACACATGCATGAAACCTTCCTGGAAACACTTAAATAAAGTGAGGCTCATAAAAGGGGTTCATTTACTCCTGAATAAGCAAAAGTTCTGCCAACAATACTAACTTCATAGCTCCCACTAATTCTAACTGGGAATTAGAAATAGCCAGATTTATATAATATCTTGTCAAAACAGCACCAAAGGAGTGCCTTGCAACATGGTAATGACATCCATGACTGATAACGAGAAATTCAGTTCATATGATAGGAGGGAGAAAAGAAAGACAGGCTACCAAAAGACAGTAAGAGGCTCCCAGTGATCTTTTACTGACTGCAGATACATTTGTGCTCTTTGCCAGGGAACTCAGCATCCCCTTAAGCTGTGCAGACACTGGGAACACACTCATTACAAAGTCATAAAGCAACTAAGCCCCACTGGCAGATCCCCCAATGCATGCATGTTCTGATGCATGTACAGCATCAGAAGCACTTCAGCAGGATGATGATCTGTTGTACAGTGTAGGACATGTCTTGAAGGTACATTTCCACAGAAGCAGTGGCTGATAGGTACAAAAAAAACACTGACCTGTTCTGGAATTCCAGAAGGAGGCTAACTTCTGAAAAGCCAGTGGTAGTGAGGATGAGCCAAGCTGCTAGCTCTGTGAGATTGCCACAGCCATCAAGAGATTAAAAGCTGAATACAGCATTTCTCAGTAAATACTTCGGTGTAGCATTTATTAAGAGCTATTTAACGCCATTAGAGTACTGCTCCTAGGATGCCAGTGAATTTCACAGTGGTTGAACTGCAAGGAAGAGTGGAGGTGAGAAGGGCCAAGGAGCAGCAAGACCAACACAACAGCAGAGGGGATACATGACAGATAAGAAATGCAGGTACAATGCTGAAGCGAGTTTTTACACAGGAGCTGCAGGCCCACACACCCAAGAGATACTGCTTGAGTCCCAAGACTGCTTGGAAGCTGCAACTTTTCCTGAAACACAGTAAAACTGAAGGAACTACTAAAGACTGAACATCAGTTCAGATTACAGAGCAGTATGATAATTAAAGAGAGCTGATGGCATGTTGGATAATAGAGGAAAAAACATTAGGAAACGATCAGTCTCTCTTTTCTGCACCTACACACACGTACACACACATTCAGCAGTTATATAGTAAAGCATAACTGTAAAAATCACATCCCACACTAATGAAAAATTACATTTATCATCCTCAGCAGTTTTTAGCTGGCTTTCCCATCAGTAACTGCAGCAGATCTGCCATATACAAACAAAAAGCAGAAACACTATTGTGCAAATGATACCACAAACCACCTGAAAGGACCAGCTGGTTTGCTGAAATGTTCTGAATATAAGGCTGCAAAACTTGTAATTTGTAGCTTTGTTCACATCCACTTTAAAAACACTTAGTTCTACTCTGGTTTTAAACTTGACCAGGTTAGTCCTACTTGAGGTTATTTTAGGGGAAAATGTTGAGTGCTGAAGGTCCTCTAGGGTTTTCCCAGGTAAAAAATTCACTGTAAGATTTTCCCAAAGTTCCAGCACAGCACCTGCAGGGACCCCAAAATTCAAGTATAATAAAGCTAAGTACTTAGATGTAAATGTCAGAGAACAAAACACTGCTCAAAAGCCTTACCATGGCTTTATTTTCTTTTATATTTATGGCTCTCTTAAGCAGTGCATTTGAACTTTCCTCCTGTGTTTCTTTAATGTCTTCTTCAGACTCTGAAGCAGAGCCGTCTGGTTTGTCTGACCGTTTGCAGCTTACTTCTTTTGAAAGAGGTGTGAGGGATTCACTGTCCTTAAGAGGTAAGTCAGACAAAGCCTGTTCAGGCACTTTTTTCTCAGATGACTTTCTGGAGGGAAACTGTAAAGCAACACGAAGGCCAAAGCTTCTTCTCTTGGGGGAAACCTTCCTCTTCACCTCTTCCTCCTCTTCTTTCTCATTACCCAATAAATTATCACAATCTTCATCACTCAAGTCTGACTCCACTGTCTAGAGACAGGAAAAATCCCGTGTTACATTATATATCTCGGACACAAGAAAGGTAATTTTTAAATCACTAGTTCTAGAGAGCAGTCTCTCCACCCAAAGGCAATATCATAAATTCACCTCAATCAACAAATTTTTAGAAGTTTACAGTATATAACTTCTTCCTGTGCAGAGATCAACAAAACATCTACATATTAATATTGACTCGGATACAGACATGTCTCCAGAGGAACAATCTTGCTTAGTACAGTCTACAAGGAGTGGAAGAAGTTCTCATTTGTAATATGTGATGCTACACTTAATAAAGCATTCTTTCTTTTAAGACAACAAACACATTTTAATTCAGGATGATGAAAGAACATCACAGTGTATCAGAAAAATTCCTACTAGAACATGAGGTTTACACAGAAAAGACAGAAAAAAAAGAAGTCAACATATACATTCACATGTGACTGCCTTTACCAGAACTTCTTTCTTGTTCACATGCACCTCGTTTGAAGCGAAGCCTTCAAACACTTCCGTTTCAGAGTCAGTGTCCTCAGTGAAAATCCTCCGCAGCTCTTCAGTGAGGAATCTGGACTGAAACTGGAGCCCCTGCAAAAATAAAACTTAGTAGCTGTGAGAGACAGTCAGATACAGAGTATTCACACAGCCACAATAAACAGGTTTTGAGGGTCAAGACAGTGCCAACTAGATAGCATATTGTGAAAGCACTTTGCAGGCAAAGCCTGTCAAAAAAAAACAAACAAGAAGACAGCATTCAGAGTTTCAACACTGAGTTATTTTAACTTAGCAAGATTTTTTTTCTTCATTTTCAGGACAGGGCTTTAACTGAGCTATTCTTGTGGGGGAAACTTTCTTCTTCATCTCTTCTTCCCCTTCTTCTCTCCCTTCCCCTTTTATTGTTACCCAATAAAAATAAACTATCAGTTTTCTTCTGTGTAAATTATCATGTTGTTTTATATATTTTCCTCTGGATGTAAAAAACAGGCCTTGAATAGAAGAAAACACAAATGAGAGATGGGGTATGCTCCTCATGCTATTACACCATCACTGATCTGACCAATACCAACAAAAATCCACAGAGCTTTGAACAGCCTGACTAACCTCCCTCCACCTTTCAACTACTCAGCTCTCTGTTTTTTTGGTGCAGTTTATCATTCACATGTGTTCTAGGGTAGACAGCTCCTCAATTTCAGCCTGTAGACCAGGAACTAAAAATATCTCTAAAACACTCTCCATGATATACACATTACATCCCAATTAAACACAAAGCTTTTACTAAATAGAAATGTATTTCCATAGTTCCAATAAGAACTAGTAGAAGAACATCTTGTCAATTTGTTCCTATTAATCTCATGAAAGACTTGTTCCTTGTAGGAATATAACCCATGCTCACATCACACCTGCCTCTTGAAAGTCAGCAACATATAAGTTTGTTTCCACAATTTTCCTCTGTTATTTCTTCCTCCCACATGAGAAACAAAAATGACCTTTAATACAATGCATTTGCTAAATATCTTTATTCTTCCTTTCAATGCCCTCCCTTCCCCGACTTTAATTACACACTTCTTTATTTTAAGATAATATCTCGTGAAAAAAAGATACAATAGATGAGTGGAAAAACTTAAAGGGGAATGGGAGGGGGGAGCCATTGCATATGCTGTTTCTTCACACTTCAACATCTACAAATTATTATGGGTAATTGTAATGAGTTTTCTCTGAGGAAAATTACTTTATTCTTTTGTTGATAGCTGCAGTGCAGCTGCTTGAGAAAGGAACAAACACAATAGGGAAGTTACTTTAAAGTTAAATTGCATTTCTTGGAGGAAACTGAAGTTTTTATGTATTCTGTGTTTTCATGAAATTCCACAATGAAAGTTGAGGGGGGGAAATATGCTATTTGTTAGCTAAAGTAACTAAAAATAACACACCTAGAGCTACGCTGTTCATCTATAAAGAACACTCTACAGCAGGTAAAATACACATCAGGGATACCTATTGGAGAAATTGTGGGAACTTGACAGAAGCACAGAGATTATGGGAGCTGGACTGCAGAAAGCCCTGAGGAAAAGCAAGCACACAGAGGGCACTACTTGTTAACTCGTGCACCTCAGCATCCAAGAGAGTACCTGATGCACTAACAGCCCATTTGCCACCCAGCAGGGCAGCTACGTTGCCTACTCTCTCAATAACTGCTGAAGTTTTCTGAACTTCCCATCATTTTGCCCTTCACACCAAAACCTTTTCATTTCCTGCACAAGTACCAATGGTCTTTTGCAGCAATAGTGGTGCTTGGTATCATAAACGCTGGATGATGCTCATCCTGATGCAGGGCCTTCATGTGCAAGGATTGCAGATTATGCTGCAGTTGAATGGAACTCAGGATATTTTTATTGTACCATTTAGTGGTAAGGGAGTTAAATTCAATACTGATCGAGATTCAAAATAATTCTCATCCCAAGAGAAACACAGGAATGGTAAGGAAGGTTGCAGTGCCAGCTGAAAATCTGGAACAAGTCTCACTGGGATTCTCAGTGATGCATGTTAAACTAACAGTACCTAGCTATTCCACAGCATTTTTCATCAGAGGATTTTAAAATGCTTTGCAGAAAAGATCATTATCATAAACTATTTCACAAGTTGGGAAATCAAGGGAGAGAAAAATACAGTCAGGTGTCTGCAGTCCCCAAGCAAGCAGCAGAAGCAGAAGCTCCCACACAAGGCTCCCCCTTCACCACCACCACCTCTCCCCACTGACCCTTCCTGGTGCTCCCCACAAAGACACAAATGCAAGAGCAAGCCACCTTCTGGCTTCCTGAAGTTACCAGTACTGATTACAAACCAATGTAGAAGCCCAGCACACTTCATTATGTTTTAGACACCATCTTTCTCCACAGCACAGACTGTGGCTCTACCCACAAAAGGCTTCTGCACTCTCCTGGGGTCACTTGCCTATAAAGGCTCAGAAACAGTACATACTTGTACAAGCCTTATTAGGTCTGTTTCCTTGGCTAACACTTATCGTCTTTCTTGTCATCAGCACCTCTTAACCAGGTGTTGACCAGATGGACTACGAAAACAGAAGGAAAAAATATTTTCTATTTTCTTATTAATGAAGCAGAGGGACATTTGCAAGAGCAAAAATGACAAAGGTATCTTATAATACATTAACCCATGTCTACCAATTATGTAATTATAAGTTTCTGAAAGACTAAAAAAAATTTTTTTGACAGCCAAGACAGCACACCAGTTCTATCTCTTTCTTGTAAATTCAGCTGGTATCTCCAGCTACCAAATCAGAGAAGAAAAAATAACAAATCACTGTGCTAATCCAAGCTACTTCATCAAGAGAGCAAAGAACCAGCAAATCAGACAATCACAGGAGGAGCTGATGGTTTCTCTAGGTCACCACTATTAAAACATGATTTTAGTGCAGAAACAGCACTGAGAAATTTCTGGAAGAAATACCTTGAAGTCTGTAAACTCACAAATGCCCATTTAATATCATGTATTTGCACAGCCTTATGTATCCAGCAACATCTTTCAAGGACGGTAATTCTTTTTTTCCTGTTTGCGATACTTACCTATTTCACTTAAACTCACCTTCCAATGAAACGTATTTTCTTTTTTATATTATTAAGGAGTTTTCAAAAGCAACTATTAAACCCTAAAAAGGATACCAAGTTTGTTTACATTTATTTTTAATATGAGCACTGCAAATCATGGGTTATGTTGCAAGTTATAATTCACACAGTTTTGACACAGGCTCAGAGTACTACTGCATCCACTGGATTATGGCAATCTGTTCCTACCTCTTTTCCAGACTCCAGGGAATCAAAACTAGCATAGTTGTTCTCTGACTTGAACCTCTGTTTGGGAGCATCATCTTGGAACCCTGGAAAATCTTCATCGTCACTGGGGGCATTCAAAATGTTGGTGACATCCTTGGGTAACTGTTTCTGATTCAAAACAAGACAGAAAATATGACTCACACACACCAACTTCACAGGAAAACTCAAACTGGCAACAGTACAACTTTTTATATTCCTATGCAAGTACAAATCTGTACCACAAAATATGCTGTGTGTAAATTGTACCTTATTCTGATAAACACCAGGAAAATTCTGTATAGACTGTTTCAATCCCTGAATACAGACTCAGGATTTGGGATTAGGGACAGGATGCAATACACAGGGTGTTTAATTCCACAGGAAAGTACTTCTCAGATATAAAAATATGTGTGTGCCTCATCTTTGCAAGCATGTGTTGAGGGTACCTTTATTCATGAGGAAACCCCTCCTGCTGTTTTAGAGCAATGATGGCTCAGCTCAGAGGTGAGGAGCATAACTTCAAGCACAACACAATGCTAAAGTCCAAAGAAACCTTACCCTTAGATCCGACAGTACTATTATGGATTTTAGCAGACACTCAGCTAACTCCAAAAACAAAACCAGTGCAACTCATTCTCCTTGGTCAGTACTGTCACAGAGCTTTTCCTGCGACCCTTGGTAAGAAAGGGAAAATGTGTTAACCAACACTTCTTTGCCAGAAGCCCATGATGTGGCCCATTAGGAGAGGAGGAAGCACAGCCAAGGGCAGACAGCAGCCTTCCCAAGGTGACCAAGGTCACAACTTCAGAGTCCAAGTCCAGTCCCAGCCTAGGAGACTCATGCCACATCCAACCATTCCACTGAGCCAAATATTTCACACCAAACACTTCAGATAAGCCTCTGCGTGTACCCGGACAGTAAGGAAGCCTTCAAACAGTTCCCACCTCAGTTGCTTTAGGATCTGGTGTGTGTAAGGATGGGATTAACAGATCAAGCCTTAAAAACTGAGAAAAAAGGCATTTTGCCATGTTTCAGAACACATTTTTACACATCCCAGTATCACCTGCAAAACCATTCTGCTAGTCACACATGCCCAGGGAGAAAAGTATCTGCATTCCTCACCACCATTCGGACACTCATCTCTTACGTCCTCTGGACCACATGTACACCTCACACACACTACTGTAACTTGAAATGAGCCTCTCTGCTGTTTGCTAACACAGAGATTTCCCACTCCTCTCATTAACTCTTGGGAACATGAGATCAGTGACTGCCTGGTCAGAGGCCAGTTCCTCATCTGAAAGTGCTGTTCTCTAGCCCTGGATATTCAACAGTACATCTCAGAGATGAAGTTCAGAACTGAGAGCAGACTGCCCTATTCCACTGTCATAGAAAACCAAGGTTGCTCACACAGGGCCCCATATAATTTATTTTTTTTTTAGTTTACTTGTGACAAGGCAAATGTCCCAAAGAAGGCTTATTCTCCAAAAGAAATATTGCTGAAAAAGTTCCACTTCCTTTACCAAAGCATCACTCTCTGAAATAAGCTACAGTAAAAGATGAACATAGTCCTAATTTTATTCTTGTTCTGCTTTTACAAAGCTGATGTAGGCTGATGCAAAACCAATCTACTGTTGCTCAAGCAAGAGTAAAATTCACCTCTGAAAAACTGACCTTCTCAGGCCTATAATGGCATTACCCAACACATGGCTGCTAAAGCCGTGCCCTCTGCATCCAAACCACTTTGTGTATTCCCTCACTCCCATCTCATACAGTGAATATTCAGAATCCCCTTCTGTTGCTGTGACAGGATTCACGCAGTACAGAGCAGTGTTAAAAATGAAGTATTATGCATTTGAATGGAAAAATATACAAGGAGCTGAAAGCCTCACTGCTATGAATAAATTGCTTCCAGGAGCCACTGTGTTAGTTCTTGTGCTAATGTACAGTTGCATTTGCCACTGCTGTGACTACTGTATGCCTGATTTCTTCTTCTTCATCTCTTACTTCTGCATCTGCACCAGAGGACTCTGCATCTGCACCAGGGGCTGTAATTACTGATTTAGAACAATGACAAAAATAATTCTTTCCCAGCAGAAGACTATTTTTTATCTTCTTGCGTTCCCAAATTCTAAGGCACTGGTACTGATTTAAGTAACTTACTGCAGAACTTCAAGAATTTTTAGTTTGTGACTTGCTCCTCATAGCATGACTTTGAAGAATCTCAATCTGGTCACTGATGAGTCCCCATTTTACCAGAAGGGCTTACATTAATAACAGACAACACCTGACATGTACAAGGTAGGCACATTCCAGAAGTTTAGAAAGAGAAGTCTCATAATGAATCTTGATTAGCAACACTATTTCTACACCTGAAATCCTATATTTCTACACCTGAAATTGTAAGCCAAGTTTATTCCCAGGAAAAGTCCACTGATGTCAAAGACAAGCTTGCAGGAAATATCTCTATTGAGATGGGGTCATTTGCTGTCATTTATTGTGTAGTCCTGGAAGACACAGACATTTCCATCTTTAACTTTCAATGAAAATACATACTAAAACTGATTTACAATCAGCATCAGAGCCTAGGATTTCAACTCTTGTCAACAAATTAATATATATCAAGAAAGAAAATACATATCTGTCTAAACAGAAATGTCAAAATGTTAATCTATTTGAAACACCTGTAAGACACAGGCACTCCAGGAAAAGATCTTTTTGCCACTAAACCCCTAAAAAAGTCATGAAGGCAGAGAGGTGATGAACATTCCAAGCTTGCTCAGGGAAAACATTTCAACATGAATACACCACAGGTTCAGAGACAACGGACTGCTGAAATGCTGCAGATGTGAGAAATACTGTCTTTTAAAGATACCTCTTACAAAGGCTAAATACTAAAAGTCAAGTAAAAGCTGGAAATAATTCACAGCTGCTGAAAAAGTCAGTCTTATTTCTGGTAGGAAATTTTGTACCTATTGAATTAATTTATTTTTCCACATAAAACACAGTTGTTTAAAACCCCCACAAGGTACCTTTCAAAAGCATCAGCAAATCTTCCCTGCTAGAGACAGCACACAACCCAACAACTACCAGAATAACAAACCCTATGTTTCTGCAGAAGTCCAAAGCTCAAGACATCCAGGTCTCTCAGGTTTTCCTTCTCTAAATTAGTCAACATACCACCAGTATGTCCAGGACCATATTCGGGTGTACTGGGCTGCACAGAGCCAGGGGCATGCAGCTCACATGTGCAGGTGGAGGCTGGCAGGTCTGTCACCAAGGGCCAAAGGTGACAGAGACCAGTAGGGTTATCAAAATTGTTTCAGTCACATGAGCTATTGGAAAACTAAGGCACCCGCGGTCTCCAGCAGTCACAAGAACATTTTTCCAAGCACTATCCCCATGAATTCCACCTTGCTAGGCAAGGAAAAAAAGAAAAGCCTGAGGTGAGCTGGTTTACTACCCACATTAACAGAAGAATTCTCATGTTTCAATTGAAAAAGCAACTTTCCTGATACCAAAGCAACTTTCCTGATACCAAAGCTGTAACTTGCCCCGTAGGCTGTGAGGAGAGAACACTTGCCTGCATGCACACCCGTGGATTTGCTGGGAAGCATGTTATTTCTATGCCACTGACTACCATATCTAATTTTTTTAATTTGCACACATCACTTTCCCTGCCATTGTCACATTAGCACATTCTTCTCCAACAATGTATCAGGAGATGATCTCCAATGTATCAGGAGAACCTATAGCATGAGAAAGCAGGGCTAGATATAATTCTCTATTTTTGCTCCTACCATAGAAAAAAAAAATCAATTGGGCTGTGTTCCCTTAATTCAATTTAGCACAACGTATGGGCATTCCTACTCAAAGCAGAGGACAGACAATTTCAGTCATGTTCAAACTCAGTCTGAGTTAGACCTGAAATAACCAAAGTTTAATCCCAAGCAGATACACGAACCAAACCTGTGCAAAGTCACACCTTCATGCTGGAAAGCCTCTTGATTTGTCCCAAGTTCACTACAGAAGCAAGCCTAAGGCATGCCACCCAAGGGTTACAGGCACTGCACTTGGCTCGCACCTCAAAGGAATAACCCAACAGGAAAGCACTCCAAGGTTGACAATTGTGGGCAGCGCTACAAGAATAGAGTGCCCCAGCCAGAATGTCAATAGGTGCCAAACCAATAAACCAAAACTATTTAGAAGTCAAGATCCTGATTTTTCTATTGGAGTCATAAAGGTGAACAGCGCTCTAAAAGCCTAATTTTAAGTATTATACAAACATGTGGAAGACATGGAAGGCAGAGAGATGCCTAGTCCCATATTGCAGTGCAAAAGAATCACACAGACTGGATGCATGGTCAACAGGACTGTCAACCACACAACCAGCCTGAGACTCATGGGCATCAACAAAATCTATGAAGGCAAGGGAGATCCCAGATAATCTCCCAAATTCCTCAAGAGCATTAGAGCACAAAAACCTGAAATACCCTGGACAGTGAAGTGTTTTCCTTGGCATAAGTGGCAGGAGGTTGAAAGGCAAGTGAGTGTTCAGAAAAAAGAAGGAACAACTGATAGAATGAGCAGTCATCACCCACTTTTACAATCTGTGCAGGAATAACTTGGTTCTACTGAAGGTGAAGATAGATTATGCCTGAGCCTTTAATCTGTCCAAGCAACAGCTCCTGGGACTTTCAGGGTGCCCCCTCAAAAAGTCCTGGCAATTTTCACACCAGTTAACCTATTGCTAAATCCAAGTAACTCCATGAAATTTCGGTAAATTCTGCTCTTTTCAGAACAGCAGAACACACTTTCTACATTGCCTTATTTAGACTGATAATAAGCTAATACCCATAAAGCTACTTTATCCTCAAACAAGAAATACCCAAGTATCATAATCATACGGTGAGTCATTTAAAATGTCACCTCCCATAGGCAATACTTTCCTGGAAACTATTTCCTACTGTTCAAAAATGCTGGTAATACTGTGAGGATCAGCATGCTAGCATAGGAACATAATCCAAACACTCTGTCAACTACTACTATTTCTTCCTTTGTACCATCTAATCTCTCACCAATCCAAACAGTTGTAACAGCTATTTCTGAATGAATTCTGCATAATTCAAGAGCATCCTTTTCATCTACGGTGATGCCTAATTACTGCCCAAGCCCCAGATTCCTTTTCCAAGGAAAACATTTTTGTACAATACCACAGGCATGCAATGCATCCCTGCTTTGTACCCGGACTGCTCGAGTCTAGGACTAGAGTCCAGGCCTTCTTTATCACAGCCAGCACCCCTTTAACAAGCCCTGTGTACTCAAACTGCTGTGTCAGGACCTGGTAAATCAGAGCCTGGGACAGGAAATGGAACTGCAGGTCTTGTGATTCAAAACAATTTTGTACCGCTGACTTCTTTGGCAATTGTTTTCAAATGGGGGCACGTACTTACAAGCCAATTTTCCCGTCAGTACACGATCCATGACTTCAGAGGCAAAGAAACCTTGCTAACACATCCTTCTGGCTCAGCCAGGACTGAACTCACTGCTCACCAGCATATCACAGAGCCAAGGCAGAGCCAGCAGAAGGCTGTGTTCAGACAAAAACAAACTCCCATGAGAAACAGGAAAGCACCAAGAACAGACCATGTCCTTCTCCCCTTTGCTGAGCCTTAAAAGAAAAATGATGTGCAGCCTTTTAAACTGCGCACCAGAATGGGAACTAGCGGATGGTAAGAGTGTGGTGGTGTTACAGCACCAGAGCTGAGAAGCGGCATTTTCATCTGTTGTCAACCAAGGTTCTCCCAAACTGTTTTATAGTGCCCTTATCTTCACACTGCCAGTGGAGGGCCTGAGGTCATACAGAGGCAGAAGGTTTACAAAGTTGCTGAGAGGGAAGAGGTCATAACAAATACTCCAGTGTCTCTATAACATTCCAGTTCCACAGAAACCCATGTAACATCCTGACTTTCCATTAGCAAGAAATGACTTGAGATGCTGAATTTCTTCTCGCTCCTTCCCACCACCTGGGAAGCTCACCATGACTTAAAGAGAGTCAATTTAGACTACATATAAGGAGAATGGTAAAACACTAGAACATGTTGTCTGGAGACCTGGCGGATGCTCCATCCCTGGAAACACTCAAGGTCGGGTTGGATGGGGCTCTGAGTAACCGGATCTAGTTTAAAGTTGACATTCGGGGGGGCTGATTAGATGGGGTCCCTTCCAATTCAAAGTATTCTATGATTCTAAAGCCATAGCACCTCCTAAGAGTCGAAGCACACAATCAGCCTGATGCATCCAAGCATGCGCTGCCAGGCTTGGACCAGACCACAGCCAATGGATGCATGCCTCTCAGGCGACTCAAATACATGTCTGTGGTGGCATCGCGGCGTTTCAACAACAACAAATAACAAACAAACAAACAAACAAAAAAAAAAGAAAAAAAGAAAAAAAAAAAAAGAAAAAAAAAAAAGAAAAGGAAAAAAGAGCCAGCCAGAATTAAAAATAAATAAATTAATTAGATATTTCTAAAGTGGCATCCTCAGGCTCACAACTAACTAATTAACAAAGCTCCTCCCCATCAGCCTTTACTAGAGCCACTACAGGTCCCAGCACCGCTGCAGCTGCCCCACGCCGCTGCTGCGCGCCTCGGGGACGCCCCGAGGGCGCCTTCCCCGCTTTTCCCGGCCTTTTACAACCGCGGAGCCGCCGCCACGTGGATGGCGCCCGGCGGGAGCGCGGGCCGCCCGCTGCCCCGCACGGCGCGCTGCGAGCGGGGGCGGCGCGGGATCCGGAGAAGCCGCCCCGCCGCTGGCGCTCACCCGCCGGCGCGGGCGGGCAGCTCTCCGGCCGCTCACGCCGCGGGCAGCGGACAAAGGCCGCCGCTGCCCCGGGCAGGCGCAAAGCTGCGGGCCGGTCCCTGCCCACGCCGCCCGGCCCCGCGCTCCGCTCCGCCAGCCCGCGGGCCGCCTCACCTTGCCGCGGGTCCCCGCCGCCGCCCCCCGCCGCCGCCGGCCGCGCCGCGCCATGGCCGCCCGCGCTGCCGCGGGAGGAGGCGAACGGAGGAGGAGGAGGGGCGCGGGGCGGTGGCGGTGGCGGGGTGGAGCCGCCCGGCAGTGGCGGGAAAGCGGGTGGGGGGACGGGGCATCCCGTGTGGCCTGCCTGGGGATGAGCCGCTGCTGCCCGGATGCCGCCGCGGAACCGTGGGCACTCAGCATCTCCCGTGCTTTGCTGCACACTCCTGGTGGGGCGGCAGCTGCTCGTCTGAAAGGAGCAGGCTTTGCGGTAGGGGAATAGGCTTTCATACTCCAAATAACTTAAAGTGTTTATTTACCCAATAAAAGCGAGAAGTGTAAGCCTCTTGAAAACCTCTGGAAAAAGAAAAAAGAAGGGGGGAACGCAGATGATGTCACTTTCGAATCATAAAATCGTTAAGTCCAACCATTAATTCAGCACTGCATGTTCCCCACTAAGCCATGACCCCACGTGCCACATCCATATGATTTCTGAACACTTCCCTAGGTAGCCTGTTCCAATGCTTGACCACCTTTTAAGTGAAGAAACCTCCCCTGGCAGAATCTGAGACCATTTCCTCTTGTTCTATCACTTGTTCCTTGGGAGAAGAGACCAACCCCTACCTCATTACAACCTCCTTTCAGGCAGTTGTAGAGCGTAATAAGGTGTCCCCTGCGTCCCCATTTCTCCAGGCTAAACAACCCCAGCTCTCTTTGCTGCCCCTTGTCATACTTGTGCTCCAGCTCCTTCACAAGAGCCTTCCCCAGCTCCGCTGTCCTTCTCTGGACAGTCTCCAGCACCTTAATGTCTTTCTTGTAGTGAGGAGCCCAAAACTGAAAACAGGACTCGAGGTACGACATCAACAATGCCAAGTACAGAGGGACTTTAAATGCCTTCCCCAGCTTCCCAATTCAACAGCCTTTAACTTCACTGTGAAAGTGAAATCTTAAGGTGAGAGGGATGGGAAGCAGAGCTGGTTCCTTGAAACAGCAAGTCAATAGTTCAAATTTCAAAATATCACAAAGAGTGGAAAGTAAATCTGATCAGTGAAATTTACTTCAAAAAAAAGATAATATATCAAATTTTAAAGCACTTTTCCTCCAAGCAAGTTACTATTTCATCATATTTTCCACAGTAGAAAGAAAGATGAACACAAAACCATGCAAACTATTTTTCTAGTTTCCCCTGAATAACCTGTATTCCTCAATTAAGAGATTTAATTTTTATTTAAAACTTAACAAAATGTTATGTGTCCTTTTGTAATCAAGGGGATTGTCACTAGATTAGGTACTTTATGTTATGATTACCCTGTAATTCAGGGAGAAAAGCTACCCTTTGAGCAAAGAGATGCTCCCAAAGATGTCTGATTGGGCAGGGTGGAGGTCCATACTTGGCTTCCCCCTCTCCCATTGTCACTGTGAATCTTCCCTTGCCCAATGTAATGTGAAGCAGGTCCAGCAGAAAACTGTTGAGATGGTGTTTGCTTGATGAAACTTTGGTAATAGAAGGGTGCACTTCACAGTACGGTTGCGATAACGTTAACTCCCCTGATTAGGGCACATTTTATAAAGTTCTCCTTATAAAGAGAACTTTTTTAAGATCCCTTTTCCCATTCTTGCATCTGAATATTTCTCCCTTGAAGGGCTCCCTGAGAAGCATCCTCTGTCTTGCTAGCATGGCACCCTCAAACCTCCTCTGATCGTATTGCCAGTTGCCCATCACCTATCTCAAAAGGATGGCCTCTGTAGGTGGTTCAGAGGGAAAAAGCCCCCTCTTGGGATCAGCATTGAGATACCTTAGCGTTTGCAGCGCTGTAAAATAATAGTGCATCTTTGTCATTCTCCATATGGGATTTGAGAAAATAGGAGAACAATTAATGACTATATCTGACCTGGGGGATCTCAGGATAAGGTCTGAGGTTATGTTTCACACCCAGGTTTCTGTCTGGCAGGATGTGGGGCATTTTCCATAAGCCCTCTAGTCTGGATAGTTTGAGTAGGACAGCAAGAAATTCACTTGCTCACATAACCTGGCTGAAATAAGATCATAATAACCACCTTAATAGTTTTTTAATTGATAAAAGCAAATCAGAGGAACCAACTGTGTTACTCTGTAGCTTACCTTCAAACAAAATTGTGAATTGCCATGCTAAAAATAAATTCAGATTGTTTTGACTATTTTAGTACCTTCTGGATGACAGAGAATTAAAAGCTTTTTTGTATTTTTTCATTTAGGGGAGAGCTTCAAAATGTGCTGTGCAGTCTACCTACTATGAGTTCCAAGGTCTGACTAGGTATTTGAATTCTCCACTGTAAATATTGATTTTAAATGGAAGTTAGAGAAAAATAACTTTTTTTTGGAAAGTGAAGGACAGATGAGATAAGTTTTTCCCCCTCTCTCTGAACAGCCACTCTAAAATGTGGAAGTACCTCTCCATGTACCATGACATCTGATCCTCAGTGTAACACATGGCAGACTACCCATTTAAGTACTTCCAAGCCTTTATATTCCAACCATATGGAAGGTATTTGTTAGGAGAGAATGTGAGGGAAGTAGTTACATGCAAACAAAGCAGCGTTTAGCTAAAGCAGGCCATTTAAATACTGGTTTGCATTGCAATATCCACTATTGAGGCACCTGCAGTTGTCACTCAGGGTGTGGAAATAAGAAGCTTTGGGCATGAGCTGGGGAGGAGGGAATTCAGCAGAAGACAAAATGTGGGAATTATGTACAATATCAGCAAAATTGAAATGCAGACTTCTTAAAATACAAAAGAATAAAGATCTCTTGTTCAATACATTCCTGAAAGACTTGCATGTTATGTATTCCACTGCTGAACCTGGGCTTGGTTCTTTGACTTGTCCCCAACAGTCTATTTAATGAAGCACTTTGTTTGTTAAAAGCTGTCAAGATGCTATCTTGGATTGCGAACAACAGATTTGAAATTACTGTGTTGACTGTCCTGTGCTAAATTAGAGTGAATAAAATTGAATTCTCTCACAATAGAGATGTGTAGCTATTATGCTGTTACAAATACATTATGAACTGCCTGATATCTTCAGCTATTTTATGCAATTTTTTGCTTTGGCTTTGTTTCTCTTTTCTTCCCATTAACTTTCCACTTCATTTTGTACTTTCATAATCATTCTCCTTTTGAGTATTTCAAGCCCTTCTTGTCAGTTATTGCTCTTTATGTTGCTCTATTAGAAGTGTGGGTGTGGGCTTTTTAAAAAATTTTGTTAAATTTTTCTGCAGCTGTACCTCAAATAATTCTTGGTGTGGATTTTCCATCACTGAATTCCTGCCGATTTTCTTTACCTCTTGTCATATTATTTCAAAGTTCCTTTTTCTATCCCACAACAGTTTTCATGTTATTGCCTTGTCAGTCGGATCTCATCATCTACTCAGATGAGGTTCAGCTGAATTCCAGGTACCCTTCAACTTCAGCCGTATATATTAACACTGAATTATTTGGTGACTGGGTCCAGAATAGTTTCTGACTTTGCTCATCATCATCTCATGAGAGCATTTCTGATAATGTCTCAGTCCAACTCTTTGGTCTCGAAACTGTACAGTAAAACTCACAACAATGAGCTCTGTCTTGGGCTCAGTATGACTATTACAATCAGACTATAACTTTCCAAACAGAACAAATGTGTATTGAAGAAATTATGAGCTGCTCAAAATACGTATCAGGTATAGCAGATCCATCAGCTTATGGGATCTTCACTAAAAACCTGATGCACAGTAAAACTACAGGACAGCACCACCACCTCTCTAAAGTGGCCATATAAACAGAAAATTTGTTTTCTGTGAGTTTCAAATTAACAAATACCACTCTAGGTTATAATTTTGGACTTTACTGCTGTGAATTTACCAAGCTGCATAAACATTAAAATCAATCCTTGTTCCTGAACTCTGTTTTCACTGCTCCCTTTAACAGTCTCTAATTTGGGGGCCATTGTAATCACAGCTGGGGGCTTTGCTCCCATCTTCCTGCCACCACGCTTCTCTGAGACCTGTCAAGCATTTTAAGTAGCATGCACTTTCCCACACTTCTCAATGAATGCTGACATACCTACCTTAAAAGGATTACTTTCTGCTGAGAGGGATTGTAATCTTCTTTTCCTGCTCTGTAAATCCTCTAGTAAGTGAAAAAGAAAGGCCAAGATCTGTTCTGCTGTGCAGGGCAAATCACCATCTCAGAAGGTATAGAATAAAACAACAAATCTAAGATTTACTTGTGGTCACGCTTGTCCAGGAGCTGTGTCCCTGACTATTAACTCATTGGCATCTTCCATCACTGTTTCTGGTGCTTTGATATTTTCTGGGTTGGTTTCTAATAGCTGTATGAATACACACACACACAATTGCTACCATGAATGGTGTTCAGGACAAAACACTTGTCTCAAAGATGTCTACAAAATGGTACAGACACAGAATTGCCTTAACTTAAACCGAGTTTTTAATATTAAGTATACTGTTAACAAAACCGAGAAACATACTTTAACTTATATGCAAAAACTACTGGTTTTTCAAACTGTCTAAGATCAATTTGCAGAATATTTTCAAAAGCTGACACAGAGGATGGTGGTGGTGGTGGTGGTGGTGAGGGTTTGTGCTCCAACTGTGGGTTGTGGGTGGTATCCGACAGAACAACAAAAACACAAATGTTCCTGCTACCTTGATTTCTACCCACTCATCTCAAAACCTTTCCTCACACATGGTGGTTGTTGCAACAAATTGGCTTGTGGATGAGGCTGAGGGCAAAGTTTGGGTGATCTTATGCTGCGAACTGAAAATGAAGCCACAGATTATTCTTTTGCAGTAGTCACCTGAATGCTGTGTAAGAGAGCCTTCCCCATGCTCTCTCATCATTCCCTTATAAAAGCTGCAAAATGGGGGTGGGGGAGCAGTTTTCCAATAAAGCTTCTATTACTGAAAATTTAATTTTCTTTTTTTATATTGCAAAATAATATTTGGTTTCCAGTCATCCACAAAGGAGATGAACCAGGATTAGTGTACACTCCCCTGTTCCATTCACATATTAGACAGCCAGTTGTACTCACAGGTGGATGAACACCAGCTTCAGGCTTCTTCACGAGTTTTCCTTTTTAGTATTCTATTGCTGCAGCAAAAAATCCAGACTCCAAATTTACAAGAAATTTTTGGCACACTTTTCTTGATCTCATCCTGCAAATCCCAGGTCAAGGTGAACAGACACATCCTTTGCTAACTCATCGTAAAATCCTTTGTTGATATTTGGAGGTGTCTGTTGTGTTTTTTATTAATTCTTAAGTTGTATTTCAGCCTACTCAGAGGGATGGCTCTTCCAAACTGCCAGTGAGGGGGCTGTATTAGTTGTAGCTAATTCCTCCTTGGGTAAATTCTGCAGCCTCAGCAGGGCTGGAACATTTCAGCTGGACATGGGAAATGCCCTTCTCTCCCCTACCTTCCCAGCCATTCATGTGAGACAAATGAGTCTTATTGTTTCAGAGAAATGAGCTTTGGATTTTTCCTTCAGAGGAAGTGGGGTTTTTTGTATCCTGTGAGCTAGGATTATCTGACCTTTCTCCTCTTGCTTTCCATGGTTTAAAAAAAGGCTAGGAACATATGACAAAGCCCCATTTAATCCACAATCTCTAGTCATTCACTTCCCAATTCTTTCTCCTTTGTCATCCTTTTAATTTCTTTCTGATGCTTATTTGTCAGTTCCATAAATCCTGCTGAAGAACACCATCAGTAAGAAACTCCAGACTCACCAAAGTTTGCCTAGCACAAAATTCCTCAAAAAATTGTCCAACTGCAAATCCACTCTGACATCTGAAGCTGGGAGAGCAATCTGCTCTGATTTCTCATGCCCAAAAACGTCTTTGCATCAAAGCTATTCTTTTGTATGAAAGGTCATGATTTCTCAGGGTTTCTTCATGATTTCTCAGGGTGCTCCAGGCTGATTTTTTATTGCCTTTGCAAAGTTCAGTTTCAGTTAAAATTTCAAATATATTAGTCAGTATTTGAGTTTTGCAAGTATTGCTGTTACCTTACCTAACAATTCCTTCAAGTCAATTACATCCTGACTCAATGGATTTTTCTCCTGGCCTTCTGGACCTCCCTTGGAAATCACCTGCATGATTCAAGCCATGAGTTGAAAGCACAGGAAAACACAGCTTGTCTCATTCAGAAGCAGAAAATGAAGAAATGGACTAGGCATTTCTTTGGTGCATTCCAATTTACTTATAATGCACTTAAAGACCCTTTTCTGAAGTAAAACAGGAAAAAGGAAAAAAGAGGCTATTTTATTCTGCATAGTTCCACTTCATACATCCTCTCTAGTTATTTATCCAAAGAGAGTTCACTTTCTTTTAGCTTCCATTCAGGCCATGTGCCCTCACTGCTTTCTGCCTCTGAAACTACTGTTGAGTCCTGTGTTTGTATTCAAATTCCTG
The DNA here is from genome assembly GCA_036785705.1 of Acanthornis magna. Taxonomy (NCBI): domain Eukaryota; kingdom Metazoa; phylum Chordata; class Aves; order Passeriformes; family Acanthizidae; genus Acanthornis; species Acanthornis magna. The sequence goes on from JAWUZG010000028.1 coordinate 25,806,231, forward strand.
GGAAAGCCTCCCCTTCTTTCCCCTAAGATAATTTTTGCACTGGTGTTTCATATGGCAAACACTTTGGCAGGTGGCCTCTATTGTGTTAGCATGTTTTATCTATAAAAGGCTTAATCACTTCTTTTGCATAGCATGCCTAGAATCTGAAACCAGCAGCTTCAACCTGTATTAGACACACTTATTAGCAGCTAACAGTATGTTTCATTGTCACATATGGTGTCACTTGCCATGTGGGCTTGACTCTGAATATCCCATCTCTACTCTAGTGCTGAAAATATAGTGGAAGGAGAAAGGAAGAATTTTTTTCTGTCCATGTAGCTTCAATTTCAGGTAAAGGAAGCTGTGTCTCCATTCTGTAGTCTACCCCTTTCTTTTGCCTGACTGCCTTTTGGGAGTTCACACAGGAAAATATGTAAAGTTTGCAAGCAGTAATGTACTATTATTAATGGCACTGCACATTAATAGCATAATGAACAGGTATATCATTCATGTCTGGAACCACAAGGGTAGAGGATGCAAAGACAAAGCATAATGCACTATGACACAGAAGTGTCATGATTTGCCTTTCTGTGACCCAGAGTGTTGTCCCACCAAATTATAAGTGTCTTACTTCTTTCCACAGTCACTAAACTGAAAGTGGAATTAACTTATTACCAGGAGTTGCTAATAGCACTAAATCTTTGCAACAGACAGAGAAGGAGCCAAGACACCATGCCAGAGTGGGTTGGACAAAATGCAAACAGAAGCTGGAAAATTGAGCCAAAACAGCATGGATCTGGAGGTGGGAAGAACCGAGAGACAAAAGCACAGAAGCAGAGAATAAGCTCCTTCTGCTTTTGCCTCTTTTCCTCTCTGGTAGCCAAAACAAAACAACTCTTGGGATATCTAAATAGGATTCAAGCCTAGTCCTGATCATGCCACCACCATGACCTTCCATGCTGTGACAGCCAGCCAGAAATGGTAGAGGTGCACTGCCTTGTCCCAGAGGGGATGACATGATACGAGAGGTTTGCAGGACCCTCAGCTCCCCTGCCAGCAGGAGAGAAGGGTGACCCTAGTGACAACCATGGCACTCTGCTGTCTCAGGTCTCAGATGATTTAGGTAATACATTTGCTCTTGTCCATTTGCCTGTGCTTTATTTTCTGGTAGCTGGGCTACGCCTTGACAAATGCCTCTGTGTCTGAGAGATAGTCTCTTGGAGAAATTGTTTTATTTCTAGCTCACATTCAATTCTAGCATCTAGGATTAAGGTGGCTATCCTTAGTATTAAGAAGCTCTGTCCCTCACCCCACTTTTAAAAAGGCTCCTATATTAATTTACACAGAGCACAAAGTCATACTTACACTGAGGCACCTTCTCCTCATAGCCCAGTCTTGTGGGAACAGCCTTGTTTCTCCAGTTCTTCTGCATGTAGTCTAAAATCTCGAGGTGCACTCACAGCCTGCTGGCACTGGTCTAGAAGAAAGCAATATCACTAACACTTTCTCCTATTTGTCTCATCAATTGGACAGAATTGTCAAATTATATTCTGCCATCACCACACACCTGCTGAGGCCATCATAAAACCTTCAGCCAGATATCTGCAATTCTAGGTGATCATCATGCCCCAAAGAGTCAGATGGTGGAAGATTACCAGCATGCAAAGTAGGTGCATCTCAGGTATTATTTGGTGAAACCAAATATTATTTCTTGGAAGCTGCTGGTGGGTAAGTGTCCAAAGACTTCTCTCAACCCTCTGCTAGCACCTGTACAACATAGGAGTGAGGTATTTTCCTGCTGGCAAAGTGCAGAGGGAAGCAAATAATGGCTTTCTGTGTGCCCTCAGAGACCCTACTGCAGCTCACTGAAGCCTGCAATTATTTCAGGATTTTTGCCCCTCTTTTGCCACCTGCAAATGAACTGAAGCAATAATACCCCCTGCCAGCATCCGTAAGTGCAAGTTTAGTGGGTGACACGACACTTCCAAACTGAATAGCCAAGGACCTGTAGCAATCTGGCCAGGCATCTTTTCCTTCTGTCCCTTTCCACCTGAGCCTGTTAGAACTGTGTGTGCCAAAACAACCTCCTCACACAGACGTCCCCCATACTTATGCAAAATGTCCAAGGTCATTGCCAGGCATCTCATGTCTGGCTGAGGGTGCAGTGTGTGACTGTGTGTGATGGGCTTTCCCATCAACAAGGAGTGTTGCTGACATCTCCAGATCAGCAAGGAACCATATATCCTCCTTCAGGAAGAGTCACCTGGAGCTATGGCCCCGAAAAAGTATTTGCCACCATCTCCTTGTGCCTTATCACTGGAGAGAATGAGACTTGTGCCAGTGTTCAGTGTCTTGTAGACAGGGCTGCCTTTGTTGGATCTGTCTGTTTTGTCACTGGCTCACAAACTGTGAGCAGAGCTGGACATTGCCCCAGTGGAGTTATCTTATTTGAATAAACATTTTTTTTCCTGGGTTTTATCAGTCCTTCATCTTCCAAAGGAGCAGATAACCCTTCTCACAACAGATGGGAAAATTATCAAGAAATAGTGTATTTCATTGGAAATGCAGGGTTTGGGAAGTAGGTGTTCTGTTCCCTGTTTTGTAGTCAACTGTGTCATACTCCCTCTTTTAATATGCTGAATGAACTCCACCATAAAAGGATTTTCAACACTGTCTTCCTAGAATAGTTTCAAAACCTCATGGCTTTCATGAGAAGGACTGCCTGCCTCCCAGAAGCATGCTAGAGACTTTTATCCTGTACATATAAGAGTTGCACAAGTCAAGAGACTTTATATTCTGCTGCAGAAAACTTGGAAAATGTTATCTACTATGCAAATTAATTTAAATCCAGCTGAAATCCAGTCCATAGGACAGTTAATGCCTCCAGTGATCACTTCAAATCACTTTAAAGTGAAATCAAAAAGCTCTTTTAAAAATATAACAAGTTCTTTGTGATTTTAACAATGTTTTAGGAGTAAGTTTTGAAAGGTACTAACAGCATTGAGTGTAAAAAGCTCAAACTCCTGCAAAAGCCCACATGGTACCTAATCAGTACCTGGTGCTGGATTCTAGGGGAATATGTAGATGTAATATTCATTAAGTGAGAAACCTAGGAAGATTCACAGTTTCAAGAGATGTCCTGATTGTATCTGCGGTCCCAAACCACCATGACTTCCTTTTTGGGGCATGGAGAGGACACATGGCCCAGAAGAAATCATTTGAGGAGTCTATCACATTGCATCTGACTTTCTTTTAGTCTTGAGCCCTAGGTACCTAACCCGAGGCACAGATACTGTTCATGCTGCTGGCTTTACTGGCAGGCAGAATCCTATTGAAAAATTTGTGGCTGTGTTCTTTGACCAAAACAATGGAGCACAGTAGAATTCTCCACCTGGTCTTACAAAGCAAAAACTGAACTCACTGTAATTAGTTTTGTTTTTAAAAAATTTTCCCAGTCAGTTGTGTTGCACTGTGGCTCAAAGAAGTCAAGAATGTAAATATAGAGCCTAGTGTAGGAATAGCCCCTCTTCTTTTATTTTTTAGTAATGATAGCTAGAACCATCCTCTCCATTGTATCAGTGCAAAGACCCTCCAGATCAGATCTTACCTTTAATAAAGGTAATCTGTTACTCCAAAGACTTATGGGCGTATCTATTAGAGAGAATTAAGTTTATTTGACCATACAATTAGGAAAATACTCTATATTTAAGATCTTTCTGTCATTTGTTAAGATAGATCTCCTTTTTTTCTGTTGCTGTTGTTGTAGCAGGAGTGAACTCATTACAAATAAAGCTTGCTCCATGCTTCCAAGGAGGGTAAGATAGTAATTAAGTGAATTACTTAATTCACTTAATTACTACCACACACCTCTCACTTGCCCTCACCGAGAGTACAGAAGAATTGATTCTGAACTCTTCCCACCAATACACAGAAGTTTCTGCACACTCCTGAGGGACAAAATCTCAGTCCTAGGACTCCCTTTGCATGTTCCAGCATCCTCCCTTCCTTGTGTCTCCTGCTAAGTAGCTATCACCTAGTTTTCAAAAGGAACACATCCCCTTCTCCAGAAGAGATGTAGTAAGGGCTGCAATCTGCAAGATTTGCAGGATCATGACCTCTGTTATGCTCCTAAAGCTGTCCCCTGTAGGAACAAAGGGTGATTGGTCAGAACAGTAGAAGCCTTTTGATCCTGCCTATATTTTTACAACAGTAATGCTCAGCCGTCCCCAGTAACCGCTCTCTTGTATGCACACACTTTACGCTGACTGTATTTCTGACCAACTCATAAGGTAGCCGATACTGGTGGAATCTAGTATAGAAAGGAATGGACAGGAAGTTCAAACAGTTTGAGAGAGATTAAAACACAAGCAAAAGTCTGAAGAGAACAGTTATGTACCCTTGTAGATGGTATGTTCTGTCACTACATATTTCAGGTTAGTTACAGAGTTTCGCCTGACGGTGACAAAACCTCCTACGTGTTTAAACAGCTTCACAAAATAAGGCCTCAAGGCAACTGGCAACACTGTTAAAAACCATGTATCCAAGTTAAATAACAGAACATGGAGAGATGGATCACTGTGCTTGGATTTCTTTTGGGAAGCTCCTATTACAAAGTGGCAAATCAGTCACCAAACCCACTAAATCCCTCAGGACAGCAGACGAGCCCTTTGTTCACATGCCACAGCAAACAGCAACGAGAGCCTGAAATTTTTCCATGGGGAAGCATGCCACAGAAAGGGTGGTAATGCCTGGCTTGGCTGATCTCCAGGACAGGCTCTGTACCTACTCTGCTCCAAGAAAGCAAGGACCCAGGCTGAGGAACAAACACTTATACTGCCTTTGTGGAACTCAGACTCTTGGCTGACATTAGCTATTTATTCTCAAATACTACCTCCCTTGGAAACAGGCAGGAACATAAAGAAAGAGTATTTCCCTGTAGCTACATAGAGAATGCAAGCATAGGGAAGGGTTTGCATGAGCACGAGCTCTCTGCCTTACCCTTCTTTCCTTATGCAGTTTTGGTCTGATTCCAGATTGGCTCACTTTCTTTGCACAGCTGGCAGGACATGAACTCTCTCCCTTGGCAGAGTGAGAAGGAAGTGGTGGCTGGCTGTTTTTACCTTCCTCTCTTCACTGATCACCTCCTTTCCAGCAGTAACTCATCAGCCCAGTGTCTCTTTCCTTTCTTCTCTCATGGGTTCTTGGCAGCAATTCTCCTTCCATCATCTGAAATGTAACAGCTGGACCAGGAAGGTAGGACTTTTTGAGAAGTGTTCTTACATCCCAGCAAAGACAAGCTTGTGACAGCCACAGCAGAAGTCCCATATCTCCTCAAAATGGCTTGGCATCAGCATAACTGTGATTTGAGGAAACTCAAATTTGTCTGCTGGGGTTGTTGGTGCTCACAGGAGAGCCTGTCAGAAAGGAAGATTTCTTCAAGATAACTGGGTGATGGAACAACATCGCTACTGCATACATTTTCCCTCAGGCCTTTGCAGAACTAAGGTACATTTTTAACAGCAAAACTTGTTCAGCAGTGAGGGCACAAGGTGGTCCCCAATGGCAGAGTATGTCATGGCTCCCTAAGATGTTCAGCACAGTCCAAAGCAGTATGAGTTCCAGCTTTGCCAGAGCAGAAGAACTGGGTTGTGTGTGTGCACCTGATAAATGCAGGGAAGCAAAAGATGACTGTAGCAGGATGTTGGACATCTAGACTAGGAGGAATTAAGATCTGAATTGGCCTAAACATAAGTGTGTTGCCAAAAGTAAGTTTCACTCGTATTTTGACAGAGATCCTTCAAGAGTCTACCTGACTCACCATCTCCTGAGCTCCTATATTCTAGCCACCATCTTCCTTCTCCTGCACATTTCTTGCTGAGTTTCACTAGTTTGTTGAAGGGTACAACTGCTTTCCAGGAATCATTATGTTTTATATGCTTTTGAGATCCAGAAGAAGGGATTGTTCATTGCTGTCACAGCCACCAGTTGTTGTGTATTCCAAGAGTTGAATATTTTGTAAGCTGCTTCCCTGACTGGAGGCTAGGTAGGAAGAATACCTTCAGGGCTCTTATTAGCATGCTGTATCTCCAGCTCCATTACCAATAAATGTTTTACTGTGAAAAAAACAGACCAGTAGCCCTGAAACCAGTTCTGTATCTGCACTTTAATGCCTGTACTTTGTTCTGAAACATGGGTTATAGAGAAGTATGAATAAAATGTATTTGCTTGTTCAGTCTAGCAGGCAACTACCTTGAGCCAAGCCAATAAACCACATTTTTTAAAAAGCCTTTTGCTTCCTGTAGAATACTGCTTTGTTTGCCATCATTGTTTGGCAAATAGGAAAGGGCTTATCTCTTCTCCCCAGAAACTAGTATTGCTATAGAAGAGCTCCAGAAACTTGTCAGTCTTTACTAAGAAAAAAATATTGGGCTTAACAGGGGTTAAAAAAGGGTTTAGCAGCCCTTGCCAGGAAATTATCCAAACCTTTGGAAAGAGAGAAGGTGTAAAAATTAGTTCTCTGAGCGATGCCTTTCTTTTTTGATTTTTAGTTCAGTTCCAATTCGAGGATCTTATCAGGTATATTTTCAAAGGCAAACTACAGTAACCTTTAACATTAGAGCCTTCCAATATTAGATATTTTATGATTAGCTGCAAAATTAGCATTTAGCCCTCCAGTGCAAAATGTACCATATTTTTGTTTTATTAATTTGTAATTAAAATTTAAGCAATTATGCCTGGTTTCTAGCAGATGGAGGCAAAGGCATAGCTTTGACCCTAGTTACAGTTTTGTTTAACCCCCTCCAGAGAAACATAGTTACTGTGCATTAATATACAGCCTTCCACCGCCAGACCTGTTAGTGTACATTATGGACTAATAATAATAATTATATTGTCAAACAATTCAAACTGTGTAACAATACAAGCTCCTCTGAAATGTGAAGAACTATAGGTAATGAAACCTACTTTTCTTTATACAGTCAGCTCAAACCTCTTTTTGAGCAATCTGGTGTTAAATAAATAATGGGCCTCGTTGCCCCCTCCTCCAGGAGGAACCATAGGAGGGAGCAGAGTGGGAGGAAATCTCCAGGAGATTTTGCCTTGTGGATAAGCTTTTGCCTGAGGGTGGAGTTGCTCATTCCCTACATTGCTCTCCTCCATTGCATTTGAATGGGGGTGTAAAAAGACACATCACCTGGAGGAGATTTTGGTGAGCATCTCAGGCTGGCCCGGATCTGGGCTCTTCTTGGCACGCCAAGTTTGTGGTTCACTGGCTGTGCAAAAAGGACAGTCTTGAAGCACAACATCACTACCACAGCAGTATTTGTCCTCTTTAGAGGGGGTATGGAGGTTGATGGCTTTGCAGTGCATCCTCTTGGGCCATGACCAAAGCTCTGTAGTAGGACAGGGACCCTGTTTTGACTTCATTGATAGTAACTGCCCATTTCTAGAGCATAGTTTTCTGGTTCTGTATGCCACAGATTGGCTCAATGTATCTAGGTGACTTTTCCTAATTAGCACCTTTTGTTAATTTAGTCCCCCACTGTAAACTAGAGCTGTGAGAGGAGGGAAAACTCTAAGTCTCCTGCAATTTCAGTGTGGTAGAAGCTGAAGGAATCTGGCAGATGTTTTCCTAAATCCGAGCATGTGCTTGTGCAGAGTTAGCGCTACGAGCAGAAGTCACAGGGTGCAGTGCAGCACTGGCATGCAGGTGAATGCTTTGAGAGGCTTTGTTGGTGGCTCTTCATTTCACACCTTTGGCCCAGAAGTTGTTTCCCCACAGATGAGACGCTGCAGCAGCTACAGTTCCTGACAGCTCCTGTGAGTCGCCACAGGATGGGATGGCTCTGCCCTGGACCTGGGCAGGAGCACACACAGGCTCTGTGGCAGTGGCTGAGGGATGACAACCTCCAGCAGCAAGGCAGCAAACAAGCAGGCAGGGACAGCTGCTGCTGCTGCCTCGGACACCACCTGGCACTGAGGACGCTACGGAAAGGTGACACTGGTAGACAGAGCTGGGGGTTATCCGGAAGATGTCATGAGGTTGGAGATAATCCTCCTGGCACCTTTTGGAGCGACCGATGTCAGATGCAAACCTGCTCTTCCAGGTCAAGGCCACGTGGCACAAACCTCAGCTATTTTTCCCTACAAGTCTTCCCTCTCAGGTACACCCAGGTAAAGGTGCCCTCACCCATTTCCTGGCTCCTGCCGCTGTTTTTGCTTCACCGCTTGCGTGCTCAGACTCACCTGGACAACACGTCCCGGGGAGGAGGGACAAGACAAGGCGGACCCACGGCGCCTCTCCCGCCCGAGTGAGGCCGCCCGCGCCGGGGCCGCGGCAATGGCGCCACCTGATGGGGACGGCGCGCGCAGCAGGGCCCGCCCGGGCCGGAGAGCGGCCATGTCCCCGCCGCCTCAGCGCCCCGTGTGCGGGCACCGGCCTGCGAGGGGCCCGGGAGCACTGCCCGGCCCCGGGCACAGCCCAGCCCAAAGGCACAGCCGGCTCCGGGAGCCGCCATGTCCCCGCCGCCACAGCGCCCGGCCTGCGGGAGCCGGCCTGCGAGTGGCCCGGGGCACTGTCCTGCCCGGCCCGGCCCGGCCCGGGGATACTGCCGTGCCCGAGGGCACAAGGCGAATGTCAGCCAGGGCAGGTCCTAGGGGTGAGAACCCGACCTGAAGCTTCACTGGAATTTCCATGGAGAAGCCTGGGATCCGAGGTGCGCAGGTGAAAATCACACAGATCTGGACGCCTCTGCTGCCTGGGCTTTGCTAGAACGGGTCCTATGAAATCGAGAGTAGAGCCGACGGCTGGAGCCTAATTCATCACACTGAAAACCTGGCTGAGCCATCCCAGTGGGGCTGAGCGCTTTGCTTACCGACAGAAGAGTCCCTTGTACCTAGGCTCTGGCCCCTGAACTGCTTCTCCAGCCTCTCTCCGTTACCTGCTGCCGTAGCAGTGCTGCTCAGACGGGATGGGAAACCTTTCGGGGGTGCTCAAACTAGGCAAACTTTCATTCTGCTCTTCCCTGCACTAAGCAGATGGAACAATGATTAATACTAAAGCAAGAAAACAACTGGTGTCTAAAGCATTCCTAAGATTAAAAAAAAAAAAAGAAAATTTAAAAAACCCAAAAAAGCCTGAAGAGACCTATTAGTTCATTCTGTTTACCCCCAGCAGTCAGAGAAACAACAAGCAACAATTTGTCCTATAGCACACTGTACTGTACTGTGGGCATACAGATTCTCCTCCTACTTAGATTGTTATAAATCAAGAAGCTGGTGGAGTTACACAGGTATAAAAGTGGCATTATCAATTCCTGGGTCTCTTTAAATATTACTGAACCCTACTGCTGATTCTTCTTTGTTTGCCTGTTAGAAATTATTGTTAAAAAGGCACATGCATTTATCCATAGCGCACTGTATCATGCAAAGGGGTTCTTTTATTTGCTCTGATCTTTCTTTTTACTTTTATTATTTCTTTGAAGAAATGCAGGATTATTACCTCAATCTAGCCAGCTGGCCTGCTGAGGCTCCCTTTGCTACATCGGGGGTTTCTCTTTTTACTAATCCTCTCTTTATGGATAATCTTTCTCTACCTTCTAATGACTCTCGGCTAGGGAGTGTATTTTGTTATTACTACCTGTTGTTTAGAAATCCATTTTATTTGGTGTAGGTGTTGCTAATTGTTTGCTAATGAAAACCTTACTACAGTCAATATGGTCAGGATTGTGCTGGTCTTCATGTCAATTAACCCTTTCTTGCTATCTGTTCTGATTTACATTTTCCTCATGCACTTTTCAGATTTTAAATATCAAGACTAATTTTATTTTTTGAAGTCCAAGACATAAGTCTCTGTGCACTGATAGGAAGCTTTTATTTCCCATGAGAGATTTTTAAAAGGCAGAAGTCGTCATTTTGTAATCTTCAAAATGTTTGTACATGCAAATGCAGGGATGTCTAAGGTGAATGCTGGAACAAAACATGTAGGAAAATCTACAGCCTAAGACAAGGAATGGAGATCATCCTGTTTTACATAAATGTGAATAATCTCAAGGCAGGGAAGACTGTAAACTCTTAAAGACTCTTTGTGTTCCTCTCTCATACATGCTATTTAGATACAATATCTCCTTCACACACAGAGAATGAAAATAAGTCCTGCTTATTAAAGTATTTAGAGTCTATAACAATCAACAGCATTAGGAAGACAAAGAGCAAAAACTCTTTGCAACATAATAAAAATACAAAGCTTGTTGGTTAACATTCCCTCCTCTCCCTTCATTTCATTCCCTCAGCCTGACCTTTTTTCTCACCACATGCCTTACAGCCACCTTATCCAGAGGAATAATCGATTCAAGGAGGTGATGCCCCAGCCCATACACTGCCCAAACCATACCAAGACTGGGGCTTTTAGGAAGAAAGTGCAATGCAGGATGCATCTCCTTGGGCAGAGATGCCAGAGAAGCTCACAAACACACACACACACACACACACATATACGCACGCATACTTTGGGAAAAATATGAAGCTTCAGTGGCATAAAGTGGAACCCACCAGTGTCTCCATCCCTCTCTTCCCTAGGAAAGGAGAGGTGAGGTAGACAACAGCTAACATGGATCCAGATGCAAGCAGTGCCTTGTTTGAGGAAAGCAGCAGCTGAAGCCCCGACCCTTCAACCTGGAAAACCCAGGAGACTCTTTCTGATGAGGTATTCATAAATCTGACTCCTGACTCTGCTGAGGGTAATTGCAGCTCATCTGAGACTACACATCATTCAACAAGCCTCTGAGTGGCTTTTTGAATTAATTTTACCTCAAATGAGAATTGTTTTAAAAAACCTGATCCAGGATGCTCTGAATGTCTCCAGTTAGAATACCATGGCTCAGAACAGTCCTTAGGTTCGTGCTTTGTGTGCCATATACTGCATTAGATATTGGAATGTGATGAAGAATTCAGCACTGTCAGTGACCAAAGTAAAACCAAGAATACTACACTATTGCTGGAGGTAGCAGCTGGGACAAGCAATGAAGAAATTAGTATCAAAAAAAGAGAGGGAGAGAAAGAGTCATATCATAAAGGTCTAGACAGCTTTTGTTTCCTTACATCAATGTCATCACAGTTGCTGAATATTAATGTACTTTAACGACTTTTCATTAGGGTCTAGATCTTGCAGAGTTTCTCTGACAGTCAAGGTCTATGACCAGGATGTTACTATCACCAGGATGTTATTCAGCTAATCTTTCCTTAATAAAAATATAAATGTCTTCGTTATTATTTTTTCTAGTCACCATTGCCAGTTCTGCAGGGTGCCAGACAACCATGCTACTGTGTGTGACTAATGGAACCTAGCCAGTCTTAAGTAACTATATTATTCATTTGGTCATTGATGCTCAAAGCAAAAACAGGTTGGCAATAACTTTTCAAGCCTGGCTTCAGCAAAGACTCAGTTATTTGAGCAATGAATGAGCAGAAGGAGGGAAAAGAACAGTAGGGGAACTGGGGCAAATCAGGAATCAATCTAAGCATCCCAGAGAGCAGCATGTCAGCTTGCTTGAGCATAGGTTCTGCTACCTCTCTGGGAAAGTGTGGGAGTGGGAAGAATCAGTTAACCTGGATAATACAACAGAACTGAGTCACTGCTTTGGTGGCTTGGGTGATGCCCCTCATCCTTTCCTATACAGCTCATGCTTTTTGGCTCAGGTAGAGGCACAGCATGAGCACCAGTCCAGGACCTGCTGAGCTGCGTGCCCTCAGCATTGACCCTAGGCTAAAGGCCATTCTCAGAAGCAGGACTGCAGAGTGGTGACAGATTGGTGACAGGCACGTGGCTCAGCCCAGCTGGTGCTGAGGCGTCACTGAGCTACCCTGCCAGGCTCAGGCACTGCCAAAGCTTCTTACCTTGGGCTTGATGCCACACAGCTGCAGGTGACTACTGGCTTCAGCAGTTGCACCATGGCATTTGCACAGCAGTTTCAGACATAAGCTAATGGGTCTGGCTTGACCTAGGCTGGATTTCACTAAAGTTATCATAAGCATCTCTGCACCCATGAGTAAGCTATTGTCAACTAAAAGGATTAAAAATGTAGGTCAGGCATGCACCAGTTAACATTAATAAAAATCATTTGGAGTCAAATGGGCTTTTAAAATCAGGGTAGAACTTTTCTTTCATCCTTCTCTCCTCGCCGTGGAAAGCATCTCTCTCGCTTTTCTGCTATTCAGCTTTTCATTACTGGGGACAGAGTCTTCTGTCTTTGGCCCAGCATATCTCAGCACAGTTTTAGGGTAAGCTTTGAAAACCATACAGGAATCACTACAGCTGTCATGCTCTGAGACCAGACATCCTGTGTCAGTTGAACTGCTTCTAAAAGCAGAGGACTTCAAAGTACTCTTGGGGTTTTTTCTTAAGCTCGGGCCTCTTTACCCTGCTCAGCTGCAGCCAGAGTGTGTCTGACAGACACCTGGAGCTACGAGAACTCAGTGAAGGGTAATCAGCTCATCTTTTTTATGCATACCAGTGTTGTGTTACAAGGGAAAGGCAGCTCAGTGTAATGGCAGAGAGAAAACAGTGGTGTAGAGAACCAAAGGCAAAAGGCCAGCTAAAGGTTTGGGGTTTTGTTTTGTCCAGCAAAATCATTAGCTCAGTTAGTTGGGGCCTGACTTCCACATACTTATGTGTTACCAAAACTGTTTGCTTGGATGGGAATTCTGGCATGTGAAACTTCTCTCCTTGCACCAGAAAAGCTGTGGACGTCTGTGGTTACCTCACCAGCTATGCTTATGTGTATAATGCAGTGTTCTTGCATTAGAAATGAGTTGTTGATTTTTACCAGGGCCGGATCATTCTGGCAGAAAGCTTACCTAGCTTATAGGTATGATACATTCTCCTCAAATCACATCATATTACCACAAATTACAAAACTCCTCAAACATAACTTCTCAAATCGCATCACATTACTGCAAATTTTCTTTTAGCTTAAGACAGTTCTGTGTCCCTTATCACAACCAAAGCTGCAGCTTTAGCAGAAGTTAGTTTGATACCCTTCTAGCTCAGAGAATATGACATATTTTCTTTGGATGGTCTCACAGTGCAGTTGTCTGGATTTAACTTGCATTCTTTTCCATGACTGAAGGTACAGAGCAGATTGTATTACTATTTTATCAGGCCTGAATTCTCATCTGAAGTTTCTGCAAGTCCACAAATGTCCCAAAAAGTATAATTCATTTTTTTAAGCATGAATTACCTAAGACACGTGCTAAATGAATTTCATGATGCTTCAGCACATGCAAGTGCCCAAAGTCTGTACTTTACAGGTTCTTATAAAGATCTATTAACCCCTTACTCAAGGACATTTCTATGAAGTTTGAAGACTCAGTGTGACAGGTGACTGTTACATGCATTTACTTGTTCTTTTTTAACCTCTCCCAACAACTTTACAGTTCAACATTTTGGGTTGGTCCTTAGGAGGTCCTTACACCTGAGGCTGAGAAAGACTTGTCCTGAAAAATTTGACTCTCTGTTCTGCAAACCTCACCCTTATAGAAAATCTGTCATTTGGATCTCAGGAGTTGCCGAAGACAGTCCTGAACTTTTGGGTGACATGCAAGCTAATAAGTGCCTTGAAGATGAAACTGCATGACTTTGAATTTTGCTTGGGCAGAGCACGTCAGAACGGGAGGATGCAGGAGCCCTTAGGATGTTGGCAAAGGGGTGCTGACAGTCGTTTGTGTTAGGGCAACATTTCTTATGGATTGGTTCCCTGCTCCAGCAAAGCTGGCAGCATCATTGAGTTGTCTGCCTTGGGTTTCACCTATTTTTTTAAAGTGCCTTTTCTTAACCTTTTGCTCATTTAGGAACCACGTGGCAGGGGACTCTGTATTTTGGGATCTGTTTCAATAGCCAGTATAGCACTGTGTACTTTAGAGGAACTATCCTGAGGTCATCTGGTTTCAATTTTGCTAAGTTGTCACTATTTACTTGTTGTCAAGAAGGTCAGCCCTGCTTTGAAAACAAGCATCAGTGAAGCTTTGTTTTACAATACAAGACTTTTAATATGCTATTTATTTTGTTTCAATATAAGTACTATGAATATGCAGTGGGCCCCAAAATGTAGAAATAAAAAAACACAATTTTTTTAAAAAAGGAAAAGGAAATACAGGAAAAAATCAGAAATCCATCCAAATGTCATCTGTGAATTCTTTTTTTCTCATTACATGAGGGTAAAATGTATAATGAAGTAATCCTCAGATTCCAAAAGGCTAAATATAGAAGAAATCCTTATCAATGTACAGTTTCCTAGGCCAGGTTGCTGTTTCATATCTCTTTTGGTTTACCTTAGAAGCACCAAACTCCTACTGAGGTTGATAGAGTTGATCTGTTATGATACAATGTCCTTTTCTTCCTGTCAACAATGGGTTGATATTTTTAGAGATCTAGTTAGTATGGTAGTACAAAATCAAAGATCCAGCCTAAGAGGTAGCTCCAGTTTTGCCTAATGAAAATCAGCCCTGGGCCCTGACACTGAAAACAGGGATCATGTTACTTCCCCACAACTTGTCTATTAAGCCTGAAAACACTTTTGGGCAAGTTCTGCTGTACTAGGCATCACTATGTCCCAAGGCTAGCTGGAACAGAAAGCACAGTTGTGGGAGAAATAGTCAGCCTAAGCAGGCATTTCATTAAACATGTTAGAAGATTGATACACACAGCATTAAGCTTGTATATGCATCCACAACATGAAGGTGAAATTAAATACAGATCTCAATGTGTTTTTCACCTTGGGTACAAAATCAAGCAGTGACAGAATGAAGGTGGAGATGCATCCATAAAATGTGATTTCCAGCAACTTTGGCTTGACACATGGAGACAAAAAATCTAACACTGGAGGTGCAGGAAGTAAAATGTAGCTAATTTAAAGTATCTTTTTGATAGCATTGCTGCCTTTCATACATTAACACCAAGGCAGCTGAATGAGGAGACTGTGTTTCCCATAATAGTATTATTTTTGTCATAAAATGCTTTTTTTATCTTTCTCCACTCCTGGAATAAATGAGTGGTGTGGAGACACATGACTGGCTTGTTGAAGTCAGCCACTTAGCAACACTAGGACCAGATGCCCATGTAATAGAGTGCCAAAGCAGAGTGCTGGCATCCTTCACAGCTTGGACAATTGTCCAGGTCTAAGGACTCCATGGCAGCCCTGTCTGCAGAGAGTTCAGGGGCACAATCATAGTGGACAGAAAGTTGCACCCAGCAGCAGATCCTCAGGAGGCAAATTTAGGTGGCTGCTCTATATTGTGCAACCATTTTTCTGGTAAAAGTGTTGGACAATTTTTGTAAGTGTCCTGGCAAAAAGCATGGTTTTGGTGTGCTTGTCCCTCTCACTAATGATGAAAAGCAGCCCAAAAAAGAAAAGAAAGTCAAAAGTAGCAGTATGCTTACAGTTGTAGTGGTGACAACAAAGAAGTTATAATGTGTGACTTGTGCAAGTTCCATTAATTTGTATTTTGTCTTTGTGGGGATTTCAGTGTTCATTCCATAACAGAAAACTGCTTCATGTTGTATCTCAATAGCTTACTGTGATTGCACTGCAAAACACTTATTTAAACAAAAAAGTAAACCTTCAGCCCTGCTTTCTGGGTAGAAAAGATTGAAGCTGTGAATACATTAAACACACGTTTTTCAAGCAGAAAGAAAATACAAGAGCTCAAAATATACTTGGTTTCTAAATTCATAGATTTTAAGCCAAGCACATGATTTTTGGTGGCTGAGAAATATTTTTTTAACATTTGATGACAAAATTTGTATTCAGAGTCACAAAGTGATTGAGTTTAAAATATCTGTTGAGAGGAAAAGTGCCAGCAAAACCTAAGTTCTGGACTCGAGGAGAGCTGACTTCAGGCTGCTCAGGGAATTAGTAAATAAGGTCTCCTTCCTTTGGTGACACAATGATACACAATGAAACATGTTTGACTGGGGTCCATCAGTGCTGGTCACCTTTTAAACATCCCTTCCTAAGGGCACAGGATCAGGCAATTCCCAAGTGTCAAAAGTCAAGCAGGTGAAGCAAAAGGCCAGCTTGGCTGAACAGGAATCTTCTGTTGGAAACAAGACAAAAAGGAAGGTGGAAGCCCAGTGGAAGCAAGGTCAGGTGACATGAGAAGACTACAGAGATACTGCCTGCCATTGTAGAGAGAAAATTCATACAGCCAAAGCTCAACTGGAATTGAAGCTGGGCAGAATTGTGGGGGACAATAAAAAGATTTTTTTTTTGAGACATATTAATGGCAATAGGCAATGTAAATACAGCATTACAGGATGAGGATGGTCACCTCACAAACAGGGACACGAACAAGGCAGAGATGTTTAACGCATTCTTTGCCTCTGTCTTCAATATTCTTGGTTTCTCAACTCCATGACAAAATGTACCTGGGTGGCTAAACTGTACTTGGAAGGACCATAGGGGCTAAGGACAACAACGACTGGATTTCAGCAGGAAGAGAACCGGAAAAGAGGTGAAAGTAGCAACTCTATCATTCTAATGTATTGAAAAGATGCTGCATCCTGAAGGTCAGGCCTCAGATATGTAGGAAAGGCTGTGAAGATGAGCATTGTCACAAGGCCTCTTTGGCACAAACACTTGGGTGTCACTTATAAACTGCAAGAAGAAACCTAAATTGCAGCTGAGAACAGTTACAATGACTGATTATAACACAGAGCAAAGTATTTCTGGTAACAAAAGCCCTAGGCATATTAATTCGTTCAGCTCATTGCATTGTGTGTAATTCTTGCTTATACTTGCTGTCATGCAATAGAGTTAAAATTTACAATCTTATTGACGTGAGAAGATATTTTTATATGTGCTACTTTGTTAGCCATTTTACGTCTTAATAATTAATCAACTCCCCAAAGAAGTATCATGTTGGGGAGTGTGGATTTATTTGTGTTATTAAGCTATTCTAGCAGAGCATTTCTGTGTGGTAGCAGCTCCGTTATAATATGGCCCACTTGTTTTATGACAAGTTACAATTTTCTTGTAATGTTAGCTGCAATTCATCTCAATAATTATGCTAAATTAAGTACTCATGCACATATAGAAATAAACATTAAATACATTCAAATAAAGTGAGAAACATAATTTAATCTCACTCAAGCTAAATAGAATGGGGCTTGCTTAGCAGTCCTTAACTCAGCCATCCAAACCTGGTTGAAGAATTCCAGGCCTTTCAGCATTCTGGGACAGGGTACACACACTGTGGGTCACTGTCTTGGTGGGTCACTGATTTCTGCCACTTTCTAGCAAACCTGCAGCCCTTCTGGCTTTTCATGGGTTCAAGCTCTGCCCTTGTCCAGGCCTGGCTGTGCAGCACCACAGCCCTTACAGGGGCTGCCCTGGAGCCTCGCTGCTCACATGGCTGGAGGCCTCCTTGATCTTCAAATGCAGAAGCCAGGAGATGTTATGGTCGTACTTCTGCCTGGGGACACAGCCTCTCCATTCCTGGTGAGGCAGGTCTGGGAAAGGCCTTGTGCTGAAGCCCAGGATTCACTGCAACTCTTTTCTTGCTCAGCCAGGCTGAGCACTTGAACTGGGACTGTGAATAATAATCAGAAAAGCAGTGACATTGCTAGGGACTGTCCTCAGCTTCTTGGTTGACTCCACTTTCTCAGCTACAAGTCCATCCTCAGCTACTGTTTCCACTCACTATTAAAAGCTCCTGAGGAAGGCTGTTGGTACCATGTGGGCAGGAGGAGATATTATGGGGCTCTATATTTGCCCCACGTACAGCCTACATCACTGCTATAAAAACTTGATTGCAGAGGGAAGACAATGCTCTGCTTACTTTTAGCCAGCAGAGTTTTGGACTGTCCTGTTGCCTTCCCTTGGCAACACAGTGATACACAGTGAAACGTGTTTGACTGGGGAAAAGGGTGGTGAGTAACCTGGGAAGGAAGCAGGAAGGAAAAATGTTGTCCTATTGCTTTGAAAAGTTGTTTACCCTTCCAAATAGGAGCTAGTAAAAAAGTTTGAAGTTATTTATTGAAATCACTGTCAAATCCTTCATAAATGGGGTGCATGTGCTATCTGTTTTTCTCTCTATTTCATATCTCTTGGAAAGACCTGTATTAAAAAAACTTTCAGAGAGGATTATGTTCTGGATGGCTCCTCTTTAAACATCCATCATGAAGCATGCCTCAGCTGAGGGTTAGGCCCTCAAACCACACACAGTTTTGGAAAGGCTTCCTCTTCCCTCCAGGAGGAGGAAAGTGAGTAAGGGCATTGCACAAGAGACCCTCCTCACTTTCTGCAGGTATGCTGCGAACCTTTCTAATGAGCTGCAGGTTTTTCTTCTCTCCTTTGAATAGAGGTTTCCCTAGAAACCATTTTTCTGGTCATTAAAGTCACCGATCATAGGTAGATTTAGTACTGCTGAAAATGCTTTAATGGCCTCAAAACATGATGACAGGTTATGTGCCTCTGACTGTTACTGGAAAGAAAACAGTGACAGAAAGAAAATAAGATAAAGGCCACTGGAAAAGCAAATTACTTGGAGATAAGAGATTTTCCAAGATCTCTTGCTTTGTACAGGTTTCCATTGTCAGAATTATCTAGCTGGCCAGTGCTGCCCCTGTCCCCAGCATTTGTTAGAGTCACAAAGCCATGTGTACGTGGTCACCTGTTAGAGCAAAGCTGCATTGTCCTGTGGCTATGACTGGAGCTACACTGTTGTCCCGAGAGCTGCAGAGCAGGGTGCATGGCACAATGCTCTTTCCATGATACCTGTAACTACAAAATATCATTCCAAGTAAAGTAGAGTCTTCAGGATAAAATGAATATTTTATAGTCACTCACTTTTCCAGGAAATAAAAATATAGTGGGGTGTCATTCTGGAGTATCTTTTCCTCATTTTCCCACTAAGTTAAACAAGTATAAGCTTTCTCTATATCCTTGCCTGGAAGCCAAACCACCTGCTCGAATACAAAGTAGCCCATGCTGCCCCATAAATTATATAAACATATTTGCATAAACATGTACTGGGTATTTTTTTTTTTTTTAATATTTCCCTGATGTGGAAGAGCTGGGGCTATAAAAGACCCCTCATCTTTTCCTTTCTGATCAATCATATAATGTTGATATATTTTGTTATTTAAGAACAGAAACACCATTCAAGATAAAGCTTTGGTTGACTTCCATGCCATGAATGAATGTGACGTTTGAGATTGCTCCAGCTTGTCAGTCTGGGCTGCCTTCCCTCATTTATTCATTGTCGCCTACCAGAAAGAGATCAGCAGGTACGTTCAACATCTGGGAGTTCTTCTTCACTGCCTGATTTTTTTCTGTAAATCCATTTTCTGTATGATCTGAAAAATTAGTAGTAGTATCTTTAAGAAACAGCCAATGGCTTGGAGCGAGACTTGGTCATAAGACGCCAAGAGGTCCATGCATTCACACTCTTGCCTACCTTTGCTCTGTTAGCAGGAGCATTAGTTTAATTAAGCTGAGAGTCAGACTGATTCAACACCATAACCAGAGCAAACTCCTACTAAATTCAATTCTCTCACTGCCATTCAAAAGTTTTAGATACACGAGGGAGTTTGACTGATATGAGTTGAGGCAATGGCTTAACGTACTGCATTACTTATTTATTCCACCCACCCTTCTCAACTTTTTTGGCTGTTTACCCAGATAAAGGCATAATCTTAATTAAGACCGAATTAGGGGCAGAATGAATTCCTGCAGGCTATTGCACAGTGTGTGATACAAAGCAGCAAATAAACAAGCATGCTGCACACCATGCCTGTAATTACTGTGCTCAGCTGCACAGTGTAGGTGAATTGGCTTTGCCTTCCCCGTGCCTGTTCTCTGCAGCACCCTGGCTTTCTCTGCTGCACTGTAGAATCTGGAAATCCTTCCTGAGATGGGTGACTCGTTTCAGGGGACTTCGGTGAACATAGCTCCAGTTGAAAGGTCTTTCTCCCTAATGACTGCTGGGTTAGAGTTGGGCAATGGGCTGGAACCAGCCACCAACCAGCTGGGAGGACAGCCTAGCCTGGGCAGCAGGGACAGCATGTGGCAGGAGAACATATGGCACTGGTACATCTCTAAACCACATACCAGGGCTCAGGGCGTCTATGAGGAGTGCAGGGTCACCTACAGATGACACCGGTGCAACTGGTTTTGTTCCTGACAAATGGCAACTGCTTCACTCTTGCAGTTTGTGCGCTCATCCAGAGGTGCTGTGAGACCAATAATATCTCCCTGGATGAGGATATTTTTCCATTTCACATTACTGTGGGAAGCAATGTAATTGTTCATTTGGTCTTGACTGTTTTCAGTGCAGCATATACAGCACACATTTCAGATGCAGAAGTTTCTTGTTTCAAATTTAATATACTGCATAGGTGAAAAGAACTTCTCAGGGATGTGTTGCTGTGATTTTATTATTTGTGTATACAAATAATGAAATATGTAATTATAAACACCTTACTGTCTTTCAGCAAGTAGTCAAGTGGTTTCAGACCCTGAATTTTATTTTCTAGATTGACCCTATTAACTGCTGTATCTCCACATTTAAGAATTCCTAACCAAGTTCTCAAATCACTCATTTTTGTTTCCTAAATCTGATTATTTTGTTTGCCAAGCTGAATTTGACTTGAAGATATTTTTATCTTGTAGGTGTTTGGTAGAAAGGAGGTCTGAAATGTTTTGAATCAGTTGTGCTTAGATTTGTAGTAAGCTAGATTATTTGCTTTCAAAAACAATCAAATATATTGTAAAAGGCTGAATTAAAGAATCTACTATCTTTTGAATTTTTTCTTTAATGATAACACTGTCCTGAAACACTCCATGCTTCTTAAGTGCAGTTGGGTATTGAAAAGTACATCTGTACCAAGAAATCCATATTTCCTCAAGAAGTTCAGAATGTGTTTCAAATGCAAATCAAAATAAACAAAACCATTAGGTCATGAGCATTTACCGTGAGTCAGTTGTGAATTATTCTGGTCTTTGGAAGTCACGTGCAATCTCTCCTTCTCCAAACAATAGATGACACATCAAGCTGCCCACCAGTAGTTAAACAGCCATATATTGTTATGCTTCACCAATCAGAATAAATTGATTATTTCCAACATATTTGGAAATTGTGATTGCTCAGTGCACATGAGATATTGAAGTTTGCAATTTTTGTTGCAGTTTTCTCATTTCTTCAAGCTTTGCTCAATTATTTTCATCCTTGGTGTTTGTTGATGCCCATCATATTGAAATGCCAAAAAATGGATGTCCAAATGCTTTTTCAAATACTGTAATTAACCCTACAATCACATCAAATGCAGTTGGCGTGCCATCTATTATAGCACATATAGCGTTTGATGTTATCAATTTCAAAGTATCACTTGCACTATTACCTCACAGGCATTTTCACCCTTTGCTGTCAGAAGTTTTAGAAACTTTACTAATTCTTATTTCAGTTCAGTGCAATTTCTAGGTATTTTTGTCTAGTCTAATGGAAGACAACTCACTTTGCAGTGATTTAATTCATCAGTCGTGTCTCATTCTTTATACTGCTGCTGTATACATTTTTGTAACCAAAGTCTCTAGGTAAGGACTCTACACAGTTTCTTTCATCTAATTGCTGACAGATTTGCTTTTCTGTAGGAAGCCATGCACCCTGCCTGTTGACAGCAAGCTGAAACAGCATTGATTTTTGCACAGCTCCACCACTGAGGCAGTGTAATGGTATATAAGTACAAGATAGATAGACAGACAGACAGACAGACAGACAGACAGATAGATAGATAGATAGATAGATAGATAGACTGACTTATCAATAGAAAAAAGAATATGTTTTTATGGAATAGATACATAACTATAACTAAATGAGTAGGTATAGTAATATAAGTTCATGTAAGAGATTAGTTAATTTGCTTCTTGCTTTCTCTTCTTTTCATTTGATGTGAAAGTTAAACACAGACAGAAAACCAAAATTTACACTGAATTTCTCACTAACAAGATTTACACCTAATATCCACCTAATTTCAAATATTTTAGCAACATCTGCTTTCTGAATCTAGATCTCAAAATTCCTCAGAGAAGAGACAAATATTGCAGTTATTTCCACAGGCAGTGACACATGAGACCATGCTCACCAGGCCACTAGAAGGATGCTGGCAGAACTATGCACAGAAGGGACACTTCACTGGGGCACTTTGCCCTCCTCATAGCTTGGAGCTCATCCCTTAGGATGTTCAGCAGGCATAAAAGATCAGTCATCATGGCCTTCTCTAAAAGGCCCTACTTTAAATCTGATGTAGCTTCACAGGCGTAAGAGCTCGTTTGGATTCATGCTGCTGCGAGTGCAGGTGGAACCAGGCTCTTGTTGACTCCTGCAGAGCTGGAGCAGGAGATGAAGACACTCTGGTATCAAGATCAGTATTGACACTGCACAAGGCAGCTACATTAGAGCAGAATAAAGGCTTTTATCTCTGATATTTGGTGACTTTAAAATGACCTTAGGGAGGAGGAGGGAGGGACATTTTCTTTCAATAAAGTCTTAAAGGTGAGAATTTAGACAGCTACAGAAGAAGGTCTTGTTAAATCAGCATAGTTCTGAATAATGAGTGAGAGGTAAGGAGTTTAATGACTGCTTGCTTTCCTGCTAGGCTGACTCACAACAGCAATCCACCAGGAAGACTGCTGCCTCAGGGACCATTACAATGAAACCATGGGACTCCTACAAACAATTTACTCTGTGGGAAAATCCCCTCTTGGAACTACTATTCTTTCCCAGAGCCTCGTTTGACTTTTCATTGCCACAGCAGGGGCAATTTTTTCCTCTCAATTCCTCCACTAAAACTCTGCTTGTGGAAATGGAGAGATTGGCTGCAGAGGAGGCTCTGGATGCTCTCGCTCTGTAGCACAGAGAGGATTGCCATCCTTACTTTTTTGCCACTACCCCAATTTAGTTTTCACTACGGTGGATGTGTAGAAGTTCTGGAGACATTGTAGAGAGAAGAAAGGGAAACGAATTCAGCTGAACAAATGCAAGATTGGGATTGTGAAAATAGATTACTTTTGTTTGGATCAAGCTTACTATTTTCCTCTCACTCAAATAAACCAAAAATTCACCTGACTGTAAACATTCCTTTCACCTCTTCACAAAATACCTTGTGCGCTCCTAAAAGAAAAGAGAGACTGGATCCACAAAAGAAATGAGTGAGTGGCTGCGACCTTTACGCTGGTGTGGTCAAAGGAAGAGCATCAGTAATGAGTGTTTTACCAGACTCAGAGGACTTCCTTCAGGTATTCCAGAGAGTATTCCAGGTTCCCAGACAAATCTGGCATTTCTTTCTGTTCTGGTTCCAGCCATATGGATGGACAGCCACACTCTGCTAGACAACCCTTCTTCATCTCCCAGCTTTTCCTTATTCTTCATTTAGCTTTCTGAAGTAGTAAGAGACACAATTAATGACCACTGTGGCCTTGTTAAACACCTCAGTCTTCTGGACAGTACTGTATGGACGTATGGGCTCCAAGAGCAAGGTGGTGTCGTTGCTTCCCAATACCTTGATCACAAACAGATTGTGCCACACAAGTTCTCTCATAAACTGCTTACTGACCAGACTGCACAATTATTGAGGACTTCCCTACATTTTCACAGAACAGATTGGGTTGGCAGAGACATTAAGGATCATTAGTTCCAGCTCCCCTGATATGGGCAGGGA
This sequence comes from Acanthornis magna, assembly GCA_036785705.1. NCBI lineage: Eukaryota > Metazoa > Chordata > Aves > Passeriformes > Acanthizidae > Acanthornis > Acanthornis magna. Next base: position 25,829,920 of record JAWUZG010000028.1, read on the forward strand.
CACCTTCCACTAGACCGGGCTGCTCAGAACCCCATCCAACCTGGCCTTGAACACTTCCAGGAATGGGGCATCCACAACTTCCCTGGGCAATCTTATGGAGTTGGGGAGGGAAGAGCTTTGATGATGCTGACATTCATCTAGGGTCTGGTGGACTCCCTCTATTACCCAGAGTAGGATATGTCCATGTAGCTATAGAATTGGGCTAGATATAGAGATAATATCCATAATTATTTCATACTGTATAGTACTTTCAATGGTTAAGAGGTTTATTCAAATACCTGACATTTTTTCTAAATATTTCAATTACAAGGGTACATAATATGGAATAGATGCAAAATACTCTAATGTGTTTAGCTGAAGACAAAAGTGGCTTATAAAAAACCAAAATGTGGCAGGAAGCACTGACAGCCTTGCAATTTGAGCATTGTACAGGAGTGCCAGCAGCAGCAGCAGCATAATTGCTTTTTTTCTAGTTTTTGTTTGATCCCCATGCTGGCTCACAGTGTTAATCTCCATATGAGGTTTTTTTCTGAAATCAAGTAAATAAAAGAAAAACAAGGCTCTGGATGTACACACTGGTTTTACTTGTGTAAATGCAAGAGGAGGATGCATAATGGAATCATATGTAATATGTTGAAAGTTTGTCTGAAGCTACTTTGCTTCTGGTTGGTGTTAGGGGAAAAATGTTATTCATAGCTCCTTGGTTAGAAAAGTAAAAAGAAGTTTAACAGAAATATTTTGAAATCTGTTGAGCACTTAATACCATCAGACTTGAAAAATGGGGATTGTGCGCTGACTTATTTTGAATTAAATTCAGATTTATTTGTGAATAAAGTTTGAAACAAGAACATCAAAATAATTTTCCTTGAACGTTTTTTTCCTCCATTACTTTTTTTCCCCCCACATGTGGGTAAGTTTACAGGTAACTTTGGTTGATTCCTACATGAATTTTGGTGACCAGAAAAAGTGATGGAGCAAGCCAGGCATCTCTCATGAGGATTTTAAAGATGCTCTCTAAATTCTCTAATGTTTCTTCTACTTTTTAAAAGAAACTGTTTTTTAAAAGGGAACTCTGCCACCAAAGATATTCTCATTTCAATCAGTAAATAAATCAACTATAAACACATTTCTTAAATATGAGTCATTATACATAGGCAGCTGTCAGTGTGAGGCTGTTGCCATCAATTAGGATGCAGAGACTGCACTTCACCATCTGAATGCATGAAACTCTCAAACTCAACATGAGCCAGCATCTATTAAATATTTTATAACTTCCACAATTTTAACATTTGGGTTAAACAACTGTTCAGTTATCCAGATTTTATAGAGTTCACCTTGCAGTACCTATGAGTACCTGTCTCAAATACTGACTTTCAGCATTATTGTAAATTTTTCATTGAATTTGGATAGCTGAACTTTTCCTGTCTCGATGCTGTTCTGGTGAGATGCTGCTCCACTGCCAGTTGGAGAAAAAACTAATCATAAGCATATGTGAAAGGTTATACAGAACTTCTCAAAGCAACATGCTGAAATTCTCAAGGAGGGCCACAATTACCCACATCCTTCATGTTCTCCAAATCCAAATGTACATATGAGAAAAAAAAAATCTCCTTTTTCATTAATATTCCTGTTTTAAATTCCTCACCAACTACTGGAAAAGAATTCCATTTGCCAGGTGAAAATGTGCTACTACCTCTTATTTGTTTCAGAAGTGCTCACTGACATTGCTCCTCTACAGTGAGAAATTCAGAGTAATTACAGTTTATGATCATATATGACTCTCTTGTTTTCTGCCCTGGTGTCTCTTTTCCATCTGGAATTCCTGGAATTCCATTCTGGTCTCTGATATTTCTGCAGCCCTTCTCTACACCTTCTGTTGCCCTGTGTATGGCGGACCAATTAGGAAGAGAAATGGTGTCCAAGGTATGAGCATATCTACCATTTACAGAGGAGCAAAATGATGGTTTCTGTCTTGTTTATAACTCCTTTCCTAGTAATTGCTGACTTTCTGTTTAGCTGTTGAAAGATATGCAGTCTCTTTCTGTGATCTAGTGACTGTAGCTGTGTTTTACATGAGGTCACCTGTCTAAGGGCTGCAGCACCTTCTCATTGAAGAACAGAATGGTGGATGGCCAAACAGAGAAATTCAGAGTACAAAGGCCTAGTGAGTTTGAAGTGAATAGAACAGAGAAATCCTCTAAGTCTTCAAACAAGGGTTATATAGTACGCAATGAAAAATTTTCACTCCAAATTCGTAAAGCCATTATCAATTGCAGATGAAATTAACTTCCTCACATACAAAGGTTTTCACTCTAGGGTGGACAGAGTTCTACTAGGAGAACAGTTCAGTGTGATTTCCTCCCATGTAGGTGCAACATGGCAAATCCTGCAGATCTGGTACTCTGGGATTAGTGAACTCAGACCATTTCTGTCCCAACATCATAAAGAATCCTTCATTTCTGAAAAACCAGAGGATATGCTTAATGAAGTAGAGGATGCAAGCTGACAGGAATGTTGGAAATGGGTGGAGAGGAACCAGCAGATCGCAGGCAGAGCTGGCTGGCAAGACGGCTGGCCATTAGCCAGAGGGAAATAGAGTGGAGCTGAGTGTTGGCTGTGGCCAGCTGGTGAAAACAAAAAGGGAGCGCAAGGAAGTACTAAAATCACAAGCTCAGGCAGGACAGAATTCGATGTAGAAACTCAAGTTACTTTTGAAGCAATAAACCTTAAAAAAATAACCAACCCTGCCAGCACCATGCGTTATGGTGAGACGGTGAGACATAGAAAATCCCTAGGCCTCCAAGGCCTGTAAGCAAGTCCAGAGAAGTGAAAGCTTTTCCACGAACAAAGACTGGACATAAAACAGGAGAGAAAAAACAAAATGCTTTTACAGAGAACTCAGGGCCTGAATTTTCCCTGGTTTGCCTTTTATCATCAATTAGAAAAAGTAAATTTTAAGTTCTTCTGAACAAATAGCAGCATGCATTGGTATAAACAGCCATTCATTTAAGAAATTATTGCATTTTCCTTTTCAATGTCAAGTTCCAAGACCTTCCGCCCTATAATGTTTTCTCTTTGTAGCCTGCTATCAAAATCACTAAAAATGGCATAGCTAAAAATTTCAGATTTTCCAGTATGTTTGTGCAGTGTGGAGTTCTGCTAGAGCTGGCAGAAGCCTTGTCTAGCTAAGAATGAGGATATTTCAGATCCATTAATACATTCATCTTTCTCCATTGGGAATTACATTCTCCTGGCTACTAGAAATCCATTATTTAGCTTTATAAAAACTCACCTCTTGTTGATTCCTGTTATTTGACTGAAGGAATCCACATGCTCTGATCTTGCTTTTTTACCAGTTTGCAGAGAGGGGGTGGCAGGATGTGTGTGTGTGTGTGTGTGTGTGTGTATGCATGAAACAAAATGGATTATGAATTTGAAAATTGCCAATTATGTTGCATCACACAGCTCAGAGCACTGGCACAATGATGAACCCCAATCCAGATTTTTCAGCTTAAATGGCTTTACATTCAAGCAAGCAAATTAACCATAAAATAAAGGGGGGGTTTTACAAAATATCCCAAGAAAGAATAAACTGCAGATAATAAGCACCAATCTGGTGTTGAATGCTGCCCAAGATACCAATTGTTTTAAGTCACGACAAAGACAGCTGAATGCTCATCTTGTGGGTATAGAGCATGGATGATTGCTTGCCATGAGTATCTTCTCTCACAAATAACAGTTTTTTCGCTCTTAATTTTCTGCTAAATTGGAAGCTAACTGCTTCCCACATTGTCGTCGGAGCACCTGCAGCTGTGCTGGATTTCTGCGCACCATTTCTTTTAGGTAAAACAGCACTCCACTTCCTTGAGCTCATCATTATGTTTATGTCTTCCTTTCATTGCACTGCCGCACTAATGATTCAGGCAGGCTGGTCAGTCATTAAGTGACAAGCAAATGATACCATATGCAACGTGTGACTAATCGGTCTGAACAAATGAAATCACAGACTTGCTTTTCCCATCATTCATTTCACAAACAGTAGCAATGTGGTGCACAGCAGGTAGTTCAGTTAAAACCAGCCTAGTAAAACAAATTTCCCGCAGCCATTTAAGTGCACTGTGACGGATTCAATGCTTTAGCAACCAGACGATGCCCAGGGGAATGAGGGATGGTTTGGGCGAAGGGAAGTAGGGAGGAGGAGAAATGCTCTGTACATACATTACTGTAATTAAAGGTTTAGTTACCTCATTGGTTTGGGTATTTTGTTTGTATGGATCACAGAAATGACTACTGGATTACCAAACCCAAAACATACATAACATACCCAGTGCTTATCAAGACAGAATACACAGCTCTTTAGCTAAAAGTTCCCTGAAGATGCATATTTTATGCAGATCTAAGCAAAATTATCTCTGATAGTTATAATGGGAAGACATACAGATGCAAAAGGAGAACTTACATCTTTTTTTTTCTCTGTGCTCAATATGCCTTTCACTGATTTTAATGAGATACTTTTCCCAACAACACTAGCATTAAAACATTTAATATTAAATATATTTGACACTCAAATAAATTTTTAAAAAGTATAAAAATTAACCCCAGCAAAGTCAAATGTACAAAATAATGCCATCTGCTATGATTAAAATTTTGCTAATATTAAATGAAGGCCCTGAATAGCTAAAGCCATTTCCTAAGTGGCTAGATGAACTGTTTTATTTTTTTGTTGTATGCTACTACAGAGTTACTCATGTCTCACTGAGAAGGTAACAAAAAATAAATCTGAGCCTCTTATATTAACTTCTTCAGCATGAACATGAAGAGCTGACTGTCCTAATTATGTTTTTCCCATTCTTTACTCAAAACTACTTTTCAGAGCTGAAAAAAACCCAGAAATAAAAAGAACTCAAACCAATCTATATTTTTAAGGCAAATAAACCAAAAAGATCCAAGAGCATGGTAAAAGATAGAGTATAGACACATTCACTGAACCCAAATCAAGGCTTCGAGAAGTTACAGTCATAGTTAATGAGAAGACACAAGATGAATTTCTGAAGTTGCTCATGTACTATTGAAGGGAACCTAGATAAGAAAGAACTAGACTCATTCATCTTCCAGTATATATGTCACCACACAGGTATTTCTCAAACCTCATGGAAATACTTGCATAATTAGAATACAAACCCAATTCTTAATGAGGATCAGTCAAAAGGTACCCCTTTTTGACCTTCTTTGTCAAAGTAGCTTTGTGGGTTTCTGACTAATTGACAATCCAGAGGCTGAAGATGAGGAATGCTCACAGATCCATCCTCCAACAGTAAAAACACACAGCAGGAGCAGGTGGCATTTTTTGCATGTCACAGTGGATGACCACCTTCCACAGCATCCTTCTGAGACAAAGAGAGTATGAAGTTGTGCTCATGGAGACAGAGCACTTTGGGTGGTTGGTGAAACAGGCACAAGCAAAGAATATCTGCATGTGTATTTATAAATCTGGAAATGGAATATGCAACATATGGTCCAGCAAAACTGACTTAGAGTAAAACCTTGGAGTCCTGGTGCACAGTGAAAATGTACATGTCTTCTCAGCATACTACCTTTGGCAAAAGACTAATGCGACCTATGTGTATTCCAAGAAAGAGTTGTCACAGAGCTGTAGAGAAGTTAGATTATTTTCTTACTGACACACTACCTACAACTCTTTTACAATTTAAGACCCATGTTGATGCACTAGTAATTATCAAACAAGTGCCCTGCCATCAAATCTGCCAGAGGGCACAATCTACATATTCACAGGGCAGATAAAAACCGAATGTACTACTTCACAGGCCATGTAAATATCCATAGGAAAACTGTAAGAACAGCCAGAACAGGTCAAAACAAACATCAGTTCAGACAAATATCTCTCCAGAAGTACCAGACATGGACATCTGGAAAAGAGGTTATGAGGACAGAGCAAATATATATTTCTCTCAAGAGTGTCCTGCCCCAAACCCATTTTTAGTCCAGAGACTATTTAGTGCCTCATGTTTCTATGCATTTAGCAATCATCCATGGATTTCTCTCTTCTGAACATGTCCAATGCCCTGTAGAATAGTAGCAACAAAGTAGCAAAGAGAATAAGATCTAAAGCTGAAAATGAAAGCTCAACATATTTAGGGTATGGATTTTGCATTTGGAATAACTAAAAATTGCAATGTTGTTATGATATATGTGAACTGCTAATAAATCTTAAATCAACTTGACTAATATCTGCAAAAACTTACTCTATTTCAAAGGGCTGTTTAGGCAACCAATACACCATGTACTATTTCAGATGTCAGAAAAAATTAACACAAATTCCTGCCAACAACCTTCTAATCCACTAATTTTACATGTGTGAGATACTTTGCTACTATTCTTCTACAGAATTTTAAAACACTGTGCCTTCAGTGGCATATATTATTGCATCCTGAAGAGCAGGAAAGGAGTTTATTTGTATCATATTGTGGCTTACTGTAATATTATGACCTCAGTAATCTCCACATGAGCTAAAAACATACTGATTTGGTTCTATTTATTGGTATCACTCTAGTTTCAGTTTCCACACAGTATCTAGTTAATGCTACAGTTTGTAAAGATGCCTTTCAGGAATCAAACATTTCTGCAATGGTTTTTTTTTGTTTGTTTTCGGAGGCTTGCTGTTCATTGTTTAAGTCATTGGAACAGGAAAGAATAATATACATTGTCTGTTTCTAATGCATTTTTTCTTTATCATGCCCAGAAACATCTGACACAGGATGTCTCATTCAGGTCCTTTTTCTTCAGAGAATATAAAGGCATGAATATCCCAATTGCAATAAGTATGGTATTTCATAGAGGGCCACATGCCATTTAATGTAATTTACTGCTTATCTACATATATGTTTATCCACATATTTATTGATATCTAGAGAGATCGCAACAGAATGTTGCAGGACACAATGATGTACGTTTTACATGTCTTGCATCTCTGAAGAACCTATTTAATCTTTTATAAGATTAAATAAATCTTTATATTTATTTAATCTTATAAAAGATTAAATAGGTTCTTCAGAGAATAGAATCTATAGAATCTTTAGAATAGAGAATCATAAAATACACAAGGTAAAAATAATTTTAAAAACGTTTAAAACCAACATTGCGAATGAAAAATCAAAAGCTCAGATATTTTCTAGTGACTTTTGTTTCTTTCACTATTTTCTTTTAAATACTGCTGTTAAAAAGAAGAATTACAATGGAAGATGCCCCCCATGGTTTTCTGTCAGTTTCTGTCAGATGCTATCTTATTTGTAAATACTTTTTGTGGTTTAATTACTCCCTTTGTTGTTATTTTTCCCCTTGGTTAAAGAACAAGTCTCCAAATTGTTCTGTGATCTTAGTATCCATGCAGATGAGATTTGGAAATTAGGGAAACTTGCATTAGATACATAATTAAGTGCATAAAGAGGTCTGCCACACTTTCTTGGAGTTTTTATTACTAACAAACACATATAATACAACACATTTAGGGGTTTTAGAGTTTAAAGAGATATTTTCTACAAAGTCCTACTAACATCAAGTTGTGGAAGCAAGTGATAAATCGCTGCTTTAGTAGAAAAGCTTTCAGCTTTTCAGTCCCACTGCTCCTGTCCATTTGGTATTACACCTTCAGCCCTTTCTTTTACTTTAATGAAATATACAGATGTCTTTACTTATGGTTGGTTTTGTACAAGCATCCCTGGAGTGTGCTGTACAAAACTGAGGTCACGAGCAAGAAGGTTGAAAAAGGAACAAATCGGACTGTACGCCTGGAACTGCAAATGTCATACTGCTTGTTCTTAACTGTTATTAAACCTTTCAGTCCCCACAGAGGTTTTTAGGAGGATTTGAATGTGGAGCTGCTATAGTAGAGTTTGTCATGCAGTTACTACAACATTAATCCTGCAAACAGGTAAGATGGAAAGTAACAGGTTATTTGATTCTCCTCTCTGTGTGTTCTGTCTATCTATGCCAGGAGGTTCAAGGATGAAAATTAGCCCATATACACAAAAGACATCCTCCTCTTAGGGTGTGTTCACAGGGAATGTTGAACAGGGCATGTGTCTCCTCCAAAAGTTGCTGGATGAAAAGGTGTCTTCTCCAAAATCTTTAGAAACAGGACTTGTTAGCATTGCTAAGAAGGATTTTACAAAAATGCCCTCAAATTGTCAGTGGAAGCAGATGTGAAAACCTAATTTATTTTTAACTGATTACCCACTTTGATCACAGGCTGCAAAGGAAACAACCTTGGTTCCTACAAAGGAAACTTGCATGTGTCTGTCACTATCCATGACAGCCCATCTTCATTTACTTTTCTCACCATGAAAACACCATGAATTGTCCTCTGTTCACATGCTTGGGGCTATATCACCAAAAAGATATAGAAATGCTGCACATTTTTACATCCCTGAGCTCAGAAGGGCCAGATGTTTGTTTGTTTGAATGTAGCTCAGTCAGCCATCACAACCCAAATTCCCACCAAAGGAGCATCCCCTGAGCCCAAGTACTTCACAAGGGAGGCAACAAAAGGGAGCAGCAGAAATATTTTAGCACAGACAGAACTGCCAGGAAGACCCTGTCAGGAAGACTGTTTGATGTGCAGCTCACACATTTTTTCCGCTCTCTTGCTGTGCCGGGTGGCTCACTGACATATTTTTAAACTACTAGCAAAAAGTTCAGTGCTACACCCAAGAGAAATGCTTTCATCAGGGCTGCCATTTGAGGAGAAAACTACAGCTCCCAAAATGCACATAGGGAATCATAGAATTCTAGAATTGTTTGGGTTGGAAGGTTCCTTAAAGATCATCTCATTCCACCCCCCCTGCCAGAGGCAGGGGCACCTTACACTAGACCAGGTTGCTCAAAGCCCCATCCAACCTGGCCTTGAACACTTCTAGGGATGTGGGATCCACAATTCTCTGAGCAACCTGTTTCATTGCCCCACCATCAACACAGTGAAGAATTTCTTCCTAATATCTTATCTAAGCCTTTTCTGTTTCATTACCCTTTGTGCTATCACTGCATGTCCCTGTAAAAAATCCCTCTCCACCTTTCTATAGGTAATGAAAAGATTCTACAAAGTCTCCCCAGAGCCTTCTCTTTTCCCGACTGACTACCCCAACTTTTCTGAAGGTCATGTGGAGATTTATCATTCCACAGTTTCCTTGAGCAGTACTACATAAAATTTGAAGGGTTCTAAAGGCTTTTAGAAATCAATAAAAATTAATTTTCAAATACATGTGTATTTATTATCTCTCCTAGAAGCTGCCTCCTGGTTTGCGCTACCATTGGGAAAGTACTGAGGCTTAAAATGGGGGGGGGGGGGGTGTCATCATTTCAATCTTAAACACAGCTTCAAATGCATTACCAGAGATGTCCATTTCTGGACAGATAAAGGTAGAGTGAGTTCCTGTCCCTTTTCTTACCATGCTACTTTTCACTCTCATCAGGCTTTTTTTCAGGATATCTCTCTCCCTTAAGTTTTCCTCATGTTCCCAATGTCTCACACTGGCAATCCACCCTGGTTTACTCATCTATTTTCTTCAGTCATTATGGCACCAACATATCTCAAAATGCTCTTCTCATGCTCAAGTATCTGTAGGGCTCAGGTTTCCCAAGCCATTTTAGCTTAGTTTTCTAAAGAAGGAAGACTGATGCAGTTGTAACATTCAGTTACTGTTCAATCCCCCAATTTTCTCTCATGAGTTCTACAGCCAACTGCAATTAAATTTGAATATGTACATATATAAAAATTATAATACATTTTTCTGTAAAGTGGCAGCTGGAGAGAAGGGAGAGTTCCAGGTTAGCATCTTCCCTCGTTCACTGAAAATCTGTTGAGTGAAATCCCCGTGTTTTCTGTTGGGCTTTTCCTAGCCAGAGTCAAACCAGACGAGCTGGTCAGCCTGTGCCCACCTAGGGATGAATTGTGATGGACACAGCCTGATGGTCTGAGGGTGCTGAGCCCTGGGGAAGGCTGCCATGGGGGAGAGTCAGGGCCAAGGACAGAGGGAAGGGAAGTTGAGAATAAAATTGGACACAGGAAAGATGCAGACTCTGTTGTAGTGGACATGAAAGGATTGAAGATAGAGAAATTAACATGGAAATTGCCAATTAAATTAACTGAAAACCAGTTTTCATTAATTTCACTGTTCACAGAACAAAGTGTTTAACAAAGAAATTAGTATTCAGCAACTCAGTGGTTTTATAATGTTGGGCTGAGGAGAAATGGAAAGAAGTGAAATTTACTTTCAAAAATTGAATTTTGCTAATAGAAATCTAACTTCAGCCTTATTTGCATCATTGGCATTTGCAGCCACACTTGTTAAGGAAACCGTGTCCTCATGCAGAAAGTGCAGGCAAAAGGTAGCACTGCTGCCTAGCTTTAACTCCAGTAGTCAGCACTGGAAGTATTTTGTTAAAATGGAAGTCTTGGAAGCAGGAACGAGAAGCTAATCTGAAAAGTTTTGGAAAAAATGCAGAACTGGTTGTGATCCTGATGCACTCCCACAGAACATCTTGAAACCACTTTGCAAAAACCTGCTGCTTCAGGGATGCCTGAGAGGCATCACCACAAAGATGGGGAAGGAAAAGAATAATCAATAAGAGGAAAACAAATACACTTTCACTGTTACCCTCCTCCCCCAAAGGCAGGGGAAGGGCATCCAGTGGGCTGCTCCTACAGCTTGCTTGGATGAGATGAGCACAGCCCCAGTGAAGTAATTTTGTGCAGAGAGCACTTGCATTTGTCACTGTTCAAAGGGGTCATTAATCCCAGGAATTTTGACTTTCTGATTTACTAGTAGAGAACTGACAGTATTCTTTACCAAACTTGCTGTGCTCTGTAACAATTCAATTCCTGTCCTTCACAAAAAGAAAGCACTTGTTTAATTTGATTCTTTTTTTTCTCTTAAAAATGTATACATGTATATGTATTTCACATATATATGGGGTTTGCATTATAGCATCTAATTAACAAAAACCCATCAATTCTACTGAAAACCAACATAATTTTACCTAAATACTGCAGAATTTTCCTACTGCTGGTGTGTGACATTTTTAGAGAGCAGCAGGTTGGATCTGAAAGCACATAGCAGGGTTTGTGCTATATTAAGTGGAGAAAATAAACTAAAAGAAGTGGTTCAATTTCCAGTGTTGTCTGCAAACATTGCCCTGCCAAATTGTATGGAAATGGGCAGAAGGCTTGATATGCAATACTAGAAGGAAAAATCCCTCCAAAAATTAGAGTTGGCAGCAAAATATCTCCTTATTTTCTCCTCTTTAAAGAAAATATATTGTCCTTGCTTTCCTCCTCCCCACAAAAAAATACCCTTTCTGTTTCTCCTCTCCTGACACCCTTTAATTAATGCTCTTTTTTAGGTGACACTGCGCACTATGGTTGTGTGGCTGAGGGGATGCCTATCCCTGCCCAGGGATGAGACACCCTGTGGAGCAGCAACAAAAGGCCCCAGCACCCACCCTGCCTGGGCTCCTGTGAATAGCTCACCCTTTCTATAAGAAGATGAGAGATGTCTAAGTTCCTGTGTGTGCCAGATTAAGAGATATACATCTCTAGATGTAAATACAGTGCACGCCCAGGAAAATTCAGAATGTTTGGGTGTTGCTTAACCCCAAATGGGATGTTATCCTTGCCTGTGAGGAGGCATGCAAACACTGTCAATGTTTCTCAGCCAAGGCCACCACCACACCAAAACCAAATGAACAGAAGATGCCAAACAGATGTGGCACCTGGTGCCCAGGACCTTGCCTGCCCTCAGGGCTGTCTGGGCACCCACCACCCACTGTGGGAGACCTGTGACCTCAGAGGAGGGAATGGACCAACAGGGTGTGGGCTGGGTAGCCAGGGGGTGGGAAGAGTCTTGAGTTTCGAAAACGAAATTTTGGCAGTGAAAGGGTAAAATCCAAAAGGCGCTGAAATACAAATGTGTCACTGATGCCAACAGAGACTTGATCAACACCTGAGTCACCTACACAAATTTATATGGATTGGTACTTAAAGTTAATACCATATAAAGTTTCAGGGAGCAGCCATGGCAGTAACTTGCTCCTGACACTGCATCTGATATGTTAACATCAAATACCATTCAAACAATGCTTTCTTCTCAATTTTCTTTCAGCTTAATTCTCATCATACCAGGTACACTCAAGAGGGTGCAAGTCACTGAAATAGAGGTAAAACCCATCTAATGCTGCTCAATGAACACCTCTTTTCCTGGGGCACAATGATGCAAAGCCTTTAGGATTCTGATACATATGAATAAAATCGTGAAGTAATCTACATTTTAATTGTGCAGTCTGTCACTTGCAGGAGTAGTATCTGGAAAATAAACTCAAAAAAAGTCAACCAGCACTGCTGTAGTCAGTTAAATTACACTGAAAAAAAAAGTCCTGAGAATATATGTTATAGAGCAGAGCCCAAGTTCTCAATTTTGCTCTCTTCAAAATAAGGAAGCATTTATCGACTTGCAAGAATTTAAAGACCCTGGTCTGAGGTTCAGGGGGCAGAAATTTGGCTCCTGACCCTATCATACCCTGCAAGAATGATTTTCTGCTAAAATCAGTGCCAGTAAAAGTCCCAGATGCTTTAAAGTTAGGGCTTGCTTCCAAAGTCAGTGCTGGCTGTCAGCCAGGGCACCTGTGCAGCAACAGACCCTGGGGAGGGCATCTGCTGAGCAATGTGGGTGCTGACCACGCACGGAGCAGGACACTGAGGGCTCAGGCTGGTGCCTCCCCATCCGCCACAGCAGCAGCTCTCAGGCACCCCACACCCCACATTTACAGAGTTAAACCTGCTCCAGCAGTGCCAGGGCTCTGCATCCAGCACCTGCACCGTGAGAATATAATGGCTGAAGAGAGGAAACAGGAGATTTGTGTTGTCTTTCCTCCTCACTGGGAAGGAGATCAAAGCCATATCTTACGCCTCCTCGCATCCTGCCTGGCCTGAACAGGATGCACTTCTTCCACTTCCTTTGATGTCAGAGGGAAAGACACAAGATCTGACTTTGTGGTACATGTCCTTGGACATTACCTGGGGCTGGGGAGTCCTGGAGGTTTAACCTCGTGTCCGCAGGACCTGATTCAAGAGCCACTGAACAAATACAGACAGAGCACAGGAACCAAGCTCCAGGCTGCCCTTACCGCTTCCCAACACACAGCCAAGAGCCTTTAGCAGGATGAAGAGTCTGGCTCCCTCTTGTGCTCTCTTCTTTTAGCAAATTCATTTAGGAAATACAATGCAGTGGAATATTTTTAATTTGTGCTTAGAAGAACTTCTAACCTTGGCTGGGCCCCCCATGCATGCTGCCATGATCTTGAAGCCACTCAAGTAAAGAACTCAGCTTCTCACTCATTTGGGCAAACTTGCTTTTGGACAGGAAAAAACATCCCAGACAAGCGTGGAATAAGATTGCTCAAATGGTTTTCACAGCTTGAGACATGACAGCCTGGGATGCATTCATACAGCCTGGTAGGGAAAGGATTTCTCTGTAGAGATGCCTATTTCAGCTCTCTGCCAGCTATAGGTTAGGAATTTCCAAGGGAAGAAGCAGAAACAGTAAGATGTGACATTTCTAGTGTTTTACAGAAGGTGTCATTGTTGTGCTGTTCCATTTAACAAATTTCTCTCTAGTGTTCAGCATGTTGCAAGTCACTTCAGAATATTAATTTTTTCATTCTCTTTCAGCTACAGTCTATCCCATATTAAGCTCAAGGTTAAATATTTCCTGACAGAGAATTTAACTATACATATAGGCAAATATCACAGGCTAGTCCTCCACTTCATTTTCTTGAAAGGAGGATTAATCAAGAGTGTGTGTGCAAAATCTCACAGAATCTAAACTTAAACCACTGGTAATAAAAGAAAATCTGTTTCAACCAGGTGTCGATAGAAAGCATGTTGGAAAGGATGTGACACAGGTTATAGAATGTTATCTGCACTCTTTTGCCAAGTCCAACATGCCTGTTCTTGGTAATGTTTTGATCACCACAGAGGTGCTGGGAATACAGAGGCTCCCAGGAGGAAATGTGGTCCCAAGAAGGTGCCTAGCAGGCACCAGGAACCTGCTGATTACATTTATTCAGCAACATCACACTGGTTATCATAAATACCCCAAATGTCATGCCTTTCTGAAGGAGGCCTGACAGCTTAATCACAGAATTAAAGCAGGGAAAGCCATTGATGTGTAAAAATACAGAAAGCCTAAAATAGCTTCTGCTATGGTTGCTGAGGAATGACCCAGGATGCCAAATCTGTGATGTTCCTGTGATCATTACTGTGATGTTACACAGTTCTAGTTTAACCACCACAACCCACATCACCCCTGCTACCAATGTTGCTATATTTGATATGGTACCTTTGCTCCAGCACTTCTGCTTCTAATGACCTGCTATGATGATGCCATCAGCCCAAATCAAATTCTGCATTAAGAGTTACCTCTCCCACAAACAATTTTTTGTTTCAGCAAAACAAATGTGAAGCCATGCCATAGAAACAAGAGCAGAATGAGCTCAAGGCCACCTTTACTAGAGAGAAATGGGCCACTCAAACCCCTGCTATTGAGTGAAGAAAGAGAAAAGTCTCATCCAGTTCCTGCCAGAATTAAAATTACTCTCTCCTTGTTTGCAGCCAGATTAATGAAATAGTAAATACTGATCCACGTGGTTTTCAAATGCAGGACTTGCCTGGCACCTCCCACAGACTGGGCATAGTGCCTATAACTTTTGACAGCATATCTGTATGATATTGTAAGGCTCTCTCCCATATGAGAGGGGCTGAACAGGCATCATCCTGCAGTTTGGAACTGCTCTTGCCAAGGTGAGAGCAGTTAAAATGCATTGCCAGCTCCCAGCTAGTGGGAACTTCAGCAGAGGCAGCAAGAGAACCCCTAGATGGCATTGTGAGACTCTTCTTCCACTCGCCAGCACTGAGCTGAGATGGGATATTTTCTGCCTTTTTGTTCCTTTTAATACAGAAAACACCAAAAAAACCCAAAACAAAAAACCTAAACAAACAAAACAAAAAAACAACAACAAACCCCACCTCAAACAAACCCTGCACAAACTTCAGTTCACATTACTCAAACTCACTTGCATGTTATATATTTGAAATCAAGACAGGAAACTTGATCTGATTACTTCCCAGATTGCTTCAGCTAGAAACATCTCTTTAGAGATTAAAAGACAAGCCAATATGTCTTTGTTATAAAGTACATTTGTACTATTATCTGCTTTGTGCAACAGCAGTTCTGCTTCAGGTTGGTGCCATCATGGCATATTCAAATTGTCTTTGGCATATTCAAATTGTCTTGCTTGGCCAAACAATATCTAGGACCACCACGGCTCCTTTCTTCCTAAAACACTTTGTTTACACTCCTTAAATGAGCTTCAGAAAAGATGCTGTAAGGTAGTCAAGCATTAGTCTTTATGTGATGAATTATCCAGGGTAGAAATAGGACTGACATTCAATTTATATGGCCCTGAACTGCTCTATTCTCCATACTATAGCTGTAGACATAAAAAATAAGGGAGAAGAAAGCAAAAATTGCTCCCAATCCTAATTAAATAAAAAAGAAATTATTTTGCTGTTTTACTGGCAGTAATTGTTTAGGAATGGGGTAGCATGAACATTAGGATATCATTGTCATGTACAGAGCTCACAACTGGTCACTCACCTCCCTGAGACACTTCACCCTCTTTGCAGGGTGTACAAAAAGGCAGGACTGAGAAAAAAATCTGGAGAAAAGGACTATGATGTGGAACAAAGGAACATCAGAAGTCTTGCTTAGGGTGGTAAAAGCAGGAACTAGATTATGACCCTGGATCAGTGCCTTGCTAACACCCACAGACGCTAAACCTCCAGGGTGAAAAGCAAGGTTCACTGATGGTAGCTTGCTCAAATGTGCCCACAGGTCAATTCCTATGACCAACAACATTTCCACTGGGCAAGAACTGACATGAATCAGGCATGAGTTGGCTTCTTGTGGGCCACAGAGCACCGGAGGCATGAGGAGCAGTGCTGCAGCCTCATGTTTTACCTCCCCTCATCTCTCCCAGTTGCCTTTTCAGTTCCCTCACAGACATATATTTATTCCTGAGCCTTTCCTGACTCTTCCAGATTTGATCAAATATGTCTCAAGTTCCCAGAAATCTAATAAGGGATAAGAAAGGGCAAAAAAAAAAAACCAGTCATTATTCTTTAGAAACTAGGTTAAAAACACTTCTTTCCCCTCAATTGTATCACTAGTAAGTTCTTTCTCACATAAGTACTCTCTGTAACTCCCGAAGTGGTTGCTGGCATAAAGAAAACCCAGCTCAAAAGCAAAATTTAGTGGCATAGTTCCCTAATCTATCAATCAACTGATGGTGCAACCCTGTGCACAAGACAGAACACAATTTTCTAGGTCCAGTTACCTGGTTTCGGTCACAGTATGCATTTGTCAGCATTCAGCCAGAGGGTCTGCACACTAGGAATAAAAAGTAGCCCCCCTTCTTTCAATGAAGTGATTAATAGAAAAAACTAAACCAAATAAGCTAAATTCTGGTAAAGCCCAAACCATTAAGAGCTGGTTGCTATTTTGGCAGAATAAGAACCCCTGGTTGTCTCCATCAGACTCTTTTGCCTTCTCTGACTTTTTTACACTGTATAACTGGTTTAGTGAGCAGGCACATGGGGAAGCACCAATGGTTTGGAAGTGCTCAAGGATGGGTGAGGCTCAGTCTGGAGGGTGTTCTAGTGCCCTGTGACCTTGACAAGTCTTTCTGCCTCCCTCTGTCTGAAGTTTCTTCACCTGTGAATCAGCAACTCCTCTCTGCCTCCTAGTACCTTAAACTGGTGAGCATTTTCTATTTTCTTTTAAAGCCCTCTGAGTGGCACTGAATGAATAAGATATATTGACAGTACTTTTAGCTACTGTCCAGGAGCACTCTTCTTCCCCAGGCCACAAAAGACCAAGTGTCAGCAGTCCCTGATATGGACCCCGGATTGTCACTGTGACCATAGTTGCAATATCACAGCGACTCTGGGGAAACCCACAGTGAGCTGCACTCATTAGCTGCACCAGTGGCAGGGTAAAGCACAAATATCCATGCTGTGTGTGTATCTGAAATATGATGCTTATTATGTAGAGGAGGTTTGCCTTGTATATGACTCCAAAATGCTCCCTGTGACACCACGTGGCAGCTACAGCTGTGCTCCTGGGGGAACCACTGATATGGAGAACAGAGCCATGCACTGTCTCCAGCCTGCCAGGAGCACTTGTTTGACAGCACCTTCAGGAGAAAACCCACTCCCTGGGCTCACAAACCCCATCTTTTGGCTGAACAGTGAATTCAGCCTGGTGCCATTCACCCAACAGGCTGGGGGTTTGCTTGTTTTTGTCAAACACACCTAGACAACTCTGCAGCACGTTTGGAGAAGCTGCCCCAGAACAAATGTTCACGCTGCAGCCTACAGCTCTGGATGAGATGCTGACTCCAGGGACTAATGACAGACGAGAAGGCAGCAGTCTTTATTCCCATTAGCATCTGTCCTGAGTGAATGTGCACTCTCATCATAAAGCCTGAAAGTTAAATCCAGGTTAAAACGTGCACAAAAAAAGCTGAACAGATAATCCCATCAGTCCACTTAAACGGGAATCTGAGTCAACAAATCTAATAAAACGGGGTCAGTGGACCACGCAGATGACAGAGGAGCCTCTCACTGCTGCATTACACCCTGCAGTCCCTCGAGGTCATGCCGTCAGTTTTGATGCAATAAAGTGACTCTCTGGGCACAGGATTTCACCACTAGATGTCAATGGTATTCTGAGTTTTTGAAAGGGAAGATATTGCTAAAAGCAGGTTAACTGCAGGAAAAGTTTGCTCCAGCTGACACTAGGCAACCACAAGTCAGTCAAACCCTTTGCTTGGTCAGGATGCTGATGTACCCTTTGCAGAGATGCCCCCAGTTAGAACCCTGCCCTGGCTCTGGTAGTTCCTTGTCTGGTTATTTCTGGGAAATGATACCAACCTTGACCATACTACCATCTGTCAATGTCCTCTGAAAACCTTAACATTTAGCTGAAGCTTTTCGTCATTTGCATTTGTACAAAGCTGGACCAGGCTCCCTGTAGTCATTCAAATTGCTCTGAGGAATCAATCAGGTTCACAAAATGCACAGAATTAAATTTGATTGACTAAACTACATTATACTCTTCAGCAGAAACTCTAATTCAAAAGCAAAGTGAATTACCTCACTCAAAATTAAGTAAACTTCATCAAATAAGCAGTAAACAAGGGTCTAAATGAATTTCAGACACATGAGAGTTTTCTTCAGATTTGCATGTTATTTTCACTTAACAGTACTCCCCTGTTCTACCTCTGCTGTGCTGGACTTGTTCAGTTCATTCTCCATCCTGTCTCAAGCCTCTCTTCTAGTTCTTACTATCACATTACCACTTATTTGGACTTAAAAGGTCACCTCCAACCAACAACGTGCCCTGAAGCTGGGGCATGTAGCTGTAGCCTTGAGCCAAGTTCAATGCTGGCAGCTGGTGTCAGCCACAACAATTTTCATCCCTGAGAGTGTGACAGGGCACCCAAAATCCTATGGCTCTGCCTGGTCCTCTTCTGGCACTGCACCATAACAAGAGGGACTGACCTTGTTGGGCCTGGAAGCCCAGCATCAGTAGCAGATAAAGCAGTTCAGGTTTATTTGCTGCTTTAAAGTATTTCAGATTGGATAGACTATATTCTGTTTTGTAGTGTAGCCAGAGACTCAGTCAGACAGCAGACATTTGGGTATCCCGGGTTTTTAAAACCCAATGGAAATCAATAAAAGTTCAATGTAACTTCACACAGTCTTTCTTAAGCGACAGGGAGACACTTTTATGACAGCAGCTGACCTTGTTTTGATGCAAGTTTTTCCAAGCTGCTTGACATAACTTGAAGAATTCAAACTTTTGAGGACTTTATGGCTAAAGAATTGTTGCCTGCAGCTGCTGAGCTGATTTTCTCAGCAGGCACTTGAGTGTAGCACCACCAACAGCCACACCTGGCTGGGGACAAGCCTGCAGTGACCTCAGGAACAGCTGCATTGCTCATGAAGCAACAAATACCTTTGACAGACGTTACAGAGAGCTCTCACAAACATTTGTCAGGAACCTCTATAACTTACCAAGGAGGTGCTTGATCTGGGTCTTGATCCTCACCATCCTTTGTCATTTCTAGGTCTGAAACATCCCTGTTTACATTTGCTAGTAAATTCCCCTCCAGCAAACCACAGCTCTTTTCTTTCAAGCCATCTGTCACAGCTGGCAGTACTTCTCTCAAGGGACACTTCACCACTTAGGTTAAATAGATGAGCTCTGCCAGTGCCATTTTTCCCTGCTAAGTAGCACTACCATTTAAATAATTTCCTACAGAGGCAGCCCCACACTCAGCTGGGACAATGGCAAGATTTTTCCTTTCCTTTATTTTCTTTATAACCTTTCTGGAGGACTAGCAGTTGCTCTGAGCCAGCCCTTTCTATGCTGCAAACAGGAAAGGACTTTCACTGGTGTCAGCAAAGCAGGAGAACAGAAGAAAAAGGTGAAAGTTTTAGAAGGCCCTGCTGCATTTGGGTGACCTCCCACATGGCCCTTCTCTTTCTTAACCCTAAAAGGAGTTTTTCCCTGTGTTTTAACTGTCTGGTTTCTCTAGGATGGTTGTGCTTTTCTTAATGGGGAGGATTGCCTCTACTCTGAGATTTGCCCTGGGGAAATCAGACCTGGAAAAAGTTCAGAGTAAAGGAAGTTTTCCAAGGCTTTCAAGATCATGCCGCTTTCCCTCCCTGGCATAAGAAATAGATGAAAAAACCATGCTGAAGTCCAGACAGTTCCTAAAATTCATGGATTTACATCTCTGCAAATAAGTAGTAGTACAAACCTCCTGGGGAGACCACCAGCTGCAACTGCTTACCACTACAATGGGCAGGGAAAATTAAAATTATGCAGACAGTATCATTGTCATACTTTAAAGGCAGATGCTGCCCAAGGGTGTTCTCAGGGGTCTTATGAAACAACAGATTATTCTGAGTTGAGAGGGACCCAGAAGGATCATCCAAGTTTAACTCTTAAGTGAACGGCCCCTACTGGGATCAAACCCATGGCCTTAGCACTATTAGCACCATGCTCTAACCAACTGAGTTAATTTCAGGGCCATCAACAGACCTTCCAGACAACAGGAAATGCAGGAGAACACATCTCTCCTTGCTTCAACAATAGTTTGTTCGGCCCACCTTAACAGGGCTCCTCAGTTCTCCTGTCTTTATTAACTACACTGCTCAATTCTTTTAACTCTGATACAACTACAAGCACTTCACAGCATTATTGGACCCATGTATGTAGGGTGCCATCCCACAAGTTTATCGTGTGAAATGGTGGACATTGTAGGAGAAGAGCCAGAAGACTTAGCTTCTTTGGGTTTTGTTGTGTAACTGAGTTGCCACCCCCATGGCAGAAGAGAGCAGAACTCCAGGACAGATGATCTAGGTGGCACAAAAGTCTGCTGGGATGTGAAATACAAGGAATATTCAGGAGCTTTGGTTTTCAAGTTGGGTGTTTCTTCTCTCCTGAGAAGAGGAAATCACCTCTACATGCAGTAGAGCAGTAATGCCCATGCAGGTCAGTGCTGCTCTGCACAGAGGGCTGTGCTGGCCCCGAGCAAACTGCCCCCACCTGCTGCCTCTGGGGTCACACAGCTCCTGCAGGAATAGCTCACCACAGGCCCCTCTCATTACTTCAGTTACAATTCACAGAGTCCCTGAAGCAGCTTAAATTACTGGCCAATCAAGCTCTTTTTGGTGGACAGGGCTAGAAGAGCCCTTGTTTGAATAGTTTAGCAAGATGGTCTCAAGGGACAACATCTGCAGCACAGCAGCCTCTTCTTGTGGCTCCTCTAGCACAACTGCAGCTGCAAGGCAGCTGTCCTCAGCTCCACACCCTGCCATTTGTAAAGCATCTGAAAGGTGTCATCTCTCTTCTTGTGGAAGTCTCTCAGCAAGGGTGGTGGAGGGAAGGAGAGCCCTTCAGCAGAGTTAGCTGCTTGCATGTGGCCACGTGTGGCTTAATAACTGCACCAGGTCAGGAGGTTCTCTCCCAGTCTGCTGGGCTACACCGTGGAGAGAAGTGATATCCAACGAAGGGACAGCGATAAACAGCTGAGACCACGAATTCTTCAGATTGTGCAACTGGATCTGGAAAAGTCTGTCTGTCTGTAACGTATCTTTAAACATCATTACAGACGAGTGTCAACAATTCAGGCTTGCTTTAAACATCAAGGTTAGAATTCACCCTGTCTGTATACTAACACTAGCACAAACACTTTTAAGGTCAGGCTTAAAACTACTTAAGGTGTAGGCACTCAGAGGATTAAGGGCTGCCTATTTGTCAAGCACTCTGCACAGACATCGTGCTGTAAGTACTAAGTGTTATTTCTGTTTGAAATAGCCAGGCTTGGCTTGCTGGTTCCCGGGATTTGCAAGCGGAAAGGAAGGAAGGACAGGGCAAACCTCAGCTGCTTTACAGTGCGCTTGCAGCCCATCCTGAGCTCTGCCTTCCTGCTGCAGACCAGCCCAGAGGAAGGAGAGGAAACAGTACCATCAGGGATGACTGATGACAGGGGAAAGCATTTGCTGTCCTCAGTAAGAGGATCAAGTGCCAATAAGCAGGCTCCAGAGGATATGAAGATAGATTAACTCCTCCCCTCTCCCACAGGGACTTCTCTTGGTGGCTCGAGGCCCCTCTTTGACTGTGCTGTGATGACAGGGCACAGCTGAGGCCCCATTAACATCATTCCTGCTTTGAAACATTGGGACCAGTGAGTCCCACTGACCAGAGACAGATGAACAGCTCTGAAAGCAGTCAGGCTGCTGCCTGCATCCATCTCACAAATGGAGTGAGGGTCTGTGGATCTGAATGACTGGAACTAAAATATTCCATATAGGAACAATAAGTATGTGTGGTAAGCATGAAGGCACAGAGCCCAGACATGATTAAGGTAGTTTTTATATTTTGAAAAGCAATATTAAAAAACACTGGAAAATGCAAGATAAACATAACAGTTGCTTCTACAAGTTTTAACCTTGTATTGCTTGGCCATTTTGACATATAAATTATTGCTTACTAGCTCTCATAAATACACGACACAATAATATGTACAGAGGCAAACAAGCATGAAATATGCAAAGGAAAACATTGGCAACATTGATTCTGGTAAATCAGATTATTTCATACATACCAGGTCTCATAACGGTGGATAACTACTAGCTGTAGTCCCTGAGAAGTTAGGTAAATACCTTGATTTGGGGGTTTCTATTTTATTACTTTTAATGCAAGCTGACATCATTATGGCACTCAAGAGAGAAGAGGCAGGTGTTCTTACCTCAGCTCATTGACTTCATCCCAGTGTTTAACAGTGTATAAGATGACAATAAATAGGCTATGCAAATAAATATTACTCTGCTAAAATGTTTAGTATTTACATATTTCTTTGTACTTTTACAGCAGCACAGGTCTTATTAAGTCTGATAACACCCTTTCTGTGCCACTGCTATGCAAATGAAATTTATTGCTATCCAAGATGGTGCTGGAATCAAAAAGCTGTGTCAGAGAAACATCTAAATTTGTTTCAACAAAGTCCCACATCAAAAATGTATAAAGTGACACAGCTCTTTCCTTTGCTCTGTCTAATTACTCCTCCTAGCTACTAAAGAAAAGAATATGCAGAGTATTTAACCCCAGGTTTGATTGTGATAAATGGAATTTACAAGATTTATGGATTTTATACCACATAACCTAATTGCACTATTAAAGGATGTAAAAAAAAATCACACAATATCACCAGTGCTGGAACCTGGCAGAGGCTGGATAGTGTTGCCCTTCCTACCACAGGGTTTACTTCTAGCTTTTCTCCCAAACACCACACCTTCAAACTGCTCACCAGTCTGCAGCAAAGCTCTGCAATACTTCACCTGGGGAATGAAGACTCTTAAGGGCCTTTTTTAAATTAGACATATTAGCTACAGGTTTGGGCTATTT
This sequence comes from Acanthornis magna, assembly GCA_036785705.1. Lineage (NCBI taxonomy): Eukaryota > Metazoa > Chordata > Aves > Passeriformes > Acanthizidae > Acanthornis > Acanthornis magna. The sequence continues at coordinate 25,853,028 of JAWUZG010000028.1, forward strand.
ACCTTTCCTTTATAGTAACAGTATAAGGCCAATATTTTCAACGTTAAATTGATGCAGCCATGTTGGACCCTCACATCTGAAACTTACACCCAAGTCCTACAGGCCACTATAAAAACTATTTTGTAAAGCTGTGACTAGGTTCTAACTAGTCACAGCACAGATAACAAGGTTAACGCTGGCTGTGTGCCTCCAGCCTGATTTTATGCCCGCTGCAGGGGGTAGACAACACCTAATTTAGTGTGAAATTACAGCAGTGCAGAAAGCCAACACCTCAGGTGGCTTCATGCCTATTGGTATGAGTTAAGCCATCCCTTTACTTCATTTTGAGTTGGCAGAGGGAGGAGCATTCCAGGTAGGTCCAGCAGGCTTTCAAATCAAAGCCTCAGCACAGAGTCATCTTCCTTCTTTTTTTTTTTTTCCCCTTATTTTGTCCTTCTCCAACACAGCTGCTGCTTCATCCATGGTAACTATCAAAACTATTACAGAGCCAAACACAGCGAACTGAGAAACAGCCCCACCTTCTCACCCTGAATACTTTTGAATGCTCCCTCTCCCACAGATTTCCAGAACAACTTTGTGGACTAGAGTGTTACACCTTACGAGCTGAAGCATGCAGGCTGGTCTACATATAGGCTTCTAAAAATAATGCCACAGTAAAAAAAAAAATAAACCTCACAAGAGGGAGCTCAAAACCCGGGAAACCGTCCAGGTAATGAGGCTAGGGTGGGAATTCCAAGTGCTGTAGCCCTAGGAAGAACTGCGAAAACACAAGCAACAAATTGTATCCGGTTTTTGTTCTTACACAGCAAAAGGAGCCCACCACAGCTAGTATCTTCATTTGAACAGTTTTGGTCAGTTTGCACAAAAGAGTTATTTACAATATGTGCAGTCACATCTACAGAAGAACATAGGAAATTTTTACTCCATGGCCAGCAAGAGTTTATTTTTTTTTCTTTTTACTAGGTAAAAAGAAGATTTTTTTTTCTTAAAAAAAAACAAAACCATATAGTATTTGATAATAACAAAGTACAAGCAAATACATTTCTGAAACATCTGTTTCCTTTACAATAGATCTATACAATATTTCACAGATGGGAAAACTGAATGCATTTTACAGATTCCCCCACAGACTACTTGTTAAAGCTGCTTTTTTTTTTTAGTCCCTTTAAACCAGAGATAACACAATGAAGAGCATGCTACTTCAGTATTCCCACATATTAGTAAAGGAGCATTTTCTTGGAAGTCTTCCTCATGTGGAAAACATACAACAGAGATGGGCAAGCAATGCAATGTATTCTTCCTGCTCTGCAAAGGAGCTGTCACCGTGAGTCAGTGCACAAACACAGCCAAAGAGCACCCTGCACATCATGGCATTCATCAGATCATTTCAGGGCAACTTCTTGGCACTGCAAACCAGAGCTACTGTGACAATGGTGCTCGAGATGTAGGTCAGCTGTAGACAAGGCTTTAGAAATGCTGCCTCAGGACAGACCCAGATGCAGTACTTTTAGCTACATGAGAATTGGCTAGGGAAGGGCTGTGAAAGGGACAAAAGCAGTAAAGGGACCCTGATGCTGAGAGCCTGGTGCGTATGTAGGTAATTACACTGGTACCCTGTAAGGTGCACCATTCTGTTCTTTAAAGACCAAAAGCACATGTAGGTTAGGTGAAGTTTTTCCTGCTGAAATGGTATTTCTGGGGGGGGAAGAATTAGAAATGTAGATGGATCTAGGCATTTGCTCCTGAATAGACACCAAGGAGGCTGCAATCCAAGCAGAAAACAAAGCTCCTGCTATAATAATTTATAACGCATTAACTGCAGGAGCCAGTGCTAAATCTGAGATAACTGAAAGGGAAGAAAAAACCCATGTTTTCAGTATACAAACAATTGTGTCTATAAATTGCAATAAAAGTGGATTGGCTCTTACAGTGTGTTTTATAAAGCATATTCTTAAAGGAGCCATAACAGAGTGAACTGTTTACTGCTGACCTCCACATCACAACACACTCTTGAGTTTCATCTGGTTGCGCTGCCTTGTTATATTCCCATTCTTGGTTGCTCACACCTTTCAGATACGATGCTCCAGTGGACTCATGGGAGCTGCACAGATTTCATGTAATTTTTGGCAACAATACTTTGGCAGCCTTGAATTAGTGAGGTACATACTGTGGTGAACTGGGAATCAACCCTTGTGGCATGTTGCTTGCTGAAATGTTTTGCTGCTGTGACATGATGATATCTTTCTTTCTAATACTGGCAGAATCTGCATTGAAAGCTACGCTGGACCAAACAATATTTTCACAGAAACCAAGCTCTTGAGCTCAAAGGACACTGCTCCACTCCCTCAAGTCCCAGTGACCAGCGGGCATGGCACCAAGCTTGCCCTGCAACTCCATGAGCAGCTCCTTTGCTGGCTCTTGCCTGATTTTCCTGCGCATGTTGGTGAGCTACTGATAAAACTCAGTAAACTGTTCTCATATAGGGAAGCAACATGCTTGGCATAAACATTCACTTAATTCAAAGTGCTGCAGTTACAAGGTTATAGGAAGCTGTGTGGGCTCACACTCGCGGCTCTATCCTGTGGGAGAGCTCAAACAGAGCTTGCTGGTTGTCGATGACATGCAGGTGGTGGACGTATGGCTTCAGGTCATGATGCTCTTTCGAAGGGACTTCGTTGCCTGCAAGACAGGAGAAAGGAGATGGATCAGAAAGCTGTGCCTTGCCTGCTTCTCTGTCCTGTGTCACAAAGTCGCTGCTGTGCCACCCGTCAGGTGCTAGACTGCTGCAGGAAAGACAGCCAGCAATCCAAAGGACTTGCTGTTTCAGTGCAGTGCACAGGGTAGATAGAGAAAAGGGGAGAAGAAAAAAAGAAATAGGCAATTCTGGGCAGCCAGCATGCATAAAGGAGGGACACGTGGACAAGAGGCTGACTCTTCTCAAGAGGAAGATTTACTTCTGCTAGCAGTACAGGCAGTCCATCCCCTGTAAGGGTGGTTCAAGGTTTCCTTTGTGCTGCTCTGGCAGCACAATGGGACCTTGAGCAGGGGTGGGCAACCCAGCCTGCAACTTTTAAAACATTTTAACACAAGTCCACAAGACAGCAGGCCCTGGATGATTTTCTTCAGAGCCGGTGAAAGGTGACAGCGCAGCAGATGGATACGAAAGCTCTTCAAAGCTGCTCTGACAGGCCCCCGCATTTTGATCTGTTATGCTTTTGATTTCTGATCTAGTAACAGAGACAGGAGTCATGCTGTCATTTCATGGGAGTTTACACAGCAAGGGGAATTAGCTGTGTAACAGACAAACTGAAGGGTGGCCTGAATAGCAGTTGTTCTCTGTTACGAGCTTTATGCTCAAAATGGGCTTGTGGGAACTCGCTGCCTGTGAAAACCTCCAGCATGGCTGGTACCAGCAGAAATAGGAAAAAGAAAGCCAAGCCCAAGATCCATCAAGACAAGCAGAGAAAGCAACATTGTTGACTGCTGGCAAACAAGCAAAGGTTGGAAAGCCCTATTCCTGCCCATGTCCTCAATGAATTCTTAATAATATTACCCTAAATTGAAACAGAAAACCCCTCAAAATTCCCTGAACCAATCAGCTTAACTCACACACTTCCTCCCTCTCCTTTGTTTCATTACCATCCTTTTCTCCACACCCTCCAGGTATATGAGAAAGTTTCCAGGAGCCACCCATCCCACTTGTTTCTGAAGAGGGCTGCACGATGCTGTGTGGCTAACTCGGGATGTGAATGCAGCCACTTCTGCATGTGGCAGCTGTTCTAAAGAGCTCTTGCAGAGCAGCCATTGAACTTGAGCAACGCTGGAGAGAACAGGATAATGCGATAAATTTGTGTCAGGATACAGAGCTGACCTTTTTGTTCTGAGGGAATAGGATCCCAGCAGCTGTGCTGAACATACTGAAAAAACATTTGTATTTCTCATTAACACCTCAAATGACAAAAGTTTGAATTATGTTATTTTCTCAAGCTGCTTTTCCTTGCTTTGGAAATGCTATTATTTGTTTTCAGGATTTAGGATATAAATGTTTTTTCCATTAAAAAGGCATTTCAGTCTTACTTGGAACCTAACCAGTTTCTAATCCAGAAACACTTTGGCCTGCAAGCTTAATACACATGATACAGTTCATAAACAATAATAATATTCCTTGCTTTGTTTTGTTTGAATTCTTTCCTACAGTGAGATGCCTGCTGCTCTTAGGCCAATCTGGGAATTGATGCAGTAGAAAGATTCACATTCCTGAGAGCAAAATAAGCCCACTAGAAAAGGAAACTGTCCATAAAGTCTCAATAAATATTCAGCGAATTCATTTCATGCCTAAACGAATTTAAGAAAAAAAAGTGCCTACAGGGATGTCTGTATAAGCTGCTTTTTAAATGCCAGCTTCACAATAAATCAAGTCTGTGGTAAAATAAAATAACAATTGCCTACTTCAAACTACCAGATTATATGATAAATCTCAGGTATTAACCTTGGATTTATGTGCAAGACTTACAAAATCACTTGGAAAAATAAAAAAGCAAAAATGAAAGGAAAGATACGCAGGAAAGATGCAAAAACCCCTCACATCACTGAAAGGAACAAATGCTACTTTTTATAATGCCAAATAGGAGACATTTTAACTTACAGATGCATGGTTTGGATTAATCAATATTTCCATCAGGGTCTGAATTTAAAAAGGCACATCTTGCTCCTTCCCACCCTCTCCCTCTCTTACATACCTACATATATATATATATATATATATATATATATAAATTACTCAAGAATCATAATATGGAGCAGCTTTTGTTTAAAAGTAATACTGTACATACACCTGGTAATTGTAGAGAACAAATGTTTAACAAAACTCTTAAAAGTACCTATTATTCTCCAAGGTACCTGTATTTATAATTAAAATTATGATTATTATTTTTTTGTTGGAGTCAGTGCTGACAACTGCTGAAAATTCAGTGGAATAAAAGATATTATTCAATTCTATTTTCCCCAAGGCTGCAGCACAGTTCTGAACTTCTCTTTGAAAAAGAGGTTTTAGTGGCCTCAATAAATGACATGTTTAGTGGGTTTGGCTTAAAAACTAACCGCTTCCTAAAGTAGTTCTTGTGTCCTCTTCCTGTATTTAACATCTCTGCAGAGAATAAGAACACTGAGAAGGAGAAAAACAAGGTTTCTCCTTTGTAAGCAGCAAAACAAAGAGAGCTGAAGTCTTCTGGCATGGTCCCTTAGGGTTGGACTCTCTGGTGGCTAATAAGGCGGAAACAACAACAACAAAAAGCAAACGAAAAAGGTCCTCTGTGCAGCTGAGGCACTCGTGATCATTCCCTTTAGCATAGATCCTCCAGTGTCTAAAGCAGGCACAGCTTTATCTGCAGCTTCCCCTAGAAGAGGAAACAATCCCCTCATTTCTTCCTACTCAACTGCTTTCATGAAACCCACAGGATCTTCATACCTTCAAGGCTTCTGCAGTTCTGTGAAATGTCCTTAAGAACCCCAAATAAGCAAACAATTGCTCTTGGTGAAGAGCCGAGGGGAAGCTGTGGGGATGAGCACCATCTTTTAGCTAGTGGAAGCCAAGGCAGCTGTGAATTCCTCACCAAAACACCCAGACTGGCAGGAGACTGAGCTAGTTCGGTTATAGGTGGGAAAGGGAAAAACAGCAGCATATACCAGAGGCTGCCATTATGAAGTCTAGCTGGCACAGATCTTACACAGGGTTTTGAAGAGATGGCAATTTTTGCTCAAAAGTAATTTGTTAAAATTTGGAAGCTGTTCCTAGAAACATTTTGCAAACTAAAGCTTCTTCCAACTGTGGTTTCTGCTATCTTGACCTTCCAACAATGATGCCTTCTCTTGTCAGTTGGTTAAATAATTTTTGACCACATTCTGCTGCTGTAGTAAACCTGAGCAACTGGAAAAAAAAATGGAAAAAAAAAAACACCAAAAGAATACAAAAAACCAAGAAACCCTCAAGGATGTACAAAGGCAAAATAAGTAGGAAATTTTGTCTACTCACCAAATTGGTTATTTCTGCAATGTCTCAATGACCGAACAGTATCTGCAATCATGTGCTGCAAAGACAAAATAAAAAACATCAGTGCAAAGACCTAAGACAGATTCTGTCATTAGAAAAGCCTGAAAAATCTCCTTGCCCTACACTGTGCAGCAAAAAGCAACTGTGGTAAGGTAGAAAATGAAGACAGCAGGAGAAACTTTGCTCTTTATCTTAGTGATACCATTTGATGAAACAGGGATAGTCTAGATGTGTTATTGATATCATCCAGATTAAATGAGAACAACTCCCCAGGAACCCATGGAAAGCGGGGGAAAAATAACCAAACAGCTGCTCATTTTTGTTCCAGTGACTTTTATTAAACTGAAAGCCTACAGCAAGGAAGTCCTGTGGACTGGATGAGTGCTTGGGACTTCAATGCCAGCTTTAGTGCATTATCTAAGGTATTCTGTAGTCTGCAGCCCCTCCTTCTGTCTCCACATGCTGTATAATTAGATGTAAGCCTCTTTGTGGCACAGACTACACCCCTGAGCATACATTTGTGTAATGCCTACCCCACTCAGGCCCAGTATCACACAGGCAGTTCTCTGCAGCCCAACCAGCACCAAAAAAGGAGTCCATAGCCTAAATGCTGCAGAGCAAGCACCCTAACATCTCCACAGGTGTGTACCAAATAAAACTGCCCTGTAGGTGCGGTATTTTAACAAAAGCTGGTCCTAGCAGGGATACTGGATGTTCACTTAGATTAAGCAGAGGAAACAAAAGGTTTAAGTTCAGTTTCTCATTCAGGCTCAGACCTTCAATTTACAAAAATTGGGATTATTCACTACAAATCAGTAGAGGGAACTTACTTTCACTAGATACTACCCATAAAGTTCTTAACCCATTACTTTTTTTCATTTGACAGTTTCTGTGGCAATTCTTCACCAAGTCAAGTAACTGAAGCGAATTGCAGTTAGCAGGAATGCTCCAACAGCTCATGCAAACAGCTGATCCTCTTTTCACATCTCCCTCAAAAATTATCAGAGGTGGAAAGGATTAACTGTCTTGAGCAGAGTATGTTTAAGACAAGTATGATACAGAAAAGCTCATCTCTCAACATCCTGGGAGTGGCTTACAAGGCTCCTCCACAGAAAAGCTTATCACAAGACCATGTTTAATGGAAACTTCATATTTCTTTCATCAGTAAATCAAAATAATTTTTCTTGTTACCCGCTGTGCTTCATTTGCCATGAAATTATACAATCTCTTGTGCTGATGTCCTTGCACTGATTATAATGAAGTTCTAATGAGATGATCTAAATTTCACAATCAATAATGTGAGTACTGGCAGTACTACAACTTCCACCAGTGCTGCTACTGTGATGTTTTCCAGCCAACACCCTTTGCATTTGGATTTTAGAAGTCAGAGAGACCCAACTATCGCACACACTGAAACTTTTTGCTGTCTCTCCCTTGTAGTCAGTCACCGTGAGGGTCCATCCCAAAACTGCCTTCTGGAGGTGATGCTCTGGTAAGGGAAGAATCTCTGTGTAAAATTCAAAGCGGAATTGCAAATCCTCTGGCTTTAGTAGCCTAATTAGGCATTTCTCTCTGGTTTCGTCTCTCTGGGAAGCAGAAGTAATGCAGAAAGTCAGTCAGTGTATCTGCAAAGCAAATGCAATCTTCTGACTGTTTAAACAGGTGCTTGCATACTTGTTAGTGTGGTGAGTAAAGCACACTTCTTGTGGCTTTTCAGCCTACCAGCTACCCAGGATCATTAGCACTCCTTTTGCCAAGGACAGCAAAGCCTCAGGCTTGGGGTTGCATAGATCTTTAGGGGTGGGGGTTGAGAATCCGCAGCTGCACGTACACAGTTCTTACAGCTGAAGGCTCTAGGTAAGCAGGTGTTATCGAAAATGGTAATGGTCATTGACCTGTAATAGAATTTGCTGGAGTGTGGCTAAGACATGTCATTGCTAAGACATAGCTGATGTCCGGAGAGAAAAACCTGAAGAAGCCACATTTCGGTGAAGCAGCTCAGAAAATACCACAGAAATACCTTGAGATATGACCATATAAGACTATATTTTTATTTATTCCTTCAGATTTAGTTAAGGAAGTAGGTATGGTACTAAAAACTGATCGAACACTATTATAGACTAGACTTTACCCAAAAGGCAGTTAAATAAACCACTGCAATCTCTTCACCTTTGCTAAAGCTAGGTAACCTTCCTGAGACAAAAGATCACTTCTTTTTCTTCTCTTTGCAAATGTCCTTCTTTATATTTTGAATTAACTTTGTATCCACTGCAATCATGTCATGTCAAATCAAATTCAGTCATGGTAGGATTGCTGAGGTCTAAGAATATAAAAGAAGCAGGGATTGTAAGGAGAAAGAAGATCTTTTATTAAACCAACTAATATAGTCGGAAAAAATAATAGTTCAGACTGACAAGTTCTCCTTCAGGTGAGATGTTCAATGCAGAAATAAAGTATTTCAAAATACTGATCCAAATGGAGACACAAGAAATCGTCTTTGCTTTGAAATTCATAAGTGGAAATTCTACTCATTTATGACAGTGAGTAAGTTCCTTCCCCAAAGCAGTAATCTGCTATGGTAGAATAATTCTTTTCTTCTTTCTCTGCAACAGCAAATTTGCAGGTGAGGTTCAGTGGCTTGATCCAAATCGAGCGGGAGTCAATGTCAATCCTAATTTTTCTCAGCAAAGGCCAGAAAGTGCTCAGCACTTCAGTCACACCAAGGAGGACATTGTTCTTTGGGACAAAGCCCTTATAATTAGAAAAGAAACGTGGACTGATGTATACGTGATCACGTGTGATGCACCTTGTTAGTTCATGCCCATTGACTAAATCCCTGAAGGTCCAACTAAGCCAGTGTAATACCAGCGTGCTGCCCGAGTTTCCACTGCACTGATATTCAAATCTCCCCTAAGCCCCCACTTCCAAAGCTGGCACTATTGCCTGCATTCATATGCGCAGGGCTGCATGAGACAGCATGTTTCTGAGAGCGTGATCTGCATGACAATTTGGAGGAAGTGTCAATCTGCACAACCCTCACCTCACAACCATCACCTCACACTCTCCCCCCTGCCATTTAAAATGCCCCTTATCCATTTGAATGGAAAAGGTGAGATCCTGGCTCACTGAAGTCAATTAGCAGAGCTCCCACTGCCTCTGCAGACACAATGGAGAGAGAAAGGACAGGGATTCTTACCGGGAAGCCCAGCATACATTAAACATATACATGATTAAACAACAAACAAACAAATGAACACAGTCGGCTAAGACTGGACAAGAATTAGATCCTACATATTCACTAAATAAATATATGGGCCAGTGGGGGGATTTTAGTAACAATTATGGTGCATCAAGGGCTAGTTTAATTTACATGTTAATTGGATGTACTTCCAAGAGGCAATGAAGAAGAACATGCTAATGAGTTTTATGCAAACACCTAAAGGTCAAACAGTTAATGGACTTGGGACAAGAAAACCTTTCATTACATGCAAATCAGTATTCTTGTAAACCCTGCAACAAGAAAAGGTACAGAAATCAAATAGAAAACACAAAATAAAGGAGCTCAGGTCCAAAAGTCAGAGTCTACATCTGCGTGCACGTTGAAGGACAACACGCATTATGATAGAATGTGAAAATAAGTTCAGCATCCCGTTCATGAATAACTCCATGGTTGTGCATCCATTCTCAAACAAGTGTAAACACATGGAGAAAATACTCAGGCACAATTCACCAACCACAGCCATCTGGACTAACAGTCCCATGGCACACCTGGAGCAATTGCAAAGAACGTTTTGGTTTCTTGGTCAACTGCTACAGGGTATTAAAAAAAATCATCCAAGTTTCTCTAGTCCACCACTGTTCAGATATATATGCTTTGGCTTTCAGTGCCACAGAATCACAGAATCACAGAATAAACTGAGTTGGAAGGGACTCTCAAGGATCATCAAGTCCAACTCCTGTCCCTGTGCAGCTCCATCCCCAAGAGTCACACCATGTGCCTGAGAGCATTGTCCAAACCTTTCTTGAACTCAGACAGGCTTGGGGCTGTGAACAGTCCTCTGGGGAGTCTGTTCCAGTGCCAGCCACCCTCTGGGTGAAGAACCTTTCCCTAACATCCAACCTCAACCTCCCCTGACACAACTTCAGGCCATTCCTTGTCCCTGGTCACCACAGAGAAGAGATCAGTGCTGTCCCTCCTCTTCCCCTCACAAGCAATTTGTAACTGCAATGAGGTCTCCTCCAGGCTGAACAGACCAAGTGACCTCATGAAAATGTAATAAAAAAAACCGCAAAAAACCAAACCAAACCAACTAACCAACCAACCAAGCAAACAAAAAACAACGCCAAAAACCCAAATAAAGCACCAAACCCCAATGCAAATTAGGCAACTAAGACCTCTATCAGTAATACCATGCCAGAGTAGGTGTCATATGATGACTGAAGTGAATGTGGCCAAAAATACAATGTCAGTAAGTGCCCTTATGCATAAAAGCTACAATAGTGATATGTACAGTCAGTTTAATTAATATTTCAGGCACTGTTTTCTTCCTCATTTAACCTAGACCAAAAAGTTTCACTTTCATTTAAGATCCCTAAAATTACAATACCACTGGCAGGTGATAAACTAGAGGAATCTTTCCTTGAGTGATAAACTAGAGAAGCCTTGAGAAAAAAAATAAAAGGAAACTTAATTCAGAGAAAGCTGAAGCAGGAGAACTTAACTCATAAGAAACAGCCCATGAGGTGGTGGAAAGGACTTGATCTCGCTTAGTATAAATGAAGAGTGGACTGTGTGGCAGTGATGATGGCCATTACAGGTCTAGCCATTTTACACAGAAGTAGAGGAGGAAGGAATGAGAAGAGAGAGGAGCAGAGGAAAAGGGCAGGGGAGAGAGACTGTTGGCTGTTTTATCCTGTTTGCTCTTTTTTACCCCCATTTATTTCTTCCTAATTCAGCCAGAAGAAAACCTTCCAGTCTTACAAGATAAGGAAGGCAAAGGGAAGAAGAGAACATGAATGTTTCGAAAAACAGGAAGGACAAAATTAGCTTACCAGCTTTTCAAAATTAACAAGGTTATCCAGAAATGTTTTATTTCCTTCATGGATGAATGTTACATCTGGAAAGAAAAAAAAAAAAAAAAAGAAAAATAATTACTTTTCACAGCTTGGTTTTTTAATGCAAATAAATAACATTACTAAAGAGCAACAAAAAGAAAAAACAAAAAAGGGAAGTATCCCATTAAGGATTGACACAGTATCTTGTAACAGTGAAACAAAAGCCTGGCCTAATGATGACATGCAAAGATTATCAGATAACAACAACACTTAAACACGGTTAAGAAGAGTATTTTCAAGTGGGAGCAAGGATTTCTTATTAAACCTGGTCAGTGTTACTTTTGGGATGCATAACATTCTGCCCATGGTTGTGCCCAGGCTAGGACTGGGCTATCCCTGAGCCAGGAGCTGCCTCTGACACTCTTTCATCTCCCTCTTGTGACACAAGGACTCTGAAGTCCTCCCCAAAGACATGGGCTACAGCAGTGGCCAGCCAGAGAGGTTAAACACAAGGCAGCAAAGTGAAGTAAAAAGCCTTGAAATAAGCATCATGGCTAGGGAAAAACACTTTAATGTACTGTTGTTGGAGGGAATTTGCAAAGGAAACAAAAAGGTCAGAGGAAAAGGAAAAGGTCTATATTTGGCTCCAGGAAGAGAACTGAACACAGTGTAATGAACTGGAGGGAGGGAATATCAGGCAAAATAAATGTTGCCAAGTTAAGATTACAATAAAACAGTACCTCAGGGCCACTTTTTCTGTTTTTCTAATGCGTATTAGGTCAGAAGTGAGACCTATCTTGGACATGAAGTACCAAGAATATGAATAGATTCCCTGTGGGAATGGAAGCTCTGATTTCAATAGTGCACCCTCCAGGCTACTGAAAATAGTGGCAGGAGCAGCACAACTGTGCTCCCATCAGCTCTGTCCTGGCTGTGAGGGTACCCAGGAGACCCATGAGGACACAGCGCTAACGGGATGAGATGGCACTCCAACACCAGCACTCCTTAAAAGCCACAGCTGTGTATTCCAGCAGGAGAATGGCACACAGAAAACAGGACATGTCTTCCTCTCAGCAGAGCTGCCAGCCTCCAGCCCACCAGTCTAACTGCGCAGCTCAGCATTTCTCCTGTGCTCACCTCTAGGATTCCCTCTGATGCCCACGGTTTGGGAGGATTTTAGGACTGGAAACCTGCAGAGATGCTTTGTCATACACACCACACCTCCCCCATCCATCCATCCGCCTCCACCTTCACCCTCCCTCAAAACAGCCCACCTGATTGATTTCCTTGGGTTTCAAAGGCTCGCTCTGTGCCTGAGGGGCATTTTGTAATTGCTTGGAATTGAAATGCTAAACGGCTTCAAATGCTGGTGGAAACCCAGGGCTGGGGCTCTTATGGGGGGTGATGGAGAACTCCTGTGCCCCAGGGGGCTGGGCTGGAGCAGGCAGGATGCCAGCCTGGACATGCAGAAAATGCAGCATTTGCTGCCAATACGTCCAGCATCTCCCCTACCCCTGGGCTGCATCCTAAAAATCAGATGGAAAGGAAGGAGCAGGACCCTCTACATCTCTGCTGGGCTGCTTTGGGGCACCCAGGGAAAGGGATACAGAAAGGACACAACTTCAGGACACAGGCAGTACTTGTGTCTTTATCAATGCAGTTAAAAACTGTCCATCACCTCTAATGAAAAACCTATACTGGAAGCAGAAATTTCCACACAGCTTTTTAAGCCATTGACAGCAATATGTATATCTCTGAGGGCAGAAGGAACAGAAATTTGCTTTGCAGCCAACAACTAAGAGTCTAGATAAATTCAGTGGAGCAGAAAATTGCATCTGAACTAGGTTATAAGGGTATATCACAGTATTTTATTACACATTTGAAAAATCTGCCTGATTTTCAAAAGCTGTGTCTGTGTGCTGTGAGAGCTCTGTATTTAAATTTAATTAACTTTTAAAAGGACACTCTGAAGTTATTTTTCATAATTTAAGAATTTTCATTTTTTTAATTGAAACTACTTTTGTTCCTATTGTGATGAAATACATTAATAATGAGTTATTAATGGTTTCTATGCTACCCATTCCTATTTTACTGGTCTTGGGAATGACCTTAATACAAATATGCTTGATAGGGAATAAATTCCTTTGCACTGTGCAATACTTTGGGAATTACCAACCTTGGCAACATCTCTTTATGGACCACTGTATTGAAGGACATTACTGCATTAATTTCAAAGTCTTCTTGCTATCTCCAATACAAGTAAAAGATATAGACGCTGTCTGGGGGCATATTCTTGTACACCATATTGTAGTGCAGTGCAAACATCATTGCTACAAGTGACTTATGTTTGCTGCCTTTGTTTGCAAGCAAGACATACTCCGAAACACTTTAAAAATATTGATTTTGAAGCCTTGATAATTGTATCCATCTGAATTAATGCAAACTCCTTTGATGTGTGCAAAGAGGGGAAGTGTCTGGTGGCTCCCAAACTGTCACCGACTGATTTGGAGAAATGCCTTCAAACATTTCACAGCAGCAGCAGGTTGGAATAAACAGCCTAAAGAGAACACTTTCAGAATACAGGAATAAACAAATGAATTTGCCATGTTCAAAGACTAGGCAATTAATAATTAATGACTCCAAGACAATGGAATATTTGAAATACTCGCCACTCAATTAGCTGCCCAGGTCCCTGCATTAGCAAGTAGTTGTACTTTATTTTAATAGATTCAAGAAAAAAATAATTCTAGATAGCAAGATTTTATTTATATCTTTCACACCTATAAGGGATTTGGAAATCCCCTCCTCTCAGGACAGAGAGACGGGGCAGTTCTGCTTTCAGGGTGGCACCAAGCGGGTTCATCCCAGCAAAGCAGGGAGGCATCTCCCAACAGGCACCACAGAGCAGCAGTGTGACCATGGCCGCTGGTTCAGGGGCTTGCAGGGTCACACTTCTCCACTGAAGAGCATGTGGCCAAAGCAAAATCACACAGCTCTAGCCACACCTGACACGAAAGTATGAACTTTTAAAACGTGTGTGAAAATTGGCATCTTCCCCTGTCTTAAAAGGAAGTTGTTTATTATCCAAACCAAATGTTAGCTTGTAGATACCACTGTATTTGTCACATACTCATCTTAAGACCACCTGAAGGAAAAAAATCACCTTACACTTATTTTAATTAACAACAGTGAAGAGCAGCCAAGATTTAACGTTACCTTTCAGAAGTAAGGGCATGAAGGGGATTTTCGGAGATTTCATTTTCTTGAATGCATCTCTGTAAGCTTTGTGATTCAGAGAAGGATCCTATAAGAGCATTTGAGTAATAGACAGAAAAATCAATAGGCTATAAAAAGAGCAATTCTAAATCCATTACAGGCTTATGAGCTGAACATGATTTAGATACAAAAGGTTGCTTTGGGATACAAGGTAGCTAAAGGTTTTGTAAGCCAGCTGACATGGTAAACTGAACAGGAAACGTAAACAGTGAAAAGAACAAAACCAGTTATGTTCCTCTAGATGAAGCAGTGCTAAATTGAGAGGAAGCTGCAAAATAGATTCACTTGGACTGCTCTGTAATTTCCCTACAAATTTCTATTAGCAAAATCTCTTACTATATAGCACAAAATGTAACCCAGAATGTATTGCTGATTAATTTCTTCTTAAAAAACCCCAAAACAACATCACCAAACAGCAACAAAAAATCCCCAAAAAAACTCCCTTAAAATCCATGGAGCACACTGGAGACTTTCAAAGAAAATAAGGTAGTATGTTTCAGTGGCATTGTGGAGGCAATTCAAAAAGTCATCTCAATTTCCCATATAAACAAACACTTCTGTACACCAGCTCACACAGAATCTTTAAAACACATTCATCTATAAAGAACTCCAAGTACAGAAGCGTGACAGGCGGTAAAGGCTGGATCTGCTGCTCCCCATGCCAGGCAGTGATCTTACCATGCACCCACTTCCATGACAGCCAGAGGAAACATTTGTTTATTCTGCTTTGATAATGCTGACAAAGACCCTCAAGCCTCGGATTTTGACATTTGTTTTTTAAAACTTGAGCTGGTCTCTTTTTCTCCTGATCTGCAGCACGCTGCTTCAGATAAAGGCTGATTAGCTACCAGAGCAAAAGAACAGCTTCCATATTGATGCTGGTGAACTGATACTACATTTGCATCTCTCTGCCTTTCCTCCTCTGTCAGGAACACAGCCTGTTTCCTTTTCATGTTTGCAGACCACCTCGGAGCTCTGGGGAGCCATGTGGCCTTTGGCAAATCACGGCTCTGACATGACAAGTCCAGCTCCAGACAATACCAGGCAGACTCCAAATAAATCAGGAAGAAGGAAGGCAGGTAAAGCAAGCAATGTTCTTCTGCTGTCAATGCCATACTTACCGTCAAACTTTCAAGTTCAGTGAAAAGTTTCTTGAACTTCCCAGGAATTTTCTGAAGTGTGGAAAATGGAGAGGGAAGAAAAAAAAAAAAAAGAAAAGAGAATTTGATTTAGGCAGAAAAATGCTGAGGCATTTTTTTCCACAAGAGTGCTCTGGGTGAAGTGCCTGCTGAAAGTACCAACATGCAGTTTAACCTCTGCTCCTCAGCTCCCAGAGCCCTAATTACAGACCATGTTCAGTGCAATGCCAGCAAGGCACTGGGCCCTGCAGCTTTGTTCCAGGACCTGCATGCTTCTTTTACAGAAACTGCTTGTTAGCAGCTGTTTTTATTTTCTTCCCAGCTTCCATGACTGCTGCATTTACTTAAATATCTATATCAAGCCAGAAGCAGTAACACAGGCTGAGAATTCAGAAACTGATCACATCCAGGTTAAATCATTTGTTGTAATCAATTTTCCCTCAGAACATGGGCTCTAGAAATTAACAGGCATCATGCTCAGTGTTATTTTATACATCATGCCAGTGCTGATCAGGGTAAACACTGGCACATATTAGTGCTAAAGTGAGATATTTCCTTAATAAACTGATTACTCTGTCTCTGGTATCTCATCCTAATCCCACAGAGGTGCATAAAACATTTTCTAAGGGAGCCCAGGCACAAACTACTGTCTTGGCCCTCATGCCAACACCTGCTCTGCTCCACAAGCATCCACTTCCTTTGTTTCTTAGATGCTTTAATGGATTCACATCACTACACTCAAAGCAATTGTTTTGCAATTTAAATTTTCATGCTGGTATTTCAGACTTGAAGAATGCTGTGTGGACCTTAAAGCCTGTCTATTTTTTCCAGCCACAGTAGTTAGTCTAGTAAAAGATATCCTTTCTTAGTACAAATCCTGTCTTGTCTTTGTCCTTAGATCCTGACAGCCACAGCGACACTACCAACAGAAGAGATTTAGAACAATTAGATTCAGTGGATGTGTATGATTAAAATGCTAAAGTGACTGAACATGGAACTACAATTGCATATTTTTTATATCTTATATCAGGAAAAGTGAGGCTCATTGAAACACTGTATACTGTAGGAAAAAAAGAAGTAGAACATGCTTGGGAGCACACTACTTGTTTAAGAAATCAAGTGTGGAGTCAATATGATTTAGTATCTAAATGGCTGTTTAAATTTAGGTTGTTTCATTTACATGTGTAAGTAATTATAATTAATTTAAAAACATTGCTCTACTTTCTAGCAGTCACATTACTAATGCAAATAACCTTCTGCTTTTGAAACTTCCAGAGCAATGAAGTTTTACAAATAAAAAAAAAGAAAGGATGTGACTTGATAAATATTTTACACACGGAAACGTGACATATTTACAGCGGTACATATGCAGATGCACTCTTTGTTCCGACAAGCAACATATTCTGCTCTTCCTGAGAGAAGTCCACCGGCAGCGCATGATCACCAGAGGCCTCAGCACAGAGTTCTGCATGTCTCTGTGCAGGAGAGATCTGTATCATTGCTTTTGAGACTATACATGGGCTCTTCCACTCTCCTACCAAAGCCCAGAGAAATGGAATGAAGGCAACTCTCAAGAGGAGGCCAGGGCAAATGTTCCCTAGAGAGGTGTTTTAGAAATATCAGAGACAATATGTTTCTGAATCATCGTCCTCAGGTGTGTACTTTTCCTCTAAAGCTTTTACTTTATCTCTTGTTTTAAGTCAGCTCTTCCTTGCCTGAGTCCCCATAAAAAGCCCCTGTCCTTGTTCCTCCGTGAGTCAGAGCCACAGACATACGAGTGACGTTTCCATATGCATGGTTTCAGCTAAGGGGGGAGACTTTGCTGCGGACAGTGTTAGGTTTGTAAGCCTCTAATGGCCCTTTGGTCCCAGCTGCTGGTGCTCAAGAGTACCTCTGGCAGGAGAGCACAGCCCTCCTCTGTCACTTTGTATTACAGACTGATATTTTTGGAGTACTGCCCACCTGTGATGTTGAGGGCATGAAGGAGGAATAAGGCTTCAACCCATCCCACTCAATTTCTCCTGCCCCAACTTCCGGTTCATGGCAGACACAGTAAGCTTTCAGATTCTATCACTCAGTATGGATATTAAAACTCAATATGGATGCTACAAAAAAATCCACAACATAAACACAGATCCCAGCGGGACATTCCTTGAAACACACTCATGCTCTGTGTAGCAACCAGTAGCTTCTTAGCAAATAATCTCTGTTCTCCAGTATGCTCCTTATTCGTGGCTCATTTCCTAACTTTGTTGTTCAAGACGAGCAGCTGCAAAAAACCTGATGAATGAGAACTACAGAAGGTTAATTTCTAGATTGTTGTTTTGGTTTTTTAATTAAATTGTTCCATAATATGGTATTGCTTGTTTGGATACATGTTTGTAAGACTTTCTGTTCTGGTATCTACTTAAAATGCTAGAATAATTTATTTTCTTTTAAGAGGATAAGACCTCCATTCTTTGTTCTTATTTAAAACTCTGGAAGGACACATTTAGTTTAGGTTTGGTTTTTTGTTTTTTTTAATTGCTGGGTATCTAAGCTTGCAGGTCACAAAGAATTTTCTCCACCAACACTCACTCCATGTTTGATTTCAGCATGCAAAACCAATAATTAGAAATAAAAGATAATTCACCGGTATAGAACCTTTGTGCAAAATGGTTTTGACAGCGTCTAAAAGATACAAAGATGTGTCTTACCTCCCAGGTCTGAGACAGCCGGCTGACAGATGCAGTGTTGAGACCCATAACAATTGCAAAGAATGAATTCAGATTTCTTTGGGCTTTACAGCTGAGGAATAAAAATATGATTTTTTTTTTATACTCAGAATCAGAGATAAATGGAATGCACAGGTATCCTAGGTTACTGAGTCTCATTTCAACCCTCAGCACTAACATACAATCATCTTCCACATAATGAACTCATTAAATGTCCTCTCATAACCACCTGCAGTCTAGGTGATGGGGTCTCTAAGAAGTTTTTTAGAAAATGTTCTACTGTCTCATCAACCCTGTTGTTGGCAGGTTATTTTTTTCCCTTTGCTGTCAAAAGTAATCTTCCCTTTTCAATGTTCAAGTTACTCCCAGCTGTCCTTTACCATACAGAATAACTCCTTGACCTCTATTCTGTTGTATAATAAATATTTTCATCCCCTTTTTCATCTTTTCTGTAAATTGTACAACATTGGTTCTTTCAATTTCTCTTTGTGGCGGTGGCCTGCAATCTGCTTTTCCATATTGTTATTATCCTTCATTGAATTCTTTGTAATTTATTTTAACTTGTGTGTTTCCTTCTTTCCTTCACTACTTTCTCATGTAGTGAGACAGTGGGGAGGGAAGAAAAAATATAATTACTGTTCTACATTCTTATGCAAGCATTAAACAAACAGCAAATTATTTATTTGGAACAGCACCACATTTTGTCCTTTCTTTTAATTTGTCATCTATTATCACCCAAGGACCTCTGTCACAGTGCTGTTCTTTACAATCATGCATTTATTTCTTCAGCTCAGTATTAGCATTCTGTAGCTGAATTACTTGGCATCTATCTAAATTAAATCTTATCCTACTGTTGTTTGCACATGCCACTAGACTCCTTAGATAATTCTTTTTTTTTTTTTCTGTCTATCCTCCAATGCATTTGCAATCCCTCATAATTTTTATTGTCTGAAAATCTGGTTAGTGTTCAATTTACATATTCTTATAAACTAGTTGCAGCTAGTACTGGTTCCTGTATAGGTTCCTATGGAATTTGCTGGACACCTCTATTTCTTGATATTTTACTATATACAATCAGACCATGCTTATTTCTAGTCCATTTTCTAGTCCATTAGGAAACTTGGAATCCTGGAATACTGAGTCCTTTTCAAACAAAAAGATTGCCCTTTCTCTTGCAGATTTTTGAAGACCATACAAATATATGGGTGCATTTGTGTGTGAGAGTGAGAATCCTCTTTTAAGATAATTTTAAGTATAAATTAATCCACTGGCTTCACTGGGATTTATCACCAGGGAAAAGTACATGCCAAGGCCTTAGCCAGGAAAATCGCCAGCACTTGTAACAAGTTTTATAAAGCCTTCCCTTATCACTGTGTACTATCTTGAGACAGTATATTTCTCACTTCACTTCAGCTGTCTTAAAGTTAATCCTAACTTTGTTGCTTAGATTCTTTTTATCGTTAAAGCCAGGCAGTTCCCAAAGGCAATTCATTTCAAAACAAGGAAGGTGTCCAACACAGCCTGCATGAACTGTCTGTTGGGTGGGCCCACTGCTCACAGAAAGCTGTAGAGAGAAGGGATGTCTCTTACAGTCAGCCACTGCTTGCATGGGCAGCAAAAGGCTGCTGCTATCATCTGTTTATTCTAACCTTACACTAACTTGTTTCTTTAACTCCCCAGGATCTTAATTTCTAATAACATGCTAATTAATTTTCTTTATTGAACCACTTGTTTTCTCTTTTAGACTTCTCATCAACAGAAGCACATGGATTTTTCAAAAACTTTGTCTCCCTTTTATGTATTGACATATTTGTGTAAAATGCTTTTATTTTCTTCAGGTATTCCTCAACAGCAAAGCACACAGATGATGAACATGAAATCTTAGTCCTGGTGCTTTCCCTGACCAAAGGAAAATCACAGACAAAGATTCCTGGCTGAATTTGTGAGCAGAGATCAGGGAGCAGCCAGAGCTGTTCATAGCTCCCTACCTCTCTGCCTTAGTCATAAACAAAACAGGAGGGCTGCTTGGCTTGTGTCTCATGATGAGAGCCCTGTGCTTAGCACACTATCCTTCCACCCTAATTGCTCCTCTTCCATCAACTCTTCCAGAACTGATGAGATACAGTAGTGTCTTGATTGAGAACGCAGCTTTTATGATTTTTTTAAAAATCCTGTGAAAACTACACACTCACTTATTTCATCACCTGCATTCTCCAATGGTGGATGCTTCCTCACCACACTGGGAGAGCCTGTCTACTGTTTATTGACAATGGTATTTAGTCTCCATAACTTTGGCTTTTCACTTACACAGGATGGAATCATTAAAAATAGAGCAACATTTTAGTTTGGTAACAAATACATTCTTATTCATGCAGGACAGACACAAAACTTTTCTGGGGATGCAAATTAATGCTACAGTGGTGCAAGCAAGGCACACAGAACCAACCATTTTTTGGCCACTGATATGGCAGGAAATGAACATATTACTGGATACCACACAACTTGCAAACTAAATCAGATCACATTTATGAGTTACACTAGATTAGATTAGATTAGATTAGATTAGATTAGATTAGATTAGATTAGATTAGAAGAATTAATTTCTCTAAAGGCAGGGAACAGTCCTTTGTATGTAAGTGCCTTGCAAATTAAATCAGTCCAGTCGATGAAGGGAACAAATAATACATTTTCTATGAACATGCATATTCAAATATTGCAGAAGACCAACAAGTGGGGAGAGAGGTGAGGAGGATGATTGCACATATTTAAATTGCTCCATTTCCTTCGTTACTAAGACAAAGAGTGATTGCAGGGAAATCTCTGTGTATAATATATATTCATATTCTGTTGCAAGGCATAGAATAAATGCCAGTACCATTTAGTAACAGTGGAAGAGTAGACTGTCAAAGCCAATACATGAAGAAACCTGCCCCTCCAATAAGTAAGAGTACTCCAGAGAGGATGACATGGGGCAACAGCTCACTGCAGTTAGGTTCTTCTCTAGATGTAGGACTTTCAAATTTATAATTTCCACCGAGTCTCGTGTGACTTTTTGCTGCTGAAATAGATCTGTCATGTGGTCCTCACGTTATCTCAGCTAAGGAAGGAGCTATCTCTGCCATCAGGGATGTTGTAGCTGAGCTGCCAGGGGAGATTTGAGCAGCACATACTCCACCACGTCTAGTTTTGACCAGTGTCTGCTATTGTTATCTACAGACTGTTTTATTTAGGTATGCTTACTACACTATCAAAACACAGGATGACAAATTAGTTTTCTTTCCTTACTTCTCCACCCACTCCTTGCCAAACAAACCACGTGAATTCAAGGACTTCTGTGGCAACTCTAGCAACTTACTGGGCAGCAATCTTGATGAACTTTTTCAGTAGCTGGACACGTTTGCAGAGCTGGCTACAGAGGAGTATCTCGGTGGCGACCCAAAGCTGGACCTCATTGCATCTTTGAAGCAGAAGACTGAGATTCTCAGTGTTTTCAGCACTGCCCTGTCTGCTGAATGTGAAGTATATCAGCTCTTGCTGGAAGACATTGACAACATCATTAGGGATATTAAAACATTTTAAATATAAAAGAACTAGAAATTATTTAGAAGTATGTTTATGAAAGAAGGCCTGGTCACAAATTGTTATTTTTTCATTATCCATGAGCCAATTGCAAATGATTCAGGTTTGACTTAGCAAAATCTGGAGACTTACTACAGAAGGCAAGTGGACTGGGAGTCCTGCAAGGTATGGTCTTCTTGTGAGAATTCCTGCGGTTCCTTTTCTGGCTACAGCCAGGTATAAGACTAAACAACCTATTTCTGTATTTCATCACTTCTATTTCAGTATGAAAAGCAATCATATCAAACCACAGCAGAATTTGAAAAATTTCTATTCAAACTTGTTTTTATATGAGCCAATTTTAAATCAATAGAGATGCGGGTCTTGATCAAAACAAACCCTAAACTTGGCCAGTTCCAAATTTAAAGTGTCTAAACTGAATAAAAGAACCCAAAATGAAGGAAAAAGAAAGCATCTGGTGAAAAGCAAGGGAATTTCACATTCATTTTCTCAGAAAGCCGACATGCTTTTCAGTGAATGATATTTTCAAGAGAAATTTTCTACTGTTAACTGTGTGCTTTACTCAGCGGCTATAACCAGAACCTATCAAAGTCACTGAAACAACCCAATGGGCACCATTATCCCATTTAATAAAGCCTGCCCAGTATTCTTCATCTCACTGAAACCTAACCAGAGCAGTTATGTGACCATCTAAATTGCTGAAACTGTGAATTCTTTTGTGGCTAAAGTGATATGAAAGACAACTATTTGTGTAATCCTGTATTTACCGAAACACTATCAAGTGCACACGACATTTTGCATATGTAACATATTCACAGAGAGACTTTTTAGAAAGCTCTGGGTTTACAGTTACATCATAGTTTTCTACTCTCTGGAGGTAAATCTCAATAAAACACATCAGGTACAGAGTGAACATATGAGATGCCCAAACACAGGAAATTTATGAACCCTTGACAATTCTTTTCAGTCTCAAGGATTGCAAGGTAACTCTTGGGTCTGTCATCACTACCGAGAGCTGCCAAATCATGCTGTCATGACAGTGAACTGAGCACCCAGGAATACCAATGCTCCAAAATGCATCAATGGTGCAATGCTGTATGACAGTAATATAACTGGAAGTGGATATGGTGCTTCTTACCTCATGAATTGCATTGAAGAGGCTCCAGTCAAAGTTTGTTAGTTCTAAGGCAAGATCCCAGGTGTTAATTCCCAAAATCCTCACAGATCTTTGCTGCAATTCCTCATTTTCAGAAAATGGGTTCTAAATGAATAGACAAGAGCAAGAAAAATCCTCAAGAAATGCCAAAAGTTCTGCAATGAAACAGTTACTGAACCAAGGTACCAAACAGAGCTGAGTAAGTAATCTTCTCTAAGTGCACTCTGAGGGCTTTTTTCCCCACTAATCAAAATGAAGTAGCTATAACCTATTTAATAAATAGCTTGAAATGGGAAATGGGTCAATAGGATCAATGATTTGCTATTGGAGAGTGAGGCCACCTCCCTCTTTCCTTTTCTCTACCTCTCCCTCTCTCAACCTTGAATATAAAACACTGACCAAGCAGACAGCATAATGAAAATAAAATCCCTGAAACTATCAGAAAATAAAATCTAAATTAAGAAATCAGCAAATTTTCTAATATAAAAGAATCATTCTGAAAACACATCGGATTTAGAATAAATACACATACCTTGCCCTCCAGTCCACCTTTACAAATAACATAAATCCATACATTTTATGATTAATCTACCCCAAATGTAATCAACAAAGAGCAAAACGCTGTGGGTTCTGATTCATAAAAGTTACTTAGTATATTACTGCAGAGTGCTGTGGTACTGCTGCTGCTCAGGGTCATTTGACAATTCCATTATTAGCTTGGATTTTCAAAGTTTTGCATTTCTCTTGGCTTTTTTAACCTCATCGGTCTGAAACTTGGCACATGAGCCATCTGCCAAGATGAAAGATTATTCTGATCAGTTAAGCCACTACTTTGGTGGTACATTTCCGACAGTTACAGCAAGTTTTGCAATTTTTATTATGTAACTAATGAAACTAGGTTGGCTGTCACCTGTCTGCAATGGAAGCCTTCCCTTAATATTCACATTTTTAGAG
The DNA here is from genome assembly GCA_036785705.1 of Acanthornis magna. Lineage (NCBI taxonomy): Eukaryota > Metazoa > Chordata > Aves > Passeriformes > Acanthizidae > Acanthornis > Acanthornis magna. Next base: position 25,876,950 of record JAWUZG010000028.1, read on the forward strand.
GTGGCTCGAATGCCAGAGATAATGGGGATGACAGATTACAATGATAGCGGCATGTCAGCTCTTCGGGGCACATTGATCCAACAAAATGTAAATAGACATTTCTCATCCTGAGGATGAATGCACAGATCCTAGAGGTACTGACAACGTGGAGTAGTCAGTTGTGATACAGTCCCTGCTCTTTCCCGGAAACATCTGCATAATTAGCAGAAAACTACTGAAACAGCAAAGTGCCTGAGTGTGCCTGCCTCACTGAGGCTTTGGGAAAACATGGAGGAAGGGAGTTTGCAATCCTGGTTTCTGCTGCCTCTAGATCCGCTCACCTTCCCAGCCCCAGAGAGAGGATGGAAAGACAGGCAGGCAGAAGGAAGGGAAGAGGACACTCCACCGGTGACACACACCAGGTGACCACATGCCTGCCACAACACAGGGGTTGCACTGATGGTTCTGGTGGAACTCACACAACATCTAGTTCCACATATAGTAATTCCATGGAGTTTGTCCACCACTTTGTCTGATTACATACCAGCTACTCTAAGTGCTACAGAGGCACAAGGCAGGGTGGAGAGGAAAGAGTCACAGGAACCCTGAATAATCCTCATCCCATCCACTCTGGTACAAACCCAGGTCATCTTTTCCAGGCTGATGTAGATTGAAAGATTTAAGCTCTGCAGAAGCTTTGGTTTATTTAAAATTGATGAACAAATTCCATTACTGTTCAGTCAAATAACTGCTGTTAATGAAAGATTTTTATTTTTTTTTTTAGGAATAGAGCAGCTCAGTAAGCTTTATTAAGAAAGCAAAAAACGAATTCTGCATTGAAAAAGCCCTCTGAGAGGAATCAAAACTAAAGTTTTGATTTGGAGTCAGACAAAAAAAAAATGGGAAACATACAATACCAATCCTTACCAAAGAATCAGTCAAATCTTTTCTGTATACAAACATACGACTAGATGACTCCAAAGATTTTGAGATAGCCAGGTCATTTGGTTGTAGTTCATGTTTTTCTGTAAAAAGAGAAAACAAAACACAGAAGTTTCAGAACAGAAGTAAAAAGCTGTATATGAGAAATAAAGGTACAATTGTATTTGTGAAGCCACATCGACTTCTTAGAAGGTAACTAAGCATCAAATTCAGTCTCTGTGGGGATCCATCATCTCCACCCTGTTCAGGCAAGATAAAGGCAAGATCTCTCTGATGGACTAGAGCACAAAAGCTTCCTGCTTCTGCTTTCAACCCGCACTTCACATAGAACAGAAAAAAACCCTTAAATCATCCAGTCTAGCCTCCTATGCCTTATAGAACATTCCATTTCAACCCAGTGTATCTACTGTAAATGCAGTGACTTTGTTAGAGCTCAGTGTCTCAGCCTCCAGAGACTGAGCTGCTGTGTGTCACTGGAGACAAAACCAGGGGTGGAGATTAAATCAGTAGCCACAGCGATTCAATAGGAAAAGAAGTTTAAAGGATCCCAACACCATAAAATTCACCCCACAGAGCAGAACTGAGGAGTCCTTTATAATGCAGTATTTACGGTAATTCTTCCAGATCTATAGTAATTAATTTAGGAAATATTTGAGTAGAAGAGCAGGACACCGGCAGCAAATAGAAAGGACTTTTTTTTCCTCAACTCCAGAGTACTGGTTCAGCTCTGCGGAATCTTACATGAACTAGAGAAAGGTTGGGGGGGAAAATAAAGCACAACCCCAAACACAGCTTAAAAAACTGCCCTGGGAAAACTGTCTCTTCCTGCGGACTCCTCTGGAGACCTGGTGCATGGTAGACCCAAAACCACTACAAGCACACTGACAGCTACTTTGGACTCTGCATTGCCCAAAAGGAGCAGGACTACGAGGAGTCTGAGAGCCAAACATAGTTTCAGACAGTTTTCCCTTTTATCCATGCTCACTTATCCATTGATACACAGATATATTATGTTGAACTATCATTATGTTTTTTCAAGGTCATTTTGAATAAAGAGCTTGCTTATTCAGTACAATAAAAACAGTTTCTCCAATGCTCATACTGCTGCCCTCCAAGTGGATGGAAGACAAGAGTTCTAAGTCACACAAATAGCAAAAACACAAAGCAGAAAAAAGCATAGCAGGTTGGTGTGAGTTACTTGCAGCACAGAATGCATAAGAAGAAAGATACTGAAATTGTATTTCAAATTAACTCAGGCCATGTAACTATGTAACATTTTAGGGGTTACACAGGTCACATACAAATGGCTTTCCTACTATACCTGCATTTTATTTACTGTTTCTCTTTGAACAACCAAGTAGCAACCAATTCTATTTTGTGGCTTTCCTGGGAGCCAACGTTTCATTACTTATGAATGGCTGGTTTTCTTTAGCTAACCAGATTTATTGCTATAAGAGCAAAATTTGCCCTGCTCTTGCACAGGAGAGAAAGATCTGAAAAACAACAGCAACACAGTGATGTTGCAGTGCTGTGAAATGCACTGGAGGTGAGTTTGGGCACTCACAAGGGCAAAAAGAGTATGCCTGAAAATGATGCAGCCTGGATGGCCAGGACACCCACGTGGCATGTTCCCAACAGCTGCTCCGTGCTCAGGCTCTCAATATCCAGAGCAGGGCACCATCTCCCTGCCACCCACAACAGTGCACTCAAAAATATGCTTATTTAATTTATTTAATTCAGCATGGGGGCAAAAATGTGCCCTTCTGCTTCTGAATCAAAGAAATAAACAGAACAAGCCAGCATTTGTGTGTATTTCATTTAACTAGACTGACAAAGAAGTAGCAATAGATGCTGTAACTTTAAAGGGGTGTCCTTTGTCTTAGGGGGTCAACACCAACTGATGTTATCTGAGAATATTGACAAGATAGTCTACACTCTTAGTCCTTTTTGTAAATACAGCTTCATATTTCTATGCAGCTATTTAAATTGCTTCCAAAAGTCACCACAATGATCAAAACAATCTGACCAAGGAGCTTGGGACCTGCCAAACACCAAAGAAGATCTTGGGACCTCGGCTGGTCGCTAGTATCCCTCCATGATCACTCTAGTCTTTCTTAAAAAAGACAATAAGCCCTTCCGTTTAATGACTAACACTAAAACAATAGGCAAAATACGTCAGTTGTAAGGAAGACTCCTTACAAAATATTGCTGAGATTGCTCTCAATATCTGAATTGTGCAAACACATCTTCCCCCTTTCTCCTCAAGAATATTTGTTACCCATGCCATAAATGAGGAAACAGCCATGCATATAGTGTTTGCTATTCCCTTATATATTTTTAAAGCAAACCATGCCTCATTGCCTTGAAAATTAATTTAAATTCGAAAGCAGGAGATTCATCTGTGGAAAAGAAATAAAATCTTGCAATACTGCTCGAGACTGAGAGTTCTTTACACTCCCTTCCCAGCCAGGAGATGCTACATCCCACAGTACCCAAGAAAGAGCTGTTGCCATGGAAACGAGTCTCTGGGAAGCAGCTCTTCATTGTTCCCCTGGTCATCCAGCTGTGGGCCCATAGAGGAACAGCTGTATCCTTGCATCAGAAAATGTCAGTCCTCCCTTACCTGATGCAATGAAAGGTAAGTAATCAGATGAAGGGAAGTTATTTACCACCAGAGAATGAGACTGTCACCAGTGCCAGCTCCTCCTCTGGGTACTGGATCTTCTCTGCCACGATCTTCAGGATCTCCTGAGCTGAAGTCGACACTTGAGCTTTCACGCTGACATAGGAGTGCTCCGTTATATACACACGGCAGAAAACTGCAAAGGAAGAAAGACACGCTCAGCTGTAGGCAGAGATAGTTGAACACAGCAATGAACAAACTTGCAGACCCCACCACAGCAATGCCTCAGCTGCCTGGCTGCTGCAAAAAGGGCAGTCGTTGCACCCTGACACAAAGGACATGAAACTGAGCATAAACATCACCATTTTTCCCCTTCCCATCTCCTGTCCCAGGGAAATGAGAGAGGCAAGCAAATGGAAACACAGACTCCCACAGCAATATCTATTTAAGACTTCCTACCCTGAGGATTTGTCACAGACAACCTCCTTCACTGCCTATCTTCTTTGCAAACCCGCTGTCACCATCTTTTCTCCCTTCATTTCAGGTTCAGATAAATCGCTGTCCTTTCAGTATATTTCATATCCGCTGCAGAAATTACTTTGGACCTCCACTTCCACCTGGAACAGGAGGCTTTGCAACAACAGTGCTCCCAGGTTTTTAACCACTTCTGATAGCTTATCTGTCTAGACATCTAAACTACTTGTGTTGCCAGAGTATTTTAGCACCAGCAGAGACTGCACAAACACCCATACAATCAGTTCTGACAACTCATTTCCTGAACCACAAGCAGCACATACAAATGGGACTGGTTTGGGGAAATTCCCTGGGCTCACTACTTCCACTGAGGTCCATGAGTTGGCTCAGCTCTGGGAATGCTGTGGTCAGTTCAGCAATTACTTTTTTCTGCTACAAAAAGGGACGGACACTTTCTCTGCCTGCCAGAATTTTAGGTTTACATCTTTCACTGAGTTTGCCCTAGCTAGTTCTTTGAAATATGGCTGCCATGCTTATAGGGGAAGAAACTGAGCTGCAGACTTGCATAAATATTTTGAAAATTACATCTGCTAATCAGAATCGTCACAGCTCTTGGTTTCACACTCACTTCAGTGCTTAATTAAACTTTCCATTTCCTTCTACTCCAGCACTTCTTATTATAGACAGGCTGCTACCATGCCAATACAGGACTACTTTTCTTCTCCAGAAATGCTGCATTTTTTTTAAATTATCTTTATTGTCTCTATTGCTACCATTATGTAGCAATAGCTCTTTTCTTGTCCTACAGATCTTCATAGCTTCAGGGCACTTTCATTAGTGGAGACTAAGCCAGAAGCAGTTAAGAACTCTATCCTTGAGAATAGGGTTTTTTTTTCCTGTTGTAGTAAAGAAAAAATGAATACGAGGATGAAGGAAGAACTTAACAGTGAGCATTGGGGAAAAAAAGTAATTTGATTTTATAATACTTTTTTAACCTGTCTCTGCTGACAGAGAGTAAATGAGATGCTCATTCTATGGCAGAATCTCTTATCAGAATGGATACAACTCATGAAGATAGAGACATCCAATTGCACTTTAAATTACTAGGCAGAAAAATAAATTTTAAAAAATCTGACAGAAATATTTGGACTCTATATGCAGAATGACACACCTTACTTGCAGTGAATTTGTTTGAAATGTCCTCTCTGTCATTTGCAAAGGGATGATGACAGCAACGTCAATTTATAAATGGGCTATTGATCTATCCTTTTTTTTAACACTGAGCTAAATCAACACACAGGTCAGGTGCTCAAGCACAAACACCATAGTGGCTCTCCCCCTCGCACCTTTCTAACATTTTATCTGTGGTATCTCTTGGGATGGACCACGTCATCTCTTCCAGGAGCCTGTGTTGCTCCTCTGTGAGAAGGAGGGAATGCCAGTGGGAGGAAGTGGCCATGGGCTGCAAGCCACCCTGGAAATGATTACAAAGAGGATAGAACACCTCTGGTGGTGGCACGGTGCAGCTTGGACAGACCCATAGTCCACAAGCACCATCAGTCAGACAGCACTCCACCACACAGGATTAGATGTCCACCCTCGGCATCTGTCTCTCCCTTCCCCAACTTCACTTTGGCTATTTCATTCCTCCAATCCCATCACAGTCCATGGCTCATGCTCTCAAGGAGTGAGACAAAAGCAATTTAACTCAGTCAGGACTGGCCTTGCTGGGTCCTGTCCTGGTGGCTGTCCCACCACAGTCACATGGTCAGTCCTTCCTCTTGTGCCAGAACATTTTCCTTTCCAGTCACCCACAAGCTGTGTCCGACTTTGAAAGAAGAATGAGTGTGGGGGTTCTCATCCAGAAATAACATTTTTATAAGAAGCCTTGATAACATAAACCTCAAAACCCCCTACATTTGAAGCACAAAAAGAGGATTATCTATAAGCAGCACGTACTGTGCAAGTCTTTCGATTTGGCATTGAACGAGCTCAGTTTTTATTCTGTCACAAATGAGCACTAAAAATACACTGACTTCAAGTGAACTTCCAGAGTTTTGTTCCCAGTAAGAAATGAAGATATACTGTCAAAGAGCGAGAGTGCCAGGTAGGAGGTCCTTCTGCCGTTCCCTGCTCTGGTACACAGTGTTCTCCTCTCTGCCTCCTTCCTACAAGCACTACAGGAGGGTGACAGCCTCACTGGTTACAGTATTAGCAGTGATGGAGGGAAATTGCATTTTGAAATGGCTGACATTAAAGTGAAGTGGCACCTTGCACTTCATGGAGAGATGTTTTCGAGCAGAGAAGGAACTAAGGCACATTCCCAGAGTTAGCAGATCCTGGCCCATTTCATGTGACAGGCTTATTCATTCACCTTTCACAGCCAAGATATAGGTCAAGGGACCGAGAGCATGAAATGGAGCAGAAGCAATGCCTGGTGGACAGGCTGCCTGCACACCTGGCAGGCACACAGGACTGTGACAGGAGTGCTGCAGGAACTGGACAGGGCAAAAACCCCTTGAGATACCATGGCACTGTTGACCCCTGAAAACCAGGAGGAAGGAAGGTAAATTTGCACAGCCAAATATTTCTTAATTTGTGTCCCTTAGGTCCTGTTCAAAAGCTATATGTCAGTTCAAGAATATTTACATTGAAACCCTTGAGAAACAATTTTATAGTTTTTGAGCTTTTCCTCCACTTTTTAATTTATACTCACTTTCTTCTGTTTCATTCATGGTTCCTCTGTGCTGCAGCCAGTTCTCCTTTACACTGAACTGGTGGAAAAAGGTTTTGTTCTGTGAGCGAGTGGAAAAGAAAGAAAGGGGAAAAAAAGAAATGACAACAGTGATTTTTTTGCATTGCTGCTGTTTACAAAGCAGTAATTCACTGAATACAGCATTCAACCCATATGTCTGGCCAAAAGGTTTTTGTATAGGAAGTACACCCACCCCTTCTTGGACCAGTAAGCTGGGAGTTGCCTTACTAAATAATGGCCAAGGTGGGGATTTTGGAGGAAGCAGGACATGCCAAGGCTAAGCAGCCTGCACAATTCAAGGTTTTCTGTAGTCATGCTCAGAGCCCATTTCTTATACACTTATATACATTTCCTGTGTACCAATCAGCCTATTTAGCAATTTCACTACAATCTCATGTTCTGCCTTCCACATTTTTGCAGTAACATTTTAAGCTTATTACACACTTCAGCTTCAGTCCAGTAAAATTGACGAGCACAGCAATTCACCTCTGAGCAGTTTGTATGCCAACTTTCTCTGGCTGCAACTTCTCCCTCCAGTTAAATAGACAGATTCATGTTCCTCTCTTTTTGTCTGTCCCTGTCACAACAAATCTGCCCTTTGCTCTGTTTACTTGACATCCATGTCAATGCCTGTGTTCAGCCTGCTTTGCCCAGCTTGCTACATCTCTCTAGCTCTGTGAGGACACACCCCCGGGCCTCTCCTGAATTTTGACATCTCAGAGCATCTTGTTAAGTTGCTAATACTGTCACAGCCACTGCAGGTGAGCTCACACAGCCGAGGATGCACTCAAAGGAAAAATAGTGCTCCTTAAGCAGCACTGCAGGTCTAACCTCACTGATGTGTCCTGTCATGTTTTTGGTCACCACACACTCTCAGTTAAGAAGCCAAGAAAAGAGAGGGAAGTGGGCAGAGGGGAAAAAAGTGAGATAGTAATTTATCTAGCAATCAGCAACAATCAGGTTGACATTACCTTTCGATGAGGAGAATACTCATCTACAGTGCTGAAATAAAGAGGAAAATCCCAGTTATTCTTTCCAGCCAAAGCTTAGGAAAAGGAAGTTTTAGCTATTACAAAGTTTACAACATCAGAAAGTTTTTAACACTAAATGGTCACTGCAGAAAGGCTGCAGAGGCTCTTCAGGAAAAACTAAAGGCATCTGCTCAGCCAGAGAACTTTTCCTTGACTTGCACAATTGATGTAGTGAAAAGCAACACTGCCAGCCCATGAGCTGTTTGAGTAGACAAAAACAGCAGTCAGGGTCACCCTCAAGGGCACAGCTCCTTCCACTTCCCCAATGGCCAAACCATGGAAACAACCTCCATTTGTTGGAAAAACATGCCAATTAAGTATCTTTAAGAGATACCATCATTATTAGTATAATAATAACTCCGAGATGACTATTATGAGTGATTTGCTTCTCAGTACCACAGAGAGAATGAAAGTACCATCTGAAGTCACAAATTGCAGCTTCTGAGGGAATTTTGGCCAGCTTCTCCACAAACTATTGCTCTGTTTATTAGTAATCCCAAACGAAATTGGGGTAAATGTTGAATCACAAACACTGCCCAACAAACATCATAGAAAACTGAATAATCTAGTTTTAGTTTTAAAGAAGAGATGATTTGTAAAAATGAAAATGTTACTTTTATCACTCATTATTTTACTGAATTACAGAAGGATGGCAATAAAGATACATTACACTCTGAATAAAAGAAGACTTGATCACAAATATAATCAATACTTACTGACGGCGATGCATCCCAAGTATCTTCTGAAATTCCTTCAGGTCCTTCTCAAGAATGGGATACTCATACACATCATCTAACACATTTCTGTATATCGTCTACAAAATAAAGCAGTATCTGCAAACGTCTGACAACTCAAACATAAATCTAAGCCATCACATCAGTGCTCTAAGTCAATTCAGGCACTATCCTACTAAAACAAATTTTATTATTATATTTATGCAAAACCTGCAAGGAGAGAATGTTCCTGCTTAAATGTCTAGGCTGGTGAATATTCACCATGCCTTGGAGAAACACTCTTAGTACTGTGTACCAAGTGAGAGGGCAAAATGTTTGTACTATTTTGTCTATAAACAGGAACATTTAAAACACCGCTTGTGGCTATTACATGAAATCTGGATTAGGTCAGAAGAGCACATTCTAAGCATGACAAAACACCACACCATCATCACTAATCCAAAATGATAACAAACAGGTTCATTAGATTAAGACTTTTAAAATGGCAAATATTCTACTTTACATTTCCTTACATTTGCATGCATTTTAAACTGAGTTGATGTCTCCCACAACTCTCCCTAGTTGTAAAATAACACACAAATAAACCTTACTTCTAATTCTGGGGGAAGACATTGTCATGATTAAAATTGTAGGAAATATTTTCTCTATGCTTTTTCCAAATCTGCACATAGATCTTTCTCTTTCCCTTCTAAGAAAACGAGGATCATATGTATGAGCTAAGTCATACATAAGCTAAACCAAGTTTGCTTTAGCCCCCACATTCACAGATTTCTGCATGAATGATTTTAGCCTATGATCCTGTATGTTGGTTTTGCACATATAACTGCAACCACCACTAATATTATTACTGTTTAACATTGCACAGAAGCTTCAAGAAGAGAAATTGTGAGGCAGTGCACAGTCACACACCTCCATGGCCAGAAAGCCCTGCATCAAGACAGGTGCAACTCAGTGTGACATATCTGATGCCTGAAATGACGTCCCCTTTCCAGTACAGCAATACACATCTAGTACCGAACAGCAAAAATCCTGAGGTCTCTGCTTCCATGGGCGGTGTGTCCCACTTAAAAAACTAAACTAAACTAAACTAAACTAAACTAAAAAAAAAAAAAAAAAAAAAAAGGAAGGTCAAGACTTCCTCCACATTTCATTCAATGATGTTTCATGCCTTTGTCTTGAGCAAATGACTGAAGAGATAAAAGACTCTTAAGGACATCTTCAGTTGTAGACAAAGAGTCTCATCAGGAAAAGTGGAAGATACTACAAAGTATCCTAAAATACTCTCATCTTTCAACCAGCAGGGAAAAAAATATTTTGAAAAAAATCAGTAACCAGATAGATTTTAGGTAAGCAGCAACAACACTATTTACAAATTTACAAAGGAATTATAAGAGCTTTTGGAACTCATACAGAAATATCAGAAGAACTTTGTTAACAAGTAAGGACAAAATTTTATTTATTAAAAATACATAAAGCTGTGCTGCTCTCCATGTGCACCCAGCAAACATTAAAGAATAGGATTTCACTCCTGAGTCAAAGTAGCATCTCTTACAGACACCTCAAAACTCTCTTTGTCCATTATTCTGTGGACACCAACTGCAGACCCTGTTCTGACAGACATGATTGGTGTGTCTAAGGAACCTCTTTGTAGTTTTATTTCTTACCTTCCTAACTTTTGCCATTTTCTAGAGACCTGGGAGTTCCATAAGTTTCATATGTTAAAATAATGTTTTTAATGTTGAATCTATTGACAATACAGGGTTTCTGTTCAAAGTGACTATATTTAAGGGATTTAAAGAAGACACATGTAAATCATTTTATATTATAGATTTCATGGAGAAGATCTAAGTATGAAAAAATATGTTTTATAGATTTTGCTGTTGGGGCCTTTTAGACGAAGTACATAATTAAACAGTGCTGAAATGCATCACAGAAATGGTTTCAATACCTTTAAAAATTGTTTTAAATGTTCATCTTCATGTAACCAGTCTTTGTAGAGAGAAGTCCACTGAGACACCAAATGCAAGACTTTTCTTTTCCTACAGGACACATCAGAGTCATCTTCTTTCCCTTGGTGGTTCTTAGCACAATAGGTGCAGTAGGTTAAGGAACATAAAATAAGATCTCACAGAAACTTTAAAATTAACTGCTGGCAAAGACTTTGCAATAATCTCATTTGCTACTGAAAGTTTTTTTCACTATATTGCTCAGTTTTAAATGTTTTATCCTTTCTGGAGCTTTAGGAGTGTCATAATTTTTGGGAATGAAATTCCCAGAAATAGGAATGTCAATTCATGCTCTGTGCCAACAGGATCTTTTTCCCTTACAGATTAGAAAGGTGAGTCTATAAAAGTAAAATCAATTCAAAAGGAATTATACAATGTTGAATCATATCTCTTCTGCAGAACTGAGAATGAACCTTTGTCCTGCACGCCAATGCCAATGTGAATGTCAGTGGGAAGGAGGGCAAAGCATCATTAACAATAACACAAAAAACAGGCCAAGGAAGTCTGTTTCTTTTTGCCTGCACAAATTACACGATCTGCAGGAGTAACACTAATAAAATTCAAAAAAAAAAAGTGAAAGACTATTTTTACCATTCTTCTCTATTCATAAGGCAGAAATAACTACAAGTTTATTCAAACATTGATCCATAGCTTATGGGCATCTTTGGAAATACATGAAAATGTATAATTCTTTTATCTCAGAATGAATGAAGACTTATATCCCATATTACATGATAAAAGGAGCAGAGACTGCAAAATTCTTTGCTTTTTCTCCTTGTGTATTCTGAAATGCATTAGGCACATGTAGGTATTCTAAGAATTAACCTGGGGAGGTTTTAACTCCACTTTAAATTCTACCTTGTCACAGTTATAAAGGTTTATTAATCTTTATACAAAAACTGACATAAAATTGCATTGTTGCTATGAGTTAGGCCCCTGTTCAAAACCAGGCATGCAACTTTGATATAAGGCTCAACAATAGATAAAACTATGAGTAAGTGTGTGACCCCTGTGAATACAGCATTCAGTAAAAGGATATTGCCTCAGAAGTGCCTGGCACAAGTCATCAGTCGTCATGAAAACTGTGTATGTGAGAAGGAAGTCATCCAGGAGAGTTTCTGCAGAGGAAGACAAAGAAAGCCCAAGGTACAATACATTAGCAAGAGCAGCAAGAGAGTATCTACTCCTGTTACTGTGCATGGCAGGAACAGGACCCCTGCCCTTAAAAAAAATGGTCCAAAAAAAAGTCCAAAGAAGACAGAATACATAAACCCTTCAGTTTCAAAAAGTTAACAGTGTGTTGCTACTGCAGAGATCAGTTTCTTTATTTAACCAGCACATTCCCAGTTCCCAAAGCACCAAAAGGCACAAGTATACACAAAATAATTAATAATAGTTCAGAAATCAGTAAGAAAGAGTCCTTATAACAAATAGTGCCACCCTGGTTAGCTCAGCTGCCCACAGAGCAGCATTTCCACACATTAACTTGTTCTGGAAATTCAGAAGAATAGCTTTTAGTATTAGGAGAGAAAACTAGGATTGCCATGAACTGAGATTAATATCTATGCACAGTTGTTGAGAACCATGAAATAAACATATTCAAATCTTTAGCTGGTTGGTTAGTCTTGTGAGCATCTCTGTTAGTGCTGAGACATTTTCTCTAAGGTTTGTTCAATTGTATTAATGAAGGTATTTTTCTCCAGCTGGTTCCCATCAGCACTACAAAACCAGGCTGAAGGCACTTGCTCACAGACCATCCCTACACACTGCAGCTGTAGCACCTCAGGTTGTCAGGAGGAAAGGCCAGTTTGGATCTCAGCGTAACTTTCCCATTCTTCATTACCATGTCACACTGTTTTTAGGATTTATCCAAACCTTTACTGCCCAGAGCCCTGGGCTGAAAGCGCTGGTTTGCTCTTGGATGACAGGGCTCAAGGGTAATGTTTGGTGGTCTTCAACAATCCAGGGGCAGAATGGAGGTAAAACAAGCCAGACTTTTCCTGGAGGTGTGCTTCAAAATTACATGGGGCAACCATCAGAGATGGCACCAAAAGAAAGTCTGTCTAGATCAAGGTACTTATTTTGTCCTCCTGTGAGGTGTTGTGTGACAGGTTACCTGCAGAATCTCCAATATCAGTACATTCAGGGCTTGCCTGTGCAAAGCTCTAAGCATCCTGGTCTTACTGAATCTGCTTCCAGCACAGGCTGGACCTGATGGTTTCACAGCTCCCTTCCAATTGAAATTGTTATAAAATTCTTAAATCAATTTGCTTCCAATTTTAGTAAACTACTCATACATGATGCATGATCTAGGAGTGAATCTGTATTTGGTTCACAAAACAAATTTTTTTCTTTTATGCAGATATATAATTTTATTGGTCTTTTTAAGCACAAAATTAAAATGTTTTTGTTTTTCTGTTTTGGTGGGTTTTTTCCCCAAATGGTAAGATTTTCCTCAAGTTTTGACGTGTTCATGTTGACTGTATTTCTTTTAATTTAAGCAAATACTGTGTTCCCTTTAACAAGAGAACAGCTCTTTTTTTTTTTCCAGATAAGAACAGAAACATGGACAGAGGCTGAACAATAACAGAAGTGATTTCAGTTATACTGTAGAGCAAAAATATTTTACCAGTATAACTAGCTGGTCTTAGTTAGCACTGATTGTACTAAGTTGTGATTTAAGTGGCAGATTTACAACTGCAAAGTCTAAGGGCCAAACAATAACTCTCGAGAAAGATAAGGCTGAGCCCTGATTTCCATATCCTGATAGTCTCACTTTTGTTTGTGATCTGTTCTGGTCCAAGCTAGTGTTTTTGTATAAATGTGCAACTGAGAGCATCCCAGCAGTTTTTCACGGCAAGGCTGCAATTTCACAATAATTTAGACCAATTTTTGTTACAACTGCTTTGGACTTCATTATCAGTAAATTATTGATCCCACAGCTGCAGTGCACGATGGCAATGAGCATTTATCCATATATCATTCACAGACAGATGTCACGTGAATAAACATGGATGGATAGCTAATGACATCCCACCCTGTGAGCATGGGATTCAAAATACCTCCATTGTCTTTTTAAAAAATTAAAAGAAATCTATCTAGCTCAATGCATTTAACACAGCTGGTCTAGAAAGGGTACTGATCTAAAGATGCATAGGTAAAACCACTTGCACTCAGAAGCAAAACAATTAAATCCTTTATTCTACCCAACATTGTTAAAAACGGTGGAAAGTATTATCTCTGCATAAGAGTATTTTGTCTCAGTAAATGAAAAGACATGGTGAACAGCTTGTTCTCTATCTGAAAGGTCATCTATTCATTCTCTTGCATGTCTTTTGGATGATACAATGCGGCTATTAAAGTTGGAGGTTTCACAAACATTTATTTGGAAACAGCTGAGCTTGGAGTCAACAAACACATTTCAGTTCTTTATTGAACTATGTGACTGTGCAGAGATCCTCACAAAGTCAAGGAGATGTTTACAGCAGATTATTTCCCTAATTTCCTACTCTGTGTAGGTGATATCTGAGTTTCAGCAAAACACAACTATGCATTTGGAAAAGAAATTGAATCCTAGTTGAAGCAAAACTGTGATACTTATCAATGAACTTCTCTAATTGTTCAAAATAGTGGCAAAATATTATCATAATAACTGATGTTTAAAAAACAACTTGTAGGTTTATTACCCAATAATCTGTTTATCAGATGTCTGTCTTCAATTCTTCCCGCATCCCAAAGTGGTGGGATGGAAAAAAAGGCTGGTTTTACTATAATTTCAGTTTTTGGCTTTTTTGTCTTATTTTCTTGCAAGAACTATGTTACAGACACTACTAACGCAATTCTCTCTCAAAAAAACCCACACCAAACCAAACAGTGATGGAAAGTCTGAAACTGTACATTTGTTCAGATAACTTACAATTAGTTTTAAACCCTCTGTTCATCTCCCTCTCTCTCCTTGTCCTTGCATTCACAGTCTCTGGTTTCTAACAACCAAAACAAGGTATACCATTCAGCCCACCTAAAGTTACACGTATGTATACATAGTGTCCTCAAAATGCAGAAAAAAAAGAAGAAAAGTTGATAAATTATGTTTCCCACAGCTTGTATATAGGCTAAATTTCTTCAAATTGCCTCTGAACATGTTTATAAATTTAAACCCTAGAGGAATGTTTTGAACAAAAAAAGTCTGGATTATACATGTGGTCATTAATAGCATCACTCATCCATTAAATTACTTTAACGAGTAAGCAATGAAAAGTGCTTTTGCAAGATTAAATATCTATTACCAGACATCACCTAAAGACTTTACAATAATATTCATATTTTAAAATGCCTGAACTAGCTTGTAGGTATTTCCCTGAAGTTCTACTGTTCACTGTAACCATCTTCTGTGTTTTCTTCCTAAATGCCCTGTAATTTAAACTCATTCCAGAACGGTTTTTCATCTCATAGCAGGAACACAAAATCTGAGAGTGTACTGATACTTCAAAAATAATTTGCTCAAAACAAACAATTGCACACTTGTCAGATGCTTTTGGATATTAATATGTGTCCACAAACAACGATTTGCTGGTCTTAATCTACAAATTGAGAGAAAGGGTAACCATGAGAGGATTTATTCACAGCATATTATTCATTCTGTTACTAATGGCCATTAAGGACAGTAAATTTGAATGAGGAAGGGCTGTAAGTGTACAAGCTGGGCTGACAATTATGAACAAAGTCTTTCTGGGTTTTTTCTGTTTAGTCACCTTTGATTTAAGAGTTTAAAAAGGACAATTCCAGTCAAATTATTAATAATTTACAGTTCACCATAGTTCCACTCAGAATGGCAGTGAAATGCATACCCCTTTTAAAATTTTACTCCATGTTTAGTTTCTGAATAAATTTGTGACCATTTTCCCTATTATTCCTATAAAAAATGTTTTTCTAGCATTTGTAGCAAACAGAGAGAATAAAATGCACAGTAATAGTTGGAAAAGAAAAGATATTGGAAGGGAAATCTTGGTGCACAAGCCTGTGATGTGATGATATTTTTTTTAAATTTCTCTCCTTCATGAATTTTTTATTTAATCTTTTTCTTCTAGCCATCAATCTAACTTTTCTTTGTTCCTCACAATTTCCCTTTATTTGGCTAAGCAATTACTACACAAAGTCTACAGTTAAATTGCAGCTATGGAATATTTCATTTCAAAGACAATTTCAAGCATTTTAAAGCTTCATTAAGACATGCACCAGAACCAGCATGAGTCCCATGGCCTCCTGTCCTTGCAGCTCTTTGGGGGCAGCCTTAGGCAGTAATCTCACCGTGCTGATTGTGTGCGAGTTCCACAGGCATAAAAATAATAAAAAAGCAGGCAGTGTGCTTGTTTATTATTAAATAATCAATTTGCACCAGCTTCTGCTGAGACAGTTTCTCCCAGGTTGTGAGTCCCCTCCTTTCCCCAAGTGAAGTGAAGCACAGACACCAGCTTCACCAGGAACAGTACTGCTCATCCCATTGTTCTGTGATGGACGAGGCCTTCTGCAAGACACATTTGGGGTGGCTGAGGGGTAGAAAGAGCAGTATATAGACACTTTCACACACGTGAAACATCCAGGGAGCATTTGCTTTCAGCTGGTTACTGAAGGACCCAGCAACACATGTCCACGTGAAGGTGCAACTGCATTGCATGTATAGGGTGATGACAGCCAACAGCACCAGGGGTGCATTTGGTGGGGAAAGGGGACCTGGAGTCCCAGAGACAGTAAATGATAAAATATTTAGATGAACATCATATATTCCCACTTATGTAAAAAATAGACAGGATTCCCTGCTGCTTGTTATGTGCCCCGTTCCCCCTCTAACAGAAGATACCCTTTCTCTCTGAGAAGATTTCTCTGCAAATACAGCTCAAGGTGATGGTGCAGATATAAATGCCAGGAGGAAAGAATGGGTTTCCTACATGGGTTTGCACACCAAATCTGATTTTCCAGTGGTTTCTTTTCTCCTTTCTCCACCCTCATCTCTAGGCAGGGTATCAATTACTAAGGCTTAGGACAGAAATTAATACCGATCTGCAGAGATAAATCATCTGTGACACACATTTAACAAATCAGAACAGGCAGTACACTTCATGGTGCTGCCATATCAAACACCTGTAACCTCTTCTCAGACTGGAGCATTTTCTTAAACTACTGCAGTGGTACGAGGCATCAATGGAGCAGCCTCACTTTAATAACTTGCAACACAAACACGAAATGAGACTTAATCTAAAGGAAATGCCTTTGCCAAATGGAGTAAAAGTTAAATTTGATTAAATCAGATACATATGAGGACAGGTCTAAAAAGCAAACATTAAAAAAGCTATCTCATAGAATGAGTAAGGAGGGAAAAGTAGGGAAACATTTGGGTGTTACAGATAGCTGCACATCTCTAACTACCCACCTAGCAATTTATATGTTCACGTATTATTTACTAACATGCACGTGCACCAGCCAGCATCTTTAGGCCACCACAGCGAAACCAATACTCCACATACATTTACATTTCAAACACGTGCAATAGCTCAGACTGCATTTAGAATACACCTATTTCCCTACTGCTAATATTAGACACACTGTCCAGCTAAGCCAGATATAATTATTCCTAATGCCTGAGTCATTAATCCCTTTATACCCACAAGAAGAGATAACTTGATGACAAATTCCAGTTTGTCCTGGTTTTCAGATCAGACTGCTACATCCTGAATAGATTTTGGTTTGCTACTTCTCAATGGTTGCCAACAACAACAACAAAACAACAACAACAACAACAACGAAAAAAACAAAACACCAGCACAAAAAACCCAAGAAACCCCCAAAAAACAAAACAAAGCAAAAAAAACAAACAAAAAAAACAAACCCCCAAACAAACAAAAAACCTCAACAAAACATTAAAAAAAAAAAAAAAGCCAAACAAGTCCTCCCACTTTCAGGGACAAACTGACTGCTGAGATGACAAGAACCATTCTCTTTTTCATATCAGACTTTACAGAGCAACTTTGCAGACCCTGTTCTTTCCACTCTGTGCATTTCTTTTTCCATGTTCTTTCCTTTCCATTATATGGTTATTGAAATATTATCAAAAAAATAAAGCCATGCAAACCAAGAAAACAACAGGATTTAAAATATCCAATGCATTGAGGTTTTTTTCTTAAACTGCATGGTTTACAAAAGGTAAATTCCTCTATACAGAGGTGTATAAGCATATACACTCCATGCATATAGACTCTATACTCCTTTCCCTGCAGACTGTCTATGTCATGTACTGTTAGTTGGGGACAGGGCTGAGAGAGAAATCTGTTAAATTGCAAAGAAAAACAAGTAATCTGGTTTTTTTTGGAGGGGGTGGGAGGTTGTTTTTTAAAACTTATCACTATTCTGAACCTAAATCTCTTCGACTTCGCCCTGTACAAATCCATTGTGAATGGCTGTGCAAGAATTACAGAAAGATTTAAGGGTTTTCCAGGCTTGTATTCCACACTAAATCGGATTATAAGAAAATATAGATAAAGCACTGGCATGCAAGTCTTTTTCCACGTTATGCAAAGTAGTGATTCAGCTTTCTCCAAGGATTTGCTGGTGGAGCCAAACCTGTATGGAGATTGAAGGAAAAACGAAAGAACAACAAAAAAGAAAAAAATTGCCTGAATGAACAAGCCACTGGAATTCAGTAACTCATAGGTTAAAGCTACTCTTGCCATTGTAGTGGCAAGCCTTAGTCATGCTACAGAGCAGTTGTGGTTGTCACTACGTGTATGAGAGAATTAAACAGAGAGAATGAAAACTCATGCACTGAATAAAAAATATAGCACTTTAAACTCTCTGCTTTCCAAGAGACACTTCCAGAAGTATTCTTGCTGCTCATCTTTCAGGAATAAAACAAATAAAAAGAGGTATCTTTTCCATCTATGAATATCTTCTTCATCCTCAGCATGTTAGAACTTGAGTATAATGTATTGGTCATCAGCATGTAGGAACTCCAGCAGCATGAAATACAAGTGGGTGGTACACATTTTTCAAACATCAGTGCAAACTCTGAGGGGTTTTTTGTGTGATAAGGAAATCTCTTTGGTGCTTGGGCGGGGGGGACAGATATTTTTGAGAAAGACAAAGATGAAGGGAAAAATACATGTATTTTAGACAACACAGAACAAATTCTAAAACCCTTTAGCTATGCCATTTCCCATTTGTGGCTATGGCAAAGATGATAAGATGACCATATGGTCAGCTCCTGACATCCCCTTATGTTAATACACTTACGAGTATTAGCCAGAATTACAAATTTAATAATCATCAACAACTCTGCTCTCATTTACATTCAGTGCATCATCCCTACCTTGCAGGACCAGACAGTTTTCTCTAACATTTTGTGAAGCTCATCTCCCAGAGTATATTTGGGAAAAAGAAACCAACAGCTAAACCAGCTGAATCCTTTGGAATTTTTATCCTCCTGTCTATGACTGAAGGCTGGGATCAATAACACTAATGCACCTTCTGACCTCATAGCACATATTGGAAATAATTTTTTTTAAAAGAAAATATTCACTGATGGGGTTAGTAACACCATACTGATCAGAAATAGTTAAGACTTGCATCTCTCACAATCATCAAGAAAAGCAGCCCTATGAGATGGGGTTACAGCTGGGCAAACAGACAGATGAGTCCTGCGCCTGAGTAAAGTGGATGCTGATTACTTACTATTCTACAGGGAATAAATACTTTTTTCTATTTTAAATATTCAGTCACTGAGTTCAAATTAAACAAAATGAGGGCTACACCAATGCATTTTCAAGTTTTTCAGCCTCTCAGTGCTGAAAGCTCATAGCCTTGATAAATTCTTGTCATACCTCTTCCTCTCTTCTGCAAAACGAGAAAAATTATAACACACCTCAAGGCAGACAATGTTACATGTAGTTTTTTTGTGTGGTTTAGTTCACATAATACTATGCAACGCTCTGAAACCTTTCAGCAATGCAAACACAGGTCCTGAGAGTTGAGTTGTAATCAGAAAATTGCTTGTTCTGCAGAAACGGAAAAACCATTTGATGGCAGCAACTCTTTTCAAAGATAGAAGTTTCTCAGTAATCTGCAATTCCACAGCAATTTACTAAAAATGTCAGGATGTGTCCGACTACAAATAGTAAATGTAAATTGCTATCTCATCTAGCAAGATATTGGTCATGTCTGAGAAGGTGCTGAGAGGTCCCGGACCTCCCTTGCATTCAGCAGATGGCAATGGTGCTCAGGACCTTGCAGGATTAGCCCTTAATTCAAAATCGAATCCTCTCATAGTGCTATGCCACCATGGACACAGCATGAAGCAAAAAAATGAAAATGATGTTGAGAAAGAAAGGTCAATGAAAAAAAAGAACATCGATATATAATTTGCTGCTAATGTATTAAAACAATTATAGCAGTTATGTCACCTAACCACCAAGGCACCGAGAAATCAATGCACAAAGGAATAAAGAGCAAGACATTTATTTCTGGCATTAGGTTAGAAAACTAAAATACATAAGGGCAAGATATTTAACTTGTACAACCACATTTTTTATTAGAGCACAGAAGTCAAACTAGGAATCATTTCTAAGGTCATCTCCCAGAAATTTCTGGCAGTATTTTAACATCTGCAGAATGAATCAAACACGTTCTGTCTGGTAAGGTCAAAGATCCCCATAAAGTTGCATTCCAGTTGCTGCTATCACATGTACTGGAGCAATTTCTTATTTTGTTGGAGGGACGAAAAGCCCTGAAACCACAGGCAGAGAGCAAATGTCAAACTTGTCCAGCTTTAATGAGACACTAATTTTTCCACATAGAAATCTGAAGCTCTCTTTTTTTCCCCCAGGTAGGAGGGAGCCCTGGTGATTCATGTGCAGCTATAATGGTCAGGGTTACTTGAAATTATCGGACAAATCCTCTACACCTTATACATTTTGAAGCATTAGAAATGTTGCCTATAGCGGTCACCCTAAGATATTGATACCTTTTGTTAAAAAAGTGCTTTGACTGCTGCAACTAAAATACTGAAGCTTTCCATTCAGTGAAACTTGACAGTAAACGAAGGTATTTTAATGCACATGTGAAATGTGAAATCCTCACACAAGCAGAAGGCAGACACTCCTTGTTCACATCAGGCATCTCCCAAAGTACTTGAGGAGAAAAACCCATCCTCTTTTTCCATCGATTGATTAAAATAAGCCAGCCAGGCCCAGATTGCCTGGAGCAGCAGGACAGAGGATAAAAGATTTAATGGTTCCCTTTCATCCTTCTGCCTGCAGAGCAGCTGCCTGAGCACAGCCTGCTGTGATGTGTCCTCCTGGGTCTGCACCTCCAGCTCGCGCATTGCCCAACACCTCAGGCACTGGTGTGGCTCAGCGAAAGTTGTATGAGCGAGTACAAGGCAAAGTTCTCATTTTCTGCTCTGTCTTGCACAGGAACTTCTTTGCAGCAGTGCCATCACCCTCCTCCCCAGGCAACCAAGGAGATGCAATATCTCCAGCTTGGACACCTCAATGACACAAGTTCCAGGCGCCACCGAGAGCTGTCACTGCCTCAGCGGCACAGACAGTGATGCCTTAGGATTTTAGCTGCTGTATTTTTTGTGTATCTGTAGTTTTAGTGTGTGGCTCTGGACTCCGTAGAGAGTGCTAAAACTTCTGTTCCCAGCATATTTTATACAAAACAATTCCTCTGAGCTGGAAATCCAAGGACACTTCACTGCCTCAGAGCCCCAGGATATGTAAACAACAGTGAATTAGGGAGAGCAAACTTGGAGAAATTAACGCCATCACCTAAAGGTGTAAATGGAGGATTAAGGCTGGATATGTTAATGGACGGAACTTTTAAAATATGAAGAACTCATGACTCGCCATCCGTTTTGGGTGTAGCCTCTCAAGTAGGCTTTGTCTGCCCTGAATGCACCTTAAAGGCCTTTAATAAATTTATCTGCTTTTTATTCTCCTAACTTTGATTAGCCTCTGTTTTAGGTAAGTCTGTTCAGGCATCAACAGCAGTGCACAGAAAGGGGCTGGACCATCTCTCCCCTCAGCCATTGGAAATCTGGTCCTCCCAAATGGGTGCTTTAAGGTGCCTTTAGGCCGCTCGAGCCTTTTGCCAGGTCTACCAATCCAGCACACATTCCAGTCTAAAGGGAACTTGTAAATCAGAAATTCAGCTTTCAGAAAGTTAACACAAAGGAAGATGCACTTAATCATTTTTCTTTCCATCTTTGCTGTCCAACACTTACATGGCATTGAAGAATAAGCAAGTTTCAAGACATAGGACATAATAAGACAATTTCTTGCATGTCTTTGTCATTGCTGAATTGGAAAAATCTACTCCTAGGAATCAGTAATCTTCAAATCTAATATTATATATGAGCATAAAAATCATCACACCTTCAAAAAAATATTGTGAGTTCTTAATTTCTAGATCATCTAGATGTTTTAAAACAGTCTGCTTCTCAGTGACATTTCTGAGAACATGAGCCTAAATTTTCCGTTTACAACCCCAAAATAACATTTTTTTTTTTTGAGCTCTTAATTGGCATTATTTTCAAGTTGAGACTATTAGCTCCAAAAGGCTTTACTTCAAAATCCACTGTATTTGGACAATATCCAGTCCAGAAGATTATGACAGGTACAGTATAATGAGCAGAATACATTCCATGCTGGTGCATGACATGGATAAAGGACAGGTCAAGCTGCACATGGCAATGCCCCACCTAAAGCTCTGCAGGTCAGGTATAATGCCTAGTATTCAGTGTGCATTGTTTTCCCCATCACCTGCTGCTAACTGCTTTCCATACAACCAGAGGGAGGTCCCCTAGGGGAACAGAAATGTACAGATCCACACTGTGTATTTTTAAAAGTGTTTAGCAAGAAGCTTTGATCTATTATTTTCCCCCCTACAAAGCAGCAAGGGGAAATTTCTTTGTGCTTCAGCCCAAGGAATGAGATATAAGGAGTATCTTGTTTGCCCCTGGGAACCAAATTATCATAAATATGCTAAGCAGTGCGAGCTCCCCAACATGTGGCACCGGAGCATGTGCAGTAAACATCACAGCATCTCTTCAGGGAAGCCTAGCACGACAAAGCCTCTGCTGGCAAAACGCTCCTGGCTTCTGTAGATTTGACAGAATTGCCTATAAAGGGAACGATGGCATTTTCATCTGAGCAAGAACTGTTTGATTTGGCCCAAATCTCTGCACAAGATGGGAATAGCAAGCACTAGACTAATGAACAGACCACACATTTCTTACAGCAGACTAAAGGTCAAGTGGTGGGATATTTCTGGTGTATTGGGTCACACATGCTAGGTTAGGGTCTTGCATACACAGCTGTGGCCCACTGTCATGTAACCTCAAAAGCAGAGATTCACTTAACATCTCCTGACATTTGGAGGCAAAAGGCCCAGCAAAGGTTCTGTATGGTTGTGGTGTTACAGGCTCTGCTGGGGAGAGGGCAAAGGGGAGGGAGGAATACATCTTGTAAATCCCACAGGAGACCCGGACAGACATTGGAATACTGCAATGTCACTGCTGTGCTGAAGGATGCCACTTCCAGCATTTTGCCCAGGGTGTACAATACTTCAGGCTGATGGGCAAACAATTCAGATATCTCTGAAATAACTTATACAGCATCTAACAACACACAGCAAAGGGGGGTGGCACAAGGGACACAACATCCAAGAGAACCCAAAAACCAAACGAGGCCATACTTGCATCTTACATTTCCACACCTGTCTTCCTCCCCACTCCCCAGGGCAGTGAAGCACAGCTTCACAGTATAAAGCCAGAACAATGAGCACCAGAGCACTCATAAGGCAGCTGCATTTTGCTTCCCCATGTGATGAATCAGTTCCAAAAAAATCAGGTGAGTTTCATGATGGTGGTGTTAAAATACATTGTTACACTAATTGTAGACTTATTTATAAGATATAGGTCCTTAAATTATGAATCTGAAATAGTACTTGCTACACTGAGACACCCAAATCATTCCAGTGACAAGTTAACCTGTAATTAAAGACAGCTTATCTCCTTATTATTACACTTAATGGAAGACAGCAACAAAAAAAATGCCTTGCACATAGTCTGCATATGTATTAAGGACATCTAACAACTTCAAACTATTGTGTTTGTCAGTACAACCCTGTGCTGACAGCTGAATGAAAGAAATCACAAAGGTTTTTGCTTGCACTGTTTAAACATCATACAGGGGTAAGACTTGAGGAACAGATATTATCCAGAGTTCAGCTGTATGTAAGTATTAAAACACCTGCCTGGGCATATTTTCCTGTGGCAGCTGAACAATGTTTGTGTGCAATTTGGCTGCTTGCAATACATAGCATCTCAATGCTATACTTTTAGGTTAGAACACCCTTATTTTGATAATTTTCAAACTATTTACACTCATTGGGGGATTCAGCATTAGACCCTTGGTTCAGCTGTACTGTAATTACTCAGGGATTTTCATTTGATGGCCTTGCTTATTTCAGTTACATAAAGTGGGAATACTAAGCAATTACAGATGAAAGCACAGTGGGGTAATTTTCTAAAGGTTTATATTCACTTCTGCCATTATTTCAGATTTTTAGTGCTATTTATTGATTCAGTCCCCCCAAAAAAAAAAAAATAGATGCAAAACACAACCCTCAGATAGGTATAACTTCGGACTGGTATAGTCCAGCTTTCTGTCTTTTTATCTTTCTTTTTCAAGTCTTAAGAGATACTGTGTTTTTCATGCACACACTGGAAAGCATCTAATGCAAGGGATGCATTCTGTATTTCACAGAAAGAGTTCAATTTTTAGTCCATCAAGATTTGCCTCCTGGATTTCACAGGGCACAGAGGAATCTCCTTGGCTGACAGGTAAACCCCACTTTCTGCACAAGCATACCCGACTAGGATGCAATGTTAAGGAATAAGGTAAAAATGCCAAACTGCGATAACAGATAAGCCACTGTGTCAAACAGTGCCTCTCGGATCATCTGCTCCATGGCCATGTTTCACCACTACAGCACCTGGCTGTGACTAGTGCTCACTGCCATTTTTCATTTCTAGAGCTCTTTTAGGCCATAAGTGCCAGCACAGTTTTCATAAAACATGCTTTATTTTTCCAGTGTAGAGAGAAAAGGAGGCAGATATGGGCTCAGGAGCCAAGGCTGAGTACACAAACTCACTGTTCCATGCAGACAACAGTAATACTTGTGGTCAACACCCTCAAATGTGAGTCAGATGGTGATCCCACTGCAAATTGCCTCTGCCTATCAGTTTTTTAAATCCTCTTCAAATTAAATAGGCTAACAGCGTAATTTCTCCTTTTTTAAAAATTAAACAGATTTCCTTACTCAATTAGTCATTAGAGGCAATTATAAAAAATGATTTTTTCTTACTAAGAAGCAGTATGCTTTCTATATCACCACCAGTTAGCCCATGGTAAATCATCAATTCTGTGATGACAGATGCAATCACTTTTCAATGGCTGCAGCCTGGTAAACACCTCTGCTAGGTGTAATACTTCCTATAGCTTTTTTCAGGTTACAGAATAGTGAGGATGTATTTATTGTTCCTAAAAAGTGCCTGTCAGAGAAGGTAGCAAAGCATTTTAAAGGAAGGCTCTGGGGACTACATACCCCTCTTCAGCTAGATGAATACTTCATATATCAGAACATATATTTAAATGCGATTTTCCCTATCAGTTTTTAGAAACATCACCGATTACAGTAAATATACAGGAGCTGGAACCAATTCCATTAGGAGCTGCTGTTCTGAAGAAACAGTAACCCACATCCCAGAAGGACAATGAACTATAATATGCAAGCTCATTTAATCACCGTATCCAATTACAAGAAGGAATAAATCATCACACACATACCTATGTCAGAATTTTAAAAAGTAAATAGATCATGAATAGTCAAGCCAAATGCTGTGAATCTCTGGATTCAGAGATTAGCAGGAGAAGTGGTGCATTCACTTCCCATTTGAAATTTTTTGTGCCATTTAGAGCTTGATTGTACAGAGCTGACATTCTCTGCAGAAGGGGACACAAAATTCTGACATTCACCTCAACAGAACTTATGTAAGGTCTAAGGACAGACTTTCCTAGTCTCTCTGCCCTGATGCAAACCCAGGACTCCCCTAAGCCACAGGGCTTCAGAAGAGGAGCTGCCTTTCTTGGTAACACTACAAATAGCAGCACTTTGGGCAACTGCTCCTACCCTTTGCTGTAAAGTCCCTCATCCCAGACCTACATGACCATATGCTCCAGGAAGATCTCCATTTGTCAAGAAAACCCAGTACAGCAGTTTCTTGCAAAGCTGATGGCATTTTCATGTTTTCCAGATGCTTTTAGAAAACTGTTATCAAATATTTATCATTCTTTGTAATCAAAAACATAGTTGTAACTTCCCAAATTACATTTTACAAACCTTGACTCCCTGAACAAATTTCCTATCCATTAAACTATGATGTTACATCAAATGTCCTATGGCCCATTTGCATGTCAAAACTCTCACCCCAGCAGGGAGATTAGATTCTCATTAATAATAACATGATCTTACTCACACATCAAAGAAAAAAAACCTGTCCAAAATATTTACAAAAGTTGCACAAGCAGCCCATGACATATTTGCCTGGAGAGATGGGCAGACATCATGCTGGAGACTGTAATAAGATGTCCCTCAAGCCAATGATACTACACACACCTCAGGAAAGTGGCTTCTTGCTGCTTTGCAGTGGGAGAAGCCCAGTTCCAGCTGGCAGAGACCTTCCCTTGCCCACAGGTTTAGACTTCACTTGTCCAACATGCCCAGGTTTCCCATCTGATCACATCCCAAAATCTCCTTGCGTGTGCTTTGGGGCTTCTGCCCACAGCACACCTCAGTGGACCAACAATGATAATGTCTCCCCAGGATGTCACACTGCCCTGGGGAAGGTCTCCATGCTCGTTAGCAGCCCCCAGTCTCCAAGGCATTTGCAAGATGCTGTGGCTTAAGAACCCTACAGTGTGGTCACCAGGGGAGCAAGGAGGGAACAGAGAGGGTCCTTTTGCTTCCCTGGCCCTGCTCCAGGGACATCCAGAGGAGAGGACAGCAAGGAGCCTGCAGTGTGTCCAGGGTTGCCTCCTTGCAGCAGGCTGGGCTCCAGCAGACCAGAGGTCTGCACCTGTTTGTCCATCCTAAGAATTCCTTGGCTGCGTCCATGCAGCCTCTTTGTTCAATGCCTGTGTAGCTGAAGGGGAAGTGAGGATGCATTTTGCCTGCTAGGAAGTGGGGTACATGTGTGTGCTGAATTGCTAAATCATCCATTTTGCACTGCTTGCTGGCACGTACCAGGATGGAGATTTTCCACCTGCAGAGTTAAACTCTACAGACAGCAGTGCAGTTAACTTCCACAGACAGAAAGAGGAGAAGTTCTAGTCACTTTAACAGACAAAATATTTGCATTTGCCCATTCTTGGTGGTTTTCATGCTTTGGAGCAATGCTACACGGTCACTGCTGCTTTAAGGCTTTGAATGAAAACCCTTTGACAACAGGGATCTGACAAATGCTATTTGTTTGTGGTTGTTTTTCACTGTTGTTTGTTTGCTTCCAGCTTGTGGCTGTGCATCGCCCATGATGTTACTAACAGTATCAACAAACAAAATCCCATGGACAAGGCTTCTATGGGGCAGGGCATGAAATCCAACAAGGGTTTCATTATTGTATTGATGCCAGGGCTCTGAATTCATGACTGGGAAAGAACAAAACCAGGATCTGGCTTTCTGGTTTTAACTGCAGTGGTTCCTAGAGAGAGGTCAACCAGCCCTAAATTCCAATAAATGGATGTGAAGAGCATTAAAGAAAGGCTGCTTGTGGAATTGGCAGAGCCTTGTGGGCAGTGAGAGGAGGAGAGATAATGGCAGGAGGGGGAAGCAGGGTGTAGAAAAGAGAAACTGAAAAGCAATAAAATGTGAAGTATAAAAGCTTCTAGCAGCCCCAAGCCAGACAGTATGATTTCTTCATGATTACATTTCTCAGTCTGGCAATTTACACCATCAAAACTCAAGTTCAACGAAAGGAATCACAATTCATGCCAAATGCCATTGCAAGAAAACCAAAGTTTTTTGTTATTAGCTTCCATCAAAATTAGATCCATCAATGCTGCCACTTTATTTACATTCATCTGTTTCCCCCAAACCCTCACCCCAATATGTTTTTGCACACAGTGTCCTTGTAGCCATCACATTTTCACTCTGGAGAGAGCACGATTTTGGTTTTGGAAGGATCTCACAAGCATTTCTGAACTAAGACAAGGTCACCTCATTATCTCAGCCTGGCTTGGGACAAAGCAGTGTAAGCTGCTGCCACAGCTACAGCTCACATCGGTATTTTTCACCATATCTAAAAGATGGGACAAGTAATGTACTTTATTGCAGTAACTGATGCCGTTCTGAAAAGATCTTTCTGTCAGTGTCAGCTATACACCGTGAGGGTAAGTGACATCTCATGAAAAACCTTTAGCTGTCAAAATGCTGTAATTCTACTCCTATTTCAATCTTTGAAAGGAACAAAATTGAATTTAAAAAACCAAGCAGGACTGTCTCCAATGCCAGCTACATAGACTCTCCTAAAAGGTGTTATATACCCCAAGTAATACCAAACTGGATCAAACCTTTTCCTCTAAAAAAGCAAAAGCAATTTAAAGCCTGCATTATGAGCTTACCAACTGCAGTTAATACACAGGGCTTCTGAATTTATGCTCAGCATATTCTGCTCCATTATCTCCTTTTTTAGACAGCCCCCTCTGCTCTCACTAAAGTATTCCTACTACAAGCATCTATTCCTTCATCCAACAGTCAATCTTCTCCCTTGCCCACTAAAATCAAAACCTAGCAAAACATCACAAACCACAGCAGAACACTGTGCCAGCCTCTTCCAGCACACAGCAAATTTGGTCTTTAGCAGCTGCTGTCACTTCTGGTCTTTCTCCCTTTCCCTTGAACATGTAAGAGAAGGCAGCAGGCACAGTCAGGGCAGGGCAGAGCCTAGCTCTGCTGCACCTGGAAACCCAGAGTGTGCTGGCACCAGTTTGCCAATGCCCCAGCCAGACTTTCTCAAGCAACTGCGTTTATTCAGCTACACAGCAAGCAGAGGCATTCCACACTGTAATGCAGCCCAGGGGTCCCAGCTATTAAGGGAGGTCTTAAGAGCCCACAAAAAGCCCACTGGGAAATAGGCAGAAATCTATACCAATTAATGGTTCACAAATAGGTCTTGGGTTGTGGCTTTTTGTTCTTAATCTCCCCGGGTGACCTCTGAGCCCAGGGATTTGCAGAAAGCAGTAAAGTGGGAAAGAAAAGGACTGCATCAGTGCCCTGTACACCCAAGCATCACCTAACAGCAGTAACAGGGAGCATGACAGGGAGCTTAGTGAAGTGACAATAACTGTAGTTTGGCTGTAGCCAAAACTAGTCCCACTCTTGCTCACAAAAAGATGAAGGCTGCTACTTCCATAGTACTGTGAAACTGTTTGAACTCAGGGCATGTTAAGAAGGATTGCGGGGGAAGGAGGAATTAACAGCATGAGAGTAAATTTAGTTCACAAGAGGGAAAAAAGCCGCTTTGAAGAACAGATTTCTTTCAGATTCTTAATACACAACCTCAAAGCACAGGTCTGCAATGAATCCATCCTTCCACCCTGTGGGCGGGGAATGAAGGCGTTCTTTATATTCCTCAGAAAATGTTAATCTCACAAAAAAATCATTGTATTAAAGCAATTTGGAGCACTGGAAACACTGGAATTCAAACTGCGAAGACAGTGCATGAACTGTATTCTTGGACTCAGAGATGCAGCAAGCATGTCAAGATACAGCTTTATGTTTTCAGCATTCTTAGATAAAAATCCTCCCCATTCCATAAAAGCTTTAAAAAAATTTAAAAAATAAAAATAAAAAAAATCTTCATTTCTGAGCACCATCTTCGAGTTTTATAACATCACAGATTCTGCTTTCAGGAAGGAGTGCTTTGCTGTATCATGAGAACCAGCTTCCAACTTAACAACCACCACACTAAGTGCTAATAGCTACACAGGAGTCATTAGTGTACAAACATGCCTGCTTAAGTCAGCAGCTGGGGATCGTCGGTGTGTGACACACCAGTCGTGGTGTGATCCAAAAGGAACACAAAAGGGAGTACCTGGATGACAGTGTCCAGTTTTTACACAGCTTGCACATTGGAGTTTGATAGTAAAAAGCCTTAAGAAGGAAGAAAAGGAGTACAGCACTAAGCGGTGAGAATGATAAATGGGGGACCTGCAGTGAAGGGCCCTGTGTTTGGGGTTCCTGAAGGACAGGGTGGTCTGTGGCTCCTGCTGAAGGAACAGGATGTGCAGATACTTTATAAGAAGCAGCAACACTGATGTTTCAGTTTTGCTGTTCCAGTTCCCACTCTCACAGCTAGCTGACCTGCCAGCCCACACACCATCTGTTGCTATTCCTCTTATGCTACTCTTTTACAAATCAGGTCCCACTTTTCATCTACTAGAAACAGCACTTTTTAGATAACTGTACATGTTTTATAGTCAGCTCCAGTGAGACACATTCTGGGAAAATAAGACAGGGCTGTATCTGAGGGCTCAGAGGATCTAGAAAGTTGTGTCAGCTTCACAGTATAGGTGGTCCTCTCTCTTCAGGTATTTCACTCTTGGTGGTTTGATCAAATTGCTGCAGGGGAATGGATCTCTAGCAGACAGAAGTCAGCAAGAGTTACCACAGTTTAGATTCATTTCAGGATTTGGCTATGATCTTTTTCTAAGCTGATGTTGACTTGTTTTGTTTTTGGCGTTCTTATGGCTCACTAGAGACAGTGTGACCTTAGTTACAACAGAAGGGACCTGGACTGACCTAACCTCCAGTGTGGCTCTTGAGCCAGACAGGGACTCATCCCAAGTGGCTGGCATATATATATATAGATATATAGATATATAGATATAGATATCTAAGATGATGAGTCTCTTGATGAGAGAGATTTCTTTGGCATGACCCCTGTGCAGTGACTCAGTTTTCCCCTTCAACTTCATGGCCTTCAGTCCCAACCTTCTGACCTGGGAATGCGATTGATTTCTGCTACATTTGACACTGACCAGCCACACTTGAGTGGCTGAGAAAAGGATTCAGACTAAGGCACAAACTAAGAGGCAACCTCTGCTGTTCTTTTTACCACTAAAATACAACTATTATAAAATCTTCCAAGTATTTTTTATCCCTTCCATTCACTTCTTGGCTTAGCACCACCAGACAATTAGGACTTATCAAAAGTACCATTCTGGAAAAAGTTGTATAGAAACACTTTTCAAATATACAAACATGTCTCTTTATGATCTCAGCTACTTAATGCATCTGTTAGTTTATATATACATGACCATACATAATTTCAGATACCTAAAATACTCCATTGATTTGATAGTTATATCACCTAGACTTCCAATGTCATGAGAGAAAAAGGGATGCTACAAATAACTGATTAAATGTCTTTAGGGTTACATTTCCAGCAACCTTACCAAATTCCCAATGTCATAACATCTTATCTTCCAGGTACCTCATCAAAATGCTTATATCACCCAAGCCTATTTTGCAGTGCAACAAATGAATATATCCTGCCTTTTTTGACTTAAAATCCTTTTCCACCATCAAAAGAAAATAATTTTTACCTCTAAAAATGTTCTCCTTATAGACCTACACTTTCCTATTCTTTTCTGCTTAAATAACTAAGATCATCAAAAACCCTGATATTGTCTACAATGCACATCTTCATAATAAATGGTTTCACACTAGGCTTTCATGACAGCTCCTTATCACTTTCTCACATAGCAAAAGGCAACAACTAGCAATAACGAATCACAGAATTACAGGGAAAAGACTGAGAAACTGAGAATACTATGATCCAATTGGTTGCCATACAGAATGGGTAGCTTTTTCTTCTGCAAATTTGCCTCAAACACAGAACATTAAACACTTGGGGCTCTACCAGGTATTCTTGCATGGAGTACAAAAAATGCATTTAGGTGCCCATGGTGCACAATGTGCCTCAGTGCACCTGGGCACACCAAAACCATGTGTTTCTCTGTTACTTTCTACCTCAGTTACTTTCTCTCCCTGAAAGGGTCTAACTTGCTAAGTGTGCCTACAGCATAAAAGTATTTGTGGTGATGCACTGAAAAAATACAATTTGTATCTACAAAGAGAGTCCTGGTCATGAATAGGGGTGTTTAGCATTCCCCCTTGTTGACCCTAGTTTCCCAGTCATTGGATATAATGGCGAGACAATTCAGGAGCAACATTCCCAGACTCTGCCTTTCCAAAAGTTTGCCCAAACAAGTTTTAGTGCTCAAGTGCAAATAAAACCTTTTCAGGCTCCACGTCCACATTTCTCAGAAAAAACTGCCTGATCCCCTGACACAAGACAGCATCTTAGACATACTCTCCTCTTGAACATTTCCCGTTAGCTTCGGCACTGCAGCATGAGACACAATGTCTGTCTGTAGTGAACCCCAGACATGGTGCTCCTTCTGCAAGCTGATTCAGCTCACTGCTGTGACAGAAAATAATCCTATCAAAGGCAAAAAAAAAAATAATTTCCTATTAAGATACCTAAATCTACTTGGCACAAGGTCAAGTCAAGCATAACAGAGGGGATGGGGTTGTGTGGCAATGTTCAGGTGGACAGTTAGAGGATGTCAGATCTTCCCATTGGAGCAGAAGCCATTGTCACTGCTGGCAGCCTTTGTCCCAACTCCATGCTATCCCCAGAGCTCCTGCCTCTCTTGCCTGAGCTTCAGGTCCTACCGTGCCATTTGCAAAGCCATTCAGCAGAAAACTCTTCACACTCTGCTGCCAGCTGAACTGATAACTTGCTCAGTTGTCCTACCTATCTCATTATAATCTTAGATTCTGATTAATTCTTTCCAAACTGCAACATGCTGCATGCAATACACTGGGTCAGATCAAAGATCCCCATAAAAAGATCTTTGACAGAGGATGCCCAAGGGAAAAAAAAAACCTCAGAAAAAGATAAATACAGAGTTATCTTTCTCAGACACACCCTCAATCTTCCAGCAATGGGCAGCGTAGACTTTCTAAATGGGAAGTTGTATTGACATCACTGCAGTGATGGAGTTTTTGCCAGGATTTTGGCTAATTTGTTTTTAAACCCTTCCAAATTTTGGCTTCCACAGAATACTCAAAACAATAAATTTCACAGTTTAGCTGTCCATTATAGCAGAAAATTACTTTTCTTTATTAGTCATAAACCAAGTAATTTCACTGTGTTATAAAAGACTTGCCTCATTATGAGAAACAATGAACAATCTTTACATCTCACCTTCCCCACACAGTTAAAGAGTCTTGCAGATCACCATACACCCTCTTCACCAGAGTTGCCATCCTATGATGACCAGACATAGACTATTTACTCTTAGATGTATTTAATCTATAATTCTAATCATCCTTGCTGCCCTTTACTTCATTTTCCACCTTTCTGAGCTGGGGGAGAAGAAGGAATCATATTATACATTCCATATTTCACAGCTGTACCATGGTATAACTACAACTCTTGCTTGGCTTCTTTCCTAATTAGCCCAAATACCACTTGCCTTTTTGACCAATGCTGATCAAAAATTTCCAAGAACTATCCACATTACCTCCATAGACCTATTTTCTTCATGATAATAGCCAAGTCAGCACCCTGCTGAATATGTATAATAAGAATTTCTTCTTCTCCATGGTATAAAAATGCATTACTTTGCATTTTTCAAACTTGGATCCCATCTGCAATTTTATCCTGCAGTCACACAGATTTTTATTCCTTTCATCTTTCTTCAGCCACAGGGCTGGTTCGGGGGACCTGCTCCCAACCCATTTTCCCAGTTCTACACTGCCCTATCCTTACTACTTTCACGAGACTACTTTTGAGTTGGATCAGCTTCCTGATCTAGCACAACAGCTCAAACAGGCATTCAGATGTGGGGATAATAGGGTGTACAAGAATATAATCTTGCATGGCCATCAAAGGTGAAACTATGGCTTTATTTATCAGGAGACCCTCAACCATTTAAAAATATCAGCACATGCTGTTACCTCAGATTTCATTCCAGGCTCACCGGCACCCAGTCTTCAAT
Organism: Acanthornis magna; assembly: GCA_036785705.1. Classification (NCBI taxonomy): domain Eukaryota; kingdom Metazoa; phylum Chordata; class Aves; order Passeriformes; family Acanthizidae; genus Acanthornis; species Acanthornis magna. The sequence goes on from JAWUZG010000028.1 coordinate 25,910,674, forward strand.
GGTGAATTCCCTCCATTTTAAAGGCAGACAATTTATTCCTACCTTTCATTTTCTCTCTTTTAAGTAATCATTAGTCCTGAAAAGCATCTCCTTCCTGATCAAAACAATCTTTAAATTTCTTTCAGGATTTTTGGCAAGGGACTATATCAAAAGCACTTTCAAAATATGAATATAAGATACAGGCACACCAGATCATATATATCTTCATGCTCTTTCAAACCTTTAACAGATTTACAGGATACACAAGGTCTGAACCATCTGTAAAAAAAAAAAACCTCCACATTTCCTTCTTCTCAGTATGTTTCTGTATGCATTTCATCTTTCTGCATCTACTGTACTGCCACCCAATTTCCCAGCACAAATTCATGCTGAAATTTTGCATCTAATCATACTTTTGCAAGCAAATTCAGCTGCTAAAGACACCAGTCCTTCTCTCCTGATGTCCACACCTGCAAACGTCTCACTCCTTGCCACCGTCTCCCTGTGTCAGGGGAGCAAACTTTGTGTCACTGACAGATTAAGTGGATCAAGAGACTCAGATCTTAAAACGAATGATTTAGTATTTCCTAGGTTAGTATCAACTAGGACCAGCTCCCTGCTTGGGTCTGCTACAGAATCACACAACAGACTGCAGAAGCACAGAGGCACAGTGACAGGAGTGAGTGGCTGGGAAAGGCTGAGCTGCTTCTTTTGACTGCAGCAACAGTTTATGCTGGAATAATGTATTGATAAAATGACAACCTTATTACTTAGATGTTCCCCAAATAGAACCATTTCTTTTAATTGGCATCACGTTTTCCACCTTCCTCTGCCGCTCAAGCTGCTTTATATGATAGATTACATACCACTGTTAGGAGTTCAGCAATTTCATATCAGAGTTCCTTTAGAAGTCTTCGGGGAGTAACATCTGATCCTGGTGATTTGTTACTATTCATTTTATTGATTTATTCTAAACCTACTTCTACTGACAGTCTAATTTGAGACAGCTTAGACTCACTCTGCATAAAGCAATGGTCCTCTGCAAAAGCATCTCCAGGTTCTCTCATACTCAACACTGGGATATATTAGTATTTAGCTTCTCTGCTATTCTTACACTGATGTGCACTGCTAAACTCTTATTCCCCTCCTATGGGCATGGCAGTAATATGCATTTAACCCACTTATTTTACCAAATTTTCCCAAAACTTCAGAGAAGAGTCTACAAAATCCCTCAAAATTTTGACCGACAACATTTCATTATGAAGGACTGTTAAGAGGAAGGGTTAGCAAGTATTTATTCTCTCCATCCCAAAACCTGGAAGGTAGGATCACAGTGTTGGGTGAATATTTATTCTCGTTGACATCAGACCACATGCATAAGATACACTTACATTGACTGTGTGCCAGTCACAGGAGTACATTTTTCAACACCTTTTAATCATCAGTGAAAAGCATAGTGAGCAAAAGACTAACAACATCCTTCATAACTAAGAAACAAAAAAATATCAAAAAGCAACCAGACCCCTTTGTTTTTTGGAATATTAAACAAAAGACAATCTAGAAAAGGCAGAGCTGTATCCCCTTTTCACAACATCATTTAGCAGCTGACCACAGTCAGCTCATGTAAGACAGTACCATTCTCCTCCAAGGTCATGTAGAATTCCTCAGAGGGTGCCACTGCCCAACACCACAGCAGTGTCACTGGTACAGTGTGGAAACAGAATGTGTTAAACGAAAGTAACTCTTACTACACAGCACTTCTAGGACAAACAGACATGGTCTGAAGGCCCCTCCTAGGAGGTATGTTATGATCCTAAAGGTAAAACTGCATCTGTGTGACAGGGGAGAGTTCCCACTAATCCAAGGATCATGCACAGTCCCAGATAACGTGACATAGCATGGTACAAAGGTCATTACTCCTTTTCCTACTCCAAAGAAATCCAGACCATACTTGCACTTTTCTGCCTCTCTTTTAGCTATGTCATGAGGATTTGTCCTCTTTTTCTGTCCCTTTAATCTTTCTTCAGGCCCTCCATCATTTGCCATCCCAATTTCTGCAACAGCCTAACAAAACTGTCATGCCTCTCCCTTGGCACAATCCCTTTCACCCAGTCCACGACAAAGATACAGCAGTTAATACTGACACCACCATGTTGCTCCAGTCGTACCATTCCTCATTTCTTTCCTTTCTCCAGATCACCCTTTCCCTCTGCCTCTTGCACTCAAAAACCTTCACAAATGAAACTCTTCTCTATTCATTCCTTAAAATAAATCCCTTAGTAGGGAGGTAAAAGACATGCGGTGTTAGCAGATGCGATGGGGGAGGTTACGTTCTACTTCAGCAATGTTCTGCTTAAGCTGCCTGGGAGAGGTGACCCAATGGACTGAAGGAAATGTTCTGAGTGATCCAGGCAGGCTTGGAGTAGTAGCAGTGGATGTGATGATCACCGTGTCATTCCAGAGGCTGCCTAACATTGAATGCAACCACCACAAGGCAAGACAGTAGGTTTGAATAGAGACGAGTTGGAGGACACTCCAAAGATGACATTGGGATACTATCAAGAGAAGGAAATGCTGCTAACATCCAAGAAATAAAAGATTTTGCAGAAAAGGACAATGATGATGAAATAAATGGTGTAGTCAATGGGAAGGGATTAGAGATCCTGACATGCTAAGATTTGACCTCTTGGAGATTACTTGTTCCAATCCCCACCCTCGATGAGGATTAGCTTAGGAGGTATGTCTTGCATCTTTCGCCTGGATATTGACATATTTGAAGTGTATCACTCTATTCAGTTCTTAAAACCTAAAACTGCACTCTAAAATACATACTCAGCAGACAATTCCCCAGTGATTCCAACAATCTTAGAGATGACTCAGAAGTCGTTTGTTGCAGAAATTTAAAATTTCCATCCATCTCATGGCAGGAAACAAGAGCAGTCTTCTTGGGGGTTGGTACCTTACAGGCTATAATAACTCAGTGAGACAAAAACTTCCTCCCTTTGAGATGGAAGGCTGGCATTGCCTTTATCAGTGGCAAGCCCAAATTTAAGGTGATGCCCCAAGAACTTGCATATACTCCCTGACACAGTCATCACAAAAATCCCTCAGTCATTAAACAATTACTAAGTAAATTAAGCCTAAAGAGTCTTGCAAACATCAGGCTTTTCAGACACCCTGCCTATGGAAGTCACCAGAGCAATAGACTAGTCTAGCTTTGCAGATTGCAATGTTCTCTTCAGGGGTCTTCAGTTGCTAAAATGGTGCTCTGTTCTGTCACAGGCACTGAGATAACTCTTCAGGTTGGGTCCCCACCTGTTTAATATTGCATTTATTAAGCTGAGTGCTTAAGGTGTGTTGATGCAGGTTTAGCAGCAGCTGAAGGAAGCCTTGGAGACTGGGCTGGACCCTAGTTAAATTTTTTCCAGACCAGCCCCAAAACTTGCTTTACTCTCTCAGGTGCAAGTGTTATCTGCTGACTTGGGCTAGAAAATGGACGATGGCTGGGAGCAATCCATGGCGCTCCATTCAGCCATGTCAGTGTTTATAAAAGGCGGTGTTCCATGACCATGCCAGCCCCAGGATTGCAGATTTTTTTGTTAACAACCATAGAAGGCTGCAGTTATGATTTGGTATACAAAGGGTGGAATGAAAACATGCAGAGCATCCCTCCTTGGGAAGCAGTGCAAAGGGTCAAAGAGAACAACAGCCCCCTGTGCACCAGCGAATGTAAGAACAGCCCTTTCTCATGTTCTTTACAGACACAAATAAGGAAACGGCATTGGGGGCTGCAGGGAAAGCAAGAGGCCACGGAAGTCATCCTGGAACTGGCAAACAGACATCAGGAGCAGCAGCTGGGTACAACAACATCGTCCTTTTATGTTCTGCAAAGCTATGCCTGCTAAAACACAAGCCTGCGGGGTTCTGCAACTCAATCGTTCTCTGAGATGGGCCAGATTGGAACTAGAAAAAATACAAAAACCAGCAAATCCAAGCACACAAACAGCAGAAGGATGCCTTCAGATCTACACACAAAGCTGTACATATGCACAGTCAACATCCCATACTTCCTCATGCCAAATGCCACTGAGTCTGCAAAACGAGCTGGTAAAAACCATTACGGGGCATCCTCCTCATAAACCACTGGCAAACGTAACTCCTAAAGTCTTTCATTTTGATGAAGTTCTGTATTACCAAATCAATAAAGTCAGAAAAAATTGGTATATGAGGAACCACCCTTGAGGGAGCGGAGGGCTGCTGGGCAAGGTTTAACACACGTCTTTGTGATGGCAAAAAACTGAAGGCACAACTACTTTGTTCTCTCCCTGGGATCCAGTTAACCCTGGCTACAGGGCAGAGACTAATTGTTTCTTTCTAAAGGAGTTAGGATAAGGCAGAGGTGAGGGGAAGCTAATCAACCTTTAAATACTTTACCATCTGCTAACAACCAAGCAAGCAGTGGTTTAACATTTGCTTTGAGGACAGTTTACCAGCCCCCCTGTATAACAATAAGACCAGGCTTATGAACAGCCTCACTGTGATGGGAGGGAGAGAGATCAAAGAGAAAAAAATAAGGTAATGGATGGGAGGATGTATACAGAATCTAATACTTTATGCAAGGAGTGCTTTGCATTTACAACACCAAAACATAATGCATGTCACTACTGAAAATATCATGGTTTTCCAGCAAGATTGTGAGTTTATAAAATAAGATGAAGTAGACCATAAAGACTGGTAGCTGATGTTCCCCAATCTATGTGTGATAAGCATTAATGGGAAAACTTATTCAGAATCCAGTATTTGACCTTAAAAGGCCAAGGAAGGATCCTCACTACACTGCCCGATTCAAGTAAATTACACCCATAACCAGCCAGTGCATCTGTAGAAGGAAAACAACCACAGCATCTCTCAGCACTAAATATTAATGTCTAGGCAGACAAAAGCAGCACTAGGAACACTGTAACAATATCACTGGCAGACACTCTATGTGTTTCTTTGGGGCATTGACACATCAGCACTAGGAATATGCCTATTGTCCCACATTAAACTAATGACTTGTTCTGAGACCTTCCTCTGGGAATCACAGATGTTATTTATATTTTCAGACATTTAAAAGGATTAAAGTGTGTTTATTCTCAGTAATCTCATTTGGGGAGAAAGATATATACAGGCATCAGGAGTATGCATTTTAACCCTATTGGGGATGCACAGTGCCATTGGCAGCCACCTATTCTCCTCTTCAGTATTCAGGACCTCCAAAAGTCTCACCAGCCTGGCCGCTTTCATTAAAACTATCTAAGAATTGCAGGTTACAGGCACTTCTGATAAACTACTCCATGAGCTCTTGGTGACAGCAAGCTGTGCGTGTAGCCAAGAGATCCAGCTGAAAATTAAACTGCATGTCAAGTAGCCCGATTCATATAATAGTTGCTCTAGGCTGGAATAAAATAGTCTCTGGTTGAAGACAGTCAAGTAGAGCACTGGGCAATACGCTATGCCCTGGGCTATGAGGAAATTTATAAGCCATTTTTATGAAACAGACGTGCCAAAGTACTGGCGTGGTGGCAAAACGAGTAGCTGGCCAGGAGGTGAGGTGCGCTGCAAGCATCCGGATGGATACAGAAACAGCTGCAAGCTACGAGGGATGGCAGCCCTGCCTTCAGAGAGCCGGGCGCCGTACAAAGCCCGCCGCAGCCTGCGCTACCTCGGCGGCAGCCAAAGCCCAAGGTAAACCGGCTCAAGTTGCTGCCGAGCGACTCCGGTACCGCTCCGACACCTCCCGGCTGCCGCGCCACACTCGGGGATTGCTCCCCGCATCGCCCCGGCTGCACGCCCGGCTGGCAGCGCCTTTCGGCCAGGGGTGCCCGGGAGCGCTCCCCGCGCCGCCCCGCTCCGCCGGCACCTCTCCCCCATTCCCGGCCGCCGCCGTCTCCCCGCCAGGCTCGCTCCTTACCCGTCTCTTTGTCCTGGGCGGCTTCCAGGTGCAAGTCGCTGAGGAGATGCTCCAAAATCTTCTCCGGCGTCCCCGACACCACCACGTATCTGTCGGAAAGCAGAGAGTCCCCGGAGTCATCTTCGGTGGAGGACTGCGAGCGGCTGCTCCACTCGTCCTCCTCGTCCTCCTCGTCGATGTACTTGAAGTAAGGCACGTCGAAGGTGGGCAGCGGCCGCTCCCCGCCGCGGCCCGCCAGCGCCTCGGGCACCCGCACCCTGCCGCTGCCCATGGCGCCCCGCTCCCTGCGCCGCCGCCCGGCCCCTAAGCTCCCCCCCCGGGCGCCATCGCCCTGCCGGGGGCCGCGGGCCGCCGCCCCGCCCGCCGCCCGCCGCCGCCGCCGCCGCCGAGCCCGGCCCGGCCGGCCCAGCCCCGCACGCCCGGAGCCGCGGAAGCCTTACCTCCCGCGCCGCTCGGGGGCCGGGCTGCGTGACCACACCTTCCGCAGCACCAGCGCCGCGCCGGCCGCCTCCCGCGCCCGCTCGCCGCCGCCTCCATCGTCCACCTTCCGTGCGCAGGGGGAGAGGGACAGAGAGAGCGCGGTCAGTGCCCGCCGGGGTCGGGGCTGGGGCTGCCGTCCCGCCGCCGGAGGGCTACATTGGGGAGGGGGCTCTTTGCACCCCGGGACAGGGAGGCGGAACGGGCTCCCCTTTGTGAGCGGCGCTGGGCTCCGTGTGTTGGATTTCAATTCACAGAAGCCAGTGGGAGTGGGGCTTTGAATATGCGGGTTTCTGTGTCCCCAAGGTGATGGCTTGTTTAATTCCCAGACAGTCAAACAAAGCAAGGGACAGGTAACAATAGTCTAAAAGCGGCAAGAGCTCCCGAGCACGCCAGTAATACAGAGGCAGAATACACCTTCTGTAAAGCTTCTCTCTTGTACTTCAATAAAGGCAATAAAAGCAGTGGGACAGGCATGTAACGTGTGCCTCTGAGCATCTCCTAAAATACTCAGTGTACAGATCTCCCTTCTTTTCAACAACTTTTTAACTTGGGAAACAAACACCCCCACAGAAAGTTCGGCCCAGCGTGAGAATCTTTGCTGAGCGGCGGCTTGGACACCGACTTTCTCCCTCCCTGCTCCCTGAAACTGAAGGGAGCTGACCCATCATCCATTTGTGCACACGCAGCCCTCATCCCCAGCGCAGCCAAAGGCAGCTGACTGAGCAGTGCGGGAGATGAGGGCTTGCTGCTGACTGAGCAGGGCGCATTGAAACACGGCGGCTGCCGGAGAGCGGCGCGCAGCCCCCTGCGAGATCCTCCTGGCAGATTCAGCCACCGGAGAGTGAGAGACACAAAAGAGGCAGCTGTTTCAATGCAAGTACATCTAGTAGGTGCTGTTCCTCTAATTCTGACCTGGTTTACTTATATTGTTCAGTGTGTCAAACACACATATGAAGGCCATACATGTACTACTCAAAGGAGAGAAAACAACATTTGTGCATCGAGTGTACAATATCCAGCAGTGAGAAAGACTTCGAGTGGGTTAAAAATTGCTGAGGAACAGAGCTATCTTGGCAAAACAAGGGAGAAAAACCACTTTATGATTCCTCTTTCTATTATTTTATTTCTTATTCTAAGACCTGGTGAATCTGACCGCTAGTTCTGGTTGTCACTGCGGTGCAGGCATGTCCAAAGATGCAGACGCTGCCCTGAAGAAGTTTTCTTTATCAGTAAAGAACATGTAGAATTGATCTATTAAATTTCTGCAAGGTCAGACATACAGGTACTGAGCCAATTAATGTCAGATATTCATTGTAACACTCCCAGGAGACATTACTGAGCAGCCGCGTTACAGGAATACTGATGCATAATTGTAATCTTCCATTTCACCGGCCGTGGTTTTTTGTTGCCTACATATTTGAAAAACCGCAATGAAAGAAGCAGCAAAAGAGAAGGAGGAAGAACGAGAAACAGGCACAGCATTAAAGCAATTCTGTAAAAGGGAGATTTATCCAAACAAATAAATTGCTCCATTTCTCTGTCTCTTCTCTGGCATTTCCATCCTCTAAAATAGCCCCAATCCTCATTTCCCTGTGCTCACTGACATTCCAAACTGCAGCACATATGGAGAATGTATGTGATGTATGGTGCTGTATTTGTACAAGCCATCTATTTCCTCAGAGATGGGAATGGATTTTAAGCACTCCCATATACATTACATACATGAGCAGCTGGCAGCAAGTCAACAGGGAGCACTGCGAGGGCAAAAGCTCTCTCATACTGAAAGGACATTAACAATGGTTGGTCTGGAAGGTGGTGTTTCCCCTTCAGCACCTCACTAGGCAGAAATATTTTCAAAAAACCTTTGGGGTACTTGTTTGCAAATTAACAGCATAAAGTGCCCCAAATGGTGAGATTTTCATAAGGCTCTTCCTCTTGTCCTTGCCTGTTTTAGCAATTTCAAGGAAGAGAAAAATCAATCTATTTTATCAGGAAGGACAAAAATTGGGCAAAACTAAGGCCAATTGGGTTCAGTTTGGATTTTCATTACCTATAATAAATATTTACCACAAAAAAAGAGGACCAGAGAATTTTTTTATTTTGCTATCTTATATCAAAACCAATTTCTCTTTAAGGGAAGAATTATTATTTCATTACACCTCCAGTTATACATGACATATCTTTGTGTTCAGTCAGGCCCTTTAATCATACAACAAGCCACAACAATTAACCTGAACAAAGCAAAACAAAAAGGCAAGTCCTACATATTTTCACAAGTTCCGATTTCAATGCAGATATTACTCTAAATGACATCAAGGCACGCTTCATTTATCAGAATCTGGAATGGTCCGTGAAATAATTCTTGCTGGAGGAAAGCCGGGCTGCTCTCAGCATGCTCCATCTAAATCCAGTGGCAGATGAGGAGGATGCAAGGGGCCCCCAAGTGACAGCAGAGTGTACTGAAGGGCAAGGCAGCACCCTAGCCGAGCCCCTGAAAGTCAGCAGGATGACTCAAGAGTCGTTCTCATCACGCTTCCAATTAACAATGAGGCCTCCCAGCACTTTTCCAGACCTTCACACATCCCTTGCAGCCTGCACCGGCTGTGCAGGGGCACAGGGGCTCAGTGTTACCATCCCTCATTTTATGGCCAGGCAGAAGATTTGAGGCAGAGAGGCCACCACGGAATCCCAGTTCGCTTGGGTGATGCTACACTGGCACCTGGGCTTTGAGCCCCCCATGCTGCCTACCTGATATTTATTTTGCTCCAGTGCAGTGGGTAGGAAATTACTCCCAGCAGCCTTGATCAGAATACATTTGGACTTGAGGTGGGACAGGAAGGGGGAGAGCACCAAAATGCCACAGGAGTAAACTGCAATCTCACTTCACATGTGGCCTTATGCACGTTCTCCCTGTCTCATCTGTCCCTTCAAAAGCACCCTTCACATCCTGTTTGGATGTTACAATCAATCCATGGTGCACATTACATACCACTAGGAAATTTAGCTAGCTCTGCATTTGTCAACGACTATATTTCACTTTTTTTACAGCTTTTAATTAATCATCTCTTGATAGCTAAAAACAGCACTATCAACCTCAACGTCAGTTCCCAGCAGGAGTTTCAAGTAAACAGCAAGGCCTTCTGGACTCAGTGGATCTTCCAACCAATATTATAGCCAATTTTCCACTCCTCTCATCCATCTTCCTAATACTGAGGTAAGCCATTTATCTCCCGGGTAATATATTTTAACAGCAGACAAGTGCTACCTTTATTTTCAGCATGAAAGGAACCCTGGGGTGGTATAAATATTTATATGCTTATAGGAATGAAACAGCTGGAAGTCCTTACTTAGTGGGCCTCAACTTGTGAGTTACACTTTGCATGAGCAGGAATATGACCCCCTGAATTACCACAGAGGCAGAAGGAAGCAGAAGTAGCTATGGCAGTGTTGAAAACAGCCACAGTGGGCTGGCTTCCTTATGGGAGACATCAGGTTTCTGGGTTATTTGCACTTGGCAGGGAAGAACCCAATCTCTGGCCAAAGCAGCTGGTAACTTTGGTATCAGGGATATTTCTGTGGTACTTGAATTCCTGAGTTTGGCCTTTTAATTAATTAAAAGAGGATCCAGCACGCAGAATGTGATGCCTCCTCTCTTCCTGTGAGGAACCTCCACTGCTAGAAAATAGCATTTAAAAGCTGCTCTACTTTCCAACGGCTTCCTAACAGAAAAAAAAAAATATTATGCTCTGCAACAGACAGTACATTCAGAAACCTGTTTCACTGAAAAGAAAATCCATTTTCACATAATTTCTCCAGGGCAGGACAACCACGCCAAAGATTTATTTCTTTATCCATGTTACCATTAGTGAAGTGCCTGCTAGGTTGGAACATCCCTAACCAGCAATGCAAACTATGCACTTCCCAATGACAGAGCTTTTGTCCAACACCTCTTCACCTGCTGTTTTTACAAAGGGATCAGACACAGAGCTACCCAGCCAATACCAGATCCAGACAGTCTCACACACTGCTGGTTTCAGTGAGTAAAAAAGTAACACAGCAACTAAGAGATAACCTATAAGACACCTATAAACTTAATGGAGCATGGAAAATCCAGTGCACAGGCAGATTTTCCTGCTGCCAACCAACCAACCAAAGGCAAAGAGAAACTTCTTTGGGCAACATGCAACAAAGCAAACTTTACACAGGCTATCTGCTTCAAAATCACATTAAATAACAAAGGAATTGTCTCCTCTAGAAGTTATGGAGGGCAGGAACATTTTGTTTTCATAGCATAATTTGGTAAAACTGACTCAACACAATCAGATAATGTCAATCACTTCTGCCTCTATGTCTTTTGATGCTGGTGCCAGGTCATGCCCTTGAGAGGTACGGGAAAAGGAGTATGCAAAGGATTCCCAGGGCTGTTTGTGTTCTGAAGAGGAGACCGCTCCTCTCAAAGAATCTAAGGAGCTTCCCTGTGCACATGGGAATATATCCATGTAAGCAGTGTGAAACACAAAAGCAGAGTCAGGAAGTGGGCTCAGAAGAACAAGTGTAGAGAAGCTTCCACTGCCATGCAGGGAAAGCGCTCATTGGTGACAGAGCCTGACAAAAGCCATGAGATAACAAGATCCTCATTTCCAAAGACTGATTGTTTTGCTGGGCAGGTGTCTTTTTGCTTGGATGTTATAATGTCCCTGGTGCATACTAGCCATGCAAAAGAAGAATTACAAGAACATGAAATAGACAGAAAAGCCAAGTCCCAAAACTGAGAAACACTGAGTGGTATTCTTTGTATTATTTAATGTAGTTTCCTTTGAATAAAACCTCTTTTTTTTTTTTTTTTTTTTTTTAATGAGTCCTGTTCCATCCCTACTGTTTGTTCAGTCTTCACTTTGAGACTGGGTTCAAGCTAAGACAAAAGGCCTTTGTCTCTTGGGACCCTGCTGTACCCATTGCAAAGGCTGGAAGCACCTGAGGTCCCCCAGACCTGCCACTGAGAGCTAGGCTGGACACACCAAAAGTGACAGAGTTAAATCTCCATTCTGGCTCATTACATCCCACAAGCACATTCAGGATGAAACAGCCAGGAGCTGCAGCTGTACAGAAAACCCTTTGCAGCTCAGGCTGAAGCATGCTCAGAGCTTATGGAGCCTTCAAACCTGCAAAGCCCTAGAAGCTCTTTACAGACCTTGTATGAGCTGTGTTTTTTGGCCTCTAATTCAGGTCAGATTTGGGCAAATATTTATTGGCAAAAAAACCCCAAAGACTCTTTCCCAAAGGGATTCAGATCCCACTTCAGAAGAATAAGGGCATAAGAGCTTTTCAGACAACTATTGCCAATTTTTTTTTTTTTAACATAACAAAACAATGTTTACCCCTAACTTCACTCTTACTTGCTTCTGAACCATGCTGGCTGCATTTTTCATATACAATTACATAGGCTCAGGCAGACACCTTTCAGAATAAAAAGATGCAACAACTCTAGAAGCAATGGATAATGAAGTCTTACAATGTGAGACATTTGCCAGTGTTAGTAATAGACAATGAGGATAGTCCTGATGGTTGTGAAATACAAGCACATTTATGCCGCAAACATAAAAGAAAGTTAATAAAAAAGAAAAGAAATAAAAAAGAAACACAATGAAACACATTCTAGAAGCACATTCTATTAACAATTATTTCCATAAGATAAGCTTTCAGACAGCTTCTATCGAGACTAAAGATGATCACCTTGTTACACTTCACTGTGCTTTTCCTGGAATCTGTTATTGTGAAAACTGCAAAATTAAATCTAAAATCACCAAAGTACAAATGTACAAAAATTACTCTATTCTTTGCAGGCTATTCCTCTTCATCTGACAAGAAAATGGAAGTGAACAGATCACAATTAACATGAAGGTGGATGACAGTATCTCTGATCTCTGTGGATAATCCATCTCAGAATATGTTACTGCATTTCACAGAGTTTCAAGAGAGATCAAATCTGTATTAAGATGTTTGATTCACTTTCAACTTCAACAGGAGAAAAGCTTTCAAAGTCACCAGCACAGCTTAACCCCACTATGTAAGGAGGAGCTCAGTATTTTTTCTGCAGTGGTTACCCTCTCTTTATTTTAGAAAGATGAAAATAAAAAATAGTTACTACCTTACCTCAATTTAAAATATCAAAATATGAAATGTTTACAATGGGACTACCTATTTTGTAGTTGCAGTTGCAAGATCATCACTTTTTCCAAATTTCAAGGGAAAAATTACCTTACAGTGCTGTAGGACCATCAACAGCAGTTTGTCATATGACAATTCTTCAGTATCAAAAAAAAAAAAAGTTACATAAGGCTGTGTTATTTCATTTCACTAAAAAATACAGCTCATAGGATGTACATATTGCATTTTATTATTTTTTTCTGATGTCATAATCTTTTCCCCAGTTCTCTGTACTCTAATATTTTTGTTTTCCTCTGCAGATGTTAAATCCTTTCATAAACCTGGCTAATCACAGTATAGTGGTAGAAATCAACTAACGACATTAAAATGCCTCACACAGTGATTTTGTTTTGGCTCTCAGTGACTTCTGACCAGCCTTTAAAACCATAAAACACTCCTTAATTTTTGACAGCCATCTCCCTTCAGGAAAAAGCATCCAGGCATTGTACTAAAACTTCTCAGTGGTCTCACACTCAGCTATCAGTCTCACTGATGCACAACAACAACATTGGGCTCAACACAACCTCCTCCGAATTTTCCACATGGTGATAAAAATGAGCACAAGGCACAACATGGGGTGAAAAAAAAAAAATAAAAATCCTTTGTTGCTGTGTCTGATAGTGCAAAGAACAAGCCCTTTTAGAAAAGCTGTTGGTGCTGTCATCTGCATACTGAGCATCCGCAGCAAAGGCAACGTTAATAACAAGTTATCCTTGTAGAGGGGTCAAAAGGACAGTGCTGGTAAGACAGAGATGACAGACAACAGGCATCAGGGAAAAGATTAATATCCCTACACAGTCATACATCAAGGAACACAATTTTTGCCTGTAATCCCAAAACTGCTGAGAGTAGGATTATTTCTGCTTTCCCTATTACTAAGAAGAAAGAAACCGCTCATGGGAATAGGGCACTGCTAAATGCGAGTCCTAATGTGAGCAGAAGGGCTGCAGTTAGGTTAAAGAGGAGAAAAAAAAAAAAAAAGCTCAGTTGCATGATGCTCCCAGGCAGTGGTCCCACTACAAGCGGGGTGGGGAGTTCATTGTGCAGGCCACTTTAAAATATGAAAAAAGTTTGTGTAGCTAAAGAAAGGCAAAACAAGTGAGAAAGAGGAACCTCATGCAGCTTTTCAGAGAATCACAGAATTGTTTATGTTGGAAGAGACCTTTAAGATCAAGTCCAACCAGCAGACGGTTCACAGTTAAAAAGAAAGAAGCCCTTAATGTTGTTTAGAAAATAACAGAAGCATAAAATCCATGACTGGAACAGGAATCCTGGTGTACACTTCCCCTGTGGCACACTTTGATGGTGCTGTGCTGCAGCACAGCTGCAGGCACAGTGTTTGGTCATGTCATAGCAGGTTCACTGCAAGAAATGCCCTAAATGGAGACCAAATTGTCTGTACCCCTGACTGGTCCCCAGTTTCCCCTGAAATATATTTAAGGTGAGAACACTTTAAGGATTGGGCTTTAATGAAAGGAAGCAGCACTTCTAACAGAGGAAAAAGGGCACACTTTCCAAAATAATATGAAAAAAAAACATTACTGGTGTCACAACCACTGAAGTAATATTATCATAACCTTAACACTCCCCAGCTCTTTGTCAGTTAATGAAAAATGTCTTCTTACAACCAACTACACATTTCAGTTTTCCCTTTCTTGGGGCACGCACTCTTCATAACTATTAGTGGGTACGTTTGACAGCCTGACAGAGAGCTGCCACCTTGGCAAGGACAACTGAGGAGACCTTCTCTCTGCAACTGTACAAAAGCAGAGGGGAAAAAAGAAAAAGTAAGGGAGTGAAGAGAGACAAAAGATGTGATGATGGTATTAATATTGCTATAATTCTCTCACAGCTGGCAAAACAGCACTTACTTGAAAAAAAATACCAGTATATGGAAGAATTGCAGGCTTAGAGCATCTGTATTTGTAGAAAAACCTGCACCACACCAAGGCAAATTAACATGACTGTAAAACAAAAGGAGCAGATGCCAACCATCCATCCAGTGGCCTTGCAAGTCATGTGGTGGGGTGTGGAGCTGGTTGGAAATTTTCCAATGAAACTTTTTCTTTTTACTGAAAAAATATTAATTCACTACAACTGAAACTGTGTCAGAACACATCAGTTTGAACAGAAAGCAGCCAGCCAGGCTTCCCCCACTGCCTGCACATTCTGCCCACCCCAGGCTGGTGGGGCTCCTGCATCCCCTTCCACACAGGAGCTCAACCGGCCTGGAGGTCCAGGTCCCAAGGTAAGTGTCAGGAAAATTCAACTTGTATTTCTGTCCTAAGAGAGTTTTACAATTGTATTCTTTTCACCAGAATCAGAACTTTTTTTTTCCTTCGAAGAATGTGAAGTTTCCTTCAGGACAAAAACTCAAAGACCAGATGCAAGTATCTCCTTTGCATATAGAACGGAACGGAACAGAACAGAACAGAACAGAACAGAACAGAACAGAACAGAATAGAATAGAATAGGAGTATGTTAGATGAAACAACAGCTCAATCCCCCAGCTATCTGGGGGAGACACTGAAGATGCTGGAACACTGTCTTCAAGTGATGTCAGTGACTGTGGTTCAAGCCTTAGTTGCAGTGAAAAGCATGAAGGAAATTATATAAGAACTGCAGGACTTATGTTTCAGCCAGGAAGGAGGAGAGAAGTGCCAAGGCTTCAAGGAGGACTGCAGACTTAACCTGGATATCCTAGGACTGATAACACATACTACTATTACCATATAGCTCAGGGAAAGAAAAATGGACTGTGTAGATATGCAGAAATTATACTTGAGAATAATCCTAACATCAAACGAGCAAAATCTAGAAATTACTGGAATATGAGGGGAAATAGATAACAACTTGATTAACATCTAACAGGGCTGGAACTTGACTTCTCTGGCAGCCCCCATACAGCTTTCACTCAAGAATGAAAACCATAGAACACAGCTCACTAACATTATTTGATTTAATTTATTAAAGTAGACTAATATTCACCTTGGTAAGGACACGTGTACAAAGGCCTTACAACCTTTATAATGGAAGCAGTGATAAATAAGGTCTCCTGAAGGAATGGAAGAGAGATGGCAGTAAATATATGACACTGTCAACCTTATATTGCTCTAATTACCAGTTCTGAACACATACAACTTCTAAATCAAACAGACAAGACTGATGATGCCTTTCTTTGTCTTTCACTCCAATTTATACTAGGTGTGTGGCAAAATATTATTTTTAAAAACTCACGTATCCACTTACTGTCTCTTAGAGAAACCTCTATCTCTTGACTTATGTCCATAATACCTCTCAATACTGCCAATGCCATCACCCCAATAAAAATAAAATAAAATAAAATATGTACACTATTCCCATTATAAGCCACAATTCCAAACTAGGAAGGTTAAAACTTGCCTATTGCTGCTCATTACACTTACACTGTAAGGCATATATCTTTTTGTTGAAGCATTATGCTCACAGAGGATGTGGCTAATTTTTCACAAAAGAGTACTCAGCAAAGGTCAGGAACAGGTTCTGGCCTCGTAAAAGGCTTAAGATAAACTCTAAATCTGAGAATACTATATAAAGCTCATTCTCAAGAACTCCAGAATCAAACTCTTTCAAATGCACTGACATTTCACAGCAAGTGTGAAAAAGCACTGAGTAAAGGAGTAAAAAAAACCAACAATCCAAAGCTAATGTTTAAAATCAAAACAATTTATTTAACTTCTAGACCAACAATAGTCATCACAAAGTAGAATTTATGTCAGCGGTAGTTTTCAACTAAGTTAGACATAATACAGTGATTTCTTTTGAGGAAAACCTGAATCACAATGGCTACAGTTTTCTTGGGTTCGGATGACAGTTCTAATTCTCTCCAAAATAGTCTGAAATCACCAGCCTTTTTACTAATACTTTCTAATGGCTCTTTTCTTGTTAATTAATTCATGAATCTAAATCATTCAAACATAGATAAGCCACTAATCACTCGCAGACTTGATAACAGAGCCTAAGTAGACAGAAATGTGTAGAACATGCAATAAAGCTGCCAATACAAAAAAAAAAAAAAAAGGAAAAAGGAGTTAGAAGGAAAAATAAAACTCACTCTTTCCACCTAATAGCAGGAGATTTGATTTGGCATTTATTATGCAGGAGAAAATGCTTTCTGATGACAATAGTCAACTATGGAAATGAGAAAAATCAGGCTGCTTCTATACCGGATGTTTTTTTCTAATGATACATGCACAGGAGCAAATTAAAGGGATCCATTATTTTGGTTGGTTGTGGTAAATTGTCCAAATGTGGACAATAGGTTCATTGTCCACATTTGCAAAAGTAAAACATAAAAGAATAAGGGAAGTGGAAAGAGTAGATTAACAATCAACTCTTGTCAGCAATAATTAATTCAGCAGTGGAGGTTACAGCACCCAAGAAATAAAGAAATTTTATTGCAGGATTACAACAAGGAAAAAGAAGAAAAGTGCTTTCTTGCATGCCTACAAAAAGTAAAATACTATAAAATTATTAATTATGTTTTCATGTATTGAAGAAAAGCAAAGTGTCAAACCCAATAAGAATTACAGAAAAAGGTATAATGACACCATATTATGAAAAAATATGTTATATTTCTTTATATTTTATGATTTTAAATCATCACAAATTAATTTACTCTTAATTTGGTCCTGATGGAATCATGTACCTGCTTGTTACCTGCCGACATGCTCTAAATTTACTTCACTAGGAATGTTGGGAGTCTCCTCTCTGCTTTCCTTAGATAACACAATCATGCCCAACTTTTAGAAGGGAGGTAAGTTAGTTATACCAAGGGCAACCTCAACATTTATTCAAGTTATGGAATGAAAAAAGCATTGTTACCATGGCAACTGGTAAATCACATTGTATCTGCAATGAGATGCAAGGCATCTTGAGTAAACGCTCATCTGCCTCCTTGCGTGACCTCCTCCGCAAGGAACAGTTCCTTTGTGGAGGAACATGTGCAGAACTGTGGCACAGACCAGATTTACTGTCTCTTCTGCAAGAAGTTGACAGAAGTAATTCAAAGTGTTATTTTTGCATGGGGAGATTTAACCAGATCTATCATTAGCATAGGAGGAAATACTGGGGGAAAAAAAACCAAATACTGAATGTTTTGCTGGGATTCAGCTCAATCAAGACCATGAAACGTTACAATGACAGAGTACCTCAACTCATTTTGTACCCCCTGCATCTGAAGACCATTCACAACTAGAAAGCACTAGAAGAAAAGCCTTGCTAAAGCACTAGGAAGAAAAGCCTTGCTGCCAGCATGAAGGCTGCCAGACATGCAGCAGCACATCACGCTGGCGCTGGAGCTGATACTGCCTCCAGCCATCTGCCCCACCCTTCTGAGGGATGCCGCGGCCTCCAAAACAAGGACATCTGATCTACCCTTAGCCAGGCTGCTGCATGTTTTGCCGGGTGCTGATATTATCAGCACCTAACATACCAGCTCTGCCTGAGAGGGCCTCCCGTTCTCCCCACGTAGGGGACAGCTGTCTTCAGAACAACCCCTCAAACCAAATTGCTCTACAGACAGTCTCATCCATAGAGTCTCAGCCCATAAACCAGTCACTGGGCTTCCACAGTACTTCTCTGCTGCCCTTTCCTAGCTCTCCTTCAGCCACTATCATGCCTACATAAGGTTCCTTCTCTATTCCATTAAACTCACCACGAGGAGCAGCACTGACACCAGGTTCCCAAATAATCTCCCTTAGGTCACCCCCCTCTCCTCCCTTGTTGACCTCCTGAGTAAGCTGGTGTTACCTATAGGGACAGAGTGGCACATCATGATGCCACCTATCAGCTTCTGATATTATTCTGTATGCACAGCGATTTCTTTAGCCAAGAAAGGCTTCACTGAGGGCTGCAGTTGTCCACTGACACACATCTTCTGATCCCAGTCTTTTCCTCTCATCACATCCCCTTACTTTCAGACTGCATTGTACAGACTACTTAGACACTGCCAACACCTATTATGCCACCCAAGAGATATTGAAATTCTCATGTATCTCTGATCCTGGCTTCCCTTCCCCCATTTCTAGCTTTGATTCCCTCCTGACCATCATAGCTTTAAACAATTTATATAGCTTTCTACAGTTACATCTTTTTCATGTATAACCTTGAGCTCTCATCTAACTAACTTCTTTCTCCTTACTCAGGAAATTATTTTTGTCATACATCTCATAAATTCACCTTCTCTTATTAGTCCTTCCAGAAGTGACTTCTTAAACCTGTTTACTTTGCAATTGCTGGGCTCTTCCTTCCCACATGGTTGGTCATTTGCTATTTGACCTAAACTTTGATAGATAAGAAGATGCTGTGGGTGAAGAAGCCACACGCTCTGGAATTCACCGCCTGTCACAGAGCATTTGAGTAACAGAAAGATAAAATGAGATGTGTGAACAAATGACCAGGTCTTAACTCCCTAATAGAACCCTGTGGAGAGGGTTACAATATCCAGCTACTCCAGGGAAATAACTAACGATCCTTTCTTCAGTTCAGTCATGATTCAAGAAGCAATCGCATGAGTTACTAAGTGCTTGAGACTGCCTCAGTAATTGCAATGATTTATTTTATGCATCATCATAACTACAGCACTAGGTCAGGAGGACATGTGCCTTATGGATGCCTTGAATTTTAACACAGGCATTGGAGGCAATCAGAAACACAGAGACCACAATGGGGGTGGGGGTGTGTAGGGGAAAGACAAGGTCTTTAAAATGCTACCTAAAACATTAGGTTTCTCTTAAATTTTTAATAAAATTAATTAGATTTTCAGATGACCATAAGCAGAAGTTGCTTACATTTTCTTCTGCTCCCCTAAAATGCAAGTGATCACAATCTAATCTTCCCGAAATTTGTTAGGATTTTTTTTCCACTGTAAATAATGAATGTGTAGTTTACAGTGTAGCTACACACTCAGTAAAGAAAAAAATGAAAACCCAAGCCTGTTGTCTCCGTCTTATACCTCTGTTTATTCCAGACAAAACACTCCCTGTGCAAAGCAGGTTTCTTCATTTACTGTAAGTCTGTACTGGTGCATCGGCTGCCTGCTAACAACCAGCAAAGAGGGGAATGGGACTTGGGCTCATGAGCATTTGCTTGACATGAGAAGTACGATCTCTACACACAGCTACTCACCTGACCTACCAAAATGATGCTGCACCGAGGATATTTTGTAAGGACATTCATCCATGGTGCAGGAGGCTCTGTTTGTGTAGCAACAGAAGGGATTTGTTAGCAGCTTCCTGGGCATCCCCATCCTCCTGACATTACTTAAACTCCTTTCTACAGTTGCTTTTCCTTTTAGCTATGTAAGGCTTCACTGGCACAGAAGGACATCTTTAGGATAACGATAAGTTAAAGTGCTGTCATCACCAAAACTTTCAGACTATTTGAAGGTCTTGAAGACACTTTCTCTCCACCCACATAAACTTCAAACTGTTCCCCTATGATAATTCAAGAAAAAGCACCACTAACCTTCAGCACTGTTTTTCCAATTACTGTGTTTCAAGGTTAGCAGTGTAGAAACACTAAACCAACCCAGTTTTCAAGGTCAAAATAAAAAACGCAGCAATGATATTCCACAGTAACTTTCATTCATTTGGTATTCAGGATGCATTCTTTCTGAATATCAAATCACAAAATCATTGCCAATTCATCAGATTTTAAGCTATAGCTTATTAAACATTAGACCGTGCTAAAAATAAAATGCAGGTTTTTATTTGATCTTATTAAGATGCTTCTGTACAGCCTGATCTAAGCCTCTAATTATCTGTATCTCTATATTATCTCAATTGTTATTTCACTATAAGCAAATTCATAGCAGTGCATTTTAATGGAAAATATTCATATACTAAAAAGTGGTAAAGCATTAGAAGTCAAAAAAGTTGAATGTCAAGATGCTAAAAATGAAAATGTTTCTCTACATTGTGTCTGCCAGGAAAGCAAGAGCTCACACGATATTTGGCAATGATTTCCCATGATGAAGCAATTCTTTGGTGCTCTCATTTTCATAAAAGCCCTAGTCTATTTGGAGGTAGCTCCTAGCTCTTTGCCCTTAACAAGGCAATACAGATAAAGTTCATTAAATATATTGTCTAAGGTAGGAAAGTGAAGAAGTTTTGCTGTAGCAAGCACTTAACCTGTGCATGGGAAAAAAAATGTAAAATAATTGGAACAAATGAGTTCTTACAAAAGCAAAGGTGATATGGGCGTATTGGTATTGCATGTTCTGCATGCACAAAATTGCCCAAATGAAGAATCTCTGGGATGGGATGTATTATTAGACCTTAATCAATAGGATTTTTTTTCAAGCAGGCTGGGCATCCAACCATTTGACGCAGATCTTTTCCACACGCGAGAGCAATGGAATACCGGAACCTGCAGCATTAATGAATTACAAGGAAGATTGCAAATGCCTATGATTTTATAGGTAATTTTGACAATATAATGGTCAAGCAATTTTTACAGCTTTTTGATACTTCTGTTGGAGTGCTGAATCTTCATTTCTTCTTACAGCAGGTAAGATATGAATTTCTACCATAATTAAATTAGTAAGTTTCCATTTATTTTTGCTGTTTCTGTTCTTAGGGGATCCTTAATACATACTGTACATCAGACAGATTAAAAACTATTAGCATTTTAAAACAACAGTTAAATGCATGATTTACTGTATATCTTTTGTCTAATGCAAATATTTACTATTTACATGTCGGTGCAATGAGAACATTATGTGTCAATTGATTAACCAGTAAAAATATTGGACAGCACTGGAGAGCATTGCTACAGCAGCTGCAAAGGGAAATGGTGTGGTGAAACTGCAGCCTTTTTCCCCACATAGTACGAAACTAAGTTTTGCTCCAGGGAGGAGACAGTCATAACTGCACGTATGGATATGTGTGTCTGTGTGACAGCTGAGGGTGGGAGGGTGAGAACAGACGACTTACAGGGAGCATACGGCCACCCAGTGCAAGAGCAGAGCAGCTCTTCTCTACGGATGGCTGCGGATCCCACACAAACCAGCACACATTCCCACAGCTCTGCTGTAAAATTGGAACATGTTCCTCCAGTTCCTGCACACATTCCTGCAAGGAAGTGCCTAAAACGAAGTAAGAGAGGCAGGTCCTTAGGGGTTCCTGAAAATGAAAGCTACAGCTGATGATCTGAAAAAAAATTAATTTATAGGGGCCATTTTTAGGGAAGTACCTGATTTGAGTATCCCACATTAAAAACCTGCCACCTGAAGAAAGTTTCAGGTGGTTCAGGTGTTCAGACTTAAAAAGGTAAGCTGCTTCAAGCTATCTATAGTATCACTCAGCCACTCTGTGCACCCCAACTACTCAAACACCCCTTCTGATGACCAAGACTCAGGCTTTAATCTGAAGAACTGAAACAGAGATTGAAACTTTTCAGAACCTGCTAGACAAAAACCTGATGCAATCTGCAAAAGAGGAAGAGGTGAGGAGTCTCAGAACAGATGGGTCACCAGGAGAAAGCAGCTTCTTTATGTTAACAACTGCGACTGTGTGTAAATGGTTCATTCTTCAGTGTGAAAAAGGGTTCCATAAGTAGTTTTTGTCATCTTTGCTTTTAGCAAGGTATGCAGTCTGTTTCATGAATAAATATGTACAGCACGTGCACACATAAGCAAATGTCTCTGCAGAAGGAGAGCTGGGGGACCATGAGCACTGCAAATTCCTTGGTGGAGAAGGATTCTGACATGTCCTTAGTGAAATCCTGAGAAAGGCCCCAGATGCAGGAGGTCATCACCTGCAACATGCAGGATTTGATAGCTTCCCACCGCAGCATTGGGCACTGCTCAAACTCTGCTGGAAAAATCTTGTGATGCCAATGATAAAGCAGGTAGGAAAATCTCCTACCCAAGCTTAATTTACTTCTTCCATCTCTGTGGGAACTAGGACTAAAGAACTCACTGCAAATAAGGTTTGGCTTAGAAGCCACATGCTTCTTTTACATAAGTTCATTAAAATCCAAGAAACCGAAAAGAAATCAATATAGCCCAACGATTAGCTCGATACGGGTATTGCACAGAGACTGACAGATTATTTAGACAGACTGAATTAATGCGTGGATTCCACTGAAAAGATTCAGGTTTCTCACCTGAGGAGACAAAGCCAGAGTGTTGGTACACTTTCCAGCTATTTGCCATTTACACAAGGAACCCCAGGCCTGAACGTATCTGGTTTTTAGCTTAAAGCCTGAACAACCAGGCTTTACATATGAGAACTGAAATTCTGGCCACTTCAGTCAACTCTGATTAGTGTCTTCTCTGACCCTGACCACATCAAGTCTCTATTAACTTGCTAAATATGGCCAAACAGCATATATTACAAACAGTAGATCGATTTAACAGTTATATTTGTATTCACACATATGTTTCAAAGCTTCCTGTGGTGAATAATCCCCTACTTGCAATATCAAAAGTATTTTGTAAAAAGGCCCAAACTGATGTTATATTCACTGAACACATATTAGTGCCTCTAAAAACAAAAGAGACACTGTGATATTGCAACCAGATCGAAGAGGTGATGCACATTTGCATTCTGTGCTTATCTCCTCTGCCAAAAAGAGCATGTTCTTTGCTCCTCCCAGCACTGGAACAAGTAGGAATGCTACTCCTGATACAGCACACACAGGTCTGCTCCCCTCACCTCCCAAGGAAAACAGAGATGAAATAAGGGATGGTACTCTGAGTCCAGCCACTCCAAGTGAGCAAGAAGCATCAGCCAGGCTGGCAGAGGACAGAGCTGATGCACAGCAGCCAACAAAGGCATGTGAATTGTAGGCCCTTCCCTTGAACAAACAGGGCTGTACAGCTCAGCATCACCCCCTGTTCAGGGCTTACCCTTGCTCAGAGCCTGGAAATCCATCTCAGATTTGATCTTCAGCAAGCTGTTAAAGGAATTACCAGCTACTATTCATGCTCTTCCTGAGTTAGGTCATCCTATTATTCTCCCAGTCATCAAAAGAGGCTAAAGTACTTTTTCCTGCAACCAGCAACTGCTGCCGCTCCCACACGTCAGAGCCTGCTCGGATGCTCACGTTCCAGGCAGTGACAAAAGGAGCTGGGAACTGCCTGCCACACGGCATCAGAAAATATATTCGAGGAAGGCCGCAAGGTCATTGCTAATTTCAAACCCTGTTTCATGTTTCCACATGAAACACCTAATTAAAACTTTTCACTGGGTAGTTAAAATGAAATCCGTGCATATGCACTTGAGACCTCATTTTCATGTGCTGTGAATTAGAATACAGGAGGTGCTGCACGCAGCGGTAGGACCACTAATCGAGGAAGGAGAGGGGAATACCTGCTTTGATTTAGAGGAAGATAGTCAGCAAAAATACCACTAATCGCCTGGGTTTTCATTCCTTTGCTCTTTGAGCTGCCACACAGAACCAAGAAAAATGGATGCAAGTGGTGTATTAACTGCTACCAAATCAGCGTTCTCCACAGGTGGTCGTGTGTCAAGCACATCCTGCAAAATGCCACCAGCTTCCACGGCTACGTTGTGACAAAGGCATCAGACCCTACAGGCAATACCCTGCTCTCACAAAAAAAAAAAAAAAAAAAAAAAAAAAAAAAAAAAAAAAAAAAAAAATCTATTAACATCAGCAGGGGCTGAATTAAATTTTTAAATGGAGGCACAGTGAGTGACAGAACAGCCATAGCAAAAGGACAATTTTTTGGGAGATTTTGGGGTGGTTTCATTATTAAAATAAAAAATAAATAATTCCTGAGGGAAAAAAAAATCTTAACTTCAATGACATTGAACATTCTTCCTGAACTTATTCAGGAGAATAGAAAGAACAAGAAAGAGGGAAAAAAAGGAGACCTGAAGCACTGAATCCTTTTTACATGACTGATCTCTGGGCAGACTACCAAATCTCAGACAACTTCCAAAGAGGAAGCTGTGGTAGACAGCCATCAGCTTCTAGCTCATCAAAAAGTTTTCCAGTTATCTTGGATACTTCTTTTCAGCCAGGTCCAGACTATGAGCCAAAATGAGATGTCCTTTACTGGTCTGGTAAAAGTCTGGTAAAACAGTGAATTACTTAGAAGTTCTGCACCACTGAAAGGTGAATGACAAAATTACTTCTCCCAAAATTCAGAAACTGTTTAAAACGTCTGACCTGAGGTTGTATGGCACATATTTAAAGCATTATCAACTTTTCTTTTTAATCTTCCTAATTTAGGTAACAAATTCCCTGACTTGACCTTTGCTATTCTGAGTTCCCAGGACAAGAGTAGAAGTAAATTTACAGAAGTAGATGGCAGGATACATCTGCTGTATTATCAGCATAACTGGGAATTTACTGATGTCATAAATCAGGAAAATGGAGGAAAGAACATTCAGAATGTCATCAAATGTACTTATCACACAGAGAGAGGGACAATTTAATACCAGAAAACAAAAGAGCAGGTGCTCTGAATTCATAAACTGGTAATTTCTACTTCTCTAAAGAGAGAGTATTATAAAATTAATTCTGTGTAAGCCTTTGGACAGTCGAAGAAACATAAGCAGGTTAGTGGTTCAAAATCTGGAGAGAAACACAGAAGCAGAGGACAGCGACAACCTACAGATTGCAGCTCTTAGAGAGTTTCTCTGCTTCTTCACATGGATAAATGCAGGAAGGGCAGGACCAAGGAACCACACTTTCAGTCTTGGTACCACCAGAACAGTGTAGTCCCACTGCCCACAAAAAACAACACTCCTGTCCTCTCCCTGCTCCTGGATGTTGACACCCTGCTCATAATTCACTCCCATTTTTGTGCATGTGTGCCTTCATGAAGCCACTTAGTGAGCTACAGGATCTGGATTAAAATATTGCCAACCAAAGGACATTTCCTTTGACCCAGTTCAGCTTCTGGATGGGGTAAGTCTGGATGGGGTAAGGCTTTGGGGAGTTAAGGAGAATGGCAGTGTTTCACCAGGAGCAGCAGAGCAGCCCTCACCAGCACAGGTCATCCCTGACACCATATCTTATTCTCACCCCATACCCATGTCCCCATAACATGAGGGGAACCAATCCAGTTGGAAAACAACACAAGAAAGGTGTATTTATTTTATTTTTCAACTTCATTATTTCCCGTGTCTCTTCACAAATCTGCACTCCATCAGCCAGTCCAGAGCTGGGGACAAGTGTTTGGGGCAGTACAGCCCCTGAAGCGACGCCTAAGGACCCAGAGGTTGTGTAGTGACTGCAACTGCTTGGCCTTGCCTCAGCTATGCTCAGGATTTTCAAAAAAGATCCCTCTGCTGTCACGAGTTCAACCCACTTCCAGCTTCCTTGGGATCCCTGAACCACCTCTCAAGGATCCCAAAGGAATTCCTCAACGTTCATTAACCACTGCAGGTTTTATGGCACCCTCCAAGGTCCCACGTTTAAGACCTCATTTTATACCTGGGTAAACAAAGGTGCAGAAAAGTGACAAGATTTGAAGAAGGTTGTTAAATAACCAATGGAGTCAAAAATAAAAATTCAAAGTTCTGGCTCCCAGGTTTTAGTCTGTTAAATACCATGTGCCCTTTCTACCCCTTTCAGCACAGGAGCTAAGTTATTGTCCCATACAAGAATGAGTCACCATTTCACTCTAAAGAAAGCCCAGCATGCAAAATGTGTATGTGCAATTTCCTCCTATACAAAGTAGTATAATGTTACAGAATAAATCAAAGAGGAGAAAATTAGGCTTTCTTTTCTCTTAAACACTAGGATGAGCATCTGGAGGAAAGAAAGTACTGTGGGAATGTGTAACTTGACTCAAAGGAAAATAGTGAAGTTTCCACTCGCATTCCTGTACTATGTTCACAACATATCATGGAAGCACAAGCATGACCCAAGTGCCTTTTTTTACAAGGAGAAGGATCACATAATTTCACCACTATTTTGCACTGCTGGCAAGAGGACATTCTCCTCCAAAACTTTGGCCACATTAAATAGACTCAACAAAAGGAATAGTAAGTCCTCTTAAAAGCATGTAGCAAATAAAAATAGTTTCATTATTATTTTAAAAGTTCTGCAAAAGACTGAAACAAGGCTTTTCCTAGCATGCAACTGGTCCCAGTCCTACATCTGAGCAGGAGAATCCTTTATCTCTGGCAAACTTTTTGCATTTCAAAAAGATGCCTGTGCCTGTTCCACAATGGGGGAAAAAAAAAAAAAAAAAAAAAAAAAGTAAAGAAAAAAGAAAAAAAAAAAAAAAGCCTAGGACCTGCAGAAGTCTTTTCTTCTCTTTTCTTCTCAGAAGATAAAGAGGTTGGCTTATGAAGAGCAGGTGATCACCTGGGGCTATGCATTCATTCCAGCAGATGAAAAATCAACCATCTGGAATAGGACATTCTCTCCAGAACATGACAGAACTAGATTCAAGACCCTGTTCCCCCTGATTCAGACCAGAGACTTGAACTTCAGGTTACCTCCACAGCAAATATGTACCTAACACTTAATTACTTACTCTTACTCAACAAGGAGGTATAAACTGACAACCTCATTGATAGATTCATTTTTTTCTTGGCTTGTAATTGAAGACTAAATCAAAATTGCAAACTCTCATCTTAACCCTGGTACAGGTCTCTGCTAATGCTGGCAGATCTAAGAGGTATAAAGAGAAATAGCAAACTCCTGTGCTGACATGCTAAATCCATGCTAAATCCATTCTGTTTAAATTACTTTAGACATCTATACCACCTCATAGCTATTCAAGCCATGACAGTTTTTGCAAAACTGTGATCCACAACTCTGCAAGAGAGGGATAATATCTGCTAAGAGTCAAAAGCAGTAAACCTGCTCCCAAGCTACCCAATAGATCTGTCCCAGACAGAGCAGGTACAACAGAAGAGATGATGTTTTTAGAAAGTATGCACGGATTTCAGTCACTGACTGTATTCAGACATCATTTGATGTCAATGTTTTAAAGAATATTTTTGCATCAGAGCCCTGATTACTGACCATCAATCCAGCAGTACATTAGCACGATGCCACAGCTCTGTCAAGCTAACAAAAACTCCAGCTCTGGACATGTCCTGACATTAATTCTTATCTCCTGCAAGTACCCAGCTGGACACCCTAAAAATACCCCTGGTGTGTCATGGCTGGAATTTCCTTAAGAAATTCCTCGGTCATGAGTAATCTATACAGCCCAAGGCTCTAAATCGTTAATCTTCTGTTGTAAGCCTTTTAACAGCTTCAGCTCAACCACTAACCTGCTTCAATGAGCAAATCATCTGTCTTCCTAATGAGACCACTGATTACAAAAGTTAGTACTCAGTAAATTAACAGAACTGTTCTTCAGTATCTGCTGTCCTTCTGAAAACATACTTGCCTCATATAATATGTCTCTTTCATCTTGAATTAACTCACAGAATCAATACACCAAGCTGTATGTACTTATATATTTAACAGTACGTAATTCTAATTAATATATACATTAATCTGTAAAGGGATTACAGGGTGGATTTAGGAAATGTTCCCCTACCTACTGATGCAGGGAAGTATAGGAAGAGCCTCCTTTGAAAATTATTGCCAATTTGTGAACATCTTATTCAGTTGATCTGACTGCGAAAATGATACTATAATCTAAAGAAAATTCTCCCCATTTGCTGAGGTGAAAAGCACTTTTGCAATTTTACTAAGACAATGACACTATAAACAGATGTGATTTTCTTAATGAGTGCAACACTTCATTGAAATAATAACTGGAAATACTGTACAACACATTTTCACATCTATTATAAAGGCATTATTTAATTGAGTTTTAGTTGACAAAAAAGAATTTCAAAAACTATGGTTTAGCGCAAGTATGTCTCGAATGCATCCCAAATGTATGCTAGACGAAAAAAGCTATGATAGATTACTTCAAATGGCTTTACATACACAGCTTGCTTTCTGTATTATAATTAATGCTAATAATAAGCAAACCTCTCCAAAAAGCAGGCTCGCTCTGTGGCTGAATATTTCAATACAGATTTTTCATCTATTTTCTGTCAATGCAATTTTTTAAAGGAAATGAAATATTTAAATTACATCAAAATACAAATATCCAGTTTCACATTTCCCTAGGCTTATGAGCATTATTTGCATGTAATGATAAAATTAAAACTGCAAGCTTGCATAGTTTTTTTACTCTACCCCACATTTGATACTAAAACAGTTTCTATGTATTTTAGACAATCATTTAATTTTATTTATTTATCAATACATTGCAGTAATGCAAAAGCACAGAGAAGAAGCTTATCTGCCTGTTTAGAAGCTTATTTAGTATCATTTACTTTCTATTCATTAGCAAAGCTGAAGTTTTAGGAAACCTAACACATACAGTAGGTTCAGTGCCTTAATTAAGTGCCTTATTCTAACACATTAGCAAGCTGGAGTGGGAAAAAAATCACTGCAATTTAGTTTTTGTTTTTCTCTATAAGTCTGTGAGCACCATTACGGTTAGAGCACTTTGCAAACACTATATTCACCAGAGAAGAAGTTGGCACTGTGTGCTACCAAGGAACACCAGTTCCAATATATCAATCTAACCTGGTCACTGTCAGCTTCCAGTGGCAAAATCAAGCAGCCCACACATAACAGAGACTAAGCAAAGAACTTTTTAAATTAGGAGAGTTGTTCAAAGTAATTTTTTCATTCAGACCATAAATGTGAAAAGAAATGATAGCACACCAGAAAACTGGGGGGGGGGGGGGGGGGGGGGGGGGGGAAGCAGTATGGACTTTCTGATTTCATACAAATCATCTTATATATATATCTCCCAACTTTACACCCTCCAGAACACAGCCAGACTAAAGGAATCCCTTCTCCCACACACTATAGTTCCAAACCAAGCTTTCCTCCAGCTGTCACATATTCTCCCTCTTCCAGACCATCTGCTTTTTCTGAGGAAAAATAATTATATTTTATCTCCTGAACTAGCAACCCAAACCAATCCATGTTTCACCTGTTCCTTGTGGACCACAGACCTCCAACACCACACTTTAAAGATCACCTTTAGGTACTTTATCTACCCAAAAATCTCTTGTGCATCTACATGTCATCTGTCTTCTCAGAGTGAGTCATTAACTTCTCAGAGTCAGTCCTCAAACTCAGATGAAGATGGTGACTATTTATTTGAATTACAGGAGAGTTTAGCAGTCCTCTAGTAATCCATCCAGTCTAGCTCCCTATGACACTCTGCACCTCATTCACTGTACAGGAAAGAGTTATTGGGATAGTCAGTACCAAATTCTTGAATTAGGCTGTGAATCCTTTCTTCTTCACAGGAAAGTACAAAAATCATCAAAGCCCAATTATGCTACATTTGTATTTGCTGTTAATGCTGGAAATCCACGTGAGGCTGTACTAATCAGAAGACACCTGCTTTAGAAACACAGTGGGTAACACCAGAGGAGCCACAACTCCATTTCCCATCACATGCCTGGGACAAGGCATGGGCTTTTGGGGTTGGGGTTTTGGGTTTTTTCATATTCCTAGAGGAGAACAAACTAGAGGAGAACTCTGCTTCGGGCAAAATTTCCCATTGGCCATTTTGGACAGAGCAGCTTTATTTCCAGGCAGGTTATAAATCTCCCAGCTTCTAACAGTGACACTGGCCTGGGCTGACAGAAACACACAGCCCTGCAAGCCAGCAGCATTTCTGCTTCAAGCTGTGCTGCCAGGAGGCCAGCCCGGATAGAGGCTCTCCAAGGGCAGGGAGAACAGCCTGGCAGGGAGTTCACGCTCCTCATTTACAGACTGCATGCCATTCCTTTGAGGAAGGCAGATCATCCAAGAAAGCCCAGTTTGAGCTCCCCAGGAGGGAGAGCTGGTGAAAGCTTTAGTGCAGGGATACTCGCTGAGAAATGAGGGTCCTGTGGAACCTGCACAGAGCATCTCCATTTTACTGCTGCAGAGTGCCCACCACCCGATGTTACAAAGAAAGCAGTGTAAAATAAGCTATGCTTTGAAAAATTAAAAAAAAAAAAAAAAAAGAAAAGAAAGATGGGCATGTTACACATAATAAGGATGCCACACCCTGAACATGTTGTTCCTCTAACATGCACAGTGAGCCCAAGGGACTCGGTAGTAAGCCAATGCCAACGAATCTGCCATTACTTTTGTAGCAGCAGGATGAGATGGGAAAGTCTGAAATCCTGGATCCAAGCAGTACTCACTACAATTCATCCTCCTGCTCTGCTCCTTGGAGAAGAGGGGGGATATCTGCCTGGAGCAGTGAACCCTGCCCAGCCACTCAAATCCTGTCACCTGCACGTGCACCGGATCAGCTCTCAGACCACAGGGGAGGAAGGGAGGGAGAGGAAGGGATGGAAGCTCACAGCTTCCTGAACATATGCAACCCACTGCCCTGCCATGGCAATCTGTGCATTTTTTCCAGTGAAAGTTAGTTACCTGAGTCAGCCAAACTGAGAAGTTACGACAAACCTTGCCCATGCTCAGTGTGCCTTCTTGGTGACTGCTCCTACCGAAATCAGTACTCTAGCTGGGGGGGCTTACCAAACACACCCACAATGGGGACTGTAGGTCTCTCTTAGGTTTGGGCATGGGCTGCCCAGACCCACCCTACACTAACCAGCAAAGTGCAAAACAGGGGGAAGAAGCACACCATGCTTTATTATTGCCAGCGCTAGCTGTAAGACACTCTCAACCAGAAATAAAGGGCACATGAGGAATGATCTGAGTTTCTGCAATCTCTCAGGCGGCATTTCTCTCTGCTGTCACCCCTAAAAGCATATCCTAAAGGTCTAAAGGCATACCCTTGTCTGAGTGCAGTAATTGCTGTGTTATACTGCTCAGGATGGCTATGAGCAAATTGCTCGAGCTCCTGCTAAACTGAAGTCACTCATCTCCTAAATAGCAGCAATTGCTAAGTACCGTACTTTTCAAAAGGAGAAGAAAAGCTGAGTGCTTCTTTCCTTTCCATTTTTGGAACTGTACTGTAATCTGTGCAGCTACAGAGCTGCAGCTGATGCCACAGCACCCTTTGCAATGACCAGAGTAAGCAGCAAAAATAGCCTCTGAATTTTCTGAGTATCAGTCCCAACATTCCCCTCTCATCTATGTCCACATATCATAATCTAGTTTCCAAATCTTGAAACACAATAGAAATCTTCCCTAGTTTAACATCTTCTTTGCTTAAGCACCTAAACATTTAGTTGTGCTTTGTGGATACGGTTTGAAGATATATAGAAATTCTGCCAGATGTCCATTGCTAGCAGGTCAGCTGAGAAACAATTTAAATCTTGGGGAATCAGCTTGGCTAATTGCCCTCCTCCCTTCTGCACACCTACTGATACAACTACACATCTAACTACACCAGACCAGACCCTATACATTGCCGAACAGAACAGGATGAAGCTCTGAAATAAGATTTCATCATTCTCTTTTCCTTTGTACAGCCTTATTTCAGTAGGAATGAACTTGCAGATGAGCTGAAAAGTACTTCTTTTCTAAAGCATATGTCTTTTTTCTACTGTCCGGTGAGCAGAAAATAGAAGAAATTACATATACATAATGGCAAGGGACATGAGGGCTAGGTGGGACGTTCGTTGTTTCTTTCAGTTATTATCCTCTGCACCTTTAGATGAATATGCAATCAGAATAGAAATCTCTACCAGGAGAACAAAATTAGGAGACATTGTGCTATAAGCAGAGCAGTCAAGTTTTTTCAATCCAGTTATTAACATCTGAATAAGTGCTTTCAGAAGCATTAAACAGAATGCTGCTTTCTTCAGTGTAACTTTTGATTGAAAACACAATTTAAAAGAAAAAACATGAACTGCTGAATTCTCTATCCAGACCATTTTTCTTAATTCATGCTGAAAAGTTTCAGCCAATACTTGCATCCAAATATACCCACAGTGAAGTAATTTTAAGATAATTTAAAGTAAGTACTTGAAGCACTCATATGCCTTATACATTATTTAAATACACCGTAAAACCCAACAATTTGGTAAAAAGCATCCTGAAATCACCTCCTATACCCTATGTGTATAAGATATTAATAACAGCAACTGACAGTTAATGACAACATAATAATTTAAGTGTGTTGACAATTATTGACCTGAACGCACTTTAGAGAAATGTAAATGCCAGAGGAGAGCAGCTACAGCTCCATGACTAATGTGTGCCCTGGATTCTGACCATCAGCTTTGCTATTTCAGTTTTGTGACCTAAATTTCCCTCCCCTACCAGAAAGAAACAAAAAACCCAAACAAGAAATGTCTTACTTGTTCTGCCTTCTCCAGTGCTTTTCTATCCGCCTGCAAAAACTGGCAGTTCTCTCTCGCCAGCTTTTGGACCAGCTCAATCCGTCCGATGTCATCTCTTCCCTGAAGCTTGCATAAAACTCCTGCCTTAAGGGTGGGAGAAAGAGCAAACAGATACTTAAATCCACAGTCCCAGGACATGACACTGCCACAAATTTCAAGCTTAAAAGAAATGCATCTGTTTTCTCATATTTGCAGTACTTCGTTGCCACTTGCTGAGCACGAACAAGTCACTGCTTCCCAAGAAACAACTGGAGAGGAACAGAGGCACATCTGAATCTCCAAATGTATCTACTCTGGAGGAAAGAAGGCAGGGCTAACTAAATCAACCGCTCCTCTGAGTGCAACTATCAGATATGCTGTGTTTTATTTGTTCCTGTCAGCCTGTTTCCTGTTACATAAGAGAACAAGAGCAAGAGGTTAAAAACTCATGGGAAAGTTAGCCAGGAACAGCCCTGGAAAAAGAATGAAGTGCAACACAAGGCATTCCTAAAAATAACAGGCTACAACTCCCTCTGCTCCCACTCCAACCATTTTTCACGTATGCAAGACTGAAGAGTTAAAAGACGGTTGTGCCACATTTATTTATTCCATAAGTAACAAATCTGTATTTCTTGATTTTGTTTAGGGAAGGAAATTATACTTGCTTTAAAAGTTATGTTAGAACTTTTTTTTTTTTTTTTTTTGCTAATATTCTGACTGTTATTCAAGCTATGGTGATAGGGTTTTGTCAAAATATTCAGCACTGGTTGTTTTCTAAAAATGCCAGATAGATACGTATAAAAAATGGATTCATGCTTGCACACAGGCACAGCAGAGACTCATCACAAAGTTGGCTGATATGGGCTAAATTGCTCCCTGCAAAGTCAGTGGTTGATACCACTGTCCATGATCTGGTCATGGATACAGCCTCTGCATAACTGAGACCTGGGGCGATGATACCACGCAGCTTTTATTAGCCCAGATGTTTCCTGATGGGAACAGCATATGCCTTGGGAGGGCCCATCATGTGGCATAGCTCTGATATGGCTATATGACTTCAAAGGCAATCTGCAAATAAACATTTTCCCCCCACTTCCTTCACAGTTTTCTTTCTACTGTTCATCTTGAGTTTAAATGAATCACTACCTGCTCTGAAATTCACAGCACACCTTGTGAGCCAGGCCCAAAAACTAGGGATGCGCTGGCTGCTAACCCATGGTGCCATGCAGGCTTCAATCCTTTGCCCTTGAGAAATTCGTGCCCATGGCACTGATGACAGTGTCATCAGTGTCATCATTTGCCCACACAAATCATCCTAGAACCTGCTGGTTTCTCCAAGGAAGAGAGAAGTGGGGGTTAAGATTTCTTCAGCTGAAGAAGGAAACAAATCTGCTTTATAAATAAGTGCTTTAATGCTGATGGAAAAATATAGGCTCCGCAACCAAGTCCAGAGTCATCCTTACCCAACTTATTGAAAGAAATTTGTACATGGCTATATTCTTCCAGACAGGATGAAGACATCTCACTGCATTAGACACTTCTGCTCTGAAGAAGTAAAGGATTTCAGATACAGCCTGTGCCTTGCATGTCCTGTGCCCGTCCTGAGGATCCCAGCTTTCCCACATAAGGAGCCCACACATTGGTTTAAAGGTCAGAAATCCACCGAGAAAATAAGGAATTGCATTGCCTAATCTCAAATTCCTTACATACTCCATGAGTTTAGTGCCTTATCTTCTAAATCAAGGACACTGGTTTATAAACCAGTTCTGACACACTCTTATCCCCTGCAGATCAGCAGTAAGACTGATTTCATCAAATGTGGAAGAATATAGTGAACTAGTTGTCCAGACTTGTTTAATCAATAGAGAAAAGAGGCTATTTAGGAAGTGATTTTTTTTTACTCTACAGTCAACATTTAAAAACTATCAGATCAGTTGTTTCCTAATATTCTCCTTTTTCTCCCGTAATTTACACAGGGAACCTAAGACTTGGGAGGTCTGATGTCTGCACTTCCAACACTTTGGTGGCTTGGGGACATCAACTAAACGAAACCTCTTGTTTCATGGCTTCAGGATGCTTCTAGCAGAGTATTACATCAGTGAAATGTAGGCTAAGGCAACTTCAAAGTGTTATCGCCTATTAGGACTTTGGGACGATAAAGATTGGGAGTCTCTCCGGATCTGGGATCTTAGTACTGTGGAGGCACTGTCTGCACCTTCATGTTGTGCTGTCACGCTTTAGGCATGGCAGTCCCCAATTTCGTGCTCTCACTGAGACTGAGGAACCACTTACTCCCTACCCCACCTCCTGCAGGTAGCTGGAGAGGAGAACTGGAGGCACAAAAGGTAAATATCATGGGTTGAGATAAGAACAATTGACTGAAAACATCAATGAGATAAGAAAACAAACAGCAACAATAATAATGACAGAGGATACAAGGAACAAACAATTTGCATGGAAACTCCCCCAGAATAGACCATACCCAACCACTCCCTCCTCCATGATACCTCGACCTGGAAGAGACTCCCTTTTCCCCACCGCCAGCAATGATGTGAGGTGGTATAGAATAACCTCTGAGTCCTGCCTACTGCAAAAACTAATCCTGTCCTAGCCAGAACCAGGACATGTACCCAGAGAAGGCAGACCATGACCTATGAGCAGCATAGATGGTACAAGTCCCTGCTGAACAAATATTTATTGATCTTCAGAGTGTGAAGAAAAGCCCAATGGTTAAAACCACTGATGTTAAGAAGAGGAAGGGGGACTTCAGTTGTGGGGTAAGAGCTGGCTTCAGTATGTTCAAGTGAAAGAAGTATCCCCAGAGAAAGGCAAGGTTTTGAACTCGCTCTCTTTCACCACTTGGCCTCCACCTGTGCTCACACAGAGCATGTTGCTGCGTTCCACATGGATGAGCGCCTCAGGAGGAGTAACCCTAAAGATGAACCCATTAGCCCTGCCACAAATATGGTCTGTATTCAAACTGGCAATTTCACTGAAGAATCACATTTTCCTGTTTCAAACAACCACCAAGGAGAAATACTACACTTTAACACGCTCCCTCCTCCCCTCACAGTTTTTTAATTTAAAGAGTTGCAGAGAACATGAAAAGAAATATTTATTTTGTTGGTTTTCCAGAGGATAAAAAATTTCTTGGAGGGCTAAGGTATTATTAAATTAATTGTTCATGTTTGGCTTCGGGAGTAAAGAATGCACTTGAAATACAAAAGGCTAAACATGTTTTTTCATAATTAAGAAGAAAACTATGAACCCTTCGCTTTTAGTTCTGATTTTCTGTTATGCTGACTTGCTATTATAAATTTTTCTGCTAAATACTTGTAAGAAAACATCCAGGTCAATTAAATAATTAATTGATGACAGATTCTAAAAACAGCTTGGAAAGATGTTGACAGTCTCCAATTACTGGTCATTTTCACTTGTCAATATAAATTTAATTTTCAAGCAATACTTTGGAAGCTGTTAGACAAAAGGGTAAAGGCAAGTCACCCTACTTGCAAAGTGCAATTTTGATTTTCATTTTGTGCAGGTACACACCCTCCAAAACACTGCATGCCTAGATGTCGGTGCTTAGACCTCTAATTCATGTAGACCAAAAGAGGTACAATTACTAACTTATGTGACTTAAGTTGCATCGTTAAACTGGCTTTACCTTAAAGAATGATAAAAGAATGAGCCATATAATAAAGCTTTACTACCATTCATGGCTCAAAATTACAATAATTAAATGTGTTTATGAAATATTTGAAATGAAATTTTTAAAAGTTTAATGAGAATCAAAGCAAATTATTCACTACTGAGGCTGAAAAAAGGAAGATGCTGACAACATATTTTCTGTTTCAGCACATCCATTGAAAAATATTCACTCTGCAGAGGTCATAAATGAACATCCTACCAATGACACAGAGGTGAATTAACACACCCCTAGGCAGACAAGATGGGAGATTTTATTTACATAATTTACATTGTTTACAGCATGTTTACTTTAGAAAATCCCCATGCCAAATTTTTTCCACACTTCTACCACTTTTGTCAACTAATACGGATGTAAATCAAGCCTCTGTCCCACAGAGCAGTGTTTATAGCAGGCACCACACCCTTCAACTCTATTAACAGAAGGTTTGTGGTGGTTTGGTTTTCTTTCTGTGGCTAGTGGGAAAAAAAACCCCATAATTATTACCAGCCTCACCTTTGATCAACCTGAAAACTTAAAATCATACGCCACTGCCTCAAAAGACAAGATCACTTGCTTTGTTCCAGTCACATGTACAGTCCCACTAAAGTGAAAAAAATCGTTCACTCCTTTAGACAAACTGTATTTGGCCTTCACTGGATGTCATTTTTATGGTGCTAACAAACAAATTGAAGCAACCACTGCTTCAATAAAACTCTTGCTCTCACCCCAGTAGAGCACATGAATGATTTTATTAACTGTGCATTTAGTAATTGTATCATTTTAAAGGGGTTTCATATTCTTTCAAATTTTAGAAGCTGGTATCCAGTTGGTTAAACCCTGGGTGAATGAATACCCCAAAAATAAATTTTTATGGTCTTTTATAATTAGTGCAGGTAATCTTATTAGCTGGCTACTTAGGAGATTTGCACATACATTGTCTATGTCATAAACAGGAACAAATATTTTCAAAAAACTGTAATAAATACAGCAACAAAGTAGAACTGAATACGCATTAAATCTTTCCCCACCACATCCCCCCACTCCCCCCCAAAAAAAAATC
Source organism: Acanthornis magna (assembly GCA_036785705.1). NCBI lineage: Eukaryota > Metazoa > Chordata > Aves > Passeriformes > Acanthizidae > Acanthornis > Acanthornis magna. The sequence continues at coordinate 25,948,338 of JAWUZG010000028.1, forward strand.
CAACAAAAACCGAGAAAGTCAGATTTTTTGTGCAGTGCGGTCAGTGTTTCCCTCTGGGTCCTTTCTATATCTCTGTAATGCCCTCTTGGCTACATGGCTTGTACCTTTTCAGCTAGGTTTGCTCACAGACATCAACATAAATCCTGTCTTTCTTGCACACAACTTTTCAGTTTGGCAAGATGTTAGGGAGAGAAATCAGAGACAGGAACTGCAAGCGATGTATAGGGAAAGGTGAAAAGGTGGCAACTGGTGTGGAACATAATGTTTGCAAGAGGAATAGAAGGAGAAAAAACAGTCAAGACTGGGAAAAATCAATTTTAAATTAAAAGCAATAATCAGTACCAGTACAATGAGCCATACAGTTACACTTGCACAGCTTGAATGCATGAACAGAATGATTGAATGAATTGCAGATTAATCAAAAAAGATTCACAGAATTAAAAAGGGTAAGCAATTCTGCAATAAAATACTCTAAAAGGCAGTTTAGTTTCTTCTGAGCAATATCAGGAAGTGTGCTTTGGTTGTAAATGAGGGCAGTTAGGGAAAAAAAGAAGAAGGTTGTTTCTTGCACTTGAGTGACTAATAAGTATCCCTATTTCATTGCATGTCTACTTACAGTGATTAAAATTCAATCAAAATGTCATATACCCTCGCCTCCTAAAACACATCTCATTTTACTTTCACATCTGGTATATGCTATGTGTATTATCTAAAAGGAGCAGACAGATAGCTGAAGAATGCTGTCCAATTGCAACATCATGGGATTAATTCCCAGAGTAATCATCAATCTTATTCTAAATAGTCATATAAGATGAGATCCAGCAGACTTTCTCCCTCCTACATGCTCCCTGCACAGAACATCGAGGAAAATCCATTTCCCAGAGCTATTGAAAGCAGTTCTTCAACTTGTAGATCTGAAAATATTCCCAAGATTCCATTAATCTTACACATTTACCTGTGCATCAGAGGTATCCTTGAGCTCCTCTAGTCCTTTTATTTCTTGACTGCTGTTTTCTTCATTTTGATGAATTGCTAAAATAAGAAAGAGGAATATGTTGGAAGCAGGCATATTTAAACCACAAGAAGCGGCAAAGTGGCATGGCCCACTTTAGATCAAATAGGATGACCATTCGAGGAAGGTTTGAACTTTAGCATTCTAGTTAAGTCCTTGAGTGGTTTTGGACAGATCCTATAAGGTACACCTTATTGGGTTTAGACAAATGCTAAATACAGTACACTTTATTTTTCCCCAGGCAGTAATACCCGGTACTAAATAAATATAGTCATGCTACTGTTAGTCCTGATAAAATTATGACATTTAAGGAAACTCCACTTTTCCATATATTGTAACAAGGTCTCATGACTCATAAGGAGTAAAAAAATCGGGTCTCCCTCTTCTTCCATTATATTACAGAAGGTCAGCTTAGACTAAAAAAATAAGCAGACTTGTCCCTCACCTCAGACTTGGAAAATTCTTTGTAAGCAAAGTGACCTCAATATTATCAAACACCACCACTAGCCATGAAAGTCATCTCCAGAAATAAATGGTAGCAGAAGATGTTTCATTGAAACTTCTTTGTTGCTGGCACAACAGAAGAAACCAGCAACCTCACTCAACTAACATAACTTAAATCACTTAACACCAGCAAGTTTTGCTAGACTTTAAAGTTTTGTACCATAATCGTAATCCCCAGAAGGGTCCAAACCAGAGTCAGCAGTTTACCCAGCTAAAGAAACAAGGAACCTCTTATGAAAGGACACCTCAGACTTCTGTATTGCAAACAGCTTTATCTATGGGCAGTTTTATTATCTATACCCCAGGCTACCCCTAAGCTCTCCTCAGCCCTCAGCCTGGATCTTCAGACATAACCAGGTTAGCACGGCCAGGCTCAAACACGTAATGTGAGCCATGAGGTCCAGCTTGATGTGTCTGCATGGGTGCTTGGGGTCTGCTGCAGACAAAAAGCAGCTCAACATTTAGGCAGCATCTAACAACTTAAAGGAAAAGTAACTTTGGACTGCTCCTGACCTTAAAATAAATCATACGGATGTATTTTTTCTTACGGCAGGATTGCTGCTGATATTGCTATGCCATATAGGATATAATTTTGTTTCTTCCCCCACAGCTATGCTATTTTAAAAAAAAAGTAATAAAAATGTGATTATAAAAGGGGAAATAAGTAATTCAGTCAATACAGTTTATTCCATTCAGGGATCTTTTTAAATCCATTATCAAAGGAAAACAGAGTTCTGATATAAATCTTCACCACTGGGTTTACAGGCATCACTTTACCAGCAAACCTCTGAAATTCAAGGTGAATACTGCAAGCAGAGGGTCAGACTACAGCAGTAACAGACAGCATGTATAATGGGCATTAGATCCCAGCAGCATTTAAAGCTAGGCAAAATCAAAACACTCTTGGGACATTGTGACGTATCTCTGCCTCAGCTTGGAAAAGGAACAACACAATGTTCGAGAGGGATGGCCTGAAGAGTCATGTGTGGCCCCTGCTTTCCTAGTGCAGGGCAGGGCTTCTAAAGGCAACTTACACCACCCAGACAGGTTGGGGCCTCTGCAGTACCTTCCCAGGTAATCCATCTCCTCCCAGCCTTTTTCCCCAGGAGCTGCCTCATCCTCTTGCACAGCCCCACACATGCATGACCCTGCTCTGCCCACTGCCACTGTGGGAGGTATAGAACATCAGGACATCTATTAGTTGACCACTAGTCAGAACAACCTGCATGAAACAGGGATGTTGCAATGCTGGAAGGCATTACAAATGCTAAAAATCGGCTGTTAAAACAATTTCTCAAATTGTTAAGTCTGCATTAGCAGAAGGTTTCCCCAATTCTCCTTTCAATTTTCTGATTTCTTCTAAAATCAATTTGCTGTAGGCACTCATGGGCAAAATATCGCCCCAGACTCTGGCTATTAATCACAGTGTCTAAAGGAGTGGCACCTTGCTAGTGACAAGACCACGCGTCCAGGTTTAAGTGATTTACATTGATCCAGCCAGCTTTTCCAACAATCCTGAGCAGATGGGCGCTCCGCAAACAGCTGTGCCAGGGGAAAAGGTTAGCGCCTGCCAACTGGCTTCTTGTCACAGCCCTCCTTTACAAGTGTCCCCTTCCCTGCCCAGTGCCAGGGCAAACGCCCCAGAGCATCTTCAACCAAAGTGAGCAGGCAGACATTGGACCTGTTTCTGACCTGGCTGGGCTGGCAGGTCAGCGAGACAATGGGATGGTGTCTGGCTAGGGAGACAGTGACAAGCACAAAACACCCAGAATTTATGACAGCAAGATCTCTTACCTGGCACAAAGGGGAAGAGAAAGAGGGTACATGTCTACCACCCCCAATGAATACAGGTATTGTCGTGTGTTGAATGATTTTGAATGATTTTAATATGAGCAATTTTAAATTATGAGAAAATTGCCTCAGTTTAAGTGTATACTAAGTGAATGGCTTAAAAAAAAAAAAAAGAAAAGAAAAGAAAGAACAAGTTGTTTTTATCAGCAATTTCACAACTCAACTCTAAAAAAACCTGAATAAGTTTATCATCCAAACCCAGCTCTCCTTGGCTTCAACGTTGTTTAGACTGTGTAAGGAATGAAGAAAAGAAGCAGTAAATATTTTCTTAAAGGAAAAAAAAAAAAAAAATCCCAGACCTCACACTGACGTTCTTGCAGCTCTCTTGGGAGAGATGAAGCATTTGGCCTGTTTTTCATGAGATTTCCATCACAAACTTGATTTTTCTGTCCTCCCTGCCTCTTATCCAAACCCATAAGAACCAGCCACAACTGAACCATTTAACTACACACAGGGAGCAACACTCAAGGAATGACACCATCTTATACTTTTTTCCCATTACAAGAACATAGTCCCTTGAATGCTGAAGAGGCCACACAGACAAGCAGCAACCCATAATTATATTTTCTTGGTTTCTGGAGGAAAAGGTTACTATATGTTTCATCTATAAAACAGAAAAAAACCCATTTCTTAATGTATATTTAAAAATTTATGTTACTGGGGACCATCACATACATGTAAGAAATTGATTGCAGTATTTCTAGACAGAGTGTGCCTTCTAACCCGATAACAACTCATAGACACCCCTTGAATTGTCCCAGGCACTGCCCTCATGGATTTTTGTGCATGCAATACAAGTTCTCTCGCTAAATATAAGAATTCAAGGATAATTTCTTACTTACTGGTAGCTGGCCATTTATTTTTTAATAAAAAAGTTTTGACATTGCAAATTCAACCATAGGAAAAGCGAGCGGAAGCTTAGGGTGGGATGGGAAAGTATTTCCCAGGCAAGTGCTGATTCTAGAACTGTACATACAAAAAAAGTTGTGAACTTTGGAGCTAAGCCAAATGTTTCCTTCTCCACCAGCATAAATCCAGCTTTGCTCCCTGATACAAATGTCCCAGCACGTTTCAGAAAGCAGCAACAACAGGGGAAGGCAAAGGTGGCTTACCCTGATCTGCATGTATCTATTTAATGTCATGTTTGGGTTCAGGCTTGAGACTGGAGACAGGAAAAAAATACAGACAAATGTAGAGTGACAAATTGTGTTTTCGACCTGCAGCATTTCTCCTTCTTTGGAGGAAAGGTCACCATGAATGAAAGAAAAAGATGTCAAATGATCATTAGCTTGCTAATGAGCAGTTCAAATATGTCCATTTGCAAATTAGTCTGAGGAATTCACAATGTTGATGTTTTATGGTCACTTAAGAATCACAAGGGCCATCATCTGATCTGAGTTCCTTTTACCCCCACAGACCAGAGCTGAGATTTTGCTAGCAAATTCTTCTGTAAACTAATGTCAGAACAGAGCGCTCTTGTGGGGGAGAGACTTTTCCTTTAGTAATTCCATTTCAGATCATTAAATCAGCAGAAAAAAAAAATGAAGAAATAAGAAACCAGAGTAAATAATTTTGTTCCTGCTACCTCAGCAGAATCAGCCATCACATGGGGGTGTGAAAGGAGAGGGAAGGGGAATGGAACCATTGCTCACACTGGAGCCAACCAACAGTGCTCCCCCTGCTTTTACCGCCGTGCCACAACGTTTAGTGTAGATTTAAGGCATTGGAAGGGATTTGTCTTTCCCAGCAGCATGGAGCACTACACACCAAGTAGCAACACAGCTGTCTAGCTCACCTTAGCTAGACAGACTGGCATCCAGTGAGGTTAACAGCAGACACCAGCAGCACTACCGACCTTCTCCTGCCTATGGAAGAATCTGCCAAGGTTACCCACAGAGCAGTGCCTCCATGATACATTGTTCTGTATGCCACAAACTCGAAGGTAAATTAATGACATTAATTATATTTGATGAGTAAGATTTTTTGCAGTCACATAATAACACAAGCACATTATTTCATTTTAATACTTAGTCTTGTTCAATATAGCAGAATCATTTGCCCAGCTGAAAGTGGGAAGGACAGTAAAAAAAAAATCCACATATAAAGCAACTCCTGGAACCCACAGCATTGTAATCTTCCCAGAGGCTTTGCTTTATTGTGCTTTCTTCCTTTTCTATAAATGAAATTTCTTCTTTCTACCCCTTCTGGCTGCAAAGATAACCTTCCCAACACAAACCAAGGCACTAGCGTCATTCTGCTGCTGCAGCCAGCCAGACTGGAACAATAACACCAGGAGAGGTGTGAACTTCCTCCTTTTGGCTTAATAGGGTGTTAACTGTGAAAGCTAATTACTTAAATGCTTAAGAAAGGACTGCCATCAAATTAACCATTTTGCTGCCGAACAACAGGCAAGGACATCTGTCCATCTGTAAGCCACTCGCCCTGGGTGGCACCCCCATAACCATTCCAGGAAGCCAGTTTGGCTCCCCATCACTGCTGGCTGTCCCACAACCCTTGTACTGACTGCCTCCCTTCTGTGCTACCACATAAGGCATTTGGGATTTGTGGACTGGCAAAGGATTACTTTTTGCTCCTGCACTGCCCTAGGCTGTTCCTGAGACCAAACCCACTTAGCTCAGCTCGCTGCAAACCCTCGGGCATGGCCTCAGCAGCAGCCCGAGCGCGGGGGATCCCAGCTGCACAAACACTGCCAGGCTCACCTGGGACTGCACAGGCTGCATGGGGACCTCAGTGTCCCCACAGCTGCTCCCGAGGCGGCTCTGCTCGCCATACAAAGCTCCCTCACCCCCTAAGGCTACATCGCTCATGGTCTCGGTGATGCTCCTTCATTTCAAATGCAGAGGTTAATTTATTATTTAGTATTGTTCTTTAACCTGCCAACAGCCTAGGACATCAAACCATTCTGCCCTTTGAAAGATTTCAGTCTTTTCAGTACTCTGTGATCCCAATTCATATAGGAATCTCTTTTTTCTAGCCAGTAAGTAAAAGGCACCTAGGAGCCCTCTACAGATAGGAGACACACACCCGTGTTGGAAGAGGCAAAGATCCTACCTCTGAACACAAGAACTTTGTTTATCTGACAATCCAACAGGCTTTCACTGCCTCACCCCCGCTGGATGGTTACAGCCTGTTGTGAGGTTTTTTTGCCCCTGTCAAACCAACAAGACCTCAGGAATCTGCAAGAATGTTCCCCGGGGGAAGGCTCCAGAATTGCCAGCAGCCTGCACCAGTTGATTTATTGTCAGCTGCTGAGAAGCTCACAACTTCTAGCACTCTTCTTATATTCCAAATTTTTTAAGAGGAATGCTTGTTTCTCTTCCAGAGTTTTTGGTTGGTTTTTTGGTTTGATTTTGTTTTTTTCCAATGGCAGTTGCTGGCATGAAGCTTTTAAGAAAAAACATAAACGCCCACTTTATTGTTTTTTTAATCCCATAACTAAGATAATTTCATTATTTTTGAAAACTTTTCTGTTATTTTGAACAATGGAACTCGTGGTATCCCTTGCTGCTCTTTGTGGAGGGTACACAGCGAGCTCTAGAGAGGTTGGTTACTATGGCAGCTCTGAGCTGTTTGACAGTGTTATAATGTTTGCTGATGCTTATTAATTTATCAGCGTGGAAAAAAATGAATAGCTCATACTGACACCACTGGGGAAACTAAAAGCCAGATCCTCCAGGCTATGCAAAACACTAGTGCTGAGCAATGGAAAAGAAGATGAGCAGCCAGTAAGTGCCTTGCAAACCTTGGATTTGGGGACCATTTTAGACCATACCACGTCCTCATGCACACTCTTGCATTTTCCAAGTTCTGTTTCCAAACTAAAGGGGAAAACTAACAAGCACTTAATATCTGAAATCCCCAAAAGCTGCTTGTAAGAGACAGCAATAATCCCAGGAACAAAACCCTCCAATTGAGAATTGGTTCCTTATTTACCATGAAACAGTAATCTTTTCCCAGAAATTACTGAAAAGAGAAAGCTTTTTAAGCTCATCCTTAACATGTTTCCTTTTATTAGCAATACAAAAATTGCCTTTGAGCTTTCTTATTCCTTCCCACTATTTCTGCATATATATATGCAAATTATCATACAGATTTCCCTTCACTGAGTACACTACATATCTCTGAAACAGTTGGCAGGCCCCTGGGGGGGTGTTGCCCAGACAGCTGTGCAATCAGCTGAGTAAATCAGCTAATTAAAGAAACAAAGAAAATGCAAAAATTATTAAAGACAGGCTCCCGCTTACAGCATTGTTCAGCACCTCTGTATGTTAAAAAGCACAGCAAGCACAAGATGGAATAAAGGTACTTGTAAATCGGTGAATGAACTATTGCACAAGTGACAATGATGCCATTTTCTCTCAAACACTAATCTGGGATGCTATGATATTTATGCTTTGTAGTTTAAATCAATTTAACATAAATTACTCCAGCATTTTATTTTACAATTACAAAAGTGTGAAATGTGAAATGTAATGTTGGTGTCATAACTGACTTCTGTATGTAAAAAATGGTCATTAACTTCTGCTTGACCTTAGGTGTAGAACTAATATTGGATTTGCAGAGGGTACTCATTATTCTGATCTAGTTTCCACGCAGAAAAAGAAGTTCCCAAGGGTCCTAGTGCTATAAGCCATTCCTCAAACCTCAAATAGGAAACAGGACTCCAGAAAATGATGCAAAAACATTTCCTCTCATTGCAGAGTTTATCAAAAGGAACAGATAACAGCAAGGGTAGGAATCCACAATCTAAACAGAGCAAAGCCAATGTGGTAAGAAAGGAGGCTGACAGATGGAGATTTGGTCTTGCTGATCACCGTTACAGCGCCACTCCTTCCCACTGCTTCTAACTGACCACAGGAAGGACAAAGCTCTGTTTAAATGAAGCTCAGGTCTGCCTACATTATATAGTCATTATAAATTAAAAAATTAATTGCCAAGTAAAGCCACCAATATTTCCCAGCTCAGTCAGATAATGGTCATTTCACATTATTGTACAAGGCTTATTTAGGAACTTCTGTTTATTTTATTTATAAGAACTGAAGCCTTTCATCTGGCTTTGGAGGCCCATATTTCATCCAAGGTAGTGGTGCATTAGAACAACATAATTTGTAAAACACCTCTGGCTAAATAAAACAGACATTTTTTAATAGATAAACAACTACTGTTGAATCATGTGGCCAGAGGAGCTTTGGTTTTCAATGCCAGGTCCTTTGTGATGCATGCAAAGATAACGACACACTTTACACCCACTTCGTGAACATATGAAGTCATATTTTTTATCAAGGAGAAAAAAAAAAACCATGAAAAATTATATGTAAATGTTGTAGGATTACTACAGGAACAGACAAAAGCAAGTGGTTTTGCACCAATTACAGCTCAAGGGAAACCATTTAATGGCTGAATGCAGAAAGTTTTACATTTTATCCAATAATTTTAGAAATTCATTCTCAGGTGCACGATATTCAAAATAAAAATTTAAAAAATCACAGTGAATGTATCTATAGCAGTGTTCCCTGAAATGAGATGATGGAAGGATGGAGAAGAGCCCATTACATGATCAGAGAATAATTGCTGAGAACAGATCAAAAAAGGAGGTATGGACTGCTGCTGAGCAGGCTGGTGCAAAGTAAAACACTGCTCTCTATTCCATGGAAACATCCCCCAGGCATGGCCAGGAAAGGAGCAGGAAACAAAGAGGACTCTGAATAAATAAATTCTGTGAACTCATTGTAAATGCCTCTCCCAAAGCCTCAGTAAACAAAACATTCACCTGGGGGTTGTTTTTTGCACAACTGCTGTCTTTCTGACCTTACTGTGCTGTCTGTTTTGCATAAGTGCAAAATATCTTTCACCTTCACAGCTACTCTGCATTGCTTATTTGTGTACTCAATGTGAGTACCTTAGATCACACAGAAAGAACTATGCACAAGGTTCTACAACAACTGCAAGAACAAAACCATAAACTGCTAAAATCCCTCTCACCGTAATTCCCACCAGAGAGCTCTTTTCCTTCTTTTTCCAAGTCTGAGTCCATTCTGCCTTATTTCAGCTGTTGAATACACAAAGGCTGGTAAGTATTAACATGTAGTCCTTTCACTGATGTGCTCCAGGGCATTTCCCATCCCCAGCACAGCCCAGGGTGGGCACAAAGCAGGTGGTTATAGATTCAGCTATGGCACAAGAGAGTTCTATGTATGTGTGTGTGTGTTTGTGCAACAGATATGGTTCCTGACCAGCCAACACAAGGATTGTCATTCCCCAGGACTGGGAGGGGTCTGATCCTGCCCTTTTGAAATGCTGTCATTTTCTTGGTGTGCTTGATCTCAGGAGTAATGAAAGAATCTCATGTGACTCAAGACATCACTGTAACCCCCACTGGTCCCTTGGGGTAGGGATTCCCTTCAATAGGGCACAAAATGTTTAAAAAGGATTGCTTAAAGAAGCAAACATGATTAGAATCATAGAATCATAAATTATGTTGAGCTGGAAGGGACCCATTAGGATCATTGAGTCCAACTCCTGCCCTGAGCAGGACACCCCAAGAATCACATCATGTGCCTGAGAGCATTGCTCCAAAACTTCTTGAACTCAGAAAGACCTGGTGCTCTGACCAGTTCCCTGGGGAGCCCATTCCAGTGCTCAGCCGCCCTCTGAGTAAAAACTTTTTCCTTATATCCAAACTGAGCCTCCCCTGACTCAACTTCATGCCATTTCCTTGAGTCCTGTCCCTGGACATGAGAGTGAAGAGATCAGTGCCTGCCACTCTGCTTCCCTTCATGAGGGACCCACAGCGAGGTCTCCCTCAAGCTCCTCTTCTCTAGGCTGAACGAAACAAGATTACCTCCCTTACTTCAAGACCTGAAATCACAGACCTTAAAGAAAGACCCTTAAGTACAGTGTAACTTTTAAAATATTGCTAGCTGTCTGTCCAGGTGAAGCTTTTATTTTGAACCACATTTCAGTGGGCAGGGGAAAAGCAAAGATACAGACACCATGACCTAAGAGGAGCATGACACTCCTGCACCTTCACTTTGGCCATTTCTCTAGGGTGAATCCTGTAAGTAACATTTGCAGAAGAATTTGCAGAACTCTCATTCCACAGTTTACTAATTTCAACCCTTGCTTTAAACAAGTGGATGTTTGGAGGAACTGAACGTTGTAATGAAATGAGATACTTGAGTCAAGTAAACAGACCTATTGGAAAGAGACATGAAGAGAATAGAAAAGCAGTAAGATCCTACTGATACTACCCTTTTCCCACCCTTCAAACTTTCCAATTTTTTCACAAAAAAATGAAAATGCACACCTCTCTGGCACAAGACTGCCACTTTATTCTGTAAATAGGACCAAGTTTTTTCATATCTCATTATGCCCTTTTTCAGTGGCGTAAGTGGTGACAAACAGTGCACATTTTACTCCAAAGAGATGGAATACCTGGTTGTTTATGAAATCTGTAAATTCAATAGGTCTTAATATGTTTGAAATTTACACAAAATGCTGAACTGTTCCATTCTTGAATGACCTTTGCTCATGTATTTTTAACTTCATTTTTCAAGTATGTGTACAAATCTAACTCAAATTTGTAATGATTTCCATTTTCTATATAACAGCACTTCTACAAGTGAGTAAAATTGATAACATAACATAGGACATTCAGATAGTACCAAATGACAAAACTTTTGCTAATTATTGTGGAACAAATTTATCAAGAAGTCTCACAAGGATCTGTACAACTTGAGGAAATGGGCTGAATGGTAAAGATGCAGTTTCCTGAGTTAACTAAGCTGATAAAATAGCTTAATGCTGCCAAAAGTGTCTCACTGGGCTCCTTCCCATATACCTCCACTCCCCACCCTGATAAGAAGCTGCCACCCTCGCTTTGTGTCAAGTCTAGCACACGATGCTGCTGTACTGTATGCTGCTCTGGCTGCCCCATCTCAAAAGCAATATAATAGATGTAGCAAAGACAATCAGATTTAATGGAAGAGATGTGGTATGAGGAATGACTAGCAATATACACTGGAAATGAGACAATTCACAGGAGTATGAGAGAGGTGAACAAAATCCTGAATAGTATAATGATGGATAGGGAATGGATTATTCTGCCACCAACAGAGTGAGGGTCGTGGGGAATGCGTTTAAAACAAACAAGAAGAAATATGGTTTAACATACTACACATGGGAATTGTAGGACTTGCTTCCATAAGAGATGATGAAGGTCAGGAGTATAAGCAGGCTTAAAAAGCAATTTGATAAATTAATGGAGAAAAGGTCCAGCAAGGGTTACCTACCACAGCAGTGTGGGTACAGCAAATTCCCTCTATCACAGGCTGGTAGATGCTGAATATGTACATCAGAAGGACTGTTTGTACTTGCTCAGTTTCTCTACTCTAAGCATCCCCTACTCATCACTCACAGTAGGAGCGTAGCTGGATGGACTTTTAACCTGACCCAGCCTGACTGTTCTCATGTGTTTAACCGGGCTGACATTGCCTGGAGTGTGTTTGAGTCGAGTCACGCAATCAGCTCTGACAGCAGTGCTGTAGAGGTGGTGCAGGGGCTGGGAAAAGGAATTGCTGTTCACAGCTTGCTTTTCATTCATGTCGGCAAAGCTCAAGCCCCAGTGACTGCTTCGTATTGAATCGTCTGCACTAAAATAAAAATACTAAGCAAATCACATAGGCAGTTAGGTTCTGACAGAAGCAATACAAAAGAAAAGGGGAAGGGTGGATATGCATGCATAAGAATAGGGTGCAGGCAATCCATAAGATCTCAAATATGAAGTTAATACATTGCAAAAGTCATATTATTATAAATTATTATACATTATTAGAAATAAGATGTAAATGATGTATTAAAAAATCTATAGAGCTTGCCAATTCAAGTATGGCATGACTAAAATGCATCTAATTATATAGTGGAAACCTGAATATCATTCATAAGGGGGAGCAAAACCACACACAAGTGCTAGGGCTTTTGTGGCTGCCCTGCCTTTCGCAGTGGGAGGGAGAAGCACCCACAGACCTGCTGCTGCTCCTGCAACACCTGGGGAGAAGCTGAGTCACTATCTTCCTACCTCATCCATATCCTGTCAACTATTATCCTAATTAACCCCTGTATCCATAAACACAAAGACCAGAGCCATGCTCTTATCAATTGACCCTTTGCACAAATAAAATTATAGAAATACCTTTTTCTATAAAGGGATTTGCTGGGTGATGCCATGGGGTGCAGCTCGGTTTGTGCACAGAAATGCAAGGCATCTTGTTTGTGGATGGGATTAACACCAGTACAAAGCCTCTGCCTGACAGGTTCTGATCAGTTCAGACGTACCTGCGTAGCTTCGCCACCAGCTAAAGCCCACAGCCTTAGGCTATTTGCTGCTTTTTATCCTTATTTTAGCTACCATCTCCAGCACATAAGAAACATGTCATGAGCCATGACAAACAATTGAGATAAATGCCAACCCTTGTAAACTTTCAGATGGGAGGCTGCATTTATGTTACATTTCAGCACATTTGCAGAAGCTATCAGAAGCCAGCAAGGTATAAATAAACAAAACAACTTAATGTCAAGTGCCTACAATTAAAGGAAAAGTTCCCTTCTGCTCCAGTTACTTGCTTCCCCAAGACCTTTCACCAAACCACAGAAGGCAGCATTTAATCTATTTATTCCTAATGTTAGGCAAGAACAATTTCAATGCATTTTTATAAGCCACAGAGAAGTGCACAAGCTCATTTCCCTCTCTTAGGTCACCTTTATCATGAGAGCTTTATTTTAATGAAATATAAATGTGATTTCAAGTCAACAGTGTTACTGAGGTCCATCAAAGCTTCTGAATTACAGATGCTTCTTTTACCCTGGTTTAGCTTTATTTGCAAAGAAGCTAAAAGTGCAGAGCTCCCTCTGCACGAGGGCTCTCAAATATGTCTCCGTCAGCATATGCTTTTTTATCGGAGTGGTATACTTGCACTACACATATGGAATATGAAAACAGAGCTTCTTTTCCACAGCACAGAAGTTTTTAATTTTTCAGGTTCCTTATTTTTCTTTCAGCATCTGCCAGTTTTATGAGTTTCTCCAATTCTTCTATATCTCCATAAAAACAGAAGAACGCCTCTTGAGGAAAGGAATTCTACCCCACACCCTACTGGCTTTTTATTTTCTGGTAGCCAACATTCTCCATCAAGTCAGATCCTGTACCAGCAAGAATTTGATACTCTGCCCTACCCCACAGCAGGCTCTGGTCTCTACCTTGGTTTTTGTTAGTAGATACAATGTGCAAATCTCTGATACAGACAGAACTGTAATAGTTGCAATTACTACCTCTCACATACATATACTGGGTAGCAAACCCAAGCTGCATTTAAACAAAAACAAACTGTTTTATTCAGGAAACCAAAGGCAATACTTCCCCCCTTTGAAACACAGCAAGCCTTCCTACTTGGACCATCTTCACCTCTTGCAGAGGGAGCTGTGGTGTTTATGTGCTTGTGTAGCACCTTCCCTGAAACTTAACCTGGTGATAACTACAGCAGCCCTAGACAAATAATACAAAAAACTTAAATCAGCCAGTTCTTCTACAACTAAATCACTGTGAAAGGCTTCTCAAAGGGCAGAGGTACATCCAGAAATTAAAGTAATTCAGGAACAAATTATATAGTCCTTATATTAGGTGATTTTTTTTTTTTTTTTAATGGGGGTGCTGCTGATTTCCAGGAAAGCTTTTGGTTGATGACTAATTACCCTTTGCAGCCAGGTTCCAGACAGCAGGTTAGGACCATATCCATGCCTGCCCCCCCCCACCCCTGAATCCCAGGGCGGATGAGCCAGGCTCCCACGCCACTCACACCAGCCTGGAAGCTACCCAGGGCAGCTGGCCCAAAAGCCATGTTCCACTCTTTTCGAGCCAAAATAAACTCTTTGTCTGATTTTTGGTGGCTTATTTCCTGGAATTATATGGAGTCTTGGAGTGGATTAGAGGAACAATATCTTCGAAAGATACTGTGGCTTACAGCTTCAGAAGTACTTCCTCTGAAATGTGCTTCACTTCACCAGGCACAGCACACCATAGCTTGATCACTAACAGTAACTGCTACACTGTGAATTTAACCATCAGCAATAAAATAAAGAAGCATTACCAACAACCCTAATTTACTCTGCACCTACTGTACTAAAGGCATTAACTTAAATTAGCCCTTACTGTTATGCCTGATCATGCACCCATTTTTTACAGTCATCCAAGACAGGGCATAAAGAAATGCAAATATTAACAACAAGCATGTGCTAGTTAAACAGACTAAACAGTTATCTTTTGTTCAGATCTAAACAGATATTTTAAGTGTTTACATTAATGTATTAGGAAAGACTGGACAGCACTGCAAAACTCTGTAAGGAGCTTTTGTTTTTAAGGCTGTGATTTTTAACTGAAATACTTCTACCTGCTCCTCGAGGGTTGCACTTACACCAGCATAAAGCAGATTCCAAGAGATATTCTCCTTTCCGAATATCTCTTCTCCTGCACCTCTTTCCTAGTCCAATCCCCATCCCATCTTTTACTCAATCAACCATCTACCAAAAGGAAATAAGAGGCTAATTCTGGCTAAAACAACTCTTTTGGGAAAGAGTTTTATTTATTGCTAGTAGCAGTAGTAATATTTGCTGACAAAGCTGCAGAGAAGCAGAGAGACTTCTTATACCTCTGTAAGCAGTAAGTAAAAGTACATGACACCACACTCAGCCCATTTGATAGCAAGACAAAAGATTACCTTGAACCCATTTTTAAAACAGCCTGTTTTCCTCTGAGCTGAGCCAGAGCAGAAGCATTTCCATGTTCAGCCATTGCAAGTCAGGTGGGACTGGGGTGACACCAGGTAAGGGCAAGCAGCTGAGAGGTGTCGACATCATAAACTACTACAGCACTTTCAGAAGCAAAGCTACTACACAGAAGCAATTCAGGTCTGAATTCACACTCAAAATTGTGTTCACTTTCTGCAGAATTGCTTTTATAGATTAATGTGGATATAACCTATGGGTACTTCTATTTCCACACAAAATGGCATCAAACTATGTCTAGAATATTTTTTTAATACTTATATTTTCATGAGAAAATACTTCCAGGTACATCAGCCACATTTTCTTGGTGCCTCAGTTTAAGATACCATGCTGCATGTTGTGCACGTGTTGTGTCTAGCAAATTTTGTGCTGTACTTGAAAGCCACAGACTGATAGAGATATTATGATGCAGCACTATTAACAAGTCAGAAAACAGCTCAAGAAGTACAAGATCCAAGACTCTGATTTCTAGAAAAATCACTGAAAAACACAAGAGATGCTCAGTGAAAATGCACTCAAAGACCTCAATGGCTTTAGGAAGACACTAATAATTTAAGGCAACTCCACCTGTTTTACTCTAGAAATACATTCAACTTGGTGCAGAAGCCACTGCACAAAAACACCAGAGAGTGTAAACAGTCAAGTAAACAGTCAAGTCTGGCCGAGTAGGTTTTGTTGGTTCCTGTGCAGCGCCTGGAAAACACAGCTTCCTTGCTTCCCCTCCAGCTCAGCAATGCAGATTCAACCTTCTGAAATGCCTGTGCTACCAAGCCCTGATGGAGCTGAGATGGCCACGTATTTCCGTGCCTTTGCACTGTAACACCAGCACTTGCTGTGAATGTTTTTACTGTTAGAAATTTTCAGTTATCCGATTGCCTTTCCCCTGCTACCACCCTGATCAGAGACTTGCCTCTACAGCCATACAGATGTACAGACAGGAGAGAACACCTTTATGCATGAAGTTGTCCTTTTGCTTTAGCAGTAAGAAGAACACCTGTCTGGGCAAGTAAAACACAGAAAAGATGATCGCATGTGAAACTGGATGATATAAAATGAAAAAAAGGAAAATCACCAACTTATTTGTCTTAAACGTAAGTCAAACAAAAACATCAGCTTCTTTTATTAAGTGTGAACTGAGAGAAAATAGTGATTTTGGCCAGAAAGAGACCCAAGTTCAGATTTAACTGTAACACTCTGATTTTATTAGCTAGGTCATTAAATGTAATGAGCTAGAAGGAGAGAATCTTAACTGTAATTGCATTGTGCTGTATACACAGATTCTCCATCACTATCTTTTCTCCCCCGTGTTAAAAAGGCAGCAATGACAATTCAGATACTTCAAGAAATGACAAAAGGGAAAAGCATTACAAAAACCCCTCTGAAGTTCAGCCTGACTCACCTGACTTCCTTGCTTTCAAGGCAATGACAGCAGCCAGTTCTCTCTGTACCTAAAATATCAGGAAAAGAAAAGGATGGTTATAGTTCCTAGCACAGTCAAATAAAACAAAATGCAACTCTGGTAAGATATGAGCTATCAGTGCTTTGCAGCAATCAACTGCATGTGGAATCATGCCTAAGTTTGAAACAACAACCAGTTTTCCTAGCAAATCTATCTCCTTTTCAGCTGGGAATTCTGTGACTTTAATTTCATGTAAATACCACACATTCCTTAGGGAATGGGCAATTCAGTAGCCCGACCTGTAATTTATTTGCACAGCATATCTATTTCACAAGTACACACTTGAATCTTCTCCCTTCCCTTGTTACATATTTGTTTTGCCTCTGATGAGCACACTCTAATGCTGGATTTATTGTGTGACTCCAGAACAAGAAAGTTCTCCACGCTGAGGTTTGATGGAGGTTCATGTATATAATTGACCTTGACTTCTTGGACCTTCTAAGAAGAAACAACCTCTCCTAGTAGCATGGTTGAGAATTTCAGGACCAAAATTTCCCTTGAGATGAAAATGTCAGAGGTATTTTCAGTTTTACAGGCTATCTCACTAGCCTGTGGTAACACAGCCCTGCCATGCCAGCCAGCTTCCTTCCTCATCCTCCCGTCTCTGCATTCTTCATATGTTCTGTACAGACCAGCTACTTTAGCCAGCTCAACTCTACATCTGCTTCTCTCCATAGGTCTATTTTTTTTCTATAATTTCTTTTTCTATAATTTTTCTATACGTCGTTCTTTTGCTTCCCACTACTTCGCCACCATCATCTGTCCCACTGCAGCTGCTTGCACTTGGCCTACAGCACCCCAGACACTCTCTCCTGCATACACCTCAGCTCTTCCCTTTCCCTGCCCCATCCATGCTCTCAGATTCCTTTGAAGATCTCTCAGCTTTTTCCAATTTCCCTAATGTTCCCAAGACAGGCTACCTTCGGTGTTAAAAAAAAAAAAAAAAATTAAAAAAATATGGCACATTCCAACTGTTTTTCTTGGCATTGTCTCACGTGTCTGTACAGAGTCTCTAGCAGTGCATATTGGCCATCTTGTCTAACAGACCTATGCAAGGCTCAAGGCTATTCTGCAGTGGGAGGTTTGACATCCAGTTTCTGAAAGATGTGACATTTCAAACCTCATTCACAAGATATGTGGTTCGGACATAAGGCACAAAGCCCACAAAGGATTCCCAAAGTAATACAATTACTAACAACTGTCAATATCCCACCCTCACGATTCTGAAGAGAAGTTTGACAATGTGAAAGAAGAACTGTTAACATTATACTGGTCTGAGCAGAAAGACAGACAAAAGCACTCAGAGCATCTCAGTACCCAGCACTACACTCTACATGTGGCAAAAGGCAGTCGTACCAGAGGCCACATCCTTCCTCTGCTTGCATCCTTCTTTCCTTTGTGGCAAAGGACCAAGAAGATTTTTTTGCTGTCCTTGCAAGGTACAAGGATCTTTTCTATTCCTTGATGTTGCCCTACTGAGAGGGACAGAGTTTTCTGCCACTCCAAGCAGGAAAATATGAAGGCAGTGCCACAGTTTTCTTAAATGTCATCCTGTTTCCAGCACAATTGTGCAAGCTGGCAGTATTACCTTCCCTTCCTTCCTTCCTGTACACTCATTCCCATGTCTGGAGAAATGTTAATCATGGATAACGTAAGCATAAACTTCAAGTAAAATGGGAAAGAATAGTTATTCTGTAGAAAAACAACTTGTGTGCTTCCAAGTGACAATTGCTATACACAAGTATTATAATACATACATACAATATATATATACATATAATAGATATAATACATATCTAGAGTTAAGAGTGGGATTTTCAATACAAGCCCAAATTGTTTCTGAATAACAATACCTTGACTTTTCATAGTTACCCTTCTCAGACCCTGTCCCTTCATTAAACTCAGCAGGAGGTACCCATGCCTTGATTCTGATCCCATCTCACACATTACTGACTGTAAGAAAGAGTGCACTGATGTCTCATCTTTATCTTTTAGCATTTAATAAATGCATTATCCTATGATTAGCCTTAAGAGACACTACAATCTGAAACAATTGTAAATGTATCACTTAACCTAATCAAACATTCAAGAAATGCAAATCTCTCCATGAGTGTAAAGGAAAAACCCATCTTGCCAGAAGAAAAGGCAGCATTGTGGCATCTTGCAGATGTATTTGCAGTATTCCTTTTCCTTAAAAGGTGGCACTTTTTAAGTATGAAACATAGTGCTAAAACCACATGCAATAAAAAGGCTGGGTTTCTATATTTTGTCTACGTCAAGCTAAATACCTTGTTGGTTACTGTGTGCCAGGAATGCAGCTGGCCTTTTACTTAACCTGAGCAAAACCCTTCAGACAAAGCAGGAGGAAAATAAGTTTCTCTAGTGTTAATAGTAAGCAAAAGTGCCTTCATCAAAGGCTCCACGATGACAATCTGAGCTCCCTCCCATAAGGCTCACTCCAAACAGAAAGAATTGGTACTGCTGAGCATCCTTCCGGATTTGACTGGTGTCCCCAGATTTCATAATCTATATGCTTTTGTCTATTTTAGCATAAATGCACTTGACATCCCTGCTGGACATGCAATTCCTGTGCATCATTACACCAATGGAAATCCATGTATAACATTCATTCCTCACTGCACACATGCTACCCATTATCATACTTCTTCCTAATAGGATTTCAGTTACTGCCTGCTTGACAAAATCGATAGTTGCACACCACATTGAAGATAGTAATGCAGACACTAACTAAAATATATAAACAAGAACTATGCCTACCATATTGAGATATTAAATTTTAAGAAATGGTTTATACATACAGCTTGTTGTAACAAAACTAACACTATCCAAACAGTATCCCTTCTGGGTAGCTTGCAGATGTCAAAACTGATACAGTTTAAAGGCCAGTTCACCACAGAGTATTTACAGAAATATTATGAAAGTCTGAAAGAGAACATTTTGAGTGGGTAGTTGGAATGTTACCACATCTCAATCATTTTTGCCAAAAAAAAGAGTAAGAATGTGCACACAAAATTATACCCAGGTATACTTCTGCTTTATTAAATACAAAGGGCACATTTATATGGTGAATCTTGTCTCCAAAAAATAGAGATTTTTGAAAAGTAAATGACAACTATTGCTCTTATCACAAATCTTATAATTTTGTCTTAGTGGACATAGCTGTGCATCTAGCAGACAGTGCATACCACCTCTACTTATTTCCTTTCTCTTTTTTCTGCCCATAGTATTTTTTTTGTGAGACAGAATTCTAGATGCCATTGTGCCAAATAGGACTTCAAATCTAGAGACAAAGTGCCAATCCTTACAGAATCTCAAAACAAAATAGTGCAACAAAAGGCTATAAACAGCAGGGTTTTGAAAAACAGTAGAAGTCTAGTTCACATTTTTGCATTTCAAGTTATGATAGTTTGACGGGCTCTAAATAAAAGTAATATTAGCTGAAGCCTTAAAGTACCAGAAAACTATTTTCCAGATACACTTCATTAACCTCCTGATATTCCCTTCTGTTCCATCACAAAGTAAGGTAAAAACTTTGCAGTGGAAACACTCATAGCTACCCCACTGTCTTCTGCTTTTAGCAGACAAAACACTGAATATGAAGCTGCTCTTTGGGACACAACATGGGATGCATGACAGCTCTGGAATGCTTGTGTAAACCCATGAGTAATCATTGCATTTTCTTAAAAATTTATGACCAAAAAGATTAGCTGATGCAAACATATGGCATTTTGCACTGCTTGCAAATTTTGCACTGCTTGTCTTTAAAATTTAAGTTTGATTGTGTTGTCGGTGCCTCATGGTAATGGAGCATATGACCTAAGCACATAATTTGATAGGTTAAAAGAGGGATTTATATTTTAGGCACACAGATTCCTCCAATGTTGTTTGGGCTGGATCCTCACAATCAATTTAGGTTTGAAAATTTGGAATGTAATCCCCTGAAAGAAAAGCTGATACAGAAACTTTCTTCTGACCTAACAAAAATGTTTTATTCCATGAAAAACAAAAAGAAAAGTAGGAGAGACAGCAATGGGATTTGAATCTCCAATTCCAAAGTCAACTCTAATCTTTGACTGCTTTAGTGCTGGGCTGGAAGTAGGGATTTTGGGGTTTTCTTCCCACTTCTGAAATACTGATGAGAAGAGTATCATGAACAGGGCTCTCAATTATGAATTCTTCAAGGAAGACTGGTTTAATCTTGTACAAAATACATAAACATTCGGTGAGACAAAAAGCCAGTGTGAACACATTTCCAGTAATGGCTACTAGCTTCACTTTCAGTTTCCAGCTCCTGCTTACAGGACTCTTCTTTTTTTCATATAAATTCTGAAGCTGGAAGCAAAGAAGAAAAAAAAAAAAAGAGAACCTAGATACTGGGTAGTCCTGCCCTCTGTTGAATGGTGTGAGCTGAGGGTTCAAATTCCTGAGGGACGTAAAAAGGCTTTCCATAAGGTTGCAGTGAGTACTTTAGGTCCCAATCTACTGTATGGAGGAAAAACAATATTCTAGAGAGATAAAAAGGAAAAGTTCATATATCGATGTCAATATTTTGAGGATTCTGCTCTGGTCTTGTGCCTTTTCCCCAGGGGTAGATTAGAAAATCATTAGAGAGGCACCACAAAGTTCTGTGGAAAATCAGAAAATGCAGGAGAAAAGATCAGATTCGTGACATCACCATGGCAATAGATGGGTCTCAGGCCATCTGGAGATGGAACTGCCTAATTTTTCTTTAGCTACTTAGCTACAGTAATAAAATGGTTCATTTAAGAAAACTCTGTCCATGTGCCCTACTGCTGGAATGACTCAGGATGTAGTTCACACGTTTGACCTTGCAGATGTGAAACACTCTGAACTCATTGTCAATTAGATGTTTAAGGATATGCATGTTACTCAGGTGTATCCAGCAACATTTAGACCCAGTTTTGAAACTCAGAAGGTAATTTTGTTTTGTTGAGTGCATCCTTTTTTTTTAACTGACAAATCCCCCAATTATTCAGTTTTTGGAGGGCAAAGCTTTTGAGGGATACTGGCCATGTTTTATAGAGTTGGTAGTTTTGCAAGTTTTTGAAAGAAGTATAACTTTGTGGAAAGTATTTTACAGTTTTCTATTTTTGCTCTCTGTGGATCTGAAAATGGAGGATATTTAGGTTCTGAGTTCACCTTTCATTTTCAATCAAGAAAAAAATAGAGAAAACAAGGAATTTGAATATTGAGGCAATAAAAAAATATTTAAAACACAGTGTTTGATTATGTCATACATTTTAAATTATTTTTGCATAAGCTTGAGCATACAGAATTACTGGCTTTCCAAACACATTAAAAATATCTTTACGAAATATAGCAGAAATTCTCCTTCCCTTCCATTTTCCAGCAGTATCAAGATAGTATTTTATTTATTTTTCTTAAAATAACTCTTACCCTCACGCTTTTTTCATAACAACTTTCCTTGGTCGTTTCGCTTTCATCTCTATACTTTCTCACAGGCCAATAACAGGACTAACACTAATTCCATGTTTTGTTGATACCATGACTTAGGTGTGGTGTTCACAGAACTGTACAATCACAGAATGGTAGAGGTAGGAAAGCACCTCTGGAGACCATCCCACCCAACATGGCATTGCCCTTTGTTCATTTTCCCAAGATTCCTGTTGGCCCATTTCTCCAGCCTGTCAAGGTCCCTCTAAGAGGCAGCACAACCATAGAATCATTGAATTATTTCGATTGGAAAAGCCCTGTAAGATCATTAAGTTCAACCATTAACCCAGCACTGCCGAGTCCACCACTAAACCATGTCCCCAAGTGCCACATCCTTGAAACACCTCCAGGGTTGGTGACCAACCATTCCTCCCAGTTTTGCATCACTTGCTAATTTGCTGAGGGTGCACTCTGTGCCCTCATACAGATTGCATTAAATTGAGTCAGTCTAGCTTAACTTTCTGAAGTCCTGTCGCTCTGCTTCTTAGAACAGTGATCTTCCAAAATAAAAAAGATGCACCAAAGTCTAGCGCAGGCAGGATAAGCTATTGTTTATTATGGTGAAGTTTACTGAGGCTAAACATAGTTGGGAAGCTCAGGTTTCCCACGTGGGTCTCCTCAGAAGTTTATAATAATCTACACAAGGGCTGCTGAAGCCTTTTCTCTCCCTTTGCCTCCCATCAATGTACACTTGACCAAGAGAGTCTGAGCGTAAAACACATGGCACAAAAGCCACCTTGGTCTTCCAAATTGGTATCTTCTGGGCCATGGATATTATCGACTATGAGAGCAGGCTGCAGCCATCCTTGCTTTGATTGATTTTAATACCTTTGGAATTGCACTCTAAGACCTTGGTAAAGCTACCCCCTTCCAGAGACTAAAAAAACAGTCTTCATATACAAACATCTGTTCACTTAGACTAAGCCTTTAATTTGAAAGGATCCAAAACATGACAATATTTCAAACATGATCAGTTCAAACTTTGATGCAATGACCTTACCGCAGAAGTGAGACGAGCAAGAATTTCAGCATTGGTTTCTGCCGTATCTTCTATTTTTTGATCAGGCCTTAAAAAATAAAAATAAGATTTTATTACTTCTTTCGTTCTGTTTCAACATCTTTTGATTCCTGGAAAGTAAGAAACTGTGTAGCCACAGGCACTAATGTAAAAGGGCCTTTGAGATTCCACATCAAAATGAGGACTGCAACATGACAATAATTAATCGTGTCAGTAACGACAGAGTACACCCTTTGTCCCTTGCTGTCAAGAACTCTTTTGATCCGACTAACATAAAGCAGTGAGAGAATCCTTCACCTATAAAAATATGATGGAGAACTGAAGAATTCAGGACCCTCTAGATCAGAGTTAGTTATTTTACTGCATATTTTTCTTTGCTAAAAACATTCTCTGTGAACAGAGCAAAGAGTTTTGTATCTGCCCACCACCCATCTTTGCTAAGGTGTGGAGCAGCACCTATGGAATACAAGTTCCTGTAGGTGAAAACAGACAACATCAAAATAATTATGTGACACATGAAGTTTGATATTCAGAAAAAATAACTGAAAGTGAAAATAATATATTTAAGAAGCCATAAATAACCAAACTAAAGCAACAGCTGAGAACACTGTTAGGTTGTCTTGACAGTAACTCACAAGAAAGAGAGACTTAGTGTGTCCTTTCAAAAGTGAGGCAGTAAAGGTAGAACCCTCCTAGAAACTGTCCCAGAAGTTTGGCCCACATGGAAATAGGTACACAAAAGTGGACAGTACAAGATAAGATTGTATTTTTCTTTAAAACAGTCTAATTCCCATCACTAAAACCTCTGTAAGCCTTTCAGAAGCTTTACTGACAATCAGAAGGATTATACCAAAATGATAGGGTTATTACTATGGGAAGAAATAAAAGAAAATGGCCTTGGGATCTTTACTTTTCATGGTATTCAAGAAGTAGTGGCATGCCAGCAAACTGAACAGATACACAAAACTGCAGCTGCTGTAATAAACATAAATCCCAGGTATTAGCAGAAGCTTCTGTCTTTGACTAAATTATTTAATTGCTTATATGCCTTGATGTCCTTAGGGAGAGAGCTGGCAGCACATCTGGAATATGCAGCTGGTATATTGTGGTTCTTACATTCCATGTCCAAAAATTTCATTCCCTGATTAAAAAATTAAGGTCAGAAAGCATAGAATGACACATGCATTCATTTTGGGGCAAGCATATTCAGACGAAAATGGTAACTCAGATTAAAAATCACAATTTTTTTTGCAACTGCCTTTCCTATTCAAAGAAGATGTGATTTAACATTTTAAGTGTTATGAACAGCCCAAAAGAAATAAATGAATGCATTTTCACTTACAAGGACTGATTTATTCAGGTTTTCTTTTTATAATTTGGAACGAGATTAAAATGACTGAACCCTTTAGATATTTCTCTACACATCTGATCTTTTCTGATCTCTCAGAACCAAGCTAGGATCTGATACTTCTAAATTGGAGGCAGAAGACAGAAGCTCAGAATACACAGCCACAGATGCAATCTATAAACCCAGAGCAGCAAATAGCATAGCTATTTCCTTCTTGGGCCTTTATCACTTCATTTTCTATTTAAAAATACTCCCAGTATTCATCTGCATATGAGTACCAAACACTTCTGAAACCACGAATATACTAAAAATTAGAGTCAGCTCTTCAGAATCAGAGAGGAAGGGTGTATTATGGCACCCAGGCCAATGGACAAAACCAACAGTTATCACCCCAATTTTTTCAAAAAGTGGACAGCTAGGACCTAGTAGGGCTGGTACGAAATAGGAGCTATGAAGCCCAGGCAGACTGATGCTTATAGAGTTCAGTGATCTGTGGGCTCAGTTTGCTAAGCAGAGCGAGATGCAGGGATGTTGGTCCTAGCTCTGCAAGCAGGCAAGTCAGTCTCCATACAATACCTAGGAGCTGTTTGTGTTCAGCAAAAGCTTTCCAGGAGCCCCATAAGGCAGTAACTAAATCAATAACCCATCCTGGCTATTTGCATTGAAACCAAATCACTTTTAAGAATGGTTACTTTTCTGATATCAATAAAATGCAAATTGTTCAGGACAGAGACAGAGAATATAGTGCAACACTTCTGAAAATAAAAAGCAATATAAGATTAATAAAAAAACTCTGCTAACATCTCTTCCAATAATTTTTAAAAGTATTATGGGATACATTTCAACAGATTCAGGTACCCAGTGCATTCTTGAAATGTTCACTGAGTTCTGGGAACTGTTATAAACACTCCGATTTACAAAGAAGGAAATAGAAGCACACAAGGATTAAACACCTGATACAACACCATTGCAGTAACCGGAAAAGAATTCAGGAGGCACTGGATAAGAGCCTATGTGATTGCTCAAGGCTGTAAGGGAATCCATGGCACAGTTTTCAATCCAGACTTTTTGCTTCCAGGCTCTTGCAATATACACTTGTTTTCTACTCAAGTAGAATTACTGTGATTAACACTGGGTGTTTAATGACCCTAAGAGGCCTCTTCACTGGTCCCATCTCATTTGGCAACATTTAGAGTCTCAGTCTTGTGGAATACACACAACAACATTAGCCTTCAGGTTTGCATGAGCTGCTGATAATCTGCTATGTCCTGACTTGTTTTCAATCGTAAATTCCCACCAATGTTATGTTGAATGTAAGGAATTTCCACCAAGGTCAACAGGGAGTATTTCTCCATTTATTATGATTATTACATAAGCATATGTCAGATTTCAGGACAGTACTTTCATTATTGAGCTTCCTGTAGTATTATTTGGTAACACCACTAAAACTGACCAGAAACAAATCCAGATCCACCAAAAATCGGTACAGCAAGTCAAATCTGAGCCATGTTTATTTAACAGGCTTTCCAGAATAGCTGCTGAAGGAAGCCCCCAGAGCTGCTACTGCCAACTTAGCTCTACAGACTCCTTCTGGGAGAGCAGAACCATGGTACTTCATAAACCCACTGATGCACCCAGCAGCCCAGGCAAGCACAGGGCTGCTGCCCACTACCTGCAGACGAGACAGAGGGCATCTGGCCTCTGGGATCACCAGGAGACATCCAATGCTGCCTTCTGGTGTGCAAGCAGGCAGTTACTCCTGATTTCATCAAAAGCAGGGAATCTAATGAATAAGGTAAGAATTTCTCTATCCCCATGTACATATAGAATTAATGCCGTCAATATAGAATGTGAGAAAAGCTAAGACAGAAAAAATAGTACAAAAATATTAAATTATAAAAAATCCTATGCTTCTAATGGTATGCAAAACAGCTGATATATTTGAGAAAAGACAAACCCTGCAGGGAAAGGTTTTTAGAATTGCCCTCTTTCCTCATGAAAAGGAGTATATGGCTTTATTTAACCAGGTCAGACAACTTTAACAAACATCTCATCACACCTATTCCCTTTCTGACTGTGTTTTAGCAGTTTATTATATGCATCAAGCATGAAGAATTTTGAACCTGGAAAAGTCTCCTTCTGCTTTAATATCACATTCCCTCAAGGGTATACCATTATTTAAAATTCAATTCCTACAATATATACTTTTTCAAAAAGCACCCTCACAATCTGACAGGTAAAAGCTCCAGAAAACAATTTTTCAGTGACAATATTCCCAAAAGGAATCCAGCTTCAACTCAAATTTGAATAATGTGAGCAGGAAGGAGCTGGAAATGTACATTAATGAATAATTGTTCAATTCATGTGACAGGGATCATCTTCTATTGGAAATGACAGTTGCACTGAAATGATAAAACTGCAAAGCAGCCTGTAAACTTGAACCTAAAAAGCCTTCAATCCATTTTTCTACCCAGCATCCTTCATGTAACACATCAATATGACCTATCTGTCCTGTCTTTTTGATTCAAATCCTTTAACAAGTAGACATGAACCATGAAAAGTGGTCTGATTTACAGTGATGAGGAAAATCCCAATTCCCACTAAAATCAAGATCAAAATGCCCTGGTATTTAAGGCACAGACAAAGTGTTTAGCACCAGAGTTGGCTGGAAGACAAGAATTTCTATTTGCAAAAATAGTCAAAGGTTTTCTCCCATATGGTCAGCTGCTTAGAAGATCATATTCAGTCCTGGTGCTCTAGACAGCTTGGGGTTTTTGTCACTTCTCTACACTTACTCCAGATGATCAAATAAATGCATTTTGAAGGGAAGCTCCACTCCAGAACTGCCAATATTTGATTGGTGAGGGCAGCCAGCAATAGGGGAGGAAATCAAGTTTCTGCCCTGAACCATGTAGAGAAATTACTGAGGTTTTTTTTTTTCCCAGCTCAACATGTCTGAATTACAGAATCTGGGCTTGAGACAGTTTACAGAGTCTTTGGCCTTTGTGCTCCTTTAAAATATTTCTACCAGACATTCATCCTAGGGAATGAGCATTTTTAAAAGCTAATATGTAGAGAAGGAAAGTACACACAAAAGAAAGTTTTGTCTTTAGCATCAAAGAGAATAAATCCTAGTACTGCCAGAATAATAGTTCTCCAAAGTATAAATATTGCATTTGAGGATCTTCATGCTAGGGACAATGAAAGAATTTATCTCAATTGTGTATTCAGGCCAGCTCCTGCAGATTTAGTAAAGCATAAATGGTCATGAGCCTCCATAGCTCTCACTAACATCTTTCTCCTCATTTTGGCCTCTCACTGTGGAACAAATAACTATGGTTTCCTTCTAGCCACTCTAAACAGGCAACCTTAGAGTGCAGTCATATGAGCACAGAGAGTATGATAACATCCAACAGTCACGTGAAAGAGGAGACACATAGGCATCAAAACCCTTAAAAGTCATATTCTGAAAAAATAATAATAATTCGAGACTACAGAACTCTGGTAAACATATAGTAGAAAACTAAAATTAAATGACTGAAGATAACACATTCTTGTCAATCCATCTGAAAGCTGGTCTGACACATCACAAGGGCATCTGATCTGCTAGTCAATCAGCACCAGAGCATGCCCACTGCCAATTCATGACAAACTTCCAAACAAGAGAGGAGACCAAAAAAATTCACATGCCCAGGCAATATAGCAAGCTAGAGGCAGCAAGCTAGCACCTAAAAATTGTGATATGTTCAAAACCCCAAGTCAAGTGCCTCCATTTTTCTACCCATACTGACCTTCTCAGAAGAAAAGCACATCTCTACAAAATTTGTCAACCCCCAAAAGAAAGCTGGCTCATTTACAAGGTGATTTGGGAGTAAACAATGTCATTATAAGGCCAGACACATATAAAATAGTCAGATTACTAAATTGCAAATAGCTGTATATGCACACTTACAGATTGCACATGTCAATCCTGGGAGGAGACAGCGGCAGTAGTTGAAGTAGGAGCTTTACTCCATTCTTCCATGCTTCCTCTTTCTCAAATTCACAGAAAAGGTAGGTACATTCATCTGCTGAGAACTGGTAGAAAGCATGAGCGTCTTGAAAATAGAGCTGTCTGTCCACTGTCAGAAAAAATAATATTAGATACCATTTAAACCTTCACCACGTAAACATTCCATACTCTTACCACATTCTGTATTGCATTTGATCTTGATGCTGAGTTGTACCATCACGCAGGACAAAAGGATTGAAAAGTCAGCACAGAAACAATCCTGCTCTCTCAGTTTAATTCAGTGCATGCAAACAGGAAAACCCCAAAACCTCAATTTAAAGACCTCCAGGATCCTGAAATTCAAGCATTAAGACTGAGAGTATTTAATCAATTTTTGAACCAGTTCAGGATTAGGGGATAAAAACCGTCCTCTTTTTTGTCAGATTTCTGAGTCTCAGTTTCCACTGGTTTCTAAACTATTCTCACTAATGGTCAGGCACTAATATTTGATAATTAATGGTCAGGCAGCCCATCATTATTCCAGCTTCTCCTCAAATTCAGGGCTACTGGATTTGCAGACTAGACCTGGATAAGAGGATACATCAGTTGTCTTCCCTGAAAAAAATGGGATTTAATGGGGAAAAAAGGATAGAGTACCATTGCAAAGAGCTAGATCCCCTCTCAATCCATTGTAATCAAAAATTATACAAAACAAAGAGCAAAAGAAAATCATTAATAGCTACAGAAGTCATCTGGTGAAGTCATGATCTGCAGCAACTAAACAGCTGCTGTCTTGTGAAAAACCTAAAATAGCTTGCAGGGGGAAAAAAAGGCTGGAAAAGACACGCACACTGTCTGCAACTTGATAATAGGCAATTACAGTTGCAAAAGCAAAAGGAACAAAATTGCCAAAAACAAGGGATTGATCTTGGGTATTTATGAAATGAAAGGTCACAGAGGTAAGCCTCCCAAAAAGATAGCAAAATAAAGAACTGGCAAGAAAATTGGATCAGTCTGTGCTTTTTTTCCTTTCCCTCCTCTGACCAAAACCATGACTCTTGTGCTATGCGGGAGAAAGGGACAGCCTTCCTCACACCAGCAGAACTGTCAAGACTGACCTGATAATATAATGCCCATATCCAGGAGGAGCTGCCACACTCCCACTGCAGTAGATCTGCACTTGACAAAAGGGCACTGCTCCAAAAGCCAGTCCACCAGCTCTGATCCAACACAGCTCCTCCTGAAAATAAGCAAAACATCACTTCTCAAACTACAGTAATGTTAAAACATTCTTTTATAATAAAGAGCTATTATTTAAAGCTATCAGAAGACAGTCTTTTTGTTCAGCAGAGCAAACTCTTTGTGTCAACTGCTAATTTTTGTACACCTATTCTTTTCAAGGGAAGAAATTACATTGGCAAGCCTCAGGGGGTACCTCTAGCTACAGTGAGGCAACTTATGTTAAATTAGCAAGTTCCCTTACATAGCTGACTCATGTTGCATACTTTGCAGTACGTAGCATTTTTATCAATTTGTGCTGAATACAGTTAATCCAAAGATGCATAAGAGCTAAATAAAATCCAGCTTTTAGCCTCAGGATTTTATTTCCTTTCTGAGCATAGGCATAATCAATACAGCTAAACAACATGTGTAAGACCATAGGTCCAGCTCTAGGATGTACCTAACATTTCATATTATTGGTAAATGTACATATTTTAAAAATAATTTTTTTAAATAGTGAATTTTTCTTAAACACAGGTGTGAATGAATGGTGCTATAATAGAGAGCTGCACTTTTTGGTATACTTGAAAAGAGGAGGAAGTATTTATGTTACAATGCAACACAAATGAAAATCCATTTCATTACAGAAATATTCTATAAATTACATGCAAAAATCACTGTGTCACTGAATCTTGGAATCCAATTAGGCTCTTTTATAACTCCAAACCAGGGCTGAAATTAATACTCTTCCTTTTCAACAAAATAACTGACAAACACTACTGTATATGAAATCATAAGCAGTTGAATTAATGGATGTACAATCAGGCCACTGCTGCTTTCTGACAACTGACATTGTAACATGAGAAAAGATATTAAGATACACGAGACTTTAAATAATTTTTTAATAAAGTATTTTAAATTCTTAGTGACATACACAGAATCTCTCACTCAAAATTAATTCTCTTGTCAAATCAGGGCATAGATAAATGCAAATAAAACTCATAAAATTGAACAAAACAAATGATTTTGATTTACCTGCAAATGCCAGTAAGGTACACCCTGTCTTTAATCAGGTCAGAAGCTTGTAGAGTAAAAATATTCCTGAGAGCTCTCCCAGCACATGAAGAACTTTCTCCATAAATCTGAATGAAAAGAGAAATTGAAAACTGTGACAAACAGGGATTTATTCCTGCTGTAGTAAATTGCCTTGCCACTGTCCACTCCCTCCCTCTGAGCGACGCATTTTTCCCAGGTAAATAACAAGAAAGCACTCAAAGTCTCATAGGAAATGCACCCCAGCTTCTGCCAGTTGTATCATGGGTTGCAGATACCCCATGAGCTGGGCTGGTTTTAGATTTGCTGCCCTAGAAAAGGAGAGGTTTTACTCTCCATCAGCTTTACCTGTGAACAACAGACAAGCTCAAATGAGAACAGGTGTTATTCTAGCAAAGCAGAGACATATTAACCATTGCAAAATCTCACAGATACAGTTTAAAATAATTTCCTGTGTATTTGAGCTAAATAATTTAAAACAAGCCTAATCCACATTGAAAGGCCATTTCATAGTCTTTTAGTTCAGAACCTTTGGAGGTTTCCTACGATAGCTGCAAATCAGTTCATCCACACATTGCCAGGAGCCTATGGTCATTCAGAACGGACACACCTCTGATTTCTCCACACCTGATTTCAACCTTGCACCTCAAGGCTGCAGGTATGTCTATGAAAACAGAACCCAACTCAGTCTTCCATAAAACCATGTTCTACCCAGATTCCGTGTACCACTCCTTACTGAAGAATTTACCTTGGGCTTCTATTGTGATGTTTCCTCACTGTCCCAGCAAAACACACCAGCAACACAAATAACTAACTTGAAATTAAAATAATGCTGTTTGGTTTCATCTTTTCATTTGTTTGTATTCTATGTTTAGGAATCTTTTAAGGTATATAGAATAGACCTGAGACAGCAAAGTCTTGTGACATGCAAAACCAGAGCTCTCAAATATTGTAAAAGCAAGCTAAACAGTGGCAATCATTTAAGTGACTGGGAAGCAAGTGCACATTGGAATTAACAACAATTCAGTTTGCAAACTCAGTAATAGAAAGATGTGCTTTGTAACACACACACACACACACACACACGAAATGATAGCTTCTTAACTGGATTTAGCTGCAGGTCACATTCACAAGTGTCTTCAAAGCTATGATTAAGAGGTTGAACCAAAGCAAAAACATTCCTATTATGTTGTTTGATGAAATGGAATTAAAAAGAAGCTTCACAACTACCTTATTTGAAGGAGTTTCCAGATAGGGATTTGAAATTCTTCTGGACAGGGTCTGTAAGATAATTTGGTAGAGAGTTAGTTTCGTTATGGTTTTCGTATGGGAAAGAAAAAGCAGCTGCAACCTAGTTTTTTAGCTATTGAAATTGACATAAAAAGATTTTATTAAATCATCTGAATAGTCTAACTTATGTCTCCAAATAATAATTGTTTCACATCAGGAAAAAGGCTTGATAAACTAGGTTCTGTGCTGTTTATTACTTTTATTCTTGGTCTGGAAAAGAAGATGAACAATGAGATGGCAAAGCCTATAGATAACACACAATTATTTGGGTTGGGAAAGACCAAAAATGACAACGAAGAATGTCAACATAAACCAAAAAAATGCTGAGTGAAAAGACAGTATCAGGATGAGCTCAACATTGAAATCAGCACATACTAGAGGGAGAAAATGTAATTATGCATACTTTTAAAGCAAACTTTATCACTTCAGTAAAGACACCTAAGGGTCACAGAACACTTCTAAAGGAAGACTACTCTTCTAAATTAAATTCTTAACTGCAGTTAAAAGGAATTAGGATAAATGACGAATAAAATGGTGACCAGAGGGGAGGTAACTAATGTAGATCAGTGTTATCTCTACTGTGCCACATGTTGCACTGGTAACAGCATCTCAAAAAATGAATGCTCCAATGTTAGAGGGGATTCAGACAATAATAGTAGTAGGAATTATAAAGGATTTGGATAAATTTTAATATGAGAAAAGACAGAAAAGGCTGTGACTATTTACCTTACAAAGGAGAGATTACAAGAGACATAATGCAATTATACAAAATGGCATAAAGAAAAGACAGACTTTCTGTGCTCTGCTTTACATTGCATGAGAATAACTGATCACTCCGTGAAGTTAGAGAGGATTCCTATTTGAAGAGACAGAAAGGAAAATCAAAAATAAATCTTCACAGCAGGGAAATGCAAATGCCAAAATCTTACCACTGATCAATAAAGACTGGGATTTAAAATGATAAAATTCACAGTGAACCAGAACTCTGAAAGGCAGAGACAGGATAAACATCTCCACAAGAAACAGGTTACCCCACTTTTACCCACAATGATCCTCCCCTATCTTTTCAGTATTAAAAGACAAGACATTGCCTATGGTGATGCTTACTTACAACTTCTATCTTACTACAAGCCACAAAAGACACAAATAAACACTGCCTAAAATAAGCCTGGAAGTGGAAAAGAAGACATTATGCAGGTGCACTGGCACTACAACAGGAATATCATGTGGTGCTCCCTCACATTATTCCAACTTGTAAGCAGCATAATTAATTCCTCGCTTTGAGAAGGATCCAATTCTCACTTGGTATATTGCAATCATAAAAAAAAACCCCATCCTTCACACCCTGTAAAAATTACAGAATCCATATTTCAGTGACACCACCTGCTTTTTCCTCCCTGTATTCTTGTTACTGTATTTTTAGATAGGGAAGGGACGAGGAGCCACAGAAGCATCTATAGCTGTTTACCCTTCCACGCTCATCACAAACCTCAGTGTAGTTCCATGCACAACAGTAGCTCCATATGGAAATACTGTAACATAAAAGCTTAATTTCCCTCTCCCATACCCAACAAAGATGCTGTAAGAGCGCAACACTGCCTCAGATCCCACATACTCTTTCTAGCAGGCATGTCATTAACACCTCGGTTCTGTAGCAGCCCTACATACCACCACTTCTCTTGGTTTCTGTCCAAGTCTTTCATTCCACAAGCCTCACTCACTGCAGCAGCACCATCAAAGTTTATGCACTGATTTCCCTGCTCCCTGCTCCTTTCCCAGGCTGGCACTGACAGAGGACAGCTGAGGCTCACCCAGGGAGAATACTGCTACTGCAGTGTGCACTTACATGACAGAGTAAAATGAAATTCAGCAAAAAGGACAAATTTGGTTGCCTTCTACAATGGGGTGATGGATAAGAGAAGAGAGACTGACATCATCTACCTGGACTTGTGCAAAACATTTCATACCATCCCACACATATCCTTGTCACTAAGACAGACAGACATGGATTTGATGGATGGACCACTCGGTGGATAAAGAAATGGATGTGCTCAGAAAGCTGTGGTCAGTGGTTTGATGTCTGAGTGGAGACCAGTGATGAGTGGTGTCCCTCTGGGACCATATTTTAACATCCTGTTGGGAACATGAACAGTGGGATTGAGTGCACCCTCAGCAAGTCTGGGGATGACAAGCTGAGTGGCATGGCTGATACTCTAGAGGGAAGGGATGCCATCCAGAGGGACCTGGACAGACTTGAGAGCTGGGCCTGTGCAGTCCTCCTGTATTTCAACAAGGCCAAGTGTTAGGTCTTGTGCCTGGGTTGGGGTAATCCCAAGATCAGGCACAGGCTGGGTGATGAGTGGATTGAGAGCAGCCCTGCAGAGAAGGACTCGGGGGTGTTGGTGGATGAAAAACTGGACACAATCCAGCTGTATCCTGTGCTCCATCAAAAGGAGGACCAGCAGGTTGAGCGAGGTGATTCTACACCTCTACTGCACTTTAGTGAGACCCCACCTGGAGTACTGCATCCAAATTTCAGCTCCCCAGGACAATAAAGACAGGGATATGTTGGAGGAAATCTAGAGGAGAGCCACTAAATTGATCACGAGGGTGGAGCAACTCTCCCATGGAGACAGTTTGTGTTGCTCAGCCTGGGAATAAATGGGAGCAGGGAAGGCTGCAGGGAGATCTTCTAGCAGCCTTCCAGTATCTAAAGGGGGCTTACAGGAAGGACATGGAGGCACTCTTTAACAGGGAGTGTAGTGAAAGGACAGCAGTAAACTATTTTAAACTATTTTTAAAAAAAACCCCAAACTTCTAATTTATCCTTCAGACCACACAGTGCTAGCTCTGGTACAGGGGAGAAAGAAGGAATTCACAATCCTGAAATGGGAGAAGGGAGGACAGGACAACAGCTTGTCAGTGACAGCCTGAACGCATATGAACTTGGAGCAAACACAGAACACTGGAGAGCCCATAAGGGTACATTTAGAGTGTCATGCAGGAACCTGACCACCCAAAACTTCTAAAAACATAAGAAAATAGAAACTGGATAGGAGAAAATGAAACAAAATGGAAGTGGCTCTCTGGAATAGAAAAAAATATCTTTCATGTTTATTCTAGTGCGGCCTGTGTAAACACTGAAACACTCATTGCAGTTAGGCTGAAATTGATACAGAAATTTAGGATTTAATGTCATAACTACCATTATAGATCCCCTTTTCTTCTTCTTTTTTTTTTTTTTTTAACTTTGCCGCAATAAATATTTAGGTACTGAGCACACTTCTGTTCAGCAGACTCTGCTTTGGCTGTTGGGGACAAACTGGGCAGTTGCCTACAGGAGAGGAAGAGGTAGTGGATAAGTGGTCCAGCCTGTCTTTGAAAACCCCAACTTTTGGGTAGCTCTGTTGGGGAAGCACCACTCATCCCTGAAGATAACTGGTAAATATAGGCTGCTCCCCCCAAATTATTTTGACACACACACTGATTGAAAACACATTTTCAAATCGCTCTAAGAATGAGCCAAAATGTGTTTTTAAAGCAAATTAATTACTCATCAAGCAAACAGCTCATCTCTCTTGAAAACCACCTTGGAACAGTTATTGATGCCCATGCCAAGTGCTGCTTTCTAGCTACTGCCACCCTGGCATCCCCCATGCTCCTCACCAGCTTGGGCAGAAGCTTTGCCAAACCGCGTGTCAGAGAGAGGACGGGGCCATGGCAGCACATGTGGTCCTGGGACAGAAGACTAAATGTGCAGGAGATCCAGAGCACGGGGTGACCTCCAGAAGGGCTGTCCCATCGTACGTGAGTAAGTGTGCACAGGAAGCTTCATCTTCCCTGCTGGGGATGCAGGAAGAAAGGCAGGGAGCTGGTCCCGAGGGCTGGACAATCTGGAGTCGGAACTACAAACATGGCATGGGGATGGCATCATACTAGCTTGGGGACACAAACTGCATGTGACACGAGAGGACAGCTGAGACAGGAAGCCCAGAGACGGTTTTGGAATAGGACTGCCAGGATTCAAATCTGAATCTGAACCACAGATAATTCAGTCTGAAACTGGGAAAAAGTACAAAGGAGTTTGC
Organism: Acanthornis magna; assembly: GCA_036785705.1. NCBI lineage: Eukaryota > Metazoa > Chordata > Aves > Passeriformes > Acanthizidae > Acanthornis > Acanthornis magna. Next base: position 25,984,525 of record JAWUZG010000028.1, read on the forward strand.
TGTGGTGTTTAAATCACCAAAATCACAGGGAGCAGAGTAATGATGTGGGAGGATTAAAATAAAGTAGCCAGCAAGTAATTGAAGCAACCAGAAGGAAATATTTCTTTAAAATCTGTATGACTCTTCAATCTATATAGAACTATCAGCAGAAGAATTAAATATGCCAGGTAGATTTTTAAAAGCAGAGGCTAATTTAATGACTAATACTATTATGTAAGGTCTATGCCTAAGTTTAAATTAGTATTGCTTCAACTGTACAGTTATTTTTAAAGCAAGTTGAGAATGTCTGACATTATTTAAAATTAAGCATACAAAGATATTGATGACAATATTTTAATATATTGGCACAAACTGAGCTTTTAGAGATTTGGAAAGAAATTCCCCCACAACATACTGCACAACAAAGTATACTAATGGTTCCATTGGAAAGAACAAGCTGAATCTTACTGTAAGATGCTGACTTAGTTCCTTCCTTGGGTGAATAATGAACTATAGCAACTCCCTGTGCATTTACTACAGCCTGGTTAATGTTCTATTCGAGAGCTAACAGTCCTATAGAGCATGGGCTTAGTCATATCTTTTGGAGATACATTTGAATTTTCTCCACATTTTTAGACCTGGGATTATGCTTTGGCCACATCTCAACTTGGGAGAACGACTTGCCTACAAGTTGCTTGCGCTTCGCCTCCTGCCCAAGCTGTTCCAACAACTGCTGATATTTCTGCCATTGCCAGCACTGCAGTCACAGTAGCATCAGCAGTGCTCCATACATCTGCTAGCAATTTAATCACCATTGTGCTCAGAAAGAAACAAAGCAAGAGTGCTTCGAGCTCCAGTTCAAGTGCTTTCCTCAGCTGGGATTTAGTACTGTGGTAGCAGCCAGCAACCTGTCTACACTAGAAGTCATCCTGTAACACCTCAAAAGAGGCTACAGAAATTGTAGGAAAATAATAATTTCAAATATGGAACAGAAATGTTTTGCCTTTCTTCTAAGAGCTTCTGATATTCATGAGCAGTTAGCAAGGAAAAAAATTCACAAAAATGGGAAGAATTTTTTTTAAACAAGATTATTCCTTTTACTAAATCTTTTAGAGTGGGATTTATATCAAAACTAAAAGAAATCAGAAAAGGCAGAATCATGGCTCTTCTTCCCCAGTAAATTGCTCAAACTTCCACTCCAGATTTCTCAAATATGTAGGTTTTTAACTGGCTGTGTTTCCAAAATATGATCATAATATTCTATGCTTAGGAGTTTGCAATGTGCAATCAAACTTTACCTGTTTTCAGTTTCCAACACACTCATCAGTATTTGTCTGTTTGATAAGAGCTTAATTTGCAAACCTGCCCGTGATCAACTCAGTGCTGCTGAACAGCTTTAGAAACATTTTTATTATAAACAAATATAACAAAACAATTGTTCATAGTTTCAGGGCACTGCCACTATGTCCCTAAAGAATGTAGTATGGCACTTGTGCATTTCAAACTGGATTACTCAATATACTTACAATTAAGTAAATGCTTCAGTGTTGTTATTCCCTAAATAAAAATAGCCTGAACAAAAAATCATCTCATTTTGAAATGCACATGGTGTAGCACAGACTACCTGGTAATGAGATCATTTCTATTCCCTGACAGGGGGATTTCTGCAACTACTCAACACCTGAATCCTAAATTGACTAATGTGACCACAAAGGAAATTATATATTCAGACACATATCCAAAAAGAATTTAAGCATCCAAACCTAAAATACACTTTCACAAGTACTCATGCTGGAAACTTCTCACATTCCAACCATGAGAGTGTATGGAAAAGAATCACAAATAAAGCTGAATACAAATTCACTCTCAAAAACAATAATCTGCTTGTACTTTTCTCTCCAATGATCATTCAGCTCTAAGAATACAGTGGCTCAGGAAAAATTTTAAAAATCTGCCAGGGGTACTTACTTAATTTCCCTCAGGCTTCTCCCCCACTCCACGCACAAATCAAAAAGTAATTATTTTTGTCTCAACCAGATTTCATTCTCTCATTATGAACCATGACAATGATAATGCTGTAACATGGACAGAAACCACTGCAACTGTTAAAACTGATAGAAACCTATGGGGGCTTTTTATCAAAAAGATTTGCTGGAGTTGCTAAAAGCACACCGCTACAATAATTAGAGAGTTTCCACTCCAGCCTTGATCTGAAGCACAGATCCTGAAACAAAGCTGGGCTGTACCTGCCTGGCACACCCTCCTCCACCTGCAACACAAGAAGGCAGTAATTTCTGCAGGAGTAAATGCTCATTTATTCCCAGAGCTTACTCGTGCCAGGCAAGGAGTGGGGGAAGGGAGCAAAAAAAATACTGAACAATATGACTTATCACTTTGCCACCTTTGAATTTTTTTGCATTTGACATAACTTGCTCCTGTCCAAATGATAGGTGTTTTAAGCAGACCTAAGGCATGGGTATTGTGTTCGGGAGATGAAACGCTACCGTTGTTTGAGTGTGGCTGGATATAGGGAGTGCTGTCATGAATCCCAATCCGTTTCCATGTGGCAACAGATTTTTTCTTGTTGCTAAGGCACAGCAAGCAGAGTTGGTTGGGAAGCTAGCTGACTTTCAGCGGATATCATTCACATGAAACTGTAGAATATGCCTGATTTTCTGCCAAATAATATTTGTAACAAACAACCTTCCCCCTCTCTTCCTCTTGAAACCCGCTGTCGGAATTCATGGGTAATGAAGAACAACCAATGGAACAGTTCTCTGCATTAATAATTATTTAAGATTAAAAATAAAACCCTTTATAAAGGACCTTCTTTATAAAGAAAAGATCTTCTGATCATCTTAAACTTCATATACTTAGGTGTAGCATAAAAAGGTCAAAAAGCTGTAAAAAGAAAAATCTGTATTCAGCAGAGCTTGCAATTTAGGGTTCCCAGATGAGCCTGGAAAGCTCTCTGGAGAAACCCAAATGGGTCATTAATAAAAGAAAGCCCAGGAGTGTATCATCATCTGTTTTCTGTATAAAAAGAATTTTAAAAATAAGTTGTTTCACAAAGGGGAAACCCAAAACTCATGGTTCATTCTTACTCCCCCCAAAACAGAAAGAGATGGGAGAAGAAAATAGATGCTCTTCATAAAGACAAGCACCGTTCTTTATGTTTAAAGACTTATTTCTGAGTCAGAAACAGTTAGGAAAGCTATGTATTTAGAAGCATTTCTCTGTTTTCCAGCACCTAGCAAACTAAATATAGTTGAATGGGTTTGTGCTTCAAACAAGACTAATTTTTATTTAATCTGGCATAAACCAGCCAACTTAAAAGTCTCTGGAGCCTAGCAAGGAGTGTAATTTAGTGTCCAGGAGCAAAACTTATTTGCAATGTCCTTTTCTTTGCCGAAAAGAAGTTAAGAATAGAAAAGAATATCATAGAAGAAAATGTGGCAGGGCTGGCTGGTTTCTCTCCTCCCTCTTCCTTGGTCCTACCATGGCGAAAAGCCCAGGAAAAATCCAGCTTCAGGAAGACACCAGCACAGGCTCCTCCATCTGTATCCTGTACCTCAAATAAAGCTGCAGCATCCTGACGCCCACCCGGATTCAGGGAAAGGGAGGAGTGGTAAGCTGGCAGAAGGGGATGCTCAGTTAAGAACTTTATGTTACCAAAGAAAGGAGACAGCTACCCTCTTGCTAATGATCAGTTCCATGATCAGAATTAAGTACCATAAAATGAGGCTGCTGACAAGCAGGTCGTGTCCTCTCTACACCTCCTGCTTCAACTTCCCATTCCTACCGCTCTCCTCCTTTGTGCTACCATGAGTGTCTGTGAATCCACGTCCCAAACCAAGCTGAAGGACCTTTGAATCGGCTCATTAAACAGAGATTAATTTCAACAGAGATGGTCTCCCTCGGCGGGGTCACTGGGGAGCCACACAAACACGATCCCCAGCAAGGCGAGCCGCAGGGGCACAGGAGAAGGCTGTGGGATGCAGAGGGAGGCAGGAAGGGACAGCTGTGCTCAGAGGAAGCACTTGTTTATGCTAAATTAAAACTATCCAAGGAATGATGGCATAAAGCACGCCTAATAAATCCTTTTTATGTTGACAGAGCAGTGTCTCTGTCAACATTAAAAGGAAGTTAACTGTGTTCACAAAAAATGACAATACAAAATTCAAGGGTGTCAGCAATGGGGAACTTCACTTCCAGCTCTGTGTTCACATAAGTGCATCAGCTGGAGCAAAACATAATTCTCATCTCATCTACAACTGTAGACTGCATGGGCTAAGACATAGTTTACAATATGGAAACAGAGTTTAAACAAATTTTCTCTTCTCTTTCTTATAAAAAGATAATGGACATTTTCAACTCATATGCTAATACTATGTTTGCAATGAGAGTTCATTAAATATGAAAAGAAGGAATCAGAATTTTACTGCTTTTTATCATGCTTTATATAACATTAAAATATGCAGAGTACACTTAATTGTCTATTCATGTTCCTTCGTTAACTAAACTTTATTGCAGTATTTGTGCTCTAGTTTGCCAGCTCGGCCATACATTTCCATCTTTCTTACAAACTTCCCAGTACATTTCACTCTTCCTGGCTGTCAGCAACATTTCACAGGAAAGCAGTATCCTCCCTTTTTTCCAGTACAAAAGAGGCACTGCATAGATTGTTACCACAAACATTTAGCAATATTGCTGTACTTACATTTCTTTAAAACTTAGCACCTAATAAATACAGTAGATGGTCTTTTCATCTGCCATTTTGTCCCTGGCCACCAGCATCTGGTTTGGTTTTGATCTGAAGGGCAGCACATAAGAGCAGATGGGTAAGGGGGTTTAGTGATTACTAACATTTTATGTAACAGCAAATATTTCTAACGTTGCAAGTTATAATTTGGTAGTACATTATTTGGAGCTTTCAAAAGAATGTGCACTGGATGTTTCACACTACAATTAAAACGATGTTCCCAGTGACAGGTTAGTATTTATTTTCAGATAAATCTAAATGAAGACATCAACAAAACAGTTAAAAGAGAGATCAGGAGTAGGAAAATGCAGATTGTCTGCATACTTAAAAGCTTTTCAAAGTACCTCTGTTGACATGTTTCTTGTGTTGCCAGCAAAATACCTTCTCATGACACATTTCCAAATGAAAAAAAAAAAAAAGAGAGCAGCATGGCACATCTACTTGGCAAAGGCATTCTGAAAGCCAGGCAGCCTGACTTACAAGCATGCACTAGTAAAAAGAAATTTATGATGAAATTGTGTGTCAAACACAAGAATAAATGTTCAGGCTGTAAAATTTTCTTCCTAGAGTTTTCATAACTTCACCAGAGAGGTCCTGCACAACCTCTCTGGCTTTGAATTTTGCCCTGCGCAGAGCAGGGGATGGATCAAACAATCTCGTGGAGTTCCCTTAGCACCCAAATAATTCTGTAATTGTGTCCTGCTCCATCACTCCCAGACAATTTAATTCTGTTACTCCAGCCGGCTGCATCAGGCAGGGGACAGAAAATGTGTGGAGCTTCAGGGCAACCAGAAGCACATTTCTAGACACATTCTGTGTTTAAAAAAAGACTCTTAAAATCACATATTTTCATGTTAGCCTTCCACCAAAACTTTGCCCCATCACATTACCCAATGTGCCAGGTCTTGATTGCTGATACACCCCAGCTGTCGACATTACTGCAGACAATGTTGGTGCCAGAACTTAGCCTTCATCAAGTCACATTTTTCAGAGATTAAATATAATAAAAATTTTAAAGCAGACAATCAAGTGATTCATGTCACCTGCCACCACCAACCACCCACGACGTAGGTGTAAGTTCAAACATTCCCTCTCTGGTGTCAGGCAAAACCAGCATGGTTGGGCACTTGGTTTTTGCCAGCACAGGCTCGGGAGCCTTCTTTGAACTGGCCCCATAACCCAGCTGCAAGGATGCTCACCTCTGCCACAAGAATTCTAATGAGCAGCGGAAGGGCAAAAATATCCGGTTTTGATGCAGCTATTTCAGTGAATGCAGATGCAGGAACAAAACCCCAAATATTAGCAAATATTCAGCAAATCAGCTGTGAATGATGACGACAAATAGCTAAAAATGCCAATATAGAGTGCATATATCATTGAATGAGAAAATCCATTAAAATCTGAAGTCATTCAGAAGCAATTTGTAATTAAAGATCCAGTTTTATAGTTTTCAATAACTACAGTATATTTGATGTTTCAAGTACAAAAAGACAAAGTTAAAATTCAGTGCTTTGATTATGATTTAGGAAAATACTTCACCGTAAATTGCATTAGTTTACTATTTGAAAAATGCCAGTATTTCTGACAACTTTTTTTTTTTTAATAGGCTGCACACAGATCATCCATGAATGGCCTTACAAGTGCACAAAGGTATGTTTTTAATGTCCCTATTATTCAGTGTCCCTGCTCCCAGAGAGCTCCGCTTTTACCACTGCCTGCACAAAAGGTAGGTTACCCAGTAATTTCCCAAACCTTTTTCCTACTAGGAGAGCACAGTTACTCCTTTCTGGTACAAGGCATTGAAATTATTTCCTCTTTGCTTCTGAGAAACTGATTTTCTGATTTCACAGAGACCAAGTGACCCACTGGGAAAAGCACCAGACTGCTCAGTGTACCTCAGTTTTATTCCTGAGCATGGTGTGGTCGCAACCTTACGCGAGTCATTTCCCTTCCCATGCAATGGGAATGATCATGGGCAGTCTCTGAAAGCACTTTGAGACCCTCTGGTAAGGATCTGCTCTCATCTCAGGGCTAGAAGCACACAGGCACTCTTCCAGGTACCCAGGGCAGCCCTACTCTAAGTTCAAATACCTGCAGGGCATTTGAAATGCAACAAATCTAGAGCAAAACCGTCGACTTCTGCTTTTCTTGCTTCTGAGGTTTTCCAAGAGCAGGAGCAGCCTCAAGAGTGGGTGAACACGCTCTGCTTAAAGAATTTTGCATTACAGCCTTAACAGTTTGAGAATCTGCAGTGCTGTGGTTTGTATTGGCAGCACTCCGTTATGTGACCTCTTGGGAGCAATAATAATTTCACTGACAGTAGCTCTTGGCACAAACCAGTGCCAACCTGCTATGAACCAGAGAGTGGGAGTTCTTAACCACTTCCAGAAGAACAGCTGTAATTTACTTTTTTTGTAGGAAAAACTATTAAAGCTTAACTGCTTTCGTTTCATGAAGCAGTCAAGGCTTCACTGTACAGAGAGCTGAAGAGCACTCAATACGCAAAGAAAGAATAAAGCTTTCGCTTAGATCACACAAGTAATTTTTTGGCAAAGTAGATCAGCAACTCCTCACCTGCTCTTGGCACAGCCTCAGCAATACATGGAACTCTTCAGACCTACAAACCATCTGCAGAGTGAGATTGTACTAACTGATAACCTTGCAAATCTTTAGCGTGACCATTATAACAGGAACCAATGAAAATTCAAGTGCACTCCATCTCCAAAGGGAGGTTTGTTACCTCTGAGATGGGGAGGCCCATCTGAGAAAGAAGGCCATTCAAAATCCTCTGCCAGTGCAGCAGAAACCACTGCATGCCTATCATTCAATCCCCACTGTTTAGCACAGAGAGCAACACGGCAAGCAGTGTGCAATGACCCTTAGATATGGAATAGGATTAGAACATGAAGAGTCTAGCATATACGAGCAACCACTAAAGGCTGTTTAGGTAAATTTAGCTTTCACCTAAAGCCTTTCACCTTTTCAGACTGAGAAGTTACAGAATCAGAAAATACATACGCAGGACACGGGTGAGTTTTATAAGTTTCTTTTTGACTCAGTAAATGTGTTCAAGTGCCAAGTGGCTAACAGATAGAAATTTTACTTAGTATGATAAAATCAAAACCAAATAATATAAATGACATGTCTTATACAAATTAAGCTCATAAGAAAGTAAAATATGTGCTCAGCACCCCCACAAGGTCACAGATACAGTTCAGGCATCTTTAGACAGGAACCTCCTTTATGAGCACAGGTTCAAGAAAGGAACACAGACTTTGAAGTCAGGCAAGATTTCCACCCTAAAGAGGCAGACTTCCTTAATTATATTCTTTACCCTTAAATATAATTACCTGCCTTTCTTCTGATATATATCTTTATTTTCATTCTTTATTCGTATAAACAATTGTTTGCACACATTTCATATTACTAGCATATGGATATGTCACATCAGGTGATTCATTTATGCTATATTATTCTGAATTTTCACACTACAGATTTACTCACTCTAATTAAGTCTACAAGTCCTAATTCCTACTGCTGTAGAAAGCTCGATTCCTATGAGGAAGGCTGGGGGTTTCTTTATCTCTTGAGATTTTCCAGCTGGTACCAGGGAATTTTCTCATTTTGACCTCCAGTTTTGAAGGATAAAGACTTGGTCCAACAATAGATTTTTGAAAATATCTTTAATGGAAACTGTCCTATTAGGGTTTTCTGCATTCATCATTTATTTTCAAGACAGCATGGACCTTCAGAAATGAAGCCTGCACCTCTCCTCAGGCTTAGAAAATGTTCAGATGTTCAGCCAAACTCAGTTTAAGCAAAAAGCCACAAAATTTGACAAGATACAATCTTGCAAGATTAACACCCCCTGAGATGATAACCCCACTCAAATTCATAGAAAAAGAATGTATTAAACTCTGTTGCACTACACCTTTTGTGGAGAAAGTACATATGAAAAACCTATTTCAGGCAGCCTAACCAAACAAACAAACAAACAAACAAATTTTGCTTCAATTTGTGCCACATCAGTCTCTTGTCCCATGGCATCAATAATTTCCCTCTAGCAAAACTAGACCTGGCATTTAAAGCATAAAGTCCCTATCTCTTTTTGTCCATTTCTTTTATGCATTATGAAGCCTTTAAATTACTTAAAAGGCACATTTTTTTCCCTACACAAGAAAATTATTACTCCATATACAGAAAAAAAACCCTCACAATCTGAGAGTCAAATAATTAGAAGATTTTTCTGCTTTTTTCATCTGATTAAATTATCTGAATTAATTAACCTTTAATTGCATTTGCAACTATTATCTGGTTTTCCATCCCAACAGAAGTCCCACCATATGATACCTATATCCTAGTCAATCTTATTCTCATACTCAAAGGCATATGCAAAAGCAAAAAAAGATAGAGTCTAAATTAGCATGAAAAACATGTATGCAGTGGAAAAAGTCAATAGTATTACAGCAGAGCAGGGATCTGAGGTGAATTGTACGTTATGAATCTGAACATTCATGTGTGTAAGATGTGTCTCTTGACAGAGGTCGGACTCTCTAAGACTGCAACAAGATCTCTGTACATCAGGTGCTGTAAGGAAGATCACTCCTCCAGAGGAACAGTTGTTTTAAACCAGAAGTCTTTTGGCTTGAGAGTTGTGGACAACTCTTTCAAGGCTGTTTCAAAACACACATGAGGCAGTGTCCACAGCCTGCACCTGCAGGATCTGAGATAACCACCCAGGAGAGCACCTCATCCCTCACTGGAGGCAGCAGCACTAGTACTGGAATTATTGTTGAAGAAATGCTCATTAGAACATGTAAGAGAGAAGCAGAAGGGCACAATGTGAACAGAAGCTTGTTTATCAGTTCTGTGAACAGGGCATACAATAGAAAAGCACAATAGCCTCTGCATTACTCACGAAGTATAGCTGTGTGTCCTGAACAGAGCAACCTCAAAGAGCCAGCAGAACCTTCTGCTGATGCCAAGGGACAACCAGGGGAAAAGACTCAGACTCCACTGCCTTTCCACAGGGTCACATCTCCACCACCTGAGGACAGCCAGGCCTGGCAGACAGTGCTAGGAACACTACATTTGGAGGAGTTTCTGACGGCCAGACTAAGAAGCAGCTCACGCATTTCGTGTGCTGCTTGAAGCCGTGCCCTTCTTGCCCTACCACACACACCAGGGTCCAGGGTTCTTCAGGCTCCCTCTTTATGTAGCCATGGAAAGCAACAACACAGAACTGAGCCACCTTCTTCTGCTTCACCAAGCTGAGTTTTTATCCCAAGATCCTTGGAGGAGTGCTTTGTCCCATGGGCATAAAAGGAGGTAAAGACTGACCACATTTTTTCAGGCCTAGGGGCAAAGAGAATTAACTCTCTTATTCTTGAATATTCTGCATCACAGCCAATGCTTGCAACATCGATCACTTCAATATGCTGCTACCCTCCTTCCACTTGCCCACTGTATCCTAGTTACCAGCCTACTCAGTTTTAAAAGTCACTAATAAATATCATTTTAAGTCAGCAAATGTTTTCTGACCTACGCAAAGCAGGAAGTGGGAGAGATGGGGAACTGCTGTCTTGAAAAGTTGGTTCAAGCAATATGCACATGGAAAATGCTAATTTGCTAGAGAATTTAGATTGAAATCAGGGAACAAAAATTATCCAAAAGATTAATACATGGCATTATTCCCCCCACAGTGACTAATCTGTCACTGTGAGTAGCAGAGATGCTCTATCTGTGTTTCCATGAACACTAACAAAAAGCACAATGTCAGTGACATCCTAACAGTCTGCTAGGACACTTGGTTTATTCTCATCATTTCACCAAAGCAGCCTGGGGCAGCCTGGATGCCCTACCAAAATTGGCAGCTCCTGTTCAGACTCTTCCAAGCACCAGAAATGACTGTACCAAAATTAAAAGGAGCTTACAAAGTTTTTTGGTATGTAGATACACACACAGAGACTTCTTCAAAATGCAAAGCTTTAAAAAAAAATATTAACAGAAAATTTTCACCTCTATCTAATCTATTTTCTGCTTTTTCTTTATGCAGCACCATAATGTCTCTTGTGGAAGCTGGACACAGCAGCAGACGTTAACTGAAGAGGGCCTCTAGGACACTATTCCTGGTCAGAAAACCCTCGTCTTGGAATTCACTTCCCTGGTCCCTCCATCAGGATACGATCAAAAGATCAGATGGGTTCATGAACAACAAAGTAATGGAACTGGGAACACTCTGGGGTTCGGAAGATTACATGGGAGTTTTGTTTGCATGTTTTTAGCATGCCTCATGCTTATTGACGTTTTTAACCTCTTCACTTGTGCCAAGAGATAACAATGACTAGCTTAGGAGGGAAAAAGTCATGATATAAAGAAACAAGCATACACATACTGAAGCTGAAGTTGGCTCAGGCTGAAAAGAAGATGACTCACAGACCCTCAGCATTTAGCTTTGTTTCTAAAAGTCAGATAACACCAAGAACTGCTAAATCAAGGGATAAAAATACAGTCTGTTTTCTTGCTTAACTCAAATTTAAGATAAAATAAAATCAGGTCTCCAGTTTTAGAAGTTTCACTAAATTTGCCATTAGCTTTTCAGTGACCAGGGACAGCTTTTAACAAGAATTTATTATCTCTGGATAGTTTCTTTGGAATTATTTTTATTTACAGAATGGACAAATGTAATGTTTCCTTATTCACTCCCATTATCCTGCCATAAATTGTCCCACAACTGGTTTTGCTATTAATAAACAACTGAAGTAGATACTTTTCTACAGCCAGAATAAACAGATTCTCAGAGCCTAAGTTTGCATTGTTTTTAATCAGACCACAACTCTGATTTAATGGCAGTGTTGCTCTACTAGCTACACTTTCTGCTTAAATGCAAAAGACCACTCACTAAAAGGACATTTTGTGTCTCTGTTTTTAATGAAGTGGTTTACAAGAATAGAGAACAGCTGCCTGCAATGTGACATTCTTCAAAAGACTTTGTTGGTTTACCTGTTAGATAGGTTAGGTTTATTCCTAATAGCAGTTTTGTCATAAAGTTGCCTAAGCAGAAAAATAAATACTTTTAAAAAGAAAAAAACAGGCACTTTTCCTCCCTGCTCTTACTTCTTTGATGTATCAGAGCGGTAGCTATTTCTAAAAAACTTATTCTCCACTCCTCCACTAGAGCTTTTTAAGAAAACACTGATAGGAACAGAGTCAAGAGATACTCTTGCAGAGCTCTGCTCAGAGATTATTTGACAAAGTTGTTGGTTACTAGTCTGTGAAAAGCCTTCCAAGCACCTGTCCACCCACCAAACAGGAGCTTCACCAGTAATGAATATTCTCGAATTCCTTAGAACAGCAAAATCATTGACAGAGTAGGTTGCAACAAAGTCAAGACTGACGTGATATGAGCTGCTTTTCTTGTATGTTCAGAGGCCACCTACACAGCAATACTTTATAGCTGTACCTCCAGCTTCAACTAGGAAAGTATGGACTCCTCCTCAGAGGAACCTAAAGCAGTCTTTCATGAGTAGACAAAACATTGTAGCTGATCAAGAAACAGAGAAGTAATGAAGGACAAGAACAGGATTAGACAGACTGTTTTCACTGTGAAAAGGAAAATACAAAGATGCCCCAACAGTGTATCAGAGGCTGGATGCTGTTTCAGGAAACATATTAATGATGTCAGCATCAAGATAAGCAAATTTTGCTCATACGATTTTGGTTAGACACAATCAGAAGCCTATAAACAACTTCAAGGTAGGCAAGTAAACAATGTTAAATTATGTTTATCCACATCAAATGCAACGAAAAAATGCTGACAATGTATGTGGCTTGAAATTAACTATATCAGCTGAAAGAAAACAACCTGAAGACATTTTGTGTGAAGAACTAATCAGTGCCCCTGAGAGCTCTAAAGAGATAGCAGATTGTTAGAATGATAATCCTACATAATGAAGAGAGGGAGGAAATGGCATGATTTATATAAAACAGAAGTGCAGTCTCATCTAGAATATTACATTCAGCACAAGCCATCACTAGTTCAAAGGGACACTGCAAAAGCAGATAGAGTTCAAAACAAGGTAACAAAAATGATTACAGCATGGAAGGAGTCATCTAGAGAGACTGGAATTGCTTGCTTGAAAAACAGCTGTAAAAAATAATAAAAAGTTAAATGTACAGAAGTTGGAAATTCCCTGCCTCACAGGAACAGAGGAAATGTCACTGAAATTAAAGGCAGGATATTCAAAACTGATCAAAAATAAATGTTTTCATCAACAACTGAATAAAACTTAGTTTTCCTTCCCTTGTAAAATCATGGTACTAAACCTCATATAGAAGCTTTGTAAATTTGTGTTCCAAGATGTGTTTGAAGGCAAAACACTATCCAGATTTATTAGAAGACTGGATTTGTAGATGCACAACATGAAAAGCTGTAACTAAAATGGTTAATGTTAACAAGCCCCCAGCATCAGAGTGTAAACTATCTGACTATTCGAAATTAGAAAAAAAAAACAAATATTGTGGGAAGCAGGCTATAAAACATTTGCCCACACACTGTCTGGAAAGCACAAGAAACTTTATATTTATGGCTAAAACTGTTACCTATTAGATTAACCTTAAAACTTATGGATGCAGGACCAGATGAATCATCATCTTGACCCACTACACCATATTTATCTACACTAGGTTCCTCTGAAATAATTGCTTTGGGTTTTTTAAATAAAGCCTCTACCAGTATAATGTAAATGTTTTTTGCCACACTGAATTGCAAATGATCAGCTTATAAATGGAACTCTTTAAGCAGGCCTTCAGATAAATTCTCAGTTTATGCATACACTGCATGAACTGAGGACAAACATCTGAATGGAAAAAAAAACCAAGAGACATCACTCCTGCTAGTCAGCTTGGAGGCTCACCAATATTAATGCATGTCCTGGCAACCTAAGAGACCTATTGATTTGCAACCATTCATTCAAGTGCAGTGAAAGCCATAATTTGATAAATAGCTTTGGTAAAACTAATCTGAAACTCATTTGTTTTGTGACAGTCTGTTTAATGAGATAAAACAAGAAATTAAATATCTGCTGAATGTTCCTCTTTGTATCTTTCAGCACAATAGTAAAAATAGAAATAAAGAGGTATTCATTTGACTACCATTATTATTTTTTGCATTTTATGTATTTCATTGCAGCAACTGCTATCAAAGACACTGTTTATGAATTACTGTGCTCTAACAGGCTGAGCATTTTTATAAATCTCTTTTATACATATGGATGCAGAGGAATAAAGAGAACAGGTCTTTTAATCAGTTGCAAATACTCTTTGAGCTGACAGAGTATAACTTTAAGATGGTATGCATGGTATAAGTTTCTCAAGTATCAAAATTCCAACTTTAATGCGATCCTGCCAATCCTTGTGAATGGAAATGAAACTCTGTGTAAGTTTTCAAAAGTGTTTATAACAGTTAAATCTAATAGGATTATTAATTTTTTTCCTCAATATTTTTTTCCCAACAAAATGCAAGGAAGGCTACTGTCAAGTATTCCCACGCACAAACCAGTGCTAGCATTGACAGATGTTACAGTTTATCCTGCTCAAGTCAAAACACAGTTAAGTTTGGGATAGGTTGTGTCCTCCCCTTTCACCTTCGGCAGCTACTGGACTCTGCTTCTGCTCCTTTAGGGCTTGGATCTCTCATGGCCTTCCCTAACAAACACCACACAACTCTGTTTGTCCTGCAATGCAGATTCAGCAGCAGACTCACCCACACCCCCAGATTTATTTTCACTGCCAAGAGGCTTCAGGCACTGCAGAAATGACAAACCACAACAAAGCACTGGATTGTGCATGAGCTGGGACCCAGAGCAGATCTAAGGGATACTTCTGTCTCATTCCTCCAGCCACCCAATAAACAACAGCTTTGCAACTTTCAAAGCCAACCATGCATGTGCATGGTTTTTCTCCCCTTCTTTCCATATTTTAAAAATCAATTGATATATCACTGAAGTGCATTCACCTATGGGATGAAATGGAGCATCTGCTTAACAGTGTGCAGTAGTAGCCTATGACAGCAAATGATTACCACATCCATCTGAAATTATCAAGTGTTTTAGGACCACAGGGTCTAGCTCTCAGCGAGAACTTGGCCAGAAAACCACAATTAAATGCTTATCATCTTTAAAAAAGTATAAACAAACCCCGAACACCTGCTCTCCCTCCCTCTCCCTCCCCCAAGCCACATCATAAATTCTTGATGTTCATAAGTGGTCCGGACCTCAATTTTCTGTTGGGGTTTTTTTGTGGGATTTGGGGTTGTAGGGTCCCTTTGTTTAGTTTGGATTTTTTTAACCCAAAATGCAGTGCCTCCTTCTCCTCGATACTGACCCACAAACTGGATACTGTCTACTTCATCATGAAAGGCATGGTTTGACATATATTTCATCCCCCAACGGTATCATTTCAAGCAGCCACTGCTCCATGTTTGGTACCAATTTCTCAGAGTGTCAGAGTGCTGGTACTGACACATGCATGACCTGCAGAGAGGCTCCGAAGGGGCAGCTGCAGGAGAAGCTACCACAATAAAGCACACACACAGACAAAACACGCCCTGTAACTAAACAAAAGTCTGCTGGAGAGGCTCTGAACTATTTCTTTCCTTATCGCTCCAACTCCTGTAGCCCATGTATGTCTCAGTCACATAAAGGCTTGAGTATGAGGCTCAGGAAGCAGGGAAAGAAAAGCAGCCTCCTCACCAACAAGGAAAAAAAATGTTGCATTCCTCACAACCAATATTTTAAAAAAGGAAAACTAGAAATCATCTGGCATTTTATGGTTTAATGGGTAAATTCAGTTCTAAAACTGAAGGCAGAAGATCCTTACTGATGCTATGAATGCACATCTACTGGTATTTATAGAGATTGAAGGGTTTTTTCTCCTTCAATCAGCAGAATATTTTCTTTTTGCAATATAAAAAAATATATTGACTTTTAATCAGTTAGAATGCTGTATCTCTCTGCAGGAAAATATCTTTTAAAAAAGGAATTAATCAGAGAAAATTGTATACCATAGGATTTAAATGATTAAATTAATAATTGACCCTAACTTAATACAATGTCTGTAAGATCATTTTACAAGGTCACACTAACCCAAACCAAACCATAACTGAGATAAAAAACATAGTGACAATTATGAATAGCTACTGACTTTTATACCTAGAATTTGCAAATATTCACATCCTGCTTCCATGGCTTTTAACTTTAGAGCCCAAATGACTTCCTTTTTATCCTTAAACTCTTGCCAAAAGCACAGGTATAATGAAAAATGTTTAAATATAAAGGTGTCATGGATAAAGTTTATACAGCAGATACTAAAAAGCAAGCTAAAATATTTCACTGAAATGGATCCATTCACATGAACCCTACAGGATCTGCAAAGCACCCTGATTAGGGGAAAAAGGATGTTTAGGAGTTTGTGCACAGGAGAAGAGCATAAGTTACATACTATAAAGAACAAGGACCTTCCTTTCCTACACGTGAAATGTGACTTTATTTGTTATATAATTAGCATAAATGTGTTTTATTATAATGGTCTCTGTGAGTTGGATTGAAAAGTTGGCATATTCTGCTATCCTTTTTTTTCTTGTCCCCCTTTGAAAAGCTATCACTGTCTATTTTCAGCATTTTCATCAGCATAAAAATGCACAGCTTGTTTTGCAATTTCCTCACGGCACAAATGGAATTCAAACCACTGGGGACATACAAGTAACAGCAGCTGAATACAAATCTTAACGGAGTTTGTCATAATTGTACAGTATGGTGTTGTTCATTCATCCTGGCAGCTGGGAAACCTAGTGTGAATTAACCAATAATACAGGTTTGCAACCAAGCAAATTAAAGTATACAATTCAACTAAGTGAATTTTTATTTCCCTCTCAGTATATAACTAAGGGGACAATCTGCTCACATTTAAACCAAGACTTTCAACAAGATGTAACACTAGTAGAAGTTTTGCAAATATGCAAATTTTACTTCCAATGGAGTTGATCTTATTTCCTGCGTAGACTTCCTTAATAGGTTTCCAAGCCATAGAGTGCAGTACCACATCTGAGGATCTGCAGGCTACATCCCTTAGAAAAGGGGAGCAAAACCAAAAGCAAAAGCAGTGAGATCCTTGTCAAACCAGAATTTAAAAAAACATGCAGAGATGACCAATACTTGCTTCTGCAGTCCTTAACTAAAGGCTTTATTACCAACACAAGACAACAGGCACTTAGAGAATGGACATAGGCAAAATGAGCTCAGGGTATTTTCAGCATGAGCTCAATTTGCAGTGTAGGAAAAGGGTTACAGTCAAGTCTGTGGTTTATGGTAGGCAGGTCAAAGAGATGCTTATCAGGATGTGCTCTGGACCGAAACAGAGAAAGGAAACAGAATCTCTCCCATAGTTTAAAGCATCAAGGAACCTATGTCAATTTTACGCACCTTCCATGAGCACAAGCCACATGATGGCACCTATTCCCCACCCGCTGGCAGCGGCACCAGCTAGTGTTGCATCTGGAGCTTCCCAGGGATGCTAGAAAGCAGCAGAGATGTCAGCCCAGGAACTGTCAGCCTCACTCCCAGTGCCAGCGTCAGACCACAGGCAGTGGGCAACGTCCTGTCAATCAGGCTAATCCCCAGCCTCAGGGAGAAATAGAGCTTTGCATTCTGCAAAACTTACTAGGTTACTTCCTAGGGCAGAAGTGTGGGTTTCCTTTCCATTTCATTCAACTGTAGTTAATCAAATCCAGGCATAATTTCTCAGATGTCATAACACACGGGCTAATTAAGAAGCATTCTCAATTTAGCAATTCACTGAAGACCAACTGTGAAACAAATTATTATGCAAATAAACACATGAGACACTGAAATTCCCCATCAGCTACTGTGGTCACTGTTGCTAAAGCTATTTTATCCATTGCTCGATATTTCATGTGTCACCAATCACAGACCTGACAAGTTTAAGGATACTATATGTGATACGTGAAAGACAATTATCTTAATCGAATACATTTAGCAGGAATAGATAATAACCCTGATTACAATAGGAAAAATTCAACACTACTTACCACAACTATTTTTAGTCACATAATAGCTGCTAAAGTGATGGGGGTATTAAGTTACTGAGTGGAACCTCTATGGCAGACTTGAAAGCAAAGTGTCACCAATATCAATCAGTCAACTTTGATGATACTTCTGACAATAAAACTTCCAACACACTGAGCCAATCCAGCACTTTTGTGTGCTGATTTCATCCAGTACAGCATCTACACGCAACATCACCGCATGTTTCAATGCAGAAGAAATGTCAAAATTAAAGTCTCTATAGTATACATAAACATAGGTACCAGAGGAATTATTCTGATTTTTTTTCTTCTCATTAACAACACTGGTAAAAAGATCATAAAGGTGCTAATGAAATGTGTTGATGGCAGGTATTGGAGGAATTGTCAAAACCCACGTAAACAGAATGGCATGCTGGAAGATTAGGTGACTTCAAGAGCTGTAATATTTGGAAAAGGGTGTCCTTCAGCAGCACGAAATACAAGGTCACTCAGGCACCATGAAGATGAGAAGCTGCCAGCAAGGATACGGACTGCGATAAATGTCAGTCATTTGTGAGAGGATTATCTGGGTACCAGGCAGATCTATATGCTCGGCTCAATCAAAACCTATCAACCACCACCATGATGTAGCCACAGAAAGAAGGACTGTAAATTCTGAGTATTTCCAGCTGCCAGTTTCTAATGTCCTGGCAAAACCTCACTGACAACACTACAGTTGCCCCAGATGCCAAATGGATTGTTAGAGAATAGCTACTTGAATGATATAAGCAACTGAAAGCTCCTAACAGGAGATGAAGAAAAGTTTAGCAGAATGTAGGTTGAGAGGATCTGATACTTCATTTAATGAAAACAGATTGCATATAGTTTGATTTTTTTCCCCTGCCAAAGAGGAGTTGTCTCCAACAGCATGACAACTGCTAGTGCCAGAATATATGATAGATATCCCTAATACACTCCAACCCTCCAGCTATTTTCAGCTCGGGAACCTTCTGTGCCTGATGAGGATTATGTATCCTCAATACTTTTCCATGAACTTCTCCAGACTCACTCTGAATTCATGTAGACTTCAAGCAGCTGTACCCCAACTCCTGTGGTTTATTTTCAACCTGCGACCCTACAGTCAGTTTACATCCTGGCAAACATACACCAAAGTAGCTGCTCAAAACAAAGCTATGGTGAAGGCAGTCTGAGAACATTTGCCTGGCCAAATGTTCTGCTAAACTCTAGGAACCTCACAGAAGTAATGATAAGGTCCCAGAAGAGAAAATAGTCATGGTATTTCTTCAACTTTTATCAAGCCAAAAGGTCCAACCCATGATGAAGGTTTCTACAGACCAGCAAGACCTTTCACAATATCACAGTAATGGGGTTTGACACCGTGACACCCAAAAGGTTTTCCAGACTCACTGCTGTGACAAAGGGTAACATTGATGCTCACGTATAACAGTATTTATCTGTGTGTAAATATGAACCTAGAAAGCAGAACAGGTGATAAAAAAGGTGTGTGCCTGTGTGTGTGCAAGACAATACCTCCTCCTTCTGAACACTTCCTTGCTCTCTTCAGAGCAGCATTTGCTCCATTAAGAGTTAAACTGAGTGTGGTGAAAAGGACTTTTAGCATGATGGAGTGACCACTACAACGATGGCCTACAGGACCTCGGTGCTGGTGCTTCCAGAGGCATGGAACAGTATTTAGTCACTAGTCACAAGAGAAAAGGGAAGAGGATACATTTAACAGGCACCAGGAAGAGCACCAAAGAGTTCATAAGCAAAGTACTCATGCTTACCACATGTACACTCAACACGTAACTCTAGGAGGCAAACTGGGAAACAGAAGGGTCTTTCCAAAGATTTTGAGAAAGGACATGGCAAAGGGGAAACAGTTCCACAGGGCACAACAACCCACTACAACAGATTCCTCCTCTGCCTCTGCACAAGCTCAGCATACACTCAGCTGCCACAGCAAAAGATTGAGTCATTTTCTGCTATTTTAGTCAGTAGAGGATGATGAGTAAAACCTACACCTCACAGCTCACTGTGCAAATGCAATCTAATCATCCATGCCATCTTGGATAACTGTGCTACACCTGTCCTAAGACTGAATTTATGAAAAAACACTACTGAGGACAAGGTCAATGTACAGTTCAAAGTTCAGGAGCTTTAAAAAAAAAAACACTGGGCTCCCCTAGAGAAAGAACTGGAGGTTCATTTTATCTATTTGATGGAAGCAGTGGAGTATATTCATGTTTATTGTTCACAGCACAGAAACAGCCAGGTAGGATGGTTTCTACATCTACTACAAGGTGCTTTTGCACCTCCAAGTTCTTTACACGTATTAGTACTGGATGTATCTCAACACAGAAAGCCAAAAATACCTATTTGCTCTCCAGTTTTGGGGGTCACTGAACTGAGACGGAAATCTGATTTTATTACACTGTATTTTCAATTATCCCTATCTCTAGTCACAATTTTCAGGTAGTCTAGTGTGAAGAGCCAAGGACTGAGATGTCCAAACAGATTGAAAAAAATTATTTCACCCCATACTGGCTTTCAAAATAAATTCTTTTAAGGTATACTACCCTCTACTACACAACGCTTTCCTTTCCCCTGAAGCCCAGGAAATATTTGAACTGCATGAAGTGAAGTACATCCTTAAAACAATTATAATACCCTTAACACTTCCATTATATTTTATTATCCATAGTCTCCAGGCATGCACACATGCAGATTATCTGTGCTTTAGAGATGTGGAAGCGAACTGCACTGCAGGCAGTCCCTGAGCAAGTCAGCATCAGAAGCAGAACCCCTGTTCAGGGGTCATAATATTTTTCTAGGAAATTAAACAAGCCAGAATTTCAGCTGGTCAGCATTTACTTGAAAACAGCTCACCTGAGTGAGCAACACTCCTGATGAAACCAGCTGGACAAATAAGACTCTCAGCTTGGTGTTTGAACAAGCAAAAAGGCACAAAGAAAAAAGTCACTGGAGAGGAAGAACGGTCTAAGTTCTTTTCAAAAGCAAATTAAACCCTCCGAAAATTAACTTTGGATTAACTTGAAATATTTTGTTTAGGTAGAAAAAAAAGGAGTCTTTGTTTCATATATTTGTGTTATTCAACCTTTCTCCAACCTTATTTTAAGACTTTTTAAATTTTAGAATCATGTTTAAAAGGGAAAGTATTAAAAAATGTTGCATTTTATTGTTCTAACATATCCCTTCTCTCAAATACTGTCATTGTCAGGGTTTAGGTTATTCTTCATATTAAATAGAAGTATGCGAAAAGTGTCATGCCCCTAAAAGTCCATTTCTGGGGGGAAAAGGCACATGCACAGAGCTGGCAGGAATCAACACAGGGTACTACTAACAGAAACAAACTGCTCCCTGGATAATCACCCATGTGGGGAGACACTCCATGCACTCCAGGTGCCCACTTTTTCTCCAAAGAGAACAAGTGAATTAACAGCCCTGCTGGACTCTTAGCACGACCTGCCCCTCAGAACACCCCACCAGACACTCATGCTGCTGAGTAATTCCATCTGCAGGAGAGTCCCTGCAAACCCAGAGATGGCAGAGCACAGCATTCCCATTCTCCACATGGGACCAAAACACTGGTCTGAAGGTCCTGCTGTAGCTGTACAGCATCTCCACACAGCACCACCCCTGAACCCAAGGTCATAGAATCATAGAATGGATTGGCTTCAAAAGGACCTAAAAGACAATCTAGTTCCAACCCCCTTCCCATGGGAAGGGACACCTTCCGCCAAACCAGGTTGATCAGAGCCCCATCGAACCTGCCCTTGAACATTTCCAGGGATGAGGTATCCCCAACTTCTCTGGGCAATCTCTTCTGGTGCCTCACCACCCTCACAGTAAAGAACTTCTTCCTAACCAAAGATCTGCTGGGTTGATTCTAGACTGCCTTACAGACTCACCATCCTCCCTCCAGTCTTCCTACCAAGACAGATGGCTCAAGAAGAACTTTACAAGATGACCCACAGGGTACTGTAGGTGAAGCCACATGTGACACCACCACTGAGTCTGTCACGCTGCGTTTGCTGATCCATAAAACAGAACATCAGCAAAGGCAGGCAGAGCCTCAGCTGGAACTGTGTGAAACAAGAGGGGACCAAGGCTTCAGCAAGAACAACTGAGGAGCTGCATGACCCGGGAGCTACCCAGGCTTCTCACTGGGGTGTTAACTCACCCATAGCAAATATTTACAGAGTAACTGTTGTACGGCTCACTTGTCAAATGCTTTCAGTAGTAGTGGGGAATAACCATGAGAGGAAACATGAGGCTGCTCTGCATGGTGTCTCCCTGAAGTGTCATGAATTTGTTTTGTTAAAGCAGTGTTTCAGACCTGCCTGTGAACTAATGCTGTTACCAGCAGCAGCTCTGCACCGCTTCTCTCGTCCTCAGTGCACACTTTCTCCATTTCTTTGGTAGTATGCTTTTTAAGAGGAACAAACTACACTCAATTCAGAAAAGGACTTCCTTCTTTGGAAGAAAGATATCTGTCACAAACATCCTCTTAGGGAAAAGCAAGACTTGGCTATTTAACTGAATATTTAGCTCTGTGTTCATATGGACAACTTGTCAGGTGGATTACTAATTCACCTGAACAATAAAAGTCATTAGGAATCACCACATTATTTTGTGTGTTGAAAGTGGTGGAGGAAAGAAATTAATGTAGAACTGGAATCTGAATCAAAATTACTGAGAAATAACTATATCCTACCTTAATCCTAATTATCCTCCTTGCCTATATATCTTCTTATAATAAAGCATTCACCCAGGAAGTTTGGTTTGAAATTCACACCCTGGTATATTTCACAACTTCCCCATGCAGAGAAATCATTTATTTACATGGGCAAAGTACTGCAAAGTTGATGAGGGTACAAACAAACACCAGGCTGACTTCCCCCCAACTAACTCCCTGCACAAGTGTTATCAGAGCACCAAAACCAAAGAGCAACTCACTTGATTCCTCACGCAGACAAACCCAACCCTGCGTGGTTAAATCCACCCCTTCACCTCGACTGCTCAGGCAGTGGGTTGCAATCCAGTGTTGGCCTGCAAGTGACCTCTGACCCGACTGACTGCCATTGACGTGATGGCAATGCCACCCCCCAATATGGCTCTGGTCACAACTGGGAGAGTTCAGAGCCGTGAGCAGCTGCTCGCCACTGCAGTTCCCAGCCACGGCAGTGCCACGCTGTACTCCACCAGAGCACTACCTGCCCTGCAAAGACACACCACCAACCTTTTGAAAAATGGGCGAACTTGAGTGAAATTTGGCTGGGGATCTCTGCGATACCCACCTGACCCCACCGTCGGGGGGCACGAGAGGTTGGGGGCCAGGTGGTGCATCCCAGTTTCCCTCCATCCCAGCTTCACACGCTCCAGGGCACGCTGGAGTTGGCTGCTGGAGCACGCGTGTGCCCCGGTGTCGGAGCACAGCCGCGCTGTACCTCCTGTCCGCGGAGAGCAGACATCGGCCCACACGAGGGGAAAAGGAGGCAAGGGAAGAGCCACACGAGGAACCCGGCGATGGGACAGGGACGCGTTCTCACCCTGGTATTTCATATAATACCAGAGCTGGCAGCGGCGGCCCGAGCCCCGGGTCTCCCGCGGGCACCTCTCCCGGTGGGTGCCCAGGTGCCGCCCGCCGCTGTCCGGGCATCCTCCCTTCCTCCTTCCCTCATTCCGCCCCCCGCGCGGGGCCAGCGCCGAGAGCCCGCGGCCTCCCGCGCCCCGCGGCCCTGCCGGGGGCGCTGCGGGCGCCGCCCCGCCTGCCCCGGGCACCGCGGCCCGGCGGGCAGGGCACGGCGGGGCACGGCAGGGCAGGACAGGGCGGGGGCGCTGCCCCGGGCCGCCCGCGGCTCCCTCGCTCTCTGCTCTCTCACTCACTCACCCGGCCGGCGGCGGCCGCGCTTTTCCTCCGCAGCGTCAGCCCGCTCCGCAGCAGCGCCGGCAGCTCCCGCAGCTTCTGCCGCAGCTGCACCGGCGGCGGCGGCTCCTGGGCTCCGCCGCCGGGGCTCCAGCTTCGGGCCAGCTCCGCGCCCTCACACGGCGACGGCATCTTCACGGAGCCCACGGCCATGCCGCATCCCTGCCGGCCTGCGGTGCGCAGACCCGCTCGCCTTCCCCTGGCCCCAGCCCCAGCCGCGCTCCCACCCACAGGCAGGCACACGGCGGGCGGGCAGGCGCTCCCTCGCACGCAGCGCGCAGCACTCGCGCACCTTCCCCCGCACGGCGCGGCCCCAGCGCCGCGGGCAGCCCCGGGCGGCGCAGGAAGCCCCGCCGGCCCTGCACCGCTCCCGCCCCGCGCCGCGGCTCCGGCGGTGATAAAGTGCAGGTAATGAGGAGGGTGGAGGAGGCGCGGGCGGGAAAAGGCAGAAAGTCCTGTTAACTCCTTTGCGCTCAGGGACCGCCGCCCGGGCTCCGTCCCCACCACCCCTGGCGTCCCGCACCCTCACCCACGGCGAGAACACGTGCGAGAGCGGACAGCCCGCTCAGAGGCGGCGGCTCCGAGCCGAGGCGATAAGGGTTCGGGCTCTTCCAGGGTCTGGCTGGCCTCGGCTTCCTCCTGGAGGCTGTCAAGACCGGGCTGGAGGAAGCCCCAGGCAGCCTGGTGTGAACCCCCAAGCAGTGAGCCTGCCTGGACTGGAGGTCTCCTTGCGTTCCCACTTGCCCGAGTTACCCTCTGATCCAGTGATCATTTATGGCTGCAAGGGGTGAAGACCTTCTCTGTTCCCTTCCCAGTGGTTTTTTGACTCAAAGAAGTGTTTCATTCTCCAATGCCAGCCAGCATTTATACTGGAGAAACCAAGCAGTTCATCCCAGGTGAATGACTTGCTTCCAGTCATTCAGGTAATCCCTTGAAGAGACCTCTCAATGACAGAAACCAATTTCCTTACTATTTGTAAAAGACTCTTCTAGAATTCAGTTGCATGAGTTACAGGGGCTTTATTTAGTCTCTGGAGCCAGCCTTCTCTAAGTCAGTGGTACAGATATTACTTCCTTTCTGCCAGACTCTATTCTCTTCTATTTAGATGAGAGAACTGATGGTAATGTGGGTGTCCCTTACATATATCTTTTGCCTCAAAGCTACAGATAAGGCTGACCTGCCCATCCAGGATGAATTTACCAGTGCCTAAATGTCTGAGTAAACGACACTATAGTCAAGCCAATCTCACAGCCATGTTAGAGAAAGCTGTTGCCTTGTCCCAGCCAAGAGGTCCCACTGGTTTCAGGACTGACCCTAGTACTCTTCCAGCCCCCACAGGGAAACTGGCTGTTTACCATGACACTAACCTTGGGGAAAAAAGAGTAAAAAAGGAACAGGTTTTTTCATCACTGATGTGCTCCCTAAACCAGCTCCTCTGGGATCACAGGGCCACCCACAGGAGAAAGATGGCAGATGTGCCCAAACTGTGTCAGGGTACCAAGACACAGAATGGCCTCTTCTATCACCAGTGTGACATTGGATTATCTGTCACCTGAACACAGCAGCAGAAGCCTGGCCTTTCAGCAGCACTGGCCTGGCACCAGGCTGCTGCAAAACAGTGATCCTGCCTGCAAGGTTGCTCCCTTTGCCACCCTTACATGGGATCTGGTAACCATCAGACTCTATTCAGCTGATCGATCCGGTAGAAAAATAACACCTCAGAAAATAATGGATTTTCCATTGGCCAGACAGCTGAATTGATCCACCTTGTGACCACACAGCTACAGGATTGAGGAAGGCAGAAACCTGGAAGTGAGGTAAAGCAGAACTGCTCCTTTCAGTAGCAGTCTGTCATTAAATCATTATGCATCCTGTGTGCATGATTTGATGAACAGCGTGAATCAGGCCAACCTGGGTACTCTTGAAAGGGGTAGGGTTTGCTCCAGCCACATTCTGGCACCACCTCCTTCCTGCTGGTATTGCCCATTACATTAGCCAGATCTGAAAGGTTAAGTGTCAAAAATAATCACCTATATTAGTTTGATATGGCCCATTGCATGGTGCCTATTGCTGACACAAAAGACAGGAAAGAGACAGGATGGTGACAGCCTTTAGACAAAAAGTGTGCTGCAGACCTGAAAATGCCAAAGAGATCAGGGAGTCCCAAGTGGCAACATCAGCACCACCACTTTTGCAAGGACAAGGGTGATTATGACAATTCCAAACGTTGTCATGTCCCAAACACTTCTATTATTTCACTTGATTTGTGCTTCCCAACTGCCCTGCAATGTAGTTTTGACAGCTGTGTTGCCTGGCAGCCACTTTGTCACAGCTGAGGATGTAATTATGAAGAGAAGTGTATCTACACCCAAAAGAATAATGGATCCTTAGTCTATGGGCTTCACAAAAGGACCATGTTCTTTGTCTGAGTCTTTAGGCACTGCTACAATACAACCAGCAGTAAGACAACTCAATAAAGCAGGACTTAATGTGACAGACTGGGGTATAACCAGAAGTAATTTGATTATGTTAAGAAAGGGTAAAATTATGCCAGTGCTCAAAATTGTTTGTTTTTTAACTAAGCAAGATAAGTATAACTTGTAAACAGTGTTGAAAGAGAAATAAATATGCCCTGCAGTGTGTTTAAAAGTTACCAGCTGCCAGGTAGCATTATCTGGACTATCAATTGTCAAGAAATGGAGTAGATAGTAGTACAGCCTCTGTAGTTCTTGTTTGGATCATTCCAGGTTTTCCTCATTCCAAGGAGAATTGTGGTAAGAATTGTACAAAATTATATTTTGTGTTGGTTTTTTCTGTTAAGTCACTGAAGGTTTAGAATGGTGAATGAGTCTGGGTTTTTTTCTGCACAGGAAAGGGATAGGGATCAGAGAGCAAAACTAGATCTGGTCAGGAGGTATTTGGCAAAACAGTTTCATTTAAAAAACCCAAAATCGTGTATTGCAGCCAAATTGTTGTGTTCAGAGCATCTCACTGTAAGTGAACTGTCACTGAAGGCAGAGGAGGGCTCTGAGGGACTGTGGTCCCTATTCTCAACAGCTTTGGCTTCCAGGTGACTGGATTTCCTGTCCCTCGTAGACAGCAGCAGTAACACTAAAGGAATGTCAATGTGCAGACATTGGAGATTTCCAGTTCCCCAGATTTAACACTTATAGTTTGGTCTAATATAAAACAAAATTAATGGCACACTGTCTCTGGTTCTTTCTAGCAAGAAATCTGAATTTGAATATACCTTCCAGAGTGGAGTCTGGACCAAGCTTTGTTCCCTCATTTGCAAAGGCCTTCATATAAATATAGAAACATCTATGTTTAAATAGATACAGGATGGAGTCTGGAGACCTAAACAACTCTACTGCACTTTGCAGATGTGGAGCCTGGGAGTGTCTGCTTTTTTGAATGTGTTTGTTTTTCTTTCATGGTGTATCACAATCAAAAGAAATGCAGTAAAAACAATACAAGCTGTTTCATGCCTGTGTGTGTTTCAGATCAGTTTTTAAGTAGATCATTGCAAAAAAAAAAATTATCTGGCATCAGACATTTCCTGACAAAGCATAATAAACTCTTCTTTTGGACTTAAAGCATTAGGAGTTCTTGACTGTTGGAATAATTGATAGACACCACTTTAGTTTTCCCTGTATGAAGATAGGCAGTGCAGAAATAGAATTGCTGGTACTGGTGTGCAGGAGCCATATGTCATTGACAGGCAGCAGTCCTTTTTGAATATTTGCTCTCCCTGACCTGGCAGGAGGCATTCAAAAGAAAGCAATTTTTTTCTGAAACACCACCACCCACTGAACAACGAGGCAAACACTACTTCCCCTTCCCCAGGCAGTCCTGCTGGAGTGAGGGTGGGGGCTGATGCTTTCCTACCCTTTCAGAAACCGAGTTGATTTTCTTCTTACAATCTCTTCAAAAAGCAGGCAAGCAGGTTTTTCTTCATAACACCTCTTTTCCCGTTCAGAAGGAGGTGAGCTGTGTACTGCCCTCCTCCTGCACGACACCCAGATGAACATTAAAGGAGATCCCTCTCTGTGGGATGCTCTCCTGACAATATTATCCTACAAATTTTAGTTTGCCAAATGTTACTCCAGGCCCAATGCATGTGAATTGCAGACTGCCTCTGTCATGCTCAGAGATCCTGCCAGCTCTCAGGCTCCTGACATGGAGAAACCTGGCCTGGCAGATTTTTGTTTCTGCCTTTAAACGCAACATGTGCAGTGACCCTGTAAAAGGGAAGGACTGGGGAAGGCTTTGCTCCATTCTGCCTCTTGAGTGCCTCACAGCAGTCTTGGGACACATTTCCCAGTCTCAAGAAGGGACGTGGGTGCTCCTCATCACTTCAACCACAACACAGGTGCAACAGGTGACCGTTCAGCCACCATGCTGTGAGCTGGAGATAGCACTGCAGAAGTCTGGGCACCTCTCACCTTTTTCTGCTTTGGCAATTCTTCATTAGTTCACTCAACTTCAGAACAAAACCAACCTGTCCACACCTCAGACCTGCTAGGGATCTGCTTTTTGGCTCAATAACTTGCTTGAGAGTTTTGAGTTATTAGCTCCCTCCCACCTGACCAAAGAGTGGGACCTCAGTTGCATTTTAAACGTTGAATATCACCAAATTACTATGGATATGAATAGCACGAAGTCATTATCGAAGCCATATAGATCAGGGCCATGCATATGCGTAATGCATACTTTTTTTTAAAAATCATTGATTTCGTTTCTCAAGTAATTTTTTTTTAAAAACAGTTTAGTACTGTGTCATCATATAGACCAAATATTCAGTGACTTAAGCTCAGAAGCATGGCTTACAGCATTTCCAAGCTGTGAAAGATCTGCAAAATGTAATGAATGCTCAGCAACAGAAAGATACCAAAATGGTAACAGGGGATGAGGAAGCAGGGAAACAGTGCAGGGTGTGACTTGAAAGAAAGCCGAAAAGGAGAATAACTACAAAAAAGAGAGAAGGGGTTAAAGATAAAGGAGATGTATGAGTAGGTGAAATATTTCAAGTAGTTTCATGATTTGTGTGACTCATAGCTGAAAAGTCTGAAGCTGCCTCTCTTAATTCAACCCCCAGTTTTCTCTTGACAGCTTGTGAACCTCTTCAGCTCAGCGTCTGACTCTTTCTCCCTGCACCTCACTAACAGCCGCCTGCCCCTCTGCCCCCAGCACCCCTTCCAGCCTTCAAAACTTGGAGCATCTTCAAATGACTGCTCAGCCTGTGTCTTGCCCATGAATCATCCATGGAACTGGGACATGATCCCTGTGACTGACTCTTCAGCACTCAAAGATGAGAGAGCTCAGGAACATCCTGAGCCACTGGGTTTGTTGCTGCAATTGTTTGAACTCAAATTATGGCACTGGTCAGAGGACAGGTGTGAGGAGGGTGTTTGAAATCCTAAATGGATCTCTTTGCATTTCCTTTAGCAATTTGGTCTTTTTTGAGGATCACTGAGCTATGATGACAAGGGCAAAACTAATGTAAATACAGCATTGTATTTACATTGTTTTGTGCGTAGCAAACTTTTGTTTTCATAAAAACCCAAGGAAGAATGCACTTGCTCTGGTAACTGTGATTTGCCCAAGCTAATGAACCTGACTCAAGCCTTCAGTTTGATTTGTCTTTTTAACATATTTGGTAGCAGGGGACCTTAAAACCCCTCAGGGAAATTAAAACTCTTAAAGCTCATATGTCTGGCCTTTTCTGTCAAAACGGTGTTGTCATTGAGCTATTGCTCTTTCTCTTACTGGCCAAAATTAAACTCCAAAGCCAATAAGTTCCTCAATGGAGTTTGTTCAGTTTGTTTGTTTGGTTGGTTTTTAACTAAACAGAGAAATCTCAAAATAACAAATCAATATCTTTTAATTAAACATTTAAAAAGAAAATACATAAATGAACCCATGGATTCAGGGAGTTTTTCTGACAGCTACAATCAAAATTCAAGTTCCTTTAGCCCCCAGGCACAAAGGCATATACATGGGGGTTTTTTTATGTGCAATGTGAGAAGCTTTACATACATTTACAGAAGAGATTTTGTAGGAAATTTTAAAAGAGACAAATTGCAATTAGGTGCTAAATTCTCACAGGCAATGGAAGATCTCCCCTGTGTGATTAATGGTTAATCTGCACATTTATTTCTTCTTCCTTAGCTGTTAAATTCTCTATTTATGTTTAAATTCATGTTTTCTGGTTTAATTCATATTTTATGCTTCTTCTCCATATATGTGTGAGGGCACTTTAGCCTCATTTTGTTGAAATTGTGTTTAAGATACTGTGCTGCCTCTTTGAGTGTCTGAGACCTCTCTGTGAATCTTCAAATGCTTGAGCTTATCAAGCACATTTGAGAGGTATTGAAATCCTAAAACTATTAAGTCCTTAAAAGTATTCTGAAACTAGGCAGCCAGTTAAGAGCTGTGGTTAATGCTTTACTGAGGTAAAAAGTGCTGCACTTCATATGAGACCTCAAAGTCCAGATCGGGTCTCAACCTCAAGACACAAATCCATACAAAATCAGGCTTCATTGATCCCCCTGCTCAGAGAACCACTACAGAAATAAGAATGAGACAGAGAGAGAGAGAGAGAGAGAGAGAGTGAGATTTCTATAGCATAAATATCCCTAGAGTGTCTACTCAGCTTTCAGATGAGGGAGCTACTGTAATGTAATGACTTTCTCATACGATTATAGTATCATTTGCAAGAAGAGATATTTGCATATATGTGTACACAGATGCAAAAGGTCGCCTTTTGTTTTAATTACAGCATCAGTATCTCTCGCTGCCTCCATGTGAACAGACCTCAGCCCCACATAATCTCTTTGATGAAGGAAAAATACAAAACCACATGCCAAACGTTTTGAGTTTTCAGCATAAACCTGTTCCTATGTTGACAAGCTTTTCCCAGGGATAGTAACATCAGTAAAATATTTTCATTCCAGTTTCCTGAGAGGTTGGAAAAATCAACAAAAGAACAGCATGAGATAGATTGCCAGAAATAATATTACCGTTTTAGACAGTAAACCATCTCACAACATCATGTGAGTATTGAAATGCTTTAAAACATTTTCTTTAATTTGTTTTGTTTGTATTTGTTTTGAGTTTTGTTTTAACTATGCCTGATTTTTCCCGCTGAATAAGAGGACTGCAGCTGTTGAACAGAAACAGGGAGGCAGATGACTGGAAAAGAAAATCATGTGATCATCAAGACTGGGAATTCAGAAGACAGACTCCACTGTACGAGGGATGGTGTAGATTTGCTTAGTGACCAGCTAGGTTTCTCTGGCTTTGTTAAGAACAACATTAAAGGTAACAAAGTAGAGCCATACCAGCACTAACAGAGGTAATGAGGCTGTGGACAAGTCCAGGTGGATTTGTCCTTTCCATTTGGGTGGTGGCATAGCAGGGAGGGCTCACTCCAGTAAGTCTGCTGGCATAAACAAAGTCCAGGGAGAGATACTGCCTTCCACCTCTGCCAGAGCACGAGGGCTAGGGAACACATGCCTAGGGTATGGCAAATGGCTTTTGAATGGATCCACACAAGGGTGCTTTCAACTCTGTGTCCAGAGCTATTGTGGTTTTAGATTTCCCGAGATTCGCAGAAGCTGGCAGAGAAAACAGGCAGATGAACCCAAGATGGCAAAAGGAGAACTTTATTTACAAAAACCTCTTTATATATCCATTAATAATCTGGCAACTATTGGTCAGCAGGGAATCCACCTCCTAAAACCATTGGTCACAGCTATACAACACCTAATACCAAACACAGAGATTAAAAAAGTACAAGAATGCAGCTTATCTCTATTCTCCCCGAGAAAGAAAGATTTCTAAAACAGTGCAACTACAGAGCTATGGCTTGATGAGCCCGCAAATCTCACTCCAGCACCACTCCTGGGATTCCAGGCTGTTCAGTTGTCCTGTGGGACATCTGTTCAAAGGGAGTGTGAGAAAACATGATCAAAGCAATCTTGTGGTTCAAGGAAGGAGCAGACAGCGAGGACAGGGTTGGGGAAGGAGAGGTGGCTGACCGAAACAGCTCTCCCTCTGCTAAGATATCCAGCACATCTGGAGAAAAGAAGAAATTGTCTGTGTCCTGCCCATCACAATCTCTTCTCCCTTCAGTCTCTAGCTGTTTACAAGCACCTCTGGAGACTTCTGAAAGGCAGCAAGAGTCAGGGAGTTAAAGAAATTGGCATAGCAAACTAGTTTGCCCTAAGACATCAACACAGATCCAGTTGAGACCATCCATGGATGATTATGGATGTTGGCTTGTGGAGAGCTGGGTTTTACTGGAACCTCAGCTACAGAGGTGTACTTCTACATGAGAGCAGTACTAGCTCTGGATGCATTTAGCTGTCTGAAATGTGTTTAGATTAGCTGGAGCACACAGAACTGTAAAACCAGGCTCCTGTGGTCCAGTCTCCCAACAAGCCACATCATCAGCCATGTGAAACCTGCTGGGAGAGAGTCACAGTAAGCACATAGCATTGTACATGCAAAACACATGAGATGAATCTCTTTCCCACAAGAAAAAACTGTTCCCTCTTACTGAAACCCTGGAAAAATGCCTTTTTTGTACTTCGCCTGGAAGACACAGTATTTTCTGAAAATTGGTGGATACACTACCACTGTAAACAGTGTTATATCTGTAACTGTAATGAAATAAAATTATACATTCATATAAAGATAAGCTATTTCTAGCAAAATACCTAACCAAGTTAATCTAATTAACAAGTTGATATTGAGCATAGTAACTCACAGACAAGCAATTCATAAACTGTCTAATGATGTATTAAGCAAACGACAGCATTTATCAAAGGAAATTTAAGACATTCTGCCAACTAGAGGACTTGGCTAAACTAATACGTTTGTAGCTGGATCTAATTATTGAATTAGAACTTCAATAATGCTCTTATGGCATCCTGCCTGGACTGTTGTGGTTAGACAATGGCAATTCTTCCCTTTTCTTCCAGTGTTTTCATTCATTTGCAGCACAATTTTTGAAGAATAGAGCTTGAAAGCCAGTCCAGCATCCCACATCGTAATTAACAGTAAAACCTATAGGATAATAGGATAATTAGGGCATACATTATTGTCCCAAACTTATATGTGACTGCCTCAATACAGTCAGATGTTTACAGCTAGATACTTATTTCTAAACATTGTCTTCAGCAGCAATTCTTAAAAAAGGCTGTAGCAGACACTAAAGAGGAAAATATTTAATTATATATTTGAATTTCTGCTTTTTTAATTCTTGCCAAACTGTATTTGTCTCAGGGAGACAGATCTGCAGTTTAATTAAGAGCTAGGTAGCTTTCTGGTAATAATAAACCAATGGACTTGTAAATTTCACTTACTGGTTTGTGGTAACTCAATCTCTAATACTGTTTGGTTCTTCTGACTTGTTAGAAGAGGAAAGAATAAATACCTGTTGTGAATCTTTTAAAGTGTCTCACTTCCTGCAGATTTTCAAAAAGCTGATAAAAGGCACCTGGGAAAAGAAGAATGTAGGTGGCTGGAGAAGGCTGATAGAAACAGGATGAAATATAGTGAGTCCCCCCCAAGCCTGCTTGTATTACAAGCCAAGAACATCTTGCTATCAGCTTTCACTGAAGCTGACAGTCAGCAAGAATTGATTACTAATTTAGTAATTCATGAAAAATTCTATTTTGGCAAGTGAGGATGCTGTCTGAATGGGAAGTTATTAAAACTAATTGGGTCATGTAAAACCAGACAGTGTGTCTGTGAGCCCCACTGACAAAGCTGAGCCAACTTGGGGTATAGCTGAGAAGTTACTCTGTTTTAGAACTTTGAAGAACACTGGATCTCATTAAAAACCAAATAATTGCATTTCAGAATGGAGAATAATGTAATGGAACTAGTTCCTCATACTGATTCTTCACCTTTGGGTTCTACCCATCTGTAGTCTACACAAGAACCAGTAAACTAGGCTCTCTTTCCTGTCAATGGAGAGAAAGAAGACTTTGTAGGTTTGAATTCAGCCACTGTGTTTTGAATAAGTCAGGTCTCACAAATGACATTTTTAACTCCACTGACTATAAAATCAATTAAGGCAAGCAGCTCAAACCTAGGCAGCTGCACTGCAGACACCTAAATTTTGCACAGGGTTTTCATTCACATTTCAGTAAAATGGGCAAAAAACATAATTAAGCCTGGAGAAGACATTTACATTATCCTTCATCCAAAGGTGACAAAGCTCTCCGGTAAATGTCTAACATACATACCCTACATTTTCATTGCCTTGAATATCAACTACCTACCTTAATTAAATAAACAGTGTTTATCTTTGGTTTTATCGCAAGAAAATTATAAATTGATTTAAAACTATTTGTTAGGATCTCCAAGACAGACTCCATGTCTGAAACCTTTGTCCTGCCCAAGTAACACAGAAAAGAGTAACTATAAGGTAAGGCATATACAAACAGACCATTTGTTGTTGAACCTGTTCTCTGGAGGCTGTGTTGCTACGGATGAACACACAGCACTTGTTCTGAGGACACCATTCAGCCTCACTGTGTTTTCCAGTTAGTAGGCACAACAGAAGAGAGGAGCAGTAAAGGAAGGGGGAGTAAAATCTCATGTTTGCATTCTGCCACGGACTCCCGCATGCGTAAAAGAACTCGCTGGTATATTGAAGGTAGTGAAATAAATCAGGGTTCATCTAGTTTCAATGACACTGTGGTGAGACTGCTGGACTAAAATTGCCAATTCTTCCCTTTTTCTTATTTAGAACTGTCACAGATAATCTGTGGTCAAGTAACTAGCCAGGTGCTGCTTGCCAGCCCTGCTATCAAGATTACGGGCATCACAACCATCATTTCATTAGGACACCAGCCATAAGTCCAGAGCCTCTGGCTTAGCCACAAAGACTTCAACAACTACCAAGGTCTGCTAAAATGCAGATTTCTTCTTCCCCAGAGGAAGCCATGAGGGGCTTGTGGGGCATTAGCACTGACAGCGCTGACAATCAGCACACTGACTACCATATGTCTTTGTCTTCCTACCATTTGCATATACCTCCCTTGCTGTCTGCCACTGTATGGGCTCCCCTGCCAGAGGCATGAAACCAAAGAACTAAGTGGCAGAAACTAAAAGCCGAGGTTGTCCCATACTCCCAATAAAACCTCCCTGCCCACATGCCTCCACTGATACTGCCAAATCTCACCCCAAGCCTTCCTATGATTCACAGATGATTTAATCAGTTCTGAGCAGATAGATCTTGCGATCAAAA